>OZ038372.1:150219810-151469810 GCA_964036015.1 Leptarthrus brevirostris
CCACACCAACAAGGAGAAGTCAGCTTTACTAAAGTTACAACAAACGTTATAGTGTACCCGCAGGATCAGTAGAAAGACGAGGTCGGTCACGATGGTCCACGATCATTTAATATGCTTCAAGTCTGTGTTAAACCTGACGAAGCAGGTATTAATCGGAAAGATTTACAATTGAGCCGGTACATTGCCTTGCAGTTTTGAAACAAAGACCAGTTACGTTTGCATGTCCCCGAATTGAATTGAAATCTGCAGAGATAAAAGGTCCTATAACCCTATAAGGGGAATATAACCTACATACAAGGAGCTAAAAGAAGCAGAGAAATTTTGACCGGTTGGTATATTTAGTTTTAAAATGCTCTCTAGGAACGAAAACGTTATTTAATCGGAGCGGTTGCTAGTACAAGCTCCAGGGTATACCTTTAAATTATTTTTTCATTATTATCACAATTTTAAGGTAAAATTTCATCTAACAGCACTGGACTTCTAGTGAGTACGCAAGTGAACCATGGCGAAATCCCTATTCAGTTTTTTAAGATTTAATTTGTATAGAAATGGCAGCATAACTTGAACTTTACCTAGCATTCACTTTACCATTTGCAATCATCTCTGCTTCAAAAACAAGCATGTTGCAAAACCCTTATATTTTGTAATGAATGTGTCAATAGTTACCAAAAATAATCTTTGTGTGACATTAGATCTGTTCACGTACTTTGTTTTGGGTAAATTCATTATGATATTTTTACCCAAACGTGTTCACGTACTCATGAAATGGGGGAAAATTTGCTGACGTAACATTTCCCCTACTTTAAAATGTTAGTCCAAGTTTACTCGAAGAAATAAGTTGAGTACTTTTGTTATAAAGGCACTAATTGTCACTTTGACAGTTATTGCTTTAGTTTTCATCCACGACTACTCAAACTTGTTCACGTACTCTTGGTATTTGGTAATTTCTCCTATTTAACATTTTTACTCAGAATATTTTAGATCAAAAAGTACGCGAACAGACCTTAACTACACTTGTACACGTTAAGACTTTAAAGGTCAGTTGAGTTCAAGTAGGAAATGTCAAAATTTTCTTTCACTAATTTTCACTAATTTCCATTAAAGCAATCATATTTTATCGTAGTACGGAAATCGCAGAAATCCTAAAGTAATTATAATTTTGAAATTGCCAAAAAATTATAATATAAATCGCTTTTTGAATGGAATATGCAACACAAAGTTTTTAAATAGATATAAATGTGTTGGTATGAATATGGTTGCAAAGTATTGTTACGTTAAAGCTGGATTTACATGCGGAAAGACGAAAGAGCGAATGAGATGCACTTATCTAATCAATTGGAAAATGAAAAGAACAACACATATTTCACAAGTCATTTTTGTAGACATCTTTTGTTGCTGTCACACATATTTACTTTTTTACTAACTCTCTCTTTCTTACACGTTTTCTTTTTTAAATGAATTTGGCTTTATTGACTTTCTAATCGAAACTGGATAATAAGATATTTTTAAATGCAATCTTGACATTAATGAAATTATTAAAAGCAATATTTCCCAAGATAAAGGATTAAACATAATATCGAAGTTTTGTTTTTTCCTAAACTAACACTACTACACTATCACTTTTTTGACCAAATGTATAAACTGAATAATTTTAATGGAGAAATAAGAATATCCTTCACCGAGTTTCTTATGTCACTGAACTCTAAATATGTATTAGGCAAACTAAACACACTGTCTTCTTCTTACTTCGTATATGGTTGTGGAAAAGGTTTCGAAATAAAGATATGTTGGTTAAATGGATAGAAAGTTTCGTTGAGGAACAGGTTGACTATTGTGAATGTATTTGAATTTGCTTTGCCGAAGTTGAAGTATGGACATCGATTGAAACCATTTCATTAAATATTCACTTTTCAGCCGGTTTTTTGCTTTCTAAGGCTTAATAAATAACACAAAGCCGTTCATTAGGTTACGTTACAATTGCACAATTTTTAGGTTAACACTAAAATAAACAAAATTTTGCAATTTCTTTGCTTTCGACAAAAATAGACACTGAGCTCAATAATTTCACCAATACTTTATTTATTGACAATATTGTTTCAATAGAATTGAATAGAATTTTTACAATAAAATCATTTTGGGTTTTTGTCTCTGCGCGGTCATAGCAACCAAAATGCCCGCGTTAGATGAACCTTGATTCGCTTAGGATTCGATTGAGTTGTTGACGTGTTCAGGCTGGTGTATCTTCACTTTTGCCTAGATTCGAACTGAACAAAACTTGCTCTCAGTTTGTACATTTGGCAACAAAATGAAGAAGAAGAACAAGTCTAGAATCACATGACAGAATCACATTGACACAGGTAGGTGCCATATTAATTTTGGATCAATGTCCTCATTCGGACGGGGGTTCCCATTTCCCAGATGAATATATTAATCAACAATGAAAATGGATTAATGTATGTACACGTGCAAAAAGTGCACATGTATGTATAAATAAAAGAATAAAAGAGAAGATTAAAATTATTTTTAGAAAATATTGATTTTTTTTGTCGCAATAAAAAGATGGGATTCCCCACAAATTGCTTGTCAAAACACTCAATATTCATCTTGATGAAACTGGAACGCTACGACACCTAAGTAGCGCCAAGCTGTCAAGAAAAACAGGTAAAACTCGGCAAATACATCTCAAGGAAATTCTAATCAAAATTGCTGTGCCAAGTGTCCATTTTGTAATTTTCAAAGTATTAAACTTAAGTTGACGGCAAAAGCAAAGTAATTGTTTATGCAGAGACTGACAAAAAAACTTGCCCGGTCATTCTAGTCGAGAAGCAATTTTCCGCATAACTTTTATGATCAAGAGTGGCTAACGAAGCGATTCTACAGTTCCGTAGTAATGACGGTGCGCTTGTTAATTATTGAACAAAAACAAAAACCATTGCACGGAAAAAATGTGTCAATTCTTAAGAAAATAAGCGAAGTAATGGAAAGCATGAAGTCGTAAACAACGGCCCAAGCTTTTCTGTCTATTAATAAATTTTCCACATACTCCCGCCAATCGTTTAATGTCGAGCAATCCAATTGCACGAAGCAGCTATTTCCGCCACCACTTGCTTCCTATTCGATTCGGTTTTCGCGAGTTTTCAAAGGTGCTGCAAACGGTATGCGCGCGCCACTTTAATTGCTTCATCAATATCATGATTGCGTGCAGCGGTGATGGCAATGTCTGCTCCTCCCACAAATACTAATTGCTGGGAAAGTCAAAAAACGGGGAGCCCAATAAAATTCGTGATTCGAGCTTAGTTGGTGGTCCAACTCTAGTTGCTTAGCTGAAAATTTGCTATGGAAATTACTCGAAAACCAGTTTGCCTCCCTACTTGACGATGAATGCGTTCGCGCTGATACAGTTTTAAATAGTTTCTTTCAAAGCGTACTTTCGAGCTCTCCGATTGGTGCACTAATTACTGCAAACTTAGATTTTTTTTTCCAGATAGCTTTATTGGTACGATTGCTGACTGGTATCTGGACAAAGATTTCCTTGAAACGAAAGCAATTTAGAATGCGAGCTCCTAAGTAATTACCCGGCTCAGCAGCGCTGCAATGCACCAGTAATGACCCAAACTTGATCTTCCACATTATTCCCTGGTCTAATCTGCATTTATCACACGCTATTGAATTTTATCTCTCGTATTAAATTCTAGCAAATGAACAGGTGTAAAACTGGATGAAAACGTGTGTTTGCCAAGCTACTAAGCCGTCCGTACCATTAGGGCGGTTGCAGTATTGTTAGCTAAACTAAATTCCTATGCTTAAGTCGGATAGATCTTATCGGAGACATGGATTCCTTTGAAATAACATCTTTGCGTATATTGTAATTTTCAGAGGCAATTGCAACTGTTAGCATTTGAAAGTTACCTGAATTGGCCTTTGGGTCACCGATAAAATAAACGAGGTGAACGTCTACGGTTGCAATAAATATCAACGGTGTTACATTTAGTGCAATTGAAGCTAGCTCGATGTCATGGTTAGCAACTGCTTAGTTTTTTGACGATGTTCTCTCTCTAGTTCCCGTGATCCTTGTGGAGAAGAACTTCACCCAATCCGAACGTAACAATTACTAGTGGGCTTACAATTTAAGTTTGCTTGCGAACCACCGATATTACTTGTCAACCCCTAATGGTTTTTTTTATCGTTATATGTTTTCAGCGGAAGAAAACCATGATCACCGCGATGGGGTTCGCACCTTGAACCTCCACCCCTGAGTCTCGACCGAACTTCTTATAGTTTACAAGAATCGTTATAAACTATTCCCTAATTAAATAGATTACACACGGAAGAACCTGTATAGAAAAAATTATGTCGAAAGTCACCATAAAAATTATTATACTGCACCAATAGCGATAGGGGTGTTCAAATATTCACTTATTTCGAGGAATCAACCCGTACTTTTTACAGTATAATGTAAACCGTAAATTTTACCATCTCATCAGTAAAATTTACTTAACTCACGAATAAAATTTCGTTAGTTATTCTTCAAGAAGTCAACAATTTCTATTATAAAAAATATATTTTTCTGCATAAAAACAATAATAGTAACAATACTAATAACAATAATTCTGACTTTGTGGGTTTGTTCATTCCCTCGTAATGTCCAAATGGAGTTTTTAAATGAGGTTTCATTAGATTCGTCTTGATCTTTAAATACATAAAGAGTCAAAAATAAAAATAAATATGGCGCCCATGTTCTATATATTTCTACACTTATTAATTTTATAAAGGAAGTCTTAAACGGTGTAATGAAGACTTGTCCAAACTAAGAAAGATCACTATGAACATCTTCAACATCTGCTAAAAGCACAAATCCTGGCAGCCTTATAATGTTTGTCTAAAAATCTATAAAAAGTCCGTCAAAGATGCTTAGTGAGAGACTTGGATGGAGTATTGGCACTCGATCGAAGTCTTTTCTGAAAAGGACTGACATCTCTTGGACACTTTTTTCCGCTAAAATCGTGAAGCTGCTAATGAACACTCATTTCCCGTGCTGCAATGATGAAGGTCAGTAGATATCGCCGTGTATCGAAATACATCCTGGAGTGAGGTCGATAAATATGATAAACAGCTTTACTCCCTACAAATCACCCGGTCCAGACAGCATCTACCCGGTAATGCTAGAGAAAGCGCCAGATATAGTACTACCGATATTTAGAGTCGGTGTCATCCATAATGCACGTTCCCTTCACATGGAGACGAAATAAGGTGCATTTTATCCCGAAGGCTGGCAAACGAGGCCACAAACTAGCAAGGACTTTAGGCCGATTAGTGCATTAAAAACTCCAGAGCGGGTTCTTGATATCCATCTGAGGCAAACTCTTTGTGGTGCAACGATGTCATTATCCCAAAACGCATACTGAGAGGGAAGATCCGTGAAGACAGTTAAATATTCAATCCAGTGTAAAAATATACCCTGGCTGAATTCCTGCACATTGCAGCCATCCAAGAATCTCTCGCTGAACGCAAGGTATAGAAAACTATTAATCAATAGATAATTACAACGTTAAAGGCAAGGATAATCCAGTCCGAATTGGGAATCAGTCGGGATTAGTATTAGGCAAGTTTCCCGCGATACGCCATTAGGGGGGGGGGGGAGGCTTTCTCCCTTGCTATGGCTGATGGTCATGAACAAGGTCCTATTGAGACTTGAGCAGGGTGGAGTCAAGGTCTTCACCTACGCGGACGTTGTGGCGATCCTGGCGTCAGGGATGTTTCCTTCTGTTATTAGCGATATTATGGAGAATCTCCTGAAGAAGGTCCAAAGATTGCGGACTGACTGTGAATACAGATAAAACTAAGCTTATGGTCTTCACCACAAAAACCAAAGTAACATATTTTGCTCTACCTACATCAAAGGGAAACAGCTCGCACTATCCTCCAGTGCCAGGTTTTTGGGTTTAATCCTAGATTCCAAACTGAACTGGAAGTTAAACATGAAGGAGCGGGTAATCCTTTGGAAAAGTATGTGGACTGAAACCTAAAATGACGCTATGGTTATACACAGCGGCGGTACGTACAATCCCTACCACCTACGGTTCACTGGTTTGGTGGCCTGCGATGAGTAAGGAATATAAACAAACCACACTAAGTAAAAAGCAGACAATCACATGCATCGGCTCTACCGGTGCCCTGCGCTTCACTCGAATAGAAGCTCCAATGGCTTCTGCATCTGTTTCCCCATGATCACCAAATCAAATTCCAGGTATCACGTAGACCAGTCAGGCTCAGGGAATCTGGGTGATGTCTTGTTAAGCCCTATGGCCACAGCAACCTCCTTAGCTTAACACCTAGAGGACTAGCTGAAACTTCAACTGAATACCTTATGCTGGTTATAAATTTTGAAAAAATATTTAGTGTCAATATTCCTACTAGATGAGAGTGAAGAATGACGGTAACGGCCAATAACTGTGATACCGTATTATTCACGGACGGCTCCAAAATGGAACAAGGTGTTGATGCAGGAGTGTTCCCTGAGACAGTGAACATAAAAAGTCTTATCACTTATCTTATCTTATGAAGGTATATTCGTTGCTTATGTGTATCCACTCACCGAAACAGAACAACGCCTTCTTTACAGATAGTCAGGCTGCCATTAGGGCGCTTGATTCCATTACCATATCTTCTAGGGCTATACAGGACTGTCGGGAGTTTACTTGGCTTCTTTGGTAAGTTGCTTACTATAACCCTGCATTGGGTTGACGGGCGTTGCGCTGCACCGTAGCCATGTTGCAGATATTTGTATCCCACTGGGCTCCATTAATTATTATTTCAATCGTTGTAAAAGTAATATCCTAAAAACTGTTAGCTACCTGAAAATTGTGCAAAAAATCTCAGCTCTAAGGAAAGTTCGCAGCAAATTTTTAATAATAAGACCAAAACTAAACCTAGAAGTAAACCTAAGCGAACAAAAAAAAAATGAACCGCAACCGAACAAAAATCAAACGAGAACATCATTGCCCGAGTGTTCCCAGAGGTTAGATCCAACACAGGGCAAAGTGCGTAATTCAGGAAGACCTGCTCCCAAGCAGATGCTCTCTCTATAGAGCTGTTCGCCAATTTTCTAGTCCCCCGGGAGCACCCATCCAAAAATGTTCTAAACGAACCCCCATCTGATAGATAGCGCCGCCGACGTGAAGTGAGTATACTGAATGTAATGTGCGACTATCAATTCATTACGAAAGCGCATATCACCTCAGTGCTCGATTCTCTAGTAGAGGGACGACTGAAACCCCCTCATATCCACCAAGTCCTGTAATTGTGTGGTGTGGGGGTGTATCAATGTTTCCTCAGAAGCATCAATGATGTCTCTAAGAACTGTAAGTTGTTCTGCAACGGCCTTTACACCTTGAGCATTACTGAACACCGAAAGGGTTTGCATTCAATTTAAGTATTTTATTATTGCTGGTGTAATTAAAATAAGTTTAAATTTGATGGTCCAGATGTTGGTACAAATCGTGCCTAGTTGAAATTCGTGCGTTCTCTGTTGCCCTGTTTTTGTCGTCAGTCTTATCCATCAACGGTCCAACTCCGTCTTCTCACAGCTGTAATTTTATCACCAAACAAGGAAATATGCCTCTAGAGCTACCTAAATCATTTAGACCAATCTGTCTCACGTCCTTTCTACTTAAGGCGATAGAGACATTTTTAGACCTTCATTTCAGGTGCAAAGTGGACCAATCATCTCCCATTCACTCCACTCTGTTTGACTACACAAAAAATAGATCAACACACACTTCCTTACACAATCTTGTTAGCAAGATTGAGGAAGCTACCTATGGGTTCATATTTAGTACTCAGACACGGAGGGGATGGATGCTATGCTGAAGGAGCGGAAAATTACATGTACCCTTAGCAGAATTACTATGTGAATTAGGGCAGCTAAAGGGTGTCCGCAAGGCGTTATACTGTCGCCGCGGCTCTGGTCCATCGCATTAAACCACCTCTTAAGCCAGCTTAGTGAGCCGTCGAATACACGGACGACCTTACAGTCATTATTACGGGGCAGTTCGACACTGATTTAATGAGGTCAGCTCTGCATACGCTTACTAACTGGTGCGCAAAACAAGACCTCACTATTAACCCTGCAAGCTGTTCTTGTGCCATTCACAAGGCATCATTTGGACCTTAATCCAATTTCGGTCCAAGGCACGAGCATTGAATTCTCCAATGAGGTGAAATAATTGGGCATTATGCTCGATCAAAAACTGAATTATACACGAGCCCTATGGGGCTGTCGGATACTCTTCGGAAGAACTTGAGGTCACACCCCGAAGATGAGTTCCTGGTTATAAAATACGATTATCAACCCGATTGCTTACTACGCTGCCTTGGCCTGGTGGCCTAAAGCTCAAGAACGATGTGTGCACTGTAACGGGCCAATTAGTCTTTGGCAGACAATTCTGGACTCTCTTTCCTGAGCGAGCAGACTGGGAGGGCGGTGATTCAAGTCTGAACACTACAAACATTAAATGGTTCAAAATGGAATAGGGTGCTGGTGTATGTGGACAGAACACTAGGGTTTTGATTGCATTGGATAGTTGACCCAGTGTCTTTCAAGCCGATACCCATGCCATCGAAATAAAGGACTAAAAGTGGCTATTATAACTATCTCTGAGAGCAAAGCAGCTCTCAAAGCCCTTTCCTTGTGGAGCTTGTCCTCAAGGCTTACGAAGGAGCGTTTTGATACCCTCCAATAACTGGTCACACATAAAAGAGTCATGCGAGGGCAACTATACCAGATGAGCCAATGAGCTGGCCAGCAAAGGTTCTTCCACTCGGTGCCAAGATCCCGAGCGCTATCGCAGCCTCAGCTGGTCGTCGGTACGAGCAGTTATTGTATATTTGGCTAGGAGTGAGCAGCTTACCCAGGCTAAGGCAGTTGTTAGAGTATATATTTACAACGATACTACCGCCTTAAGGGGGTAAACTAGTGTAGAATCAAAACAGAACGTATTTCTTGTGAATTTTTGCTGCGTAATTAAAGGTCCAATAAACCTTTTTTGTTATTGCAGTCTTACAACATGGAGACGGAGTTGGATCAATTGGTTGAGCGGCACGACCACCTATCTTGTCATGGTTCCCGGGCAGCAATACAAAAAACAATACATTCCTCACTCCCCTTACCATATGTTCCCTTCTGGGGAAAGCCATGTTAACGTATCAAAGGGTTGTCCATTAGGCTTCGGCCACATCACATCATCATTGGCCAAATCAATTTCTATGTCAAAAATTGTGCAAATAACGCAACTTCAAACATTTTTACTCCTTAATTTTGCTAAAAAAAATTTTTAAACAATCACGTCACTTCCTGCGTTCAATCGTTGTCTTTTATTGGCAGTTTAATTCGAGTCAATCGGCCAAGTAGGTTACGAGCAAACTTTTTTTTGTATGAAAGGTGAAAATCTTCCAAAGACACCAGGAGACTCGATTGCCTCTAGTGGCGTAAGATTCTTACTCACTAAAACACCTCTCTAGGGATTTGTCGAAATATATCACTTTGTCTGGCTCCCTTTTCGTCCCTACCCCTTCCGACCTTATCGGGAGAGGCCCGGGTCAGCGCAAGCACTTACTTATAAGACACCTCTGCCACTCCTCTTTCTTCCATCCATTGATGTCCCATCAGCTTTCTTCTTCTGCTTGCTAATGCAAGACACTGGCACAATATGTACACCGCCGTCTCTTGCTTCTCCAGGCATAGCCTGCAGGTATCATCCTCGAGACTGTTCATCTTCTTTAGATGACACCTGAAGTTACCGTGTCCTGTTAGTAGTACTGTCAGCAATCTCAGAGCCCTCCTTACGCGCAAACCTTACCAGTTTTGAAAACGTGGTTTCGAGAAGAACGCGTTTAAATTTAACAGAGAACGTAGAACGGGATATCTTCTATTCTATTCATCGGATCGATTTAAAATTTTGTACGCATACTTCTAGGTCTATTATAAACAATTAAAGATGAAAAACAATTTTTGCCCCCTTAAGTAAGGCGGATCTCAGGTAGCTTTCAGGCTACCTATCTGGCCACTATGTGGCTAAGATATCATATAATCCGTATAGTGCGCGGCTCTGTTTGGAATACGATGAAACCACAATGCGCATTATGTGCTTTAACCTACTTTGGCATGGCTGAGAAGAAGGATCTTCAGTCGAGTATTCTGACAACTTTTCGACTATTATTGAGGATTATAAAGGAAAATGTGACAAAATAGAGCCTTGCGGTACCCCAGTAATTGTCTTCTGCTTCTGTAAGAAATTGGTATGTTACGCTGAAACGTCAATGTTCTATTGTGGCTTCATGGCGGCTAAATATTAGAAATTGTTTTGTGTTAATGGACAATAACCAGAGCATATCACCAGACGTAGCCGAATCACCAATTTTGTTCAAAGTTTCCCTTGCTCACTTCACCAGCAGTCCACTGCTACTGGAGATAGCTCCGGCGGTGCCCAGTTTCGTGCTTAATAGTATTTGAGTCGAGTGCCTTTGGGGCCGTCCAAGTATTACGTAACGCAGTTAGGGGGAGAGGGGGGTCTTGTAAAACTATACGGTGCGTTTTAAGGGGGGGGGTGGGTCAAGCGTTACGTAACATTAAGTTTTTGTTAAAATTAAAGTCCGTTCTTGTAATGTAGAGTTTAATCTGCTCTCGGTACTTTTGGAGCGCATCACTTCGGTGACTATTTACGGACTATTTAGACTTTCTATTAAACTTAACACATGGAAAATATATTTTTTAGAAATTATAGTAAATTAATTTTTAAAGAAAAAAACAAAAAATGCAAAAAAAAATTATTTCTGCAAAAGGTTCCCCCCTTAATTGTATTTGAGTCGAGCGCCTTGATGGCCGCTCATCTAAAAAATGTGTTATATTTAATATTCGATGTAATATCCGCTATTTTCATTTCACCATATAATCTTCGCGGCATTGAAGCAATTATAATTTATATAATATGTTTTGGAATATTCCTACATTCGCTTTCAATTGCCTCATAAAATGCATTTTTGATTTCGTACTTTTCTCTGTCTCTAGTTCTCTTTGTGAGGCATGAGGCGGTAAAACTACTTCACCCGATTTGAGACAACTATTGCAAGTGGACCTACAATTTAAAGTGGATTTCGAACCACTGACATTATCTATGCAAACCCTTATATTGTAATCTGCTGCCGGTAGAAGACGACCATGTGTTGGGATTCGAACATGGGACCTCCGGATTAGTAGACTTACTGTAGCTATTTATTTATTTATTTATTTATTCATTTACAATATTTCATCAATGTGCTGATTACTACAAAAAAGAACCAAACAATAAGCTAAATAAAAAATCATATAAAAACAAAGAACAAGAAGAGAACTCGCAAAATATAAATGCAGAAAACAAAAGTGCTAAAGTGAATAAAAAGCAAATAAAAAGTAAAAAGCACAACAAAAACCAAAAAGTAACCTCAACAAAGCTCACATGATTACGCGATAGATGAAAATCAATGCAATTAAAAGCGGAATTAAAAAATCGCGACATCGACGTTATAGGTTCATTTAATCCATAATTAGTACGATGAAAATGTAACCGAAGAAGGTCGTGATTCCTCAGGGAGCGAGCTGGAACCGATATGCCAAAACGACCCAAGAGAACGGAAGAATCAATGGACCCACGAACGCAGTCGAAAGCAAAAAGGATCCCGGCGTTATGGCGTCTCATTTCAAGTGTGTCCAAGTGCAGGAGTTTAAGTCTATCAACATAAGGAGGTAATGTAAGGGAGTAATTCCAAGGCAGGCCTCGAAGGGCAAACCTAACGAACCTTCGTTGAACAGCTTCAATGCGATTGATATGCCGACACATAGAGCGGTGACCAGACTGGAGAGGCATATTCCAGAATAGGCCGGACAAAAGTGCAATATAAGAGCTTTGTAATGTAAGGGTCATCAAATTCCCTTGACCACCTCTTCACGAAACCAAGAGTCATATTAGCCTTGTTGACTATGGCATTAAAATGATACTGGAAAGAAAATTGAGAATTGAGCCAAACACCCAGGTCCTTAGTCTTAGTAACTCTTGTTAAAGGACAACCCTCTATGGTAAAATTATATATTGAAATGGAGACATTTTTCGTGAGAAAGACATAAATGTATACTAGCTTATATTTAGGGGAAGGTCGTTAATGGAACACCAATTCTGAAAGGCGTCCAAGTCAGAATTTAAGAGTAGGCAATCGGCATTGTCGGACACAGTGCGAAATATCTTAGCGTTGTCGGCATAACAAAGAATATTTGAGTTAGACAGTATCGCAGATACATCATTGATATAAATTATAAATAACAATGGACTAAGGTGGGAGCCCTGCGGTACACCGGAAGTGTTGAAAATTTGCATCAGATATAGCTCCACGAAAAGAAACTCTCTGAGTGCGTTCAGGCAAGTACGAATGAATCCAATTTACAAAAACTCGCGGAAACCCAAGAAGGGAGAGTTTGAGAATAAGAATTCTATGATTTATTCTATCGAAAGCTTTGCTGAAATCAGTAAAAATACAGTCAACTTGCTTACCATCTTCAATTGCAGAAATACAGAAGTTTGAAAATTCCAATAAATTGGTGGTAGTTGACTTACCCCTAATGAAGCCATGTTGAAACGACTGCAAAAACGGCTTGCAGTGGAAGTATAGAACATCGCAAATAACTGGCTCAAAAATCTTGGATATACAACAAAGATTAGCAATTGGTATATAGTTTATCACCTTTTTTGTGAAGGGGAATAATTAATGAGGTTTTCCAAGCTTTCGGAAAAACACCGCAACGAGTTGAGAGATTAAATAAATAACACAAAATAGGAGCAAGAACGGAACCACATCTTTTCACGAGTGAGGCAGGGATACCGTCAGGCCCAATTGATAAACTATCACTCGTAACTTCGTCAAGTAAAAGGTCTTTGGATTCGAGAGAAGTCGGTGTAAACCTCGTCAAATGTGTAAAATCCTTAAAGCTAATATCACAGATATAATCCAAAAACGCAGTTTTAAAAAAATTATTTATTTAAGACAATAATTATAATAATTAATATAAATAACTAGAAAATATTTAATTTAAAACAATAACTAGAAAAATAGAAAAATAATTAATAATACATAATAATTACAAAATAATAATAGAGTAGTTAGGAAACTTTGGCCTTCACAGAATTTTTCGACAGATTAAAGTCAATGTTGTTAAAATGCGAATTAAAAAACCGAGACATTGACGTGACGGGCTCCTGAAAACCGTAATTTGTACGATGCTGCGGAAGTTTAAGAAAATCTCGATTTCTCAAGGAGCGACTGAAAATCGATATATTAAAAGAAAACAACAAGACTGCAGAGTCAACATTACCTTGAAGACATTCAAAAGCGAAAACAGTTCTAGAGATGTCACGTCTGAATTCAAGAGAGTCTAGTTTTATGAGCTTAAGCCTATCTGAGTACGGCGGCAGGATAAGAGGGTCGCTCCAAGGAAGCCCACGAAGTGCAAAGCGAACAAAACGGCGCTGGACTGCTTCTACCCGGTCAATTGAGTCACGATAAAATGGTGACCAAACACAACTAGCATACTCCAGAATAGGCCTAACAAAGGTACAATAGAGAAGCCTGGTGATATAAGGGTCGTCAAATTCCTTTGCCCATCTTTTTCTAAAACCCAATGTAGGATTAGCCTTAATAACTATCTCACCAATGTGCTCGTCAAACGTAAAACGACTGTTCAACCAGACACCCAGGTCCTTGGTCCTATTAATTTTTTCCAGAACACAGCCATACATGGTGTAGTTAAAGTCGAGAGCATTCTTTCTACGAGTAAAAGACATAGACGTACACTTACTAATATTGAGGGGAAGATAGTTATCAGAACACCAGTTGTAGGAAGCGTCTAAGTCAGAATTTAAAAGTTCATAGTCTCGAATAGAGGACACAACACGGAAAATTTTGGCGTCGTCAGCATAACAAAGAATTTTTGAATATTTCAAGAATAAAGATACATCATTGATGTAGATAATAAATAAAATCGTGCCCAGATGACTTCCCTGAGGTACGCCAGAGGAATTAAAAATAAACTTGGATAGTGATCCACGGAATGACACACGCTCGGTCCGATTTAGTAGGTAAGAACGAACCCAGTCTACAAACAATGATGGAAACCCGAGGGCAGTCAACTTGTGAATCAAAATTTGGTGGCTTATTCTGTCGAATGCCTTGCTAAAATCTGTAAAGATACAATCCACTTGCTTTCCAGCCTCAATTTTGGATAAGCAGAAAGCATGCTGAAAAGTTCCATAAAAAGGTTTGCCATGAAAGTATAGTGTATCGCAAACTAATGCCTCAAAAATCTTAGCAATATAACACAAGCTTGCAATGGGTCTGTAATTGGAAATATCACACCTCTTGCCTTTCTTGTGAAGAGGGATAATAAGAGATGATTTCCAAGATTTTGGATTTTGGTTCGCGATCGTTAAGGGATCGCTACTTTCAGTGTCACCTAGTTTTAATAAAGTAGGGCAGCCGTCGGTTCTACGCTCAGAGTTAACAAATCTCCAAAACTGCTTAGGCTCACCGCGTATAATGGACCTCATTCGGTTAACGTCCGAGTCGCTCCTTGATGAGCAGAAACGCTTCCATGCTTTATTTTTTAAGTTTTTAAGATGCTTCAGCGAGCTATTGAGCCAAGGCGGACTAGAGAAAGAAGAAAACGAACGAGAAACAGGAACACAATGCAAGAAACAAGTAAACAAATTGTCATAAAAAGCACTTACCGCCACATCAATGTTCCGCTCATAAAAAACATTAGACCAATTACAATTCAATAAAAAATCATTCAATACAGAAAAGTCAGCCTTTTTGTAAATTAAAAGAGAAGTCGTCGTGAATCAGAAATGCAGCAGGCAGTGGATCGAAGACCAAAGCAATTTGAAGCGCAGGATGATGAGACGTCTCGGGAACTAAAGGAACCGGGCAACGCCTGACCAAGGTGCTGCATGGGTCAGTGCTAAACACCAAATCCAAAAATCTGCCGGAATCATGAGCGATGCTGGAACACTGTACAAGACCGGAAGAGGTAATGCCGTCGATGAAACATAGAGAACTCTGCGATGCAGGTGATTGGGAAGGAATCAGCCCGTCAACATCTGATGACACCCAGCTAATACTTGGCAGGTTGAAATCTCCGAGGAGCAACAACTCATCTTGAGGACGCAAAGAGGAGGAAAAAGTGTCGATGCAGGAAGCAAGTGAGTCGTAAGTATCCCTGGTCGTTCCCGGAGGAATGTAAGAGGTGGCAATAAACACGTTCTTATCCGGCAATCTGATAACTAGACATAAAAGTTCCAAAATATTCGAGTCCAAGATCTCAACAACAGACCAAGGGATGTTGCGACGAACAGCGCATAGTACTCCTTCTCCGACAGGAGCGTTCACTGCAGATAGATGTCGGTCACGTCGAAAGACGATGTATTCCGGGCCAAAGAGCTCAGCATCGGCGATCATACCACAAAGCCAAGTTTCAGTCAGACAAACCACGTCGAAACATGAAAAAGTAGAGCTGGTATAGAAGCAAGTCGTCTTTGATCGAAGGCCGGTACGGTTGTACTATACCATAGTAATGTTGAATTTATTGTATGCAGTATTTGTAGTGGATACGACTTTACCAACGATTTAATAGACGCCATTATGGTTAGAGCCCCGGACATGCTTGCATATTATCTGCTACACCACCGGGCACCCTTTACTTAATGACTAGACAATAATTTACCTAATAACAAGCACTGCGCAATTTTCTAATAAATTCATAATAAAATTAATTTTTAATTACTGTTAAATTGCTCTATTAAATATACTGGAGGACTAAGTTTATTCAAATATTCGCATGGCAACGGGTTGTCTTGTCATTTGCAACGCAAATAAATTGCACTTGATCACTTAATGGTTTAAAGTAAACCGGAAACCGATAGAGGCACATAGGAGCCGCTCCACATATCTAATCGGCTGACAACTTAATATGGATTTTGTCGTGCCCTTGGAGATTGGCACGCCATTATGAATATTCAAATCCGGATTAGATCCCTTTTCCTGACAGTGCCCGTTGAGCTTAATGACAGCACTCATCATTGGATTCCGCCTATAATATTTTACAAGAAATAGAGTCCGGAAATGGAAAATGTATGTGAAAAACGGAAAAAATTATTAAAAACAAAAATCGTCGATAAATTACAGGTAAATGCTAAGTGGTTTGCACTTTCTTGTCATTATAAGTTTGGCGAAAACACCTTAACAGCTGAGCATATTTTTGTAAGCAACTGTAAGCCGTCAGAGGCACTGGCCAGCCAGAATTAAAGAATTGTTCAGAAATTTCCATTGCAAATTAGCTCACATGGTGAAAGACGAGGCAACGGTAACTATTTGTTCGGCATAGGTGTTCGATTGCTGTGAAAACCCTGGCCAACTGTTTATCGAAAGGTCAGTGAAAATTTTGTCAAATGTTAAAATTAAAATTTCAAAAGAGATCGAAACTCCCCACAATTGAAAAATGCAAAAGCCATCGGCGCACGAATGTTGGCTCAGCGAGCGAATTCACCACGATCACCGTTATAGAGGGGGAATACCTATCTACTTAACCTACCTGAGAATATAATTGCCACGGAATTTCTTGGCTGTATGCGAACAGGTAATTCGATCGAGGCGACGAACAGAGATGGACAATGATGGCAATAGGGTGACGGATAAGGAAAGCCAGTCATGGGAAATGGACAGGTACGACATGGATGTGTGTACAACAAAAGTTTCATGATTATCTCACCTGGAGGAGTTTGCGATTGCTTGCCGTATTTTAATAAGTTTGAATGTGTGCCGCGTGTCTATAGCATTGGATCGATCGATGTGTGGCCCCATTGAGTGCAGTAAAAACACCGAAATGGTTGACTGAGAAAATAATTTTCAACGTCCACAAAGCAGTCGTCGTTTTGCTACCTTATCGATACGAACGTGTCCCAAATAACCGAAACAACGTCGAGCAGTCCATCAAAGTTCCCATTTAAATCGCGCAAGTAAACAAACAAAATTGACTTGGAATCGTTTCCATAAGTCGCGCACAGGCTGATCTTGCTCCGCGCAATTGTTAGAACAGTGCAAAATCGGTAGTACGTTGAAAATAAGTGAAAGAACACCGCGCTAAATTTGAGGTTAGAAAATTTTTGCCATGTACTAACAAAAGTTTTTCGTGTGAGTCTTCTTATAAGACAAAAAGTGTGAAAAGATTTTGTGATAAAACTGTGCTTTCGGGAGAGTTAACCGTTCGCTGTGTAAGAAAATTTTGATTGTTTTTTTGTTTTCCTTATTCAAAAATTATTTTCCAAATCGGAAAAAATTTGTGCTGGAGAAATTTTTTTCGCCGTGTTGTTTCTTGCCTACGCGCTCCGATGATTTCAGCAAACGAGCAAAAACACATCTCCGAACCGGACGTTGGTATTTTTCTGTCTGTTTCTGTATTGCCTGTTCGGCTAGACCAGAGTGTCAGAGCAACTAGCAAAGAGTCAACTATAAACTAAACACAAACAACAAAACAAATTCCACCAATTTACCGGCTCCGTAAAAGTCATCACCTGCTCGCATTAAATGGCCTTTGCAAGGACTTTTTAAATCCCAAAATTCTATGCCAGCAGCTACCTGTTGCTGATTTCAAGTGACACGTGTTAACGTGTATTTGTTGCAGCAACAACAAACAGGGAAAAATGTTGGAAAATTTTTCAGCTTTGCAGCTTCGGTGTGTACCTGTGCAATAGTGTTAGGTGCCCCGAGCGTGTATGCGATCTTGTTCTTGCCTAGATACCTGGGCCTGATGGTGTTATTGGACTCTCGCACCGCTTAAAATCATATTTAAAATCATTGAGAAATTTTGCTTTGGAGAGAAATCGATAGAGCTTTCCACCTGCTGCAATCAAACAAGATAAAAACCGCGATAGGGAGTACTTTCTTGTTGAGAAAAAAAGGTTTGGGCTCATATGTGGTGCCCCAAAAATTAATGTCCACACATATTGTCTTTTATCTCTTTTCAATGTTCAAATTACATTGCGTAATGCCACAATATAAAAAGAGATAAATAATGGCTCCGTGGGATATTTTGAAAAAGAATCATCTCTCAGGTAATACAGGTATATCGGGTGTTCTCTGCCGTTCTGCCTTTGCTAAGTAAGTATTATATTTACTTTGCCTGCTTAACTTGAATGGGGAATTCTGTCCTTTTATTCTTTTTCCCAGACATTTTTGAATGATCGACTCATTCGGGTTGTCCAGACCGACACTATAGTTCAGGATTGTCTAAATAAAATAATGCACTCTGCCCGGGCAATAAACTTTGTACAATAAAAAAAAACAAATACGTTCTGCACCTTTTACTTGCACCTGAAACAAAAGTTCATTTTCTTTAGCGAGCGGTTTCATTAACCCCACAGTGGCCGTTTCATCCATTTCTATGTAAATTACGGAAGCGCTAATTTTTCATGAGTTATGATTTACAAGCACGATATCGTGAATATATACAACTACATAACCTCAAAAGGCGATATTTTAACCAAATCGTATGCTTTTATTCAATTTAGGTGAAGGAAACATGACCATTCCACCGGAATTCGCAAACAAATTATGTTTTTGAACACCTTTGAAAACTTAATCAAAGCTTAGTGCCGACGTCATTCTAAAAGGTTAAGTTAATTGCGAGCGACAAACAACATCGGCTTAAAAAATTTCAAAATTATGCGCGAATTTTTTAATGTTTTACTAAAATTGATTTGTGCTTTTAAAATCATTTATTGTTTGGTTAGCTGAGTGTAAAAACGGCGGCTAAATAAAGCTGAATGTTGTTCAATGCAATCGAGGACCCATGTCACATCTTAGACAATATCAGCTGATTTTGACAACTGTCAAGGATATTAGTAGATTTCGTACTGCATTTACAGCGATGTCAAATATTCACACTCACTTTTCTCGTTCTTTTTAAAGCAAGCTCAATCCGCTAATAAATTACTTAATCTGTTCCATGGTTTGTCTTAATTTCGATTACTAGAATTAGTTGTGTGTTATCTCAGTAGATTAACTAATTTGGCTGTCAGAAGACTTATTTGGTAACTCTGTAAGATGCGAACCCACAACCCATTTATTTCCTTTTACGTAGAATTTATGCTACTAAAGAGCTTGTTGAGCAGTTTTTTGATTTTCATAAACAAATTTTAATATTACTTACGATTTTAGAATGTTTCCTTTACGAAAGAGAAATGAGTATGCCTGAGTACGGTTAAACTTGCTCTAATCATTAACGTTTCGCCTAAAAATTTGAAAATTTCTTTTATGATCGTTCTTGCTTTAATTCCAAAGCCTTCTGTTGCAACATCACATAGGGTGCGTGGATAAATTCAGCATGTTGAGAGCACCGACTAACTTGGTTTCAACGCAAACTACAGTTTTTAGTTGCTTTCATTAAAATGGTGAATAAAGACACATTTGAAATAACTTTTGTAACAGTGGTACTACATGTTGAATTTAGTCATGCACACATACCAATTTCAAACAGAAACCTGATGTGCCACAAGGTTCTCTTCTGTCCCCATTCTTATTCATAGATTTATTGAATATTCTCCTAATAGAAGTATTCTCATATTTGGTAAATTTGATTAAGTGGGCTTATGATTGTTTGAGCAACTGGCTTATGTTTGTTTGTAGTAAACACATGTGTAAGATAGGGTGGTGTATTTATTTATTTATTTTTATTTATTCACACAAAATTCATCAAAAGCTAAGAATGACAACAACAACAAAATAACACAATATAAATTATAATAAAATTATTAATAATTAATTAAACTAACATAACAATACTTGGTTGGTTGCTTTTCGAGGGGGGAGAGATGCGTGTCTTCCTGGCACTGAGGCCTTTAGTGGCCCGTTGTACACCCCCTGCTCGGCAGCGTTCCCTAAAGTCCACTGTCGAGCCAGCTAATCCCCGTAACGAATTGGATAATTCGATTATTCCCTGATTTCTTAACTTCTGCTAAATCTTCGCAGTAGTGTTCCTAAGATTCTACACGCTTTTTGCGTTAGGGCTGGGCATTGGCTGAGAACGTGCACTATGGCCTCGTCTTCTTTCCCACATCCCCTGTGTTTGCCCTTCCCATTTTTATGGCATTATCTTGCATGTCCTGTCACAAGGCCAACAAGAAGTTTCGGTTTGGATTTGTTAAGCTTAATGTTCTTTTCAGATTTATGTGCATTGAGAGTTCCCCAAAACGCCTTTGTATGTCTGACGATGTCGGATTCCTCCCAGTTTTCTTTGTGCCTCCTCGTTACCCATTTCATGATTTCTTTTCTGATTTCATGGATGGGTATGCTCAGGTTGAGCATTATTGGAGTGTCTTGATTTGCGCCCCTTCGCGCCAGCTCATTTGCTTTTTCATTACCTGGGATGCCACAATGCCCCGGTACATCGTTTCGTCTCCCTAGTCCCGTGAGGATCTGTTTACATTCGTCTATCGTTTTGGATTTCACCGCGGCGTTCGTTAAAGATTTGATAGACGCCTGGCTGTCCGTGCATATTGCAATCCTGGAGGATCTTATTCCCCGTTTTATTAGCTGTTTAGCTTCTATCTCTATCGCTGCGATTTCACATTGAAGAACCGAAGAGGAGTCGTTTACCCCTCCCCATAAATACAGGTTTAGTTCCTCGCACGATATTCCAGAGTCACAGTCACGCTCGTATTTTGAGTCGTCTGTGTAAATCGCTAAAGTATTTTCTTGAATCACCCTATTGTTGATCCATTCACTTTTTGTCGGGAACTGAGTTTTAAAGATTGCCTCCAAATTTGGATTTCCAGTTTTGAAGTCCCAGTAATCTTCTTCCTCAAAGAGTATCATGATCGTATTTCCATTACATACTCGGACCATCGTCTCATGTTGGGTTTGCATTCCCCTTACCTTCCACAGTTTATTCATTCGTAAACGAATAGCCGAGTTGAGTGCTACTTATTTCACATAGAATTCCAGTGGAGCTGTATTTAGAATGACCTCCAAAGCTCTTGTCGGTGTTGACCTGATAGCCCCTGTTATGCCTAAACAGCACAAACGTTGGGCCTGGTCCATAATCTTCTGGTTTCTGCTCACCTCCATTCGCTTTCCACCAGACTATCGCTTCATGTGTTATCATGGGTCTGATTACACATGTGTATATCCATTTTATAATATAGCGTGATAGTCCCCATACAACTATAGAGTACAAAGAGAACAGTCCAGAAAGCTTACTTCTTTACGCAATATTTAGATAAATTGAAATCAATGCTGTCAAAATGCAAATTAAAATAACGAAACGTCGAGGTGATCGGTTCATGAAAACCATAATTAGTACGGTTTGGAGGTAATTTAAGAAAATCACGGTTTTTCAAGAAGCGACTCGGAATCGATATATTAAAAGAGGACAGTAAGACCGAAGAGTCGATATTGCCTTGAAGGCAGTCAAAAGCGAAAATAGTTTTGGAGTTGTTTCGTCGAGATTCGAGAGAATCTAAATTTATTAGTTTAAGCCTATCTAAGTAAGGGGACAGAATGAGAGGGTTGGTACATGGAAGCCTAAAACGAACGAACGATATGGTCGCGATAATAAGGCGACCAAACACAGCTAGCATACTCCAAAATTGGCCTAACGAAGCTACAATAAAGAAACCGCGTTATAAAGGTGTCATCGAATTCTTAAGTCCATCGTTTAATAAAGCATAATATCGAATTAGGTTTTGTAACAATCGCATCAATATGGTCATCGAAGGTAAAACGGCTGTTAAGCCAGACTCCCAAGTCCTTAGTCTTATTGAATTTTTCCAGTAAACAACCATAAACTCAAGATGTCTTTTTTACGGGTAAACGACATAGTAGTATACTTCCTAATATTAAGGGGAAGACAATTAATATGTACAGCACCATTTGTAAAAGGCATCTAAGTCATTACTTAAAATTTCACAGTCGTCAACAGAGAAAACAACACGAAAAATGTTGGCATCGTCAGTGTAACAGAGAATGTTGGAATATCTTAAGGACAAATATACATCATAGATCTAGATAATAAATAAAATCGGGCCCAGATGGCTTCCTTGGGGCACACCGGAAGTATTGTAAATTTACCTGGATAGGGACCCACCGAACGACACGCGCTGGGTTCGGCATAATAAGTATGAACGAACCCAGTCAACAAACAAGGGCAGCTAACTTGTACATCAAAATTTGGTAATTAATTCTATCAAATGCCTTACTAAGATCTGTGAAGACACAGTCGACCTGTTTAGCGGCTTCAATTTCAGATAAGGAGAAATTAAAAAATTCCATAAGGTTGGTCGTAGCTGACCTTCCTTTTATAAAGCCGTGCTGGAAAGAACCGAAACACGGCTTGCAATGAAAATATAGTACATGGCAAAGTAATGCCTCAAAATCTTTAGCAATGCAACATAAGTTAGCAATCGGTCTATGGTTGGGAATTTCACACTTCTTGCCCTTTTTGTGAAAAGGAATAATAAGGGATGATTTCCCAGATTTTGGGAAGACACCACAAAAAATTGATAAATTATATAAATAACAAAGAACATGAACGAGAGAAGAATAAAAGTATGAACGAAAAAGAGAAGCAGGAACACCATCAGGACCACACGAGAAACCATCGGCCAAACTATTAATATGCTTCGCGACTGTGTCATCATCAAATATAAGATCCTTCATTCAATAGTACAGAAGGAGAAAACATTGTCAAGTAACTACAATCCCAAAATCTAATATCACAGTTATTGTCAGTGAAAGAAGTCATAAATAAGTCGCAGAATAGATTTGCAATCTGTAAGGGGTCACTACTCTCGATATCACCAAGTCTCAGTAAAGTAGGGTAACCATCAGTACGACGCTTAGAGTTAACAAATCTCCAAAACTGTTTAGGCTGGTTACGTAAAGTAGACCGCCACATCGACGTCACGTTCGTCAAAAATATTAGATAAATAATAAATAATTATTCAATAAAGAAAAATCAGCCCGTTTAAAATTAAAAGTATAATTACTGTGAATCGGAGATGTTGCAGACATCGGATCGAATACCAGAGTGATCTGAAGAGCAGGATGATCAGACGTCTCAGGAACCAATAAACGCCTGACCAAAGTTCCAAATAGGTCAGTGCTGAACACCAAATCCAGGAATCTACTAGAGTCATTTGCAATACTGAAACACTACGTAAGCCCGGAAGAGGAAAGGCAGTCGATGAAACATAATGATCCCTGCGATGTTGTTTAGTGGCAGGATATCAATCCGTCGACATTGGAAGGTATCCAGCAGATTTTTGACACATTGAAATCTCCAAAGAGCAGTTCGTCCTGTGGGCGCAAGGCACAAGAGAGAGTGTCAATGCGAGAAGCGAGAAGATCGTATTTGTGGACGCTCCAGGAGAGATGTAAGTTCCCAGCGGGAAATGAAGCACTCTATAAGAAATGGCGAAACGCTTACTTAGAAGCTCGATGCGCTTACTATTTGTATAATTTCGTTTTAACATTGCATGTCCGCAGAAGTAAGCGCTCCCATGGTATTTCACTTCGAGCGTAAGTTAAGCGCTTCAAAAGAAGGCAGAGGAAAGCAACAAAAGTGTTGTGCTCCGTTCGCTTAAGTAGTGCTCGGAGTAAAATAACAAGGGGCGCTTACTTCTGCAGACATGCAATGTTAAAACGAACGGAAGCGCTTCGTTTCCCGCTGATTATGGTGTATAGTGCTTCTAAGCAAGCGCTTCTTCAGCTCTTTTGGCGCGCTACTTACCTTAATTTGTGCTTCACTAAAATACACTGTGCACGAACTTTACAACTTCAATTGCAAAATAAAACTAAAAATATTTCTTTCAAGACGACGACACTAACAGTTACGCATGCCACGAAAAACTTCTCAATAAAAAATTTCGCTTCAAGTGTGCTTCTCAAAGCAGTGAGAGCGAAGCGCTTCTCTACGCTTTAATTGGAAGCGCTTGTTATATTTCCCGCTGGATTGTTGCAATAAACACATTCAGAACAACGCATAAAAGTAAGTTTACGCAATGTATAAAACTGCAAAAATTGCAGACTGACAAACTTATTCTATTGTTCATTGCATTTTCCAGTGGAGCTTTGTATGGTGAGCTGTGGTGAGCTGTGTTACTACAAATTGTTTGTGCTTTCTGTTAGAACTTCTCTTTATTTCTAATTTGGGTAGTGCAACTATCTCCGCCAACGATACTGGACTATTTTTGACACCAGAACTTTATTCCACAAGAGTTCTTGGGAGCTCGTATATTTTCGTAGTTATTTTTGATGCAAAACTTTATAGAAACACTTTTCACTCTCTAATCAGGGCTTAGCCGGCCTTGGGTCAGGTTTCAAAATCAGACTGGGACCATAATTTAATACCAGCATTAGGCCTGGCTTAAATACTACCCTAAGGCCAAGTTTCAAAACCAGTCCTGTAACAAACTTAAGAACAGGTTTTGTGCTGCTCTTGAATGCCAGGGCTGGCATGAAATTTGCATCCCAATATTTTTCCAGGCTTGGTCCATGCTTCTATGCTAAGCTTGGGTCAGGATTAAGAAGAATTATCACAAGCTTGAGTTAATCATCGGTTTTTTTTTGTTATATCCTAAATGGAACTGTGAGGATGTAACGTTAGAGTGGTTGTCTAATTTCAAAAGAATTTGCTGATCTTTGGTATCTAGGTTTAGTATGATCTTTGTTGAAACTTGTATCCGAAAACATTCCCATGAACCTAGAGGGTGAACCATCTAACAGCGCTGCCTTCATCCTCTTTCGTAGACACTGCATTGACTACAGGTACGTCTTTGTGGACTATATTTTATTAACAGCGCGGTTGCCCATTGCAGAAAGCACTTTAGGTGGTTTTTGGTCTAACCCGTTGCATTCATATTACATCGATATTACACATAGATTGAAAAGCAATTTGGTATTTATCTATTACAGCTAGCAAATATACATATGTAAAATCCTTTCACATGTGACTTGTTAGAGCGCATGCTTGTCGATCTTGGTTGAGTAAGAGCGATGACTGGGTGACGGTTTAGAAACCCTAGCAACCACTTCTTATCCGCAACCTAATTTTCCTTGTGAAAACGATGCAGTATCTTCTGCTTTTCTACGTACTTATATGCTGTACTTCTTAAATTTTTTGCTATTAATCAAAAAGCATATTGTTCAAGTTTTTCAAATGTTTCCAAAATCTTTCTCAATGTTTGCCGAAAATGTCCTGCCTATGTTTTAATGAATTTTTTAAAAAACGTTGTAAAAGCCTGCGCTCGCAACATTATCTACCCACAGGGTGTGCAATTTTACATACATCGATATCGCCAAAAATATTGCGACACTACTGCCATCCTTTTCTCGTTTGACTTTTCAACTAGAATAATACCGCCGGCTAAACCTAATAACAAACCGCCTCGAGCACTAATCAAAGGTACAACGAGCTTGTACATGGTAGCGACTTTCTGTGGAGTGGAAGAAATTGAGCAGCTAATACATCCACGAACCGGAAGGATATCAATTGGAAGGTTTCCATGAGGAAAATTGGCCGTGTGACTGACAGTCCGTCGAACTGCAAAAAAAGAACGTCAACCTATCAGCTCCAAAAATGATGAAAAAAAGATCTTCAGCAGCACGCAACTCAAAATTGGGAAAAAATTGTCTTCACAGATCAGAAGAACTACACTGTGGAACAAATCCACAACCACCAAAACGACAGAACATGGATCAAAGAAATTTCCGGCGCATTGTATGTAGTTGAGCATCGCCATGATTTGGGGCGGAATTGGCGCCTGCGACAAGATACCCCTGATTTTCATGGATCAGGGGATAAGAACCACGCGACGCAAAATCTTCGAGTTCGTGATACTTTCCTGAGTCCAGCAGCACATCGGAAAAAGTGAATGAACATTTCAGCACGACTTTGCGACGGCCCACAGGTCGAAAACGACTCAAGTGTTGCGGAAAGCCCACTTTCCGGGTATCATTAGATCTTTGGAACGGCCACCGTACTCGAAAGATCTGAAGCCCCAGGAAGGAGTCGCTGAGTCCCCCCCTTAATTTCTGAACTATCAATGCAAAATATGGTACAGAACACTAAAATTTAATCGTACTTTTTCATCCATCCTAAAACGTCTATCAACTAAATCCTTTTCATGCAGCGAAACATGTCAGCACAGATTAAAGAAGAGCGGAATGAGGAATCTCTACAGACTATAGTAGTTTGGTTGGTTTACCTTAATCAGAAATGCAAGACGTGGTCAAACTGCAATAATTTGTCGACGCAATGCCGTTCTGTTATAAATCATAGTACAAACAATTTCAACATTAATTTTGTATGGACTTAAACTTGAAGTTTCTGAACCTGGACGGCATATCTAATAGTTTTCTTTTGAATTCTCAAGTGCTAAGATTATCCAGTAACGGGAATTTGTTGGTTAAACTACTTTTGTTAAAAACTTGACAAATAGGTAAACAAGTCTCGATTTTCTTTTTGTTAGTAACGACCGTCTGCCGTCTATTTAATATTATTCACGCCGACTTAACTGGCTTAAGATCAAAGTGCTTGTTGTCTAGAAAGTAAGAGCACAAAACTTTTTTTTATTTTTATTGTCTGTCGTAATTAGAATATTTATGCGCCAATCATCAGTCACCTGCTTACATAAAAGCCCGAAGCAGTATATAAACAGTTTTGGTGTGGAATTTGATGATTCTTCTTGAAATTCGACGAAAAAGTGCTGCTTAACGACGAGAGTAAAGAAAAAAGGAAAAATTAAAGCTTGTGCTGACATGACACCTGTTAATTGGCAATCATCCATCATTTGCAGACAGAAAATGTTTCTGTTTTTGTATATTTCTTGCGTTTTAAAAATTCTGAAAAGTTATTTTGTGTGACCTTCACATGGAGACCTTGTCGACGCCTAATTTTAAGAAAAAACCACATTGTCCAAATCGTTTGGTTCCAAAAAACGAAATTATTGTGCTGCATTTGCACTTAAACACTTTGCCGCGATGGATTGCCCATGGCGGTAATATGAGAAATCGCCTTTTTTTCTTCGCAGAGAAGTGCACAAAATACATAGCGTGGGGTGCCAACATGATTGACCTGTAAGATATTAAGTGTTGTTATAAATCGATTTGTCAAGACTTCCAGCAGTTTTACTAAAAATTATGACGTTCATAACCTTCATTTTGCTCGAAAATAGCATTGTACGTCAGGGATACAGTGGTGCACCTAGAACGTGATCGTGGAGGGGCACAACATGCCTAGTACAAACTGAAGAGATATATCAAAGTCCGTCGTGTGGACTAAAACCCTTTAACCTTGAATTAAGCTTTGACCAAATGCAATCTGTGAAAACTCATATCAGTCCTAATTGTGAAAAATAAAGGGAAAGAACTAAAATCCCATAATTCGTTAATTGTCTTCGCATGAAACCAGCTAAACAAATTGTTTTTCAATTTGCGAAAACAATGACAAGCAAGTTTTTATGTAGAAGGCATGCTTGAGTATACGCTATCGTAGACGCGTGTGGATTTTTTTTTACATTCATGCTGACGTGCAGAAAATTCAAAGATTACTTCAATCAGTAACTTGATCTATTGTTCACATTTAGTCATACCCTACTAACAAATGACAGTAACAGTAAGGGCACTTCCTACAAGAGACAAGGTCTGCGCGCGAAGAAACGGCAAATGGTGTGACGTCAGTTGTGCCAAAATTGACATGCTGTAGTCAGTGTAGGGAAAGTATTATTCATAGTTTATTAGGATAGGTAGTAGGTGAAATTTTCAAGAAGCCGGACAAATTTAAATTCACTTTATAAAAAACGCTACTCGTTTATTATTATTTCTTAGAGTATCGTAAGGTCGCTCGAGCCGCCACCCTTGTAACTTCCACCAGTGAAATATTTTATGACCTAACCCTGCGCTATCAAACCCAGTCAAGTTTTGGATCCTTCACGAACCCTATGATTGTTCTGGGAATCATTTTTGCAACATCTTCTGGCGATAGAAACGCCAATCCTATATGCTTGAACCTTATGCATCTAAAGGCTTCGCAGTGGCAGAGGATAAGCTATACTGTTTCGTCTTCTCGAAAATAACATGCTTTGTCCTTAGCTTTAGATTTTTGAGATGATATCTCAGAGGGCAGGGAGCAGTTAGAACGCATATTATAAGCATTAGCTTTGTTTTGCTCTTTTGCGAGTAGTTATTATACCATTTTGCTTAAAAGTATGGGTGAATGTCCAATGAAAGGACACACTTAGTGAGTAAGAGATACCCCACAACTTCTTACCGAAACTATCTAGAGCTGTTGAAACTCTCGGTAAACTCTTACGTCAGTCATCTCGAGATTGCAGATACTATTCAAGGAAAAGTCACCCATAAAGGCCTTCCGCATACATTCCAAGGCCGGGGACGAGCAGAGAAGGTAAGATATAATCTGCACCTCCTCGTCCTTCTGTCATTCAGTCATTGGAGAAGAGTCCCAATCTCTTTGCGTGTGTGCCAATGAAGCAGTGTCCAGTAATTACTATTATGACTACGTCTAGGCTGGTTTTGTATAACAAAATTAGACGCATGCAGCGCTTAAGGACCGAATTAGGCAATATCCGTCTGGTTATGTGTCCATCTATGGTTCGTTTGATTACTTATCCTCGTGCGGAGCGGCAGCTTATAGCTGACTAGAGGCTTACCAATAGAAGGTTTATCCGGTTAGTTTTAATCTAGTGCGCTCTTCCGCTACACAGATCCCTGCAATTTCACTGCACCTGCTGTTTTTGTTTACTCCTGCTTTACCAGAACTTGATTTATCTCTCGACCCAGCTTTTTGAGTAGTCAGAGAATGTCTCAGAGCCGACAGATAAGGATTTGGCGCATTTTCGCAAGGGGATTCGCAATTTTATTTCCTTCAATACCTTTGTGAGCTGGCACCCATTCTACCATAGCATGGCTTAGAAGATGAATATTCATCGAGACTTTTTAGGCACAGCTGACTTTAGATCCTCCCCTTGTTAGAATCTCCTTGCCTACTGCAGGGTGACAGAGCGTATTTTGCGTCTTTTGTTTGTGGCAAAAGAGAAGTTGTTCTAAAGAAAGGCACAGCAGCCGTATGGACATGCCGACGGCTTTTCGAAAATACATGGGGACTCAAGCCCAAAATGGTCCTCTGGTTTTAGCCAGTTTTTTGAGTACATTGAGATATTGCCAGGTCAGGGTATGTTCCCTCTTTGCTTTCGCGTCTTTTGGAGTTCAAATTTAGGTCCTTATACTCCAACGCCAGACTTACCGTCCATTTCTGCGCCGTTCTTGTACCTTTTTGGCGCACCTCTTTTAAGTGAGTGAACATTTTATTTTCAGTACTCTCTGGTCTCTATGACTATCCTAAATGATATTTCAAAGTTGTATTCTTTCGGCATTGCGGCATCGAGTTAACTGCTGGGTCATATGTTAACTCTTCGACGATACCTTCATGTCCAACTAGGTTATTAAAATTCAGTAGACCCGTTCTATGTAACATAATAGCACTGAGAGCTACCTCTTTCCTTACATGGAAGTGTAGGTGGAGGAGGTATAGACACGCTTGTGAGGATGAAATTAGACAGGTGTATATGGCACCGTTTTTGCAGACGTTACAGATTCATCT
Source organism: Leptarthrus brevirostris (assembly GCA_964036015.1). Lineage (NCBI taxonomy): Eukaryota > Metazoa > Arthropoda > Insecta > Diptera > Asilidae > Leptarthrus > Leptarthrus brevirostris. The sequence continues at coordinate 150,249,563 of OZ038372.1, forward strand.
ATGCTGCTTTTTTTCTTTGTTGGCCACCATTTCGTTTATGGGCTGTTGTCTATCTCGTATAATTCAAAAAAATAAGACATTCAATTTTCCGTTATCCCCCTTACTCTAATCCTCTTCTTTATAATCATAATAGGCCAAGAGAATCATCTTGGGCTTGAGTCGCCATGTCTTTTCGGAAAGCCGCCGGCATGTCCGTAGGGCTGCTGTGACTTTCTTTAGAACTTCGTTTTTGCCACAAACAAAAAGACACTCTGCCACTCAGAGGTAGGCAAGGAGATCATACTAAGAGGAGGATCTAAAGTCAGCCGTGTTCAGAAACTCTTGATGAATATTCATCTTCTAAGCCATGCTACGGTAGGACAACGAAACGTAATGTTCATTCTAGTTTCGTCTTTATCCAGACAGAGTCGACACTTCACCTCACTAGACAGACGGTGTAGATGATACTCATTTTAAGCATAGCTTATAACGAGTTCCTTAGCCTGAGTAAGCCCGGGGACATTTCTCCCGTATAGGAACTGTTGGCTCCTAGACCTTGCTTTTGCTAACGACCAGCTGAGACTGCAATTAATCTCGGGAGTGGCAGCAACCCTTCCTGGTTAGTTTATCAGCGATATTGTTCCCTCATTTCCCGAGTGACCTGGTATCTAACAGAGCGTGACCCTGTTGCGAGTGAACAATTGTTGGAGGGTGTCGTTTATATTCTACTACTCTATAAAAAAAACTACCTCAAGTATTATGCGTAAGCCTATTCTCTAATTTATTTGTTGCAGTCACAAATAAACTTATGCTGTCAAACTAGTCCGCTAAAATCGATCGAAAATCAAAGTTTCAAATTTTCTTGACTGCCGCAGGTTCGTGCACAAAGATTTTTTTTCCAAGTATTAGAGCAGCACTTTTATTAATAGGTTCACAAATAAGATGTCTAGAGTTTTCACCATGATAATCCACCAGCTCACACTTCAATAATTGTTTGAACATTTTTGGGCGAAGTGTTTGACTAACTGTTTTCTTAAATTAAAAAAGTCATTATGAGAGCGCAAATAGCAAATTTGTTTGCTGAGATAGAGGCCAATACCCCCAGGGATAATATTGCTTCAAGGATAGGAAAAAGAACTTGGTATATAATTTACATATAAGTACGTAAGGAGGAGGGCTTTGATAACAATAAATAACTATTGATATATTCAACATTCACGAAGATTTTAGACTGGAGTGGAAGTGTAGTAGTGGCCGGGGGTGTAAAGGAGGTTGCCTCCTCCATGTTTTTTTCTGTTAATAACAATTTACTTAAAAAGCGCCATTGGGTCTTGCAGAGTATTATATGTCTACATAAAATCGTAGGTAAACTCGCAAGTTAAGTAAATAATTAAACTTTAAAAAAATTTTGTTTAGTGTTTTTCACTTAAGGCAGATTAATTAATTTTGATAAATTCCCAATACTTTCTCTCACTAAAACTATTCACACGTTTATATTTATTAATACTTGTATTATCTAATCACGGCAATATATCATATTAAAATAAATTGCTTCTGGCTATTAACCCACTGAATGGCAGGAAATATTCAAGTTTTGGTTACCTTCCACACGCAATCATGTTCGATGCTGTCTAATGTGAGATAAATGTACTAACAGAAACTGGCATCAATCTAAGCAAAAGATCCATTTGAAACTGTGACTGAAGCGCAACTAATAAAGCACCATAAAACACGTTATTAAACAACTCGCGTTAATAACATAAATTATCTTTTAACAATTTTTATAGTCAAGTTTTTGGTTGTTAAATGAAAGAACATGTTATGTGGGATAAATGAAGCATTAAAGTTAAAACTTCACTTGTTTACTTTTTAGTACAAAAATAAACTTATCCTCAAACTGGGTACTAGCTTTGTGTGACATTAACAAGGACATTCCCTCTTCAACTGCTTAATTAAATTATTTTGGAATAAATACACAAAAATAATAAATATTACTAAGGTATCACCTTCGTTTTTCTTAGAGAAACTAATATTGCTAACAAATTGCAGTTTTAAACGCCACACTTTTTTGAGTCATTAAGGATTGTTCACATAAGTTTTTAGACATTTCTAAAATTGACCAGATTTGTGTTTTTTTTTCTGGTCAAACCAAAAACATTATTTTGACATCAAGATTTCCACTCTTGTAAAACTTACAGGTTCCTTCCTTATTGGTCTGCTCCCTTTATTCACAAGCTGTTAATTGCCGCAATTTGCTTATTTATGTGTTAGGGCTGAACTTTCGAGTGGCGAATTAAATCGCGGTTACACAGTTTGAAGCTACAAAAATTACACTGGTTCTTAGACGTTAATCACAGGATTTTGTTTTGGAAATTTGATTCGTTATTTAACTTTTATAATGCCGCATGCAGTTTAATATTGTCTTATTTGAGAAGACGTAAACAAAAGGTTATTTACAATGAAAAGTAATCCGATTATCTTCCGATCTTAAGCGGAGTACCTCAGGGATCTTTTCTCGGCCCTCTTTTACTTTCAGTGTTTATCAATAATCTTCCACCTGTTATACGGTACTGCAACTATCATCTTTATGCGAATGATATACAGATGTATATATCACTAGATTCTATTTGTCGATTGACTAAAGATCAGATGAATGTGTAGAAATGGACTGGTCAAAATCGTTTAAGTCAAAATGACTCCAAATGAAACGCTATTATAATTTACAAATCTGGTTTAAACATTTCTTCACTTCCAAGTGTTATTCTTGATAATATAGTTATTCCCTATAGTAATTCAGTTAAAAATGTTGGCATTATTTTTAATGGGTCTCTAAGTAAAGTATATGGGTCCCTTCAAAGATGTCTTTATCTGCAACTTATACAGCTCAAGTTACTCGTCTTCTTTGATTCCGCTGATTTGGTATGAGTCAGCTCGTAAGCTGAATGTGACTTTCAATTCCGCTGCGCGGTATATCTTTGGAATACGACAATTCGATCGTATATCTTCCTTTTCTAAGTCAGTTTTGGGTTATCGTTTCGATTGCTGCTCGAAATTTCGTGCAATAATGTTTCTACGCAATTTAATTCTAGCTAAAGAGCCATCTTATTTGTATAGCAAACAGAAATTCACTCAGTCTAGTCAAATTTGTTCACTACAAATTCTGCGTTATTCCTCTCAACCTTGTGACTTCAAGCCAATAGGCTGTGGAACCTTCTTCCAAACAGTAGTAGTCAGTCTTCGTAGAGGTTCAATCTTCTAGTCAGGTGACACACTCCCATTATTCACATCTCCGAGTAGTTCTTCTTCTCTGCACTTCCACTTCTTGACTCGTTTTCTTTTTGCAACACTTCTTAGTTCCTCTTGATTGTAAGATAGCCATTGACGTGGTCGAGTGTCTCCCGAAACACGTCTATCGCTTCGTGTACCTTTTGTTAGGCTGTAATCCTGCGACAAGTGTATTGATTCGGTAGCGAATATCTTTTATGTTGGTTTCTTCTCTTTGGTAAATAGGTCTTACCACTAATAGTAAAATTGTAGAGCAAAGGATTTCTTTTACAAGAGAATGACATAACAGTGCACTTGTTAATGTTCAAAGGAAGGAAATTAATAGAGCACCAATTACGGAAGGTCTCTAAGTCAGAGTTTAGTAGGGCACGGTCATTATCATTTGACACAACACGGAAAATCGTCAGCATAACAGAGGATTTTCGAATGAGATAGAATCAAAGATAAATCGTTGATGTATATAATGAAAAACAAAGGTCCTAAGTAACTGCCCTAAGGCAATCTGCTTTCTGCTTGCTTTTAAGGTAGTACTACCGGAAATAATTTTCAAAAAATCGATTTTTTTTCCTTTCATTTTTCGATTCCTTATGCTATCAAGAGTAACCTACTAAATTTTTATAAAGAAATTCGTAATAGGAAAAAAGTTACAGAAGTCGACCGCCGAAGTTTACAGAAGTCGACCGCCTTCGTAGCGTGATTTCAACTATCCGTACCTGCCTCGCGCGCTCCAGCTTTTTATCCCCACTCTCCAAAATAATGGTTTCTTTTATACTTATAATATTCATTCTTGTTTCTTATACACGTATATAGTTATGATTTGGTCGTAGACGAAAGCATTTATATCTAAATAAAATGGGGTCCGTATTATAAAGGAAAGATGAGTAAGAGGCCAAAGAGCGCACCAAAATTTTAAACGCGTTTTTCTTGAAATGACATTTTTTCAACTGAGTCAGAGTTAATCTCAGGATCTACTGAACCGATTTTAATATACCTGGGTGCGTTTTGTTTGTTAAGGTAAACCCTTTTGGAATTTACCACATTTTAGACAAAAAATGAAAAATTGGCAAGAGAAAAAGGGTGAAAAAGATTCAAATTTTTCAAATGTTTTTTCAAACTTTCGCCATTTTTTTGTTTTAAATTTTTGACTAATTACAAGGTAAGAAACCTTCCTTTATAAAATCCCGTCCGAATTTGTTGTTTCAGACTTCTCAATTTTGAAATTATCTCTCACTCATCGGACTATCTCTTTTTCGAGCTCCTGACTTTAGCGCCCCCTACCAATAAGACAAAAAATAGAAATTAACTAAACCAATTTTTTTTTGTAAACTTTAAGGACTAGTGATGCTAAAAAAAAATTTCATCATAATATCTAATAAAGCGGCTTAGGAAAAAATTATTAAAAAAGTGCTTATTTGTTGGTCCTTTTTCCGGTAGTAGTACCTTAATTACATGTATACAGAAGTTGGAGAACTCCAACAGTAGTGGTGGACTTATCCTTCATGAAACTATGTTAGAAAGAGCCCAAGAACGGATTGCAATAAAAGTAAAGTATGTCACAAACCATAGCCTCAAATACTTAATACTTTACCAATACTACATAAATTGGTTGATAACAGAGGTCAACAAAAAATGGGGTGATGATTGGTGTTGGGCAGCTGCGGGTCATTTCCGAAGGAATTTGCTACGTAGAATCCGAATCCGAGGTCAAAATTGGGCTATCTGGGAGATATTTGAGGTTATGGTAGATATTTGTCAGGACTGGGAGATATTTGAGGTACACACATTTGTTGGTCGTTTTTTTTCTAGTGGCATCATTTAATACCACTCTTACCCTTCCAAAATAAGCTATTGAACGGCCACCTACGACTTTTCTTGCAAAGTTACATTTTATATTATGAAGTTCATATTTCATATAATTAGGAATATGAACTTCATAATTTAAAATGGTCGTAACTTTGCAAGAAAAAATCATAGGTTACCGTTCAATAGCTTATTCTAAAGGATAAGAGTAGTATTAAATGAATGCCACTAGAAAAAAAACGACCAAACAATTTTTTTTCATCCTGTACCTCAAAAATAGCCAAAAAAAACTCATTTTTTGAGTACATAATCTCAAATATCTCAAAATTCGGATTCTACGCAGCAAATTACTTCGGTAATGACCCCCGTGTGCCCAACACCAGAAGCTCGTTGACCAGTGTAATTGGAGACAAGAACAATTTCCAAGGTTTAGGAAACATACCAGTGCAAATAGACGAATTAAACACGTGACAGAGACTTACAATTTTTCAAAAAATACGTAGGAATGCCATTAAGACCACATGAGAAACTATTAGCCAAATTCGTTATATGTTTCAAGACGGTAGCCTCGTCTTTGGAATGAGTGGAAGTCGGCGGAAGCCTCGTCAAATGAGTAAAATCCTTAAAGGTAGTATCACAGTTGGAATCCAAAAACGCAGTCTTAAAGAAATCACCAAAGAAGTTGGCAATTGGGAATCCTTTTAAAAATTGTTTCGAAGTTCCAACAAGTGATTTCAAATAACTTTTTTAAGCATTTTTACCTTTTTAAAATAAAATTAAATGACGCAATGATATTTAGTTTAGTTAATTTTTTTAAATTCCGTGTTGCAGCCCGTGTGTCTTTGACATAAAAAAGTACATAAATTTACAAAAAGGTCTAATCCGTGACATCATTATCAAACATTGAGACTGGTTTGATTAGAAAATTTTTACGATTGAAACTTGCAGGTAAATAACTCCTAATGAATGCAATTCCAAATTCTGCCATTAGTTCCAACAGCGTCATAATCGCATTAAATTGTGCGAACGAACCCCAACTCTGAACTTTCTAAGGTCGATAAAAATCATGCACTGTAACGCCAAAAACTTGCAAAAACTGCCAAAAAAACGTGTTTAACACCCAATTCTCTGCATAAAACTGCCAAATACTTGCAAAAAAATATTTAAATTTGAAAAAAGCTAAATCTCATTTCTCTTTCTCTTCTCTTCTGCAGGCCTGACAGTTTGTGCCAGAGGACGCGTTTGTCAAGTTTTGAATAAAAGAAATGTGCCGAAAACGTTAATTAATAAAGAAATAAACTCGAAGAGTGAAGCAAAAATAAAAAGAAAAATTTTTGCATAAAATTTGTAATTTCTCAAAAAAATCCGTAGTGTGTGTAAGTGTGCGCGGTTAAACCAAAAAAATATATAAAAAATTTTGCGCGAACAGATTGTCGTCTATTGCCATTATCACCTGCAAAGAAAACTTTTGCCGTGCGACATCTTCAGCTCTTACCTCGGGCGAATGAAGTTCTGTAGCTGAAAGAGGGCGGTGCGCATGCTTCAATCAAGCAGTGAAACACAAACAAAATGCAAGTTCCGGGACATGTCGTCTCAATGTATGTAGCCACTTGCGGACAAAATGGTCCAGCACTTGGCTCCGACGAGAAGGAGATCATCTTGCTTGTCTACGTCATCATTGATGTTGCCACGAATAAGGTGAGTACATACAGTTTCTTACAAAATTTTCTTTTCTTTTTTTTTTTACTAAATTGCTTTCTGGTGATGCTCCAAGAATTTGTTTATAATATTTTTGGGTGACTTGACTATGCTTGGGGGAATTTTTCCCCCATTGTCGTTTGCAAGAGTTCGCGAGAACTTGAATCCAAAACTTTTGCTTTATCACATGTTGAGCATGTCCAAAAGCCGGTTTTTCTAAAATAATTATGAATACTTAAACAACTTTTTTCGCGGATACTATTTGAATTTTTGTTTACAAATATTTTCCTTTTTTGACAGGCATTCTATTTTGAAACGTAGCTTGTAAAAACAAGTATTTTGGTGTAAGAAGAACGATCTTACTCACTTACAGCGACTTCCTGTTTAGTTTTTTAAGAACTCTTCTGAGATTTTTGGATTTGCATTTCTTAGGCATTTAAAAAACTTACGCTTGAATCATGGTAGAATTGTATTGGTCGCTTTCTAGTTTATAAATTTAATTAAAAATTTTGTTCATTTTACATTAATTTGCACGCAATTGATTGCCTTTTATAAAAGACAATTAACCATTTTCGATTATTTGAATTTTTTGAACCAAAAATTTGCATTGAAAATAAAATGTCGCGAACTTCAATCTTAATGCAAATGTCATTTTTGAAAATATTTAATATAGAATTAATCCTTCTAACTCAGAAAGCGCACTTCTTAGGCAGAAGCCTAGATTCAATTGACCTATTCGCCTAGAATCAATTGACCTATTGACCTAGAATATAACAAATATATTGAGGCGAATAAGGCTCCCACACCAACATGCAAAAAAACATTAGTGAACAAAAAACCAAAACACGCCCAACAATCAGCGATGCACAGACAACAGAGATCGTTTCAGCAAATCCTTAGTAAGAGTCAGGTCAAAAACAGGACACATATTCACGGCTCTACACATGCGATTTATAGGCTCATGCATACCATAGTTAGATCGAGAGTGAACAACATGCAGTAAAGGCAATCTCCTTAAGATATACGGGGTATGCCTATAAGAAACCATACCTGCGAGAGTGCAAGCATCTATGTTCAAGTTCAAAAGCTGGTGAATAAAGGCTAGGTCAGCAACTCTACGTCGTTTTTCCAACGAATGCATATTAAGCAACCGGAGACGATCCACATAAGGAAGAAGCCTGAGTGTATCATTCCACGGAAGGTCTCTTAGCGCGAACCTAACAAAGTTCCGCTGCACCGACTCAATGCGTCTAGAATGAACAGCATAGCAGGGAGACCAAACCTGAGATGCATACTCGAGAATTGGCCTAACCAAAGAAAAGAATAAGTGAATTAACGTCGTCCGATCAAAAAAGTCCCTTGACCACCGTTTTTCATAAGTCAGAACTAAATTAATCTTAGAAACAATGTAGTTAATGTGCAGAGTGAAATCAAGCTTACGGCCAAGCTTCACACCAAGGTCAGTAACGGACTGCACGCGACAGATATTAGTTTCGCAAAGGTATAATCAAAGACGAGCTGATTTTGGTTCCTAAAAAATGACTTAACTTCGCATTTATCCAAGTTAAGCTGCAGGCCATTATATCCACACCTGTTCTTAAAGGTGTTTAAATCATCCTGAATGTAGGAAGAATCATAACTGTTTCTAACGCATGAGAAAATCTTCATATCGTCTGCGTACATTAAGACTTTGGAGTGCTTAATCAGAGGGACAATGTCCTCAATGGGAAGAATAAACAACAGCGGCCCCAGATAGCTACTCTGCGGTACACCAGATGAAGCCCTAACGGCTCTAGATAAAGTATTACGGTAAGACGGAGATGAAGTTGGATCAATGCGTTGAGCCGCACGACCACCATGCCATGGGCCCCGGGTTCGAGACCAGATCTCCCCGTGAGCTTTTATTAAGAAATTATAATAATCCACTCTGTCTCTGGGCTGTTGTCTAGCTCGCAGCAATGCAAAAAAAGACTCAAGCTTCCTCACTCCCCTTACCCTAATTCCCTTCCGGCCAAATTCATGATAACGCATCAAAGGGTTGTCCCCTAGGATTTGGCCACATCGTATAAGGTGCCTCACTCCCCTGGTCCCGGAGTCCAGCCACCATCCTGCACTCCAGATTCTCTTGTATTTTGCGGTCTCCGACAGTTTTTCTTCCTCCCTTCTTCTGTGCCATGACTGTGCGAACGTACTCGCCGAGCGGGAAATTAACCAGACCTTTTGCACTTTTTATATTGTCCTCTCCTCTACACCTATTTAACTCATTGTGTGTCTCCTTTTCTGGCTACCTTCTATCGTCTTAGCCGTAGATGGATAGCACCTTGAAACACCTAAAAAATTAGAAAAGAAAAGCCTGGAAAAGGTTCTGCTCCTCTAGGTGCAACGAAGACTGCCCACTATGGCCTCTACCTTTGGTTCTGCCTTGATTTGCAGTCGTCCTATAATAGATTTCTGTCTAACACAAAATCCACGCTGCATTTTAACCCTAGTCAGTTTTGGAGGTATATAAACTCTTAAACGACATAGTGGTGGGTACGCATCCTCTCTTAGACTTGGTGATTATGAGAGCAACGATCCTGATGGGATGGAATATTTTTTTCGCTGATTTTTTTCTTACTGCGTTCTGTGATTATAACTGTTATACCGCTTTACCGATTTTACCCATTCGAGTAGGGTTACACACACTTCCCTTGAACTCAAAGACTTAGTTTTTGACGATGTTACTGTCAGTGAATACTTGCTAAATTTGTTCGACGGATCTTCGTGTGATCCCGATAGTGTAGCTTTGTCGATCTTACAAAGTTGCTAATCATCAGTTGCCCCTGTTCTTCGTTATTTGTTCAACCTGCTTCTGTGCTGTGGCCGTTTACTTGAGTTCTGGAAGGAGGGACACAAGTCTGACATCTCCAATTATAAATACGTTACCAACTTGTGCCAGATTTCGAGGGCATTCGAGGCCTTGATCAGTGATGTGCTCCGTTTTCATTGCAGACCCTATATTGGCTCTTGCCAGCATGGCTTCATTAAGAGAAAATCTATTGAATTCGTGCATCACTACTTAAAAAAGCTTTCGAATTTATTCAGAATTAATGCCTAAATTCTCATTCATAAGCTTCATAAGCTCGGGTTTTCGCCTCTTTTTATTGATTGGTAGTTCTACTATCTCCTACTCTTGTTTTGTTCCGCGGTGCCCTATCCAAAGAAATCTCTTCCGGGGTGCCTCAGGGCGCACCTTGGCTCACTCCTCTTTATCATTTTTATAAATGACGTCTTGTTGTTTCTGACTTCTCCAGAATTATAAAATATCTTGAACAGGCTTGATAGGGTCACGAATCTGGGAGTGGTTCTCAATTCACATTTAACCACGCAAACTTAGTGGTGGGCAGGAATTATTCCACGCTCAGCTTTGTTAAAAAGTGTTCCAGGGAGCTCAACTATGCCTTCTCTTCTGCGCATTCTTTAGACCCAGTCTGGAAACGCTTGTCCGGTATGAGATCCCTACTCCGCTGTCCATATCAACCGGATGGAGGCTGATCAGCGCAGATTCTTTAGGTTCGCTTTTCGCGGCCTTCCCTAGAGCGACCCTTTCTATCCTTCTATTCTGTTAGGCTCTTGACTACCTTAAACAGAGGCGCAAGGTTTATAAGATTACTCTTATGTACGATATGTTGCGATTAACTCCTCCGAATTGCTGAACGATATGAGCATTTCCATTCCGGCCCGATTTTTGAGCAACGTCGACTTTTGCTTCAATGTCGCGAGTTTTCAACGTTCACGCTGCCTGCATCTAGATGTAGCAGAAGTTTCTGCAAATTTCGAATGAGTCAATTCTTTGAGGTTAAAGTTAACTAACGACTACTTATTGGCAAAACTGGACGTTAATAATAGACTCGCCTAGATGATTGGAGTTAATCAATGCGGGAACGGGGACTAGATTAAAAATATACTGAGGTAGATTTAGTCAAAAACGCATAACCGTGGAATGAGTGTTTCTTGTGTTCCTCAGGGTAGCCATCATGTATTGTGTTGTTTTTGACTACGATTTTCTATAAATTGGGTGCTGTATTTGCTTATCACAGAACTAAACCATATCCAAAAATCCTAAAGTCACAGCCACCGTTATTCGCCTGATTTCATTGACCTGAGACCAATTCCAACTAGAAAATTGATCAATTGATTGTGATTGAAATTGACGCTTGTTAATTCGGACTATAGCAGAACATTTATTTCTGCCTCTACCTTGATATTAATCATTTACATAAACCAGTCTCAGACCAAAAACCGATATATGGAAAAAAATTTGATAGATTGGTCAAACCGGGTAAGCACAGTGAGAACCGTTAGACAACCGAACCTAACTTAGTAATATTTAGTAGTGACGAAACTATAAAGTATCGGTGAGAAGTGGATCAAGCTGACATATCTAATTAGAAATCGTAGAAAATCTCACACGATAATTTAATGGAACCAAAGAGATAAAGTTCTTTTAGTACTTTTCCTATTACCATTGACCGACTTAACATTGGGACCTGCAAATGTGCACATTTCCCTCGTTCGCATAATTATAGACTCTTCCAGGAAATGCAAAATTTCCAAAAGAATTTCTCGACTTTCCCAAAGCAATTGAAGCACTCTTGCGATTGAAAAACGAATGCCGAACTATCGCAAAAGTATCTCACTTCCGCTTCTAACAACAGCGGAGTCCAACAAACAGGTGTCCATACAGAACATTGTTGCAATATTTAATAAATAAACCTGACTTGCTTCGGATTGGATGAATTTACAGCTCAACTTATTTGCAATAAGCCTACTTCCAATGTTGTTCTTATATCAGTTTCAATTTCAACAGCTACGCAAAAGCGAAACGACTGGTCGTAAAATCGACTCTTTCATTAAATATCACTTGCTTATTAGTTGTTGGGTGATATAAACATGGTCCAGTGCTTTGAAATCATTTAATACCTGAAAGGTTATTGAAAACAGTTAAAAGAAGCAAAATCGTCTTGGGAAATATATTACTTGTACACAAGAACCATCACATAAATTCTGTTTCTATCTTTTTTAATTACCTTAACGGCCAGGATTCGTACTTGAACCTATCTGAAATTTTCCAATTGCTAGAGCTGTGAATGTAAATTTGTTTCATTTTGATCGCTTTACTGAAGAAATAATTAAGCTCTTACGAAGGAATTTATTAAGTTTTGTGAAAACATAGATAATCCTGTTAATTATAATTCCATGCATGCTCCGCAGGCTTTTTGCAGCGAGTTTCAATTCAAATACCAGCCATAGTAGGGACCCCTGCGGAGTTCCGAAGAGAAAAGTCATAAAAGTCGCTTTATTCTCTATAATTTCAAAAAAATTTTGAATGGCGCTGCAAAATTTAATGCAAATTAATTCATAGTAATTTAGACATTTTCTTGCAGTAGATGAATAGATAAGTGAGCAATTCCAACTGGATAAGTTGCCGATATCCTTTGAGGACTGAAATAAATCTAAGCATTTAAGCAATTTGTCTTGTGGACAATGATATTCACACAAAACAGTTGCAACGTATCGGAATAATGTATCTTAAATAAACTTCCGGTTAATTACAGCCAGTCATTGGGGGCATGTCTTAAGAGTAATCATCATCAAGTGTCTAAGTACAGTTTGTAAATCAGTCAAGACTGTGAGATGCAGTGGATCAGATAACCTTTGGATATTGCCAACGATTAAGATCACTTGTCGAGATCATTTGCTCTTAGTGGAGTCAAATAGATCTCGTTAGTGTAAACCTGCCTCTCAATAATTGCTACTGGATCCTTTTCTCTTTCCTTATCCAATCGCAATTAATACCGAACTAAGTAATTGCTACTCTTATGCAGTGAAGTAATTTGTCTTCTGAGATTAGTTTTCCAAGACAGCGTAAATTGCGACTTAAATGTGCTCAAATATGACCAATCGCTCAGGCGATTAATTCAAAACAATCACAGAGCGTTTGTATAATTGCTGATCCCGCAAAAAACTTGGAATTATGGGCACAAAAATATCCAAATTTCACTGTTCACATCAGAAAACCAAAGCGTGAAATTACCGTTTTGACAGTATCAGTTCAAATGTTGATTTCAACGTTTCACATCGGCTCAACCTGTCTAAACGGAAATATCGGCCAACCTGTCTAGTATTTTATTAAGTTTTGTTGTGATATTTTGTCACAATTTCAAGGCCCTTTGTTGGCTATTTCACGTTTGAATGCATTCCGGACCCGTAATCTATACATCTCGCTTGGATAGCTCTGGAACAAGACAATCTGTGACAATCTCAAGATACTCGTACACTTTTTGCAGATCTTAAAACATTGCGTGTCACTGATTGCAGGTCATTATCTTCCATGAATCTTGAATTCAACAATAGTTTTCCCTAAATGCGTGTAAATTGTCTGACATGATGCGGCCACAAAATAGCCCAAGACAGAACCTTGTGGCATAACTACAAATAATGTCGGCTGCAATAAAGTGAAATTATTTTAGAAAAAAGACAAATGAATGCATTCAATATAATTCCTTCATTATTCTACCATCACCTCTTTCAACAAATATTTTTTGTTTCTGCGAAAGAAACCGCTTTTCGTAAAAAATTCAGACAAGGTCTTGAAGATACTTGCGATTGCAATGGTGAAAGAGCTTAACAAAAATAAAAAGAACAAGAACAAGTTGCAATCTGGTGCACATTTTTCAACTTTTTAATGTTTTTTTATGAACTTTATGACGTGCATGTACCTGTACGTAAATTTTTCTGTGGGACTTGTCCGCATCTTATGCAATTGTCAGACTGTTAATTTTTATTAAGTTGGGGTCTAAAGGCCGAGCATAAAAAAGCCTTTCTTAATATTTGTTTAAAAGAAGGCGAAAGGTGAGGGAAGCAATTCAGTTTTTTTTTCGTGTTACCTGATACACATCATGACTTAAACGGTGAAAACTGGGTCAATTCTCCTCTCATTATTTTCGTGAAATGTCGAAGACAGAATTATGAGATTTATGACACGTAGAGCTTATGAATTTGATAGTCGAAATTCAGCTTGTTTTGTTCTGATTGTGATTACTTTCAACGAGGGTCCTGTATTTCTAGTTTTGGAGTCAATTGTAAATTTCCTGGTGAATATCGCAACAAATACAGTTCGTTAATATTTCGATCTCTTCTATAAAAAGATCTGATCCCCTGGGAAAAGTCCTGCACATTTGCCTTTCTAATGTTTAACTTACAAGTTGAGTTACTATTTCCTGTAAAGGCAATGGAATTCCTCTGTTGGTCGATATGTGTAAACTAGCAGTGATACCGATAGCACATCAGGTCAATAATATTTCCTGTAAAATATTAAACACATTTGCGATGACCAACGACCTACGACATACGTATAAAAAGGCTCGATATCAACAGTTCTAAAATGCAGCGTTTAAGGGGAATATACAAAAGCGGAACTCCCAACTGCCAGCGAATGATGAATTTGTCATCGTACTGTACACAGTACTGCCAACAAAAGTGACATATGGAATCATTTGGACGCCTTGTTACTGGTAATTTAAATTATTTGGCGTAAGTAATTAAAACGAGGAAGATATTAAAAAATAGATTTTGATGAGAATTGACGGAGTTGGATCAATTCGTTGAGCCGCACGACCACCATGCCATGGGTCCCGGGTTCGAGACCAGATCTCCCCGTCAGCTTTTATTAAGAAATTAAAATAATCCACTCTATCTCTGAGCTGTTGTCTAGCTCGCAGCAATGCAAAAAGCAAGACTCAAGTTTCCTTATTTCCCTTACCCTAATTCCTTTCCGGCCAAAACCATGCTAACGCATCAAAGGGTTGACCCTTAGGATTTGGCCACATCGTATAAAGAAAAATTGGCACTCATAAATAACAAGTACGCTTTCGTCACAATATTAAATAATTTTACACAGATTTCAAACAAACGTCAAATTCTTCTGCTTCATTTTTAAAAATTGTGTAATTGTGTTGCAATTTTAGCGACTACTAGGGTGAGAAACACCTGTATATAATTTCTTCCTATAACACGGCTCTAACGAGTGCTTTTTAAATAGACCATTTTTGGGCCAAGGATACGATCTAGATAGGTGACATTTCGGAATGCAACACATAGTACTGGGTCTGAACCTAACTTCGTATTCTTTCTTTCTTATAATTATTTTTTTTTGCGTGAGAGGTGAAAATCTTCCAAAAAACACCGGACAGCCCATGCCCTCCGGTAGTGTGAGATTCTTGCTCACTAAAAACACCTCTCTGAGGATTAGCCGAGACAGACTACATAGAATTGGGTCCCTTTTCGTCCCCTCCCAGTCTCGCTTAGTGGGGGCAACTGAGTATCCAGTTATCCCACTGTCGTCACTAACCTCGGTTTCCTGGGTCACTGCTAGAATCCTAGCCTATCCAGATCCATGCTCCACCGTCTAAAGTGTTCCTTCTTGGTCCATGCGTTAATTTCAATCGTCATACCTTCTTAGTTCACGGCATTAAAGGGTTGCAGATCATAAAGCTTTAGTCCAGAGCCACGACCAGAGATAGCAAACTCGTTAGAGTCTACCATCTCTGTACCACCGCACCTGAGGAAGTGCTAGTTATTATTTTGTCAACGGCACCTTCTTCCAGGGCTGCTACAGCACTTTCAGCCGGCGCAAGCCAGCCTCCATAGCCGCCGCAGAACCTTTAAAAGGTAATTTTCCCAAAGCTGCATCTGTTGTGTTGTGGCTACCGTTGGTATAGCCAACCTGTTAGGATCTACCATACCCTCCACCTCCACTCCTACAGAAGTACCAATTACCCCTGGGTCCTGCAGACTCTTTTGGCATGGCCTACTACAATCTTGCAGTTTGGGGGATTTTTCAAGAGGTTACCTCCTCCCAAATTAGTTACCTGGCTACGTTCTAGGATGCATTGCCCGGTTGCTATCGCTTGGAGGTGTAGGAGAATGTCCAGATGAGGATGGCCGTATTCTAGAAGGCTTCAACTTACCCGTCCATCCTCCAGCAACCTTCTTTATTATATAGAAGTATAAATAAAAATGTTGTCCTACGGTAGGCAAAGAAGGGGCAGACTAGCTTCCTAACGCGTGGTTCAATTCAGATAAATCTTTCTTTTTTACGTACAGTACCTTCTCCGATTGATATCATGTCAAAAATTTTACTGGTTTGGAGGGGGTGGACAGTAACTTCGTAACGCGAGAAACAACTTAGATGATTCTAGAGAATATTGGTACCAAGTTCAAAATTTTTGACCTGTGTGGGGCGACAGCTTACTTTATAATGCGTGAACCGATTTTGGTGCAGGACGAGGGTGAGGTTACCCCACTTTAGCCTTTTAGGAATATTTTTATACGATGTGGCCAAAGCATAGGGGACAACCCTTTAATGTTAGCATGGTTTTAGCCGGAAGGGAATTAGGGTAAGGGAAGTGAGGAAACTTGAATGTCTTATTTTTACATTGCTGCGAGCTAGACAACAGCCGAGAGACGGAGTGGATTATTTTAATTTCTTAATAAAAACTCGCGGGGAGACCTGGTCTGGTACCTAGGACCCATGGCATGGTGGTCGTGCCGCTCAACGTATTGATCTAACTCTGTCTCAATTTTGGTAGTAGGATAACAATTTTGCTTATGCGTAGAGTGGTTTGGAGTTAAAGTGGTGCTAAAATTCGTTTTTTTATGAACCGATTTTGTCGACTATTTTTAACCGACATCACAAAAGCGAGACTAATGGTGAGGGTGGGAGAGAGGGAGCTTAACAATTTTGCTTTAGGGGGGGGGGGGGGGTAGCTTTCTAAAGCTAAAGCTCGGTCGTCCAAGTATTTGCCTTTATGAGGTATATATTAAAAATAATTAATAAATATTTTTTTAATGAAATTTTCAACTGGCAACACAACCGGCGGAGCTAGTTTGAAGTAATAAATTCAGAGGCTTGTACAGACTTTTGTCCTTAGGGAGGTGCTCTATCTCGTAAGTTATAAGACAGACTTATGCCATTTTTAAAAGAAGGATCAGGTGAGAGATCGGCTCTGTTGAGGCTGGTCTGTGCACGATTTCTTTGTTTTTTGCTTTGTTCTTATTTAATGTTTTATATTGTTTGTTGGCTTGTTAACCTAACTCCATCTTTTCTGATGGAAACTATAAATTGGCCTTAGTCGATAAGGGCGCTTTTTCTGTAAGAAGAAAAACAAGAAGTGATAATCTTAAAAACGACCTTCTGGCGAACTTCCTAATTATATTTAAAACATGGTCTAGATCTTCTACATTGGAAGTGCTTATCAATTAAATTTTGCTTCCGTTAACTCTTAAATTGTCCTCTATTACATTATAACCGCCGTATGTAACAGTAACGAAGAATTCCATACCAATCCTTTACTTTGAGACTAAGTATTATGCGGGTTTTTATAAACAATCTTATATCATGCTCAGCGCTCTTGAAGGCATAATCAAATCAATAACTGAACCACATTTTTATCATGTTTTCTGCTACTCCTCTTCGACTATTGCTGTTCGAAGAAGGAACGTGTTATTCTTATAGCAGTTGTCATGTTTCATTCATGAAACTAGCTCAATTGGAACGCGTGTGCTTCGGCAACAAGTAAGGAAATGAATCAATTTTGTCGTGAACTACCTCGGACCTATCCAGGAAAGCACCAACCCGAACTCTATATGGTTTTTTCTTTTCAAATTAATTTATTCCCAGTAATTATAGAACAGTATTTACTTAACCACGCGTCAGTGCGTTACAATCATTATCCCTCCTCCGAACTACGTTGCCTCTTGCCGATTCAAAGAGGAATTTTTTCAAGTTTGATGTCAACAAGATCGAGTTCACTCTTGTAAAGGTAAATTCCCACAATCTTGCACAAAATTATAATTCAAAAAATTAATAAAAAGAAGTTGAAAAATAGGCACCGCATTGATTGTTGGAAAATCCGATGTGCTAATTAATGGGTGTGTTCGGAATTTATTGGTCACTTTCAAGAGCAGTTAATGATTCCAAACTGTTGGATTTGTTTACGAGTCTTTTGTTATTAACGGGAAGATTCCGAGCATCTCAAGGTGTTTTGTGGTTTCATCTCCGCCAAAGAATTGCCTTCAGGGATTTATGAACTCTAACCAAGTCAAGAAGGGCAAAAGCAAAATCACTTTTCCCTTCGGATTGCCTTACAGCTGCGCGTACCGCTCAAATCTAAAGTTAGCATCTAAGGAAATTTTAAACCGCTCTGCTTTGCTCGAGAAAAAAAGTCATTAAACTTTCCAAAAATTGGTTTTTATAAGACCCTGGCAAGGTAAGGCTAAGGAAAAACCAGTTTGCAGTGAGAGCTGACATTCTCCCCATTGACTTTGTGGACGTCTTTTGGCTCGGTCGAAATATCTTCGTCAATCAGCCATTGACCACGTGAAAATGCTGGGGAAAAGGCTATATATAGCTTTGGATCGATTTTCGAATAAGCTCTTGCATGGTCCACAATCCAATTCGTCAGCATCTTCGCACTACCAATAGTCATCAAGAGGTTGAGGTCTATGAACGGAATTTGGAATTTATGCACGAGAAAATTATTGTATCATCACTGACCGCATCGCATCGTTCTTGAATCGCACACTTTTACTCAATTATGGAAATTTTTTCCGAAATTCCAACAGTTCGATGGTAGTGATGGCGACTGGCAATCGACAGATTTCCGAACAGCGGCAGTCTGCCATCATGATCTGAGCACGGTCGGTTTGCACGAACTAAAAAGATTGAAAAGAACGACGCGTGGGCGGGCTGGTAAGCGTGTGGAAAATGAATTAAGAACAAAATGAACTGGAAATTCACCACGGCACCATATCGTAAGCATTTAATGTAAACAAACGCTGAGAGTATTTGAACGTTGATTTAGTGCATCTGAAATGGAAACTTGACTCTTGACCACTTATATACCAGCGATGGCGTCTATGGGCGTCTAAGTATTAAGTGAACTATGACTTCTGTTATTGGATGTCATGGGGATTCATATGCTTCTCTTGCACTTTTGTTTGTTTACCTTATTTAATTTACTTCTGTTCTTATGAACATTTGGAGTAAATTTAATTATTTAGTTTTGGGAACGAATACATATCGCTACCTGAGAATCACAACACTGTACTATTCTTGGCAATGGTACATACAGTGTTATGCATCTCAGGAAGTGATATGTAGTAACAAAGCGCACATAGATACAGCCAATAATAAGGCTTCATTTGTACAGAGCAATCTTTTTTTCTTACTACTTTGAATTAGTACATAATATAATAACCGGACACCAGTAAACAGCTGATTGTACTGTTAAATTTAAATTTTTATTTTATTTTACGTAAATTTTAGTAAATTTTTGAACTTTTCGTCGCACAGATGTGATAGTTCAATCATTTTAACGTCATTGCCTCTAATTATATAGGGTATTTACGTTTCAGTTGACAATACTAAAGAAAGTGATAGTGCTTTCGGAAAGAAACAAAAATCATATTGCAAAGTGTGGGGCGATCTTAACGGTTTAGGAGTTACCGAGTGAATTACGAAGATACGCTACAAGAGGCACTCCTCAAGAAGGTATCCTCCTCTCGTCACTTCTATTGTATCTATTCTTTGACGGTCTCCTTTTGGATGTAGAGTAATAGTAAAGGTAATAAGTGTAATATTTGTAACTGCAGGAATGTTGCAAATTAGTGTTACTTTGGGAAACTATTTGAATCTTTGGTTAGTGATGTCCTTTATTTCCATTGCAAATCTTTTTTAGGATCTTTTCTGCATGGATTTATGAAAGGGAAGTAGGTCTTCAGAAAGGTTTTCGACAGAATTAATCACAGGTTCCTTTATAAGTTGTCCGCTTTGGGGTTTTCTACAGTCTTTGTCAATTGGGGTTTTCATACCTGTATGATCGTACGCAGCGAGTCTTATTTCGGAAGTGTTCTTCAACACTTCTGACATCCCCCAAGGCAGTCACTTTGGTCCACTACTATTTATTATTTACGGTAATGATGTATTTTTGATTATCACTAATTCGAGAATTCTTTGCTATGCTGACGACGCCAAAATATTTCGTTCAGTATCTAACATATGTGAAGTCGAACTCGGATGTTGATGTCTTCTATAAATGGTGTTAAATCAACTGCCTCCCTCTTAATGTATTCAAATGTACTACTCTAGCAAACCGAGTCCTATGCATTTTTAATTTGGTTGGAAGCTCATTGACAAGACTTGACAAAACCAAAGACTTCAGTGTCGTGCTTAACGCTCGCCTTTCATATGAATACCACATTGACAGCATCGTCTCTAAGGCTAATGCGGTCTTGGGTTTTGTAAAGAGATGGTCCAAAGAGTTTGATTATGATGACTCTTCACTGGGGTCTCAAGAGCAATACACTCTAAAGCCATGCTATCATCTACTTAGCGCCGGTGGAACCCTTTGGCTGGTAAACCGCATCCTTAATCGCTTAATAGCGATTGACTCATATTATGCGCAGTCAGTGTTTTTTAGTCATCAATCAATCAACAAGTCTACTTCCAGCGCCAAGTTCAACTCCAACGCTTTAAGCGCTTAATATCTCAAAAATCGTTTTTTTATGATATAGCCAAAGTCCGGGGACAATCCTTATTTTTACATTACTGCGAGCTGGAAAACAGTCCAGAGAATGATTGGAGTTTTTTACCTAAAATACTTTGAAATTTATTTAACCGATTGACTTAAGGAAGTGTCTATTGACACGACCATTGACACGCCGAGTGCCGTTAGCGTGCCTATAGGGTGCCTTTAGAGTGCCTTGAATGCCGTTAGCGTGTCTTTACACTTCCATTAGCGTGCCTATAAGTGCCGTTAGCGTACCTATGAATGCCGTTAGCATGCCGATTGGGTACCTTTAGGGTGCCTTTACGGCTTCGGTGTGCCATCGGCTTCGTACTCCCTCCCGCAGTTAATAAAGAAACTAAAAGCCTGATTAATACACCTCTTCCTCCCAGAAAATCTAATAAAAAATTTTAACGTAAAAGCTAAACTTACCCGTCTAAAGTAAACGTAAGTACAAGATAAGTGCAAATAGTTACAGCCAATAAGTAGAGTATAGTAGCATGCTATGAGGCACCCAATCGGCACGCTAACCGCACTCATAGGTACGCTAACGGCACTCATGGGCACTTTAACGGCAATCTAAATCGGCGCACTAAAGGCACGTAAGGCACGCTAACGGCACTAAAGGCACGATAACGGTACTCAAGGCACTCTAAAGGCACGCTAACGCCACTAAAGGCATGCTAATGGCACTCGGCGTGCCAACAGACAGTTTCGTCGTGTCAATAGACAGTATCTTGACTTGCATTTTTTTGCGATTAAAAATTTGTCAAATTTAGAAGTCTTTGCCAACAGAATTTTTTTTCCTTAAAGGAAGTATTTTTTTGAGCTTCAGAAAGACAACATTTTCCCAAAAACTGAAGTAAAAAGTACTAGTATTGCTCTTATACTTTAACTTCAATTTAGTTTTTCTGTTTCAGCTAATTATTCGCCAAGATATATTGGGGACAGCCGACCATCTGTTTTTTTGCTCGCCATTTTGTATTTGTTATGATAAAATTGAGTACTAAACTTCCATTGTACTTTCAAAAATTCAAATTTCAAATTTAATGTACAAATACGTCAAAAAAAAATTCATAAAAAAGTACTTTTTTCCGTTGCTTAAAACCTAGGCACGCCCTTAAGTGTCAAACCAATTTGTCAGATTTCCATATAATTATTATCAACAAATACGTATACTTATTATTTTGTCAACAAATACTTATGCATTGGCAATACCTATTCAATCTACAAACTGCATCCTTAATTAGAAACAAGCAACTTCATGATTTTTGTTTACAGAAACTTTACATAAAACTTATATTGGAACAATGATAGAGCCTTGTGGTAAACCAGTTTCTAAAGATTATATAGGAGAGTAAGGACAATGTAGAATCAAATATACTCAAAAAAAATCGGTATAGACTACAAAATCATCTTCAACGGACGTTTGAATGTGTCAGACTTTAAGAAAGGCGGTTGAATTTTTTTAACATTATATTACCGTTATTATTTATTAATGACTCTAATATCTTATTGAAAAAATCAACCGCCTTTCTTACAAAAAAATAGTTTAATGAAGAAAGCTTAACTAGTTTTTTGTAATAAATTTTTCGATGTAGAAGAAAATTGTTTTTTTCTCTCATTCAGTATTTGCAAAAATTATTTTTAGTTTACTACTTCTTGCGTATTTTATTTGCTTTAAAAAATATTCCCCATACAAGCCATTATTTCAACAAATGGAGTGTGAAAAGGCTGCCATCTATCTCCAGTGCTAATTGGCACCATAAAAGATAGAATTTTATGCAAAATTATCAATTATGAAGTATTTAAGGCTTAGTAGAAAATCAATTACATAGATGAGAAAAAAAAAACACTTTAGTTTACTTAAACTCAATAATTCTTCTTATCTTCAAATTGCTTCAAATACAAAAGCACAAGAGCGTTTTCTTCACTGCATTGTTCCTGCTAATCGAAAGAAAATTAATTAAATAAATTCCTGTAATTAGTGCCAATAATATTCTCACTTAATTTTCTGAATAAATCATTGAAAAATAAATACGAATCGTCAGATATGATAGCAGAATATTTATGAATGGCTATAAACTTGTCCTAATCAATTACTTAACACGTGCCATGGTTGTTTTTTTTTTAAATATTTCTTTCTAATTCCTATTATTGTTCTTTTTTATGTTAAAATCAATTTAAGAAGATAACAAGCTCAAGTTTCTTCTTTTTTTTAAATCTCGCTTCAATTTGCATACCTGCCGAGTCTTATATTAAATAATTAGTATTGACGTAAATAACTTTGCTCATACATTACCAATTATAAAATATTTTATTACGTTATTTTATTACATACTGATCATAAACGTAACGTGTAATCTTAATAGATCTAAAGAGCAAAGAAGCGTAAGGTTATTATTTCTTAAACTGATCTTGACCAGCTTGCACTAGTCGGTTGATCTTTTCTTTGAGCGCTCACCATCCCAAAGAAAAAAATTGTTGCTCCTAGTTTGTGGAAAAAAACAAGTGTTTTTACCTTTTTCATTAAAAGCTATATTGTTTGCGAATAATCTAAGGCTTTTATTACTGATGGCTTGAAGTATTATATATTTTGCGTGAATGCTCTTTCTCTCTCTCTCTCTCTGTAGTTTCAGTAATCCCTTGGCATGGGGCGGGAGAAGAACTTCACCCGATTCGAGATAAGGTTCGCAAGTGGATCTACACATTAAAGTGAATTCCGAACCCCTGGCATTTTCTCTGCAAGGCTTTTTATTGTATTATCTTGTCAGCATAAAATAACCATAGGTCGCCGCCGGCACAATTCGAACCTGAGACCTCCAATTTCAATTCCGCAAAGCTCTTCATCCACACAGCCTTTATTAACCGGTGTCTCTCGCGCATCCTTAACACCCATTGCCGGAAGTCATTACCAACGAAGACCTATACAGACTTACAGGCCAAGATGAGATAGAAACCAGTCTTCGCAGAAGAAAGGAAGAAGGCTCTATATAGGGATTCCCACGACGAATTGGATGACCGCGCAACACATGGTGAAGATCCGTCGAGAGGGAAGGTACCCAGATCAACAAACTGTGGCCACAGTTGAAGGCGTTGGCAACCGGGCCAGGTGGAGAGCCGGTGTTATAGACGCATTATGCCCCACAAGTAGTTAAAGGAACTAGAGATCTACACAGAGACCAATTATAGAAATTTCTTTAGACAATTTATAAGAACGGACCCAAATAAGAAAGTAAGAGGAGGTGAACACTGAACATGGGAAAGTTCAAAAGTTGTCTTAAAAAGATAATTCACACTAGAAAGTCAACTTGAGAAAATATAATTTCTCTTGGGATATAATTCGCACGTAACATTGAAAATTAGAAAATATAAGCCAGACAGGCAAATCTCCTTTCCGACCTTTCCGATTTTTCTGATTCTCGATACCAGTGTCGCATGAGCACTTAAGCTAATAGTAGTAAGCAGATTAAGGGCAGCTCACTGCTCGGCCCCAGTAAGAGCGTTGCTCGGAACGGTAAAATGTACTTAGATAATAACATTAAGCAGGTTAAGGACAGTTCACTGCTCGGGCCCATGCAAGTGTTGAGCAAATGGTCAGCTAGTACCCTTAAGCAGATTAAGGGAAGTTCAATGCTCGCGCCAAGTACGCTTGTTGAGTCAAACGGTCAAGGGAACGTAATTATTTAAATAATCAACTAAAAGTAATATATCGTAGGAATTGTAATAGTTAGTAAGTGACCATAAGAATTGTTAGTGGCAAGCTGAATAAATTAAGTTTAACGAAGTTCAGGCCTCTGTCATTAATACGTCCATACCCTGTTCTCTTCTCTCCTCGATGTTAGACTCTGGCCTATCTCCATTGCATCTCCATCTGCATTGCATCTACGCAGACAATCGAACTTGTGACTTTCCCACTACTGCACCAACGGAAAAATCGCATTGCGTTGGCGTCCGAGTTACCGAACCGAGGAAGTACGGCACAACACAGCACAGTGAAAATTTTAGTACAAAACGTTGATTTTGAGCTAGTATTTTTCATTGGTTTCAAAGGATCCCTGTCCCCGAGTATCTTTCAGTGGTTTCAACGGATTTTTCGAACAAAGAATTTAACAAGGCTTTAAAGTAATAAACTAAATTCACCTTAAGCAAAGAAAAAACGAAATAAAAATCTCAGCAGTCCGCTCCAGCGTTTTCACCAGTAAGCAATCTTCATCTCAAGCAATTCCCTTCCAAAACGCAAAATTTTACGAATCACGTAAATTTTACGGTTCTGTTCCATAAAAATTGCCTATGCCATAAAATTATTGGAAGTATATTATTTTATCGCTATAAAATTGTGTCTACTTAAATTTTGGCAGAATATGCCACTTGCAACACGATTAAGACAAGTAGTACCGTAATTTTTCCTGGAATTTTCTCTCCTTGAAGTAGATGCCCGGGTTAAGGCCGCTCCACACTTCACGGGAGAATCTCGTGAGAAGGCGAGAACTGCACAAGAATGTGAATGTGGAGCCAAATAACGTATTTTCACGCCTAGTGTAGTTCTCACCTTGTTCTCCGATTGTTGTCGATTTTTTGGACCGCATCAAAGGAGCGCGAGAACTGTACTAAGAACTCAACGCGAAACATTGCGTGTGTGGATTCAAGACATCTCGGCGAGATTCTCCCGTGAAGTGTAGAGCGGCTTTTACAGTAACCATTTTACTTCGAGAAAACGTGCAGATCACAGACTGCAAAAATCATTTGGTAGGAATTTAACCAAGTTTTGGTAATGAATTAAATTTTGTATTTATCGAAAGAAACCTATAGATGAAAGCTTCGACTTTTATCTAATCGCTAATCGCTTCGACTCTATCCTGCCGCTCATCTAAGCTACCAGATAAATTGGATATTAGATTCACTACCTAACGTAAAGGTACTATTTATCTAAAAATGTAAATATAAAAGCGAAAATTAAAATTTTCCACGTATGACTACGGCCCAATTACGGCTCAGCTCAATTTCATCGTGTACCTTTACACATCGCGCTTACCGGTAACTGGCAAAGTAAAAGTGCAACAAAGTAAAATAAAAATTTTTTCATTAATTCAACGAGTAGGTAATTGTTCCAAAGATTAACGACATGCCCATTTCTAACGCTTCTTCCCTATCTCATTCATATTACACTAAAGAAAAATAAAAACAAATCCACAAAAGGAAAGGTGAGCCACGAGTTCATTACTTTAACAAGCTCAGCAAGCGCCGCAATCTGAGAAAAAAGTTTTGGTCAAAGCCACTTAATTTGCCCAACTTTCCTTCCGAGGCCGAGACATTGTTACCGGAGTTAACGATCTTGTTCTGTGCCAGTGAAGAGTGGTCTTTATTTTTGGCCTTTTACACGATATTTTTTTGGTCAAAATAGCGGTCTACATACGTCAACAGAAACTACGCTCAGTGAACACACTAAAAATTTTCCATTCAGAAAAATTGGAAATTAAATGAAAATCCGTTTTTTGGCGCATACAAAATTCGATCTTCCGACACCAGGTGAGGAAAACTACGCGTGTGAACCGCGGATAGGGTTACACTTCCCCTGAACGTTCTTTTTGCCCTCTGCTGGGTTAATGTGTCCAAATCTGGAAATTTTCTAGATTTCCGTACTTGATAATATCTAATAGAACCCCATTTCCGCGCGACATTTCATTTCCGGTTAAGAATTATTTTTGTGAGTCTCATGTAGTCAGAACCGCGGCCGCATTATTTACTTGTTGATTTCACCTGGTCTGATCATTACATTAATGGCTGTCGAATGCGTCAGGAAAGGATCTTAATGTTATTCCACGAAATAATCACTGAGGCTACTAGCAACGTTTGATTTCATAATTAAAAATTCATGAAGGTCAGAGGTGTTCAGTCTTTAGTAGTCAGACGATATACATAAAGGAAAGCGGCCGAACGTTCACGCAGCGATTTAATGGCTTAAACGATTTCCAATTTTAGCCATTTTGTTTCTAAGGTTCGGATCGCTTGCCGAATTTTCTTGTTTGTGTGCCTGTCGAAAATTTTAATTGATAGCTACACTGAAAGCATTCATAGGTTGCCATTACACTACCAGTTACATAACCAAGCGTTTGTCTGCCTAATATCTAATTATTAGGCAGAAAAAGAAAAAAAAACCAAAATTTTATTTACATCCAGTTTGTGACCAAATGAACAAATGCTTAAAAAATACTTGATAACCTTGGGAATGTCTTAAAGGCTTTTGGATGAGAGATTTTTAACGAGATTTTTTATGCTGTAAAACACTTAGATTAAGTGACATTTTTAAAGTAAAACCCACGCGACTAGCGTTTCTTATAACCGAGTTTTTCCGACGTTAAGTTAGCGTCAGTTTATAATCAAAAGGTGCCGAATTAGTTTAAAAACTTTTGTTTTTCAATTGTCAGAGTACACTACTTCCTTAACCAACTCGGCTGTAAATGACAACCTTCAGTTCAACATCATCTAAATAAACCTTTGTGCCTAGAACTGCAAAAAATTGCCTGTCTCAGAGCTACAGATTTCGGCTTCGCCTAAGAAAAACCTCAACCCAATCAGTTTGAGTCTGGGACCCAAAACGAATGTTAACAAAACTAGCCAAGCCAATAAGAAATTCTGCACCATATAATAATATCACAACTCCATAAAAGTCCGGCTTGGACGGCTCTTCATGAGGTAGCGTTCGAGATTGAAAACTTTAAGTGACTTATTTTTCACAATATCTACCGTTATCCAGGCTATGTGAGCAGACAACACAAACGTGACAATTATAGTGAAATCTGCACTTTAAGCAGTCGCTGACTGGTGTGTCCGTGAAAACCTCGTCACAAACCCCCATTCCATCCTGGTACGGTTTACAAGCAGTTATCGCCTAGGCCTTGACCCAATCTCTTTGGAAGAATCTGGTGTTGTAACCCAAATATGATCCTCAGGTTATATAACACACTTGCCTCTTCATAACAATAGCTATGGAATATGCCCAACACTTGTCATGAAGGCAATAATAGGACTTACTCCCTTGCGCGTTCATCTTGAAATCAGCTGCAATGTTGGGACCCCGAGGGATCACGAAATGGCAGGATTTCATTCCGCAACTTTTTTCTCTACACGAAGGCAAGGGAAATTTATGCTCGCTTCTACTTCTCCTTTCGTAAGTTTTAACTCGATGAATTTCTCTATGCAACCCGACGAACTGTCAATTTGACTTTGTCCACAGCCTACTCTAGATACAAACCCGGAAGCTGACATTAACAGCTGAGCATTGGCGGTGTAAACAAATCAAAACTTGTCACAGTAGACATAAGGAAAACTTTGTGAAATTGTATTTTCCCGTAGTATTTCTCGCAATATATTTAAAATCTTAAATTGGATTTTACTTTAGGTTAACCTATAAATGTTCTGAATATGTGAACACGATAAAAAGTGTTTTTCTTATACAATTTTCATGTGTTTTAAAAGGAAAACTCTCTTGTGCTCGTTTTGTTGAAGTATTGAGCTTAAAATGCGTCAATGACATCAGCATTTCTTTCTGGTTTTGGTTGCGAGAGTGTGCAGTTTTATTTGTGTGTGGAATGATTGGTTAATCTTAGGTACAAGAAAAAGGAAATAATGACGCAATGCTTGTTTGGTGGTGAAATGGCGGAACTGTCATGTTTTCCGGGGTTTTATCTATAGTAGGCTGTGCTTTGCCCCCCCACCCTCAAAGGCATATGTTTTGATAACTTCATTCATGCGATTTGTCAAAGATTGTACAAAAATTTCTCTGACCAAATATTGTAACATGTTGTTCTTCTCCTATTTTACAACCTTTTTAAGTTTCTGGATAAGAGAAATAGTCGCGTACATATGCTCAATGGGATTAAAATAAGGGTTCCATGATGGCCAATCTATACCTCGAGCTCTGATTGCTGAGAATTCTCAAGCGATTGCCGCAGCATGTAACCTCGCATTGTCGTACGTTAACAAAACATTGTCACTCATAAAACCGGAGTAAAACATAACATCTCTTTTCTCTTTAGTTCCCGTAACCTGTTTTGGGGCATGGGGCGGGAGAAGAACTTCACCCAATTGGAGACAACGAAAACATAACATGCTCCATCACAATATCTTTGCCGTACTGTTTACCCGTCAGACCGATTGTACCCACACCGCTGCCTTCGCTATCCATGAACACAGGGTTGGTTCGTGTTTCGAGGGAATCCCACCGACAGATCCGCCATTGTAGATGACGAATTTTGCAATGCAGCGCTGGACAGGTCGCCGGTCTTGCTCTCATCAGGTAACAGAACGGAAGCACCATTTATTCCAATGTTTATTTGATATGCTTCCGTGCGAATTGTAGGTGAAACCCCCATGATCTGGTGTAAGTTTAGGACCAATTGCAGGTTTCTGTACTGTTAGGTTTTTCTCCCGCAGTGGTCAACGCACCGGATCTGCTGGTGTGTCTGTATTACGTTGAGTAGACGATTCCGTAGTTATGTCACAGCAATATGACGATCATCTTGCTCCAATGTAAACCGGGATCGGCCTGACCCAGGTCACCAAACAAAGTCTCCAGTCTTACCTTTTGTAGACACGTCCGTGTTCATGTTGAATGTGCCGACAGCTTGAGCAGCTTTTTAGATTTTTCAAAATTGCCTTTTTTTTATATTTTTATACGATGTGGCCAAATCCTAGGAGTCAACCCTTTGATGCGTTAGCATGGTTTTGGCCGGATTGGAATTAGGGTAAGGGAAGTGAGGAAACGTAAAAGTCTTGTTTTTGCATTGCTGCGAGATAGACAACAGCCCAGAGACGGAGTGGATTATTTTAATTTCTTAATAAAAGCTCACGGGGAGAGCTGGGCTCGAACCCGGGACCCATGGAATGGTAGTCGTGCGGATCAATGAATTGATCCAACTCCGTCCTACTTGCGTTTTAAAGACACTATTTTATTCGTCGAGTGCTGATACACAATTGATCTAAAAATAATGCATGTACTTTTTCTCTCATAATTGGCGATAGGGGGGGGGGGGGGGGGTGGAAGAAGATTTTGATCAAGACACTTCAA
This sequence comes from Leptarthrus brevirostris, assembly GCA_964036015.1. Classification (NCBI taxonomy): domain Eukaryota; kingdom Metazoa; phylum Arthropoda; class Insecta; order Diptera; family Asilidae; genus Leptarthrus; species Leptarthrus brevirostris. The sequence continues at coordinate 150,279,005 of OZ038372.1, forward strand.
AGAATCCATTGGTATAGCGTTTCCTACACATTTTCCGAACACCCTGTATATAAATTTTGCCAACATGTAGTTGGTAACGATTTGAAAGAAATGATGTTACGTTTACACACAACTTGACTTGTTCGCTCAATTCTAATAAAAAAATTCTTTCTCAATGAATATGCCTAATTTTGGTATCGAACATCATAACTCGCAGAGACTTAATTGTTCTTTGGCGTCTTAGTTATTCGTCCTTTGATGCTTAATTTTTACTAGAAGCTTTTTAGACAAAGGTAAACAAATTGGCAATTTGACGTGTTTTACAAGACGCAGAAGATTTCAATTGTAGTCTTGTTAGCCGCGGCTTTTATGTTTTGACGTTTCTTGAAAACTCATTTCGTGTGATTAATTTTTTTAATAACAATAGTACGCGGTAAAAATCCAAAACAAAACGTAAATTTAATAATTATAATATAATAAAGATGCAAGTCTTATTAACAATGCCAAGAGTTACAAAAGAAAAATATTCTGGGAGTGAAATATTTCTAAATCAAGGAGAAAATTTGTCATGTTGTCTACTCATAAAGGTGAATTTCTCGAATTCCTGCATCACTGCTTGCCTATGATTGAGTCAGGTTTGCAAGTTGATTGCATTTTCACAAATTTTGACATAATTGACTATGGGATTCTTATTCATAAACTTCATCTGCTCGGGTTCCCATCGCTTTTTGTGGACTGGCTGTTCTCTTACCTATGAGGGCACACTCAGCGTGTCTTGTTTCGTGGTGTAGTGCCCAATGAATTCTCTAATTCTTCCAGGGTGCCTCAGGACAAAATTCTCGACCCACTCCTCTTTATAATTCTTGTTAAGGATGTATCAGTGCTCCCTACTAGCTCCAGAGTCCGACGACTGTGCTCTGTTGAGCTCCAATATTCAAATTTTTCCTGACTGATGCTCCAGTAACCGTCTCCCTCTTAATACTAACAAATGCACCGTAATGACTTTTGCCCACAGAAAGTATCCCGTTCTCTTCGACTACTCTTTAAATGGAAGTGTTTTGAGTAAGCTTCATAGGTTCAAGTACCTGGGGGTGGCCCTTAACTCCCACCTTTTCTTTCAGGACCACATTGAAATCGATGTGAGTAGGGCTGATTCCACGCTAGGTTTTGTGAAAATGTGGTTCAGAGAACTTAACGATCCCTACCTAACCAGGCTCCTCTTTTCCACATTCGTGAGACCCATTCTGTCTATATAATCCTATCATGCTAGGCTCGGTCTTATTTCTCTCGATTCCCTTGTAAAGAGACGTAGAATTTACAAGATTACTTTTTTGTATGATTTATAGCAGGAGAGGATCAATTCCTCCGAAGGCATTTCCATTCCCCCCCGGTCCCTGAGGAATGTCGACTTTTTCCATGTTCCCTATCATCGCTAGTATCGCTTCTATGTCACGCCTTTATAATGATTACGCTGCCTACGTCGAGCTGGGCTGTTCTAGGCGGCAACTGAAAAGCCATCTGAGGCTACTCATTTGAATAAGTTAGTTATAGTTCATTAAAACTAATATTTACTTTTCATAGTAGCCAGCTTTGGCGAAGCTTCAGCTATAAGAGCGACACAAGTTTTTAGCTTAGTTTATCGAGCTGTCAACAGGTATGTTCTGATTGGTGAAAAATTTGTTAAGAATAAGCCGAGGCTTAAAAGACGCAAGTAAAAATTAAACTTAATGTTTCTTACAATATGCAGACATTTTTAGTTGAAGTCTTGTTAGCAGTTTTAACGTTTCTTGCCAGTTACACTTGTTTCTGTGTAAGTCAACGTGTCGTTAATTTTTTCTAATAGTTATCGTATGCAGAAAAAGTTACCAACATATTTAAAAAAAACCTAAATTATTACCTTTCATCACTAGGTTGGTGCTAATTGCTTAAGCATTTGGTAAGAATTACACGAGGCTTAAAACATCCGAAGAAACTAATGAAGATGCCCTAAAATCGAAAAATCGTGGCAACTTTAATGTTGTAATCTTTCACACACTACGTAAAACGGCATTGCAGGCGGCGCAAAATAATTTTGTTTGAGGGGTTCTTGGCGTGTTTTTTAAACAATCTAAATACGTTCAATTAAACAATACATAAATACAAATTTTACCATACAAAATTGGAAGTTCCTCTTCTTAATCTCAGCAATATTTAAAAGAATAATCAGGATAACGATTTTGGAATTAAATATCAAGTTATTAAAATTGCTTAATATTACGACTCCAGTTAAATTTGATAAATTTAATTCGCCCAATAGCTCAATGATTGCAATGTTTCCCCTCACACATTTAATTTAAATTTATGCGGATTGCTTCAGAAAAGATTAGAATACCTGCAAAAAGCATTTTCAGTTACTGAAAATATTCAATTTAATTTGTATCACTGTCTAGTCTCGTTCGCTGGGTTGAAATAGGTTTTGATTTAAGAAATGCTCTGAACCCATCACATTACCCTTTCTAGAATGAAAATCGAGAACTTTTGCCACTGAAAAAAGCATTTGCAGTTATTGAAAATATTCAGCGCTAATTTAATTTGTAGGATTGTATGACTGCCTAGTCTCGTTTCGCTGCTCTCGTTGAAATAGGTCTTGAAAACTTTAAGCCACTTTTGGCGTAAAACTAAATTTTTTGGCAGTCTAAAGTACAAGAGTACTAATCAGTGTCAATATTTGTATTTTATTAACCGCATACTTCATAGTTACATAAATATAAAATTTAGCGATCAAAAAATCTATAAATATTGACATAATAAAGTTTTTCGCAAACCCCTTACAGATAAACTTTTCTCCATCCGCCAGTGCAGAATATTCGCAGAACAGCTGATGATATCGAAAAGAAATGCAAACAATGTTTTATTTTTACGTAAAATATGACTATTTCGTAATTAATCTTTCCCCATTTCTAAATAAGTGGTTAATTGAAGCTTGTCTTAGGTGTGATAGGATATTCCTGCTTGTCGACAGAGGATATGATTTTGACAAAATTCCACTATGCAACGATTTTGTCACCTATGCAAACCGAAAAGTGACAGTTCTTCGGTTAAATTGACAGTACTCGGTCTAAAATCTCGCCAGGGAAAATCAGCGTGTACATAGGGGAGAGGGAGGCATAGTGGGGTATCTAAGATGTTATGAATAATTTTTCAGCTAATAATGGCATAAGGTTGACTTTCCAGGTTTTTTTGTTGTTGTACAGCATGTCTATCATTATTTGGCACGCCATTTTCTATTTTAGCTAACGGAATGAAATATATTCAGAGTGAAGTTTACCCCGCTTTTCCCCGTACAGAGGGGTAAAGTGGGGTACCAGGTGGGGCAACTTCTTTAGAAACACAGTACTATCTGTATTAGCCCTATATTTTGTCACATACCGTTTCAGTGTAGTTTGTGGAACACCATGTGACTGTGCACTGTTTTCTCACTCATGTGCACTCATTTCTCCTGACACCACATTATGTACTATTTTTTCCATAGCTTCCATAGACCAAGAGTGCTGATTCGTTTACGTAATATTATTATTTTTGCGGCGAGCGCTGCAACTGACGTCGCGAATGCGTGAAACGTTAGCGAAGATCATACAACGACTAAACACAGCGCGTCGTTTGAATTGTCATACCACTGTTTCTTTACATCGATTTTTTGCTACCTCGCAATGCCCCGCTACCCCACTATGCCCCCTTCACCCTACATTATGTACAAAAAGTACCCGGAAATTGTAAAAAAAACATAAAGTTTTATTTATTTATCAACATTTATTTTGTCCCTTCAATGTAGGTTCCATTGAGTGCAATACAGCTATGCCAACGTTTAACAAAATCCTCCATATACCGCCCGCTCCTTCAGTGAATTTTGTTTGATGGCCTGTATCGTTTCAAAGCGGCGACGCCGTAGTGGCAATTTTAGTTTTGGAAATAAAAAAAAAATCATCAATCAGTGTCTCCAGTTATGATGCGTTTCATGAAGTTTGGATCACTATCGGCTCCGGAAACCATGTCAAGAGCAACCAGCTTCCGATGTTTTTTTTTTGAAGAACATTCAGCTCTTTCGGAACCAGTCTCGCAGTGACGCGTTTCATGCCCAAAATATCATTCAAAATACCATGAGCTCACATTGTCGATAAGTCACACTCTTGAGCCAACTCTCTAACACTCATGTGGCGATTTTCAAGCACTAATGTTTGGATTTTGTCGATGTTATTGGCTGTCGTAGAGGTTGATAGCCGACCGCAGCGAGGTAAATCTTCGACGATTTCGAGGCCCGCTTTGAACTTCTTATACAACTCGTAAGCCTGTGTTTTGAACATACACGAATCACCAAAGGCCTTATTAAACATTTGCAATGAATCGTCACACGAAATTTCTTTTGCGGCACAAAATTTTAAACAAACGCGTTGTTCTACTATATTTTCCATTGTAAAATTCGCCGAGCACACTTGAGGTCGTCTAACAGCTGCTGTAAACACACTGAGTGGCAGATGGCGCTCTAAACAGGCTTGGTAGTTAAGGAAGGGTCTACCAACCTGAAGAAAAAAAATTTACCGATTCCTTTTAAGCGGTTCATTTAAATCCAAATTTCCGGGTACGTTTTGTACGTAAGGGCATCTCCATTAGTTTCTTCTTCGTAGCTTAAAACCGATGCAAGGTATGTTCAACATAAAACCTTGTTCCGCCATTCGTGACGTAATCAGTCCTTCTTATTTGACTATTTTCTTTTAATTATTTGAATATTAAGTTTTACCCCTACATGTTAAACTCATTACGTCACAGTTCATCAGCTGAAATGTGTGAAAAACTTATTCGACATACGTGTATACGGTGGCTTAAAAGGCTCGAGTGAAAATAAAGATGTCGTAGTCTTATCGCAAAAGCATGAATGTGAATATTTGATGACACTTTCGATATATTGACAATTACAGCTTCCTTCTTATCTCAGTTATAAAGATATCATACATTTCTGGCTTTTCTACATCTTTAGTTCGTCCCAGCATGCCTTTACGCTCTTTCGACATGCAACAGGGAAATCATCGTTTACATCTAAAACAATATTAACAATCGGCACGCGAAACTAATGTTAAAGTTTCAATTCGTAAAGAAAAAACATAAAACAACATTCTTCTCTAAATTTCCATCCACTTTCCCCCCAAAATAACATTTTGAAAAACCAGTAGCCTACAAAACATGCTACCGCTGAGAAACATTCTCTGATCTAAGATTTCTGCTTGTTGCACTTTCGGAGCTCGAGAAGACTCACTAATCCCATTATGCCTGTCATTGGTGTAAACGTTAAAAATGCCAACGAACAAGAGCAACATTATGCTTTCTAGTCCAGGAACATAGTTAAACATAGGTTCCGATCGAGTTCCGTCAGATCATGCTGAGAGATTTCTAGTCGGAGAACTGGATTCTGAAAATCTTTTACAGATAATTCTCGATGCAGCTTCATCGAGGAGATCACAGGAAGCACTCAAATAGAATATGTTAAAAGGAAGAGACTAGCGGAAGATGTCTTCTCGTTGCTGGCAATACATTCCAAGCAAATGTTCGGTGAAGTTGAAGATGAAACAAGTTTTGGTACTGCATCGACAGTGATTCCGTTTTACACCACATTTTTTTTTTTTTGAACTTTTGAATTTGTTTCGAATCAATTCACCGTTCCTCTGTTGATAGCCATTCTGATCATCTACTCGGTTCTACACTGTTTCCTAGATTTATTCCTCAAACTTACGTAATTCAAGTTTTTCCAGATTCTAAGATTCTCGAGTTATTCTTATAAAAAAGTTGAAAATGGTAAAAAAGCAAAGAAGACACCAAGAACAAGCCAACTTGATTATACATCGGGTGGGATTGGCTTTGTATAGATACACATCTGGAAGAGATTTGTTGGCTATGAGCTTAATCTCTGGACTGGGCCTGGGACCAGTTCCAAATCGACACGAGGAATCAAAGTTCAAATCCCTCACTAGTCACTGATTCATATATGAGCGAACGCGCAGAATTCTCTTTTAATTCCTTTGTAATTTGCAGTCGGATTGAAACTTTGTCGTCTGTCGACTATGTAAATGGCCTTCTGAATATTCATCACATTGAAATTTTGACGATTTTCTTATTCTAATCTCAGTTGGTTCTTAAAAGACTTAATCGCGACAATGATATAGTGGACGCCAAGGTGGATTTTATGTTTGCAACCTGAAGGATTTGCAGTATCTGCTAATTTATAAGGCAGGATAACGTTGTTGCTGTTGTTTATGACTGCGCCCCATTAAGTGCCCTTTGGGGAAACAAAATTTTACATAAATTAGTTATCGAAATGGTCTGCACATTTCCCACAAAACCGCATACTGGAAATTTCCTCCTGGGGTTACTGAAAATCCACGACAACCGACGAATAACCGCAGGTATTAACACTTACCTTTACATAATTTTCCACCTGAAATTTAACACGACAGTGTCAACAACATCAGGTCATAAATCAATTACTTTGCCGTTGTTGATTTAATTGCTCCTAGCTACACTTATGACCAAGTTGACCCGAATATTGCCACTCTAATCAGACCAATCTGCACTTTAGACAGCTGAGACACGTCGAGATGTTACAGTCAGGAAATTGCATTTCCCACAGCGATCACACATTTGGTTCAGCTCGCAAAATGTCTCAGGTTGAGACGATGTGAACTGCAATTAACAACAATTACGCAGGTCTGGATAATTCCCAATAATTGCCAGGCATATCGACTAAGCTCGATAATTAATTTTCTATTAGAGCCGAGATTAAGCTAATTTCAGACGGAGAAAAGCGAAGCGAGTCGCGATATTTTCCAGGCTACACGAGGACTGAAATTGTCAAGACTACTTAGTTGTAAGTGAACGATTCGGATGGGCAATTTTCAGTGAAGCCTTGAATATAATTTTATAGTGGAAAATTGTAACAACTTTCTTTGCGGGATTATTTGCTGTAAATTCAGTCATCGTAGTGTGGAAATATTTCAGGTCTCATAGAAGTGTCATTACTAAGTTGACATAGTACAGTCGTCACTTGTAAATCCCTGAAGCTGTACAATTGGTTGTAGACATTTTTTAAGTAGCTTGCATGTAGAATTGATTCATTTAAATGGCTAGTGCGGTCAACAGGTCAAGGAAAGAAAAGTTCTGGAATTTTTTTACAAAAATTCTGGTAAAAATTACGGTTCCGAACTGTAATCGTATCGTAACTACGTTAATTTTACGAAGCATCACAGCAAAGTTTCTTCTACTCTGATAACTGTGAAAGTTATGGTGGATAACGTAAAGCGTATTATTCCGGGAAAAATCTTGGGTTAGGCGGTCAACTTTTCTAAATCACACAGTAATTTTTATAAGTCAGTAAATTGTACGGTGCTGTTCCGTAATAATTATAAGAACATATCAAGAAATACAGGAAGGGCCGTAAATTTTATATTATATACATATTGGCAGAATGTGTTACGATTACGATGAATGGAACCGTAATTTGTCCTGGAAATTTTGGGTCATGTTATCACGACCTGTAAGACCTATTGGATTGGGTTCGTCCTACTAAAGGAAATGAGGCATTATGTCACAACAACAAGAGAGCTTAAGCCAACATGTGACCTTAAGTAATGCGGCTAACTTCCAAATCTTTCCTTCTGACATATTTTTTTTATACGAAGTGGCCAAAGCCGTTAAAATGGTTTTGGCCGGAAAAAAATTAGGGTAAGCTAAGTGAGGAAACTTGAGTCTTGTTTTTGCATTGCTGCGAGCTGCACAACAGCCTAGAGACGAAGTGGATTATTTTAATTTCTTAATATAAGCTCAGGGAGAGACCTGGTATCGAACCCGGGATCCATGGCATGGTGGTGGTGCCGCTCAACGAATTGATCCAACTCCGTCCGATTGCTTTAAAGTAAAGAAAAGTAAACTCGCAGCGTCTTCCTACTGGCACTCGTCAGAGCTGGGTACTTTTACAGAAGGTTTCCTTTTCGTTGGCATTATCGCAGCTGCGACAGTGTGCATTGTAGGGAGCACCCAGCCTAACCGCATGTTCGCCTATTAGACAGTGGCCTGTTAAGCAGCTCCGATGTTTCGTTTTTGTTAAAGCTTGGCCCAAAATGATGGCACTAGTTGAGAAAGTACTCAATCTTATGTTAGTCTTTTTTTTATGATGTAGTCAAAGCCCAGGGAATAACCCTAAATACATATAGAGTGTGTGGAATGAGGCAACTTGAATGTCTTGCTTTCGCATTTTTCGAACAGATACGGAGTTGATCTTTTAATTTGAATTAAAAATTCACGAATAGACCGAGGCTCGAATCCTGGAACCATGGCTTGGTGATCGTGCTAATCAAGTAATTCATCTAACTCCACCTTTCCTAAGAAATGCTGAAAGAGTTCTATTTTAAGGGAATTCAACGGTATGTGAACAGCTTCTGCTCTGGAATAGTAGAGAGCCCCTGCTCGAGAGTTCATCTTTTCTTGGATGTTCCTATTCCCGAAATCCACAGAAGCGAAATATTAAATGTACTCCCTAGATAGGTGATTTTTTCTCTACAGTCTCTCACTTACTTTGAGTAGGTCGTTGCTGAGTCAAGCTCGTTTATGGCAGCCTCGTTGCCGTGTAATGACAACTTTCATCATCGGTGAATCACCGCCAGCATGCCTTCAGAATCGCAAGCACCTCCGCTTGGAATATGCTCGCGTTATACGACAGTATATACGAATCAGATATATGTAATGTTTCACAGAAAACCTTCTCACCGACACAACAGTCCATCGTGGAGCCATCAGTGAACAGGACGATATCGTAACAGTAAAGAAGTTCAGTATTCCTCTATTCATTCCTGATAGAAATTCTGGCACTAAAGCCCCTCGTAAAATTATGGTTGGGTAGTGCGTAATCAGATAGTGCAGCAGTTTTGGGATACTACTGTGGCCATATGATTCGGGTACGTAGCATCGAGACTATTTTAGTCTGATTGCATTGCATGACGCCTGGTCTCTCTCTAGTTCCCGTAACCCCTTGTGTGTCATGGGGCGGGGGAACAACTTCACGCGATTCGAGAAAACGATTTCAATTGGACCTTAAGTGGATTCCGAATCACTGATATTTTCCCTGCAACCCCCGTGGCCTTTTTATCGTTATTTATTGTCAGCAGATAATAACCAAGGGTCGCCGCCGGTGGGATTCGAACCTCAGACCACCGGGTTAAAAGGCAGACACGTTAAGACTTACTCTACCGAGAGCATCAGTTGGAGGAGGGCGTAGGGCCCCAGTATAAGCAATGCTAACAGTTCTCTGCACTGCACTTATTTAATTTTTCGTCCCTTTCCGGTAGCCGGTCGCAAAATTAGGGAGCCATAAATTCATAAATGAAGACAGGATTTCCCAGTGTTGTGTACATTAACAAATGAAAGCTCGGGTCCCATATCACCTCTAAGTACTTAACTCTGGAGGATAACGAGTTTTGATGTTCGTTTGATTGGAGCATGGCAAAGTTGGATACTTTGGTTTTAGTGGTAAAGGAGAGCATCAGATTGGTCTTTCCATATTCCATTGGTCCATAATCCCTGCACTATCTGCTGACCTTGTTCAATGCATTCTCCACAATGTCACTAATTACAGAAATGAACTTTCCTGATACCACGATTACCAAATCACAAGCATATGCGACAATGTTAATTCAATTCTGGTCGATTTTGAACAGTATTTTGTTCATCAAAATCCGCCAAATCGGAGGAGAAATAACTCCTACCTGAAGTGTACCGCTACAGATGTGCCTTAAAATACAGCTGGTACTCTGGACTGCAGTGTCCTTGATTTTAGTATAGATAGAATCCTCCGGCTCCTAGACCTTGACTTTTCTTGTGGGCTAGCAACGGCGACCATCGTTATTGCTTTGTTTTTCATATTCCTAATCTTAGGCACCTTGGACTTGCCTGAGACTTACTACTCGTCCGATATCACTCGCCATTTGTTTTTTTCATTTAGCCAAAACCCAAGGGACAATCCTATGATGTTTTAGTATATCGACCAATGACCGGTCGGAAGATAATTGGGCTTAGGAAGATAAGAGAAATTGAATATCTTGTTATTGTATTGCTGCAAGCTAAATAATGGATTTTTTTTATTCTATTGCAATTGCAAATTAAAGATTCGCAGGCTCGAAACTGCATCCAAGGCTTGATGATCCTGCCGCTCATCCAACGATCCAACTACGTCTCCATTTTTTAAGACTTTCTTTTAAGTTGTTGCTTTTACCGTAAGCATTAAGAACTTTTCCAATATTTAGCCTTTATTTTATGACAGCAACTAAAGGGTAGATCGCCAACGGTGATTCAAATCATAGTAAGGTGTCCTTTTTACAGGTGCTTAATTTCAGATAAACCTAAGTAACGCTTCCAATGCCGTCAGTACAGTATATGATGTCTCCTACACAAACGATCTTCCTTTTTTAGCGTGAGAGATGAAAATCTCCAAAGCCATCGAGAGATCCAAATGTCGCTGGTACTGTAAGAATTTTACTCACTAAAAACACCTTTCTACAGACTAACCGAATCAGTCCACTTTATTCGGGCCTCTCTTCGTCCCCACCTCTTATTGCCTCAGTGAGAGAGCTACCTGGACTCAGCCAGTTTTTCCCCTTCACCTCGAGTATTTGCTTATGAGACTCCCCTCCGATCCACTCCACCTCCATCCAGTTGTATCCCAACAGTATCCTCCTTCTGGTTGCTAAAGCAGGATTCTGACACACTATGTGCACTCTACAGGCACATCGATCTCAAGGATGTTCATCTTTTTTAAATGAAAGCTGAAATTGCTATCTCTCTCATCCATATGTAGAAGCCTTTTCTGTTCAACACTTCTGACCGATCCAATTGCTATCTTAGCCTGTCTGCACAAGTCCGCTGTTACCAGTGCTCCCCCGTGGCCCAACTCTCCAACAGGCCCGCTACTGTTCCTCTGCCCAAGGCAGTGAATGACTTCAGACTGTTCAGCTTAGCCAGTTGTCTACTCTATCGTCTCCTTCTATTTCTACATGTCCTCTCACTTCGCTTACTAAAGCGCAGGCACACTCCAAAGGCCAAAGCTGCATTGTTAGTTTCATGCATCTTCCTTAGTCTTGATAATCTTTGCGTTTAAAAGAGCTTTAGTACCTAAAGTTTGTCTTTTGAGTACAACATTTTTACGAAAGCAAGTCCGGTTTGACTCTTTGGTTATTGACTGCGTTTTCCCGTCAAATAGCAAATCCACACAACAATATAAAACACATCCTATGACATGCAGTTTAAAGGGAAGAAACCAAGTTTTTCAACCAAGAACTGTATAAGACGTTCGAGCAGATTAGTATGCTTAATTGTTGTCCACAATAGGAACGCAAAAAAAGAAGACATACTTAGATGCAGAATTGGGATTCACTTGTGGTCATGCTGTGTTATGGACAATAATGAGCATATATTGCCAATGATAATGATTATCTGATCACGAATCGACTTATCATTAATTTCAACCTCTTTTAGTAGTCACAGTAATAGCGAAAGCGACCTTCCATTTACTCGCCGACCTTGAGATTCGAGCTGGACAAGAAAGAAGAAATGTTATAGAAGGTATTTAATATACTTGTCACATATATCCATCGACATATTGTCATCAGTACCAACCTTCGGCAATTCCGCAGACCCTTTCAAGTAAAATTTACCTCTACCTGCAATTATCTTTTCTACTGTATTCGTACCTTTTTTAAACGGTGAATAAATTTTCGACTTTTCTTTTAGCAGCGAATCAATATAAGATTAATGTCTTAATCTACAAGCCTGCAGCCTAGGCATGCTTGAACTATTCATCACAAAATTTACTCACAATAAACTAGTAGCCTAATTTATTTGCTTAAGAAATGAAACATCTCTTAATTGGCCAGGTGCAACCATATTCAGCGCTTCAAAAAAAACAATCTCAATTCGGTGTTTTATTGATCACCAAAAATGGTCTGCACTGCTTATCACATCATTTCGTGATTACAAGAATTTCGACAGCGAAACAAAGATGTAAAAATTTGAATTTTAGATCTCGTGAGGTTACATGGTTTGTGCAATACGTAAAATCCAGATTTTTTCTTGGAGGTAAACATTGCAAAAAATTAGAAGGGTTTCCGATCAGTGTGACTAATGGTGTCTTTGACCTGAGATATGTTACGAAAAATTCAGTCTTAACTTGCCTGGGCGGATCAAGTTAAGTGGATTTCATCTGGGGCAACGCAATGTCGGACTAAGACATCTGTTCGCTTTCAATCGATCTTTCCTGTTTTTTGTAAACTTCTTGCTTTTATGAGAAGATGAATCGAAAATTTACCGATATGCAAATTCGAAAAATTTAACTGTTCAGACGAGCCAAATCCGCGAGAGAAAATGCTATTCGCGAACAACTTGAACGCGCTATAAAATTAATGTCGTTTAACGTTGAGACAAGAGAGAAGAAAAGAGCTTCGTTGAGAAATGTAACGGCATCGAATCTTTTGACAAAAAATCCATCAACAGATTCGCCTCCGATAAGAAAACAAATCCAATAATAGCGGCCAGGGAACAAAAACAGATCACCACTCCGTTGTCGAAGATTTGAGTTAATTGTACTAATCCATCGATCCATCGGTGGGGAGCTGAAATTAAAATCGTCGGCTTTTAATTCGATCGAGACGAAGTGGTACAAGACAGCGTGCTTGCAGCTTTATGTGACTTGTTTGAGGTTGAAATATTCCTTGTTTTCTCAGTTTTATAGCCTCTTTTCCGCAATTGCCATTCATGTCCACCTTTACCGGCCTACGATGCCTTGCTCGGCAACGGCCTCTACTGTTGCCGTTGATTGGATGGTCACGAACTGCAAGGCCGTTGGATAAAATGTGGTATCTCTTATCGATTTATTACAATGGCACTACCGTGCTAGTCGCAGCCAGGACTATAACTATTCAACAGGTGCGGCAACAGGTAAAAACAAGTATCTGGGCTCTGGACGAAACACTTCCTCTGCAACCACTTCTAGACATGCTGGCAATTGCACGAAGCCAATGAAAACTCCAAGAAGTATTACTCAACCTTTCGCTTGTCCATGTCCATTTTGTGTTCAATTTTTCCAGCTTGTACTGTAATTCATGCAGCGACAGCCTGTTCGAAATATCCCATTTTTTAAATGCTCGCGCATAATTAGCTCATTTTGATTTGCGGTCGCTATCCTAAGTATCTTGTAATAGCCTAAGAAGACCATTAGTGCTTTCGAAGGTGATTCTCTTCTCGAGCGCGTTCAGAAAATGCATTTGCGACCTGGAAGCTAATTTCCATATCTCTGGGGTGCGCATGGGGCTCCGTCTTGCCTTGGCTCTAGCTGCAATATACTTGGGTCCGTAATTAGCTTTTCGCCTTGCGTCCGGTTCTTTATAGGTCTAAAGTGCACAGGTTTAGTGTAGTATCTTTGTTTTTTTAAAGGTTTTTGTGGATTACTCGGTCATAGCACAGCAGTTATGTAGCCTGTCAAAGATCTTAGCCACTTGAAATTGTTTCAAACAATTTTAATTGAGGCTAAGTACGTCAGGTCGACATTTTGAAATCTGAGAAAGGTTCACGATAGATTCTCCCATTTTATCTGTGACAGCTTAAGATAAATCCACGATATCCATTTGTTCAGGTAATCGAGGCTTGTTTACACACTTCAAGTGATTGATCACGGCAACAAGCGTTGAATTTGAAATGAACGAAGTGACAGACAGGCGTTGTGAGCTATGTCGTTATTTTGCTGAAAATGTGCGTCCGTGCAATTCATTATTTTGCTAACTTGACTTTATCCAGCAATTATTGAAGCTCTATGTCAACAGGTCAGCGGCAATTATGCAAAAGCAGGGGATTCTAAATTACTGAAGTAGTTAATGAAGTGTTTGCCGTTGACTTAGGAGATAAATATTTGTTTGGTTTCAATGTTACAAATAATGCGGGAGGTTTTCTGCGAGTATAAGGACGCGGTTTGGGGTTAATCGTTTGATGTTTAACGTGGAATAATGTAAGAACAGAAAATTATGTAAGGTAGTTATGCAAGATTAAAAGCAATTCCTTGTTAGATAGGTTCCACTTGATCGTTGTAGTACTTTTTCGGATTTTGACATGGTCTTTATGTATAATTCATAAGCAGCGTCAATTTTAAAAGGAGAAAGTCTTGCGGCCACTGAAGCTAAGTTTCTTCGTAATTGAAAGAAAACAGGATCTCATAACTACTGAACCATTGAATTATGTTTTCAAATTAACTATAGGATTTGTGCCTTCAGCTTTAGCAAAATTATCTAACTGAGCAATCCTATATTTCAAATGTGCGAATTGATGGCAACAATTTTCTAAATCTTCTTCAAACGTGGGCTGTTGTCTAGCTTGGAGCAATGCAAAAAAACAAGACATTTTTAGTGTCCTCACTCCTCTTACCCTAATCCCTTCCAGCCAAAGCCATGCTAACACATCAACGGGTTGTCCACATCGTAAAAATAATCATCAAACGTTTGTTTCGTTAGACGAGTATTTGATAACATTCTTTACGTAATGATTGAGCTGTTGCTGACACAAATACATGGAAGAAGCTACGTTCTGAATCATTCCTAAGCCACAACATTGGCTTTCGTCAGACAAAACGATTGTGTGTGGGAACGGTTGTGGTGTTAGTCAGGACTCAAAACAGCCAAGTCTCTATCAGCTAAAGCTGCAAAAAAGGGAAGGTTATGTAATAGAGCTGTGCTACACTAGTTGCTTTTTTTAAAGTTCCAAATGAGCTCATTGATATAAACTCATGGAACACCAATCCGAGAGGTCAAATAGACCTCTAGGAAGGCGTAGCAATTGCAAACTGAACTTATTTTAACACATTTAATCTTGTGACAATCCTTCCACATTTGTTATTTAACTCACAAATCTTCCAAAGACCCCCAGAGCCCCGAATATATCTGGTACTGTGAGATTTTAACTTACTTACTTACGAAAAACACTTATCTAAGGATTAGCCCGTTTCGCCTCTACCTCTTATCGCCTCAGCGGGGGATCTGTGGATTTATCTAATTTGATTCCCTCACGTCAATTCCTCGGGTTAGTGCGAATCAATTCCTCGAGTAGTTGCTTGCGAAACACCTCTCTTCAGCTTCCTGCCAGTAGTGTCCCAACAACATCCTCACTCTATTGAAATTTGTTTTTATGATGTAGCCAAGCCAAGGGACAACCCTATGATGCGTTAACATGTGTTTGGTCGAAAACGAATTAGGGTACTGGCAATGAGAAAACTTGAGACGGAGTGTATTTATTCGTTTTGATCAAAAACCTACGGGGAGAACGAGACTCGAACCCTAGAACCATGGCGTGGTAATCGTACTACTCAATCATTTGATCCAAATCGCTCTTCAAATGGTAGGATACTGGCATACTATGTGCACTGCGCTCTGGCACAGTTCATAGGTATCATCTTGTAGGATATTTATCTTATTTAGATGACGCGTCTGAATAAGGCCGCGGGACTGTCCACTGCTCCCAATGCTTTCTTGTGTTGCATGTCTCCCACAGACCCGCCTCAGTGCCTCTGCCTCATGACAGTGAAGTGTTCTGAACCATGGAAAGTTGAGGCAGCTCGCAGGTTAGCCAGTTAAATTTTTGATAGTAATTACAGCTTTGAAGTTAACTTTGCACCATTTTTCGGTAGTGCGGCTTTGTCCATTATTAAAAGTTTATTATCGGGTCGTAATCAGATTCGATTAACTCGAGGCTCTTCTTTGCGACCTAGAAATGAAGTCTTAGGACACTCCACTCTATAGGGGTAGGAGTGGAGTGTCGTGAGGCTCTATTCTAGGGCCATTGGTATCAACTAGTTAACAATTTCTTCCCAACGTAAAATTTTATCTTTGTTTAAGCAAAAGTCACGCAGTTGTATTTCAATTGTTTAAATAGTTTCTCTTTTTGTGTGACTACATCGCCTCTTCAACTGATCGAGTTCTTCGTAAGCGCCTTTAATTCCTGCCACGTTTTGGATGGATTTGGGTGCCTTCTTTTTCTGCGGATCTTCTCCACGTGTTGCGTCGTCGTACAATTCGACGTCCTTCTTGGGTTCCGAGCCTGTTAAGCGATGTTGTTTTGGAACTTTTCTCAGGGTGTGGCATATCACTTTCGTTGCCACTTTCGTCTGAGATCACCGATGTCTACACCGTCTTGGCCTGTAAGTCTTTGTAGCTTTTCATTGGTAAAAATGAACGTCAATGATGCGCCCGATACACAGGTTAACAAAGGCTTACATCTTGGATGTTATTTGGCAGGTCACTTTCCGTGTCGAATAGTCATACAGAAAAACAGATTTTACGTTCGACGGAATTTTGTAGGGAGATTTTGTTAGGTTAGGTTAGGGTGGTGGCTATCTGAACCACAGCCGATCAGCCTGACACAGACCTTAAGAACGGTCCGTTCGCCGTGGATCGCAACTGATTGTTTATCTAAGGTTTATTTATTAACCTAAGAAGCTGGTTCATGCCTTTGTTGACAACATCGAATACTTCGCCGAAGAGGTGCGAGACTAAAGGTCAAAGTACATTCAGAGCCGCAAATACCAAACTTCAAATACCAAGCATTTGATACCGGCGAATGATACCAAAGCAAGCCACATTCAAAGTCGCAAGTACCATACAGAAGTGACAACTTAAAATATTCACATTTCTAAAGTGAAATAAAATTTGGTTAAATCTTTATAATCCAAAACAATATTTGCTACCGCGAATGTGGACATTCGCAAATTTTCTTAGACCTAGATTTAATTAAAACTTGGTACTTTCGGCTTAGTACTTGCGTCTTTGAATATGTTTCAGTCCTAATTATCTGTTTCGGTTCCTGGTCAGGTCCGGGCAGTTGCAGAGTGAATGCTTAATGTTTTTCACTTTTTCCTCGTCCAGATAACTTCTGCTGAAGTCGTTGGTTTGGGATTGTAAACACTCTTGTCTGCCGACAAGACAGTGTCCAGAAGTGACAAAGAAGTGTCTCAAACACGGACACACTGTATGTTGTACATACTAAAAAGGAAGTATTCTGTTCTCCTGGGCCGTCTCATTCCCCTATATCCCACTGCGACCAGGGCCCCAGCAGAGTTACCCTTTGTTCTGCCCCTAAGTTTTATAGACTATTCTGACACTGGCGTACCATCTGTGACCTTATTACGTTTGAGTCGGGAGCCTTTATTGCCGCTTGACTGTCGATGTAAATACATTATGTCGCTAACAGTAGATAGATTTGGCCGTGCCAGTAGTAACCCTGTTGCGTTCTCTATAGCCAGGATTTCTGCTTGAAACACAATGCAGCACTACGCGGACTACGCATCTTTAGGCAATCCGAGAAATGAGTGAATACCGCTATATTCACCATAGTGACACCCTGATCCTCTCCTAGCCCAATTTTTTGCCAAATAATTTCACACGCTCATCTACATATGTATATGGCCCTGTTTAGTTTGGAGTCGAGAAAGACACCTAAGCACGTGGCCTAGGTAGTTAGTATTTGGGACAGGCCCGTGCGCAGGATTTGCTCCTGGTGGGGGGAGGGGGGCGGGAGTTATCTAATTTCATATACAGTTTAGGTTATCTTTTTAATATTTCAGTCAAATTTTGCCTAATCAAGAAGTTTAGAAAATTTTAAAAACCCTCTGTGCGCACGAGCCTGTGTTGGAAGGATTCAATCACTCTCCATATCTCAGCGAGAATATTAAATTTAACTCGATCCTGGTACTTAATATTAGAAAATCAAATGCTACCGAAGCTGTTAAATTGTCTTTGCGTTTCTTAAGGTGACTGCACAATGGGTAGCCATATTTTCAAGCATTATATCATAATTTCTACCTTTCCATAACTATCATTCAATCAAACCGCTGAAATGTGTCCGCAGGAACACCTTTTTCGTCGCATAGCTGTGTGACTACGTTGTTAAAACCAGCATGAGGTTTCCTGCGAACATCCTGCCAATATTGCTTGATTTTAGCAAGGCTTATTACTCTTTTGATCATTTTAAGCCGCAAAATTCATCAATGATAAAACTTGTTGGTGAAATTGTGAAATTTGTTCTCGAATATCACTTTTCTTAAACATGGGGTGTCGTAAGGTTCTGTTTTTACCACTGTTTTTTTTTTATATAAATGATCTCCTTGATGTGGCGATTTGAAGCACATTTGCAAAATTCCTTGATGCCAAATGCAAGTAAGGCAAATTGACTTTCTTTCTAACAAACCCAATAAAATTTGTGCTATCAGTATTGCCAATGTGAATACCATCAAAAATCTGGGAATTAATATCTATTTCAGATTTATGTACTACAATCATATCAGCTATGGCTCAGTGCAAGTTTCTGTCTCATATCACTAAAAACGCTTGTTGGCTTTATCCACAGCCTACTCTAGCTAGATACAAGCCCGGAAGCTGACATTAACAGCTGAGCATTGGTGGTGCCACAGTCGACATAAGGAAAAGTTTGGGGAATTGTACTTTCTCGTAGTATCTATCGCAACATATTTAAGTCTTAAATTGGATTTTACTTGCGGTTGATCTACAAATGTTCTAAACATGTGAACACGATAAAAAGTGTCTCTTATACAATTTTCATGTGTTTTAAAGGGAAAACACTCTTGTGCTCTTTTTGTTGAAGTATTGAACTTAAAATGCGTAAATGACATCACCGTTTCTCTTTGGTTTTGGTTAAGAGAGCGTGCAGTTTTATTTGTCTGGGCAATGATTGGTTAATCTGTGGTACAACAAAAATGAAATAATGACGAAACTCTTGGTGATGAAATGGCCGAACAATCATGTTTTCCGGACTCGTGTCTAGAGTAGGCTGTGCTTTATCTGTTTTTAACAGATTGTGAAACAGGAGAAAAAATTTTCCTTTGATATTAAAAACTGCCACGTTTGACCGAATTGGCAGAAAATTGGTTTTCGATCATTTTATAGTCTTCCAGATATAATGTAATCATTTCTATAATGGACATCACTTTTTTTTACAAAAATAATTTTTAGAGCCTAATTCACCAATGGGCAACACCTGACCCATTATTGCACTCATCTCTCTAACTAGTATATCTAGTAATTTAAGATTATAAAAGGTATTCAAAAACCATTATATCTTGTATACTAAAGATTCAAAATGTTAGTTTCCTCTCCATCCTTAGGATGCCAAACTTCTTGAAATATTCAAAGTTTACACATATGTTTAGCGCAAGACCATGCGCCTATTAACTGTTATGTTCTGTTCGTAGGTGGAAACAAATATTTGTGCACTGGATTAACAGTGAGTTTCTTCTGTTTCATTTGTTGTGTCTACATTGCCCACATTGTTAACATTTAAAAACTAAAATATTTTTAAAAAAAATTAATAAAAAAGCAAAGCAATAAAATTAATTAAGTCGAAGAAAAACTAAGTTATCTATCTCTACGTCAATAGGGTCAGAATATTCTCACCTCAAGAGATAGCCCTGCTCCTTCAATAAATTGGGATCACTAGTGTCTAGCTTGCAAGGACGACAATTACAGAAAAGTCCATAAAGACCATCTTCAACGCTCGCATAAGGTATATGTAATGTCGCAAGTGGCAAAAACAAGCGAATTATAGTTGGCTAATTAACATCGCCAGGCCAAGTGCCTGTAACTCAGTATAATTCCATCAACCTGACGACAATCGAGTTACAATGGAAATTGTTGGCCGTCATAACCCCATTACCGCAGTCCTCCAGCTTAACCTGCTGACCCCTTCTTGTAATGAATTTTGCATGAGCCTAGAATAATTAAAGTTTTCTTACTACGAGTGCGCTGAAGTAGATTTTCAGGCTGCGATAAAATTTTTTTTTTGTTTTAATAGCGGATTTGTTTTCACTTCCAGATTGTTGGAGTGCAACAGTACCTGGTGAGGCCATTGGGGCAATTTGGCAAGGATCGGATAGCAGAACCCGGATCACCAACGTCAAGTCCTCCGGAAACACAACTCAACTCAGAACTTCCCATTGCTGTCGCGCAAGCAGCCGGCAAACCGCTCAATGAGGTCATTGAACAGGTGAGTAAGACTTTTGAATACCAGCAGTCCCCTCTTCTACTTTCGGACTAATCAGCCTTTAAATGCTAATCATCGTGACAATGAAAAGAAAACAGCACATTCCCGCGATCTTTGGACTCTTGGAAGCAATCAAAGCTTACATTACGCCAGCATGACATGTAGTCAAGCCCGTTTCGCTCTATCTTATCAATCGAATTCAATCGCGAATTACACCTATCTTGGGAACCGTACGGCTACTCTCCTCCGAGAAGTGTGCCTTTCGGTGGCGTATTGACTTATGGTGTGGTCGGTGCAAAAAAATACCCTATCAGGTGTCTTGTGCGAAGGTGCAAAAATGATAGTGCACGTTGATTAGCGTTGTAATCTCGTGTTTATCCACAACAATTAGCTTTATCCGATGTAAACTTTGTCACGGCAACCACGTTTTATCTAATTTCGCATTTCTGGCTTTGTTGGCGTGATGTAAAATTTTCGCGGGACATACATTTATCGCGTGGTAGTTGCATCATTCCGAAATGTGGCGGGAAACCGGCGTTCAAAATTTAAGCAAAAGTTACTATCAGCTGCCAAATTTACTACTATCTAAGTTACTTTGAAAATTTGAGATAACATTTTGGTTGTCATGGTATGAAAAAAATCTCTCTTGTACCGAAAACAAGCAAAGGTGTTCAACTTTGGGAACACAATTCAAGATAATTTGAGATTATTTTTAGATTGGTGTGGATCTTTTTGCGATTAGAGAAAGAAAAATATTGAATTGTCCTCTTTTACTCAAATAAATCAAGTCTGGAATTTCAAACGTCAATTACTATTCTGACAACTACATTGACCGGATAGTACACTTGTTGTCAACAGATCAGGCAGTCTGCAATGGGTTTACTAGAGGCACTTGCCAAATACCACATACTTTTCGCTTAACAATAGAAAATTCTATGCCGACATTATTATTGGGTCTGGGAAAAAGTTCGTGGCGTTTTTTTTAGTAAAATTCAACTGGTTTTCTTATAGTGTGAAAATGAATTTATTTAAACCAAATATGGTCCATTATTATCGACAGTGTTTTGCCATTTTTCTGGTAGAGCCATGATGCCATCGGTGAAGAACTTCTGGGATTTCTGGTTGAAAAACTGAATCAAGTGGTTTTCATAGGCTTTTTGTGAAAGCAGCTTAATTTCATTTAGAGAGTTCTGCAGAGATCGTAATAAGTGATAATCAGAGGGTGCTATGTCTATACGGTGGATGCATCAAAACTTCCCAACGAAGCTATCGCCATTTTTGACGGGTCATTAAAGAAGTGTGTGGCCGGGCGTTGTCATGATGGAAGACAACACCTTTTCTATTAATCAATTTGGGCCGTTTTCTTTCAATTTCTTGGGTAATCTCTCTAGTTGTCCACAGTAGAGTTAAGAATCAATCGTCTGACCAACTGGAAGTAGCTCATAGTGGACGACTCCCTTCCAGTCCCACCACACACACATCATCACTTTTTTCGCCGTCAATCCTGACTTCGCGAACGCTTGTGACGGCTCACCATCCCTTGTCCGCGATTTTTGACGCTTCCGATTGTCGTACGTGATCCAGTTTTCATCACCGGTTATGACATGTTTCAGAAATGGCTCGATTTCATTGCGTTTGAGCAGCGAATCGCAAATGTTAATTCGGTCTATCATATTTTTGTCGCTCAATTCATGAGGAACCCATACCTCGAGCTTCTTTTTGTAGCCAGCTTTGTGTAAATGGTTCAAAACAGTTTTGTGGTCAATGCCTAGCTCCATACCAATATCGACACTGCTGATATGCTTATCTTGTTGGACTTTTCCAAGGATTTCATCACCTTTTTCTATGATTGGAGGACCAGAGTGTGACTCATCTTTCACATCAAAATTACTAGAACGACACACTTAGGCCCATTGTGATATCACAGATTGAGGCTACAACAATTTTTTAAAAACCCCATGAATACCTGAGAGGATGAGGGTGTACCTAGGGGTTACAGGTACACCCTCTTGCACCGAGCTAGTTCTTGTCTTAGTGGAGCCAGATCACGGGGAGCCAAAGTAAATTTGGCTGGATTGGGAAGAGTGTTCAGCCTTAACCTGTCGTTGGGAGCCATTTGGAACTCCTGATAAATCGAGCTAGGTCTCTGACGTGAGTGGAGCCTAATTCGGTTAGCTCTTCAAAGAAGGGGGGGGGCCAAAAACCGGTTCCTACGGTTGGCTACAGCCGAGCAGTTGCCGTGGAGGTGGAGTATGGTTTCCTCTTCCTCTTCGTCAGATTCTCCAAAACTGGCTACTACAATAAAAAATTCAGAGTATAAAATTCGGATTCCAATTCAAATAAGTAGCCTCAGTTGGCTCTTCAACTGTCGCCTGGAACAACCGAGCTCGATGCAAGCATCGCAATTGTTAAAAAGATGTCACATAGGAGTAGTAGACTCGTTCATTCCGTAAAGCTTTCCATGAACCGGATCGGGATGGGCATACCCACGTCGTTCAGCAATTCGGAGGAGTTGATGGTTACCTGCAGTAAATAAAAAAAAAAACAATCTTATAAATCCTGCATCTCTTTTCAAGGGGGTCCAGAGAGATCAGTGCGAGCTTAGCAGGATATTATGGAAGGAAGAAAGGATCACGCCAGGGAAGGCCGCGGAGAGCGAACAGGCTCGATCCGGTTAATGTGGACGGTAAAATAGGGATCCCACACCGGACACGCATATTCCAAAATGGGTCTAACGAATGTGTAGAAGAGAAGCCTAGTTAAGTAGGGATTGTCAAGCTCCCTGAACCATCTTTTTACTGAGCCAAGCATGGAAGTATCCTTACCTACCACGAAGTCAATGTGGTCCTCTAAGGATGGACCTACTCAACATACACCCATCCAAAGTGTGGTCCGAAAGAATGGGATTCCTTCTGCGGGTAAAAATCTTTACGGTGCATTTGTTAGCGTTAAGGCAGCAACTTTTACTGGAGCACAAGTCATGGAAAATTTTAATGTCGGAGTTCAACAAAACATAGTCATTGTCACAAGAGACGACGCCGAAAATTTTGACATCAATGGCATAGCACAAGATTCTAGAGCTAGTTAGAAGCAACGAGGTGTCATTAATAAAAATTATAAAGAGGAGCGGGCCAAGAATACTGCCCTGAGGCATCCCGGAAGAAATAGAGATTTCATTAGATAGGGCACTGCAGAAGAAGATACGCTGATTGCAACCAATCAACGAGAAGCGGTGGAAACCCAAGCTGAATGAAGCTTTTGAATGAGGATCCCGTGGTCAATTCTGTCGAAGGCGTGACTCTATCGGAGGCAGGGAGTAATGCACGAATTCAAGTAGATTAGTAGGAGCGGATTTATCTTTGATGAAGCCATGCTCAAAAGGGCCAACGAAAGGTCTGCAGTGAAAACGGAGTACGTCACTGATTAGCTTAAAACTTACATCCAAAATTTGTTAAATTGTGAGATCGTTTGATGTGGAAAATTATTGCTGAAATCTAAGAAGTAAACCTCTGTGAACCAGTGTCAGTGGCGCATCCTACGAATTCATGGTTAGAGACTTAAAAACTTAGACAGATCAATTATGCAAAGTATCGAAAAGTCCCAATGTTCAGGTGATCTGCTGCAGTTGGAGAAATTGTATCACTGATATCTTCTAGAGCAATAGTAGAAGGATCTGTCCGTATTACACAACGGATTGAGGAAGAGATTAAAAACTAAATATACAGGAAAGAAATACTTTGAACTCTGATGATTTATTGCTAATCACTGAAACTTAAGAGAGGCTAAATAACCAGATTGAGATGTCTTACAGAGCACTTCAAATACGTACCTTTTACCAACTACATGACATTCTAAGCATCTCTTGAACTTGAACATCCGGGTGCAGCGTTTGCCATTTCATTCATCAATAAAATGACATGTCTTTGCACATGTCCGAGCGCCATAAAATCGCTTGACAAGAATTATTATTGAAAAATGCCTTTTGCATGCTAAATTGCTAAGTAAAGTTTCGCTCTTTACGACAGTGTCGTTTTACAAATGAAAACACTTTCTGAATCCCGTAGGCAGGTGAAGATGCATCGGAGTGCTGACATCTAATTAGCAAAGCAATTTCATTGCAGGCATCACACACAGTACTTGTTCAAATTCTTAGAATTAACACGCTGCAAAATCTATCTCTACTTGGAAAGTTCTTAATTTTCACGTAACTAGCAATCTTGTGGTTTCCACCACTGAGAAGATGGAAATCTCGATCATCAGTTCATTCGATTTGTTAGCAGTTTCAGTGGGTAAGCAACTTCCATCGAACTTACTTTTGTAGAATTTTAAGTGATTTTACAGGAAAATGTATGATTAATTTTATCGTCAATTAAATAGTTTCTACATAATCGGATTCATTTGATAACATTCTGAAACGATTTAAAATCGAATACTACTTTTTCTGGTTGGGAAGAATCTGTCTTAATAATGGCAGAGAATATTCTACCAGTGAAGACTTGCATACATGCCGACTCAATTCTCAATTAGATATAAAATAATAGCAATTAATTAAATTTAATTATGTAGTTAATTAAACAGAATGTAAACACATTCCTAATTGCATTAAACTCGTTATTTATGAGACACATTGCAATTTATTTTTAAAAGCAATCTTTATTCAGAATACTTTAGTATGCGCACTAACCCAAGAATGCTATAAAACCACAAAGTGAACGAATTTGTCATTCGTTATGAGTAGGATTATACTGGTGTTTATGATATTTCATAGAAAAATACATATTTTAAAATTAGCACTTTCTTTGATTAGATAAAAAGCTTAGAAAAGCAATAGATAACTTGAACTCGTACAACTTTAATAATTGGGCCTACAAGCTCCTGGCCAGTGCGAGATAGGGCACGAATGAATTTTATGAATGCTGCCAGACTGGCACCTTTAGTGCTATTTTAGAACATTATTGAATAGCGCAATGGAAAAATGACGATCCGATTATTTGTTAAAATTGCTCTGACTACAGTTAGGCGCCGATCCATGATTTCGCTTTGGAGGGGTAGGGGGGGGGGGGCAATTTCTTTATTTGGTTATTTGTGGGTGTCAGGCGCGAATCCAGGTTATATGATATATGTATGTGATATTGATATCTGTGTCTGAACTTAGATAAAACTGTTGTTGAATATCTATAGTGGAGATGGGCTTTTTTATTCGAATAAAGATAAAAGCTAAAAACTCAAATAATTTGAAAAATCGAATAAAAATTTATTTGATTTCAAAAATTATTTGTTAATTAATTAATTATTTGTTATTTGGCATCGATTATTTGAACTTCAAATAATTATTTCTTATTCGATCGTGCGTTATTTGATAATCAAATAATTATTCGCTATTTGATGAATTATTCGCAAATAATTATTTGTTATTTGGTGCTTTTTATTCGAATTTAAAATAACTCAGTTTGTTTATTTACATTGATTACTTCAGCAGCGCTCGACAGGTAATCTTTGGGCACTTTCTTGCTTTGAGCATCGCAGTTACAGCTCTGTAAGCTGCACCGCACGGGAAGGTGTCTGCCTTATTGTACAATTCTTTGAATCATTCACGCTTGATATTTCGTATCTCTGCACGCAATTTCTTCCTTGGGGTATATACATATATATACAATTTTGGCAATAGCCTCTGACACTGGCTCACTGATATCGCCGCCTTGATAAGTTATTACCAAGGGTGCCTTGGCAACGGCTTTGTCGAATCTCCAGACCGGAATTTCGGAATCCATTTTCGAACTGTCTGAATGGTTACTGAAAACAATAAGGAAGCTGCATCCAAATTATGGTATACCTACGGCATAGTTGTGTTTTCGCTGGCAAAATGGACTTCAATACCTGCTTGGATATCTTTATTAGCCTGATCATTGAAAGAGCTAAAGGCTTACAAGCTACCTCTTATCGAATTAGATCCTCTTTAATTATTTCAATCGTCCGTTCAAAACGGACCAGTTTGAAGTGCTAGACTATTTTATGGCAACAAAAACCAACTCTACTTCGACATCTCATCGTTTAGGTTGTAATATTAATTTGCATAAAAAGCGTAACAAGTTGCAAGAAAAATTTAAATAAACACCTTGAGAACATCTACTTTCTATAAATAAAGACATTTTCTTACAAAAAAAACAAGAAACATACTGCTCTAGTTATCACCGTCGATACCGGACATGATAGTTTTATTATCAATAAAATGCGTATCGACATCCTCAATTAAACCCATAAATTAGCAATTTCATACGATGTTATCGGCGCCACTATTTACTTTTACATTATGCTTGAGAATTACGAGCAACATTAAACATCAACACAAAAAATCAGTCACGATAATGGTAAGTTTATAATGCTCAATCATCACGGTTAAAGAAAGGTGTCATTTTTCGAACTACTATTATTTAAGGCTTGGACTATAATTATTGTTGCTCGTTTATTGAATATACTCGCGTTGAAAAAAGGACGTCGAAAAAATATAAATTTTATTAAGAATTGCATACTATTCCAAAGTCTTTGCGTTTTTTTTTTTATAAACATATATATGATGTTGCCAAAGCTCAGAGGATGCCCCATGCCAAAGCTCAGGGGATGCCTTATAATGCTAAAGCACAGCCCTGGCAGAAAAGGAATTAAGGGTGAGGGAAATAAGTTAAGACTCCAAGAAGTACTCGAAATCAAGGGTGCTGTCGTCGGCGAACCTATGAATAAGATTGTGAGTAAGCGATGAAAGTTAATAAAAAGTGGAAATAAGGTTGGTGAAAGAACTGAACCCTGAGATTTACCGGGATTTATTTCGTAGGAATCAGATGTAACTCCGTCAATAACTACACAGATTGAAAGGCCTGACAAAAACTCTCTATCCATTTAACGAGGTGAGGGTGCAAACCAAATGCTTGAAGTTTGCCTAGAAGTTCAGCATGTCAGACTCTATCAAAAGCCTTTGAAATATCAAGAGCGACGATTTCGAACTCATCAATATTATAGATATAATAACTCCACCGCTCCGTTAGAGCCGTCAGTAATTTAGCGTCAATTTAGCGGCCAGCGTGGAAACCGTACTGACAATCGTTGATAAGATGGTTATTTTCTAGATAATCTACTCCGTCTCTGGGATGCTATCTAGCGCGCAGCAATGCAAAAACAAGACTCAAGTTTCCTCACTTCCTTTATCCTAATTCCCTTCCGGCCAAACCGTGCTAACGCATCAAAGGGTTGTCCCCTAAAAAAAAAACTTAGTGTTGATGAGTGATTCAAAAACTTTAGATTAGACCGAAATTAGTGGAATTGGTCTGTAGTTAGAGGGGTCGCATGCCTCTCCTTTTTTAAGTATCGGCTGGACATGAGCTAGTTTCCATGCAGTTGGAAACACTCCTGTTAAATAAGGCAGGTGAAAAAGTTTGCGCAGAGGTTTTGCCAAAGCAGAAAGGTTTTTAAAACCACGAGCGAGAAACCATTAGGCCCAGTACCTTGGGGCACGTCGAGTTTCGAAAGTACCCTAAAAACTTCCCGAGTTCGAAAGTGTAGCGGCTTTTTCTTACTAGTCCACTGTGATGGACATGGAAGTGGCTGCAATGAAGGTGGCAAGTACGAATTAGCAGCAAAAAGGTTGGCCTTGTCCAATGAGCCAGTAAAAATATTCCCATTATAAATGAGTGTTGGTGTTGACGAACATGTGAAATTGTTCTTTACGGTTTTGTGTAGAAAATATCTTCTGCCTAACGCTCTCGTCAAAATTGAACTTTGCCCGACTAATCACTGAATTTTTTTT
Organism: Leptarthrus brevirostris; assembly: GCA_964036015.1. Taxonomy (NCBI): domain Eukaryota; kingdom Metazoa; phylum Arthropoda; class Insecta; order Diptera; family Asilidae; genus Leptarthrus; species Leptarthrus brevirostris. The sequence continues at coordinate 150,306,882 of OZ038372.1, forward strand.
ATACGATGTAGCCACAAAGCCTAGGGTACAATCCTCTGATGCGTTAACATGGCTTTTACCGGAAGGGAATTAGGGTAAGGGGAGTGAGGAAACGGGAGTGTCTTTTTTTTAATTGCTGCGAGCTGCACTCAGACGAAGTAGATTTTTTTTTATACGATGTGGCCAAATCCTAGGGGACAACCCTTTGATGCGTCAGCATGGTTTTGGCCGGAAGTTAATTAGGGTGGTAAGGGAAGTGAGGGAACTCGAGTCTTGTTTTGGCATTGCTGCGAGCTAGACAACAGCCCAGAGACGGAGTGGATTATTTTAATTTCTTAATAAAAGCTCATGGAGTCATCTGGTCTCGAACCCGGGACCCATGGCATGTTGGTCTTGCTGCTCAAACCCACGGGGTGACCTGGTCTCGAACCCGAGAACCATGCCATGGCGGTCGTGCGGCTCAACCAATTGATCCAATTCCGTCTCAATATGCAAATATTCCGCGCATCTCTATAGATACGTCTGAAGGGCACAATTTGTATGCCTGAAAGGTTGCTTCCTTGTTTTTAATGGCCCCAAAACAGTCATTATTGAACCAGTTGGTGTTAGTTGGTTTGATGGTTTGAAGCTATAAGGAATAAAGCAATGCATTCTAAACCAACATATAATCGGTGCTTTTGTTAACGTCTCTCATAGAGAAGCAATTCAGCAGACCAGTCCAGCTTTCTGAGATATATATTAAGTCCCGCCCAATCAGCACTTTCATAATGCCACACTAATCTTTTGGTGGAATTTAGGTTAGTGGTTGTCAGAAAGGAGGTGGAGAATGGGGCGGAGATAACATAATGGTCCGAATTGCCCACAGGCGCAGTTGCCGAAATCGAGTACTTATCTGGGTGCGATGTTAGAAATAGATCCAAAAGATGCGCGTTATGCCCCAAAGTAGCAGGAACACGAGTCGTACACTCAACCAGTTGTTGTAAATAGAAGGACTCACTAAATAACCAGACGTGTCTTCCAGATGGGCTTTTTTTAATTTAATTTTAAATTTCAAAAGCTGCTTCCTAGACAAGACGAAATTAGGAACTAATTATATACAAGGTTATCCAAAGTGAGTTCGAATTTGCGTTTTGAAGGCATTGACGGTGTTTGCAGCTTGCAAAGTTCCATAACTGCGTTATAAAAACGTGACATTACAAGGTTTCTATTTCGATGAGATATAGTGGACTGGAAAAGTTCCGCAAGATATTCGGGCTTACTTGATCGCAGTACGCTGAACAGCAGAATAAGCGCTCGACGCTTTAGATAAGATTCCAAAGAGCAGCCAAGTAATCGAAAACGAAAAGGGGAAACGTGATCAAGTCTACGCAAACCAAATACAAATCTAATACAGTCGTTGAATGCAACCTCCATTTTACGTGCACATATGCTATCCAATTTGGGGAAAACAACACTTCGAAAGGTGAAATGAGGAAGAATCAACGACGAGTATTACAAGGCAGAATATCGGCCGATAACAAAGGTCTACACAGCCCAGCATATATCTTACCCAGTCTCGCTTTGACATAATCACAGCACTTCATACTGCTATTTAATTCTATTCCAAGATTAGTAACTTTATTCAGCATGGGTAGCGGGGAATGGTTCAGAAACACTGGTGGGACGTCAGACATATCAGAGATGCTATTATAGAAACATATAGACTGTGTGTTCACAGGGTTAAGTTGCAGACCATTGTCTACAGACCAAGCGTAGATTCTATCAAGATCTGCATTGATACGCGCTAAGCAATCCTCTAGAAGACCAATAGGCCGGCTTAGATACACCTTTACATCATCAGCATAGAGATGTACTTCTACATCTCGAACAGCTTTCGGCAGATCATTTATGAATAATCTGAATAACAGTGGACCTAATATCGACCCTTGAGGGACTCCACACTGTAAAGGAAGTATTCTAGAATAGGCATTATCGACTCTGACCCGCTGGCCACGGCTGCTCAGAAAGTCGTCCAACATAGATGCTGCCGAGTTACCGAAGTTAAAACAAGAACAGAGCTTCTGCATTAGCATCTATGGTTAACACTATCAAAAGCCTTTGAGAAATCCAAGAGTACAAGGGTAGTGAATTTGTCACAATCCAGTGCGCTTTTAATGTCAGATGTTATCTTTAATACAGCAGTTACATAAGTATGAAATGCTCGAAAGCCTGATCGCCATCGAAATAAAAGGTTATAGGTAAAAGAATTGTTAAGTTGCATTCAGTTGTGTGTGTCCCTTCCATAAACTCCGATCATACGTAAATTCCACCATAGACTTTTAGGGCCGATTTTGGAGGAATAATATTACCGTTTAGCTGCCCTTGTAGCTCTATTTCGGGCAACTTTATTGCACTGCTCTTGCTTCAAATGTTTTAAGACGCCTGTAACCTTGATAGAGATACACGCGCTCCGCAATGAGATTACGTAAACTCGTTGTAAACCATAGACAACCCTTTACTATAGAAATTGTGGTCTTTATTGGTACGTACTTATCAAATAGGTATGAGACTCGACTTTCTCATCCACAGAAACGGAATTAAAAATTTGTCACCTTGGCAAACTTTGGCATTCATCAAATAAGGACCCTGTGTCTATTCTATTATAACCGCGAAAGAAGAAACTAACCGAACGCGGATTCATGCTTAATGATAAGTCATAGCTTAATAAAAGAATATCATGGGTCTAAAAAATGCTTCCAAAATCTTATCAATATCGGAAGACAGCTTATCGAAGGAACACGCAGTGTCAGTATCAGACATATTCGGACTGCGGTATAAAAAGAAGAAATGAATGATGATAGAGTTTAAATCGAATCCAGACCAGGCATAATTAAATTAGGGATTAGTAGGAATTAGGAGAATCTAGGGAAATGGGAGAATGGGACATCATTTCTAATATTAACAGCGATTCCCCTCTGGGTAGAGAAGAGTGGTACTAAGTGATATGCAGCAATGTGATACTGATTAATACCCGAATCGGAAACAACCTTGGTTTCACTTAGTGCAAAAACAGCCGGATTTTCCGCGGTCAAGTGGCAGTAAACCAAAAAATGGTTACTTTTCAAGCCACGAATGTTGCAAAAATTAAATAAAAATGTTTGTATAGACCCAGTCTTAATTTGCCCAAAACAATTCATTTTGGACGTGATTGTGTATGACTGTGGATCAATTCGTTGAGCTGCACGACCTCGACCGGGTTCGAGACCAGGTCTGCCCGTGAGCTTTTATTAAGAAGTTAAAAAATAATCCACTCCGTCTCTAGGCTGTTGTCTAGCTCGCAGCTCAAGTTTCCTCACTTCCCTTACCCTAATACCCTTCCGGCCTAAGCCATGCTAACGCATCAAAGGGTTGTCCCCTAGGATTTGGCTACATCGTATAAAAAAAATTTTTTTTAATTAGGCGTTAAAACTGAATGTTATTTAACTATTTGATGAATGGTTTTATATCAATCTATTTACTCTTATTTATTCATTTATTAAAAAAGTTAAAATAGTTGCTTCTGATAAATTTAAAAAAATGCTAGATTAAGCGCCACCCGTGCTTGATAAAGTGTCAAAAGTATTCGGAAATGGCCTTGACCACACTGGAAAAATTCCTCATGTGCCAAAAAATTAATATTTATTTGTTTCATAAGCCATTCGCAATAAAAAAGAGTTTTGGTTACGTAATTTAATCGAGATTATTCGAAATGGCGAAGCGAGAAAAAATAGTAATGCAAACATTCGATCACTTGTTATTTTTCACCAGAAAAAAAGAACAAAATCTTTCAAATATTGCCAAAAATGCTTTCGCTTAAAGTGCCTACGATCCACGATAATATGCAGGAGATGTTTTAAAGAAATTTTAATTGGAGATAAACAATGTTCTGGTAGACCTAAGAAATTAACTTCTTATGGCGAGAAAAGTTAAGAATTTCAAGATATTAGCACTTCAACTAAAAGAAATAGTTTTATTTTACTATTGTGCTATAGAGAACCTATTCTTCATACGGTGAATCGAAAGAGGAGATTAAATTAAATTTTAACGTCCTCCTGCTAATCGTTGCTTGTAGTTTCGGCTAGAAATTAATATATCAATAGTTGAACCGGAATTTTTATACCTACGGAATGTAGTCATTCGCTTTTCAAAGCTACTCATAGTAAACTAGTGCAAATTTAGTTACTAAGCTTTACCCGGACTTGCCACCTAAAACGTCCTGGAGGAACCTATACAGCGTTCTGATCCTAAACGTTTCTTGCGATTTGAAGAAAGCAAGAATCCTATGACAATAGCCGACCTTTTAGGAAAGTTTTCAAGACTGCACTTTTGCATAACAATTGTGATATTATCATCGTTGATGAATTTACCGATTTGACGTAACTTCCGCCGACTTCTTCAGTAACCAAAACCATGAGCAGATTTCTACATTGGCTTATAGCTTCCTAGTTAGCCATGACGGTAAAAGTATGGTATATATGGTACTCTGCGCTATTAATTCCGTCAATTTGTCCTCTGAACTCTGCTGTACGAGAATTCTTCTTTAAATCTGGTACCCGTGTTTCTACTTAAAAAAAACCTTATTAACGAGGTCTCAGTGTCCTACGCTAACGTAACTGGTTTGCTTTTGAAGACGACTAAACTTAGACTTGAATATAATTACCATATTTGGGCAGGGGCCGGACACACCGCACTGTCCGCGTTAGACAAAGTCCAGCGTAAAGCTATTAAACTTATTGGCGATCCCTCAATCTCTGAGGGCCTTGACTCTCTGGAGCATCGACGGAATGTCGGTTGTCTCTCACTCTTCTATTTCCATGGCCGTTGTTCGAACGAAATTGCAAGTCTGATTCCTTGTAGACACATGGCAACGCGAAGATCTACAAATCGCTCCCACCCCTATACTCTCCAGGTCAAATTTGGATGTACCGTCAAATTTCAGGAATCTTTTCTAAGCAGAACAACACGAATGTGGAACAGTTTACCATCTTCTGTTTTTCCCTCGTCTTATCAGCCTGAAACTTTCAAACGAGGCGTACATCGACACCTCCTTCACCCAACCTCCTAACCCATTTCCCTCATCCTTAATTCCTTTCCTGCCAAGGCTGTGCTTAAGCATCATAGGGCATCCCCTGAGCTTTGGCATCATCATATATATATAAAAAAAAAACTGTTTGTTGCTTCAGCCCATTCTGGATTCAACGTTATATGTCCCTCTGGAACCTGTCTATACGGTAAAATTCTTGACATGAAACTTTTTTATTTTGAATTCCATGTTTTCCCTCCTGATCGACATTTAGCTTGTGTGAGTGATCCTGCTGGTGGCGGCGTTTTTTATGCGGTGCATGCTGGATTGTCGCCCTCGTCTATTGAGGCCCTGGAATATGTTTGCGTCTCCCTACAATTTCTTAATAGGATGTTATTACCGTCTATGTTCTACCTGGTTCAACGTCTTCGCTGTATGATATTCTGTATTCAGCTATCGACTGGCTTTCGGAGATGATGTCTCCATGCATTGACTTTTTGTTTCTGGGTGATTTCAATACGCCATTCGTTACCTGGAAGTATTGCACCACATGTCTCGGTTAAAACTTACGATCAGGGTGCTTTTCTGGAGTCTATTTCTTTGTCCAGTATCTGGCAACGCTTCAGGTACAAGCTCGGCTTGGTGGTCTCCACGAACCATTGTAGAACCATGGTGAGGAAATGTCTGTCTCTATTACTTCCTGAGTATGACTTTCATCCTCCTCTTCATATAGTCTTGTGCTCAGAATGTTTGAATCTGCCTCCCAACTTTAATACTTATTGTTACGACTTTAAACGGTCTGATTACTCTCTAATAAATCAAATTCTGGCAGCTTTTCCATGGGATTGCCTTTACGAAAGCGCGATATTGATTGTATTATAAAGTTATTTTACCACTTTATGTTTTCATGAAATTTAGAACCCCTAATCTAGAAACCCTAACCCTTTTTGGCCTTGACTTAATAAGTTTCTAAAACAACTTAGAAATCTTGAAAATAAAGCTTGGACATAGTGACGAAGATTAGCTTAGATTCGGATCTGCGTGCCTCCTACACTTCTAAGTGCGAGCTTGCTTCTCATAATTATATCACTCAAGTTGGATGACCCATCTGTGTTAATCCCAAAAAGTTCTGGAATTTCGTTAGTCGCAGACGTCGAAGTTATTTCTAAATCTCTGTCATTTATTTCGGTGCCCGGAGTACCAATAATCCTTAACTGCTGCTAATTTCTCTGTCACCTTCCTTGGAGCTGGCTTCTCGACAAATAACTATGTGTTTTATGTATAGTTCAGGTGTTTTTCATTTCTTGACGAACTACCCTCCGACTTCCTTATCATTAAAGGGTTTGTTATCTGACTATGTTTTTGGTCCTGTCCGAATAGTAATCCCGTTCTGTCCTCAAGAATTGTGCCCAGTCTCTTATTCCTGTCCTTGCTTATATATTTTTGTGGAAATCGTATACCATTTTTGCTTTTCACATAAAGGGTAAGAACCACGATATCTCTAATTATAGACCAGTTTCTAATATGTTTGACATCACGAAGCTCGTCGAAGCAATGGTTGGTGATGTCCTTAATTTTCACTGTAAACCTTTCTTGGGGTTCCTCCAGCATGGTTTCATAAAAGGCAAATCAACGACTACTAACCTTGTAGACGAACTAACGAGAATCGGTACTACTCGTCCTGACTCGGACATTAACCACCAGCTGGGAAAGCCCCTGGCTACTTGTAAACTGGTAAACTGATTTCACAGACATCTCTCAAGATGTAAGTTGGCAGGAGGAACACACTTGCCTGATCATCCAACAGATATGGCCCTAAACGGTCAAGAGAGCTCATCTCACTCGGACGCATTACCGTGGCCGCTGGTACGGCTCACCTTCAAACGAGTTCTGTAGGAATTTCTATGACGAAGAGGAAGAGGAAACCATACTTCATCTCGTCTGCAACTGCCCGGCCCTAGCCAACACTAGGAACCGGTTTTTGGGTTCCCCCTTTTTTGAAGATATAACCGAGTCGATCCTAAACTGACGTCAGGGACCTAGTTCGATTTATCATGAGTCCCAAATGATTCCCGGAATAGTGTTAAGGCTAAGCCCTTTCCGCCCCAGCCAATATTTATATTGACTCCTCGCGAACTAAATTCCATTGGAGACAGAGAACTGGCTCAATGCACAGAGAGTAATAGGTAGACTCTCTTCCTTTCTAGGGGTTTATATGGGGTCTAAAATACAGCCTTAACTGTGGTATCACACTGGGCCTCCTTGGCCTAAGTGTGCCTTTTTAGGCAGCCACTCGAATCTAACTGAACTAAACCTAATCTTGTGAGTTCTCAAACTATTCTATTTCTGTCATCGCTATACCGATATAAGTATTGATCGCATTGATTACAAGTTCCGTATTTTCAAACTACGACTATGTTGGGTTTTCCATCTCTTTTCGTCCAATGGATTTCTTCCTATCTCTCTGACCGAACGTATCGTGTTCTGTTTCGGAGTTCTCTCGCTAGGGAAGGTCAGAGTTCAGTGCAAAACAACCATGAATGTCAGAGACAACATGAAATATTTTAGCATCGTGAGCATAGCATAAAATTTTCGAATCCGCTAAGATGCACCCCATGTCATAGATAAAAATAATAAATAGAAGCGGACCAAAATGACTGCCCTGTGGCACACCTGAAGGAATTAATATCCTTTTGGTATGCCCCAGTGCAGTCATTTGGGCCCGCTTATATTTATTATTTTCCACAATAATATGGGTTCCATCTTAGTGGACTCGACAATTTTATTTCATGCTGACAATGCCAACATTTTTCGTGTTATCGCTAACATTACATTGATTGTTTTTCACTGAACTCTGATCTTCAGCCTTTTAATTCTTGGTGTATTGCGACCAAAAAGACATTTGAATGTTAGTAAGTGTACATTTGTTTCGTATTCTAGAAGGAAGTATCCATTGATTTATGATTACTCTGGCAGTGGCAACTTGCTAACCAGACTGGATAAAGAAAAGGATATTGGTGTTGTTTTTGATCCAGGTTTCTCTTCCGTTGATCACATCAGTTATACATGTAACAAAGCTAATGCTTCACTGGTCTTCATAAAGAGATAGTCTAAGTAATTTAACAATCCCTTTATCCCTTTTTTGTGCCTTCGTTCGGCCGGTGAGTTTGATCTTTGTCCTTTGCGCTACATATTGCGCAGGTTTCTCATTTGCCTTGCGTGGCCTTCAATGGGTTAACCCTTTAATTCTGCACGCATATAATTACAGGATTGGGTTGCTCTCATTTGAATCGAAGATAGACGCAATCGACCTTCCTTTATTTTCGATGTATTACAGAGTTTTGTTGTCTCTCCAGAACTGTTATCATTATTGAGTATTCGCGTTCCTATTCGTTTCGTTAAACATTGGGACTTTCTCCAGGCTCCTATTCGCCACACTAACTATAGTCTAAATGGGTCGTTGACGTCAATGCCTTCCTAATCACTGCGTCGATTTTAATCTTATCTTAATCTTAAGCGAGGGATCAGCTGTTTGAAAGTTTTTTTCTCTCTCTGGTTCCTTTAACCCCTTGTGGGAATGAGGCTTCAGGAAAGCCGTTTTAGACCCCAGAATTTGTTATAATTTATATATATTGTATTATCCTATTCTGTTAATGAATGGCCTTTTTATTGTATTCTTATTTTATTAAATTTTTTATTTTTACTATTATTTATGATTCTTTTTGTAAGTAATAAACGTTGATGAAGCTTTGTAAAATATATAAATATAAGCTTCGGTCTGTTCCCGAATGCCTAGAAACTCTCCCAAATTATTCCCGTGCATGAAAAAGGCGACAAGTGCGATATGTCAATTTACAAACCAATTCCCAATCTTTGCTGTTTCCAAGATTTTTGAATCTTTGGTCTGTAATATCCTTTATTATCATTGTATCATGAAAAGTAAATTAACCATCACCAACTTATTGCAATTCTCAAGTTTTGCATCTGATATTGAGGACTATAAGTAGGTTGGCTGCATTTTTACTGATCTGAGAATCTTTCTGCTCCAGCTCTTTCTCATCGGCTTATCGTGTGCTTTTTTAATTGTTCGTATTCGTCTAATCGTACATGTCTTGTTTCGCGGAGCTCTCTTCGAGCAAATTTTAAACATTTCTGGAGTGCCACAAGGCAACCATCTCGGCCCATTACTTGTTATTACTTATATGAATGATGTTTCTTTTACTTCGTTTCATTCTAAAATTTTTTGTTACGCTGACGACACCAAGGTCTTTTGTAGTGTGCCGATCGTTTCCGACTGTCTTCTTTTTAAATTCTGACTTGGCCGCCTTCTAGTGCTCCATCAACCGCCTTCCTCCCTTGAAATATCGGTAAGTGCAGATCTATGTCCTTTTTTAAAAGAAATCTTGTAAAATTCAACTTCACCATCACTGTCCCTTAAAGTAAGTTGAAAAAACCAGGGATGTAGGTACGGGGCCGTTGCGGTGCGTTATGGCGGGGGGGGGGGGGGGTTAAGCAACGCGTTACGTGATATTAAGTTTTCTTGTTAAAATTAAAGGTCCTAACTCTTAACTCGTGACTCACGGCTCAGTTTATATGGTATATCTACACTACACATAATTTTTTACCTACGAAAAGAGTCGCTTCACTGAGTATGCAGAAGTATGGCAAATAACCACAGTAAGGCGTGTACCACAAGTCAATTGTTTGGACTCTAAGAGTCCGACCGTTGCGGTCAAGCAAAACTACCTAAACTATAAGCCATGAACTTACAAATTTCACGCACACATTAGGGCCAAAGTGGACTGAAATTGTGTTTAATTTACATTGCTTCCGGCTTTATCCGGTGAAACGTTAGGGCACGTTAGAATGAGGGAGTCAGAAATCTGCAAAAACTGTGTTACGTAATAATTGAACGGCCCTTATCTGACTGAATTCCTATTTTTCAATCAAGGATCACCTTAATGCCATAATCAATAAGGACAGCGTGACCTTGGGTTTCGTTAAGGCCTTGATCAAAAGAGTTTGATAATCCCTACATCAGACCTATTTTGGAATATTCCTCTCCCATTTGGATTCATTCATTCTAAATGACATACATCAATTGCATTGATACGGTTCAGCGGAAATTTGTTCGATTTGCCCTAAGTGACCTACCTTGGAACAATTTCCTTATTTTTACTCCTTACGTCAACCGACTTGGACCTTGAAAGAAGATCATGCAACTCCAGTGATATGCTCGCCCTCAATTGCTTGCAAGGTCCTACTACCTCTTCTGAATTGTTAAAGTCACGTCAAGTTTAGCATATCTATTCATGCTCGCTCTTTGTGGAATCACGACTTTTGCACGTGCCTTATCACCGCACTAATTATGGGTAATTTGTACCGATCTTATCAATGGCACGGCACTTTAATTTCTCCCTTGACTCTACTAATTTTCACCCGCCTAAGAGTCTCTTTAGTAGTTAGCTTCGTTGAAATTGCCTTGTAAACTTTTGTGATGCCTCTTTCATTTATTTTTTTTATTTTTTCTACTATTAATTGCATTTTTTGCTTTATATTATTTGATTCTGTGCTTGATGCAATTGACGATGTTAACTTCGTTTTGTAGGAGTCAGTCATTGACGAAATTTGAAATAAATAAATTAATAAATCAGCTGATCAGTTATAGCCTTAAATATGACTTGGTACCAACTAACTTACCACTTTTTCGTTAAAAACAAATAAGAGCTGATGATTTCAACAGTGGCCGTAGTCGCTAATTTGCAATATAAAAAAAATTTCAACAAAAAATCGAATTACATCAAACGAATTAATTTGGGTCATTCCACAAATCAACTTTTGTAAAAATAGAAAAAACCCCAAAACCATTGTGACGTTCGTTGACATTACAGAGGAATGCGATAAAAATGATAATTTCAGATTGTGGTTTTCGATCGAATTGCAAAAATAACCTGTGCGCCACCGAAGCACAACTAATAATTAAGAAACCTTTTCTCACCTCCGATATAATCTGATACAACAAAAGGGGGGCCTTCGCATCTTGTCGAAGCAGATACCTTGTCGCCAGCGTAGGCTCGAAGACCGCTCTGACGTGCCGGCATTGGTCAACATTTTTCGTATTCAAATTAATTGTAGTAAAACATGACAAGTAAAACAACTTTTCTCTAAAATGCTCCAAGCAAAAAAAAACAAACTTGCACCGTGTGAATGGTAGATCAATGGCAAATTACCTTGCGGGCAGTTATTACAAGAGCGAGCGAGGGTTTTCCATTTGGGGCCTTGTGGTCAGTGCGTTTCACACCAAATTGGGGCGAACAGTAAGTCCCTCTGGCGGGATACCAAAAATTTTTTTGAAAATACCATTCATACCGCTGCAGACACTCTAGGTGCCCTCAGCATATAATTTACAAAACATTTCGAAATTCACTTCAAATTTTGGCCAGACCAAAAACTAACAATAACTGACGCGGGGCGGGAACCGGTCCATAAGTGATGTGGCAACGATTTTACTTATAAACAAAAAGTTCTGTTAAATTCTTATATAATTTGTTTGGATTTTTTCTTCTTCCTATTTGTTTAACTAAAAGACTGGAGCCATTAATTTCCGTAGTTTGGGGAATTTTTTTGGAGAAATCCTTCACTTTTTTTTTCAATTTCTACCAAATTTAATTGCGTTTTTATGAACCAGAGGGAGTTCCGTAAAGGTGTCAATCAACAAACTCTTGTTTGACCGCTATTACTTTCTATCCTGTGTACTTCACCTGCTTCATTCATTAGCACGATAAGAAAAAAACGTCTAAAGTACCCATCGAACGTGGATAGAATGTCTAATCTTACACGCGATCACGTATCCGATTGCGGATAAATTCATGTATAAAACCGGCAGGAGATGCTTATTTGATGTTGGAAAAATTTCATAAAATTCATAGCTGATCTGACTGCTTCATGGAGCGAAGTTATGTTCACTTCGTCAAGAGATTTGTTATCATTATTGACTGCTTAGGTCAGACAGTTGAAGACAGCGATAGTTAGAAAAACTGCACACTTCCAAGGATATTTTGATTATCTTTCATCGTTAAGTCATAAAAACTGGTTAGGATTACCGATCTAGGCAGGTTTTAGCGGTTTTTTGCAGAAATTTATCGAGAATTTATATCTTTAAGAAATTTCAGCGATTTCATTGCGGATATATGGTAGATACTATCAGTCACAAAGAAGTTAAGAAGCTAAGATAAGGATAAGATTAAATCTAATAATTCAAGGTTAGTGAAAACAAGTTATTGAATAGTGTAATTAAGCAGTGTTAGAGTAAAAAATGTAAATGGTCACAGCGGAAGTCAGGGCTGTCGACTGTAATGTCTCCTCGATACACACAACAACGTAGAAACTATTACGGATTTAATATTCTTACCAATGTAATTAAATTTCGTTATTATTTTTGAGACGATACTTCTGTCTTATTCTGGCAAAATCAGTATCCGACATGACGCTTTCGGTCCTGTCTTAGCAGTCCTACTTGTTCAACTGTTTAGGTTTTCCTCAGTTTTATAGCTTTTCCCTCAGTGTTCTTTATACTACTGACACACATATGGTATCGATACAATAGTATCAATAGAATTAATCCTTCTAAGTCAGAAGGCGCACTTGTCAGGCAGAAGCCTAAAATCTATTGACCTATTCGCCAGCATGCAAAAAACATTAGTAATCAAAAAACTAAAACACGCCCACACACAACAATCAAATTCAGCAAATCCTTAGTAAGAGTAAGGTCAAACACAGGACACATCTTCACGGCTCAACACATGCGATTTATAGGATCAAACATACCATAGTTAGACCGATAGCGAACAACATGCAGTAAAGGAAATCTCCTTAAACTATACGGGGTATGCCTATAAGAAACCATACCTGCGAGAGCGCAATAATCTATGTTTGAGTTCAAAAGCTGGTGAATATAGACTAGATGAGTGTATATTAAGCAACCGGAGACGATGTACATAAGGAAGAAGCCTGAGTGGATCATTCCACGGAAGGTCTGTTAGTACGAACCTAACAAAGTCCCGCTGCACCGACTCAATGCGTCTGGAATGAACAGCGTAGTAGGGAGACCAATCCTGAGAGGCATACTAGATAATAGGCCTGACCAAAGAAAAGAATAAGTGAATTAAGGTCTTCCAATCAGAATCCCTTGACGACCGCTTTACATAACTCAGAACTAAATTAATCTAAGAAACAATGTAGGTAATGTGCAGAGTGAAATCAAGTTTACGGTCAAGCTTCACACCATGGTCAGCATGGTATGCATCTGTCATTCACTGACAGTTGTCATAATTGTCAAGTTTTTTGTTTTCCAATTCCAAAAAAAATTGCGAATTTCAATACCACGAGTAAGTGGGTATACCATGATATTTTAGATGGTATTGGGTGACACATATTTGTTATACCACGGTTTATTGCTATACCATGATATCGATATACCTATGTGTAGAGTCTGTGCAGTAAACGCGTTATGCCCTACAAGGCGTCAAAGGAACCAGACAGAGAAATATCACAATTACCGTCAACGTACTAATGCTAGTAACATACTCTGTAATCAAATCAATTAAACTTGATTAAAATTTATTTTTAGAAGCGAAGCATTTATTTAAAGAAGAACCAACTTTTTCTGTACTACATAATGTCAAGGTTGTAGAACTATTAAAACAGCTGACTTGAGCTAAGTAAGGTTTCAAACTATGATCTTTTGTTAAGGATATAATGTTAAGGCCATTCTTCTACCTCCAGTTGCTTCAATATCTTGTAGTGCATTGAGTGTCTCCTACACCGACTATCCAACTAGTCTGGTTCTGCTCTAAAGACTTCAACTCCGGCCACGATTTTTTATTTATCTGGGTTCTTTGCTTTTCTACAAATCTTCTTCATGTGCTGCATGGTCGCCCAATTCGGTGTCATTTGTGGGTCCCGTGCGAGTTGAGCGATTTTGTTTGGCTATTTTTTCATGCCTCTTTCGTCTTCGAATACCGACTTCTATCCCTTCTTGGACTTCAATTCTATGAGAATCTTCGTAGATTTTGCCAATCAATGTAAAGGATTCACCGGACGCCGCGGTTGACAAAGGCTTGTAGCTTAAATATTATTTTACAAGTCACCTTACATGTTGTACAGTCGGACAACAGCAAAAATTGTACCTTCGATTCCAAGATCTAGAGTTTTGTGCGCCTTAAGATGTCGTTATTGCGCCGTATCCCATGAAGACTATGCAACTCGAGCCTTATTGATACGAGCCTGTAAATTAACTTCATTAACTTCCACGAGAGCTGCAGAGAGCAATGTTAGAGTGTCTTGATAGATTTTATGAAGAACTAGACCATCGTTACAGAACAATGGATGACATCCTCATACCATTTGGTGTTGCGCAGCCTAAAATTCCGCTTACGTCAACAGAATAAACCCCCCCCCCTCCCCCCCCGGATGCTAACCCATGTTACGCCGCCACTGCCTCTGAATATTGGATCTTTTGTTACATGGTGGTACTAGTGCCGTGAATAAGCGAAGCTTAACTGTTACAAGATGGTGATTCCTGGCAATAAGACTTTCGCCAAGAAGTCACTTTCTCGAGCTTTGCGAAACAGCAGTATGGTCAATATGATTTTCAGTTCTGCCGTCTGGGGAAACCCAGGATGTTAGATGGCATTTTTTAAATTTCAATAAGAATCCACCGACGACAAGTTGCCGCGAGTTACAAAATTCAACAAGCATCTCTCCATTCGCATTTCTCTTTCTCAATCCAAACTTCCCCATTACATGTTGCAGGCCGATGTTGCTAAAGATAATCTCAGCGTTGAGATCCCGCATGACTATTTTCATATCACCTTTAGGAGCCTAATCGAAGGTGTCGCCGAGGAGCGGGTAGAAGGCCTTCTTGGTTGTTATATATATATTGAGATGTTTCATACCCTGGTCCGGAATCTGCCACTGTTAACTCGGTCTCCAAATGCTCCAAATGCTTTTTGATATCCGTTTTCATAGGGATGACATTTTTAGACCCACCGTGGTGTCACAGTTGACCTTTGTGGCATAGATGTGCCTCTTCTTGAGAGGCTGCCACTCTTACCTAACCTGACGTACGCACCCTGATCTGGAACTTAGCGATGATATATTAACTGGATATTAGTTAGCGGCGGGTAAAGTTAGCAACATGCCTACACCTGCCATGTATGTAGAGCGCTTCTAATCTTCCTGGCCAGAGTATAACACCTTTCACGTTGTTCAATATGTTACAATAGTCCAAAGACTGTTCTCAGAAACCGTACTCGATAAAGAAGATATGTAGTAGGTTTACTTAGTGGTAGTCTTACTCTTCCCCTTTCTTCGATGTAATGTAGAGTAATACCATTCAACAAGTAAAAGAAGATCCCATCGACTACCGGTGGGACATTCTTGGAAAACTTATTTGCTTTCTACCATTTAATGGATCTTCAACAAACCTTGAATGCCGTTAGTAGTTAAACTTAGAAGCGAAAAATCAAATTAATAGCGGTCTATGCCCTTTCCTCACAATTTCAATGATTACAGCTCAGGAAAATTCCATAAACATCAAAATTACTGCCATCAACGGTCTTTACCTTATTCAAACTATCTACTGCCATTAGACAGGCCCGATTTGCTTCAACAATTTCTGAGAAATATAAACAAAAATTTTCACCGCTTCTTCATTTCACCGGTTGTCCATCATCATCCGCCCTCAACTTGACCTAATAAACGTGTTTGCGTGCTTCATCGCGTGTTTTCTGTTTTGTATGCGGCCAATTTTCGTTTTTGCGACGAGAAGCATCACAAATTTGCATTCAAATGCCGTACGGACATGCCGTAGCCTTTCAAGTCCGCCAACGAAGAAAATATGCCAACAAAAGTTGAATGGAAATTGCGAAAATTATCTGACAAGCGGCGAACAGGTAACACAAAAGAGATGCAAGAGAATCGCTGACAACCTCAGAGATTAATTGATAAACTTGAAGCATCATCCCAGCACTTCCATTATCATCCCACGCACTGGACCTTTAGCTGACATTTTTTCTTTTGCGGTTAGCAATCTTTGAAATTCCTCAAGTCGCGGATTTTATGTTAATACAATTTGGATTTTATCGGCAGTAAACTTTCTATAAATCCGCGAAAATGGACATTTACGGTGACCCAAGATCGCGATAGAGGTTGCGACCAGGACGACGGTAAATGAGATGTGGAAGACGCAAAAAGATAGAAGATCACGTGCAGTTTATGAAGCAAACACGCTTCAGAGCCACATTTAGTCTGAACGGCGTTGTTTTTTTTTGTGAAATTTATGATTTGGATAATTGCGAGTCTATTCAGTGTCCAATTTACAGGAAGACCATTTGGTCACAACAATGTAGGTACTGTGGTGAACGCTGCGAAGATCCACAGCAGTAGGCGAAAATGCAGTGGAAATTTTATGGGTTAATTTCCGAGCTACACAATTGATGGAACTGTTTGCTTTCTGCGAGGAAACTGGTAGATAATTGCGAAAAAAAATAGAGTTTGTTCGGGCTTTGCGGCAGCACCTCCACCCTTCTGCCCACATTACATGATTGCCTACCAGCAGTCGAGCCTAATTGACCATAATTCTTTTGAGTCGTCCACTTTTTTTCTACAATTCATCTCAATTGCTCGGTAGCTTCATCGTGCGACTCGACATCTACCTGGCAAATATCTCAGTACGATCTGTGATTCACCTGCAAAATCTTCGCTTCTATTGACCATCGCATTTAAAGCTGTGGTCACTGCCGATCGTCGTGCACTATCATCTCGTCGATATGTCAGCATCAGCCGGAGCCCAGAGCTGTCTAGATTGCAATGCCGCTTACATGTATTTCAATCATTACGTCGATAATACCGCAAATTTTATCGGAATCCGGAGAAAATTGATTTGCTTCCTCTCTCACGTCCAGCACGTTCAAGGGAATTCCTGTCCAGGTGTGTCATTAATTTAGATAGAACTGGAGGACGTTTTGCTATGCGAAATTGGTACGAGACGAAAGAACGAGTCTACAGGTGCGTTTTTAACACATTCACAGTTGTAAAATTGCGATTAAATTTGTTTAATGAAATATGGTAGCTGTTTTATTGGAGGTTTAGTTTGATCCGATGCTGTTTTGCGAGATGTAGTTAGTTTTTACTGGTTGGTAATGCGTAGGATTGTAATACATAATAGACGCGTAGCCGGTCTTCCCGACAATCATTTATTCTATCATTGGATATGATGCATTTCAAAAAACTTCTGGATGTGGAAGAGTAAATTACGGCATAGATGTGATTGGACAGATAAGATAGGAAATTACTGTCAGCGAAGCGGGTGAAGTTCTTTTTCCGCCCGATGCCCCTAACCGGTTACAGTAACGAGAGAGGGAGAGAGATTTAAATTCTGCGGGTTTATAAATTTCATCTGGGAAAGCTATCTTAAGCTTTCTTCACAACATTGATGTGTTGAGCTGTTTTAAGATTTTATTGAAAGCGCAAGAGGTTCAAAAAGAGACTTTGGTCAAGGGTCTGCTTAACGAACAACTCTGTGCGAATAACCCATTGTCAGCTCCAAATATTTATAACTATGCGTTATTAATTCTAGCAATATAGAATTAATAGAATTAATCCTTCTAACTCAGAAGGCGCACTTCTCAGGCAGAAGCCTGGAATCAATTGACCTATTCGCCAGAATGAGGCTAACACACCATTATGCACGCCCAATAATCAGGGGTGCACAGAAAACAGAGATCGTTTCAGCAAATCCTTAGTAAGAGTCAGGTCGAAATCAGAACACATATTCACAGCTCTACACAGGAGATTTATAGGCTCATGCATACCATAGTTAGACCGAGAGTGAACAATATGCAGTAAAGGCAATCTCCTTAAACTATACGGGGTATGCCTATAAGAAACCATACCTAAGAGAGTGCAAGAATCTATGTTCCTGTTCAAAAGCTGGTGAATAAAGAGTAGATCAGCAACTCTACGTCGTACTTCCAACGAGTGCAGATTAAGCAACCGGAGGCGATCCTCATAAAGTGGAAGTCTAAGTGGGTCATTCCATGGAAGGTCTCTTAGTGCGAACCTAACAAAGTTCCGCTGCACCGACTCAATGCGTCTAGAATGAACAGCATAGCAGGGAGACCAAACCTGAGAAGCATACTCGATAATTGGCCTGACCAAAGAAAAGAATAAGTAAATTAAGGTCTTCCAATCAAAAAACTCCCTTGACCACCGCTTGACCTAACCCAGAATTGAATTACTGTTAGAAACAATGTAGTTACTGTGCAGAGTGAAATCGAGTTTACAGTCAAGCTTCACACCAAGGTCAGTGACGGACTACACGCGACAGATATTAGTTTCCGCAAAGGTATAATCAAAAACGAGCTGATTTTGATTTCTATAGAATGACACAACTTCACATTTATCCAAGTTAAGCTGCAGGGCATTAGATCCACGCCAGTGCTTAAAGGTATTTAAATCATCCTGAATGCAGAAAAAATCATAACTGTTTCTAACGCATAAGAAAATCTTCATATCGTCTGCGTAGATTAAAACTTTAGAGTGCTTAACCAGAGGGACAATGTCGTAAATGGCAAGAATAAACAACAACGGCCCCAGATGGCTACCCTGCGGTACGCCAGATGAAGTCCTAACGGCTCTGGATAAAGTATTACGGAAACGTACTCGATATATGCTATCTTTTAAGTAAGAGAAGATCCAGTCGAGCAATAAAGGCAGAAAACCCAACCTTTCAAGTTTAAGCATAATCACAGAGTGAGGGAGCTTGCCTTGCTAAAGTCGGTCTAGAGACCTTGTTGAAAGGCAGAGATTATATGGGATGTAAATTCAAGCAGGTTAATTGTCGTCGATCTACCAGGCAGAAAGCTATTTTGATTACATTGCCCAACAAGCTATGAATATATAACAGATTCGAACAACTTGGGTATCTAGGAAAGCTTTGCGATTGGCCTATAATTTTCAATAAAGATTTTATACCCCTTTTTATAAACATGAATTATAAAAGAGCTCTTGCATAATGTAGTTGAAGATGAGTTCCAGTAGAGTGAGTAAGGCGTCAGAACAGCATCTCAAGAATGCAGGTGGAACACCATCAGAACCAAAAGAAAAGTCCATTTTAAGTTCCTTTATACCATCTATGATAATATCACGAGATATAAAGGGCAAAGCAATGGAGGTAGCGGGACGATCCTGTTCAATCAAATGATAGTCAGAAATGATCTTAAGTCAGTAGATATATACGATTAGCACCAGACACTGTTGCAAAAAGGTGTGCTATTTATTTGTATCCTACACAAAGAGAAAAGTTTTGGACTTCTTTTACGAAAATTTCGATTCTCAACTTGTACTGTGTTGCAATTATCAGCTACCTTAATTTTTACGGAATAGCACCATAAAATTTCCTGTACGATGAGCCCCGAGTATCTGTTCGGTTTTAAAAGGTGTCTGAAGCATAGAATTCAAAAGGCGTAAAAGTAATCAAATTTATTCATCTTTAGATTCGAACCCAGGTCCTCAGCAGCGAGCTCCACTGTCTTCACCACTAAGCCAATTTTTACTTTAAATAGTTTGCTTCCAAAGCGATTGAAAGAGTAGGAAAACTACGGTGTAGCATTTTATGTTCGGTTGGTTGGTTGGTTGAAGTGAGAAACCGGGGTCCTCGCCCAGTATATAATTAGCACTAAGTTGTATCGTTTGGTTACTACATCTCGTTACCAGGTAGTCAATGTATGTCTGTGCGCGATGGGTTAGGAGATCAATTATTAGTAATGGTAAGGTTTAGGCAATTTGTAAATTCTCGGCGCAATTGTAACGCATATCCCTCTACGTTCCGTCTTGATGACCGTGAAAATAATGATCATCTTATGATTGCCAATTTCTTTGGTGACTTCTTTAAAACCGCGTTTTTGGATTCTTATTGTGATACCAGCTGTAAGGACTTAGTATTTGACGAAGCGACAGTCTTGAAATACATCTCGAATTTGGCTAATAGTTTCTCGTGTGGCCCGATGGCGTTCCTGAGTATTTTTTGAAAAATTGCAATCTGTCTTTGGCTCCTGTTCAATGTCATTTGTTTAATTTGCCTATTTACACCGGTGTATTTCCTAAACCTTAGAAATTTTCCATGATTATTCCTCTTCATAAGAAGAGCAACAAATGGGATATCTCTAATTATCGACCAATTGGCAATAATAATGCTACGAGCTAGACAACAGCCCAGATACGAAGTGGATTATTTTTAATTTCTTAATGAAAGCTCACGATGAGACCTGTTCTCGAACCCTGGTGATCCTCCCGCTCAACGAATTGATCCAACTCCGGCTCCATTTCCGTCTTGATTGCATTTTCACTGACTTCAGTATGGTCATTCCAAGAATCAATCACAAGATTCTTAGTTATAGTTATAAGTTTTCCTCCAAGCTTTGTCCAATGATTATGTTCATATATAGTAGGTCTGGTCACAAGCAATGTGTATTACTTGGTGGTGCACTCTCTGACGAAATTAATAATTCTTCAGGTGTACCTCAGGGTAGCAATTTGGGACCTTTACTGTTCAACACGCATCAATGATATATCTTTGATTCTAACTGACGCGAAAAACCTCTGTTTTCGTGTTGTTTCAAACGATAATGACTGTGCCCTGTTAAATTTTGATTAAGGCCTTCCGTAAATGGTACTCTATTAATTTCCTTCCTTTGAACATTGATTAGTGCACTGTTATATCATTCTCTCATAAAAAGAATCTCTACTTTGCATTTTCACTATTGGCGGTAGCCTACTGAAAAGACGTAGGAAAAACAGAGGTTTGGGAGTCGTCATTAATACCAAATTTTCATTCGAGGATCATATTGACGCTATTATCAGTATGGCTAGTGCGACTCTTGGCTTCGTTATAAGGAGTTTATTGCTCTTTTCTTAGACCAATCTTAGAGTATTATTATTATTATTAGGAATGGATGTAAGGACTAAATCACTCTTAAGTCACTTCGACCAAGATGATCTTTTGTGACCAGTTCCTAATTCAGACTTAAGCCACCCAATCAAGCTTTATTTCCTTAATTAGACCTAACATTTCTTTGGGGGCTGCCTTAGCTATACCTAGTGCGATGGGAAAGCCCCACCGAGATATCTGAGCCTGATACGGCCGAACGCCTCACAGTGACAGGATGTGTTCCGCTGTCTCCTCCTCTTTCAAACATAAGCGACAGATATCTTCTTCAGCTAGCCCCATCTTTTTTAGTTGGGAGCCCAAGGGGCAGTGACAAGTTGAAAGTTCTGTTATGAGTCTTAAATCTGGTGTGCTGAGTGAGAGCAGCGCTTCCGTTTTCTGTTTTGAGTAGGTTATAAACCTCTTTGCTTGTCTTAACGCTGGTGTATTTGTCCAGCGTGAGTGCTTGCGTTTGTCCTCCCATGACCTGATGCGTTGCCAGTCGGCTCTTCGAGTAGCCCTAGAATGGCTCAGATCCTTTTCACCTTTTTTAGCCAGGTGATCCGCCTTCTCATTGTCTTCAATACCCTCGTGTCCTCGTACCCAGGCCAGCGTTATCCTGTTGCCCTGAGCCAGTTCTTTGATAGCATTAAGACAGTTCCAGACAATTCTAGACTCAAAGGTGTAGGACCCCAGAGTCTTGAGTGCCACCTGACTGTCAGAAATTATGCTCTATGTGTAATTTCATGTGCGCAGTGTTCGATGGCGTTCTGCTTGAAAGATGCTTGGTGCAGAACCAAGCGACTTGTGCAGTCTTATTTTGGGTCCATCGACCCCGATGCCCGTTCTGCCTTCCATCTTGGATCCATCCGCGTACCAAACCAGAAATTCTTTTTCAAAGATATGTCTGTTGTTAAGCCAATAATCTGTGCTCTCAAGGATCAGCTCGAATGGTATATCAAAGTTGTACCTTTTCGGCATGGCATCTCAGATTGAGTTGATCACAGGATCATCCTAGAATTTTGCTGTGACCAGTCAGATTACCTGCTGAGAGTTGCCTTATGCAGCCTTATTTCGCTTGAGGCAACCTCCTTCTTTAGATGTAGGTGTAAAGGGAGGTAGTCTAGTAGAGCCTTCATAGCTGCCGTAGAGCATGTGCGCATGGCACCCGTGACCCTTTTTGTAATGCGGACTGCGCTGTCTTTTTTTTATTTTGGCCACCATAGGAGAGCCGCATAGGTGGCCATGGATCTTATAATTGCTTCGTATGCCCATAGAGCCATTTTAGGTATTAGACCCCAAGTTTTACCTTAGAGTTTTTGACAGGACCATAGAGCATTCATAGCCTTTCCTATAACTCTATTGAGGTGAGGATTCCATGTGAGTCTTTGATCTAGAAGCACTAGTAGATATTTGACCCTACTTGTGAATTCTATCGGTGTTCCTTCAAGAGTAGGAGCCTCTAGCCTTAGCCTTCCTTCCTTTTTCTTGTTTTACTAGGGTTGAGTTTGAGTCGTCCTAGAGTATGCCTTACCGGTTTGTTCTCTCATTTTGATCACATTGAGACAGTCCAGTGTAGGTTTGTGTGTTTCACCCTTCGAGGCGTTCCTTGGACTGCTTTGGCTTTCAACTTATTTGTTCCGTTTCGCTCCTTGAGGATTTGGAACTTTTTGCATATTCCTTACCATCGCATCAACTACGGAATGCCTAGAACTTCAATGTCTCGCTTGTTAAATAGCTCAGATTAGGAATCGGATTGATTAGAGGTATTTCTTCCTTTTTCTCTTCTATTGTTATTTTATTGTGTTTTATTCGTGCTTTTTTATCTTATTTCTTATTGGTTAATTGTTGATTTGTTTTTGTGCAATCAGTAGTTGATGAACATTCAATAAATAAACAACTTCTAAACGAGTGTCTTTCATTTAACTCAGACTTTTCTATTATCTTTATTTCTTTCCTTTCTATCTTTATTTAAATTCATTTTATTGTTTTATTTCTCTCTTATTTTATACATGCTTCTTTTTTGTAAAACTAGAACGAAGTCGCAGGCACTGCTAGTTTCCTATAAAACTGGAATACTACAAAGTTCTAACAAATCGAGCGGTTTGTAAGTCTAACAAAATAATATATGCCTGTGGAGCACTATCTTTAATAATATATTAAAGCTGAACGTACGTACTAGTACTTGCTTAAGAATTTACACGGTATGTGCTATTAGAAGATCAAAATACCAAGATATAATTTTTTCAATAAGACAACCGTCCACTTGGCACGTGCGTTTTCTTAACATTATAGACTCCATAAAATTGTAGCGGGAAAACTTACGAATAGTTCACGCTTATTTTCCGATAGATTTTCTCTATAAATTCAATGTTTGGTGCATGTCTACCTTGTAAAAACAATCCAAGGGGGTCCGAAAATTTACACATAAGAAATCGAGTTGGACGGGATTATAGTGGAATTTCAACATTAGACAGAATTAATTAAATCTTGCTCAAACAAAATTTCTGCTAAATCACTGTGAAAAACTTATAAATAATTAATTAATTTTTACTAGTTCTGCGAAGAATGGTTTTCAGCACAGTTAAATTTTAATCGCATGACACGCTTACATAAATTTACGGAAAATGATAGTGTAGAAGGCACGCTTTGAAGTATTGTACTAGCCGTTGTAAGATGTAATTCTTCAAAAGATGAGTGAATTTCTTCATATTTTTTTTTAATTATTTTAATTTGTCGTTTGCAGGTGCGAAAGGTGATAGTTTTCATTTTTTTTCCGAATTTTTTTGTCCGAATATATAAATACGCTAAAGCATGATAATTTTGCTCGTGCAAATGTTAGGTTTGAATTTTAAGATTGTGGTAAAGCTAGAAATTGACACAAATGCTAAACTTAAAATTCTTCTACCACACTTTAAAGAATTAGCGACAATACGTATTAGCTGTTGTAAGAACTTCTTGTTGTTATCTTCAAATTTAGGACAAGGTCGTTATATTGGAAAGGCATCGATTAACTTTAAATGAGTAGCTTCCTGGCTTCGAGGGCAATTTTTTTAATCATGAACTGGTAATTATGGGAGAGTAGCGGGTAGAATAAGGGATAAGGTGTTAGCCTTCCTGGTTCTATGGTGTTTTTTTCGCTGAGAACAGATTAACAGATTACGAAGAGTAATATATGTGGTTCGGAATCAACCTTAAATTGTAGGTACACTTGTAATCATTGCTGTCGAATCGAGTAAAGTGCTTCTCCCACCCCATACCCTACAAAGGGTTATGGGAACTAGAGATTATAAAAAAGCTTTTAATAGTATGAATGAAAAATATAAATACTGACTAAGACCTGCGAAACATAGTCCCCATTAATAATATTAAGACACTTCTGTCAAAGAGTCTTCACAAGCGCGAACAGTCTAAACCGTCTGAAACGCTAAATGGACCGAGAAAAGGTTCAATAATATCTCCTCTTCTTTTTCTTGTAACTCCAAACGAGACTAGACTGAAAGGCTTTGAAGTCGAAGTGTGAGATAAAAGATCTATTACGTTTTTTCTTACCTCGGTTACATGAACAAGGTTTCATCCTCTGATCACGTTAATTCATTCCGAGTATTACCTATGTCGATTCTTTCTATCCTTTGTGATTTCCAGCTGCGATCACGTCAAAATTTTTCGTTATTTGTGTAATGGTCATTTCCATTATATCTTCTAAAATGAAACCAGTACCATTCGCGTTGAAGGGTGTTTTTATCGTGAGAGAACTTTAAATAGGTAGTACTGCCACTTGCCAGTATATAATGGTCTCGAAGTCTTTTTGACATTAGCGCTTAGCAAAACTTCTCACGTACACTCGAACAACACTTAAACATTGTGGAACTTTACCTTAAAAATCAGTGTTCAGGGCGCCAACGTTATAGTTCCTGTATTTTATGGTGCTTACTATACCTCGTGATCGCTTTTATACGAATATTTACTATATGATTAGCGCCTAACAACACGACCCAGAACACCGCATGAATCTTGGTTAACATTCGCACAAGATACAGCCAGGCCCGTGCGCAGGATTTGGTCCTGAGGGGGGGAGGGGGGGGATCGAATTTCATATACATTTTAAGTTTTTTAAGTATTTCAGTCTAATTTTTCCTGGTCAAGAAGTATAGAAAATTTTAAAAATCATCCTGGGGGAGAGGGGGTTCAACCCCCAAAACCCCCCGCGCGCACGGGCCTGGATACAGCTAGGACATGTCTAATGACTTTCATTTACACCGTTTGTTCGCTGATTGAGCTCTGAAGAACAATTGCAAATTGGTCCAATTTTTTATCGTAAATTTTTATGATAATTCCAAAGTTCAGGGAATGCGCTATGATGCTAAAACCCAATGAAAAAAAGGAATTAAGGGTAAGGGAAATGGAAATGGATTAAGAGGTTGAGTGAAGGTGTTGTCTATTTCGGGCTCACAATACAGACAATGATAAACTGTTCCACATTCGTTTTGTTCCGGTACCTCCAAATTTTACCTGATTCGTATAGAGGTTGGAGCGACATGAAGCTTTTGTATGCCATGTTGTGTCTACAATGAATGAGACTGCAATCTTCGTTAGAACAATGACCGTTGAAAAAGCGATTATGATCGGTCCAACTAAAATTGCTGGATATCTCAATGCCAAAGATGTTGAAAGTATAATCACTCTGTCGACTGAAAGAAGTTCAGGATGGGTGGGGTGCTTTTTAAGAGACACCATTGGGTTTTCGATGTATTAAACATAATACGATTTGCTCTGCCTCAAAGGAAGGTTGCAGATATCTCGTTATTTAGTGATCCAAGCATGCGCTCTCGGTTGATTTCTGTAGAGTTCCCACAGGATTTTTTTTTATACGATGTGGTCAAAGCCTAGGGGACAACCCTTTGATGCGTTAGCATAGTTTTGTCCGGAAGGGGATTAGAGTAAAGGAAGTGAGGAAACTTGAATGTCTTGTTTTGCATTGCTGCGAGCTAGACAACAGCCTAGAGACAGAGTGGATTATTTTAATTTCAAAATAAAATGCACGCGGAGTCCTGGTCTCGAACCCATGGCATGGTGGTCGTGCGGCTCAATACATTGATCCAACTCCGTCTCCAGAGTAGCAAATGTGCTGTTGTCGCCGAAACCATGAATAAGATTGAGGGTGAGAGATAAAAGTTCATTAAAAAAAGAAAGGTATAAGGTTGGTGAAAGAACTGAACCCTGAGGTACATCTGTATTTATTTCGTAGGGATCAGACGTAACTACGTCGCTCAATCCATATCGAATGGTCTGCCAAAAAAAAACTCTTGACCCATTTTAAGAGGTGAGGGTGCAGGTGTAGTGATGAAGCTCATTTCTGGTTGAGTAGAAGAGATTCTTTTGCCTCACGTGACAAGAATAACTGTGTACTTTTGCAAATCAAGTGGTTCATTGAACTTTTCGAGTTTTGACTCTTTTTGTTTGTACATGCAAGTTATGTTCGTCGAATATTGTCACCGAAAATTTTTTTTTATACGATGTGGCCAAAGCCTAGGGGACAAACCTTTGATACGTTAGCATACTTTTTTCCGGAAGGGAATTACGGTAAGGGAAGTGAGTAAACTTGAATGTCTTGTTTTACATTGGTCCAATTGGTCCGACTCCGTCACCGATAATGGTGAAAACAACTAGCGTATTAAGAACAAATGGACTATCACCAGCGAACAATTTTTCTTTGCAGAGAGAATAAACGTGATGTTCACAAATTGCGCTGACCTTCAGCTATTTTCTGAAGATCTTCAACTTTCAATGAGAAGCTACCACATCCGCATGAGGACCTTCACGTGGCCGTTTAAAAGCTCTGATTGCATCTTTACCATCGCATCTGATATTAAGACTTTTCTTGACGGTTCTGTTGATGAAACATACCTTCTTTAAAATACAATGAAAGCAATGTGAATAGAGCGTAGGGTAGTACTGATCTTGCGCCCTCTCGGACTTCTTCCGGCGTCGCTCGTTTTTCCTACCATTTTGGCTGCAACTTCCGTTGGACCGAATCCTCTGGCTGCTGCACTTAACATCTCAATGGAATAGATTTCGTTGCTGTGGATGTTGCTCTTGGCTATCCAAATAATTTTTCAGCTGAACCGAGACCTGCGGTGGATCCCACTGAGACTCTAATACCATTGCTCTAAAGTTAGCGACACTTTCTGTAAGCGTTTTCATCTCCAGAGTTCATAGTGGTATCCTGCACAGCAGACGACGACGTATATTACATCTTGTCTCGCCTTTGGGTTACACATGACAGTATTACTTGCCGTCGTATAGACATATTACGCAATGGCGCTAGATTCTACTCCGCTCCTTTAAAATTGCTTAGATCATCGTCGTAGTCGTTGCGTGGGACTAAGGGCTCTAAGGCTGCTCCAAAAATCTTCTTAGCCAGGTCTCTTTCTGCTATGCAAATGTATGGCTTCGATCTACTAATTCATGTTTCGCCATGGTCTTCTGATCGAACCTTGTCTCTGTGACGATTGCTGGTGCTGAACTTTTTGGTCCTCAATACATGGATTTTCAAAGCTCCTGTTGGTGATGGAGTTTTGTGTGCTGTTCGGCGTAGCACTCTATGCTCTTTTGCTGAGCTTTCGCACTCGGATGATCTCGAGTTTCTGAGTGTTATTTTGAACTGACCTAATAAGGGCGTTCTTGTTGCCCCAGCGTAAACTCCTCCAGGGATGTCTGCAGATCCTTTAGAATGGCTTGCCCCCCACATTGATGAACTATCCCATTATATCTAATGCCTTGTGGTCATGTGAGGAATCGTTACTCTTTGGTGATTTGGTTATTTCTGCAAGCTAGACAACAGTCCAGAGACGGAATGAATCGTTTATTTATTGCATTTGGAAATGAAAAGCTCATAGGCAAGCCCAGATTCGAATTTTGTATCCATGGCGTAGTGATCGTGGGACTCTTCCATTGATCTAACTCCGTCTTCGTAAATAAATTAATTAATTAATACTCAAGTTGTACATGAGATTTTATTTCATCCAGAAAAATTGATCCTAAGGTGTCGTTTATGGACCAGTGGTATCACAGGTTCCTATTTATTTTGAAGTTTCCACCAATAGTGTGCATTATCGGGATATGCTCAATCAATTTTTATTTCTAAAAATGAATAAGATCGACATAGATGGCCCTTTCTGCCATACAGCCAACGAAACCATTAATTTACTGCGTAACAAGTTTGGCGACAAAATTTTTTTTTTCAAGCGTGTAGACATTATTGCCTCTGCTGTTTAATAATCAATAATCTTAATCTTTCTTTTATAAGCAATAAACAATTTAATTAACTAAAATAATAAAAAAATTTACTAAACAAATATTTTCTTATTTTCATTTCAGTTCGACACTTATGTACGCTCTCTTTCAATCGATCCAGAATCCCAAAATTTTCGTCTTGTAACAGATGGACAATTACCAATACGTCAATGTTTACATCCGGAAGCATGTGCCAAAGATATAGAACTACCTTCATATTACTGCAGATTTAGTGATCTACGTAAAGAGTTTGTTAGATTTAAGTCAGCCGATTTGTCGAGAGCGTTAGTTCCTGTTAAAGATATTAAAAAATTGCCACAAATGCCTTCATTACCACCATTGCCACTTAGTATAGCTGATATGGTAAAGGGTAAGTGTAAATAAATTTAAATTTATTAATTTCATTAATTTACTAAAAATCAAACAAAATAGCTTTAGAGCTGGTAACATCAATCTTAATACCACCAATTTGACATGTAGATGGCATAGTTATCTTGATAAATTTTCTTAAAGTATACCAAGCAAATTTTTATGGCTCCAACACATAAACGATTTTCTTGTGCAACAGGTTATCAGTGTTTATTTTTTTCTTCACCCTCGCCGACCACATTACTTCAAGCATTACGGCACTCCAGGGATTTGCAACCGGGAACAACATGTTATCCTCGACGATTTAATTAACAGACTCCTACTGAATAGCTCCCGTGGTAATGCAGATTAATTAGAATATCACGACGTCCAGTTGTTCACGTATTTATTATTCTCGCTTCCCTCCTCTTCGCCTACGTCTCCATGAAGGAAAGTCGTTTGAGAACAAACATATAAAATCCAAAAGGCAAACGATCGCGATAGTGATCGTGGTTCTTGGCTAGAACTTCTTAGCTCGGCTTATTCTCGAACTCAATCCATAGTTCCAGACAATATGGCACATGTTTACTTTACGGTAGACAACACCAAGGCTAGTCTTGAGCTTAGGTCTTGTCGTTTGCCGCCTTTTTATAGTTGTCACGGCTTAGAATGGTAAACGTCGATCGGTCCGAGTTCGGTGATTTGTTCTCGTCCATGCTTTTTGTCCAAGTAATTCAATGTTAGTTCTGTTAAACGTTGAAAATCGGTGAATAATCGAATTCCATTGCTCTAAAGTACACGTGACAGGATGATCGCTCCGAGAATAAAGTGATCATGTCGTTCGGGTTAAACGGGCTTAAACAGGTGTCTCGAACTGCTTGCATCGTCTATTAAGTGATAATTGATATCAAAACAAAAAAAAAGTTTACGCCAGTAATGCCGAGCGTGTTGAATTAGCAAAACAATACGATCGTCAAAAAATAGTGCTCCGCATCGAGAATTGAACACTTTCACTTTAGTTGGTCGGAATTCCCTTGATTGTGCTTGAAAAGGTAAATGAAAGGAGTGTTTTGTTCTTTTGTGTATTTTGAAGTGTTTTTGGGTGTATGACTGCAAAACATTGTTAAATTTTTGTCTCAAATAAGGTATGATTCAGATTAGATAAACATTTTGGCGACACATACATTTCGATGGTTTGGTAGTAGAATGAGGTGTACTAACACACTCACACAAGATCTAAGCAAAAAGTTAAATTAAAAGCAGCTACTACTGTAATATTTTTAAATAACTCGTGCTTTCAGTGCAAGAAAAGATTTAGTTAACTTTCAAGATATGTATACAAACAAAATAGAACTAAAACAACATAGAAACTAAACAACACACTGCACCACTGGACTTTTCTCAACGGCGTTCCACTTCACATATCATCATATTCTTATGTTTTTTAACGTTGTAGCTTCTTTTGTAATAAGAAATCGGGAAAATCAAATATCCTCAAATACAAAATATCACCAACACCATTTTGAGTTGAACCGAAGAGTTTATTGTTTTTCCCTTACAATTGCGGACGACTAAAGTGGTGCGTTATCATAGTGAAACAGCGCCTAACTTTTTGTCCCAATTGTGTGTTTTAAGTAAATTTTTTATAGTATTTCTCTGCGCGATCGCGTAGTACCTTGTCATTTTAAGGTGATAGTTGAAAATATAGGTTAATAGGTAATCCCCAAAACATAACCGAGATTAGACGGGACTACTGGAATTATATTTCATTCAAAATTAATTAGACCACCACATAGGTTCATTGTGCCTTATAGGTTATGGAAAAGTATTATTTAATATACACTGCTTTTCGAAGCACGATCGCCAATAATCTCTTAATACAGGCAGGCCTGAACACTTTGTTCTGTAGTTGCTCTAGTTCCGACAATGAGTAGCGTCAAGTACTCTACTACTTCTGGTCGCAAAAGAAGACACTATCAGAGCATATGAATTGGTTTCTTCTGAATCATTATGACTCCTATATTATCATTAACCTTTCTGCAAATATCGCCAACAATGACCTCCTCGTGCTGATCGGGATTTATCCACACATTTAATAAAGACCTATCAACCTCAGCAGTCATTTTTGCTAATTCGTCTGCTTCTGAATTACCTGATATATTCCCATGTCCAGATAAAGAGTCCTCTACTGCTATCTAGGAGTCTGAATAAATACAATATTCGCATCGAAATCAATACGCCTAGATACTAGCAAGCAGACACTACATTTGTCCAGCGGTTTGTATGGTTCCTATCAGTTTCATTGTACGACATCAGATCGTATACCTACACTTCCTTATAACCTATCCGTATATGTTAGTCAAAATCCGGAATTTTTCTTCCACGTTATTGCTGTACCATTACCGCCCCCCCCCCCCCTAGTTGGTCAGTTGGATTAAGTGGCAACTGGTGGTTTTGATACCATGACCTGTAAGATCTGATTGTTGGTCTCGGTGTATCATAGGCAACGAGGCAATAATACTAAAACAAACACCTAACGTCAGAGCGGTTCTAGAGCCAACCGGAGGAGTTAAGGAATTGGGCTAACTTCATAATCTTTACTCCTGAGATTGCTTGAAGGTTCTCTAGGAAGTATCCTCCCAGTGTCTTCATCCCCCCCCCCCCCCCCCCAAAGGTTGGAATTTACACAACAGGTATGGTTTCTTTTTCCCTAGTATTACCGCAGCTGCGTGTATTATTAAAACCGTCAAGCCTGGCCGCATGCTCGCCTTTTATACAGTGGTTCAGGGAAATCAACTTCTGCTCTGGAGTAGTGGAGGGCCGAGCCACTTCTCGCGAGTTCATCTGCTCTGTCATTCCTTGTTATGTTACTCTGACACTCTCTCCTTAGAGAAATGAATTTTTCTTTACAATCTCTCACTAGCTTGGAGGAGGTGATTATTAAGTCAAGTGCCTTAATGGCAGCCTGACTGTCCGTAAAAATGCCAACGTTCATCATCAATAATTCACTGAGTTTCAGCAAAAAGCTTCAGAATCTATGGGGTTCCAATATATGTAATCTTTCGAATAAAACTCCCGCACCGACACTCCAGTTTAGCTTGGAGTCGTGGTAGCAGTTATGTAGTTCCACCATTCTTTCTTTCTTTTCCTGGACGGAATTCTGACACTAAGTTAATGTTATGTTGAATATACAACTGTTTTCATAGGGTTTGGCAACCCAGCATCCTGACTTGTCCAGTCTGATTGCCCTACATGACACCTAATAATTAATGTGATGGTCAGGAGAAGATGCAGAAGTAAATTGAAAGCATTAGCTGTAGTAGTGCATAGCCCTCCAATAGAACTTAATTTGACTTTGTTTTATCCTTTCTCCATAGCCATCCATCAAACTAGGGATCGATAAATGAGGATAGGACGTGTCACTGCTGTGTGCATCCATAGGGTCATTTTAGATCGTAGCCTACACCTTTTTCAAAAAGTGTTATTTTCAATTCAACTTCGGGTCTAAAATGAAGTATTGAACTCTGAAGGATAATGAGAGTTGCTGTGCATTTAATTTGACCATAGCAAAGCTGGATGCCTTGGTTTCCGTAGTGAAAAGCATCAGCTTGAACTTTCCTGTGTTCACAGGCAGTCCACCATCCTTCCTCCATCTGCTGACCTTGTTCAGCGAATTCTCCACAATGTCACTAAATACAGGAAGGATTTCCCCAATACCAAGATTACCAAACGATCGGTTATGCGACAGCCTAAATCGCATTCTGGATGAGTTTCAGCAGTATTTTTTTCATTAAAATTCGTAAAGCGGAGGAGCAAGAACTCCACTCTGAGGCGTAGCCCTTCAAGAGTACCTTACAACATGACTTGTACCCTATTCGGACTGTATTTACCCTTGTTCTTAGCATGGTTAAAATCCAGCGGCCAAGGCTTTGCTCTAGGTTTCACAAGGCGAAATCCTCAAGGATAGCTTCAGAACGAACATTTCTGAAGAGGCCCCTTCTATGTCTAAGAACGCCGCTAGAGTGTATACCGCCCTGTATCTAGCACCTTTTAAACATTAAATCGAGAACAAGGTAATTCTTGTCTGCACTACTTTAAATGCTACCCATAGCTTTAGTCTGAAAGCGCTCTCTAGCGGCAACGTAAAAAGCAAGACTTTGCTGTGCGGGCGATACTGTCCACCAGACAATCGAGCGGATGAAATTTTACTCATGACAGTCCAAGAACCATGGTGTCAAAATCACACGCCAGCTGTCGAACAGACTGCTGAGGATTTAGATCTAAGTTCCGAGCAACGGCATGGTAGAATTAAAGATCATACGCCCAAACTAGTCACATTAATTCGGATTAGGTCGGATGTTAGAACTCTTGCTGGCTTACTTACCGGCCACTGTCAGCTAAGGAAGTACCTGGTAAGAATAGGCAGAGCCATCGACCTCGCTCGCGTTATTAGCGATTTTAACTTCACTTCTTGCCAAGCTGTAGGAATGCACCCGAACCTGAAACAACTTCAATGCAATGGCATCAGCGCTAATTTTACTCCGTCCCATAGTGCATTCATATCCGTGTCAGGTTAAAACTTCAATAATATCTAGAAAAATATGATGGACAAGTAGAATTTTCAAATCTATTTCTATGGTTTACTATGGGAAATGTGATCTGTTTACACCACCAATGAACAGCTGTTCATATTTACTTCCAGGTTTGCATCTAGAGTAAGCTTTGTAGTTGTAATATTTTTATATTTAAGTATTAAAAGCTATACTCGACAAGCGTAAATAAAAAATATATCTTTTTGCCCCTGTCTGCCAGGTAGTTGCTGCAGACTGAGAGGTCGCTATCTTGTTTTTTTGAGTCCTGATGTTATTCTCTTTACATTAGCGATTTGAGGTGCCACCCCGACCTTGACGTTCTAACCTGGATGTTATCTTTGATTTAAATCTTATTTCTAACACATGTCATATGATCGGTAATATCATGCACTTCGATTTTAGACTATTACGCTTTGTACATTATGCTTCTGAAGTATCCGGAATGTTAAAATAAAACGCAAAATTTCAAATTTATTTTATCTCCTTGAAAATAAGCACCAATTACAGCTATCCGCATATCCCAAAGTTTGACCTAGTCGTCATAACACTTTTCTTAGACACTTCAAAATATGGCCTCTAGCTCGTCGAATTTTGTTTTATGGCATCTACGGTGCCAAAATAGAAAATAGGAGGAAGTCACTCAGAGCGATATCTGACGAATTCAATGCATGGGGAATGGTATTTTTTGCATGTTTGCCCCAAATCACACGAAAGAGTTTTTACTCCATGATTCACGGCAATTATCTTGTGTGCAAAAGTAGCAAAACCCTCTCAATTACGATAGAGGCTTTGATTAACATTAAAAGATCGGTTTATTGAGTATTAGGGGAAATTACACAAATGAAATGACCAAAAGAAATTCAGCAAAAATTCTTCTATTCCTGGTGGACAGCCACAAAATACCTTCTTCCTACCTAACTTCTCTCATCTTGAAAAAAAATCGGTTTTCAAAAGTCATGAGGTCAAAACTCTCTCATCTGATACAGGACTTTGGTAAAAAAAAATCACACGCAATTATTGATGAATGCGACGGCGCATTGTCATGGTGAAAAATTTGTTTACAAGAACTTCATGTTTTTCTTAGCACCAACCGCACGTCTCATTCACAAAACTTTGATTAGCATGGTATATATTGAGCCGTTAGAGATGCTAAGAGTTACTCTCTTTTAGTGACGTGTCGGTCGCGAACGATTCGGTCATTTTGAACGAGTCAGTAAAATTACTCAAAAGACCTTAATCAATGGTTTCCTATTATATCAGCCAATAGTTCACTTGCCTCTCGCCATATCATATCTCTAAAAACAAGACAGAAGGCACACCGATTCTCTCAATCTTGCGATTGCTCTCATTTTAACCTAAATGAGTGGTAGATCGTGTACGGTGCACAATACAGCGTGGGTTATATGCTTCAGTCAAGAACTGAGAACTCAACTAGGTCACGCAACCCCACCCCGTCAATGTTACGTAGTTCCTGTTGTTTTTGCTCATATTTCAGTGAGTGTGACGTTGTGATGTACATGTGATCCCTATACTTCTTATATACGCACAGCGACGATACAATACGTAAATGCGAGTTGTAAACACACAGCAGTTCGTTCCAGTCTATACTACCATAAAATGTAGAACAATAGTCAATGCTCAAAGTTGCTGAAAAAATTCTCTACTGGTAGGGCTCAAATGCTTGTCTTGACCCTCTACAGACATAAGTGCCCAAATGACTCAAAAGACCCAAATGACCGAATCATTCTTTTGAGTCACTTATGCCAAATGACTCGTATGACCTGAGTCGGCAAAGCGACCGATTTTGCCCATTATTATTCTCATTTCATTAATAACACAAAATTTTAAACAAACACTTGGCTCAACAATTTTATCCATATGAAATTCGATGAACGCATCAAAGGTAGACCGATATAAACAGCTGACGATCAAATTTGGCATATATGTTAATAACGGTTGGATCAACTTAGCAAAATTAAAATGTCATTAGCAATTTAAATGGGAAAGTCCGGATACTTTTTGAAAATAGTGTATGTTAAATGTCACTGACTTAATTCTAATTCTTGCACAACTTTTTTTGCCTTTTTTACTTACTAATCACTTACTTTTTATTTTATATTATTTTTCAGAACTCGAACTTCCAACTTACGATGATACAGAGTTTTACGTTAAAGAATCTCGTGACATGGTTACAATAATTCAGACCCTTTTAGCAGCAGGTAAGATACATTTACATTTAGTATTATTTTTAATAAAGCAATTACTACTTTTTATTTAATTTTGTGAAAACTTAATACTTATCAAGAATTTTTATTGTTTTTCTAATTGAGCCCTATTAATTTTCAGGGCACAAATTGGAAGCAAATGAGATTGTTGATTTAAACCTTGAACCGGGAATTTGGTAAGTGTTTAAGTAATTACAGTGTCTCCTTATTAAAATTTAATTAAATCACGGAATCTAACGAGTTGTTAAAAATGTTTTTGCAATTTTGCGCTAATACCACAACGTTCGTTTATTTTGATCCATCAAGTGCTCATGTTAAGGAGCCCATCATACGGACCACAACTTTTCACTTTCATGTAAAGAACTTGTCAAGTTCGAGTCGAGGGTTCCTTACTATGGAAAACCTAAAAAAGTATATAGTAAAGAATTATAAATATAGTTAAAAAAATTACAGCCTGTAATATTATACCCAACTTACGTAAAGATATTTTGTGAAAGACCTGGTAACAAAATATATACTATGGCCTTGATATGGCCCCCTTAAATTAAAGTTTTTTATAATTTTAAATGCGATCATCGTCTTTGGACCAATTATGTGTGAATTGGATGTTGATATCTCAAATAGTTTAGAAGTTAGAAACCTCTGACGGACAGAGGGGCGGATGGACAGACAGCATTGCCATAACAATAAGGTTCCGTTGGAGACCCTTCGTACATGGATCAATCAGCAATGGGAGAATTGAAATCATGAAGATCGTTTGATAGATGCGTACTAATGTAAAAACATGTTCGGAGGTTATAGAACTACGACACCAAGCATTATATGTAGGCACTCTTCATTAGGAGACGCAAGATCCAAAAAGGCTTCAGTGTCAAAAACTTTACTTGAAATGTCGCGAAAAACAGTATAGAAAACCCAACGTTACCCTTCATAATTCTCTTCAAGCTCTTGAAGCCCTGCAAACACTCGTCGCGCTCGTTGCTCACGTTTTCGGAATTTTCCGGAAAGAAGTCGATGCGCGAGTACAGAATTTAACTTTTCAGGGACACCTTTATACCCATCAGCTCATAGTTATGCAATAACTCAGCAACTATTTGTGGGTAATTATCATAGAAACTCTTGAATGACAGGGAACAGAACTTTCTTTCGGAGTTTGACACGATTCCTTTTAAACGATTGGAAAAACACAGGTGGAATTTTAGTACCTGCCAGTGTTTGTAGAGAGAAATACACTGCGATATGGCAAGGTAAACCAATAAACGGTTTTTTACAGAAAACTTGTATACTCCATTCACGTCATCAATAATATGTGCAATACAATCCTCGAGTAGCGCAATAGGTCTGCTTAAATATATCTGCACGTTATTGAGGAAAGGCAGTTGTAAAAAGACTGAACAATAAAGGACCAAACACAGAACCCTGAGGAACACCGCAAACAAGTGGCATTTCGCTGAAGTAATTATCATCTACTACAAGTTGCTAATGACGACCACTGAGGAACTCTTCAGTACCCTATAGTGGATAGTGGACGAATTAAATCTCTGATTTGTGGAGATGGATATTATGGTCGATGCATTAAAAGGCTTTTGATAAATGAAAAAGAACTAGAATACGCAATTTGTAATCATTTAATGCAGCTCTAATATGAATGGATACTTTCAATACTACTGTTTCACAGCTGCGTGAAGCAAAGAAGCCTGACTGTCACTTAGATTAGAATTAAAGAATACTAATTGGATGAAAGTTACTAGGTCCAGTTGCTTTGGCTTTCTTGGGAATTGGCAGAACGGTAGCAGTTTTCCAAATACCAGAACCAAAAACCAAAAACGTGACGAAATGGAATTAGGGCCAATTTCATCACACTTTACAGAGAAAATAGCAGGGACCAACTCCACAGAACGGATATCTCGAAAATGCAATAAGTCCATAGAGCCGTTTTATAGAATCCGATATCCAAATGGGCTTAAATTGTTTCTTCTAGAAGTGATACCTCTCGGCAAAAAGTGAGATAGTCTGGGTTCAAATCAAAAACACGCGCCTATCCATTTCTGAAGAGACCTCCAACATCCAAAAACTGTTGTATGAGTTACTTGAATGATCGACCTGAAATTGAAACCATTGATGGGGGAACATCGCTGAGTATCTGGAAAACTTTCATGAGCTTCTTAAGGTGTACTGTTCACCTTAAGAAGCTCATCAAAGTTCAGAGAGCTCCCTGTTAGGCATCTCGGGTGCGGTAAGTACAATGCCGACTGCTACATTGGAGACAATGCTTCATATGCCTCTACTGGACGCCATTTTATTGTTACAGCACCACCCAAAGAAAATGTGCAGCTCTGATTGCAAAATTTCACAATCAGCATAAGATTTGATTGGGAGAAAAATCTTAGTATCGTCAGAATATATAAGAATTTTACATCTTTGAAGCAAATACGAAATATCATCAATAGATAAAACGAATAAAAATGGACTCAGATGACTGCCCTGCGGAACTCCAGAATGAACCACAGAATCATCAGAGAGGGCACCACGAAAACGTACTCTATAAGTCCTATTAGATAAATATGACTTAACCCAAATAATAAGCGAGGGCGGGAAACCCAACTCAGCCAATTTAAAAGCAATGATAGAGTGAGACAGCTTATCAAAGGCCTTACTAAAATCAGTGTAAATGCAATCAGTTTGGCAACCATTTAAGAATCCGCCCACAGTGCAAGAAACAAACTCAACTAAGTTTGAAACCGTGGAACTACATGGAAGAAGACAATGCTGCCAGCTAGAGATTAAGCCTTTACACACTTCGGATAATTGGGATTGAATTAATAGTTCGAAACGCTTAGGAATACAAAGCAATTT
Organism: Leptarthrus brevirostris; assembly: GCA_964036015.1. Classification (NCBI taxonomy): domain Eukaryota; kingdom Metazoa; phylum Arthropoda; class Insecta; order Diptera; family Asilidae; genus Leptarthrus; species Leptarthrus brevirostris. The sequence continues at coordinate 150,345,207 of OZ038372.1, forward strand.
TTAATATATCTATCCCATTGCACTGTTTGAGGAGTCATGACTTCCTCCATATCTCGCATGATCGAACTAACTATTAACAAAATGAGCCGGCTACAGGTTTGTTTTGTATTTTTAATTCAGCCTTTGATCTTCTGGAGGGAAATAATATGCCAATCGATGGGTTAGCTTGGTTAAGGTTTATTCTTCTTTGTACATATCTCTCTTTAATTCCCGTAACCCCTGTTGGGGCCAGAACTTCACCCGATTCGAGACAACGATTGCAAGGAGACCTAGAATTTTAAGTGGATTCCGAATCACTGATTTTCTAAGCCTTTTTATCGCTGTTATGTCATTTTTTCTCTGTTGTCAGCAGAAAACAACCATGGGTCACCGTCGGTGGAATTCGATCCACGAATCCTGGGACCTTCGGATTGGTAGATCGACACGTTATCACTGACTCCACTGACAACGTTTATATATAATTTCAAGTAATCAGCATTTGATAAATCCTAATAAATAACTAAATAAAAAATAAAAAAAAATGGGGGCTAAAAGTTGGAGGCTCTTAGTGTTATTAAACTTCTTTCCAGAAGGACATTAGTCTATCCCTATGCCCTATCTGAATAAATTAAAATTCACGTAAGCAGAGAGTGAGCTTGTAAGTGAGCTCGACTCCTTACAAAATGAATTCTTCTTGCAATTAGTCAAACCGATTGAATGCAGTTTTCGATAAAAATCGGAGCACTTACAGAAACTTTCACTGCCAACGTCTTTTTTCCTGAAACCTTTTTTCCAACTAAGGTCTAACCTTCAACAAGATAATCTGTAAAGCGACAAATTGGTTTCCAATTATTTTTCTACAAAAAATCATCATTGCGGAGCAATCAGCATCAAAGAAAATTATTGCCATGTCAATCGATCTTTCTGATTATCGCCTCCACAATATTTTTTCTACAGAAAAGTGAGAAAACATATTACACGAATGAATGAGTTTTTATCACAAATTGTTTCTTGAACATGCCAGGGAAAATGTGCGAAAGGAAACGTTAACGTGATAAAATACTCTAGTTCATTAGGAAATGTGAGCAAGAATTTGTCTTAGAATAATTTTCAAAGATTTCCCTTAATCTAGGCTTAATCCTTTCTGTTCTTTTGTTATATGTGGAATAAAGAATGTTATAATATGGTATCATCAGCTGATCCATTATCTCAGTCGTTTGAAGAATAATTTGGCTGTTAATAATATCTTTCTCAACTCAACTACCGAATTTCTTTTATTACTTTAGCATCATTCGGAGCTTCTTTCAAAATATGAGTCAGTCCAAATTTGTATCATATCGCAAAAGTGGGTTTTCACAACTCACTGCAAGTCAGCTGCATATTGCGTGTGCATGCTATTAAATGCTCGCCATTATGTAATTTTTCATGTCTTGGGTTTTTTTATGCTTCTTATTTCTGGTTATTTTCTAAATTACGACATGCTCGATGGAAAATGAATGAAAGAGGAGGAAACAATTTTCGTTTTGTCACTACTGCCAGCAACTAGACATGTACTGTCGTTGTGATCCGGATCTGAATGCTACTCTTCGTTATAGCCGTCATCATCATCATCTATGGTAACGTTTCTTCTTTTACAATGTTTCAGTTCAGGTATTGTCTTATATGTTTTATGAACCTCGTGTCACTGGCACAAGCGATTTTCTTGTTTTTGGATCAAGTTTGTCGCTGTTTCGTTATAAATTCTGCACGCGTAATTAGAAGATACGACGACACGGTTGAAGTACAAACAATTGCAACATTTTTTCAGACTGTGGATATTCTTGAATGGTTTGTATATTGTGCCATTCAGAAATCAATTTCAATTTGTATTAGACAATAATTTGAAAGATGATGGATAGTTCTACCTACCGATTTTGGGTACAAATCAGCTGTTTTCTTTCAAGAATTATAGCATGCTTTTATCATGACAACACCTAGGGTTATGTATATCTCAAAGTAAATACACGTATCTATCTAAAGTGAAGCAATAAAAATTCTTCAAGTGTGATAAGATTGAAATTATTGTCCGGATCATGTCAGCTTTTTTTTGTATCACTTGTTAATGGTTCTAAGAATGTGATTGGCGCTATCAAAACGATTGAAAGCTTTCGTATATAAGCTATCAATTCACAATCTTAAGGCAATTCAATCGATTTCCAATTCGAATTTTATTGGACTTACGTTTTTACAAAAAAATATCGGGTGGTTTATAGGCAGATGAAAATCATTTGATAAAAAGATGAAAAATATTTCGATCAAAAAATAATCAATATTGCCAACCGGAACACCTGATTAGACTACCGCAATCTTATGTAACACAAGATATCCACTGTTAGAATTTTTTCCAGGTAGAGGCAAGGTGAATGTGTTCCTAGTATGACTCCACTAAAACTTCTCTTTAGAGTGAGTTTCGATGATAGCATTTATGACGTTACACAGATCCTTCGGCCTTTTCTTAGAAATTTCTGACATATAGAGTGGTGATGCAAAGAAGATATCTCTCTTATATTTTTGTTGAGTTAGTACTAAGTAAGCTTAATGCCAGCAGTGGACTGAGTGGCCTTCCATCGTAATGGGTATCCCAGGGGAACCAAGAGATCGCTAACAGACTATTACGATTTACAGAATAATATTTGTGGTTCGGAATTCACCTTAAATTTTAGGTTCACTAGCAATCGTTGCCCTCGAATCTATTGAAGTTCTTCTCACCTCGCAAACTCCACAAGAAGTTACGGGAGCCTGCTAGCTGGGTGTTTTGCAAAAAATTTGTGAGTGGTTGGATATACGGAAACAGAAGAACCTCGATTACATTGTTCGGGTCAATGTCACGAGGGGCCACACCATCGAAAAGTTCGAAAAATGTTTGAGTGGGAGAAAGATATCCAACTCTGTGCAGGAGATAAAACAGAATATGTGAAAGTATAATGGCACCACAGAGCTTGAATCCGGGCAATGTTATCGACTTGAGCAGTGCTACTTTCGCCACAGCATTCAGTGCTCAAACATCACAGAATCTGGAAATCTGCACCTAAGAAGTATGTTGCCAAAGCACCAAGTCCACTTGGAGGCCATAGAGACCCATTCTGAATGCCCGTAAAATGGCAAATATAGATACTCTGACCAGCGTTTGATATACTCTAGACGAATTGACTTATCCCAACCTAATCGTCGTTGCCCTAAGGATTGCATTAGAATTTTTGCAGTTATTATAAAATGTGCTAGGTCAGACTATAGGTTTTAGAGGTGCTGCTGAAGTTATTTGCAGCTCGCCTAATTGGACCACTAGGATGCATGCGTTTTCTCTTAGATTCATCGAAATCCAATCTTCCTTATACCACTTCTCTCATATCAAATTTTACTTCCTTAACCAATCTAAGCACTTCAGTTCTATACTCTACAGCTCCGTAAGCTTCGACAAGAATTAAGAACCAAATAGCCTGCATCTTCTTGTGGCTAGGGCAGGGCACTCGCAGAGAACATGGCGAACTGAATCCACTTCATCCGGATCCCTACAGCTCCGACCGAAATCATTTGTCGACTCAGTCTTCTCGCATGGTTGCCTATGGTCCAGTGTCCCATAGTAACCCCTACTAGATTCCTGATATTAGTTCTATTACCATCCATCCATTCCATCCATTACCATACTATCAAGTTTGAACAAGATAACGTTATGGGAGATCTTGTCGAAGGCTTTACTAAAATCGGTGGCGATAACATCATCATCTTTACCGTTTTCCAGGGCACATAGTGTTTTAGAAACGGAGTCAGTAAGGTTGGTGGTTGTAGATCTACCTTTGAGGAAGCCATGCTGGGAGAGGGAGAAGATAGACTTACAGTGGAAGAACATGGAATCATAGACCAATTTTTCGAATAGTTTAGGTATGGATGATAATACACAATGGGTCTGTAGTTGGACACATCGTTCTTGCAGCCTTTTTTGAAGATGGGAATAATATACGAATTTTTCTATAATTGAGGGAAAACCCCTTGAGTGACCCAGAGACGAAAAAGCAAAGTAAGGGGTTGAACTAGATGCATGGCACACTTTTTCAGAACGATGGCCGGAATGCCATCTGGTCCTGGGTGAAAGTCGTCCTCAAGCCCATTAATACTGGCGGCGATTAGTTCAGGATCAGGGTCACAAGATGTAAACGACGTTTGAGTGCATTTGTCCATGAATGCAAAATAGTTATGGTCGGGTTGTAGGGAATTGTCACTGAAAGATTTACTGAAGAAGTGTGCAAAGAGGTTAGCGATAACCTGAGGATGAGATGAAGAGGTATTCTCGAGCTTTAGGGTGGAAGGGTAACCATTGGATCTCTTCTTGGAACTAATAAAGTTATAAAAACACTTGGGGTCGGATATGAGGCTAGTTTCCATCCGTTGGAGGTACTCATGGTAGAGGGTATCACAACGTTCAGAAAAAGAGGTATAAGCAGATAGATAGGAAGAATAGTCAGACTCAGTCTGGGTTAGAAGAAAAGTTTGCCAACGTTTATTTCTCCTGTTGCGAAGAGAGCGTTATTCTTTGTCGTACCATACGGGGGATGAGGAGTAGTTTTTACGAGGACGAACAGGGATAGATTGCGTAAGACAAGCGTGTATTTCCGAATAGAACGCCTCTAAAGCAACGTCAATTGGGATTTCCTTATTTCAAAACTTCTCTCTATACTAACGTAGTTAGCTATTTAGGTTTAGATTTGACACTTATTTAAACCTAAAAATGACTTATATACTTTCATGTTTGTTTAGTACTAACAAGCGATTTGTTGGGCGTCTAACATAACTATTATTTATCAGGTGCCCTCTCTGTCACTGTCTTCTGTTTTCAAAATTTTTCAGAGGTTAACTCAAAGATTTTCTTAAAATTCCAGTTAAAAACCTGTACGACATTGTTGTTTTGCGATATCCGGCCTTCGACTGATGAAAGTTTAAAATTCATTGCGGACACTGATTCACAAAGATTGGCGTATAAAATCTTCTACGACATAACAATTTGCTCTTTATTCATAAAAATTCTTTTGCCAAGATCATAAAAATATTAACATTGAGACTGTTTTCCAAATAGTTTGGTTTCACATTAAACTAAAATCAAACAATTAAAATTTTTCTAGTAGCGGACTATGCAATTCGTCATTAAACGTCAGCCAAAGTCCGTGCTTTTTTTAAAGCATAACGAGATCCATTTCAGTTAGATCTTACCGCATAGCCGCTAAAACCTAATGGACGGCTTGCAATTTTTCCTTAAATAACACGAGAACCGGCAAGAACTGAGAGCCACCTTTATGCGGTCTTATCACAATCAACAAACAAATTCTGGCAAACCAAAAGTTCTGAACGTGCTTTTTGTGGAAACCAATGCGCTCCACCTTTTCGATGTAGAGGTTGAATTCACATTTTCATCGTTCACACTCCTAGGGAGCTGATAAGACCGACATCGGCTGGTATCCGATAATATAAGATTTCTTAGCGCTTCAAGACGAAGACGCGCACAACTCAAAGTCTTGCCAGTCAAGATTCCAACTGTGGTCTGGATTTGTCGCGTATTCCAGTCCGTACTGCTATAAAACTGGACAATTTTTGATACTATTTTTTGGAAGAAAGAAATATTATCGCCGTATCGTGTACTGTATTGTACTAGTTTCTCGTCTTAAGCACACACTCTCTCTCTCTCTCTCCCCTTCTCTGCCGACAAAGCTAGGGGTTAACTGATATCAGTTCGCTTAGTCCGTTTTAGAACTCGGTCGATTCGTGATCGGTTCAGTAATCGATTCTTGATTATCCGCAGACATTCTGAATTTTCTCCTAATCTGAAAAAGTGTTGGACCAAATATTTTGCTCAAAACTAAGAAAAGTGTTAGTGTTCTGTACTTGAATAGTGTTTTCAACAAAAAACCGACGAAAATCTTTGCTCATTTAGTTCGTGAACGCATTTAGATTCGAATTACATCGAACAACGAGTCCGTCCACCTTGTGAACAGCAAAATTCGCAGAAGCTATGAGCTGAGGTTTGCACCTTTTCTGCCAGGTATGTAAGCGAAAACTCTTTTTTTTTTTTATTCATTTCATAAATTGCAATCGAAAATTCTTTCAACAACAATGAAAATGCGCGCGCCATAGATTGAGGGTCAAATTTTTTTTAGCCAATCAAATTTTAATATTAGAAAATGGAAACGCAAATACCACTCAATTCTTGAGAATATTTTATCACCAAATTATTGATAAACGCAAGAAAACAATCTTAAGAAACATGACTAAATCTGATCCTTACTTGCCCCCGCTCTCTATTTGTTCATTCATGAAAAATTCACTGCCGATAAGGGAAGTATACGGGGCAATCGAATGGAAACTAGCGATGAACAATGTCGATAGGGTTCACCTTGTAATCGTTATCGTGATTTCGATTTCTTGGGATAAAACTATTTTTTTTTTTGAATATTTTGACATTGAAGAGAGTTTGATTGACGATTGTACTTTGTTTGAAGAATCAAACATTAATCTTGTTCCAGTCTTAATATTGCAAGTGTTTTGAAGGTACCTAGATAACCCCTACTGAAAAGCCCCACAAAACGCTACTATTTCGAATAACAAATCAATTGATGAGTTCAAAAATTTATCTCTTGGGAATTTTTCAAATCTATTGATGACATAAGTGTTTGTACTCTGATGTATGTCGCAAAGTAACCTGATTTTATATCACAGCGTTTTTTTTATTTTTATCTATTTTGCAATTTCATACTTATTTAGTCTCTTTCTCTCTACTTAAAGTCTTCAGTCTCCCAGTAACGTCTAGCCACTTCTTTGTATTGTATTACCAACTCTTTTCTAGCAAAATTAGCGCCACAAATATTTCTTTGTTGCCCTGCTGTGCCGGCAGATTTTTAAAATTCCACGCAAGCAACGAATCCTTCTAGATGGATTTTCACTTTCAAAAGTGTGTCTGTTCGATGTTCCTATAAGTGTTTAGAGTTTTCTTTTGTTAAATGAATTATATCATATACAATACCAGTCATGACGACGTATTCAGTCACTTGAACAATTTCCTTTATAAATTTAATACTTTAAATTACTTTTGTATTTTTTTTAGAATTTCTGTAGATAGTAAAGAAAAAAAAAAGTATTTTTTCACTTCTCTTTTATTTTTAACTAGCTGGTTGTGCGCAGCGTTGCTGGGACTTTTGGTAGGGGTGTCTTCCCCAATCTAACGACATTATTTATTTTGGCGACCCCAAAAGCTATAGATTCGACACTAATATCGGTCACTTTTGATTGTCGTTACATACCATTTCCTTCCCACCCCACCCCTAGGATGCTAAGGTAACTTACCCCCTACAGGCGTCGGGAATGTCATTACTCATTTCAGCGATTACATTTATCGATTACATAGGTCTGCAAAAAATGTGGTCATGATTGCGTAGCTGGGGATCGTTTCATAATTAGGCCATCATGTCAGGATTTTGAGATATTTGAGGTTATGTACTCGAAAAATTGAGTTTTTGGCTACTTTTGAGGTTATGTACAGCATCCACAACACTTTTTTGGTATTTCTTTCTAGTTGCATCATTTAATACTACTCTTACCCTTCTAAATAATCTATAGAACGGAGACCTACCTATTTTTTCGTACAAAGTTACGACCATTTTAAGTTATGAAATTCAAATTTCATATAAATAGATATATTATGTTGGTTAGGTGATCGCTCAATAGCTTATTTTGAAGGGTAAGAGTAGTATTAAATTATGAAACTAGAAAAAAGACTACATTTTCTGCATCCATTACATAACCTTAAAAGTAGCCAAAAACCCATTTTTCGAGTACATAACCTCAAATATCTCAAAATCCTGATGTGACGGACCAATTCTGAACTTGGATTCAGATTCTGAGCAGCAAATAACTTCAGAAATGATCCCCAGCCGTCCGACAACAGAATCATGTAGACCTGTGTTGTTTTACATGTCAGTTCCTTACCATCCCCACCCATAGAGTGCCTCACCTCCCAACAATTTAACGGCATGGGGAGTATCATCCCTGATCTCGTCGATCCCAAACATTATGTCACTCCCTTTGCAAGTATACGGAACACACAGAAAGTACACGGAAATACACGGAAAGTACACAGAAATACACGGAAGTGCCATAATGTTATTACTATGTACACCAAGTAATGCTAGAGCATACAGTGGTGTTCATATAAATAGCACACCATGTTTTCAAAAATGATTTTCTCATTTTACACAGTATTAGTAAGTAGCAGTAATCCTTTTACAACTTCACGGGAAATAAAACAGCAATTGCAGAAGAAATATGCTGTGGAAATGTCGGCTGTGACTGTACACCATCGCTTGACGGAATTTCAGTTATATGGATGGATCGCAAGAAAAGAGCCACTTGTGTCTACTAAAAATAGATGAGACTAAAATTTGCACAAAGGAAAGCCCTTGTCGTTTTGGAAATCCATCTTGTAGAGTGACGAAATCAAATTTAATAGACTAGGATCGGATGGGAAATGCTATGTACGAAGACCAACAAACAAAGAATTCTATCTCATGTACATAATTAAAACGATAAAGCACGCACATGCATGGTCACATTATATATTAAAAAATAATGGGATATTGGACCAACACAATATTTACATTATAAAGATATTTTATAAAGTACAATGGAGCTATTTTCTGACGAATCCATGCCCTTAAACTGGAGGTTTATGCACGACAACGATCCAAAGCATACTTCACCGTTAGGGAAGGCCTTACGGAGAAAAAAATTTTTTATTCTTGATTGGCCCACCCAAAGTCCAGATCGGAACCCATTCGGCAATTAAAAAACACCCTTTGATGCGTAGCGCAATTGTTTTCCTTCTATAGCTTATTAGTCAACAGAGAACTGGGGTGTGCAGTGCGAAAAGTAAAGCATCTAACAAACTGCTATTCCCGATACTCACTATACATACCTACCCCGGCTTTCTGTTAACTTGTATAGCTATAAAACATTTTGTTTTTAAATTGATAAATAAATTGATTGCACTTGAAATAAATCAAAAATGCACTACGTTTCTGGACTGTTGCCTGGGCTCGCAGCAATGCAAACACAAGACATTCAATTTTTCCTCATTACCCTTATCCTAATTCCCTTTCCCTTTAATAGCCATGCTAACACATCATAGGGTTGTTAGCATGGCTGTGACCGGAAAGGAATTAGGATAAGGGGAGTGAGGAAATTTGAATGTCTTGTTTTTGCATTGCTGCGAGCTAGATGACAGCTCATAGACGGAGTGGAGTTTTTTTTAATTCAATTTAAAAAACCCATGGGAAGACGTGGTCTCGAACCCGGGAACCATTGCATGGTGATCGTGCAGCTGAAAAAATTGGTTCAACTCTGTCTTAAACCAAAGTTTCGGCAACTTAAAAAAAAAACTTGTAGCAGCATAGCTTCAATTAACGATAGATTTACTGAAAAATTATAAAGATGATGAGCAAAGTCCAGGACTGAAGACTGCCACGTTATTTGTGCGTGTGTGCTTTTTTTAAGAGGCTTTTGTCACCTCTAACATTTAAGAGGTTGCGGGAATCAAAGTGAGAAATTGCCAAGCGATCTGAACTTATTCTTTGAAGAGAATAAGCTTAGCATTTCCCTAAGTTGCAAAGATATCTTAAAATCTTAACCTAAATTAGCACTTTTTACAGGCACATGAATAGATAAATTAAAAGTTGCAGGCTCCAGTTTTACGTAGTGTTGTTCATATTGCCCCTCTCCGACTATTTTTAATTTACGCCACCCACTTGAGTTTAAAATCTCATTAATTTCCACCTATCACTTTCACAGCAGCAAATATCAATTATTCTTGCCAATAAAATGAGATCATGTTAATCACGGTATAGATCAGCGCTCCCATCAATTACACTGTATCCATTTGCTTAACTTACTCACTAATGGCACCTGTCTGCAACGCCTTCTGTACACAGATATATTGGAATTGGAAAAATTCCATCATAAAACACTAGGATGCCTCGGGACAATTTAGGAAACTCCAGAGAAAATGAATGTGATAGGAAGAATTAATGAACGTCTAAGATAACTCCATCTTCATAAACACACGATTGATCACGATCATTTCCAGTCTACCTTTGGGGCAAGAAATTATTCTCCGCCTCAAGATGACTTTGGAATTACTTTCTAGAAGTCATTATAACACTCCGCCTCCCAGTTATAATCAAACTACAAATTGCTAACCCATTTAACTGCTTCTCAGCAGAGTTCTAACGACATCGAGCAAAACGTAGCATATTTATGCCAGTGGGGATCGGTGCAAATCTCGAAGTACCATTTATCGATTAAATTGCAATCGAAATGACTCTGCTTATTGACTTTGCCACACTAATCCAGTTCTAATGAACTTGTTCTAGGTAGTCTAGTTAATTATATAGTGTTCCTGTACGGATTGAACAATGGAATTCATTTTGTATATTTTATTTTTCAGCTCAATTGATGACGAGATTGACGGATCTTGCATAGTCCGGGCACGAGGTCTTCCTTGGCAAAGTAGTGATCAGGATATTGCCAAATTTTTCCGTGGCCTTAATGTGGCAAAGTAAGTATTGTTTGCATTTAAGTTTTAAGTAAAAGATTTTAAATTTTTAAATGAGAAATATTAGTAGCTTGACTGACATAAGAGATATAAACACTATTTAGCTGCACTTCATGTTGACTTTTGCTAATTGCAAATAAATAGCTATTTATAAATAGGTCTGTTCCTTTACTTTGAATGACAGCTCCTTGTGCTGTCTCATGCTGTCTTGCTGTCCTGACAGAAGTAAATATGTGTTTACGAAGAAGCATCTCACGACACCTAATACATTTTCCACTACAAAAACAGTCTGATCATGGCCGTAGTAAATTGTTTTTTCTAGGTCAGATATTAGTTGAGTACAAATGTGTTATTTTTACGACGTCTTTGACGTCTATACAATAGCGAAAAAATGTTTTCCATAGAACCTTTATTGATAGTTGCTTAGTAATTGATTTTACATTAAACAACTTAAAAATTTAGAGCCCCTTGCATGTGAAAAGATATTCCAGGCATTCGATCACTGGAAACAATTATCACTTCTTTTAGTCATTTTTTGTTTTGTTTTTTTTAGCGGGAGAGGTGAAAATCTTCCAAAAGACACCGGACAGCCCTCTCTGGGGATTAGCCAAAACCGACCACATAGAATTTTGTCCCTTTTCGTCCCCTTCCAGTCTTCCTTAGTTGGGGCAACTGAGTATCCAGTTATCTCACTATTGCCACTAACCTCGGTTTCCTGGGTCACTGCTAGAATTCTAGCCTATCTGCAGGAATCTATGCTGTCCCACCGACTCAAGTGTTCCTTCTTGGTCCATGCGTTAATTACAACCTTCACCCCTTCTTTGTTCGCGTCATTGAGGTATTCCAGGCCATAAAGCTTTAGTCCAAAGCCAGGACCAGTAACCACCTCTGGATTAACCGCGGCTAACCCTTCGGAAGGCAGGTCTGCATCTTCTACTGCTGCGCGTACCGCGGAGATAGAAAACTCGTTAGAGTCTGCACCGCCGGTGCAACCGAGATTCTTCACTCACCTACATGATTTTTACATCGTAGTCCCCGGTTCGAATCTCACCGGCAACGACCCATGGTTGTTTTCTGCTGACAACAGATCACGATAAGAGCATTGGGGATCCAAAAGAAAATGTCAGTGATTCGAAGTCCACTTACCAACGTTGTCTCGAATCGGGTGAAATTCTTCTCCCACCCCATTCCAAAGGCTTACGGAAACTAGAGAGAGCCAAAGCCCACGGTACAACCCTATAATGCGTTAGGGAGGAGGTGGGGCGGTTATAAGGGAAATTGAATTTCCTGTTTTTGTATTGCTGCGAGCTAAACAGCAGCCCAGGCACAGTGGATTTTTAATTTATTGCAATTGTAACTTAAAAAACTGATAGGGAGACCGAGGTTCGAATCTGTATTCATGGCGTGGTGATCGTTCTACTTAACCAATTGATTAGGCTTTAGCTGCATCATAAAAAAGGTAAAGGATGCAAATACGTTGGACAGCCTCAGTGCGGTTAATGTTAGTGGTCCTAACTACTTACTAACCAGACCCGGCAAGTGTACTCAAAAATGTGTATAACACATTCACAAAGAAGCAGGTTGCATAGGTTGTTGAATTCCATGGACCATCCCTTCACCAAGCATTGGTTTTATTGAAAATTCAGGACAACACCTATGTCTTTAGTTTTGTCAAGCATCCATCAATAGATGAACTTAAATTGAACGACATAGCAGTACACTTGCCAATATCCAAGAAAAGACAATTATTGGAACACCATTTGTGCAAGTCGCCCGCGCCAGTATTTTAAAAATGTCAATCGTCAACACTAGCGATAGTACAAAATATTGTACTGTCGTCAGAATAACAAAGAACTCTCGAATTTGCCAAATCAATATATTCATCATTGATGTAAATAATAAAAAGCAGCGGTTGCAAGTGGCTCCCCTGAGGAATCCCATAGAAGTTACAAATTTCACCAAAGAGGGTGCTACGAAACAGTACACGCTGAATACGATCAGTCACAATAGGAGTGAAGTCAATACTGCAAAGTTAATTACCGTAGACTAACCCTTTATGACACCATGCCGAAAAGGACTAAGGATGCATTTGCAATGCAAATACGAAACATACATACAATGCATACAAGTACTTCAAATATTTTAGCGAGCTGAGATTAGCGATGAGCATGTAGTTAGAAATAACGCAATTACCGTTCTTGTGAATCATAAAAAGTTTCCAGGGCTTAGGAAAAACTCTAAACCTGATATATAAATTATAGAGAACAGGTAACATAGACGTGTAGCAACGCTTCAGAAAACCAATAGCAATGCCATCGAGTCCACTGCAGTGTCGTCAATTAAGCAATCCTTAAACGCAAGCGTAGTCGCTGGAAGCTTTGTCAAGTCAACAAAACTTCAACACTAGTATTACAGTTATCGATTAGAAAAGTAGTCTTAAAGGACAAAGTTAGTAGTAAGTAGTAATCCTCGTGACTCCCTGAGGCACAGAACTTCGTCCAGGTGTTACCCTTTAAGCCCCTCAGACATCTCGAGGTACCGCCAAGCCAGAGACGAAACTAATGAGGGGATCCTGAAAAGTAGCAGTGCCAATGAGAATACACTGAGTAAAGCAAGCATAAAGGACATCATAGAAGGCAACCATAGCTAAATCGACATCACATTCTCCAGTCACAAGAGAGGAGCCTAATGTTGATGGAGGTAAAGTCAGCTCTTTTGAAATTGAAGAAAAAGTCGTCAGCCAAAGAAGAGGATTTGTCATCAGCATCAATAGAACCATCATAGAACCAAAAGTGCAGGGTGATGACGGGACTCAATGGAGATCTGCCATGCAAAGGACAAACATCTTCAACGAAGCGGTATAAGCACGGCTGTTACGACCGTGCATAGGGCTCAAGAACAATTTTATATCGAGAGAGTGCCTTACGATCTTCCTGCTTTAGTTTGGGCTGTGGGTAAATGCCTCCTAGCATCCTGTCATTGACTAAAGGATCTTACATTAGCTTTATCATCGGCAGCAGAAAGCGGCAGTGGCTGCCTGGTACACCACTCCATTAAAACCTGCTCTAATTATCTCATATGAGTAGTTAGCGTTGTTTGTGCCACTGGTAACATACAGAGACGGCAAGCCTTCATAATACCCGCTAGCAGTCGCAGTGGAATCCTTTGTGCACGTTCTCATATGAAGCACTTTATACATGCTATCCCGTTTGCATTTGCTTAGTCTGGCATCTCCAGAGTAAATTGTTTAAAAATAAATATATTGTCCAAAGATTAGTGTGAAAAATATCGACTCCAAAAGCTCTCAGCAAACAGAAAGGAAAAATGAACCTCTCAAAGTAGCGATTCTTTCTGCAATTTCAAGTACCCGAATATCATCACGCATGGCTCCCGCAAATAAAAGATTTTTTAAAACTTTCCTACTGTCTTCACGCCATAAACATCTGAAACGACTTATGCTCGCCAGCTGATAAAAAGCCTTTTCCAGTCTTATCTGTCAGAGCAAAGATAGGAAGAAGTCCGTCTGTCAATTCACAAGCAGCATGGGCGCTTAAGTGATGTCTATAAGTAGCACTTTTTCAGAAATCCGAAAGAACTTGTCGCCTCCTTATCACTGGCTGAGAAGGCCATAAAATTGCTTCTTCTTTCAGTTAGGCGTCTTGAACGCATACGAAAAGCATGCTTGAATTGGAATGGACTTTAGCAAATCAACGACAAAGTCGGAACAACTGTCAGCAACAGCTCAATTTAAATTATGGATGTATTCCCTACAGCATTGCTACTAGCACTCGATAATTGCTCACCTAAGCGACCTTTTTTGATGCAGAAAACGTGATCAGTGATCGATTTTAAAATAAATTTATTAAATTATTATTTATTGACGAAGCAAATTCGTTTATCTGCTAATGTGTTCCTATTTGATGTTAAAAGTACTATTATAGCGCGATTGCACTTATTAAATTAGAATTTCGAGAGTTCAAATAAAGTTCTTTGTTTTAGGCAAAAGAAAACTGTTCTATTAGTGGGAGGATAACTTGGCGGGCTGGACACACACTATTAAACTTACTGTCGATTCCTTAATCTCTGCGGACCTTAACTCTCTGGAGCATCGACCGAATTTCGGTTATCTCTCACTCTTCTATCGCTATTTCCATGGCCATTGGTCTAACGAAATTGCTAGCCTGATTCCTTGTAGACACATGCCAACGCGCGATACAAGAGCTACATGTCGCTCCCACCCCTATACTCTCCAGTTCAAATTTGGACGTATCGTCAAATTTCGGGAATCTTTTCTAAGCAGAATAACACGAATGTGGAACAGTTTACCATCTTCCCTTTTTCCCTCGTCATATCAACCCGAAACTTTCAAACGGGGCGTACATCGACACCTCCTTCACTCAACCTCCTAACCCATTTCCCTCATACTTAATTCCTTTCCTGCCAAGGCTGTGCTTTAACATTATAGGGCATCCCCTGAGCTTTGGCAACATCAAATATAAAAAAAAACTTCGTTTTAGTTGAATGATGAATGAATTATTTCAGACTTTTTGACTTTCAAATTTAGGCGTTGGGATAAGTTAAAAACTAATGTGACTTACCATTAAAAAATATATTTTTTGAATCCTTTAAGCAAGGCCCATTTCCGTCACCCTTACCTCACTTTCTTTTACTTATTTATTTATTCAAAGATTCGTCAATACTGACTACTACACAAAATATAATTATCTTAAAATTAGGTGTACTTAGATTACATGCCAACAAACTTCGACAATCTAGAAAGAACGATCCACTATGTCCAATTTAAGCTGACTCTTCAATGGAGGCCTGTAGAAGTGTCGGTGCAAGTTAGCGAAGTGCTCGTTGAAGAGGCGAGACATCGAAGAGATAGGCTCGTGCATACCATATAGTGTTCGGTGGAAAGGAACGTAAAGAAAATCATGACTCTCGAGGGGACGAGGCGTGATAGAGATGGTCACAGCCCTGCAAACCCCCGTAATAAATCAAAGATAAAAAAATGTTGGAAATATTGCGTTTCTTTTCAAAGAGGTCAAGAGAGATGAACCTCGGACAGTCAAGATAATAAGGAAGCGTGATATGGTTATTCCAGAGAAGACCACGAATGCAAACCTTAAAAATCTGAGCTGTACTGACTCGATACGGCTGATGTGGGCAGCGAACTAGGGATACCGGAGAGGGCTGGCGTATTCCAAGATTGATTTCACAACGGTACAATACAGAATTTTGGTTAAATAGGGATCATCAAGCTCCCTGGACCATCTTTTCACAAAAGCCAGCATCGAATTAGCCCTATAAACGATCGATACCACATGATCTTCAAACGACAGCCGAGAATTTAGAACCACGCCCAAATCCTTAACCTTATCAGTACAATAACATCCACGGAGTAATCAAAAATCAAAATACTTCAGTTACGGGAAAACGTCATAGCAGTGCACTTACTAACATTCAAGGGAAGGCAATTAAAAGCGCACCATTTACAAAACGCAGACACATCAGTGTTGAGCAGACCACAGTCGAAGTCCTGAGAAACAGTGCTAAATATCTTGGCATTGTTCGCCTAACACAAAATTTTAGCGTTGGACAAAATTAGCAAAATATCATTTATATATAGAATGAAAAAAGCGGGCCGAAGATGCTACTCTGAGGCACGGCAGAGGTGACAGAGATTTTGTCCGATAGAGTTCCTCGAAACAGTACACGCTGCGTTCGACCAGACAAATAAGAAAACAACCATCGACGAAACGAGTAGGAAACCCAAGCAGAGTTAACTTGTGGACTAGGATTTGATGGTCTTGCTAAAAATAAAGTCTACCTGTTTACCCGATAAAAGCGTAAAAATCCAGTCTACTTGTTTACCCGATTCAATGACTGGCAATTAGTAATTTAGGAATTTAAAGAGGTTGGTGGCAGTTGATTTACTTTTAAGGAAGCTGGAAGGAGCAAATGAAAGCTCTACAGCGGAAACGGAGCACTTAACAGACTACAGCCTCGAAAATTTTTGCTACATAACACAAGCCAGCAATTGGACGATAATTACAGATATCAGACTTACTTCCCTTTTTGTGAAGATTGACAATCAGACAGCTCTTCCAAAGAGCAGGGAAAGGACCGGAACATAAGGACAGGTTGAATAAATAACACAGGATGCAGGCAAAAGACGATTGACAATTTTCAAAGAAGGAAGTAGGAACGCTGGCTGGCCTCCCGAGAAGCCGTCAGACAGACCGGATAGACGCATCCGAGATGCGTCCCGCAAAGATGTGAGGAGAATCCATAACCGGATGCACAGCAGGCACGGATGAACCGGGCAGCGCGAAAACACCGCATCAAGTCATTATGAGCACTGCGAGAGCCATACAGGCCGCGGTCACCAATCAAATGAGGAGAAGATGGCTGAGCGCACCCAACCCGAGCCGAAGAAAGATAATTAGTGCAGTCAGAGACAACCATGGGCATGGAAGAAACGGCACCGGAAGAATGTTCAAGCCCAACCAAATCGGAAGCAGGGGCAGCAGTGGACTTCAGGGGAATCAGAGGTAGCCGGAGGCGCAGAGAAAAGATCCCTGAAATCAGCAGTGACCAAGCAGATAAGGTTGGCATTGAACGAGACAGCCGACGACCATGTGGAAAGTTCGAGCTTTACATGTCTGACAATTCGGCGAATGACATCCACGACTGGTAGAATTGGCGAGGGACCCAGCGACGACACCAGGCCAGGATCGAGGCTCACAAGCGAAGCCTGAACATCAACGAGCGAATCGGGCGTAGCCGAAACCCTGGAGGACAACTAATGAGACCTCTCCAGAAATGCAATGGTGTTAGCCTGCAACGTACATACAATATCGAGAAGCGTGACCATTTTGGTGGCAAGGATATTATAGTCATCAGATGGAGATCGCACAAGCGAGAATGAAAAGGCATGACTTTGTTAGCGGCAATAGTCAGATTACTGGGGAGGACATCAGTAATACTCTTCACCAGTCTTCACAGGTGGCATGGCCGTATATCGAGGCAATCAAGACATGTGGTAGAGTTCGAGGATCTAGTCCCACCTCGCAAAAAAGCAGCGTGAAACAAGTGGCCATACACCGTCACAACTTATCCCATCACGGACAATCTCACCCGTGCAGACCCCACAAATAGACATGTCTGACGAAACGCAACGACACAATAATAAACTATTCTCTTAGCTCTTACTTACAGCTGACTTAAATTTATTAAAAGCGTGTTGCGCTCTTTCTCTCAAATTGTATGTCTTTCTCTCAAAGTATGTATAACTTCTATATAACTGTGCCAAATTATAAGTCGATAACAATAGCAGTTACTGAGAAAAATGGGTGACATGCACACAGAGAGACAGAGAGACAAACAGTGAAGTCTCATTATAAGGAATCTCTTTACCTTTAAGTACGAAACCCAAAAACCTTTTTTATAGTGCTAACCGAATCGAAAATGTATTATTATTTACAATACAACTAATTTCTGTTTATTTATTTTTTAGGGGAGGAGTAGCCCTCTGCCTATCAGCATTAGGTCGCCGCAACGGCGAAGCCTTAATTCGTTTTATATCCCAAGAACACCGTGATATGGCCCTTAAAAGGCATAAACATCACATCGGCAATCGATACATTGAAGTGTATCGAGCTACAGGAGAAGACTTTCTAGCCGTTGCTGGTGGAGCTTCAAATGAAGCGCAAGCATTTCTATCAAAAGGAGCTCAAGTCATAATTCGAATGCGCGGATTGCCCTACGATTGTACAGCAAAACAGGTGGTAAGTATATTTCAGACGAAAAACATTTAATGAAGATATAGCAAAACAAATACTGTTCTCCTTTTAGTTGAGTTTCTTTACAACTGGGGACAATCCATGCAATGTCCTGGATGGCGCTGATGGAGTGTTATTTGTCAAAAAGCCAGATGGCAGAGCCACTGGTGATGCTTTTGTCTTATTTTCCAGTGAATCTGATGCTCCAAAAGCACTATCAAGACATAGAGAATCAATTGGGCAAAGGTATATAGAATTGTTTCGATCAACAACGGCTGAAGTGCAACAGGTAAAATATTTTGATTTTTTTTGTGTCTTATAATTTATTTTTACGCTTATTAAATAATTTTAGGTACTAAATCGTTCATTAGATCCCAAAACATATGAACCACCTCAACCACCATTAATAGCTCAATTACCCACAGTTCAAATGCAGCTGTTGCCTCAGGTATTTCATGTAGGAATGGCATTATTTAAGGAACCTGCGATAACATATATTTTATTTTTAGCATGTTATCACATCTGGTACTACTAAGAAATGTATAAGACTTCGAGGTCTTCCGTATGAAGCCCGAGTTGAACATATATTGCATTTTCTTGATGATTTTGCTAAAAATATTATTTATCAAGGTGTGCATATGGTCTTCAATCCACAGGTATGTTTTACATTTTTAAGGTCTTATTAACATAAGAGCATATAAAATTTGAAATACATTCGTCATAGTTTCTCTCTGACATTCTTTGGTTGCTTTTCTCTAATTTTTTTGTCCATACAGTGGCAACAATTTTCGATGGGATTTAAGTTGGGACTGTTCCCAGGCCAAGACAATAAAGAGATTCCCATAAAATCCTTGTGCTTGCTAACCCGGACGTAAAAGGGATATAATAATTCACAAATTATCAAATAACAACGCGAGGAAACATACCAACTTGGCCCGGTGGCATGGCGCAGATTCGTCCTGAAAAAATTGATTCGGAACAAATTCAGATAATTGCTACAAAGTTGGAATAACATTTTGATTTCTACTTTAAATATATTTTTTTCGCACTTACCATGCCATATATTAAAATTATTTCTCCAACGCCGAATTTTGGTACCATCCTCTCGCAGACTATAACTAAGGCGAATGAACTGTTGAAATTAAACAATTGTCTGAAAAGCTCTCACCCTTTCATTGTCGTACTTTTTGCCCCCGGCTGCACCAACCAAATGAAATTTTGTTTCATCTGAAATGTCCAATCTTTATTTGCATTCGCCCATTTTAACCGCATTGATCGCATTTTTGGCGTCAAAAGTGTTTTTTGGCAGTTTGGCATGATTTTAATTTCATTGAATTTTCCCATCGCTATTTTGCTTCGCAATTGCGCAATTACACATAGAACTACGCTAAGCACCATATTTTCAATAATCGTTTTTCGAACTTAAATTCCTTTTTAAAGTCTGGCTTAGGTTAGTTTAGGGTGGCGACTATCAGCCCTACAGCCGATAAGCCTCACATAGACCTATAGGTGGTCCGTTGTGTTACCACACCCGTGGAACCGCTCCTGATTGCCGGGTTTATCTAAAACCAGCCGCAGCTGTTAATAAACCTTAGGAGCTGCTTCAGCCCGATGCGGGCTATATCACCCATACCACCTAAGAAGTACACGCGCATTATATTGTACCTTTTTTTGCTAGGCCCGGCATTCGCAGAGTAAGTGCTGAATACTTTCCATTTCCACCTCTTCCTCGTCCATGCAACTCCGGCAGAAGTCATTCGTGCGAACGCGCAAACGTTGTGCGTGTCTACCGAAAAGACAGTGGCCAGTAATAACTGCCACAATGTTTCGGAAGTTTATCCGGATTTCGTTTAGCAGCTCAAATCCCATTCAGGCCACAGCTGCCTTGACAGGCTGCATATGGTTAAGGTCAATTTCTCTCTTCACTGATTCTAGCGGCCAACCGATCGATCTGTCAATGGAGGAATCATCCAATTATGATCCCTTCTTTGCCAGCTCATCAGCTTCCTCATTCCATTGAACACCATTGCGACCAGGGACCCAGCAGAGACTTACCTTGTGTACCGCCCCTAACGTCTCGCTAACCCTTGGCAGGTTTGGGCGCTCGTGTATTAGTGCTACCGCCCTTTCTATGTCCAAGATCTCCGCTTGGAATACACTGCAGTGGTCCGGTAGCCGGTACCTACTGCGTATGCTTAGGCAATCCGCGAAGACCCCCGCTCCCACCCCGTCCTCCGCCTTAGACCCATCCGTGAAGACCGATATTACTGCACCGGTGTCATCCCCCCACTCTTCCCACTCTTCTCTAGTTGGGATTCTTGTGGAGAAGGCCTTCCCAAAACTAAGTAGTGGGGTGGTGTAGTGGGTGTTCACCTGCAGATATCCTCACGGATAGGTCCTTAGTATACTGCTATGGCCGCTGTCAGAGCTCTTCCAGCAATTGGACTCTTTCAATCTTACGGCACTGCGTGCAGCTATACTTTTGCCGTGGACGTCGAGCGGTAGGAGATGGAGCATAGTCTCCATTCTAGCCGTTGGAGTTGTGCTTATAGCTCCGAAGATGCCCAAGCAGGCAGCTCTTTGAATTGTGTTTGCTTTCTTTAGATTACTCTCCTTCCCTAGAGCAGTCCACTAGACTATTATGCCATGGGTAAGAATAGGTCTTACTATGGAGGTATACATCCAGTGGACAATACGATGGCTTATACCCCATTTCTTGCCAAACATCCTCTTGCAGGCGTAGAACACTATCGACGGTTTCTTCACGCGTTCATCTATGTTCATGCCCCAGCTTAGCTTGGAGTCGAGAATGACCCCTAGGGGTCTTTACTGCTAGGGTATTGCCCGCTAGTTTGGGTGGTTCGAAGGCCTCGATCACGCTCCCCTTTGTGAATAGGATTGCCTCCGTCTTCTGAGAATTGACCGATAAACCACAGTTCTTCGCCCACCTGTAGACTTTACCTAGTGCTGTTGCCATCAATTCGCTCATGGTGCTAAGGAACTTTCCTGATACCGGTAATGCCAGGTCGTCTGCATAAGCCACCACCTTTATCCCATCTCTTTCAAGTGCGATCAGGATATCGTTGACCACTAGGAGCCACAATAATGGTGACAATACACCCCCTTGGGGTGTTCCTCTGTATACGGACCTGACTCTCTCATGCTTGCCCAGTTTTGTGTGGATCGGGCGGCTTGACAACATTGCGCCAATCCACTGGCAGACGGAATGGTCTGTACTGTGAGACATAAGGGCATCGTGAATTGCTTCAGCCTTGACGTTGTTGAAAGCCTCTTCAATGTCAAGAAACACACCCAACGTGTATTCCCTGTTACTAAGTGACTGCTCAACCGTGCTTACTACTACATGCAGCGCAGTTTCGACTGACTTTCTCTTTGTATACGCGTACTGGGAGCCACTAACCCCCTTGGTAAAATACGCTCACGCCAGTATACGTCGAGAAGTCTTTCTAGTGTTTTAAGAAGAAAAGAAGAGAGGATAATTGGTCTGAAGTCCTTAGCGATTATGTGTCCACTTTTTCCTGCCTTGGGGATAAAGATCACCTTGATCTGTCTCCAAGCTAGAAAGATAGGAGTGGAAGAGGCAACTTTTAAATATCACCCTAAGCCACGGAATAACTGAAGCCTGTGATTTTTGCAGCATGATAGGTCAGATCCCGTCTGTTCCTGGTGACTTATATGGCGCAAAAGTATTAATTGCCCATTCAACCCTATCTTGTGCTACTATGTAGCTGGCGGAATCCAGTCTGGCTTAATAAGCTCGCTATCTTACTAAGGCAGGAACGGATTTACTGCAAAATTTTTAAAATAAATGTACTGCGTACTTTTTTTCCGAATCGAGTGTTATCTAGAGCATTGCAACCAATATTTAAAAACGAATGAGGGAAGTTTCTTCGTGGTTTTAACGAACCTGATCATACTCTCAGTACAGTATACAAAATATTTCGAGTTTTCAAAAATTCCCAAGGGGGGTTAAGTCTTAACCCCTTAACCTCCGATTCAAATCCTCCTACCACAACAGAAAGGTATTTTCTCTATTTTAGTTGTTAAGTGAAATCCTGCGGCGTTTCAAATGACTTGACCTTATGTCTATTGATATTCTGAAGCTAATCCTGGCGAATCCTGGCGTTGCGTAGTTACTCTGTAACGGTCTACCTTGTGCTTTTTTTTATTAATTTTGATTTTGTTCTTGTAACTAAAGTTTTACTATATAATTCCAAAATTAAAAAACACTGCTATGCCAATAATTGTAACATAACAGTTTTTATATGCTCTTAAGATACAATACTTAATATAAGCTTTAAAAAAAACAAATATATTCTTAAAATACAATTTATCATTTAGGGTCAACCGAGTGGTGAAGCATTTATTCAAATGGACTCAGAAGAGGCAGCACGGCTATGTGCTCAACAAAAACATAATCAATTTATGGTTTTTGGAAAAAAATATCGTTACATCGAAGTGTTTCAATGTTCTGGTGATGATATGAATCTTGTGTTAAATGGAGGACTCCAATCACCAGTGAATCCAACAAAGCCGCCGCTTCTTTCGCCTGGTATGTTACCACAAGCACAACAAGCGACACCACAAACAGTAACACCACTCCCTCCAACTGTATCCGTATCCCATGCTCATTTAACAAGTCCACATTCTATGTCCTCCTATATTGCTTCACATCCTAGCTCAGCTGGAGTTGCTGCAACCAGTACTGTAGGTGCTACAGGACATATGCCTTCTGTTATTTCAATGCCATCAGCTGCTACGATGGCGGGACCTTTAACATTATCAATTCCTCCACCAAATCAAGCACTTTTGGCACAACAACAAGCTCAATTTATAGCACAGCAAAATTTATTAGCTCGCCAATCGGCAGCTACTGCCGCTGCTGCTGCACATAATGAACAATTTTTTTATCCATCAATGGGCTTACTACATCATCATCATCATCAAGCACCAATTGGATTTTCTCATTCTGCCGCAAACTCGGCAGCTACGCCATACGTTTTTATGCCACGACCCTATTTGCCGCACATGCCTTTGAGTTTTCTATCAGCTCCAATGCCGTCTTTTCAATTAACTGCAGCTCCCACTGCCTCTGCGTTCAGTCATGGTCTATCAAATAGCCTATCGGGACCAATTAAGAGGAGCTATGAAAGCGCTTTTCAACAAGATCCTTCAGCTAGCGTGGCAAAACGACCCCTAACCCGTCCGCCGAACAACCTTTATGCTCAATTCTACCCTCCAGGGGTTTAAGCGTTTTATTCCTCCTTCTTAGTCTTTAAGGCAGCTGTCTACTCACCTGAATATTTTTTAGATATTTTTTTATTCGATTTTATACTAACGACAAAATACATTCCAGTACTTAAGGCTGTAAGTACTCTAAATGACAGGTGGCAGCTCTCTTTCCCCACTTCCTTCCTATCCAAATACCAGACTATACTCTCTATATTCCATCCTTTTTTTTTTGATATTATTATAGATTGCAATATACTTTTTTAACTTTCTATTTTTATGAAGTAAATTTTTAGTTTTTAAGGGATTCTTGGATTAATGTTTTTACTGGAAAGCTATTGTTAGAACAGAAAAGTTGAATGAATTAATGTGGTCACTTGCTGAGTTGTGTTTAGATTGTTAGGGCTTGTATGGACAGTTGTTGAAATTTGTTTTTATTTATTTAATTTGTAGAAAAATAATTGCTTTATATATTTCAAAATTTGTTAAAATATTCGAAAACAAAGTTGTCATAAAAATATGTCAACAACTGGCCAGCAAGTATAGTTAAATGAAACCGAAATCACAATTTGATTTAATAATTGGGCCATCATAAAGCTAGAAAGGTGTTATGGACTAAAAACATTGTTGCTAAATGTCCAAATTGTACTAAAATCGCAATTGTATAAAAATCATTAACTTGCACCTTTCCAGCTTCTCTGCAGGGAGCTAGCAAAATGGAAAAGAAAAAACTAAAGAGGCTAACAAAATTAATTACGGGAAATTACACAGAACAAGCGCAAATCGTTCAAATTGAAATAAATTTTTTTTTTTTTAATTTTTTACTTTATTCGATTACCGAAATGTTTCCTGTAATTACTTTTGTCAGGTGTTGGGATCGTTGAATTGATTAAAAATCAAAAAAAATAAATAAATTCATTTAAAAAAAACATTTCAAGTCGAAGTAAAAGCACTACAAGTTGACATTTCGTTTAAAAAATAGTTAAATGTCGACGCAAGTCGATTTTTGATATTAATTGTTTGTTTTTAGTTACATATATTATCCTTAAGAAGAATTAATATATTTTCTATACTTTATTATTAATTAATATTTTTATTACTATTAATCAAAAATATTTGTTCGTTTTTATACTGGTGTAAGTCGCAAAATCAACTTTGTCTGTCTTTGCTTGGTTTAGAAAATGCAACAAAATATGAACTCAGTGAGAGCAAAAAAAAACAAATTAATTGCAAAAATAATTTTTGGTGTGAAAATCTAGATCTAAGCTGCGTACGCATTTCATTCGTGCTTTGTCTTTTTAGAAGCGATTTTGACTGCTTGATTCGTTAGTTATTTTCAGAATGGCTCCTAACAGTGTCTCTAGTGTCTAGATCTAGATCATGTCTTAGCCTATCCATTTCATTTTCTATTAACTATCTACAGATGCATATATATATCTTTCAGATACTCGTATGTGACTATGTCAAGTGTTTATTAATATTGGGAAAAAGGTTTTTTTTTACTAACATTTGATTATTTACTTAAGCACATAATTGTTAGGTTTAGATGACATTGTTATCCAGAAGAACAGCACTGCTAATATGATTGGTTAGAGGGTAGGACATTTAATAATCAATCCCAAGCAATTGTAGGGAAAATTTTGGGTGTTTCTAATCTCTATTAATTAAGTCATTCGTACTTTATTCAATATTTAATGCATTTATTCTAAGATAATATTTTTGTTTGCAGTATTTGATCTTGTTTGTCACAAATTTGTCTGCAAGCTATACATTCCATGGCACTCTAAATGCCTGTTTCCGCGATTCATTTAAAAAAACAACATGGATGTCTCAGCTGCCGTATTAGTTCATTTTAATGTTAATATACATTCGGTCAAAAAACTACCGGGAATTGTTAAATAAATCACAAATTTTACATTTAATCATCAAAATTTACTTTGTTACCTTCAAAGTATTACCCCTTTGAGCTATACACATACTCCAGCGCTTTTTCCAATCTTCGAAACATTTTTTATATGCACTTTGAGGTATGACTTTCAACTCTTTCCACGAATTTTCTTTTATGGCTTCAATGATCTCAAAACGTGTGTCCCCCCAGGAACTTCTTTATTAGGAAAAATTTGACTGAAATACTACAAAAATAACCTAAAATGTATATGAAATTAGATACCCCCCCCCCACAGAAGCAAAGCATGGACCTAAATTAGGTGAATATGGTGGTTGATCGATGGTAGTCATCGCGTGGAAGATCCACGAGTTGTTTTTCCATAGTTCTGGTCGTTTTTTACGGATTTTCTCACGCAAACGCTTTAGTACGTCAAGATAGTATTTGCTATTAACTGTTTTTCCCTCCGGAAATAATTCATGGTGTACCAGACCGCGAATATCGAAGAATACATGAGCATTACCTTGATTTTTGAACGACTTTGGCGTGGTTTCTTGGGTTTCGGCTCGTTTTTTTATCTCTCCATTCCGAGGATTGCTGACTTGTCTGCATATCATATTCATAGACACACGTCTCATCACTAGTTCCATGAACGTTGGGTCGGAATTCGTACGATCAATCATGTCCAAAGAGATTCGCACACGGTACTACTTTTGAAGAAAATTCAGCTTTTTTGGAACAAGCCGTGTAGTGACGCGTCTCATGCACAAATTTTCAATCAGCATTGCACGAACTGACTCATGTGACATGTTTAGATCATGTGCTCTCTCTCTCTCTCTCTCTCTTAAGCTGGTACGACGATTTTTAAGCACAATTTTTTTCACTGCGTCTGTGTTCAGTTCAGTGTTAGAGATTGAAGGCCGTCCAGATCGCCGCATGTCTTCAACGATTTCCCGGCCCTCTTTGAACTCATATGCACGAGTTTTTGATAAAATTAGATTACCAAATGTTTTTTCCAACATTTTCAACGCTTCAGCACATGAAATTTGGTTCGCGACACTGAATTTAAGGCACACTCTTTGTTCCATAATTATTGAATTCTTCATGAAGCACTGCATGGAGCACTAATGGGGCAGACTAACTCTTCCAGCTACTGTAAACAAACTAGTAAACAAATCGCTCTCAAACTTGGTATAACAATGAAAGACAGTGCCAAAAACATAGGCGAAAAATATTTTTGAAATCCTTTCAGCTGAGGCAGTTTAAATTAACAATTCCCGCTACTTTTTTGACAGAATGTAAATATGCTCGTTAAGTGTAAAGACTATCATGGCAACGACTAAACTTAAACCAAATGTCTAAACGTACATCCGCTTAAGTGAGTAAATTAAGGTGGAAGGAATTAATCACCAAACTCCATTTCGCGGCAATTTAAGCTAGGATATACTACCATGTTCAAAAAACTTGAGGCATTTACATATTTATAAAACCAAAAATCTCATTGTCGCCTTTTTTTCTTTTTTTTATGGGAGCGGGGAAATGCATTTACGCACCTGACCAATAATACCGGCTAAGACCCCCTCCCCCTCCAGGAAGACCACCACGGGACCGTCAAGAAGACATTACTTCGTGGTGGAGTCCTATTAAATAGCCTCCCCCCCAAGCCAACAGGTGCTCTCCTGAGAGCGCCTGTCTTCTCGCCACCCCAACAAGTTAGCAGGTGCTCCCATTAGGGAGCCCCATTGTTGTCTCCTTCCTTTTGCCGAAGGATCCCCCTCACGAAAAAGGCAATTCTTCGCCAGCGGTCCTCCCTCTACAGCATGACCCCAACAATATTGTCCGGAGTTATGCTGCCCGTCTCCGCCTCTAGTTTAACCCTCTCCGTCCTCCAACGAACACATTCAAAGAATGTGTGGAGGGCGGAGTCCGATGTAGAGCCGCAGTATAGACAGCGCGGGCTCGACACCTTCTCTATACGGTGAAGGAAGGCCCGGAAATGCCCGTGCCCCGTCAGCATTTGTGTGAGGTAGTAGTCCACCTCACCATGCTGACGGTTAAGCCAAGTATCCAGCTGAGGAATCACTCGGGCTGTCTACCGGCCCCGCGGCTCTCCATCCCATCTTTCTTGCCAGGACGCCATGGTCCTGGCCCGAGCTACCTTCGCGGCCTCTCCTCCAATTACGGGTTTCTCCCGGTGGACGAACTGTCGCTCCCTGGCTAAAAGGTCAATGGGTATGACCCCCGCGATTACTAGCACCGCCGGTTCCGAGACCGTGCGATAGGAACTCACAATGCGGAGCGCCGTATGGCGTTGTACCGCAAGTATACGTTTGCGGTACCTTTCCCACCGCATTGCTGTCTTAATACATAGCAAAATGGTATTTTTAAAATATATTTAATATCTTCAGAGAAAACTTAATGAAATATTTCCACCTCCTGGGGAATTTTCACCAGATTTAAATATTTAACATTTTAATCGTTTTGGATGCAGGCTAATTGTTTGTTCGGCTTTAGCCGCAGCCTCCTCTAGCTAGAAGCCCGGAAAATATGACAGTTCGGCCATTTCACCACCAAACGTGTCGTCATTATTTCATCTATTTTCGTACCACAGATAAGCCAATCCACGGAGACGGAGTTGGATCAATTGGTTGAGCGAGACCATGGATTTTAAAAATTGAATCAAAAAAGTCCCTGGGGTGTTGTTAGCTCGCAGCAATGCAAAAACAAGACATTCAAGTCTCCTCGCTCCCCTTACCCTAAATTCCCTTCCGGGCAAAGGCATGCTAACGTATCAAAGGGTTGTCCCTAGACTTTTGCCATATCGTACAATAAAAAAAAAACAAAAACAAGAAATTATTAATTGTTTATCGTGACTACAATGTTCAGAACATCTGTAGGTGAAAACCAACTTACCCCGCCCCTGGTCGATGACGTAAGCGCGTCACCCACGTGACGCTTGTCTTGCCGATGTCTATTTTTAGAATATATGTATATGGTCAGATAGATCACAACATATAAGTTGTTGTGAAAACAAAGTTTTTTCACATCTTTAACTTTGGCAGGACCAGTACTGGAGCAATTTTGAAGATATTTTTACGATACATTTTATTGAGGCTATGATTCAGCTCTACATTACCGGACCAATCGACTTGATTAGTGTAAAATCTGCAAGACCAACAACACCGCATTACCGCTGGCGTAGCTAGCTCCACTAGATGCTGATAATCATAAGCTTCAATTAAAAGAATAATTCTCCAAGTCAATTAGGAATAAAGATATTTTGAAAAAAAAACAACGAGTAAGTATAATACTTTAATGATACGCTATATATTTCGGAGTCCTACAGACTGCCTGGCAGCGCAAGTGTATTCCAAGCGGAAGTCCTCGCGATCCTGAAGGCATGCTGTTTGTTGGGACTCAGTGAATTACCAATAGTGAACGTTGGCATTTTCACTGAAAGCCATATTGCCATAAAGGCGCTTAACTCTGTTACATCCTCCTCAAAGGTAGTGAGGAGCTGTAGCGAGAAACTCACCTCTCTTCGGGTGATTCAATATCACCTCTGGGTTCCAGATCACAGAAACAGTCCAGGAAATGATGCGGATGAACTCGCGAGGAACGGCTCTGCCTTCCACTGCTCTGGAGCAGAAGTAGTTCACATTCCACTTAACACCCTTAAAAGCGAGTTTCTCCAACATTTCTTAGCGAAGGCTAATCTCAGATGGAGCGCTTTCTCTACCCGTGCCATTTCGAGATCGACTTGGCCGAGATTCAATAAGAATAGAACATCGGAGCTGCTCAATAGGTCTCGCGAACTCATCTCAAAAATAGTCGCCGTCTGCACGGACCATTGCCTGATTGGCGTGCATGCAGCCAGACTGGAACTTCTCGCCAACTCTCAATGAGAAACCGTACTTCATTTTCTCTGTAGGTGCCCAGCCTTGGCAAGCATCAGAAAGAAGTCACTAGGAGAATACTTCTTTAAAAACCTACAAGCAATCTCAGGAGTAAAAATTGGGGCGTTAGCTCAACTTCACAGGTTGGTTTTAGCACTTTTCTTGCGCCTCGTCGGCGTCTCTGATCTATACCGCGTGCGTCTGATTCGCCATGTATAACTTTAAAGATACATTTAGTGCTAATTGGAGGGCTGATTTCGCAGACCCTCTCTCGCCACTTGAACTAACCAACCAAATATAATATATTATTCATCCCTTTGCTAAAATTCTAATTGGAATTTACAACTTATTCATCATAAGTAGTTTCGTTTTCGGATTCGAATTTCACAATAGGGCACGCCCCTGTATATACCGAGCAGATAGTCGATCCAGTAGAAATTCCATCACATGGAAAGTCGGTGGAAAATTTACACAAGTTCCAGTTGGAACTATGCATAACGCCTAGGACATCGGTATACAATATTTACCTTACTTTCGACATAGAGTTTCGAAGCAGTTCCACATCGAATCTTCGTGTATTCCACGTGATTTTTCTTACTGGGTACCATATTGCCTGAAATTCTACTAGAATCGAAATTCATTTCACTTAAATCCAGCTTAAGTTCTTTCTTTAAATTTCTAAGATTGGCGTAACGAGATAGAGAACGGAAATTTGTGTACCCGTCAGGAGTTGAAATTGTTGGCATTTTAAATGAAATCATGCAGCAGTTATCAAAGGCGGAGTGAAATGCCAATGTCGATCAAAGAAATAATTGCGTTTACGGATGGCCGATCTTCGATTCGATCTCGAGAGATCGATCTGCCGATTGTTGAATCGATTTTAAGGGCGACCTATTCAACTCGAATCGATTTATTGATTTCCGATTTCGATCTATTTAAGGCGTGCCAAAAATTAAACAACTACTGAATTTTTTTTGCATTTTATCTTGAATTTGTGTAATAATCCGACAAATGTAAAAAAATTTTAAAAGAATCGTAAATGTTCGATGAATTCCTTTGTGATTGCTACAATATTTTAGTGTTAACTGTGTAGTTTAGTGACTACCGCATGATTTTGTCATCGGAGGCTTTTATGTTTTATTTCTGGTTTGGCGATTCCACAACGAGAAAGAATTAAGTTACTTAAAGAAAAATCTAAAATAAGTGATACTGGAATGTTCGATTTTATGTTTTTATACAAATTGTTTTTTGCTGCGGAGTCAATCCCAGTAAAACAAATCACGAGGAGTACACGACTCGACGTGGAATCGCTTCGAAACTAAGTTGAATTTTGTATACAGATGTCTTAGACGTTATGCATATTAGTTATATTCAACTCCAAGTGGAATATAACTAGTGGAATAGACAAACAAAATAAATTAAAAAGATGAAAAATTTATTTTGAGTGCTTTAAAATCTTACATAGTCTTTTGCTAATATATGAAAATTCTTTAAGTTTTTTCGATCACAATTACCACTTGAATAGTAAACCAAAATTGCGTTCATTTTGAAATTTGCAACTGAGAGGTAGTTATGTTGGATCCTAGGCGCTCCAAGTGTCTGATTTCGAGGGGCAGATCTGACCTTGGTATAATTACTGGGGTTATCACAGGTCATTGCCCTATTGGCTTACACGCGAAGAAACTGGACATCTTCTCAAGCGACTTCTGCAGAAGCTGTATGGACGAGGAGGAGGAGGAAACTATTTTCCACTTCCTTTTCTGGTGCCCTGCACTGGCAACTGGCAGTCTTGGCGATCTGGAGGCGGCTGACGTTGCAGATCTCTGGCGCTTCACCAATAGCTCCAGATGGTTCCACTGAGGAGGTGGTGGGAATTCTTACATTCCCGTGGCATCACAATGGGCCTATTGAGGTCTAAGTGTGTTCTTCAGGACGGCCACACGAACCTAACCTAACCTATGTAATTATGGAAAAGGGGAGATAAGGGTACACTATTCACCGACTATCGACGGTGAGCAGGCTGTTCAAATCTCATCTTTCACGATTATTTTTTTGAATAGTATGCCAGTGGACTTGTGGTAGTGTTTGAAGCACATGTTTGAATTTAACGTTGGCAACTTGTTGCGTTTGCCATTTGTTCTTTGGCAAGGTGAAGACAGGGCGGAAGATAAAGTTGGACTGTCAACTTTTATTTGCGGTGATTTCCGTTTAAAACGAAAGAATAAAACATTCTCAGAATATTTTCAAAAAACCTCCCCAAGATGTACATTTTTAGGGCTGAGACCAGAAACCTTCACAGAAATTTTTTTTGGGGTGTATATTTTTAGTTGTGTTCGTTTATTGAGGACCAGTCAGTACTTAAAAAAAACTCTTCCATTATCGCACTTTTTTTCGATTAAATAAAAAAAATTTGTGAAATAGCCAGTGTTGCTTAATCAAGATTTTTATGCTACAAAGGCTGTTTTCTGTTATTCAATAAATTGGTTTACTAATGTTCCTATATTTTTATATATGGGAACAGTTTTAATTGCTTGTAATCTCAAAATGCTGAAATAAATTGAAATGATTAACTGATTTGATCTGTTCGATCTATGGACATCGATCTTTTTAAGGCGAATAATCGACCTACAAAATCGGAAAAAAATTACAGATCGATCCGTACTGAATCGATTTTCTCAATTCGATCCCCTATCCCTAATTGCGTTTAATATAAAAGGCTTACATTCAAAACTTTTCAATATAATTTAATGTTAGTTGGAATATACTCTTATCAGGCTTATTTTGTTCTCATTATAAACAAAACCAAACCCCGTAAATTTCCAGGTATTTATTATTAGAAAACTATCTGAAATTGAGTATTTTCAAAGGTTTAACAGAAACAAACATTCCAAAAAATCTCAAGGACGTACAAATTAAAAGAATATATAATGTAATGCATGAATATTATTACGCTTAATTAAAAAAAAAAAAGAAAAAAAACAAAACAAAAACAAAATTGATTTTGCGGCTTGCGTATGTTGAAATTTGGCTAGTAAAACCAGCAACAATAGTCGTTACAAGACTGAAAGGAAATAACATTTTCCTTAGGTCGTATATTTAGGTTTCACTAGAATTACTGTCGTATTTAGAACGTTTTTTTTTCTATATAAATATTTTTTACTTAGATTGTATCTTATGTGTTTTAAGTATCTTCTTTAAGGTGTTTGGAATCATTTATATACGATCCTTTTTATTTAGAAATATTTTTATATAAATGTTTAATTAATTTTTACACATACACACGGCCTTCATTCTCATAAATTTTATTTAATTATTGATGTTTGCTTAAGTATGCTAATCGGCAGCGGAAAAAGGCAGCTTTCCATAGCTTTTAGTCGAATTTTATATCGAAATTAAGTTGGTCATTTCATTGTGTCACTCAATTGGCTCACAAATAGGCTTTAGAAACATATTGAATATTGAATTGATCTAAAGCATCATTTTTTATTAAAGGAAAATAGCTTATCGTGGTATTGTAAAATTCATTTTGTGTACATATTATATTATTTATATGTACATACATAAACATTCCTTACACTAATGTCTTACACAAATTAAACCAAAACATTAATGATTTGTATTTCAACAATTCGCTTCAATAACATTCCAATTTGAGAACAAAATCGTATTCAAGTAGCTTTGAGTTTAGCGGTAATAGGATTATTTTGCCAATCTTACAGCAACAAACCTGAATTTTCGTGAGTACGGAGACCTCATTACGCTTTTAGTTATGAATAAATAATTTATCCGAACGATAGGACAGCAAAACATTAATAATTAAATAAAGTTTAAAAAAAAAATAATAAAAAACAATAAATATCACGCACAAGAATTGACAATAAATTTTACTATGATTTCCTGTCACGTTCTTGGGTTTTCTCTTTAAGAAAACATAATACAAAGTGCATTATATTTACATACTTTGACTAGCATTTAATTTTTCATTAGAATAAATATATTTAAAAAAAAACAACAACAATCTTCTATGGCGCTTATTCTTACCAAATGTGCATTGTGTGTTCACTGGGTTCTGGATGCTCTAAAGAAATTCACTTCTTGATGATCTTCTTACGTATTGGCAGTAATAAAACAAAATGTCGCTTCATTTTAATACAGATAAGTAATGTTGCGGTGTTTAAAGGGCTGTTCATCATCACGTTAGCGCTCGATGTATAGCAAAAGAAAATCAAATTTTCTAATTTCATTTGTTTGAACTATTCGTTTTGTGTCTAACAAAAAAACAATTTCATTTAATTTTTCTTTCTGTATTTTTTTTATGTTTTATTATTGTTCTTATCTTTTTCTTTTATTTGTTTTTCTTCTTCTGAATTTCTTATATGTAGCATGATAGACCTCTTGATTCCAAATTGCTTAATATTAATTATTATTACCATATTTAAAACATACTTAACTAACGAAATACTACATTATATATAATACTGTATTGTTTTCATCAAAACTGAATGATCATTCACTCTGTTTCATTCGTCACGATTAGGCTATGCTAGTTTGATAAGTGTCTTTCCTGTACCAGGCTTTCTTGCTTCTCAAGCTCGTTGAAAGTTTTAATTGAAAATGATCAGTGTATTTAAAAGTAAATTAACATCACTTCTAGTTATTATATTATAGGCATAGTACGAACACAAATAGTAGACCAGCTTCGAACAAAACTGCAAAAATTTCCCGGCACTTAATTCCATTTTTCATCTAAATGGTAATGTCGCTGAGAGGAAATTACCCAAAGTGGAAATCTCTAAGTCAACTTGTATGTAGTTGTAAATGTCATTTCGTCCGAGTAAAAACTTTGTTCATGCATCCAATTTGCAGGTGAATGTTTTATTCAAGCGACAAGGTTCACAGTGGACCTGTTGCATTCAGATTGAAACGAAGAATTGAAAAAGAAATGCGGACTAATTTCATACGAAAGTAACGAATTTTTAGAACTGTCAATTACTTAACCAACACATATGTCCGCTTGTACGAATTAATCTACAAAAAGGGAAATTTCTCTTCTGAGAGTTACAAAATTGAGTCTCTCTTACTGATTTTTGACAGATAGTATTTACTGTTTGACAGTTAGTATTTACTCTTCCCTACGAGGAAGTAATTAAAGGAGTAGAAAGAAGCTCAGGAAAATCGTGGCAATTTTAAGCTTGTGTGAGATTCCCATGCATACAATCTCATAAGCGAAAGACAGGCGATTAGAAAAGTATTTTATGTTCAGGGGCTTTGACGCGTATTTTAAAATATTGAACTAAATAATAAATTGTGTGCCGACATTGAAACTAAGTGACAGCTAAGACCCAGGGAACAGATAAAAAGCCTACTTCCTCTTAGCAAAAAGCGAATAAATTTGACAGCACAGCCATAGCCGCCGAACAAAAACCTGCCAGGTTCACACACACGACATATACACGATAGGGCTTCTCCTTTAGTTACTTCCTCGTAGTACTTTTCCATACAAAATTAGGTCTGTTCACGTACCTGCAGGAATTATAATTCCTGCGCAGAAAACTGCAGAAAGTCGTTTTCGTACTCAGTTTGACAGCAGATTTTTGCTGACGTCACCGCTTCCCCACCCGCAGGAAAGTTCAGGAATTTGCAGTAGCTTTAAACTGCCTTACTTTTCCTTACTATCACCGGCTGATGTCAAATAGCTGAGTTGTGTATTTTTGAGGTTATTTTCTTGTCACTTTTGGCACTCTCCTTCTACTTTTTCAGGAACTTTCAGAAAAATGTTTTCGTACTTTTGACATCTGCACCCCCACCATATAAAGAAGGAAAATGCAGGAATTTTCAGCTGCAGAAGTACGTGAACAGACCTATTGCTAGAGCCTTGCCAGACTATTTGGTTTACGTTTGACCAGGGAAATTCAGGGAGCTGTGCTTCTATTTAGTATCTATTCTATGTTGTAGGTTTACTGTGCCCGAAACTAGAGCAAAGAAGATCAGAGTAGCTCAGATGTCATTTTTATGTAAAAATCGAGCAGAAACCTCTGGACCCTTTTCAAACTTTCTATGAAATGTCAAATGAATTCATTCCTGTTGAATAAATGTTCGGTGTGAACATAAAATATACAACTGCGATATTTGCGAGAAAGTTACAAAAATACTGAATTATAAATCTTGGTCTTATTTTAAAGATTAAGGATGCAAGTTGGTATCACTACTGCTTTGGCATTCGTAGCAACCGGACGCCGAGAAATGCGCAAAATGAACCCGCGATTTTCGGCTCTCCCAATTTGGTACTTGGCCATAAACGGGATTAGTCGAGAGATTTGCAGTAGCTTAAGCCAAATTTCAGCAAAACAAAGTTATTATATGCAGCCTTCAAAGCGGAAGATCGACTTAGACCATAATGGCCTATTGCGATACCACGTTGGGGATAGATTCCCGCCCCTATGAAAAGATACATTTTAATACTTGGATCTCCTATTGAACCAAACTAGGTCCCTAATATCAGCAGATCTCAGTTTAGCTTAATCCTCAGCCATGTTAATTTAGCATATATAGAGGTAGTATACATTCCTTTGTGAGATTTAATAGCAGCCTGAAAGTCTGTGAACATTCATTCTAATGCTACCTTTATAGTCATGATTTCTTCTTAAGAAACACTGCAGTAGTTTGGCCAACCAAAAAAAATGTTTAGGTCAAGGAGTTCTGACTAGAACCTCCACCCATT
Source organism: Leptarthrus brevirostris (assembly GCA_964036015.1). Taxonomy (NCBI): domain Eukaryota; kingdom Metazoa; phylum Arthropoda; class Insecta; order Diptera; family Asilidae; genus Leptarthrus; species Leptarthrus brevirostris. Next base: position 150,381,352 of record OZ038372.1, read on the forward strand.
CTATCTTCCAAGTTAGCCGTCAGTGTTAATATGCATTGGGGACTTCCTGCCATTCTTGTCCTATGGGAATAGAGGAGACGAGCTAGGCGTTGAAATAAGGCTTGCTATGGTGAAGTAAATATGTTATACCTACTTTTATCCAGAATTTTGGAATGTCCGTAGTCGGTACGTGTCCAGATTTTGACTGAATTGAGTTGAATGGTTTAATTTAAGTTTAATTTAATTTTAGTTCTCCAGGATGCTGGTTTTCAGAGGACATGTTGCTAAAATATTTGGGTATTTACTCGAGATTAAAAGGCAACTTCGTCAGCACAGACGATAACTTTATGGCCAGAAGTGTTCTAGCTCTAGAAGTATATCGTTGAGGACCAAATTCCAAAGAAGCAGCGAGAGAATCCCTCTTTGAGGAGTGCCCCCAGTTGCATATCTTTTGAGTATAAGATTTATAAGCTCGGTAACTTTCTAGATTCAACCTTCGGTATCGCCTCGGATTTGACGATGGTTAATTTCTTGTACATGATTGAGGCTTCTATATCATCGATATAAAACAGTGTTCGACCATTTGTAAAGGGAGGAGGGGGGGGGGGGGGGAGGGGGGGCAGTAGCTGGTATGGCTTCAATATGTCAACAAACTTGTTTTTCCTTCTCCCCCCCCTGCCCCTGTTGTACCCTGAAGACCACATCATTTATGCTCGTTAACTTTCCACTGTTGTTAAAGCTTTGGTGATTTTCCTTTTAGCCGCAGAAGATTGAACAGCCAAGCGGTAGAATTAGCTCTGGTATCGTATCGAGTTTTCATTCTATCGTTAGGTATCTTTCTTGTCTTCGTTCTTGCCAATGTTCTTGCGAGACGCTACTGAAGCATGGTTATATACTCTTCAGTATCCTTTTCAGGCATTCCGAATTTTAGAATTTTAAATCACTCGGCAAGCGAATTTGTCATCCAAACATATTGGATATTGGCTAAGCTAATGGAAATATCGGGAAATCGCTATCCCAATCCCGTTGACATTAATCCACTACTTTCGCAAGATGTTCGGTTACTGTTCTATTAAATTGTTCAACAATACCAACCATGAGATTGTGGGTGGAATACTTCAGATTTAAGGTTTCGTCCTAATGAGGAACGCGAAATCTGCAGATCTAGTTTGGTGCTAACTCCTCTGCCACTGTCTTTGTTTCTTCATTTGGGATGGAATATAATACTGTTGTGAAATAGTTTGGCAACGTCAATTGCACTTCTCTCAAAAGGTGCTCCAACATTGTATTGCGGCATCGCTCCCCATATTTTTATTTGAGGTCCCTGAGTACGGGCACGAACACCACATTTACGACACCAGTCCTGCATCCACGACGTGGTGATCGTACCAATCTTGCATTGCGGTAAAGCATGATCAAGCCAGCTCAGTTGGTTAGTGCGTAGCTCCATTTCACAAATGTCACGATATTAACATTTTACAGCAATCGCCACTCCGGGATTCAAGAAGGAATAGTGGAATACAGCCTTTATTTCACAATTCAGAAATATTTATGGCTGGTCTCCTGAAAGGCAACCATTGCCCCCAATCGGTCATAGGTCTCTTAAAATATGATAGTCGCTGGAATCTTAAATTACCCGAATTGCAGATTTCCTTTGCTACGTTTACTGCTGATTGTACAATTCCTTAAGAACCCTTTTTATGGTTTCTGCCTTCACCAAGTTGGTCACAAAAGTTTTGCAATACATTTTAAGTTCTTTTGCGGAGACGATGAAGTTTGAGTTCATAGTCCTTAAAATACAAGCGGTATTCACCGAAGCTTCTTTTAGACTTCATCCCCGGAATTTTTAAACCACCTCTCATGTTCTTTATCAATAACTTTATCAGTCGGCTATATATTACTGGGCTGCTTAAACTGTGTCAATAATATTTTTAGAGGTGAAAATGCTTTGTGCACCGTCAGGCGGTTCCGTTTCCTTGTCTATGGGACTCGCACCCACTAAAAACCTCCTCCTTTCAGGCTTGCCTTCCACCCGGCACCACTGCTTATCTAGTTCTTATTCTGCCGCCCATTCGCTGCTTCTTGGGTATGCTCTTACTTTTGTTGTATAGAATCAGCTGAATAAAGACTTCAACCAGATTCCATTTTTTCTTAGTTAGAAGCATGCTCTCCACCCTCTTCTCTGGCGCGAATCCCCCGAGCTCTCTCCGCCTCCCATTTCCGCACTGTAATAAGCCTCGTGGTTGTGCTATGCACCGTTCTTGACTGAGCCGGCGTACTGGCAGGCTGCCCTTCCTGTTTTTTATATTTTAAAGATATAAACGTTAAAGTATCCGTGTCTGGTCAGGCATTCTATCAGGTAGTAGTTCATCTATCCGTATTCTATTTTTAGCCACTTCCTCAGATCCGGTATTAGCCTAGTGGTCTATCTGTCTCTGATCTCTCTGTCTCAGCGGTCTTACGATCACATAAAGACGTGTTCGCTGGCTTCGTTTTTCGTAGTTTCTTTCCCGATTTCGACCTTTCTATCGTGTCGTCGTTTTCGAATCTTGTGCCATGGCCATGACCGCAACTAGGACCGCCGGCTCCAACACTGTTCGGTAGGCGGAAGGAACTTTAAGCGCCGCTTGCCTCTAGACCGCTTCCAACCGGATTTTATATTTTGCTATATTTGTACAACAAGATCGAGTTTGTAATCGTTATGAATAGTCGTCTCTTACTCGTTAATGGACCTCCGGTGTGTTCCTAAAAAGTGAGTTTGGAGTTAAACCTTATTCCTGGATATTTAAGAGCTTGGCTCTTGAAAATGTCTTGCTTAATCGACGGATCCGCCGTCTAGTGAGCAGGACAATTTTGAACTTTTGGGTGACCATGCTTAGACCACATTTCTCCATACAGGTGGTCACCCGTCGTATAAAGTGGCTCAGTCTTAGCTGCGCGGCTTCGATAGCTCGCCCACGATTACTGTGGCGAGAAAGAAGTGTCTTTTGAAACGTTAACGCGCAACATCATGTCGTTCTAAACATAGGATCGGCACTTAAGCGACACCTGCCGTGATTTACCTTCTACCTGGTCCTTCCGTGGTGTCATAAAATAAGACCCTATCATGTAAATGGCTCTCCATCGTCCCTAGAAGATGCCGAGGTAGATTGAAGGTGTGCTCCAGAGCGTTCAACATGTCACACTATCCGCCAGATAGTTGAAGGCATTTTTAACATCCAGTCCCGCCAGCAGGACGACCTTTCTTGAGCGATGGTTCCCTTGTGCGCCACATGGAAGGCTTCTATTATTTCTTCTACCGGTCCGATGAATGATCGTCCTTTCCGAAAACCGTACTGCTTGTTTCTCGTCTAATTCAAGCAGCGTAAACATCATATCAATCGTCAAACCGCTTATGAAGAGTAAAATTTCTGGGATTTGATTTTTTCTTTCAAAATATTTCGTGTATTAAATGAAAGTGTATTGCAACAATAAATTCAACAGTATTGTTATCTATAAGCTTACACAGTACACAGTTTCGTCACAACTGTAGAACACGCTTTATTATCTCATTGTTTAAGGAAAAATAAATATTCTAACCGACGATTTTTTTTTCAAATCTACCAAACCAAATCGCAAATGCCCATCTTCTGTTTCTTGATAAAATTGCATAAAATTTGTTGCTTTACTTTTTGGGTTTTAAACAAACTCCAGAAAGTTTTTCCCAAAAGGTAAAGGAACAAACTTGATACGATTGATTTCTTTACTAATTAATTAATTACTAATTATGTGTTTCTACAACTACAGCCTTTCATAGGTACAGCTCTTTTTTTGGAAGCAGAAGTAATACATCAAATATTTAACTACATATAGTAAAATTTAAAAAAATAACATTTTTACTTATTTCTAATTTTTTTCTCATAATTTATGAACTCATTTCACAAAAACTTTTAGTGTTATCACGTCTGCATCTATTTTTGCTGTTATCTAACTTGCTTATAATTCGTCCTTGTCTATGTATTAGTAAATAAAACAAACTTGCTATATGTCTGCGTCTAGCACTCTCAGCCCTATTTACATAATATAATAAATAAAAAAAAATTGTGGTGGTTATCGGGTGATAAATCAGCAATTTAACGTTTGCAAAATCTCTTCATCATGTGTGGCTCAACTTAAAAAAAATTAAAAAAAATGCAAAAAAAATCACAAAATTTCGTACAAAGGATAAAAAAAACATTCTTTTGGTGGTGTGTGTGGAATTTTATATTTTGGGCAGTGGGAAAAATATCTTACAAATTTATGGCTAAAACGGTGAGTGTTTCCATTTTATTTTACTTTTATTTATTTAAATTTACCATTAATTTTTAATTCTATGTCCTCAATTAATTTTGTTAATTTTCAACTACTCTTTTTTTTTGGAAAGTAAAAGTTAATTGTGTCCGTCGAACTCATTCATTTGTACAAGTAGTAGGCCTTAGTTAGAATAGTCGTAAAATGCTTTTTTGGAGAGGTAAACAAATTATATTTTAATTCATTTGCATGCTCTTTCTCTTTCTTTTGACGATGAAATTCGCTTTTATGGTTTAAGAAATAATATTCGTTATGAGATTAGATCCTTTTGGCTGTGGTATATAATTCGTTTTTTTTTCAAAATATGAATTAGGGAGAGAATTTAAGATCAAGTTAATATTGGTGAATGGTTCAAATTTATAATTATTTTTTATTTTGTATTGTTTCTTTAGGGGGAACGATAGTGGCGCCACCTTTTGGTGGTTATACACCATTTGCGCCACCAGCTACTCTATTGCCACCACCGCATCGTGCCCATCCTGCTTTTTACCCACCATTCGTTTATTGGCCGTATCCGAGCCCACCAGTTTCACCAACAACATATTTCGGACATGCTCCACCAACACATGTGGCACCAAGTATACCAGCGCAACATCAAGCTGCAGCTTTGGTAAGTTGATAATCGTAAATAACATCGCTGCTTCAGTTTTTTTTTTAAAGGAAGTTTTAAGGATGGTTTTTTCTTAGTGCGTGCATTAACTCATATTCATAATTTCACCACTACGAATAAAGGATTTTATTTTATTTACATACTCCGAACCTCATTTAAGCCTTACAAGGCAAAAGTAACAAAATAATTGGTAGTTCAACCCTGTAGTCTTGGTTTATTCCATTAAAGCTCTGCGAAAATGGAGCTAATAGGTAAAGAGGGTTAAGGGGATGAAAAGTTTGGTCCTTGAATCAATCTTATTATTTTTAGAATCCTCCACACAGATTTAATTTTGCTTTATTTTGCTTTTATTGACGTAGTCGAACTCTTGGTTGGTTGATTGGCTAGGTGCGGGGGGGGGGGGGGGGGGGGGGAAGTCGCGTCCCAAATACCGAGGCTCAAATGGCTCGTTGTACAGCTCCCGCTCGGCAACGTTCTCTTAAGGGCGGAAATAGGGTTAGGACAGCGTTTTCTCAATGATTTTCATGAATTTTTTTAACACATAAGGAATCTATATATTTTATTTATACCTTGGGGTCATTTTACACATATATTCAAGAGTATATTCTGAAATTTTCAAACATTTTCCTCGAAAAATATCGGAGACATAAGCTGCCGCGCATTGTAAGTCGCCATCTGGTTGGGCAATTTGTTTACTGGATGTCACAATTTTCATCTGAAATCAATTTTTCAAAAAAATTTACTCTTTTTATAAGTGTCTCTTCTATTTGAACCTCACTCCCCCCAAATAAATCGAAAATTAATATTATTTTGAGGAATGTGAAAATTTAGTATGATTTTTTACCATTTTTTTGTACTTTTTTTTACAATAAAAAAATAGTTAAAATAAAGATATTGTTTAGGATTGAGGTTCAAATAGAGCGTATTTATATGTATAAAGAAACTATGTGCTGAGTTTGATAACGATTGATCAAAAAATGTAGGAGCTAGAGTGTAGACATATTCGAACAAAGTAGTTTCGAGAAAAACGTGTTTAAAAAGAACCGCGCTCCAACCGTTCGACCGAGAGTCACTCACTGAAACGCTTATAACTTTTAAACGGCGTGGAATTTTGTTTTGAAATTTTCAGAATATATTTTTGAATACAATCGATTTATGAAAAAGAAAAAAATTTAATTTTTTGAAGACTCTACACCTATTTCCCCTCCCCTATTTACTATCTTGGCGCGCTCGGGGCCTGAACGAGAGCTACTCACTTTAATGGCTTATAACAATAGAACGAGTCGGAATTTTCATTTAAAATTTTGGGAACATATTTTTCAATAGCTTTACTAACAATTTATGAAATAAAAAAAAATCGATTTTTTGAACCGCCTAACCCTATTTCCCCCCTTAAGTATCGAGCCTACTAATATACCCAGTCTATTAACTTCAGCAAGCTCTTCGCAGAAGTCAGTTTGCTGTAATGCTGAGCAATGACCGAGAACATATAAGATGGTCTCATCTTCCCTCTGCACATACTGGAGTAGTCTACTTCTATTATTTTAGCAGGAGCTATTAGGCGGGCATGCCTACATAAAGTTTCAGATGGACCTTATTCATCTTAATTATTTTATTTTATTTAGATGCGTTTAGAGATCTCCGGAATTCTTTTGTATGTCTTGCTGTTTGGCATCCCTCCCAACTTTCTTTAAGCCTTCTCGTCGCCCATTCCAGGATTTTCTTTTTGATTTTCTGGATATAAATGCCCAAGTTGATCATTATTGGAGTTTCCTGGTTTGTCCCCTTCTACGCGAATTCATTGTTCTTTTTCAATTCCTGGGATTCCGCAGTGCCCCGGCACGTATATTAAGGTTACTTCGTTTTGATTCCCTTATTTCGCAAGAGCCCTCTTACAGCTCTCTAACGTTTTCAATTTCACCATTGCGTTTGTTAGTGATTTTATTGACGCCTGGCTACCTATGAAAATTGGTATTTTAGAGGATCTCACCCCTCTTCCATTAACTTCTTTGCTCGTATTTCTATCGCTGCGATCTAGTTCTGAAGACCAGACCCCACTCCATATCTCGAGGTTTTGTTCCTCGTATGTATGTTTTCTTGGACCACTCCATTGTTGATCAATTCTTTGATGTTTACCTCCAGTTACCGGTTTGGAAGTCCAAATATACTTTTGATCAAATATTCGTTTCAAGTTTGAGTGACCTTTTTATGTTGGGTGAGTTGTCCCTTTACTTTCCACACTTTATTCATGCGTAAACGTACGACCGATCTCAGTGCCACAGATTTAACATAGAATCCGAGTGGGGATAATCTTTAAGGTAACCTCAAGGTTCCTCGCCGTTGTTGACATAGCTGCCCCTGTGATGACTAAGCAACAAATGTGCTGCACCTTTCATTTCCTTCTGGTTTGTTCTTACCTTCATTTCTTTCTACCGGGTGTTATCATGGATCTTATTACACACGTCTATACGTCCATGAACCCGTTAGTGCTTCGTATTTCCTTTCTTGTAGATATCTCACCCAATTTAGATTCCCGTCCAGCAACTCACCCAGAAATTTAGCGTTGCCTATACGCGGAGAAGCTATCTCTCTTAGTTCATGTTTTTCGGTAAAACAACAGAGGTTCATTTTGTTCGAGTTGGTCCTCAGTCCGCAATCTGGTGCCCTCTTACTAGAATCGATAAGTCGTCCGCATAGCAGATAATACAAGGAACCACATTTAACATGGCTTCTCCTTTTTTTTATACGATGTGGCCAAATCTTAGGGGACAACCCTTTGATGCGTTAGCATGGTTTTGGCCGGAAGGGAATTAGGGTAAGGGAAGTGAGGAAGCTTGAGTCTTGTTTTTGCATTGCCGTGAGCTAGAAAATAGCCCAGAGACGAAGTGGATTATGTTAATTTCTTAATAAAAGCTCACGCGGAGATCTGGTCTCGAACCCGGGACCCATGGCATGGTGGTCGTGCGGCTCAACGAATTGATCCAACTTCGTCTCCATTCATCTTCGTCTTCCATTCATCAATCACTATCAGTCATAGAAATGGTGAAAGAATCCCTGCTTGCGGAGTTCCTCTGTTTACCACCCTGTCAATTTGTTATATCCATAATTCGTTTTAAAAATTCTATTTTTCAGCATGGATCGATCTACCTTATTACGCCTTGATCTACCCCTTTTCATTCAACCTGCTGTTAATATTTTCGATTCGATATGTTTACAAAACAACCCAAGGCTACTTCCTTGTACAGTACTTTTACAAGATGATGTACTATACTATGTAGAGCAGAGTCAACCGATCTTCCCTTAATGATAGCTTATTCGTGCCTATCTGCTTTCTTAACTCCAGTTCCACTAACTAGCCTTTCTAGACTATTCAGTAGGAATGAAATCAGGCTTATCGGTATATGGTAAGCTATAGTCGGTCTTCTTAGGTTTAGGTAGAAACTGTTGCCACTTTCCAGTTTTTGGTAGCATAATTCTGCTTTAGGCATACTCTGAAAAGTACTGCGAGTCTTTTTTAGAGTCAATTGCTTCTCTGCTGCACTGTGTTGTGGATCGCATCTTTGCCTGGTTAGTTGTATGGACTTAATAATTTTACTGTCCACTTTACTTTGTTGGCAATGCATCCATTCTTTGTCCTTCTATCTTTTACTTCTACCTGAGGTTCCTGGGTGATATGACTCCCACTCCTCACATATAGTGTCTTCTAACACCACCTAGACTTAAAAAATTTTCTAAAGTGGCTCAATTATTACAGAAGAAATTTTATCGTCAAATGATACGGTACCTAAGTTTTAGTTATCACGCCTGAAAAAGCCCAGTTTTTAAATGTTTTCCTTCCAGCCCATTGTTGGCAGAAACTTGCCAGATAGCAGAATAGCCAAGTCCTTCCATAAAATGTTGAGGATTTTATCCATCACCTGTAACCATAAAATCGTCAAAAGCACTCCTCCCTCCGGTGTCCCTTTGCACCATTTACTCCCCTATTTTTGTACTGAGGAGCAGAAACCCAGCTTTTCAGTCTGTTATAGATGACTTCTCCTTAAAGGCCGTCTTAACGTTCAGCAAGACATCAATATTATGCTCCTGAATCTCCAGAGACTAAATTGAAATTCTTTTGCATAATTTACTAGAGATAGATTGTTTCATAATGATCTTCTACGTGCTAATATGATTTATACCAGAATTATATTTTAACCTAGCCTACTGTTTTCAAATCTGCCATATTCTTAGCAGAGTGCTCTCTGCAGTTCATAAAACCTTCGGTGTACCGCAAGGCAGTCAACTTGCGCCACTGCCTTTTATTAGTAACATCAACGATGTATGTGTGCACTATAAACTATATATAACTAGCGAGAATCGGAACCACTCGTCCTGATTCAACCATTAACCACCAGCTGGGTACACCGCTGGCCACTTGCAAACTGGAACTGTTACAGGAATCTCTCAGGATTGCAAATATTAATTGGCAGGAGGAGCACACCTGCCTGATTACCCAACAGATATGGCCGAAGCTTGACCCTAAACGGTCAATAGAGCTCATCCTACTCGGACGCAAAACAATTAGCAGTACCGTAGCCGCTATCACAGGCCACTGCTTCATAGGTAGGCACGCCGATAGACTGGGCGCACCTTCAAACCATACTTCACCCCCTCGGTAACTGCCCGGCCCTAGCCAACCGTAGGAACCGGTTTATGGGGTCCCCCTTCTTTGAAGAGCTAACTGAATTAGGCTCCACTGACGCCATTGACCTAGCTCAATTTATGAGGAGTTCCAAATGGTTCCCGACGACAAGTTAAGGCTGAACACCCGTCAAATCCCAGTCAAATTTATTTTGACTCCCCATGAACTGATTCCACTGGAGACAAGGAAATGGCTTGGTGCACAGGGGGTAACAGATTCACCATTTTTTTCTCAGCTTTTTTTATGGGGTTCTTAACATGTATATAGCCTCAATTTGTGGTATCACAATAGGCCTCCTTGGCCAAAGTGTGCCTTCTTAGGCAGCCACTTTAACCTAACCTAACTTCAGTTGTAATTTTTGGGTTACTTTCCACCAAGTTACGCACAATGTCATCATCAATGCCGGAAGTCCGTCCAGAGCGGGATTGATCTTCCCAGTTAAAATCATTATTTCAAACCCTCCCAAACCAGACAAACCGACTTATCTAAAAGATGCCTGGCGCTCAATGGGGGCTCATTAGATCGTCACTTATTCAGTGCATGCAACATAATAAAAAAAACATCAGAACTGCGCCATCTATGAGAGTCTGGCACGAACTTAATCATCAAATAGTAATCTTAAAATAAAATCTTAATAATAAAATTAAATAAATCCTTGATAGCACTAACTCAGGAGGTCCAAGACATCTGCAATACCAAAACATTTGCTTAAATTTACTCTCAGTTCCAGATTGAGTTTCATTATTTATTTTAAAAATTAATGCTCGCAATAAATGCAAAGTAAGTTCATTTCATCCTTTAAACTTCCTTAAAAAAAATATACTTCACTTCTTTCAGTTTCTCGCTTTATTCTTTATCCCATTATCACGTCCTTTAAAGGCATCCTAACCGCATGGAATCAAAATCTTCACAACAATCAGGCAACTTCATACCACTCATAGACCTTAAAAAAAACCATTACGTGATTTTTTTTCTCTTTCTGTCACTTCTGCAGGTCTCACTAGACAGTTGTTATTTTTAAAAAATCTTAAAAAACAAAACAAACAAAAATCAAACCAAAACCCTTTCACCTAGTTTCCGGTTGACTTTATACCTCCGACATACCAGCAATCGCCAGCATCTCCGTCACAGCCGACAGTTGTAACGACAACAGCGACTGCATCCCATCAGTACCCCATTCCTGCACAATTTCATCCGATAGCGAATGCACCAGCTGCCGTTTCACCAGCACAACCAGCCGCACAAAATGGCACCTATCCAGGTGCCCAGCACCTCCTGACCATTGACACTAACACGTCACCCATGCCGGGGCACGAAAAATTGGGCACACCAAGGCTACTAACACCATCTGCATCGGCAACATTCGCTCTAGCCGCCGCTGCAGCAGCTGTCGGTCCACCAACATTAACTCTACAAGGTAGTCCAGTATCAGCGACCGGACCTCCCGTTGCTGCAAACCAATATGTCGAACTCTACATAGCATGATAGGATGATTCTCAATCCACCAAGTGGTAAGTGCTCTTAGTTGTGTTGTTCTAGGTTAAGACTCAAATCTCGTTAAAGTGCAGTAACCCAAATAAGTAGCCGAACAAAATCATTTCAAGCTGATTAGTGGTGATAGAGGTGATCAAAAACTAATTTTCAAAAAATGGGCATTTCAAAAATTCCCAAAAAACGAGATAAGTTTAAATAAAAACAAAAAAAACAAGAAACAAAACTTGAATGTGATTTTAAAAATTTTAAAACATCGAAACATAAAAGCTAAAAACAAAAATTATTTTTCAAAAAACAAAAAAGCTTGGAATGGTTGCAAAAAAATGTCGCAGAGAGCCGACATACTGTGAAGCGACGATTTTTTCTATAATAAGTGCAATAAGCAAAATAATTTTGCCAATTTTTATTGCTGTTTTTTTAATAATATTTTTTAAGTTTATATGAAATGTTATACCTGTGTATTTTTATTGTTGACCACAGCTCTTAGTGTCTATTCTAGTTTTTGTTAGAAATGTTAAACAATGAACGAATTATATGAATTTGATATTATCGTGTAGTGTAGAGAAATATGTAAACTATATACATAGAATGATATGAATATAAATAATTGTTGTACATAAACCCTTATGTGTAGGAACATATAGACAAATTTTACGAGATTTTTTTAATGTATACCCTCATAAATTATGAACAAGTGCAAAATTGTAGTGATTGTTTTTTATTAATTTATAGTTGCAATAATTATTAGAGAATTCTTGCCACAAGTTGGTCTTTTTTTTTTAAATATATTTACGGATCTTTCGTGGATTTAAAAAACGTGCCACAAAAGTAGAAGTATTTTTTTCGCATAGCACAATTTTGTATTTTTGGATCTGAGATCGCAATTTTTAGAAAAAATGTATCGAAAAAAAAGCTTGAAAAATATCTCTTCTGTGGTACAATGCAAATATTCAAAGAAAATAGGGTTGGTCTGTATTTTTTACGAAAAAATTTATGAATTTTAATAATTTTCTATACAACGAATGTGCCAAAATTGGAACCTTTTAGATTTCGAACTGCGATTATATAGTGGCAGTCCAGCCATGTAGGAGTGTTGATAATTTCTTGTGATGTTTTTGTATGTCAAATCATGTACCGAAGTAAATCAGTCCCAATCGTGTCATTTAAGCACAGGGGTGGAACTGTTGAATGGATCCCTTCATCGAGGTAGGTTAGGTTAGGTTAGAGTGACTACCTTAAAACGCACACTTAGGCCAAAGAGAACCATTTTGATACCAGAGTTGAGGCTTTTTTTCAGATCCCATTTAACCCCTAGGAAAAAATGAGAGCCTACCTATTGCTTTGTGTGAACCAAGTTAGTTCTCTGTCACCAGTGGAATCTAGTTCTCGGGGTGCCAGTATACAATATTGGCTGGGGCGGAAAGGGTTTAGCCTTATCACGTATTCAGGAACCATTTAAAGCTCCTGATAAACCGAACTATGTCCCTGACGTCTATTTCGGTTAACACTTCAAAAAAGGGGGAGCCCAAAAACCGGTTTCTATGGTTAGCTAGGGTCGAGCAATTCCAGAAGAGGTGGAGTATTGTTTCCTTTTCCTCTTCGTCTTGGCAACTCCTACAGAAATCGTTTGAAGGCGCACTGCGTCTATCGACGTGTCTCCCTATAAGACAGTGGCCCGAAATAACAGCCACGATATAACGCTAATTAATTTATGTCCGAGTGAGATGAGCTCTCTTGATTGTTTGGGGTTAAGCTCGGACAAGTAGTGAAAATCCTCTCTAGTTTGTCAGCTCTGCAGTTACCCAGAATTTCACTATGTCCGAGTACCCAGATAAGCCGTACTTTGAGATGCTCAGCCATGTCATTTAAAGCTGAGCGACATGCTACAATCGTTTTCGAGGTCGTATTTTATTTTATTATACGATTTGGCCAAATACTAGGAGACAACCCTTTGATGCGTTAGCATGGTTTTGGCCGGAAGGAAATAAGGATAAGGGCAGTGAGGAAACTTGAGTCTTGGTTTTTGCATTGCTGCGAGCTAGACAACAGCCCAGAGACGGAGTGGATTATTTAAATTTCGGAGATACCTGGTCTCGAACCCGGGATCCATGGCATGGTGGTCGTGCCGCTCAACGAAGTGATCTAACTCCGTCTCCCATGAGGGATTTAATAGTAGCCTGACTATATAAGAAGTTACATATGCTATCCGTAGGAAGCGTTAAATGTTTCAGACGGTCTGCGGCTACCTTTATAGCTATGATTTCTGCCTGAAACACGCTACAGTAGTCATGTAAGCGAAGTGAAATATCGAGGTTCCTACTCTGCCTTCCAGTTTGGAGCCGTCAATGTAGAGTTGCACTGACTCCACCCTATTGAGATGGACCTAATCTAGTAGGAAAAGAAGAATCAAATTTCGCTCCAAAGAAAGGCTTGGGTGTGGTATAGTCAATGTTGGTAGCGGATCTTCCATCCAGAATTTTTGAGTGACCGATCTCAATTCGTGAGGTAAGGTTTTCCTCAAACTTTTGTGACTTCTGCGTAGTCAAGATAATTGACCAGAGGGTAGAGAGACACACATCAAGGAGGTCCAAACATGAGTCTTCTGTGATTTCTGCGAAGTTAAGACATTGGAGCCCAAACTATTCACTTCTGGGTAGACTAATAAAAAAAATGTAAACACTAACAAATGTGTGTGATTGTGAATGTTTTAATATGGAAAAAGGTTCGAGGGAGGTGCCAAAATAATAAAGATCGTAAATTGGATTCTTGCTCACTACAAATACATCTCCGAAACAGACCACTAAAAGCCTGTTCTTCTTCGTGCCCCTCCCAGACTCCCTTAGCGGGGGCCATGGCCTCATCCTATTGTCGCCCTTATCCTCGATTCCCTGGATTAGTGCAAACATATTGCTATGAGTTACCAGCTCACATGCTGTTCTAATGCCCTGCGCTAGAAATCAGTCTTCTAGCGCAGGTCATTGGAAGACTATGTGAGCCACCATCCCCTGTTCTTCTAGGCATAGTCTGCAGGTATCATCTTCAGAAATGCGTAGCTTCCTTGGATAACACCCGACGTTACCATGGTCTGTCACCTATCAGTGCCATTAACCATCTCGAGGTTATCCTATCCCAGTGAATAATATTCCTTTTAGTAGAACCATTACTCATTTTTAAGGCATCTTTTCCATTGCTGATTTTGCTTGTCACTCTGCCGGAAGATTTCTCCAGCTGATCCTAGTTAATTGTCTGGATCCGTCGGTTCGTCTATTTCCTGATTTCTTCAGAGTCACCGCATCCTCCGTCGGACACCAGATCGTCAGACTGGTTCCATCTGTTGCTTCATCTCCATATCTCTGCTCTCAAAACACTATCCACTGGAATGTGTCTCTAATACATCAATTTGGGTTTCTCAACCTCTTTAGTATGATATCCTTGTCCGCAGGTTCCCCCGGGACAAAGATCATCATTCTTCTAATATCTTTCTCAAAGGTTGGTCAGCTTTTTCGACGTCTTCGTGTGCCCAGATCTTGGATTGTTGATTAACACATCTCAGTGTTCTCAGTCTATACTCCAAGGTCACCGAGTTCACCCCTACATCCCTTCAGTTTTCAGTAAGGGAGCCAACAGCCTTCAACTGGGCTTCTTTAATGATCTTTGCCGGTTCTAACCTCACTTCCCTATTGATAGATAGATAGATTAGATTGATTATTCGCCGCTAGGGAGAAGGTCGGCCTACCACTAGTGCCGGTTGCCGTTCTTATCTGGTGAACTTTTGGCTTCTGTACATCCGCAGACATTTTACACTTTGCCTGGATTAGTCCGGTTGTTTTTTATTTAGGGTTCTGAGTCCCCTTCTGCAAAGAAGATGTAATTTTGTGGACCGGTGTTAGACTTTTTGATGATCGTACCGCCGTTCTCGCTTAGTTCAGCTTCCACTTTTCGACGCCGTGCGATGAAGCTTTCATCTTAACCATCCTACCATCTTGATCCATATTTGGAGCTTTACCATCCGTTAAGGTTCCCGGTTTCACAGTCCCTAGGTCTTCGCCTCGGAACTACTTCGCCGGACCCGCATCTTTAGCTGACTCGTCAATTGAGAGGGGTTTGTTGAATCTGTCAGTAAAGGCTGACCACCTAAATCTTCGCATTCCTCTTAGCAGCTTTTTATCATATTCTTCTTTCTTGTCTTCTTTTACGCTTGAGCGCTTGGATCTCAAGCCCAGAGCAAGGATACGTATATTCTTCCTGATTATCTGTTTGATTGCTAATAGTGGTGCTTTAACTTGTCATACAAATCTGATTCCCAAAACCTGCGTTCTACGGTTTCAAAGTTGATATTATAATATAATTATTTTCAAGTTTTTACTACACAACTTAGGTTTTTCCTTTGAGTCCAGTTCCTATTTTCTCTTTCGGTCTATCCGGATTCTCTTCTTTCATTAGCACAGGTACGTTACCTGTTCTTGTGTTTGAAATTTCACAACAAGAAAGTCTCTCGTTAACCAAAACCAAAATTGTAACTTTATCGTCCAAGGTATAGCTGGACAAAATTCTACTTATTTTTTTTTTTATTGCAAAAGCTACTTCCACTGCATTTTATAATAAATACTTTACAACAAACTGTGGTGCGATAGATGCATATATACCCCTCCACTCCGCTTTGCCATTTAAAAAAGCAATTTGTTTTTCAACAGCACAGGTCCGTGTTCGAGACCCTCATTCTGTCCACATGCACGCTCGTGAGGCAGTGGCCAGTGTAGGCTCCTACCAGAGTTCTACATTGTTTCCTGGTTAGTAACCTGTCAGTTCTCTTTCGATTATAGGTTTTTTCACACGACTTTCGTGATTCTATACGTTTTGCTCTCTTCCATTTTTTCTGCGCAGAGTCCAACAATACGCACAGCATGCACATAACTTCTAGAGCCTTAAATTCAGCCCGTTTCTCGGCGAGATCAACAGCCGCTTCTTTCCTAGCTTTGCTTCTGTGGCATAGGTACCCAACAGAGTGCACTTTTCTATTCGTGCTGAAATTTGTACAACTTTTACTGCTGGGTGGCCACGTAGATGTTAACCGAGGCCCCTATCGTGAATCATTTCTGCGGGCTTATGTACAGCCACGGCTTCGGCTTAAAATATGCTACACTCGCTGGGAAGTCTGTAAGATGATTGAACATTTAGCTCTTGGGAGTACACTGCTGCCCCTACCCGATGCCGTGTTAGAGACATCTCTATAGATAGATTCAGGTTCCTCTGTTCTAGATTCCCAGAACAGCCTGTTTGGTATTACTCTGAACTTCCTATTGAAGTCTCTAACCGGTAGAATGCAGTCAGTGTCAGTAGTGAGTCTTTCTCTTAGGCTGCTGTGGCCGTACCTCCACGTCTTGAGGAACGTTGATTCCTTAATACGCACAATCGCCCTCTTCGCAGCGTTCTTTGCATGAGTTCCAGTTTGTTTTAAAAATCCTTCTACATTTAGCTTCCAGGACAGTTTACAGGCTAGAATAAGTCCCAGGTATTTGGAATGGGGCGAGAGTTCCAACTGGATTCTGTCCATACTTGGTGTTTTAAACGTAGGTACATTGTATTTCCTTGTGAAAAGTACCAATTCCGTTTTACGCGAGTTAATGGGAGCTTAGCTTTCTTGGGACGTCTCTCTGAGTGTGCTAATCGAAGAAGTCGAACACTGGAGCACACTTCAAAGCTGTCGGACAGCTTTCCGTTGTGGAGAACTCTGCATTTGGAATTGCTACATAGGACCTTTATTAATTCTATTATTTTCTCTAGTAAGCCACGTTGCCGCAAAACCTGCTAGATAAAACCCCTATTTATCGAGTCGAACGCCTTTTCGTAGTCTACGAAGGCAAGGTAGAGGCGGGAACGTAGGTTAGTAGATTGCTCCACAATGATCCTCAAGGTCTTACTGATCGTCTGATCGTTCGATCTTACTGCCTTCTTTATCTTTGATAGTATAATGTGGGACAGGACTTTTACCACAGTAGATAAATCTCCAGTTATCGCATATCGTTAGGTCTCCCTTTTTTGACTACGTACAGGTGTTCCATGTTATCTTCAGGATTGTGTTTTTTGCGTCTGCTGTTAGGCTTGAATCGGCTTTCAACAATTCTGGCGGGATGCCATCTTTTCCAGCTGCTTTACCATTGCGTGAATTGCGGTTATTATTTCTGTCTTAGATGGACTTCTGGACTTGTAATATTTTGAGTGAACTTGTTTAAGAACCACCAAAGCAAACCATTCTTGGCTACCGAAACTATACTAAATCCAAATTTGGCACAAAGTGCGTGAAAGAAAACTTGGGATATTAGTGATGTCAACCCTATTTTCTTTGATACAACTCAAACTACTTCAAATTAACTAAATTTAACTTACAGAACCAATTAGATATAATAAGTAGTTCAAATACTTAATAGTAGTTAAACGACAAAGTTATTGTCTCATAAGTAGTTAATAAAAATCAAAGAAATAATAGCTATAATCGAATTATCTAGTTTTGTAGAGTAGAAGAAGAAACATAAATTTTAATTTTCCAAACGAACGATGTAAAATGTCCGCAATCAAACAAATTACATAAAATGTCAATAAGTGAAAAAGCGAAATGTGTTAAATGAAAAAGTACCTTAAGTAAAACATAAAACAAAGCAACACACCCAGTTCAGGTGTCTAAATAAACTAATCTTCGAATTGTTTCCATATTTAAATGTTATTTTTACTTTTCATTTAACTTAATTAAAATTTTTTTATAATTTTATGTATAGAAAAATTTATTGAAAAGACAACATGTCACAAAAGTCTTCCAATTTGTTTATGTTCGTGTTTATTTTATAAATTAACATTTTATTTTTAAAATTTAAATTGATTTACGTTGTTAAGCACGGAAAAATACCACAAGGATATTACTCCCAGCTGTTGCAGAATTAGAACAAAAAATTGTTTAAATTTCATACTTCAAAAGTAACAAAATTGTCCGAACATACTTAGTAATTTTTAAATTTAAATTTAATTAATAGATTTATTGTCGCAAATAAAATGTTTAAAAAACAATATGATTCTTTTCTTTTGCTCATTTCAGCCAAATAAAATATAATTTTCACTCCTTTTAGGTTAATAGGACCGACCACCCCACCACCTTTGCTTCGATTTCCGTCTGTCCCACCCCTCCACTGTATACAGCAAACCTGGCACCCGCTACTTCCTCCGCATGCCCACCTTATTACCAGCCATCATCCTCCTTCACTATCGCCCCATCTCAAACTACTTCTACCTCCACTAATTCGCCCCTTCCGCTAACCAAAACTTGTTCATCCCAACATCACTCTTTTATCGATCCCCTAATCCCACCTACAGTTAAATTGAGTTTGCGCTCTGCGGATTCCAACGATGGACGATACCTCTTGTTGTTTGCGGCCGAATTTATGAAAACGTTCGTCTATTTCTAGCCTATCTGCACGACAAACTGAATTCCGTTTGTATTGACGGTAAAACCAGCACCAACGTCATGTTAAGTATACACCAAGAAGGCCTGCCCACAGACCCAACCGTCTTACACCAACTTTTCAATAAGTACCATAAATCATTCAATATCCCTTCCCATAAGGTTTCAGAAGATCAGTTCTCGCCGCATGTCCCATCACCAAAAAAGTCGCTACGACTCCTTAAACTACTTTCGCTCCTAATCCCCCCGCTTTATCTATTTCTGACTTCCCCCCTAATGTACCTGCGGTCTCCGATCAAGTACCTCTCCCCAGCAGCTTGTCAGTCTATTACCAGAACGTAAGAGGACTTCCCACAAAAACATCCAATATTTTCCTAAACTCCCACAAATTCCCGCACGATATCTTTGCCTTAACTGAAACCAATCTAACACCAGGAATTCTCGACAATGAACTATTCCCTCCAAACTATACCATTTTCCGTGTCGACGGTTGTATAGGCACCAATCATCCACCAGGTCGCGGGGTTCTCATAGCTGCTCACAACCGTTATGACGTCACCCTGCTAAAGACTCCGACTCTACAATATCAGAATTTGTATGTATCAAATTAGCACTAAATAAGTGTCTTCTGTACATTATTTGTTGTGATATTCGTCCCTCTCAACCTCTAGATGCCTATGAGCCCATAATTGAAGCGATCGACACCCTGCTTGAGAACACTAACGCCTCCGATGAATTTATTTTATTGGGTGACTTTAACCTCCCCCGTATTCAATGGTCATTGTCTGAGGACTGTTCTCACTTTGTCCCCCTTAACGCATCTTCGGCCAAAGAAGCCTTTTTTACCGATCAGCTCTCAGTTTCTGGTCTCTTTCAAGTAGCAGGAACCTTTCTGGAACTTTCTGGACAGACAATTACAATTAATCTTTTCTTCAGACCCAGTTAACTCGGCTGTCGCAGAAAGCAACCATCTTCTCTCCTCCCTAGACCGTCATTATCCTCCCTTGTTCCTCGTTTTCTCCTACGAACACCCTCATGCCGTTTCAAGCTCCGAGTCTTCTTATCCTTCAATTTTCGTAAAGGCGACTTTGACAAATTAAATCACTTGCTCCTCAACTCTAATATTGGCGATATCCCTGAACATCTCCCAATTGACGCTGCTTTAGAGGCGTTCTATTCGGAAATACATGCTTGTCTTACACAATCTATCCCCCTTTTTCCTCGTAAAAACTACTCCTCATCCCCCGTATGGTACGACAAAGAATTACGCTCTCTCCGCAACAGGAGAAATAAACGTTGGCACACTTTTCTTCTATCCCAGACCGAGTCTGACTATTCTTCGTACTTATCTCCTTATACCTTTTCTCTGAACGTTGTGATATCCTCTTCTATGAGTACCTCCAACGGATGGAAACTAACCACATATCCAACCCCAAGCGTTTTTATAACTTTATTAATTCCAAGAAGAAATCCAATGGTTACCCCTCCACCCTATAGCTCGAGAATACTTCTTCATCTGATCCTAAGGTTATCGCCAACCTCTTTGCATACTTCTTCAGTAAATCTTTCAGCGACAATTCCCTACAACCTGACCTTAACTACTTTTCATTCTTGGAAAAATGCACTCAAACGTCGTTCTTTCGACCCTGATCCCAAACTAGTCGCCGCCAGTATCAACGGGCTTGAGGACGACTTCAACCCAGGTCCTGACGGCATTCCGGCCATCGTTCTGAAAAAGTGTGCCATGCATCTAATTCAACCCCTTACTTTGCTTTTCCGCCTCTCGGTCACTCAAGGGGTTTTCCCTCATTTATGGAAAAACTCGTATATTATTCCCATCTTCAAAAAAGGTTGCAAGAACGATGTGTCCAATTACAGACCCATCGCTAAATTATCATCCATACCTAAACGATTCGAAAAGTTGGTCTATGATTCCATGTTCTTCCACTGTAAGTCTATCTTCTCCCTCTCCCAGCATGGCTTCCTGAAAGGAAGATCTACAACCACCAACCTTACTGACTTCGTCTCCAAAACACTATGTGCCCTGGAAAACGGTAAAGATGTTGATGTTATCGCCACCGATTTTAGTAAAGCATTCGACAAGATCTCCCATAATGTTATCTTGTTCAAACTTGATCGCCTAGGCTTCCCCTCCCGATTCATCTCCTGGATTCAATCCTACCTCAACAACCGTCGGTATAATGTTCTTTTCAGCTCATCCATTTCCAGTTCCGGCGTCCCCCAGGGCAGCCAGCTCGGTCCATTTATTTTCATCCTTACAATAAATGTTGTTGAATGTGTCATCAATCACTCAGAGCTGTCCATTTATGCTGATGACATGAAAATAATTAAACATATCTCCTCCACAACTGACTCTCTTCTCTTGCAAAAAGATCTCGAGTCGTTTACCACATGGTGCATGAAAAACTTTCTTGAACTCAATATCTCCAAATACCAGTCCATCTCTTATTCCCGCAAGCGTCTTACCACCACCCCGAGAGTCTACATGCTAACCGACGTAACAGTCTTTCATTGTGTGACCTAGGAATAATCTTGTACCCAATGTTTTTTATGAGTTTTTATTTATTTTTTTTTTCATGATGACCCTTGTACATGAGGATTCTTTCTTTGGTATATTTGGATTCCTGATGTATTTGCCTATAATCTTATGCTATTTAAAAAAAATACCTCCAATATAAGGCGCAGGCGGCACAGTGATTCGTTTAGTGCTAGCTAGTTGGACAAAAACAACCATAAAGTAACTACGAGTACATTCTGACCTAGCGAAATAATGCATTACTCCCACAAATTGGGAATTCCAGGAGTTGTTTGTCACCACAGTATTCTGAGAATGAGTAATTAGGGTAAGTATATAAGATGCTGTTGGATTGTTGATTTCGTGAATATTGTTTGCAAAGTGTATGCTGTTCTTTGTGATGGAATCTAAACTTGAGGGTAAGTAGAATTTTTTACAATAGTTATTATCGGGGAAAAAGGTACCGTTCATTTTTAAAAAATATTGCGATTTAGAGATATCTAATTTTTAACTTTAAACATCAAAAATTGACATGTCTCTTCTTGTCACCTCTGTAAATTTTGCATATATCCTAGCCATAACTATCTACTATTACTTAACATAAAAGACCACTGCGACATTTTTGCACATCTATTTTTTTTTCTCAAGAATTGGTGTTCGCCGTTTCGAGGAAGGAGACTTCAGAAAAAGCGCTAAAAAGCATAAAATAATTTTTAATTTTATATCTATTACGACATTTTGAAGTCGGTGCAAATCAAACAAACCAAACAACTACAACAAAAATATTTAATCGTTATTTCTTATGATCCCGTAAGCTGAAACGTTCAGGTAGTATTATGTATTATTTTCAATTGTGGTTATGTAGTTGTTTTATTATGCTTTTTAGCGCTTTTTGTGAAGTCGGTTCAACTTTTTTTTTAAAAACTATTTCATTTTTCGCTTTTTAATGTCTTCGACTCTATATAACGAAGAAAGAACCATCCAAATCGGTCCACGCGTTAAAAGTTAGTTTTAACCTCCTACCCGACCTCCATTCCACTAAACTTTTTTCTCATGGTATCAATCAAGGAACATATTCTACCGAACAGAAAAGGAATTATCGAAATCGGTCCACGCGTTACGAAATTACTACCCCTCCCCCTCCTCCACCACCACTATAGGACCGAAATCGGACCACGCGTTACAAAGTTAGGTTCCACCCCCACCCCCATCCCCCCAAAATTTTTTTCTTCTGGTATCAACCACGGAACATACTCTACCCAACAGAAAAAGAATTATCCAAATCGGTCCACACGTTACAAAGTTAGACTACCCTCCCCCCTCCCCCCACCCTATTCCAAATTGTTTTCTCCTATTAGCAATGGGGGATCATACTCTGTACAAAATTTATAAAAAATACGCGTCGAACTTAGAACCTCTTTGTTTTTGGGAAGTCGGTTAAAAATGCGATTAAATGCTTGGGTTTTCTACAGAGAAATACTTCATCTCGTCTGATGACGCTGATCTAGAAGTCCCACATCAGGCCAAGACTCGAATTTCCACGGCCATTGTTTTTCGTAAATTCACTTGTTCGTAAATTTTTTTTTTGTAAATAAATTCACTTTACTGAGCTTACAAAATTTCGTTTTATAATGTGCAAATTTTATGTTATGGAAAAAATTGTCAGTAAGACAAAATTACTTCCTTAAACTTTTATATCTGATATAAATAAATAGTAAAAAGAGATAAAATAGTTTTTTAAAAAAAAGTTGAACCGACTTCACAAAAAGCGCTAAAAAGCATAAAATAATTTTTAATTTTATATCTATTACGACATTTTGAAGTCGGTGCAAATCAAACAACTTCAACAAAAATATTTAATCGTCATTTCTTATGATCCCGTAAGCTGAAACGTTCAGGTAGTATTATGTATTATTTTCAATTGTGGTTCTGTAGTTGTTTTATTTGTTTAATTTGCACCGACTTCAAAATGTCGTAATAGATATAAAATTAAAAATTATTTTATGCTTTTTAGCGCTTTTTGTGAAGTCGGTTCAACTTTTTTTTTAAAAACTATTTTATTTTTCACTTTTTAGTGTCTCCGACTCTATACAACGAAGAAAGGACCATCCAAATCGGTCCACGCGTTAAAAGTTGGTTTTAACCAACTACCCCACCCCCATTCCACTAAACTTTTTTTCTCATGGCATCAATCAAGAAACATACTCTACCGAACAGAAAAGGAATCATCGAAATCGGTCCACGCGTTACGAAGTTACTACCCCTCCCTCTCCCCCAGCTTCACCATAGGACCAAATTATTCTCCTATTAGCAATGGGGGATCACACTCTATACAACAGCAAAAGAACCATCCAAATCGGTCCACGTGTTACAAAGTTAGGTTCCATCCTCCCCCTCCCCCTCCCCCACCCCAGCAACATTTGTTTTCTCGTAGAACCTAGGATCATATTCTACTCAATAGAAAAAGAATTATCCAAATCGGTCCACGCGTTACGAAGTTAGACTACCCCTCCCCCCCACCCACACCTTTCACCATAGGACCAAATTATTTTCCTATTAGCAATGGGGGATCATACTCTATACAACAGAAAAAGAACCATCGAAATCGGACCACGCGTTACAAAGTTAGGTTCCACCCCCACCCCCACCCCACTCCGCCCTAAAATTTTTTTCTCCTGGTATCAACTACGGAACATACTCTATCGAACAGAAAAATAATTATCCAAATCGGTCCACGCGTTACAAAGTTAGACTACTCCTCCCCCCTCCCCCCACCCTAGGCCAAAATTTTTTTCTCCTATTAGCAATGGGGGATCATACTCTGTACAACAAAAAAGAACCATCCAAATCGGACCACGCGTTACAAAGTTGGGTTTCACCCCCACCCCCCACCACCACCCTACCAAAAATTTTTTTGACATGGTACCAATCGGGGAACATACTCTATCCAACAAAAAAAGAATCATCAAAATCGGTCGACGCGTTACGAAGTTATGCCCGGTCAGACATAAAAAAAAAAAAAAAAAAATAAATAAAAAAAATAAAAAATACGCGTCGAACTTAGAACCTCTTTGTTTTTGGGAAGTCGGTTAAAAAGTATGACGATTTCAAATAAAAATTTCTCTTATTTCAATGTAGAATTTAACTAAACGCCTCAGTTAGACAAGGCTTCTAACATGAATATAAACGGGCGCCGTTCATTTCCCTATACGAATCGGTCGCTTTTCCGCATGAACTCTCAGAAATATTCTCATTTGTTAGTTGGTTGTCAGAGCTGAAGGTAGCAGAATTTTACAATGAGTTCTCAAGAATTGGAATTTATAAAAACAACAAAAGGGAAGAAATGTTTTATTGTTGCTGACTACGCCTTTTACAAAGATTATGAGTATCAAGGCACTACTTATTGGAACTAGAGTTCAGAACTATGTTGAAAACTTTCCTAAGTACTTAGGAAAAAAATTACGAAAAAATGTGTTACGAAAAAGTTACTTTACGAACAAATGAGCTTACGAAGAAAACCTTACGAAAAAATGTTTCACGAACAAATAAATTTACGAACAAAAGAGTTTGCGGACAAAAATTTGCGAAAAAAACTAGGTGAAGCCTTGTAGACACATGACAACGCGCGATACAACAGCTTCAAGTCACTTCCATCCCTATACTGTCCACGTCAAATTTCGGAAATATTTTCTGAGCAGAACGTTATGACCCCGAAACTTTCAAGCGAGGCGTACATCGTCATCCCCCTCACTCAACCCCTTAACCCATTTCCCTTACCATTAATTCCTTTCCTGCCAAGGTCGTGCTTTATCATCATAATGCATCTCCTGAGCTTTGGAATTATTACATACAGTCTAACCTGGATAAGCGAGAGTTCAAGGGACCGCGATCTTTTTTTCGCTTATGGAGGTTTCTCACTAACCCGAGTTTCTAGCTTATAGAGGTACAGGAGTGGCCTTTCTCAATTATAGGACCTTTCTTCGTAATTGATACTTATTAACTGTAGTAAGTTCGACAAATAAGTTGGTACATTTGGCCATTCGAATAGAATACGATACAAAAACAATGTTAGTTCAACGAAATTTACGAATAAGTCATAAATAGCAAATGTTAAATACGCTCGACTGTTGCTTATACAATCGAGCGTATTTAACATCTACAAGCAGTCTCAATTATAGAGGTCCATGAGTGAATAACGACTTTCTCTTATAGAGGTTTCTGTTTCTTACTTATAGAGGTTTTAGAGGGTTAAAATAACGGGACCTGACAATAAGTCTCGCTTGTAGAGTTTTCTCGTTTATCCAGTTCTCGCTCACCCAGGTTTGACTATCTATATATATACCAGGTGTACAAGTATGAAATGCGGATTTTTTTTTCGAAATTCCGAAGAATGATAACAAGTGGCTTATTCAAAGTATGCTCCATCGTCAATTATACATGTTTCCCATCTTTCGGGCAATTTGTTTATGCCACACCAGTAAAATTCTTCCTCTTTTCCCGCAAACAATTTATTGAGCTATTTTTTCACGTACGAACCAAAGTGCTGCTCAGCAAGTGCGTGACCCATCGATGCAAACAAGCGATAATCGGAAGGAGCCAAGTCTGATGAGTAAGCCGCTTTCCTGTCGAATTCTTCCAACGCGTCGCGAACCGGTTTTGCCGTGACGGAGCATTGTTTTTAAAGAAAAGTAACCTTGTTTGGAATTTTTTTATATTGGGGTCATTTCTTGAGCAGTGCACGATTCAATTTGATCAATTGTTCTCGGTAGCGTTTGGTATTAACCGTTTCATCAGGTTTGAACAACTCATAAAAGACCACACCCCTCTGGTTCCACCAAACACAAAGCATCGTCTTCCTGTCAAAACGATTCGCTCTTGCGGTCGATGTGGATGGTGCGCCCCGGTCTACCCATAATCTTTTGCGCTTTGGATTCTCAAAATATATCCATTTTATATCTCCAGTAACAATAGGATGCAAAAACGAAGCAATCGGTATGATTCAGCAGCAGTTTTCTTCAAATGAAAACTGCTGCTCTTTATTAGGCACAAATTTCGGCATATTGAACACAGCAAAACAATACTATGCAAACACTTTTTCAGTTTATCACTGAACAGTTGTTGATGACACGAAAAAATTCCATATATGTCAAATATTTATACTGCACACTGCATTGGTGCGCCATTTAATTTCTAGAATCCGCATTTCATATATGTACCTTTGGTATATTTTAAAAAAGCAGAACACTGCTTCAGAAGATCAATAGTCTAAAAGGATTTTGTATAAATTATTAAAGTAAATTGTCTTCCTCTCCTATTATTTAAAATTAAAACCTTATTCATGTCAATACCCGTCGTATTATATATTATTATAAACCCTTAAATATTCCAAAACGTTTATCCAGATCAAAAACTGAGTAGTTCATTGAAAAATATGAACAGGAAAAATATATTTTCTCCTAAGCAGTTTATTACAAATAATAATATAAACTTAGTACATCATTAACTAAATAATTTCTAGGAAAAAAATATCATCCCTCGTGTAGTAAATTATATAATTATATTTATAATCTAAAAACAAAATTCAAAGTTTGGAAAATGCTTCCTTAATAAATCGTGATATGATTGCATTCTCGGTTAAAACTTAATCGTAAGTAAATCATAAAATAAAAACTAGGTTTTGTTTAAATATCATTTTAAAACAGGTTCACAAAAAAATACAGCCACTTTTGAAAATTCTCCCTTACATGGTGTTATACACAAATATTGTCCAAAATTTAAACTAAAAAATCTCAGTTTTGTATGGCTGTTCAGCGTATCTATAAGAAAAAGTTTATAAATCAGTTACAAAAAATTTACTCCTAAAACTTGCTAGCTATTCGAAAGTATTATATAATCTGAAAATAGACAAGTAATTTGCAAAAACATATAACAAAAGGAGAACAAATTTTTGCATTGTTTAACATTAAATCCACTGAAACTGCATTAAACAGAAAACAGTCGTTATTCCATGCAAAAACTGGTATTCGTACGAATGCCGGATTTAACATTGCTTTTAAATTATTATCAATTTTTTTCCTTACTATATCTATGTATTAAAATAAAAATAACAAACTAAATCCTGGCTTACGTGGCGATAAAATAATAATTTGCGGAGAGCAGAAATTTCTTATTTCATATAAATTTTGGAGTTCAAAAATAAAGCCCTCCTTTTACTTAAAAAAATTTCGTTTATGTTTAGACATAAGCCACATAAGTCAGGTGCCATAAAGAAGAATAGAATAAAGCAACACAAAAATATATAAAACAAACCGTTATTACATAATTTTCATAAAAAAAATCAAACCTTAATCACTAAAGACAAATCAATTTCAGCAAAAATACAGTGACGGGGGCCAATGACAATTTGGAAATTGAGACTAACTTTACACAATTAACGAAAAATACCAATACGAATACAAAAAATGAATAGTCAGGAACAGAAGTGATTCAACCAGCATTTTGGGAAAAATAGAGTTGACACCAATTTACAACTTTGAAATACTTAAATCATGTTCTGCTTAATTCGCTACTCGGATCACTTCTGTTTTCGACTAGCCATATTAAGACGAGTTTCAACATTAAGGGTTAGTCCTCATAATCCATTAATTGCTTGCTTTACATTGTCGGTGGATACTAACTTCAGAGCATCTAGAATTCCATGGAAATTGTCCTCGGTGTAAGGTTGATTCAAAAGGGTAGAAACAACTGGCAAAACATCATTTGAAGGAAGTGTAAGGCTGATATCAGTTATAATGCCCTGAAAAAAAAATTTTATTTACTCGTTTTTTTTCACAAATTAAATAAATTCAAAACAAACCTTGTCGACTTCAACTTTGAGTAAAATTTTGTGTTCCTTATCATCGGTCTTGAGTTGAATTTCTTTTTGAACGTAGAATTTGGGAGTTTTACCAATGCGCCAATCCCACGATGAGAACAAATCACGAATTTCAGTGATGCCTGGAAACCATTTCTCAGTCGGATTTATTAACTGAAATCCACGTTGTTTCATTGCTTGCTCACGTCCTCCATCAGATAGCTCAGTCGCTGATGTCCTTAAAAACTCGTATCCAATTGCCGATAAGAGTTGGGGAACATTTACATTTTTATTTAAGTCACATAAGTTCTTAATCGGTGAACGAACTGAAGGTGTAGCCTTCGTGACATAACTGGCCTGGAAAAAATATAAAAATTATTATTATTTTATGTTTTATATGTTTCCTGTTTATTTTTTATTATTACTTAGTGAATTGTATTGAGTTAATACTGAAACTGAGCCGTAAAGTGGAAAAGCTTGACTTTACTGCGCTTATGTACGCATAGGATGAATGGATTGCAGAGGTTGAGATCGCAAAACAAGAAGCTTAAGCCATTGCTAGGCCCATTGTGCATCATCATCATCAGTAACATCACGAACAGTATTTTAGTCGTTTAATCAATCTCTTGCCTGCTTGGGCTCCCACCTGGTGTAAATCGTGAAGGAATCAGAAGCCTAAGCCAATTCGAGGCTAAAATAGAGTAGTAAGAGAGAAAGTGGGTTACCGCTTCGTCCTTCTCTCCAGACGTTCTATATTCTTCAATGTAACAAATCTCATTTTAAACTCGTTTGCACTTAAGAAGGGAGTGAATTGTAATGATTGAAACCACTGTCCTTAACGAAGACTCAGCAGAGTATTAGATGAACTTGAGTACGACGGTCCCGACAGTCCATCTTGAGGTTTCGTCGTGTCATTGTTGACCGCTTAGATGAGAGAAATTAATAACCTTGGAGTTCTACCGATAGGAGAGACAGATGTTCCTGAGCTCACTCCAAGTCTTGCTAGATAATCTGATTTTTCGGTGCCGGGAATGTCGAATGTTGTATCCCACGCAGCATATAATTTTGCAAATATACAATGTTGAGAGCTTTTGAGAGTTCTTAAGTAATTTAGCGATGAGAAGGGGTTTAACAATACCTTTACGGTCACCTGGCTATCTAAATAGATGATCATGTTAGGAGATAAGTGTCTGCCTCCAGGCACATTAAGGAGTGTTCTCGTTTACACCAATTCCAGAAGCTTTATTCAATTTTTTATTCTGGAGACGGACTTGAATCAATTGGTTAAACCGCACGACCAACAAGCCATGGTTGCCGTGTTCGAGACTCGCTCCCCGTGGGTTTAAAAATAAATAAAATCAAAAAACCACTCTGCCTCTGTGCTGCTGTCTAGCTCGCATAAATGCAAAAACAAGGCATTAACTTTTCTCTCTCTCCTTACACTAATTTCCTTCCGGCCAAAGCCATGTTAACGCATCAAAGGATTGTCCCCTAGGCTCTGACCATTATTAGCCGGATAGATCCATTGTTCGTGAATTACCCCTAGGCACCGTTTGGCCTCCAATAAGAAAACGTAACCGGCCTCCGCTACAAGACGACTCGCCTCTTTGCTGGATCTTGTTATGACGTAGTGTGTGTGGGAAATCTGCATCTGTGATTGGTTTACTGATTTATTTGGTAGACGGATCTTGAAGCGTTGAATACTCCTGTCGGAATCGGAGTGTTGTGTGTGGTTCGTCGCAGTATTCCATGTGCTCTTGTGGAGATTTCTAGCTCGAATAACTTGGTGCTTCCTAGCGTCGCTCTGAAATTGACAAACAAGAATCTTTTGGTTACTGTTGCCTACATTCCTCCCAGTTCGGATCTCAGCACCTACGAGGTTTCAAGAGATCTGGATGGTATTCCTGCCTCCTTTCCTAAGTACTGTTCCTGCTACTACTGTTCCTGCTTATTTCTATTTTTAAGCGACTTCTCAAAACAAAGAGGTTCCGGCGCATTTTTTTGTTTTTGTTTTTTAGTTTTAATTTATCAATAGCTGCGTTCCATTGGGATAGAGTACTCCGGCGTACTTCCCCAATGGAACGCCTTTTCTTTACCCGACTACTTCGAGCCGCTGTCAAGTTTGTCATTTCATAAATTGTACTTGCAGATTTTTGATGTGCTGTGAAAAATATGATATGTTATGCGATAAGTGCAAAAACCCTAACGGAAAAACTCGGCGTAACTATACCTATCTATGATAAAGTGTCGCTGAGCGTACTTGGATGTACGCCGGAGTACTCTGAATGGCCCAATGGAACGCAGCTTATGGCTTGTGATGTCTTCCCCAATTTTTAGAAAACATTTGTGATTATCCCCATCCACAAGAATAGTAATAAAGGTACCAGTAGACCCATTACCAACTTGTATTGCATTGGTAAAGTATTTAAAGATTTAGTTTGTAAGATTCTTTACTTTCGAAGTCTTTCCTTGGTTCCTTTCAGCATGAATTAATCCATAAATTAACTGTTCTTGGGTTCCCATACTTAATTATTGACTGGCTTCGCTCTACTTGACGCCTCGCACTCAGCGATTATTGTATCTCGGGTCTCTATCTGAAACTATTCATAACACTTCAGGTGTACCTCAAGGAAGTCATCTCGGCTCACTTTTGTTTATTATTTATTCTCTCTCTCTAGTTCCCGTAACCACTTGTGGGGCATGGGGCCGGAGAAGAACTTCACCCGATTCGAGACAACGATTGCAAGTCGACCTACAATTTAAAGTGGATTTCGAACCACTGGCAATTTTTCTGCAATCCCCATGGCCTCTTTTTTCTCGAAACCTGTTGTCAAGAGGTCGCCGTCGGTGGAATTCGAACCTGGGACCTCCGGATTGGTAGGCCAACACTTTATCGCTTACTCCACCGACGACTTGACGTTCTCAAAAATTGTATATTATGTCTACGATATTGTGAACTTTTATACTCTGACTTAGACGCCTTTTATAGGTGGTGCTCTATAACCTGCCTCTCCCTTAATATTAATAAGTGTAAAACAATATATTTTCCTCAAAGAGTACACCGCTTCGCTAACTACACTAACAATGTCAGTGTTTTAAGTAGACTTGCCAACACCAAATATGTAGGAGTATGACTAAATTGTCGCTTCAACTTTGTACATATCGGCGCGATAGTGAACAAAGCCAATTCGACACTTGGCTGCATCAAAAGGTAGGCAAAAGAATGTAATTTTTTTTCTATATATGATGTTGCCAAAGCTCAGAGGATGCACTATGATGCTAAAGCACAGCCTTGGCAGGAAAGGAATTAAGGATGAGGGAAATGGGTTATGAGGTTGAGTGAATGAGGTGTCGATGTACGCCCCGTTTGAAAGTTTCGGGTTCATATGACGAGGGAAAAACAGAAAATGGTAAACTGTTCTACATTCGTGTTGTTCTGCTTAGTAAAGATTCCCGAAATTTGACGGTACGTGAACAATTGACCTGGAGAGTATAGGGGTGGGAGCGACTTGTAGCTCTTGTATCGCGCGTTGTCATGTGTTTACAAAGAATCAGTTTAGCAATTTCGTTAGAACAATAGCCATGGAAATAGCGATAGAAAAGTGAGAGACAACCGACATTCCGTCGATGCGCCAGAGGGTCAAGGCCCTCAGATTGATTGAGATGATCCGTATTTTACGCGGCTGCTTTATTGCACATTTGTTAGACCAATTCTAGAATATGCCTGTTGTGTTTGGTCTTCTTTTCATAATAGTCTAGTTAATTATTTTCATATTTATATTTAATTTTTAAATAATTTGTAAACTATTGTCAAGCCTTGAAAATGTGTTTGAATAAATGACTACACGTAGGGACATTTCCACGTGTGTTCCATACAGAATATGCCCGCTCCAGTTCTAAATTAGCTTCCCACTTTAGCATTTTAAAGAAATTGCCACTTTGAAGTTAGTAAGCGACGTTGTTGGGACTTCTTTGTTGATATCTATTAGAATGGATTCATGTAGTCCTCTCACTGATGTGGCTGCCTTCTTTTTAATGTGCCCTTGTGTTGGGTGAATGCTAAAATTATCTATTTGATTTGAAGAATTTGATGATTAAATTAATTTAGCTTAGAGATCTTTCTTTTAAGTACGTGTGTTGCTTCAAGGCTAGATTACATCTGGGGAGTGAACTCCTTATCTCCTACTCGCAGACACGATCTTGCGTTTTTAGCATGAAGGAGGTCAGGCTGATATGATATGTCTATATGATGTGCTTTCGCGCGACCTGAAGCAAACAAGATAATTGCGAATTCTCATTTTTCTCAGTTGAAAAGCGCTTTCGTGTAACCGTTTGATTCCATTTTTTTTATACGAGGTGCGATCAATAACTTTTTCTGTTTTTCTTAAAAAATCTTCAATTATTAATCAACATCAATTTTGTTTCCTTCAAAGCCATCTGTCTCAGATATAATACACTCGTGCTAGTGATTTTTCCAATCTTGAAAGCACTTCTGGAACTCACCTTTTGGTGAGGTGATTTTACTCACTTGACAAAGTTCCCACAGACATACTTGAGCCCAAGGACTTGATTTTCTACGAGGCTGGAGAAGATATCTCTTGTCCCTGTTCGTTGTCATTTGTTCAAATTATCCATCCATCGTGGCGTTTTCCATAAACTCTGGAAGATCTCTATTATTACTCCACTGCATAAAGAGGGTAACAAGTGTGATATCACGAATTGTAGGCCTATTGCTAACCTGTGCTGCATTTCCAAGTTATTTGAAGCGTTAATTGTCGATGTCCTTTATTTTCACTGTAAACCGTATTTGGGCTCCTTTCAACACGGTTTCGGAAAAGGTAAGTCAACTACAACAAACTTACTTAAGGTCTCGAATTTTTGTGTCTCTGTCATCGAGTCTGGTGGGAAGGTGGACTGCATTTTTACTGATTTTAGTAAGAACTTTGACAGGAATAACCAGGTAGGTAAGTGAACTTTTATTAAAATAGCCATAGCGAAACTCAGAATCGGACAGCTGGCCAAGAAATGAATTATGTCGTCTGCCTCATTCCGTTTGCACATGGAGCATAACGGTCTGACAGTTCTTCTCCAAGGAGTTAGCCAGAATAGGCCTCCTCTACTTTTGAAAATATATCTGATCATCTCAGTAGTGTTGGTATTTGTTATGTACGTGTTTTCACCCATAGCATATTGTAAGACGTTATATACGCCGTGTCTTGTGCTTTGCCGCCCCTTCTCAAGTTTGTGCTCCCAAAAAGATTGTGCTTCCTTATCGGAGATAGTACGCAGACATTGTCGAAGATTGCCGAAGTCAAGGCGGATCTCAAAGGTTTCAGAAAACTCATTCCATCTTTCGCGCCAGAATACCCTTTCTCCAAAGCTTTTTTCCAGGTATTTTTCATCTGGCATTTCCAGCACCCTCTGCATATAATTGAAATGGCACCTCAATGTAAACCTATAGAGGTCTGGTAAGCCCGTTTCAAGCGACAGCATATAATTGGAAGCTGTTTGCGAGAGCGGCTTAAGTATGATTTCCAGATAACGGTACGAGGCAGCAAACTCAAGAGCCTCCCCGTCACGGTCCCAGCATACCTCACCATTCCTTCTTCCCCCCTTCTGAAAAATCACCACTTTGGATTTAGAGAGGTTTATCTGAAAGACCCACGTTTTGCAGTACTCGCTTAGATTATTAATCATGTCCTGCAAACTTCTTGGGTTATGTGCCAAGAGTACCAAATCATCCGCATACTGTAGCACCATCACCAGTACATCTCCGATCCCTTTCCCAACAGCATCATGGATATCGTTGACGTAAAACGAAAAAAAGTAGGACTACCTGGACATCCCCGTCTAAGACCACACTCCGTGTCTAACCAATCTAAGATCTCTTCTCCATTCCATACCGCCGCCCTAGTGCCAGAATAAAGACTTTTCAGGACTCTTACAAACTTTAAAGAGACACTCAAATTTTGCATCTTGTAGAACAGTGCCAACCTATTGATGGTATCAAATGCTGCTTGGAAATCGACGAAAAAGCAATACACTTTTTTAATGTTATTACTCCAGCTTAAGGAGTAACACCACTCTAGAATTTTGAAAAAATAGATTTTTTTTTGGTGTAAACAATACTTTAGGGTCATGAGGCTCATGCAGAATTTAGGCATGAAAATTGGCCCGAATTGCTTTAATTTCTGCGTGGAAACGGATAAGCGCCGCATCAAGTTTTCTGAACAGTCACTTACCAATGTTGCAAAAAAGGCCCGATTGTCCTTAAAATCATCCAGGAAAGAAGAAGAAGAGAAGAGTATCAACGCGGATGGCCTAATGTATGGTGCAGGCATGGCAAATTAGAGGTAAAAAAATTGCAAGGATTGAAGTGCTCGTAAAACTACAAACTCGTTTTTCTCGAAACCATATTTTTCAAACTGGGAGGACAGTTTGTTTCAACACCATTGCATGGATTGCTTTAAAATTTTGACAGTAGCTTCGTAATTATATCCTCTATGGAAGTACGTAGCCGTTTTTTTATTTAATGTAAACTTTTTTTTTATAAACAATTTATTGCTTATTTTTTGGACAAAAATCGATTTATTTTTTCAAAAGTGCACCATTTCTTCAAAATTTGATTTTAAAAAAAATCCTACGTACTTCTGTAGGCAATAGTATATAGATTATAATTTTTTTTGATCTTTTGTTCTAGGTCTTACACTTAACGATAAATCCGTCCTCCCATGAAGGAGTTTTAAAAAAAGGCGAATTCAAAGATTGGCTCTACCGCCGCCATTTTGTATCAAAATTATAATAAAAAAATATATTTTTATACTTCAATATGTATTCAATATTAAATAAACCCTGTGAAAAGAAATCCTATTCCTTTTTCCATACTCCCAAAATAAATTGTTAATGTTAGGTCTTTTTTTCGGCCGCTAGAGTGGTGTTACCCCTTGTGTATCAAGCTCGCCGAATTGAAAATTTGTCAACTGTAGGGTATCCGGACCTGAATTCCGCTTGCTACTCCACAAGTACACAAGTACAGCAGAGATCGATCCACCCACAATGCGGCTGCTTCCACTTTTTTCCCTCACGTTTGTCCTCCACCACTCCATTCCGTTTTTTACCAAAAATTACTCGTACTATTGGCCAAATTTTAAGTAGGGACGTGTTACCGCAAATCTTTTTCAAATCATTAAATTTATTTAGGCCGCGTCCGACTTTGGCTTGTTTTTACTTCCTTTGACCCTTGATTGGTGATGTCTCCAGATTAGAAAATGTTGTTACTACAACCT
The DNA here is from genome assembly GCA_964036015.1 of Leptarthrus brevirostris. Lineage (NCBI taxonomy): Eukaryota > Metazoa > Arthropoda > Insecta > Diptera > Asilidae > Leptarthrus > Leptarthrus brevirostris. The sequence goes on from OZ038372.1 coordinate 150,416,570, forward strand.
TTACAACTACAGCTAGCTAGCTAATCAACATTCGATCTTATGCATCTCACACTATTGAAAATAAATGTATAGGGTTTAATGAAAGGGGAAACCAGGTACAACCCTATGCACCGTGGACTACAAATGGTTTCCAAAGCAGTGCTAGTAGAGCAGGATATCTTTGCACTAGATTTTATCATTACACTAATTACTTATTTGTGGCGTGGAACGAGGAAACGTACCTTACAGCACCTGGCAGCGTCTATCTCCGGCTGGAGGGAGTGGACCTTTTCCCCTCGCGCGAAGCTCGTATTCTCAAATAGGTTTTACAAAATGCGCTATAGATTTTTCAATTTTTATCGCACAAACTTGAAGGTATGCTCATTCGATTCTACGTACTTTCTTCATGCAGGTTCATTAAAAACCTGAAATTCGATTTTTGGTGCTGTAAGGTACGTTTCCTCGTTCCACGCCACATTTATTTTTATACGAAAATAAGTTTAAGTGACTTTGTAAATGACTCTAAAATGCTTCGTCGACTTCTCGCCTGAATGCGTTTCCACCTCCATGTGTTCTCAAGAAAATGTTTAAAAAATCTAAATTTGAATTTATACAATAAATTTAAGTGCCCACGTCGAACATGCTTATAAATTAAGCAAAATGTCTAGCTTTATACACGTAAAGAACATATTCATTCAATTTTGATGGGCTGTTTTCTAAATACACGTTTAACATGATTCAACATGAGCGTGGCAACGTTTATGTATTTTAAATTTAATTAAATTTCTAACAAATACTAAACAAACATGTTTAGTATTCATGTTAAACGTATTTATGCAGCACTTCTGGATTAAATTTTTCATACATTTTTTTGGCTTTTTATTAGTTTCTTGCAAAAAAATGAAAACATTTTCACTTTATCGTGTTGAATTTTCATAATTTGATTTTTGTTTTTGTTTGTTGTTTACCCAAGTAAAATTTATTTTTAAAACCTTTACTAATTTAAATAATTATGCAAACACTCACAGATTCCTGCCGGCTCTTTCCATATTCATTTGATGACGAGGAAATGTTTTGCCAGACAAAATAGGCCCTATTAGCAAGGCAATCTCTTAGTCATTGTTGTAAATTTACTTAATTAACAGATACAATGCATATTCAGACATTTTCGTATACATTGAAAAGGTGTGATAAAGAAACAGATCTGGTGAGATAAGATTGTGAAGGCACTTTGTAACTGGGTCACTACGTCCGACAATTGCCAGACACGTTCAATAAAACTTTAAAACTATCTTTAAACAATAAATTCTTAATAAACAAGATAAATACAATAAATAAAAAATAAAGTGAAAATGAGTAATTATTTGCAACAGTGTAATAATTTATTGTGGCTGTGCAATGCATGCAAATGTGTAAACTCTTATCGCAGTCTGGCAAGCTTGATATAGGTATTCTCTCATTCTCTGTTTCTATGTGCCTACCCTAAATGGCTGTTAAATTGTATGAAAACGTTCAACGACATGTTGGCGATTAGATGTCCTCTAAAACTAGAGTCGCATACGCACGGGAAACTTAAAAAAATTCAACAAAAACAAACTCGTAAATTTTTTATAGCTTGCCACAGACACATGGGACTTCGAACTTTGGACTTACCTCATCTTTGGCCAGAGACTCGCTCAAATGTAATTTATTCGAATTGACCAGCAGTGTGCAATGGTGATAAGCATTCGGATGCCCAAGCTTAGCAGCAGTACCTGAAATCTGCTGGAAATAAAAAGAAATTTTGTTAAAGTTAATAACGCAATATTTTCGCTTAGCCTAAAACGTAATTACTTTATCATTTATTATTGATAAAAACCAGATATTATAAAAAAACAACAAATTTCATTTGAACTAAAAGTGCTTTCTTCTATTTTTAATCATTTATTTTTTTTCTAAATATTTTCAAGATTGTGGGATTTCAGCTGTTGTGGATATTTAAAAAAAATAAGTACTGACGCAAAGAAAGAAATTACGTTATGGCACAAAAACAGCATTTACTTGGCAAACATTTTATAAGAAATTTAACAGCGACACGATTCGTATAACTTTTAGATAACCCCTATAAATTCTCTGTATATTTGAAACAATCTTTTTGAAAACAGAAAATTGAATTACACCAAAAAAACAGCTGCTATTTTAGAGAGACAGACATCATACAAAAATTATACCAAAATTTTCAAATAAATCATTAAGTCAGTGGCAATTGTGTTAAGATATGGATCAAAGATAGGCCGTGCAAAAACAACCCATGATGTCCATTGAACTGGCTGTTGCTTATCAACGGAAACCGTATTAAGCAAATCAACAAAGAAAATATCTTCTTTTTTTTAAGTTATTGAGTACATTTACTTGATAATTAAGTGTATTTTCCACGTGAGATAAAGCGTCTTCGTGATAATTTTCGGTAGACTTGTTTTTGAATACAAATTGTCATTATCCTGTTAATAGAAACTTGTTATGCGAGAATTAGTTAAAGCTGACTCAAGTATGTTTTTTCCGTAAATATTATCAATTTTTTTTATTTATTTTTTACTTATCTCAGAAATCTGTAGCACATAATTTAAATTAATCTTAGAAATGAGAAAAAAACAAAAAGCAAGAAAACTATAAGCGCTATTTTTTATCTATTGAAGTATTTCCATTTTTTGGTCCATATTAGGTCCTCGCACGTGCTTGTAGATATCTTAGAATGTGCGTTAATAATTTTACTAGATTTTCCCTCTAGTTTCTATGTGGGGCCTGGGGCGAAAGAAGAAATTCGCCTGATTCGATGATAAAGATTTCAAATTGATATAGAATTCTGGACTAGCGTAATCTGTTGCCAGCAACAACAATAGGTCGCCGCCGCGCCGGTGAGATTCGAACCTGCGACTTTGGTGTGGACAGTCCTTACACCACCGACGTCTTGCTAGATTTTACACCGCAGTAATGATTGTTACCAATGATATATTGGTCGACTTTAGTTAAATTTTAATCTAAGTCGACACAAAAAAGTAGTACACATTTCTGGATAAGAGTAAGAGAAAAGAATTTTGAACAGTTTATACTTTACTTACAACACAATTATTTAAAAATCAGTTTTTATTTATATGTCATCTGAAAGGGAATTTTATGTATCTATTGGTTATTAATATTAGCACTGTTCGCGTACTTTGCATATAAAAAACTGTACACATTTAATGAGACATATGATATACTATCGAAGGCAACGTTTTTGAGATTAAAGATATACAAGCAATTCTACCAAATAATAAAACTACTGTGGAAATAAATTTTTCTCAAAATTATTTTACGCTTTTCTATCTAAGAAATCATTCATATTGATAATATCATGCTTTCCTGAGTTTTAAGTAATTTTCGTCTTCAGCTTTACAACCTTGGTTAATGATTGTTGTGAAACTAACCTTAACCTGGTACATGGAAGACATTAAACTGTAACGTTCTTCCATAGAATAAATATCCCAGTAAGAAAAATTACGTGGAATACAAGTAGATTCAACGTAGAATTGCTTCGTCGAAAGTAAGTTTAATTTTATATACCGATGTCCCAGGCGTTATTTATATTAGTTTACGGGGAATTGGCACATCAATTCCAAGGGAACTGTCCGTATGATACAGCTGTGACATCGACGAAAACCCCATTGTCAACGGGTCAATAACTTATTTTCGACCGACTTTCCACATAACTGAATTTTTAAATACTAACAAGAGACGGTGTTGGACCGATTGATAAGTGGCACGATCACCACACCATGGTTCCAAGGTTCAAGCCTCGGTCTCCCCGTGAATTTAAAAAATTAAAAATAAATAATATTTGCAGCAAGACAAAAACAAGACATTCAAGTTGACTCATTCGCCTTACCCTAATTCACCTCCGGTCAAAGTCATATAGTTGTAGCTTGGGCTATAGCTACATCATAAAAAAAAGATAAATAATGGGTAAATAATGGTAAATTTTCTACCGACTTTCTACTGTTACTGATTTTCTGTTAGGATACTAAATAGCACTAACTGTGTTCTATTGGGACACGTAGAGTACGCCGGCATTCTTGCCAAATAGAACGCTTTTTCTTCACCTGAGTAGTTCGAGCCGCTGTTGTTTGGCATTTCATAGATTGTACTTGCGGTTTTTTGATTTGCTGTAAAAATATGGTATGTTATGCGATAACGCAGGTCTACAAGATACTGTTGTTGTGCAGCTAGAGGTCATATTTGAAGTAATTTGCTGCATAGAATCCGAACCCGAGGGCAGAATTGGGCCATCACATCAGAATTTTGAGTTTATGTACTCAAAAACTGGGTTTTTTTTGTAGAGGATGCACAAAATTTGTTTGCGTTTTTTCTAGTTGCATCATTTAATACTTCTCTTACCCTTCAAAATAAGCTATTGAGCGGTTCTCTACGCTTTTTGCTTGCAAAGTTACAGCTATTTTTAACCGACTTCCCAAAAACAAAGATGATCTAAGTCCGACGTGTATTTTTTTTATGTTTGACCGGGAATAACTTCGTAACGCGTTGACCGATTTTGATGATTCTTTTTTTTTTTTGGGTAAAGTATGTTCTCCGATTGGTACCATGTAAACAAAATTGTTGGTGGGGTGGGGGTGAAGCCTAACTTTGTAACGCGTGGACCGATTTGGATGGTTCTTTTTTTGTTATACAGAGTATGATCCCCTATTGCTAATAGGAGAAATAAATTTGGCCTAGGTTGGGGGGAGGGGTAGTCTAACTTCGTAACGCGTGGACCGATTTGGATAATTCTTTTTCTGTTGGGTAGAGTTTCCCTGATTGATACCACGAGAAAAAAAATCTTGATGGGATGGGGGTAAGGGGTTGAACCTAACTTTTTAACGCGTGGGCCGATTTGGATGGTTCTTTTTTTATACAGAGTAGAAGACACTAAAAAGTTGAAAATAAAATAGTTTTTAAAAAAAAGTTGAACCGACCTCACAAACTTATATGAACTTCATAACTTAAAATGTTCGTAACTTTGCAAGAAAAAATCTTAGGTAACCGCTCAATAGCTTATTTTGAAGGTTAAGATTATGCAACTGGAAAAAAGACCAACAAAAATTTTCTGCATCCTGTACATAACCTCATTACATAACTCCATTTTCTGAGTACATAATCTCAAATATATCAAAATCCTGCCATGATGGCCCAATTCGTAGCAAATTATTTCGAAAATGACCCCAACAACAGTCATGTTCCCATTTTTTGTAGGCATGTGTAATTATAATAATTTTGGAAAAATTCTTAACGTCTTTGATATTTACGGGAAGCAGATGCTTTTTTTAAACAGTTTTAATATTTTTCATAACATAAAACAGCAAAAACTTCCTATTGAGAAATTTTAAAGCACAAAACCATAGCGGAAAAACTTGTAGCGTAAGTATTCTTTCAAACTACACCTACCTATCATCTTGTGTAGCTGAGCGAAATTTGATGTACGCCGTACTCTGCATGGGCCAATGGAACGCAGCTCTTTCTGTTAAAATTCATAATTCCTAGCCCTCAGAAGAGCAATTACCCTTTTGGTGGAATAATTCATATAGACGGACATATGTGTTGGTTAAATAATGCACAAATTATTCCAAATTATGATAGTATCAAATATGATTCATATGCCTAAGGCTACAAAGTTTAACTGCAAAGAAAAAAGTAAAAAAGCAAAAAGAATAAGAAAAAAAATAAAATAAATTAAAGATCTTTGCTTAAGGTAGGAAAGCAATGGGGAGCCAAGCAAGCAAAAGCGACCTCCACTATACGAGCAAGTACACCTCCACCCTTGGGAAGATCTTGCTACCGAATGTGCAATGAGGCAGTATTTATGTATTTAATAGTTTCAGTTGCATTTAATGGACAAGATAGTCGCAAAAGCTATATTCTACGAAAACCAGAATATATCTTACTGATTCAGCGCAATGACAAGGTTCGTGACTTTAGTTTTTATATGTTAAAAGATTGAGAGAATATTATCTCTACCAAAAGGGCCACTGTAAAAGGTGATGCACTGTGACTTCCCAGCATTCAGCAATAAAGGATTAATCTTAGACCAAATATTTATTGTATCAAGATTGACGTTGTGCAATACAATCCTCAGAAGTCAGTCAGTCAGTGTCAGTTATTTAAATATAGCTGCACTTTGTGGTAAATAGTTAAAAAAAAGCCTGAACAACAGAGGTCCAAGTATTGATTTTTGTGGCACCTCCCGAGTAGAGAGCGAGTCACCCATTCTGTCCACTTGATGGCGGTTGATTAAGAAGTTTTGTATCAGGGCAATAGCAGATATGCTAAAGTTAAAAAAACCAATTATTTATACAGAATAGTGATTTCATAAGTAATATCACAACAAAACTACATCTTGGTTTAAAAGTACGGCTTCGCCGTTTTATGGTACTATTGCGTGATACAACATTAAAGACTAGTGACCTAATTTCTTACCATAAGTCCATGGGAATGTCTGTGCGACGACCGCGAAGCGGGCAGTCATACTTTTTGATCAAGTTGTAGGGTTTGTAGAGTTAGGTCTTGCACAGTTAGGCTTTGTAGAGTTAGGGGCTTGGTTCTACATGAGAACTGATAACTTTTTAACCGTGAATGCGTTATGATTTTGTGAGTTTTGGCAACCTACTTTACATGAAATGTTTTTGGTGGGATTTCATTTCTTTTCGTAAGATGTCCTAACTTGTTCTTTTTATTGTTTCCTGCTGTATTTCTAGCGCGTCAGATGTTCCTTTTTACATATTCCACTCTCTATCGTTGCCTCTTTTCCTTATTGGGTTATTATTTGCAATAAGCGATAAATATACGTCGTGAAATTGTATTGCTTTTGTTCTTCTTAAGAGGTGATTGTGCTGACCTTACACACATCTTAATATTATAACCCTTCCTTCTGGCATAGTCGGGTAAAAAAGGTATTTCTTAAACGCCAGCAGTTCCTTTCTTCATAGCCCACTCACTTTTTCGTTGTTTATGTACTAATAACATCTAGCTTTCGTATCAAATTTGTTTATGGGGGGTTGAAGGGTGAAAGTTACAGATTTCGTAATTTTTTCGTTGTTTATGTGCTAACGCTAGTCTGCATAGCAAATTTCAGCTTTGTAGGACTTTTTGAAGTTTGGAACTTACCTATGAGAAATTGTTATATAATAAAGAACCAGACCCCCTTTAGGAAGGGTTGGAGGATGAAAGTTACAGATGTCTTAATTTTTTTTTGTGTTTGTACTAATCCTAGCCTGCATACTTCAGAAAGTACCCTAGAAGTTTTGATGATCATGAATGAGATTGTGACTAAATCGACGTATTTTTGGTATTAATAAAAGCTGAAGTATAAAAGCTAGACAAATGAAACTTAGTGTATTTCATTAACCTGCTAACTATATCTTATTCTGAATTTGTGCTCCCTAGACCGAAGCTAAGAGGGTTCGAAAATAAAAAGAAACGCTTAGAGAAAACGTAAGTAGTGCCCCGGTCCCCCCAGATATGATGAACCAAATCGGAATAAATAAATAACATTTGGTTGGTTGGTTGGTTTGTAAGAGGGGAAAGATGGGTGTCTTCCTTGCGCTGCGGCCTTTAGTGACCCGTTGTACGCCCCCTGTTCGGCAGCGTACCCTAAAGTCCACTGTCAAGCTAACTGATCCTCGTAACGAATTGGATTATTCAATTTTACCCAGATTTCTTAACTTCTGCTAAATCTTCGCAGTAGTATGTTCCTAAGATCCTAAATCTTTTTTGCGTTAGGACTGGGCATTGGCCGAGAAAGTGTAATACGGTCTCGTCTTCTTCCCTGCATACCCTGCATAGACTGGAGTTTGCCCCTCCCATTTTTATGGCATTATCCCTTAGTCTTGCACGTCCTGTCACAAGGCCAACAAGAATTTTCAAAAAAAGTAAAACCACTTGTTTTACTTCCGCATAATCGGAGTGGCAGTGGAGTTCCGATTATGTGGAATTAAAACAAGTGGTTTTACCTTTTTTCAAAATTAAATAACTTCCACCAAGAGCCTTTTGAAAGGAAACTTTCTGATAAAGAATTTTCAGTTTGGCCTTGTTAAGCCTTATGATCTTTTCAGATTCATGTGCATTGAGAGTTCCCCAAAACGCCTTGATTTGTATGCTTAGATATTGGATTAAGTTAAATGATTTATTCAATGTTTAAATAAAGTAAAACTGTGTTAATACGAACTGTTTTCATTCCTGCATGTAGCCGAAATGATAATATTATAACTCATAAAGCGAACCAATAGTCTTATATAAGAATAAAACGATGCATCGTTGGTAACAGAATAGTAATTCAGTTGCTGATAAGAAAATATAGTAACGACGTATAAAATTAAAAGATAACGTTCAAATAAATATGGTCTTTAAAACTTAAAAAAAATTGTATAAAACTGTATTCTTACCTTTTTCTCATTGACTACAATATCATCCCTTGAATTGATGTCCGCTTTAATAGTCCATTCTCGAAACAAAGCACGTGTGACAATATTTAAATTGTATTTCCGGTTGTAACGTTGCCTCGGTGTGAAAAATGTACAATTCAAATTGCCCCGATCATGATAGACTGCTCCGCCGCCACTGTTCCTTCTAGCCAATGTAACTCCCTTTCGTACCAAATTAGAAACGTTTGCTTCCGTAAAGGGATTCTGATGGCGACCGATAACGACACAAGGGTCATTGGCCCAAAGCATCAAAACGTGATGATGCGAAAAATCGAAATTCTTATAAAGCCAATCTTCAAGAGCCAAGTTTGTGAAGACATCGTACGATTGAGAGATGAAAACAGATTTTCTAATATTCGAATCAACAATTTCTGATATTTTCGAGTCATTTTTGTTGGAACTACTTTCTACAGTTGATGAAAAGTTTCGCAATTTGTGAACTGCTGAAAGTGGACTTAAATTTTGCTGAAAAGTGATGAGCATACAGCGCAGCTTGGTTGCACTACCCTGCATTATTCTTACAGCCATTTTGCAAATTTTCGATTAACCTCGTTTTCGGATTTTCGTGAGTTTTTTGTCAAGTTTCAGGTGATCTTGAAGTTAATTAATTGATGTGCTTACAAATGTAATTTTCAGTCGGTTGTTGTGTGATTTTAATAAAATATTTCCAGAACTTGGTTTTGTTTACAAATTAAAACTTTTAATTATGTTTTTTCTCACTCTAGCACTTAAATTGTTTGTTTTTTTAAAATATGGCAAAAATGGCAGTGAAAAAAAAAATTTTTAATAAATTTACCAAAATGACTAGCACATCAAATTAATAGGTAAAATGTCTTAGATACTGTTTTTATTTGTGAGAATTTATTTTATTTTTGTTTTGCTTTATCCTATTCTCCTTTGTGACACATTTATTGGGTATCAAAGATTTGCTCTTGACACTTGCAGGCAGCAAAGGTATTGTCGGTTTCGGCTGCTGTGAGAGATATTAAATATTCGTGGAGAGCAATTGTTTGGTGCAACCACTTCCAGGTTTGGTGCAGGCTATTGACTCGTAAACGAAGCCCCAGACAATCCTTACTACAATTTTTTGGCATTCCTAGACTCATCCGCACAATGGTGAAATCCTTATTACAAACAACATAAAAACGTCTAAATTATCTTTAGTTAATATACACTATCTATTCCCTGGTCTAAAATATCACAATTGTTCCGATTAATCTGGTTTTAAATCAGGTTTAAAGCACTTAACAATGAGTGGAAATTCACAGCAATTGACGTTTATTGGACACTCGGCAAAAGCTAGACTTGTCAGCGCACGGGCACGAATCAACTGACTGAAACTGAAAGAGGATCTACAAGTCAAGCCTGCTGGCGAGAAAAAATTTCCCGTGCAAAAATTAGTAGTGTTTCGTGTCTGTGGCCACGTAAATTTACTACTACAGCACAAAACGATTGCTGAACTTATTTCTAGTGTTCGTTTTTCCAACATCAAATTCAGATTCAGCGCTACTTTCCGTTGCTCGTGGGATTGAGGCAATGTGGGGCGGTAAGCGGTCAACAATTTTTATAGACTGGTGATAACACCGCAAAAATAATGCTTGTACTTGCCGGCTCCGCGTGACTACCTAATGCCGTTTAATTGTTTCTACTTTTAGTAAGTAAACAGTCCCATTTTCACAAAAATTGTTAATGAGAAGTGCCTTGAGGCTCTTGAGAAGTATGAAGTTGCAGAAATTGTATACTTTGTTGTAAAATTTAGTTTTCTGGAAATAATGTTAATTTAATGTCTAACCGGAGACCTAAAAGTATTTGTTGAATTTGCTTCCTTAAGTGTGGATAGAAAACGTGATCACTCTTGCTCTGCTAATTAGGCTACAAATCGTATTATCATCTTTCTTGATTTCTCATAACTCTTTCGTGAGCTTAAAAACTCGAAACCAGCTTTGACTAGAAATGCACGAAAACAAGAAACTTGCTGCGTTTAAGTTAACGATAAGCTTGGCTAATTCTGCACATGCAAAATTCTAAGGTTATCAATATAAGATAAGAAATTTACGATTTTATTTGATATTTTCTCTGCGCATACACGGAAAGTGGTTTAATAATTCTATGAAAATAATTTTGTAATTAAATATCTGTATAACCTTTCTTTTAAACTTTACCCTCAGATTTTATTAATATGTTTTCGAATCCCATTCCAATGAAAACAAATTTTGAACAAAAACAAGAATTTAAAATGCTGTAATTACTGATCGCATAATAATTTACAAATATAAGCGATTAATTTTGAATCCGTTAAAGATATGTAGACGTGTGTTTAAGAGTACGCAGAATTTTGCTAGGACAGTCTAGCCACTATTGTAAGTTTCTTTGTTAAAATAGATCTAAATGATTTGGTCTATATCGCTTCAGAATCAGAAACAATTCAAGAGGTTAAATATAAAAGATGCCTCTATAAACTATTCTTACAGGCGGCTACTTATTTCAAAATATATTTATTCCTAGTTAACATAGAAAGCTGTTCTGTGCCCGCATCTAATGGATAGAGTTTATTAGAATTTAAAAATAAGTCAGTGGAAGAAAAACAATCCTAACGTCCTTATGTGATAAATTATTTAAACGCCCATAAGAAGGAAATGTAATTGTTTATATCAAGACGTCAAGGAACATTTGTAAGGTTTGGACTGAATGTTAATTTTTCATTGAACTAAAAACGACTGCATCATCCACACAAGATATTCTGTGAAGTTCAGTGATTTGCAGGGAAGGTAAAAATCGCAGTGACATTTGACAATTCTCGGTTTTTGTGTAAAAATTGTGAGAAATGTCTCATTACGCTGCTAGAATTGGACCTCGAGTAAAATGTAAGTAATATGATTCTAATTAATCATTTTAAATTGATTTACACGTATAAAGTTACTTTTATTGGAAAATTTTCACTTGCCATTTGTTACATAATCTCAGATGACCCTTTGAACATTTTCTAATTGTTCATTTCTCCTTTTTAGCCGCACTAGGCAGATGGGCTTACAATCTGTCTGGATTTAATCAATACGGTAAGTAGAAAATGATAAAATAATAATGAAAATAAAGTACTTAACCTCAAAATTGCTACGCTTAGGACTCCACCGTGATGATTGCCTGTATGAAAATGAAGATGTTCAGGAAGCTATCCGCCGTCTACCGCGCAAAGAATATGATGATAGAAACTATAGAATTATGAGGGCTTTACATTTGTCTATGACTAAAACGATTTTACCAAAGGAACAATGGACAAAGTATGAAGAAGATGTTAAATATTTAGAGCCCTACTTAAACGAGGTTATTAAAGAGAGAGAAGAACGAGAAGATTGGAATAAAATTCATTAATATGTCAAAATAGTTATAGTTTTGAATTGTCAATGTGAATACAAAGAGATAGAAGCAAGCCAAATGGTTTCTGTATGTTAATTTTGTAGAAAAATTTCCTAAATCAATATCTTTACCTTAAAAGAATTTCGGCAAAATGTCAATATCATTTCTTGTTACAGAATTAACCCTTCTAACTCAGAAGGCGCACTTCACAGGCAGAACCCTGGAATCAATTGACCTATTCACCAGCATATAAAATATATTAAGGTAAATGAGGCTCCCACAACAACATGCAAAAAAATATTACAAGAAAAAAAACTCAAACACGCCCAAAAACTACAATCAGGCGTGCACAGACAACAGAGATCGTTTAAACAAATCCTCAGTAAGAGCCAGGTCAAAAATAGGACATATTCACGGCTCTACACATGCGATTTATAGGCTCATGCATACCATAGTTAGATCGAGAATGAACAACATGTAATAAAGGCAATCTCCTTAAGCTATACGGGGTATGCCTATAAGAAACTAAACTTTGCGCTACAGCGCCAGCTACATATTGGACCGCCATCTCTTAATTTCCATATTTTTAACTTTTGACAGGTCTGGCTACCGCGCCAGCACCACATTGTGTTCCGCACTTTAGGGTCTGTCGATCAGAAAACTCCCTTTGCCACCGCTTAACAAAACCCAGAACTGAATTACTCCTAGACACAATATAGTTTATGTGCAGAGTGAAATCGAGTTTTTTTTTGTCTAGCTTTACACCAAGGTCAGTATAAGTAACGGACTCCACACGACGGATAGTAGTTTCCGCAAAGGTATAATCAAAGACGAATTGATTGGTGTTACTAGAAAATGACATAACTTCACATTTATCCAGGTTAAGTTGCAGTCCATTTGAGGCACACCAAACCCTGAAGGTATTCAAATCATCCTGAATGCAGGAAGAACCACATCTGTTCCTAACGCATGAGAAAATCTTCTAATCGTCTCCGTAGATTAAGACTTTGGAGTGCTTAATAAGAGGGTCAATGGCAACTCTAGATAAAGTGTTACGGAAAGATACTCGGTATGACCTTTCTTTCAAATAAGAGCGGATCCAGTCGAGCAATAGAGGCGGAAAACCCAATTTTTCAAGTTTAAGCAGGGAGTAGATCAAATGCCTTGCGAAAGTCGGTGTAGACACAGTCGGCCTGGAGACCTCGCGGGAAGGCAGCGATTATATGCGATGTAAATTCAAGCAAGTTAGTTGTCGTCGATCTACCAGGCACAAAGCCATGTTGATTAGATGAGATTAGCCCCTTACACTGCCCAAAAAGCTGTGAATATATAATAGATTCGAACAACTTGGGTATGCAGGAAAGCTTGGCCTATAACTATGCCCCTTTTTATAAACAGGGATTATAAAGGAGCTCTTTCATAACATAGGAAATCTACCAGCTTGAAGAGATTTGTTGAAGATTAGTTCCAGTGGAGTCAGAGCAGGATTTCAAGAACGCAGATGGAACACCATCAGGACCAAAAGAAAGGTCCATTTTAAGCTCCTTGATACAATCTACATATGATATTATCACGAGATATAATCCTTATTATATTTTAAAATAATTAGAATGTGGACACCTTATCCAGCTTGATCTATCTCAATAATTAATCATTTTTACTTATAAGAAATAATTATATGCGACTTTGTCAATTTGACTGTGTCGTATATCGTCGCCTTAATTAGCAAACCTCGTAACTCCACTTTTTATCAAAATTTTGTTCATAAGACGTTCTGGAAGCACCAAACAGAGCGGGTCATTGTGTAAATTCTTGTGAAATTTAGATAACAGGATTCCCGCACAACAGCAAAATAGAAATCCACATAATTTCCTTGTCGGACATTTCTATAAGGAAAACCAACTAACTCCACAAGTCCACACAATAATAATAAAAAGTTATCCTGAAATAAGTAGATTTTTTAAGCATTACTTGATATTACACAATTATCTATGAAGTTTTCCTAAGTAATGTAACGATATTTTAAAATAATAAAAATTAAAGGGGTTGCGAGAATTTGGTCTTTTTAGATTGGTAAACTTTACACTTTATGTATTACTGTGAAGTAAAGAGTTGGTTGTCTTCAAGTAAAAAATAACAAAACTTCAGTTTGCGGGCTGTATTAAATATTCCTTAATAGACTAACGCGTGCGGAAAAGATGGTTTGTTTGGCTATGTGGCTATGGAGAAACAAATAACAGCATCATCAACTGGAAGTGAGAGAGATGAAATAAATATAATTGAAGAAGAGCAGAAAGCTATAAACGAAAAATCTATGGGCTGTAATATTGGTTTAGAACTTTCCAATAATGTAATGGAAGGATAATTTTGCGATGAAATTTTGTATTACAACAAAATTTAGATAGACTTCTTTTAAACTTGGATGAGGAACCAATATTAGGTAATATGAGTGAACGACCACTCTCGAACACAGTCCAGGATACTCAAGCTATAGAAAATTAAATGGAACTTCAGCAAACACCAAAAGAAACGACTTAAAAATGTCGTAATAGATATAAAATTAAAAATTATTTTATGCTTTTTAGCGCTTTCTGTGAAGGCGGTTCACTTTTTTAAACTATTTTATTTTTCAGTTTTTAGTGTCTATATACGATTCGAAAAATGTTGCTCATACGAACAAACCAATTTCAACAGTTGCAAAGGCAGTGCACGCTATTGAAAGGAAACCCGGCATCTGAAATCGATATCCGGCAACGTTGTACGAAATTAGTCACGGTCTGATAAATATTAAATTAACTTACAGGAATTGCGTAAACTTTTCTCTACAATTTGGTAACGTCACCATTTTATCGGATAACTTCCTACATACGTCTAGGCATAGTGATTACTAGTTCTTCACACTCAGCTGGTGTTATTGAATCCCAGATGATTTCTATTTTCTTACGAAGAACATCCATTGTGGCAGCGGGAGAAGACCTCAATGTCTTTTTCATAGAGATGGGCGATACTGTATCGATATACTGGAGTATCGATACTTTGCTTTCAATACCTCGAGGTTTTGTAATCGGTACTTTCAGCCCCCGATACATCCGATCCTCGGTACTTTTCTTTCAATACTTGAAGTATTGACCGTCTCATTATTTTGTGTATGAGTTGAATAATCGCTGGCCGGGACAGTAATACAGTATCAGTATGCAACAGCTAAAAATATATTTTCTGCTCTTTGACTCTGATGAGAGTCGCTAAACAGTACAACGCCGGCTCAGTGGTTCAGCCAGTATAAGAATTTGTATTTTCATTTTCGGTTGGAGGCGTTGGAAGGTGAGATGTTATTATATCACAAATGTTAAAATTCGAAAGCTTTATTCATCTGCTAAATAGTTTCAAATTATTCATTTGCTAAAAGGGTATATGAAATCAGCTGCTGAGATGCGTCTTCATTTGTAAAAATTTGTCAAACAAGTGCATCTGAGCAAATCGATATTTTGATATTTCTCAACAATAAAGTTGCTGCAAATCGTTGTGCAACAAAAAAAACCAATAAGATAATAATTGTAATTTATACGCAATTTCCACACCATATAGATTTTTTTAATTTTTTAACCATATGGTTCCAATACTTTTGACTATCGATACTTTTCCAACGGTATATTTATATCTAAGTATCGAAAGATGCGGATATATTGCAATGCCAAGTATCTATACTTTTCGATTCGGTTGCCATCTCTACTTTTTCATTTTTCCCCATATGCTCTCAATTTAAGAAAGGTCCGGGTTATTTGATGGCCATAGCATTAGCGGAACTTCATGTTCTTGAAACCATTGCTTTGTTAATTTGGCCATATGACAACTGGCCCCGTCCTGCTGGAAAATATATTCGCCTCCTGGTCTTTCCAAATCGGGTATTGATGGAAGAAGATAATTTTGCAGAATAGTCGGGTACGTAGTGCTATTTATTGTAGTATTAGTGAAGCACAGATGACCAACTCCTCCACCAAACATACATCCACAAATCATTACAGAGCTTGGGAATTTTATTTTTCGACTTAGGCAGTCATTGTGGAATGCTTCAGTATTTTTTCGAATGACGTGCTTTTAATAGGATTGCATGTTCAACTCAAAGCGTGCCTCATCACTCGATATAACTGATCGCCGCTGATTATGTGTCCAATTTTCGTGGGCTTTAGTAAAAGCGAGGCGTTTCTTTTTTTGGATACTGGTCAAAAATGGTTTCTCCTTAGCCTTAAAATTTTAAGATTATTGTGGGATTCCATAACAGAATATCAGAAAATTTACCTTATAAGATTTATAACCCATTTCTCTCATCCTTCTACAGGTATCCACAAAAACACTTTTTCCTATGCGCTCACACCATATTGTAAAAATTCCAGACTCTGTTGTAGCACGATTTTGTTTTCCGTAAAATTCAACTTTCGCTTGAACTAGTCAGTCTTGGTCGTCCTGGTATCAGTTTTTTCTCGATAGTTCCAGTTGTCTCGAAAGTAGATCTTGAAAGTTTAAATTTTTTTACAATTTCACAAGAAGATTTCTTATTTTTATAATCTTCAATTACTAACTTTTTCAGATAAAATGGTATCGCTTTTCCGCGTGTCATTTTAACTCAAGAAGTTACAACAAACTGCAGTCTAGCCAAAAAATAAACTCACGACTACAATTTCAGATTATTTGAATACAATTATTTACAGTTACTCGATTGTTTGTAGTTTTTTATAAACCCAATTTTCTTCGAAATTATTATTTGTTCAGGATAGACGAACCTTTTTGCGGTAAATTTTATGATAGACGAAGATTTTTGCAGGTTGATGCACATAAAACAAGTTGCATTTTTGAAAAGACCTTTAGTCGTATTTTGATTGTGTAAGTTGTATTAGAATTACTAACACTCTGAAATGTATTTGCCACAAATATTTCATTACAACTTTGCCACTATACTGAATTATTAAAAAAAATCACTTTTATTTTCGAACTAAAATCTTATGAGACGAACCTTTTTGCGTTGCTTGGAAAATTTCCGTACAAAGTGTGCCCAAAGCGCTAAGAAATGCAATTAGAATTAAGACAACCTATAGATTATAATTTAAATGAATTAACATGTGGCTTAAGTTTGTGTCGGGTTTTTTCGAAGATAATACTTCTATATTTACAAGTGTGTCTTATATATTTTGTCACCACTGTAGAACGAAACACGCAGAGTCAGTAAATTAATTAAATAAAAACTTTAAAACTAAAGTAGTTTAATGTCAGTCATACTTTATAAAATAATTCTAAACCGGTAACAAGCAATATTATTGATAAAAAATTTATTTTTTTAGCATAATCAGAATGCTGTGCTTTACCAGTCAAATCACACCGCTAAGTAAATAAAAAACTCTAAATTCCAAGATATAAATGTCTCATATCACACTTTTTAGCATCCTTACATTTACAAAAGTTGCCTATTTTTTCTAATTTTTGAAAATCTCTTTCTCACTAACGCAAAAAAAAAACAATTTAACAAAATTAGACAAAATTAAAATATGTATATATTTTTAAACATTTTGGCACAATGTTTTTTCAATTTCGAAACATCTGACAAAATCAACAAAAACACAAAAAAATGATAAAAATTTAAAAAATTATTTATACAAATTGTAGGGATAGTTTAAAACAAAAGAAAACAAATTCGTTGTGGGCTGTCTAACAGGATTATACATAAGGAGTATCAAATTCGATTGTCTAAAAGTACCGATTATAATTAGCTTTATATCATTTACACCACTTAAATACAAATTATGTCGAGATATGTACAAAAAAGTCTATTTTTCTAGTGACAAAAGTCTATTCGTATCTTATTTCAATAATAAATTCTCTAAACGGATTCTTTAATAAAAAAAGGTTAATCTTTCATTGTAATTATTGTAAAACTACTAAAAGAGCAAAACCATCCACGGATGAAATACGTTTAAACGGCATAAAACCAGAGTCTTGTTAAAGATCATCGTCTCCAATGCCCTCAAACGCTTCGTTCTGGACAGATTCCCGACCGTTTCTAAAGAAAACTGTCGTTGAGATTTTGTTTCGAAATTTTCGTCGCAAAGAAAATGATTCAGGAGGCGTTTGAATGGACATGTCCATTTCGTTCTGAAAAAGAAACGAAAAGCTTTAGACAGGAGAAATTATTAAAAAAGTTAGACCATTACCAGGCTTGAGATTGTATCCGTTGAACTGGAGTCGGATATACGCTGATTAATACCACCATCCCTCCGGATATATGATAAAGGCGTGTAGTTGTTACATTGTGCCTGCAAAAAGTTTATTGTTAAAAAGTTTTAGAGACTTTATTTTTTTCGAAAATGTTGAACCTTAAAATTGCTATAGTCGTTTCCGTCCTTCTGGTTTAGAAGCTCGTCTACCATTCCCTGCAAGCAAACAGACATAAGCATAGCCTGATCGCTTGATATGGTAATCCACTTGAGACAGTTTTTGTTCATTAGGTACTCAAATGAAAGCTCCAAGTTCTGAATCTGGCTCTCGGTTGAAGAATTCGAAGAAATTTCCTCATTCTAAAAAGCAATAAATTTTAGTTACAAAACAGAATTTATGCAATCAACTATTCTTACATTATGTATTGTTGTAACACGCCAACATCGCATCCTTGTCACTTTAAATTTGGTCTCTTGGATTTTAATGCCGGCATTTGTACGTATACTAAGCTCCTTGTTACCTATCACAATTACGGCTACAGTATTCGGCTCTGGATAGTCGACAATGGCATTTGAGAATTGAATACATCCATACGATGGCAGTTTCCTGGCTATTTCTAAATACTGTGAAACCAAAAAGTTTTCAAAATTCGCGAAAACACTTTGAAAAATGCGTGTCTCACCTCTTTTTTGTTCCCCCTTTCCTGTAGATTTCTAAGTTGTTCTTTGATTTCATTCGTTGCAATTATCCAGTCTCTTTCAATATCACTAACAGTTTGTATGTAAAGAAGATTTAAGGCAATGCTGTCCTGCATCAACTGTTGGTCATAGAATGGATCCCAGTAACTGTAAAGTTATATAAGTGAAAAATATGAACTCCAATATTGTAGTGAGCTTATTAAATTAGTCGGCCGACCTGCTGGCAGTAGTTACAAAACTTTTAAATTGAATTAAATTGAACTAATAGGCCTGAAGACAGAATGTCTTTCACAAAACCGCACTGGCCCCGATTACTTATATTTTATCTGCTTTCTGTACGTTCGCCCTGCCCGCATTTGTAATTTCAAGAGCCCTTAAACGTTCTCTTTTAAAGTTGTTCAGTTTAATGCAAGGGGTTTGCCATGATTGCAGACAAAGACTCCACGCAAGCAACTTTCTCAGGATTTTATTAATACAAAGGGACGCATTCAAAGTGTGTTCTTACCTTTTCCGAACAACTATTTTGCAATCATCAATCAGTCGCTGAGAAATGTACGGTGACTCAAAATCCATTAACTTCCGGACAAGAACGACGGCATCATCGGTTTCCTTGCGCATTAAAAACAGCGAAAAATAATAGGTGTATTCGCTAGGTAAATCGATATTTTGGCAGGCCTTTTCTAAAACTTTTGTTGAGCACTCAGTTGTATAGCAATTGACTGGTATCCGATATCCATTCATTAAACATACGTCCAGCGTCGTCTCACGTGTCTCAATGGAAGACGATTCTTGCTGCGCATTGAGCAGAAACGTGCGCAAAAGATCAGACTTTGAGAAAACTGGATCTTGTCCAATAAGTTGAACATATCGCTCCAGTGCGGCCCTTCTCTGTTCCAGCTGATTTGGCGTTAATGGAAGAAGTTTCTTTGGCGGAAATGACGGCAGCACTAGCGACGACAATGAACGTTTAAGTTGTTCATGGAGACTGTGAAGTTGTTTGTATCGCAGACAGCAATGAAAATTTCCATTGATGTAAATATTGTAGCCCTGCAAAAGAACAAAGATAGCAATGATAAGATGGATTCGTCCAGATGGGCATTTAAAAAATTTTTATTAGTCAGCCAGTGAACATCTGTCGTTTCCACTTTGCATGCAAATGGTCACAACATTCTGATTTATAAACGAAACAGTGTGGGGTGTCGTAAGAAATTTGCTAGTGAATACTGATGAGTATTTAAATTGAGATGGCGATAAATTGGGACAAGTCAATTGCGTGTCAAAGCAAATAATGACGAAAATTACGCTATCATCCTTCAATAAAATTTAATTTGTTAGTTATGTTAAGCAAATTAAAACAAATTCGGAAAAGATTGGTTTTTCTAATTTATTTGATTCGAACAGAAGCAAGAGTTATTGCCTTTCAGTTATAAATGGACGTCAATGAAAAAATAATTTTAAATGCAAATTAGAAACGAAGTCATTTACAGCAAATGGAAATTAGAACAGCTTGAATGAGATTTTCAAACGAAATATAATTGACTGGAATCATGAATGTTTAATTGTTTGAGTGGGTAAGCTACGGAGACAAGTCAAATACTTCGGAAATGGCAATTTCTTTAAACTAAAAGGATATTAAATCAATAGATAAGCGATGACGACTTCTGCTTTTCGAACAAGAATTGCTGGTGTACCAATACAACATGAAATTCATCTGGCTGAATTCAAGGTAGCCTTAAGTTCAATTAGAAACTGAAATACAAAGTTATGCTGGCATGAAACAACATTTAGTATTATTTACTGGGTTTTTGTTGTTGATAAAATTGTAACTGTCCTCCCTCTCTTGTTCTTTCAACCCCTTGTGGGACATAGGGTGTCAACTGTGTAATGCATGCTAAATTCATAACCAACTGAAGACACAGAAGAATGTGAAGACGTGAGAAACTTAGCTATAAATGTTGTTTTGGAAAATTAATAAGAAGCTAAATTTTTCAGAGCATCCATGATAGAACCAAGTATTGCAAATGTTAAAAGCAGGATTTAAATATATTTCTTGCTTTATAAATTTATAATGTAAAAGGATCGTTGGGATATTGTAGATATCTATAATTACTTTACTATATTTCTACAAGTTATACAATATTTTACAAATCTCTAAGCTATTCCTTCAGTGCGAATTCGCAGCGATAGAGATAGGAGCAAGGAAGTTAATGGAATAGGGAGTGAGATCCTCTAAAATAGCAATATGTACGCATAGTCAGAGTAGGTGTCAATAAAATCACTAACAAACGCAATGATGAAATCCAAAACGTTAGAGGGTTGTAAGCGGGCTCTTGCGGAGTTAGGGAACTAAATCGAAGTAACCCTAATATATGTACGTGCAAGGGCACTTCGAAATCGCAGGAAATGAAAAAGCAAATGAATAAGCGCAGAAGGGCGCAAACGAGGAAACTCCACCAATGCTCAATTTGGTCATCCCTATCCAGATAATAAAAATAAAAATCCTGAAATGGGGGACGAGAAGGCATAAGGAAAGTTGGGAGGGATCCGAAACGGCAAATAATACAGAAGCATTCTGGAGAGCATCTAAATCAAGTAAGATAGTTAACATGAATAAGGCCGCGTCTGGTCTAAAAATAAAATCCCTAACGTCAAAATCTCTAAAAATAAAATCACTAATAACAAAATATCTAAAAAAAGAAAACCATGTAATGATAATACGGCCCTAATTTGATTTCGAATGTTCTTTTGAAAAACTGCAGCTCTTCGCTTGCGGGAGTTCTAACAGATATTTTCAATACATCTTTAAGTTCCGGTAATTTTATTGAGTCTTGGAAATTTTCTTATATATTTTCCTTGCATAAGGCTGGTTCAAGACATATGATTAATAATTATAGTGGTATTGCTAAGTTGTTACCGATTCCGAAGTGCTTTGAAAGTCTTGTAAAAGAGAAACTGTATTTCTACCTTAAAGAGGTTATTGTCCCACAACAACATGGCTTTGTTAGTGGAAAGTCGACTTCAACCAATTTGGTAATTTTTAAGAACTTCGTGATCAATGGAATTGAGGATGGTTACCAGGTTGATACAGTATATACTGATTTTGCTAAGGCATTTGATCGAGTATAGTTTTCTATACTTAAAAGGAAATTGATTGCTTTTGGGTTTCATTCTTCTTTATTAAAATGGATTCTTTCCTACTTAATGGGTCGCCGTCAGTGTGTGAAGATTGGTTCTGTCGAATCCCGAGTATTTGCAGCTTTATCTGGTGTTCCTCAGGGAAGTCATCTTGGTCCCCTTCTTTTTATTATTTTTATTAATGATGTAATCAAGATGTTCTATTTTGCCTCAGTTCTGCTTTATGCGGATGACCTTAAGCTGTATTGTATCATCAAGGAGTCATCAGATTGTTATAGACTTCAGGAGGATATTGATAGGCTTGTTGAATGGTGTATAAACAATGGCCTTGAACTAAATCCTGATAAATGTAAGGCATTTTCGTTCCATCGTATGCGTTCACCTAATTGCTTTGCTTACATGATCAATAACATTGTCATAAGTCGACCGTCTAATATTTGCAATCTTGGTGTGTATTTTGATAGCAAATTTACTTCCAATGTTCACATTGACTATATTTCATGTAAAGCTTCTAAAATGCTTGGCTTTATTAAGCGCAATTCTACTGATTTCTCTGACCCTCACACTTTGAAATCATTGTATACATCGTTGGTTCGTTCAGCACTAAAATATGCTTCTATAGTTTGGAACCCCTACACTACATCACATTCTGACCGTCTTGAGTCAATTCAGCGAGCATTTACCCGGTATGCTCTTCGTAAGTTAAATTATACGAATGGACTTCCGCCCTATGCCGACAGGTGTAAACTGCTTGGTTTACAGTCTCTATCTTGTAGACGTACGATTGCTTCAATATTGTTTGTTCAGGATTGCTTATGCTATAGAATTTGTTCTCCTCATCTTGTTGCTCTCTTTACCATCTATGCTCCAGGTATTTCTCTACGCTATAGAAATTTACTTTATGTTCATAGTCATAGGACTACCTATGGACAGCATGAACCTATAGCCAGTTGTTCAAGAAATTTTAATGATACCTGTAGTTTTATTGATTTGTCGGATGATAGTGGAAAATTTAGATTGGATCTATTTAATTTATTTGGTCATTACGCATAATTATCTTTGCTCTATCAGTTTTCTAATTAAAACTGTTTATGTATTTTTATTTATTTTATAGGCTTGACCTATTTGATTTTGATTTCTTTGGTTTGTAATTTTGGTATATTTTTATATAAGTTAATTTTAGGATGGTTGTGTTTAATTCAGTGGAATTTATATTGCTTAGTCGGTAGGATTTTGTTATCTGTAGACATAAATAAATAAATAAATATCTCTAAGAGTAAAAATCCATAATTCCAAAAATCCAAAATCAAAAAATGCCTAACTATAAATGTTATAAAATTCATAAATTGTATATTAAGAGAGTTTTTACATATAACCATCGAAAATGTGTTGTACGTTTTTGAATCATCTCCATCTACAACTCGTATTTCATCTTATATATTAATTTCAACGAGATATTTTAGTTCTGAAATTGGGCTCACTTTTCTGACTCTTTTTATTTTCTGAGGTACAACTTTTGGCATATAAACTCTAACATTTTTCTTACAAAGTGATTCTGATTTTGCAACAATAGTTGCAATCTTGGTGAAGAGCAAATATCAGTAAAAAAACCGATAAATCAAATTATTGCTGTAGATGAAATTAAACCCCGTCTTGAATATACAAATCCTACCAAAAACATTTCATGTAAAGAAGTTTGCCAAGACTCACAAGCTCATACCGCTTTTACTGTTAAAAAGAAGGTTTTGGGCACAATGATAGAGAACCTTCAGAACTACTGCGAACTTTGGAATTTAAAGGTTAACCTTTCAAAGTCCAAAGTAATGATATTTAATCAGGGTGGGGGCAGAAGGCGAGAGCAGGAGCAATGGGTACTAAACGGTGAAGTTATCAAAATCGTTAATTCATATAGATATCTTGGAGTTAACTTAACTCCTAAGTAATCCTTTACAACTCATCTGAATGAACGGCTAGTAGAACAGAAGTATCTATATATAATAAGTATAAAGTCTTCACTGCAGTATCTAGGGCAATAATGAGTTATGCATCAGAGGTATGGGGTTATCTTTATAACGAACAGCCAGAAAAATTGCTCAGATACTTTATTAAAACACTGTTTCGCCTCCCAATGTATACCCCTAATTATATGATAGGCCTGGAATCGGGCCTACAAGATATCTACACACATGCTCTAAAAAACCACATACAATATATAATTAAAGTGCTCAATATGTGAAACCAGAGATTACCAAAAATTTAGCGCGCAAATTAATTGAAAAAATGATATTTTGGTTTGCAAATTGGGAACGAATTGCGGACAGAAACAATATCATATTAGACATGAATGCATTAGATGTGTCTCTAATTGATAGGTGGGTCCAGTGTGAACTGAATTTTTTATTAGAGCAAAAAGTTGAAAGAGCAAAACAGAGTATACGACATGGGTTTTACAATAAACTGAATTATGAATTATTTCAATGATGGTAATAGCATATCCTGTATTCGCCTAATTTTTAAGTGCAGAGGAAGTCGTTTTAATTTTAACGCAAGTCTTTGGCGTGTCGATGGAAGCTATATGTGCTCCCTATATATCACTTCTTAACCATTTGTCCAATTATATCCGAATTCCGTCTCTCTGGAGGAAACTATTAAAATTTGGAACGGAAAAAGTTAGAAAAATCTTTATGTACGTTGATGCTGCGATTAAGTACAGAGACTATTTAGTGAAAGAATTTAATAATCAATTTGTGAGTTTTGAGATGTTTCTTTTTAATTTATTTTTGTTTTCCTTCATTTATTTTCCTACAACGCCATCCTCAACATACGACTCTGGTCATTGTTCAGGTTTATATTGTAAAATTTTTGAAATATGTATATAAATTTAATTCTGAACTTTTTATTGCATAAGTTTCATTTTACTTTGCCTTTTTTATTTTATTTCGAAAATATTATCTTATAATTATGTTACATTGAATTAGAATAAACATTATTTCGAATTTTTTCAAAATTTTTGGGAACTTTTCTTAGAGCTGGCACTCGCTTGGAGGCATTTCAAAATTTCTTTGTATTTTCTTTTTTACAGGTTTTTGCCTTCAAGTTTTAGAGTCCTTTTTATTTAACCTATTTACAGTAAAGTAGTATATTAAGTAATTTTCTGTTATGTTCTTTTTGATCTTCATTACTGTGACAGCAGTACAGTACTGTATGTTGCGGAGGTATTGGCGGAAGCCCTAAGTAAGGAGCAATATCGGAAGAGACTTGGCCAGGTACAAAGGCGCGCAGCCCTGAGAGTGGCCTCAGCATACCGCACTGTCTCCGAACCGGCCGTCCTGGTGATTGCAGGGGTCGTTCCCATCGACCTGCTCGCCGGGCGACCTATCTCAGGAAGGCAGAAATGGACAAGGCAACGGTGCGCAGAGAGGAAAGGGCCGAATCCATGGAAAGGTGGAAACAAAGATGGGCAGGGGACGATGAACAGCGAGGCTCATCAGTGATCTGGGCTCCTGGATCGACAGAGGGCATGGAGAGGTAGGTTTTTACATAACCCAACTCCTGAGTGGCCACGGGTACTTTCGTTCGTATCTTCACCAAATGGGAAAGGTAGCGTCACCGGAGTGCCTCTATTGTCCAGGCCAAGCGGACACCGCGGAATACACTTTCTTTGAGTGTCAGAGATGGGCTCCAGAGAGGGGAGCGCTAAGAGTCCACGTAGGAGGTCTCCCCGGAAACTATAGTCCGAGGCATGATCGCCGACGAAGAAACCTGGAAACGCACAGTCAGGTACGCGGAAGATGTCCTGCGCAGGAAAAAGAAAGACCTAGACGAGCAGGCCGCCGCAGACGAGATGGTCGCCTGACGGGCTAAAGGAAAGGACCTAGCTTGAAGTAATGTGGAAAACGGTTCCAGACTAGTGTCCGGAGAGCAAGGGAGGTGTTTTTGTCGGTGAACTGCGCCCTACAGGAGTCCGATACTGCTGAGAAGGGGTGCCCCAGCGTGCATAAAGAATTTCACCTCCCTAAAAAAAACTGTCTTTTAAAAAAATTATTATTAATCTTCATTTTTATTATAATTCATCTTTATAATTTTTTTTATTGCAACCTAATGCCTTTAGAAGTACCTAGAATTATGTGCGTTAAAAAGCTATTCAGTTTACGAGATTATTTTAATTTTAAAATCATATGAAATGTTTTATTTCTAATCACTGTATCCATGAAGAATCGAACGAAATTAAATGGAATTGATATGGAAAATTTTGCTTTAATTTAATCGTACGTCAAAGGGTTAATCGGAATTAAGAAATTTAAAAACAATTCCCAAAGGAACTATAATTCGTTATAACAAGTAATGCATTATTTACAACTCTGGGCTCAGATATGTAAATGCATATCTCATCTATTTTTGGGAACAATCGACAAAACATGCTAAGGTTTTTCGATTTAAAAGTCCTTTACTGTAAGTTAATTAACTAAAGATAAAGATGCCCTGAAAGGAAAATAAATTAACTCTGAAAGCGTTTAAATGTGCACTCACTTTGCGAATTAATCATCACTATGGCGTGATTAAGATGATAGTTTTCAATCGAAAAGTAAAAATAAAGAATATAAAAGTGCAAAATGGTGCAAGTTTGTGCCAGACTTGAATAAAGTGAGATCATTGGTTTTCTCTACACTTCCTTTTGTCAGACTTCATAAATATTTAATGGATTCAGAAAATTTTTTTGAAGAAATATAGTTGAGATATTGGATATTATTAGAAATATAAAGTTGCAGTAACTGCGAAGATGAACATTTTGTAGAGTTAATTCAAATTATGTCTCTGATCAGAAATGGAAAAAATTATTTTAGTGCTTCCCATTAAAAACAAAATCACGTGGAATACGCGATGATTCGACGTGGAATTGCTTAGCAACTGTATGTCGAAAGTAAGTTGAATTTTGTATACTGATGTCCTAGACGTTATGCATATTAGTTTACGGGGAATTGGCACATTAACTTCAAGTAGAAGTCCACGTGACTGAATTTCTGCTGAGTACTCGTCAAAAATATCTTTTTGATACCATTTTACCAAAATGCATAAAACAACAAAATACTCACAAGATAAATTTCAAACTATTTAAAACGTTTACAAAATACAACTTTTTTCAATCACAAAATAATTACCACTTGGAGTGAAACAAAATTTCGGAGAACCACGGCGAAAATAACTGTAATTTTTGGGCGAAACGGGTTCAAGGATGTTCCAGTCAGGTTACACCAGCTTGAGATTGTGAAAAATTCGATTTTTTATTTTTTGGCTAGATAAATTGGTTATACTTCTAAGAATATCTTAAGCGTTTAACCATTTCAAAATTCCAATTATTACCGAAGCTATAGCAATTTGAGGTGAGCGCGGCATATAATAAACCCGCAATCTGAGGTAGCAACCGGACCAATGCGAATAGACAAACCTTGAAATAGGTATTGTTGAAATTGTTGGCCGATGCGAGACGTAGCATGCTTTGTGCACGACCGATTGGTCCAGGAATCTCAGATTGAAGGTAATATAAAAAAATATTTGATTTTAAACCACTGACGCGGTACTTTATTTTCTTTTGCATTTTTATCGAAACTACTTTTTTCAAACTGGTGTACAAGATATCTCAAGATCTACTTAACCGATTTTGATGAAATTTAAACCACATATTCCTTACAATATTATCTAAGATGTAGCCTAGTATCTTTTTGATTGGGTGCCAGGTTCATAAGTTATAAATTTTCTAAAGTCAAAATTTCAAGTTTTTTTTTCAAACAGTTTTCATTTCTACATAAAAAATTTAAAATTGTTTTTCCTACGCTACATCTTAGCTAATACATTTCTAAATAACAAAAAATTTATTTTTAAATTTTTCCGACGATGCCTGACAGGATTTTCAAGAGAGGTTCCTAATTGATGGCTCATATCTCCGTCATTTTTAAATTTTCCTTTATCGTTATTATTTCAAATTATTCATAAAACTAGTATATATATGTGTAAAATAAAAATTATGTTACATATTTAATAGCTGCATATTTTTTTTTTATTTTTATACCTATTTTTACGAGCGCCTAGCCCTCTGGCAGAATTTTTAAAAAATTTTCCATCACAAAAACAAATATCATCTAAGCTATAAGCCTTTGGCAACCGGTGTCTCCGGTGCATCCTTAACATCCATTGGCCAGAGGTCATAACAAACGAAGACCTACACAGACTTACAGGCCAAGAGGGAATAGACATCAGTATTTGCATTCCAAAGTGGCAATGGATAGGCCACACACTAAGAAAAGAGCCAAAAAACATCGCACAGCAGACTCTAGATTGGAATCTCCACGGAATCCAAGGAAGACGCCGAATTGAACGACCGTGCAACACATGGGGAAGATCCGTCAAGAGAGAAGGTACCCAATGAAATAAAGTTTAATCGGTCAGGGTAAGGAGGCAGCCGAAGAGGATCGGTCCAAGGCAGGCCATGAAGGAAAAACCTTACAAATCTACGCTGTACAGCCTCAATGCGATTAATATTAGTCACATAAAAAGGAGACTACACTGGACTAGTATACTTCAAAACAGGTCTTACGAACATAGAATAAAGGGGTTTAGAAATATATATGGGTCATCAAACTTCTTAGAACATCGCTTAACAAACCCAGAGCAAAATTACCTTTGTTTAGGATTGTGTTGATATGATCGTCAAATGAAAAGGTTGTATTCAGCACAAGCCCTAAATCTTTGGTCTTGTCAAGTCTATTCAGGGAGCCACCGTCTAAGGTACAGTTAAAGTGCACTGGATTCCTTGATCGAGAGAACGACATAGTAGTACACTTGCTAATATTTAGAAAAAGGAAATTTGTAGAACACCAATTATGAAAGGCGTTTAAGTCTGAGTTTAATAGTGCACAGTCATTCACACTTGAAATAACACGGAAAATTTAGGCGTCGTCAGCGTAGCATAGAACTCTCGAATTAGGGATATATCATTGATGTAAATGATTAAAAGTAAAGGTCCTAAGTGACTACCTTGAGGAACACCGGAGGTGGTACAAATATCATTAAAAAGTGCACCTCGAAATAGAACACGTTGCGTACGATTAGATAGATAGGAACAAATCCAACTAAAGAAAATTGATGGAAACCCAGGTTGCTGCTATTGCCGCCCTTTCGGTCTTGCATTATGGATTTATTCTTTTATGTTAGGGCCGTTCATTTGTGGCAGACAGATACCTAAGGTCGCCAGGTTCCTTTAAAGTTAGGTGTCTTTATATGTTTCAGGGTTAATGACAGAAAATTACTCCTTGTGCCCATTTATATCGAGGCACTCTCATTTTTCCGCTTTTTCTGATCTTTCCTTCTTTTATCTCTCGTTCTTCTTCTCACAAGTTCGCCATGCGACTTTGCAGTTATTTATTATACCTTTCAAGTATTGCATCTCAAATTTTATGAACTGGGTTAGGGTCAGTTAACTCCCTTCTATCTAATTTGTATACTGCTTCGCTTTAGTTGTAAGCCAATCTATTGTGCATACTTCTACAATCTTTCTATAAGACTCTTGAGTCTATTGATTGTTATGTTTTAAATCAAATAAAGAATAATTAAAAACCCCGAACATGAATCTAATTTATTTGCTTTACTAATACCAGCCGAGCGAAGCCGCGGGTCGCTAGTGCCTAACGAAACCACTCCTCGGCACATTTATTCACTTTATTTTTAAATTATTCACTTGCTGTATTTAGTAATATTCATTAGATACTTTACGCCAAAAATTAATTACATTCTCGCAAATACACATAATTTCACCCCGAAATAAAATAAAATTTCAAATATTCCGCTGGCGTCATTGACCTATTTATGCCTCAATCGCCCTGTCGACTTTTTGCATCCGTATATCTAAAATTGATTTACTGTAAACAACCTCGAGACGTGCTTACATCAGTTCTAGTGTGGTAATGATCAGCAGTATTCTGTGGAATTTTTGTACCCAATATTTCCAACTAAATATATAACACTGATAAAAAATTTTCATATAAAACTCCTTCATCATCAATCTTATGTGAACCAGTAATCTTGGGCCATTACTGTGCTATGGAGGGTCAATTTTTCAGGGATCAAAAGATAAGAGTAACACTCCAATGATATACCCGTAAATAAGCTTATCAAGTCAGGTTCGTCTGAATGTTATCTGCGTTGCAATGAAAATTTTTATTCAATTACAGCATTAATGAGTTTACAAAGTTATAATTTCTTTTTCTGCATATTATGAATCATAATATAAGCAAGTTGTGCGCAGATGGGGGCGGACACTTTTTTTTTAAATATAAATTAATCTGTAAAGCGTTTCGGAATTTTAAAAGACATAAATTGATGGCCGGACCGGTGTGGTTTCTATGTAATGCTGCGATTAAAACTATTCTGTGACCACTGAAAAAGTGCCTAAATCAGAATAGTACTTCGTTTTACATTCTTGTTGGCACTAAAAATCAACATAGATAACTTTTAAAAGTACGATTAAGAATACACGTAGATCAATTTCGAAACAAATTCTACATCTAGTCTATGTAGAATTTGTTTCGAAATTGATCTACGTGTGCTACGTGCTCTACGGCCACCAATTAGATTTAACCATTTTATTCAATACATCCCAAAAATCGCTCAACGAAAGTGAAATGAATATAACGCAGTAGTCACCATCTAGACATACATTTGAATTAATTAAGTTGAACATGTGTGGAAGAGATAGAATGACGCCTTAAAGTTACAAAATTAGTTGTTATTTCCAGAAACAAAAAAGTACGAAGTTCAAGGTAAAGTGATAAGTTGTCGTCACCTTTCTAGTTATGGTAATGTGTTAACTATCCGGAAGCTCTTCCATTCTTGATCAAATTATATTGTTACGATATATTGGTACTTTGACACTCAGTAAACATCGGGTAGTCATATCAAACAGCTCTTCTTAAGTTATCAGTGATGACTGCATGTTTGTGCAATAATAAGATAACTTTTTAGACAAAATATTGTGAAGCCTGATATTATGGAAATATAACCAATATCAGAGTGCCGTAGGCGAGATTGGTCCAATACAAAAGAGGAAGAGGTTGGGTGGGCACTCTATCTTTGCAATTGTAGGCAGTCCGGTGTAGAATGAATAAAAAAATCTTTAACACAAAAAGTGAATGTATTCATCTGGTTGATGACCTTAAAAAGTTTTATCTGTCAGTTTGCATGCTTAGTCCAGAATAAGCAATAAATTATATTAAATTTACCGTGTAGGTGGAACCAGTTGCTTCATTATAGAACTCCTGAGTGTCCGGAATAGAGAAATGCATTTCGATAGGTCCGAGTTGGATACCACTGTTCGGTTTACATGAACTAATTTCTCAATCACTTTTTCACAATCACTGGCCACTAATTAAGCAGTACAAGAAAGTGTATAAATAATTAAACTCCCACTTTCGATCTCATAGTGGGCTTATAACACTCCATAAGCGTAGGAATAGTTTCAAAAAAACCAAAAAAAACTTCTACTTTACAAATTTCACAAAACTTTCATAACATTAGTATTAAATAGCACACAATTTTCGATCACTGGCTATGTGATAATTATTAACTAAAAACTGCTGAGCCAATTTATGTAAAGCTGCGACTATCACTGCCGCGGATATTTCCGAACAGCACTTAGCAAGCTCCAAACTGATAAAACTCAATAAAAATTAATCTTTGTGAGAGAGGATTGTTAGTTGAAGTCTTCATGATATCAATTTCTTGGCGAAAAACAAATTTAATCTACACAGTCAAAGAGAATTGCAAATCGTCAAGCACGAAGCAACTGCCAGTGAAGTGCTGTGCTACAAGAAGGTGACTGGAAGGAATATTTTATTCAACCAACTCTACGTTCGTTGGATATGTGGTGTAGACTTCGGGCGCCTTATCAGTCAAGTTTTCTCATTGATTTGTACAGAGTAGACATGTTTATAAACCTATATAAACATGCAAATCGTGATGGCTTATGTTTATTTAAAGAAATTATTACGCAGATTCAAAAAGTATACGAATTAAAAAATTTTACAAAGTAGACCTCTTTACACTTTTCGAATCTCACAGAACAAGATTTGGTAATTTCGTTTATTCAACCAAAAAAAAAAATCAATTTGACGCTTGGAAAACATTGGAAAATGTTTGACATTTCATTTTACTAGTGCCAGATGAACTAGGGTTAGGAAATTAGAAATTGTTAATATAAGGTTGAAAACAATTTGTTTGTATATAAAAAGGCAACTGTCATAATAATACTAATTAGAATAAAACTACACTTTATTGTGAGAAATTTATCTATTTTCATAGGTTGTATACAATATTTATAAGAAAAATGTTTTTATTACTCGCCTTAAACGCAAACTTTATCGTTAGAAAATAATGAATAGGTTAATTTTGCGCAAAAAAATAAATACAGAAAAATTATCATGAAATGCGAAAAAAACTCTCCCCGAGCGAAATCTACGAAAATTCGTTGCAGAAGACAGTAATGAACGAACATAGCCGATTAGTAAATAACGGATGGAACCAGTGTTGTCACTTGTCAAATCGAAAACAATTAGCGGCTCGGTGAATATTTTCGTGATTAAACTTTATAGTGCAAATATTTATGTAATACTCGTTACAATAATATAATTACTAGTAAATTGAATCATATCAAAATTTGCCTACTTCTTAAACTAAGAGGTAAATACTGTACAGGATGTTTTATTGTACTTTTGCAGACGTGTTGTGATTATTCGATTGAGACAAAACAGCGAATTTGTGACATTTGGAATTGTCTGTTTTAATAAATCGTATCATATTAAATTTATTGAATAAATTAACTGGCTATTAAAATTTTTAATTTTTTTTAACGATTTTGGATAAATTCAAAATTTAAAAAGAAAAGTCAAAATCATATGATAATTGATTGCAAATAAAAAACCAATTGGAAGAGGATGGAGAATTGCTCGATAAAATCAGTAATACCAACTATTAAAATTAAAGCCAACCGTCATTAGAATGGGACAGCAGCATTTTTTGATTGGCAGAAACAAAATGGCTACTTTTCTCGCCATCAAAGAAAGCCCGACTGAGTGATGTTAACGGAGTTTTTTGGCAAATATTAATAGTTTTAAGTGATATAAATTAAATTGGTTATTACTGATGGAATATTAATTCTCGAGAGTATTCTATAAGTAAGATAAATTTTACTTAAATGATGTAATTTCAGAGTATTGTGTGATTTTTCTTTGGTGATTTTTACTGAAAAAATTTTTAAGAAAATGAAAGTTTTGTGTGGATTAAAATCCATTTTGTCACAAATTCACTTATATTAATTAATTGAAAAGTAATAAAATTTGTAAAGAAATCTATAAATAATTATTTGAATTAAATCTACTTATTTTCTATTGCCTTCCATCAGAAAAAATCGAAAACAAAGTTTTTCCTCTTTCGATGCAAAGAATTTTTTCTTGGGTGGTGTATAAAGCGGCCTGCCTGGATGTTTGTGTATTGAGTTGTGAAGAAAAAAAGAATATTTTTTCATTCGGCCATTTCGAAACACTTTTAAAATTCCAGTTGTGTTGCTGAACAGTACATAAAACTATCTTTATGGTTTTGTGAATAAAAGATGGGGAAAAGAAATGCAGCTGAGCATAATGGTGGACCAAACAATAAACGAGCTAAATTGAATGGACATCAACATCACAACGGAGATAGTACTGCTTGCGAATTATTTCACAACTTAAAGGAATCTCCAAAACCAGAGTTTCAACTATCTCGGGAAATTGTTAATGGAACAATTCTTACAGACATAACGCAGCAAAAATGGCGAATTGGAAAACCAATTGGTTCGTATTGTAAACGTTGAGATTGTTTTATTTTTACTACTTCTGTCACTGCTTTGCTAAAATCGATTTTTTTTTATACTCTTGGTAATAATTTGTGTTTCTGATTTCAGGAAAAGGTAGCTTTGGAGAAATATTTTTAGCATCGGATGATATATCATTGCCGGTAACTAGTGAAAATGCCAAATACGTCGTCAAGATTGAACCTCACACGAATGGGCCTCTTTTTGTAGAAATACACTGCCTGCTGAATACAGCAAAGAATCTAGGTAATTATGATAATTATGCTTAAGATTTCTGTTGCATACTTTTAGTTTTTTCTTTATAAATTTTGATGTAATTAGTTTTCCCCTTTATGATATGACTGGAAGTGAATAATTCGATTTTACTGCACCTTTAAAGCGTACAAGAAGCTGTCGCATTGACTTTTCCTATTTACATAAAAGCTTGACAATTATACGACACAATTTTTTTGGTTAATTCGATTAAAATGGATTTTTATTGAGAGCGAATTCCTCTGTAATTTCATGGGTAACTGCCGTAGTAGGAAAATCGATGCAAATCAATTGTCATCGGTTGCACGCAGGCAAGGAAGTAATCATGTAATTCTGTTTTTTTCAGAACGATTTAGAGCGAAAGTTATTAGACAAACAGGAAATAATTTCTCCTTGGTTACATTTCTTTATTTTATCGTTTTTACAGAGAGTGGGAAATGTCGAATTTTTTCTGATACAAAGACAATGCAATGAAAATTGTGCTTGATGAAAATTGCATTATTCGAATTAGAGCTTTCTACTAACTTAAGTCAGTTATCAACTTTATTTAGTTAATAAATGAATCACTCAGAAGCCATATAGATTAACTCCACTTTGATTTTTTCTTTATGTCAGCATATGAACACTTATATTGTCAAATATTTTTGAAAACAATACGAGGAACTTAGTACTTCGTATCTTAAACTGTTTGTTGTACGATTTAGATATTTGTCTTAATTTCTAAAAGAATTTTAGTCCGACAGAAAAATAAATTTAGAAAGGAGTTAATCGATTTGGTTTATGAGTGGCTCAAATAGTAATAATAAACGAACATAAATGTTACCCAATTTCCCTAAGTGGTCTGCAAGCATATTCTTTAACACTAATTCCGACAATGATTATTTTTGCACAACAGTTATATGACATGCGAGTCTAATTATTTAAACATTATTTCTTGTTTTGAAAACGAAATTTATAGAAACTTGTGAGATTTTTGTTTAACTATAAATTATGAGGATCAAGCTACTTGTTTTAATCATAACACATTGCCTTGCACATAACTAGAAACTTGATATTTGCGGATGTATTTTTGCTTGACGCTAATATCCAGTCAGCACATTTTTGACCAAACGTATATTTCGTCATTATATTGTTCAAAACTCCAACTATATTGCCGTAGAAAAGCGTTATCATCTAAACTATACGATCAGTTGTGAATTACATGCAAAAAAAAGGTCGTGCATATAATTAGAAACGCATTAAGATGGTTAATTGCACGGGTATGCAGTAATATCATCATTTTTTGTTCATTACTATTTTATTTTCTTGGCCCGAGAATTTTAAATGTGTGAAATAAAGTGCAACGACGAAAAGCAACTACATTAAATTGCACTAAAAAATTGTTTTCAATGCTAGGATAATGTGATAATTCGCAAAAGTAAAGGGAAAATCGATATGCAGTTTTTGGAGAAAATGAAAACAGCCTATCTCTGGATACAAAACGACTTTGCAATTAAGCTGGACTTTCTGCCTGTGTTCCCAGGGAAATGCCTCGTTTGTCAGAGAAGAATCGTAGAAAGAGATGGAAGTTTGCCCAAAAGTTTCCCCATTGGACTGTGAAGCAATGGAAATTGTATTATTTTCTGACACGAAAAGACGGCGAAAGATACGTACGTCGTCCACATTCGAAACAGTTTTACCCATGACATACTCTCCTAAACTTAAAACATCTCATCCGTGTAATATTATATTATGGGATGCTATGGTGTGACGTTGGATCTCTATAAGTTTTAAGATCGTATGGACTAGTTCTAGTACACACTCATATTAAACAGCGTGATGTTTCCATATGCGGATGAAAATCTGTCAATAGTTTGGATCTTTTAGCAATACAACGATTCAAAGTGCATGGTGGGCAATTCTAAAAAAAAATTCTTCGAAGATAATCTGGTGACATTATTAGTATGGTCGTAGCGTAGTCCCGATTGAAAACTGACTAAAACGTAAAAAATAAGGTTTTCTTATGTAAAATTTATATTTCAAAGATCTTGTCACTGAAACATAATCGAATTGGCCGATGTTATAGCCTTAAGAGAATCTTCCGGTCGTAAGGCACTATTTCACGGTCATTTTTCAAAATTATTTTTCTCGTTAATTAATATTTTCGATTCGGGTTTTTTGCAATGTTTTTCTTTGGCATGTAGAAAACATTTTTTTTACAGATAAGTTATTTAATACTAGTTTTATATATGATATAAAAGATGGGCGAGCCGACACAAAGCATACCCTAATTTAATTCTTGTACTAGAATCAGCTTTAAAAAAAAGAAAATTGTAAATGTTAGAGCAATTTAAATTTTTTTCTAATTGTTGCATTTTTTTT
This sequence comes from Leptarthrus brevirostris, assembly GCA_964036015.1. Lineage (NCBI taxonomy): Eukaryota > Metazoa > Arthropoda > Insecta > Diptera > Asilidae > Leptarthrus > Leptarthrus brevirostris. Next base: position 150,452,938 of record OZ038372.1, read on the forward strand.
GCCACTAAAATAGTTATAGAAAAAAAACTATTAGTTTTATCGTAATAATCCTAGTACACGATCTAAAAAAAAGGTGCTAAGAAAACTGCAAGAAAGTACAAACTGATTGTTTCATTTATTTTTGAGTTCTCGTTGCGCGAAATTTAAAAACAATGATTTCTAAAAACGCGTTTAAAGTTTTAAAAGTGTATGAAACGCTGAGGAGGTGGCCTGGTTTAAGGCTCCATAATTCAAATATTTGACCTAATCTATTTAAATCCCTTTAGAGGACGATTTTGCAATACTTGAACACTACAAAAATCCAAAAAAAAAAACAATGCAGCACCAATTATGATCTTAGAATCGGGATCAAGTGGCGGAAACTATCAAAAAACTTATATTTGGTGCCAGCCATAACAAGATGCATTGTCGTTCGTAAGAAGTTCTCTCATAAAAATGTTTTTTTTATAATTTTTATAGGTTTTTTTTTATATAAGCACGTGTAAGATAATCTGTGAATAATTTTATAAGTTTTTCCTTAAAATAATTTTATTGATTTGACAACTGACAGCACGGATCATAAAATTTAAACTATTTTCGATTTCGACGAGACGATCAATCCTGGTGCTGGCATCAGGATTGCCATACTGTTTCATATATTTTGACTTGACAAGCACTTCACATCCACCTGCAACTGCATTGTGTTAAGAGCTTTAATGTTGTATTCATCGTTTTCGGGACCACTGAGATGAACAATCACAATCTTGAATACTAAGGGGCTAAGACAAACATATCATCCCTAGCGGCGGGCGTGAGAAAGCAATGACATGTAGTGTGTAGTAGTAAATAAAAGTTTATTTGGTGTATTGGCGGTGGTGGGGGAGTGAGAAACCCCTAGCACCGCCAAGGCTGAGGTGGAAAGTGCGTAACATTATAATTGATGTATCGATTTGAAATCTTACAGACTTATTCAATTCCGGTGACAGAACAATACTATGGTGCCATCAAACTTGTATTATGATAGAGGACAGAGGTTGTCACAGAGACTCCTCAATGGCTCGTTTGACTTGTCTTATCGAGTCCTTTGGTTATATATGAGGAAGAGGGTCAGATGATCAAAAACGAAATTAAAAGTGAATTATATCAAGCCTGGCGATTTAGATAATTTTTTATAGTGTTAACGGTAAAGTTTTCCGAAGTATTTTAAGAGTAATCGAATATACGACTAAATTCCGCGACAAAATGATAAGGGGAACAATTATTTCGGCGTTTACTTGTAGAAAAATATCACTGTTTGCCTCGTACTATCTAATGGCTAATACTTTATATTAATAAAATATAAAGAAAACCAGTCACAATTCATAACACTTGCGAGGTTTATAAAATACTGTTATATACAAAGCTTTTGCGTTGTCGTGAACGTTTAGCTAAAAATGGGTACACAATCCAGCATGACAACGCTCCTGTACATAAAGCGAAGATTGTTCGTGACTTCTTCAAAGTCTTCAAGTTATAACATCAACACTCTCGACTGGCCCGCACGCTCTCCGGACATCAACATCATTGAGAATGCCTTGGGTGTTCTATCTTAAGAAGTTTATCAAGGAGGAAAACAGGTTACCACATGCACTAAACTGAGGTAGGCAATCGAGAAAGCTGAATAAAATTTCTTAGGATTATATCCTGAAATTATTCGACAGCATTCCAAATCGGATATTTGAATTAATAAAGCAGAAAGGAAAAAAACACATTATTAATAAAAATAGTTTTGCCAAATATCTTTGTTTTTACTGAACTGCCTTATTAAAATAACGTAAATCACAATATCAGAAATTCTTCAAGGTACATAAAAAGTTATATATTTGCAACCCTTTAAAGTGTATATGTAATTGACAAAAATACATTTACTAATAAGGATATAAATATTAAAATATACTAGTAAACTGTCTATGCCTTGATCATTTTGTCGCAGGCTGTAAATAATATCAATTGTGCATTTTTTGGCAATATTTTATTTTGGTGTTCATTTCAATTTACAAAATTTCAATTTAAAGTTCAAAAAACACAGTTAAAATCCAATTACCATCATCTGCTTCCAGTCAGTTATCGCCCAAATTAGAGCAGTTTCACAAGAGTGACATCCACGAAATCCTGACTGTTACTTAACGAGTAATTTATTCTTCTCCATATACTCGGACAATTGTAGATGTATGATCTTTTCCAATAATTAATCATAAGTATGCATTATGTTAATAGGTCTTAAGTCTTCACACTTCTTGTATTTGTACACTTTTTTAACAGTAATTATATTAGGTTCTTTCCAATCGCCAGGAAACTTTCCAGTTTCTATAGATTGGTTAATGATATTAATCATAACGAGACTTAGTACGTGTATTCCGTCTTTAATCATTTAGTATTTGGTAATATCCAATATGCTTATTTGTTTACATTTAAACTTAGTATTAAGGGGGTCCTCTACTCTCGAGGCCTGAAATTGAGCGGTTTTTTGGGGAATAAATTGCGAAGGATCTACTGAATACATTTTAAAATTGTTTTCTTTTATTTCGAAGATACATGTTTTGACTTTTCAATTTTACTTTTGAAGATGAAAAAAAATAACTCTCGCGACCTTGAAACGTCATTGATGACATTGATGTTGAAACTGCATGGGTCCCGCTTAAGCAAAGTTGTGGCCAATTGGGTAATCTGTAATCTGAAAATTTATATTCTTTATAATCATAGTTACGTTGGCTATGTTTTCCCGTGACAGATTTTTTTTATTAAGCAATTTGTAAAAGTTATGCAACAATTTGTAAAAATTTCCAATTTTTACGTCATTTTTGACCTATTAGAGCCTATAAAAATGGAACAAAATAAAATTTTGCAAATCGTACTCGGGAAAACATAGCGGTATGTTTTCTGAACAATTGAAAAAAAAAAATTAAAATCGAACCAATACTTTTGTGAGAAGTCTTACTCGGCAGCTAAAAAAACACTACTTTCGGGAAAACGCGTTTAATGCTAAATTACGGTATATCACTTGATTGTAGTAACTTACGAGTTAATCTGCTATACCGGGACCGTAGAGTTCTCCTTCCTCATCACGTTGATGTTTTTGGTTGTCCAAATTCTTCTCAAGGACGGACCGGTAAATTTTTTAGAAAATGATTTTTAATTGGACAAGCGTCGTCGTGGCGCGCCGCGCTTAGTTTCTCGGAGACGGGTACCTTTCTGTTCCCAGAAACATGCAAAGGAATGTGATTTTCATGAAATCCTTTCTGTGGCGTATTCTCAGATGCTTATAGATTGAAATTTAAAAATAAAAACCAAAATCGATTTTTTGAAACCGCGAGAGTAGAGGACCCCCTTAACTGGACTTATCATATTCACGTACACAATTATATCTATTGACTTGTTTATATTATTGATACTATCGATAAAGTAGTCGTTTAGTTTTTCTGCTATTATTTCACTTTCTTCAGAACATCCGTCGACAAATTCCACTGATTTGATTTCTTCTTTATTTTGCTTAAGAACTAATGATTTTTAAATTTTCCACTTTGCTTTTTGATCGCACGCGTTTTTCTCTTCACACTTAGCTTTTCTTATCTTAGCATCATATATATTATGAGCAGTCCTTTAGCTTTCCCAATATAATTCATTACCACGAAATTTAGCTTTGATGTTACATTTTATTTAATATTTTTTAATTTTCTTTAATTCTTGAGCATACCAATCATTAACTTTTCCTTTTATCAGTTTTTTTTACCGTCATTCCATCAACTATTTTAATTAGATCACTACATAACCTGTTCGGCTCCTCACAAACAACATTTGGTAAAGTTAATTTATATAGAGAAAAAACAACAGATATACATTATGCTATCAAAATTCTTAAAAAAGTGTTTATTCAGAAGGATACATTGTCAAAAAGCCGTGTTCCTCCAATAACATCCCATAACAAAGTCGCATAAAATCTCCTCAATGGCTCCATCAAGTAAGGTTTGAGTCCTTTGTTTACATATTGTGTGGTGGATGGTCAGGAAATTTGCAAGAGCTAACAATAGGAGTGCAACGAATTTGAGCTCGTTTGACTTAAAATAGGTAAAAACACTTTTAAGTTAAACGTTTTTATTTAAAATTGTAAGAGCCACAAAATAATTAAGAAATCGCGTAGGACCAAGAGCAGTTAAGTCCTCTAGTGTCGGAGGCAACTTTGGGTCGATGCATCATGGGCTTTGATTATCTTCGAGAAATCCAGATGGCCTTAGGGGTACAGATTTTCTCATGATGTGTTTTTTACTGTCAAAGCAAAGTATAATCCAATTATTTTTTTTGCATTTAAATTCAAAAAGTATGAAGTGAGGACAGGAAGCCTCCGGTTTTATTTAAGTCCGATCAAAATCACCTAATTACTTACTAACTTATTCAACTGATTCATCGGCCTAAAGTGGATCTTGGCTTCCGATACTAAAACAGGGTGGCCACTCTCGAAAACCCGAAAAGTCAGGGAATTTTCATTGCAATCAGGGAATCACCTAATAAGGGAGCACAAAATGGACAAATGGACGATTTGAATTTGAAACAACTAAATTTTCCAGATTTCAGATTCTATACCCCCGGATGCAGGTTCAAACCTTGTCCTGCCTAAGAGTATTTTTTTCAATTGTATAAATTGAACTTTCCCTCATTTCTCTTAGCCTAGTTCACTTCCAGTCATAGTCATGTAAGTAAATGCGTGAAAAAGTTGTCCCCTAGCTACATCATAAAAAAAACATTTTTGGGTAAATTATAAAATTCTTATTTCTATAAAGTTATCATCAGTTCAATTATTATTTGAATTTTAAATTATCCATTTCTTACAGACAATGGACCGCTTCCACCGGGAATGCCGGAATATATAGCATCCGGATCCCATTACTTCAAAAATACTCGTTATCGCTTTCTAATTCTACAACGCTTTGACCGCGACCTATATTCAATCATAAAGAATCGACGAGTAGAGCAGAAATCTGTTCTCATCCTAGCGGTCCAAATTTTAGATGTTCTTCAGCACCTACACGACAAAGGCTACTGTCACTCAGATATAAAAGCTGAAAATCTTATGATTGGCAAGTGTACATTTCGAAAGAACACTCCAACTACGGACAGTAGCACCGATGATGAAACATCGTCCACATGTGAGGATGATGATGACGAGGAAGAACCGCCAAATGAAGGTGATAATTTGGATGAAGTTTACAAAACACCAATAAATAAGAGAAAAATTCAGTACAGTGGATCAAATCCGGTAAGTTACTAATATGTTATATATTCATTTTAATTAATTAATCCAAATCTTTGAAGGTTCGCTCATGCCGCATTCAAAAACGTAATTCCACCTACCAAGAAATGGTTAAGACTCACTACTTACGACCAACAAAAAAAATAAATTATTCAGAATTTGATGAAAATTCCAAAAGTAGCGAAGAGGACACAATTGATGCCTACTTAACTAGACATAGAATAGCATCATTAACACGAAGTGAAAGTAAGCGCGAAAATCGAAGTGATGTGGTCACTGAAGATCGGATATTTTTAATTGATTTTGGGCTTGCCTCAAAATTTGTCGATTCCAGTGGAGCACATAGACCATTTTGTATGGATCAGCGTCGCGCCCATGATGGTACCTTGGAATTTACATCAAGAGATGCTCACATGGGAGCTCATTCAAGGCGTAGTGACTTGGAATGTTTGGGCTACAATTTAATTTTCTGGTCACAGGGATATCTTCCATGGAAAGAAAATGCCGCACAGAATCAAGCGGAGAAAGTTCATTGGATGAAAGAGTACCTAATGGCAGATGTAAAGGAAATGCTAAAACACATCTATGGTAAGTCAGTTCCTAAATATTTAGGGGAATTTATGCAGTACGTCGGAAAGTTGGCATATGATGAACGCCCTGACTACAAGAAATGCAAGAGAATATTTCGTCGGGAATTCGTAAAGTTAGGCTATAAAACAGATAGAATGATTTTAAATGTAAACGAACTAATTAAGAACTCTGTCAACGTCAAAGAAGAAATAGAAAATAATAACATATTCGAAATGAAAAACATTAAAAGTATTATGAAAAATCTAGGTATGCTAATGCCATTCCGTGAGAGCAATTCAAATCGAGTATCCCCGAAGAACTTGCGCTCTAAGTCGGAGAAGGGCGCAAAGAAAAAACGAAAAAAATTCTCATGGGCGGAAATTTTAAGTCAAGATCCCGATCAGATTGCAAGAGAACGCGCAGAAAAAGAATTTGAACGAGAACAATCGACTGAAACCCCATTAATTCGATACACTGGTAAGCCTACTTATGCCATTCTTGAAATTGAGAATCGACTGAAGTTTAAGGATCGTCTGGATCACGAAGAAGAAGTCGAAGAAGGTGATGTTATGATTAAAGGCTACACAAAACCTATGATGGAGGTATTGAAAAAACGTCAAGCATCTCTTTTAGCTCAATACGAAGATGATAAGAAGCAACGGAATAGCTCGATTGTGTCGTCAAACAAGAAGACATCAACAAATAAAATGGCAAGGTCCCGAACCAAGGCCGGCCTAAGGACTGTGATTATACCTACAAAGCGGGGCTTGGACTACAGTCATGAATTAGTTCAGCGACGAGCTAAAAGATCCCATAAAAATAGTGGAGATTTTACGGATGAGTCGTCGTGCAGTAGTATAAATTCGGTGGCTAGTTCCAATGCAACAGGTAAGACAAACAGCAGTGCAGCAAGCTCATCAATGTTGCGGAGTGGTACTAGCAACGCATCTTGCACATCCGGCTTAAGCGATGAAGACACTAGTAATGATGTAGAAGTATTCAACTCAAAGAAGACTCGTCACAGCGTCAACAAAACCACGGAAACAATTAACAATACTACAACACCTGCTGGTAACAGACGGAAAAAGAAACCTCCCCTCAAAAAAAATAAACGAGGTGAGTTCATGAGATGCGTTTAGATAAGATTTTCTTATTGTATAAGTACAGCAAGTATCTAGGTAGCATAGAGAGCTTAAATAAATTTCTTAAATATAAACGAGTGAAAGCGTTGCAAAGGGGGTTAAACTCACATAAAAATGGTTGTAGCAATCAAACTGCTCTGAAATTATCACCAAAAGATTTTTGTCGTCTCCTTTTCAAAAGTCAAACTATTACAAAAAAAATTCCTTCTCTTAGTTCTGTAAAAGACTGATTTGTGTTTTATCGTTTTTAAAATAAATATAAGTTTATTTTATCGCTTAAAATTAAAATAAATCGCGCGCATTTGTTTTCGGTTTTTTTATAGTTTAAAAAATTCCGCGGATATTTCGATTTTTCTTGTTGCATTCATTTTCAGCTTCCACAGTCCCAAAGGTTGTTATAATGTAAACAAAACGAAGTTCAGTTATGTTTTCTTTTCATTTTTGTAATAAAGAATAAATTAAGATTTTTTTTTATATTTGTAGCATGTATTTTTTTTATTTCAAATGTGGAAATTGCTTTTAAATAAATATGCTGGCGTATACGTGAATATGTGACGTCTAAATGAACAGAAATTTACATTCTTTACTACTTCATCAGACTAAATTAGCTAATAGCTTTACAATTAGGCTTTATTTGTGATACTATATTGGAATTGCTTACTAATTCTTAAAGAACACATATTTCATATAAATATACAGTTTTGTTTTATATTTGTTTTGTAAGTGTTAAGTACAACGGTTCAAAGCTCGCAAATTCTGCTGGCTATGAGCTCATTTACACCATGGCAGTAGTAAGATTTTAAATGTTTTCCAAAGAGGTACAATAGAAGTAAAATAAATTAATAGATATTTTCATGTATTCTAAGAATTATTAGTTGTTTTAATATACAGAGAGTCACATTGAAATTTGTCTACCAAAAGAGTTCTACAGTTTTTGAATACAATATTTGACTAAACGTGTGAATACAATAATTGCTTTTAATCGTCTTCTTCTCACATTTATGTTGGTATTAGAAGATCGTAAACTGATTTTGTAAACAGCTAACTCGCCTAAAAGTTGTTTTTCTAAGTGCAAGGCAACTAGTAAGGTTTCGTAATTTTTTAAAAACTATTAACCTTTATAAAATAAATTGTGTGCTTTATATTATCTGCCTTTTAAGGATGAGTAAGGAAGACGTTTTTTAGAAAACACATGTTCTCGTCCTCCAATATAAAGAGAGCTTGCATTGTGGCTTGCACCATTTTATGCTTTGAGAAAAAATCTCTCTAAACTGGGCTATGTAGGTAACTTTAGACAATCCCATTGGGCTATTCCACACGAGTATTCTTGCAGGCGGTTTTCTGAGGAAGAGGTAACAGAAGCAAAAAGTTATTTCTATAAATGTGCTGCACTTTGCACCTATTTCACCTGTTGTCACGCACTAATACATTACTTCTCTCATTAAAAGAGTAGAATACATTGAAAGTTTGAAATTTTCTACTCACATAAGTAACTATCTCAGTCATGTGATTCACATGAATTCTTTTTATTGGTGGTACTTTTTTCTCTTCGACAAGATTTGGCGGTACTCTTTTGAGAGAAAGCTGTAATTCTCTCCGGATGAGAACAGAATTTTGACAGGAGTAAATGATTCTCTCAAATAATTTTGACAGGAGTAAATGACTGCACACTATCTGTACTCTTTATTTGCATGGATATTCTTATGACTTTAAAATCTGGAAATATTTCGTTTTACTGTGGTGCCAGTGTTACTTTTTCAAGACTTGTTGGGTATTTTAGGGAGCCGGTTATCTAGTAATAGTAATCTTTGGTAGTAGTCCGGTAACTTATACGTCTTTATCGGGAATTTTTTATGAGAAAATAAAATTCAATGGTATTGTTTTTTTAGTATGTTGTTACGGACATCTAAAAGATACAAAACAATATTTTTTTACTTAATTTTACAACGTTTTATTATTATTATTATTGGTCAAAGTAGACGCCTAAAAAAAAAGGTACGTGGCCGGCCTCGGTGATTTTGGCTCTTGAGAACATCTCAAATAAAAAAATCGAATTGATTAGTAATCTAAATAATTGTCGTTCTCGTTGGAACTAGGATTATTAAATTTTATCAGAAAATAACAAAATCGCGGATTTTGAAAAATAAGAGTGAATTTTTCAGTCACAAATGGGCCTGTAAAATGGAAAGTTAGGGGTGGAAAAAAAACGTCTTAGTCCCGACGAGAACTACTGATGTGTAGAATATCGTGAAAAAATTTCAGACCTATCGGTCAGATTGAAATTTTGTTTTTTTCACCCGGGCCGACCGAAAAAACGTTGTTTCGAGAAAAACGCGTTCAAAGTTTCAAGAACAGATTATCGGACGACCTTCAGCGTGCAACTACGCTCTCATATATTCATTATAACTTCAGTTACCAGACCTTAAGCTGAAACTGTATCCAAACACATAGTAGGTACTGAATTGCAAAGGACACACACAAATTAAAGTAACACCATTTTATCTTTGAAGTAGAGCTAAAGTATTTCATTTGTTAATGGTGATTGTGGTAATCGAAATTTGTATGCTGCATGCATTGTTTTGTACATTTTACAAAGTAAGAAGTCTTTATCAAGCATAATAATTTGGGAAAAGTGTAACAATTTTTAGGTGTGTAAAACGGCTTTTTCCTCTAAAATTTAGAAAGTATCGTAATCTTAGAATAAAGAACTAGAGGAAAGGACATCACTCGGAAAAATTTAATCATTTTGCTATATGTATGTGGTAGGGGCTAACTCATTTTGATAATATTTTAAAATATATTCTTATAACATTTTTAATATAATATAACTTTGCCCTACCATATTTTATTAATTTACTTAATTTTACTATTTAAAAACACTTTGCTTATGCCCCTAAATATTTCAATACTAGGGAGACGACTATGATTTCATAAGGCGACAAAAATTGAAAACAAAACTTGAACAGACCCGATTGGTTAGATTTGTCCAATTTGACAATTCGCCAATCGTGGCGACACTTCACTTAACCCCCTCGCCACTTTGCCTAAAAGCAAAATGCTTATACACGTACAGGGCATTTACTTGAGATAGCCTTCTCTTCTCGTTTCTTTATTCTTAGATCGTATTTCATTAATTGTTATAAATTAAGTGCATGTTATTAACATATATTTAATTTAAATTACGATTCTTTAATTATTCATTTATCTTATTGTTATAATTATTTTTTCCTTAAAAACAACGGTCTCCATCCAACGAGCCGTGGCTTGAGATTATTAGGTCTGTTTGTTGACGCTGACCCAAAAAGAGCAAATTTATGCTGTGCTCAGTGATCGTTTAGAAAAAAGTTAAGTTCTTGTTCGTTTGGAAAAGAGCAAAAATCTCATATCGTTTTAGGGCTAATTTTTCTGCTCCTGCTTCAAACAAAGTGAAATTCGTAAATATGAATTTGTTGATTGGCCCGGAAATAGTCATTGCCTTCATTATAATTATAGTGATTTCGATGGGACTTCAGTGCGCCACGAGCTTTGTACAGTTCTAGGAGTTCTGCTAACCAAGCATACTTTTCTCAGCAAAACTGCTAGAACCAGTGGACCACTGATTTTCTATTCCTGGCCTCAGTGGCAGTGTAATTTAAAATGTTTTATAATAAATTTCCGCTGTTGCTCTGTTGTAATTTTTTTATGATAAAGAAATGTTCGATTTATTAGTGTACCATTGCAAGCCACTGCAAGAAACTGTGCGCCACGGAAACCGTGCTGAAAAGGTCCAATTAAAAAACGCTATAAGAAAGATTTCTTCATCAATTATCAAATCCATCACAGATTTCGTTAAAAAATTAATTTTATTACTTCTCTGTTAAGAGGTTATATACAAAGTTGAGGGGAAAAAGTGAGCTAAGTTGGTGTTTTTTTAAGGGTTTTATTCAAATTTTATTAGAAAAAGCGAAAGACAATTTGTTGGTAGTACTCGAAGAAAGAAAAATAAGTTGAATTATAAAAAAATATTAAAAATTTTCGGAGTTATGGCCCCTCCCTCGAAGCGCGTTTTTTTTTTTGCAGAGGCTTGCGGTGAACACTCTCCAAGGCGAACCGCTTAACTGAAATCAAAAGAGTAAAAAAATTATTGAAGAAAAATGTATTGTGGTGCACTTGAACGGTTCGGTTTCCGAAAAAAATTTTTTCTTCCAATAAAAAAACTATGTTGACAAAAAATTCGATTTTTGAGGTGTTCAAAATTCTAAACAAAAATTCATTGCAAACAATCGAAAATTTTTAGATGAAAAACTACGAACTAAAAAAAGTCCCATCGAACATGTTTTGACAGCGTCACTGCTAGAAAAAATCGAAACTCGTTTCGCACTGAAGTCACATCGAAAACGCTATAAGAATCATTCAAAGGGTGGGCGTGATTGCACAAATATCTGAAAAAACGTCATTCTTTTTTCTTAATTTGAAGACATAAAAAAAAACGAATCACGTGGCCCGGATTTTTTTTTATAAAATTCTTCAATCAACAAACTTCCACGTCACTCGGTAAAGGATTATTCACCGAACAAAATGAGATAAAATGCAATTGGTTTTAAATATTATAAGAATATTAAAATACAAATACCAAAGGACATTAAGGGGGTAGTACCGGTTATAAAGGTAAAAAACAGCTTAATTTTCAATATTTTCTTCTCGGCTCCTTTATTATATATCATTTTCACATACTTTAATTATATTTTCAAGATAAAAAAACTTCTTTTTTTTGCCAATTTTATTGTTTATAGTTGGTACCTCAAAAAATACCTCGTCCTATGGCGGATAGTTAATCTCAGGAATGAAGAATCTGAAACAGAAAAACCAAACGTAATTTTAAAGAGGAATGTTTCTTACGTGGCAATTTACCACAATATTTGAATAAATGATTAAAAAAAAAAAATGGCGGCCGTTTGAAAAAATTTGTTGAAATATCGCCTCTTTTTTCACTTTGTTTCGCTCGTCAAATTTTGTTGTATTGACTTTTGTGGTAGATTACCACACAGGACACTTGAATAAACCAAATTTGACCTAAATCGGTTCGGCCAATCCGGAGATTAAGTGTCCGCCATTTGAAAAAACATCATTTTAAGAAAAACGCGTTTAAATATTTTTTTTCCGATATATTTATTGAATATTATTAAATCTTAAACTGCTGTAACTTTTTTGTTTTTTGCAATTTCTTAATAAAATTTTGAGAGGCGATAAGGAATTGAGAAATACAAAAAACAAAAAATCGATTTTTTGAAAGTTATAACCGGTACTACAATCTTAAATAAAATCAAAAATGCACGATAGCTGGTTGTGAAAAGCAACCACCTATAGCTCAAAACATATAACTTTGTTGTCAAAATTTTACCCGTGAAAAACGTCCCTGTTCGTTTGCTGCTAAAATTTATATCCGCTAAATAAGCACAATATCTTAAGGGGTTACACCACCCTGGCGCTCGGAAAAATAGGTAAACATTTTTCAATAGTTTTTGTAGCAGTGTTAATGTCTTCCAGAACTGCGTTACAAAGCAAACTGATACTGTGACTTGAATGTTCAGCGAGTCGAAACTATTTCAACATTGTGCCGGTCCGGTAGCTGCCGCGCTCGTTTCTACATAATTACTATAACTTCGAAAATAATTTGAATTTTGAAATTGTTAAAAGCTTAAAATATTCTTTAAATATAAACAATTTATCTAACAAAAACATTTTTTTTTAAATCTCAGGGTAGTGTAATATTAAGGGCTTAAGGGAAAAAATTATTGCATTATGCCAACCGATTTTTTCGTTTCTTATTTTTTTAACGACTGACTATTCCACATGCAACTCATGTCATATCTTTTACTATTGAATTGAAACTTGCACTGAACATTAAGAAGGAATATACCTCTTGGTGTTGAAGGCGGAACTACAGTGTTTCCTATCTGAAGTCAGGATTTCAGTGTCTTCTTTTTTAAAAACAGTGTAAATTCAAAATTTTAATCAGTCTTAGATAGGAATTTAAGAAAGTCCTTCGACAATAGCTGTTTAAAATTAGCGCATTTAATAAACTTCACCTTAATATTAATTTCCACATTAATACAATGCATGCATACTTCAATTAGAACATCGCATTTTGTACAATTTCACTTCTTGCAAATCTTGTGTTACATATTTCAGGCTGTTTTCGATTTTTTTTTCATTTATTAACGCATTTCGGAAAATTTTAGTTTTTAGTTTAAGTTTTAATAAAGCATGTGTATTATTTAACTTTACAAATGTGAAGCTCGAACACCTTTTGGACTGATGGCTTAAAAATCGTTAACTTACAAAAATTGTGTGTGGGTAAATTCAGGGATCTAAACGAATAAATAATTTAAAAATATGCACTATAAATGAAGGAAACTCCCATCTCGGCAAACGTAATAACTATAATTTCTGTCAATCATACTAAAAACTTTAAAAAAAAAATCCAACGAACATCATATTTAACTTAAGATAAATTTCTGATTATAAAGAAAACTGAAAAATATTTTTTTCTTTTTCTAAATGCTCGGGTTTCACCAACTTCTTTTGGGTTTTCAAAATTAATAAAATAAAAAACAAAATTCCCTTCCAAAAACAAAATAACCTTAAATAAAAAAGTCAAAAGGAAAATTTTATTTGTTGGAGATGAGGATGATGAAGAACTTGATGGAGATGACGACGATAGTTCAGACAGTGATTTTGTTGTCGGTAATGATAATGAATCGGAAGACGACGATTCTGATGATGGTGGTGGTGACGACTACGAAGACGACGACGATGATAATGATGATGATGATGATGATGGTCATTGGAACAAGAAGAAGACTGTTAAGAGGAAGATTAAGAGAACTAGAACCGGCTGAAAGAAAAAGGAAAAAATAGTTAATTTAATTGGGAGAAATCCCAGTAGGCTTTTTTAAAGAAATTGTATTTCATAGTGAACAAGAAATCATCGCTTATTATCTTTATCCTTTTATTTATGATTTTTTTCATAATTTAAAAAGTTCTTTAAGAGCGGAAGTTTGTTTTCCTTTAGTTAGAAATTTATTTAATACGTTTAGCGAAAATTTTTTTTATAAATTTCATAAATGTACCAATGTATATAAATTCAAAAAAAAAATCACGAAGAACATAAAAAAATATTCAAATATATAGAAGAATCGATAAAAATATATAAATAAAAACATGTTTTATTCAAAACAAGTGTTTTCTTTTCTTATGTAAAAATTTAACTAAAGTGACCGCAAGCGAATATATTTAAATGCATTTGTTGTAAGCAATTCCTTTCGGCGACTGCGAATATTATGTAACATTACAAAAACAAAGTTAAAATGTTGAACCGAAACTATTTGTAAAGTTAGCTTATGCAAAATTAACAATTTATTTGCAAATTACCTTATGAAATTGTACTAAACAAATATAAATAAAAGTCATGAAAGAATAATAAAAAAAAACTTTTATTTCTGACGACTGCGTCTAGTAAATGAAAAAATATAAACTATTGCTATCGACTTAAGCATATACCTTTATAAAAATACTTTTAATAACAAAATATAAGTAAAAAAATTTAGATATAAAAGTAGCAAGTATTTACATATATCTTTAGGAGAATTAAATTAAATTAAATTTATATGAGTCCAATCATTAACTTTTAAACGAATAGAAAGATGCAATTTTATTTCAGTATGAGTCAATGTAAATGCTGTAAAATTATTTTTAATTTAAGTATATTGTCGCCTATCCTACCAATCATTGGTCCATCCCCTCATTCATATAAATTAAATAAAAAGAAATATAAAAAAAAATATTGGTCTCTAATTTCGGATCCCTTATGTTAATTTTTTATTTTTTGCGTTGAATGCCATACGTACTTATGCGAAAGTTGAACAACGAATGAAGTGTTGCTATTAGTTTTTTCTTTGTTTTTCTTGTTTGCCAACTGAATATACAATTCAAAGGGGTTGGTGATGAGAGGAATTGAATTGTATATACAGTGAAACACTACTTTCACTACTTTGATCGCTTCTAGTTTCAGTATTTTAGAATTGATATTTTCGCTGTCACAACCATAGAATAGGAGGATTGATTTTTTAATTGAAACATATGGAAGAACTTCAATTTTTTTTATTTATTTGAAGAAAATAACACATTTGCTTAATTATTGGGAAAATAAACATAACCAAAAAGTCTCCGTACAGAAATTTTCTTTTTGCAACGCTAACATAGTTTAATGCATTTGATATGATTTAATAACCTGTTGGACCACCATTCATTCTTACTGCCTCCAGCATCCTTTTAGGCATACTCTGGTGAATTCACGTTTTATACTGCCACATTCTTCTCACAAGTGGTTTTTTGGCACTGCGCAATTTTACTCGTTTTTCTACTTCAGCCCACATATGCTCTATGGGGTTCATGTCTGGTGATTGCGGCGGAGTGCAGGGCTGATTACGGCAATTATACAACAACAATTCCTTGACTAGAACTGCTGTATTTTTAGGGTCGTTATCTTGTTGGAAGATAAAGGCCCCTTTTGGCCCCAGTTTTTCTACGCTAGTTGCTAAATTTTCTTTTAGTATGTTTAGATAAACATATTTGTCTATTTTTCACCCAATTCTGTATCACTTTCGAATAATTCATCATTTAAAGCAGAAAGCTTACTGTACAGTACAGAATTAATTGCAACATAAACTAAAAAATATAAATTTACAAGTTTTACTCATAGTTCGATCCATTTTAGGCCGAAAATTATAAGACAAACAAATTTTTCAGCTAACAATTTCCAAATGCTCTTCTAGCTCCTGTCTCTCTGCGTTCCCCCTTCTGCATTCGAAGAAAGTGTGTTGGGCGTCGTCCTTCTGGGAGTCGCCGTATTGCCAGGCTGGGCTTTCTGTTTTTCCCATTTTATGGAGGTAAGCGTTAAAGTACCCGTGTCCGGTCAAGCACTGCGTCAGGTAGTAGTTTACCTCTCCGTGTTCTCGCTTTAGCCACTTCTTCAGGTCTGGTATTAGTCTAGCGGTCCATCTACCTCTTGCCTCTCTATCCCAGCGGTCTTGCCATCTCGTAAGGGCGTATTCGCTAGCTTCGACTTTCGCTGCCTCTTTTCCGATTTCGGGCTGCCTGTCATGACGCTTTTTCCGCTCTTGCGCCAATAGATCTATGGGGGTGACGGCTGCCAAAATCAGAACCGCTGGCTCCGACACCGTTCTGTAGCCGGAGGCAACTCTAAGGGCTCCTCTCCTCTGTACTGCCGCCATCCGTTTCCTGTACTTTTCGACCTTCAGCACCTCAGCCCAGATCTCACATCCGTACAGTAGGATCGAGCGCGTGATCGACATAAGCAGTCGCCTCTTACTCGCTAATGGGCCTGCTCAACTGGGTTGTGGTCTGTGCTACCCTGTCTGCCGCATGCTGACAGGGCATCGACGTCTCGTGTCTTCTGGCATGTCCCTTGCGCGGCTCCTGCTGTGATTTTCTTCCTGCCTGGTCCTTCTGTGATATCATAGAGGAGAACCCTGTCATGTAGGTAGCTCTCTACCATCCAGAGGAGATACTCCGGCGTTCTAAAGGTGTACTCTAGAGCGTTCAGCATGTCGCACCATCTGGCGGAGTTAAAGGCGTTTTTAACATCCAGTGCCACCAGCAGAACTACTTTTCTTGAGTGGTAGTTTCCTTCTTGCGCCGCGTGGAAGGCTTTTACCACTTTTTCTACTGCTCCAATGGTTAATCGCCCTTTCCGGAAACCATACTGTTTGTCTGAAAGGCCTCCTGCGTTCTGCATGGCTGATGCTAAGCGCGGTTTCAGCAATTTTTCCGATAGTTTTCCGTCCGTATCCAGCATGCACAGGGGTATGTAGGCCGCTGGAATTTCTGGATCTCTCTGGAACTTGTTAAACGACTGCATGCTGAGAATGCGCATTTAACTGACTTCTTGAACGCACCCATTATCTGCGATGGTTTCATATTTTTCACTTGATTGTGTGCATTCGCGGTATTTTTCTCATGAGCCACAGGCTCGCGTGAATGCTCTTTCGGAAACTTTACAATTTCATGAATACCATTTACGAGACTTACTTTCACGTTTTGCACAAGCCCAATTGTAAGTTTCTGCCATCCACAAACAAATTTTCTCCGCTCTTATTATTTTTTATTAATGATATATTCATTTTAAATAACTTTATTTCTTCTTCTTTATATTGTTAGATGTTGGTCGGAAAGGTTTGGGGGTTATAAGAGCATGCAAAGCCGGCGTTTTTCCGCTTCCGCCGTACCGTTAAAAACAAGAGTCTATCGCTATGCAATTGGGTATACAAAGAAGTAAACAAAGTTCTTATCCGGGGTTTGAATTTCCTCTTCATTTATAAATTTCTATATGACATATGCATTTGCAGTTTTTAATTACTTAGAACACGATATTTTTAAAGCAATTTAGGACATTTTTTTTATGTTGAACGTTTAAATATTGTTGTTAATATAGGATTTTGTCCATACAGGGTTTTGTTCAGCAAGAATTCATATTTTCTTCTGCATCTTCTGTATATTTATTAATTACCTAGCATTGCTTCTATTAAAATTTTGTGGAAATATTCAGTTCTATTAAATTGCTTTTATAATTACTCTAATTAAAATTTTTGCAAAAGTAAATAAACAGCTAGTTCTTTACTTCTTTTCTAATAGCATAGTGAAATTGCCCTAATAGATCAGGGGCCCTATTATGGAACTCGAATATAAAGTGAAAACGATTCGACAGTTTCATTCGATTTGACCCAAATTTGATATTACAGCAGAACAGCAGACTTATT
Organism: Leptarthrus brevirostris; assembly: GCA_964036015.1. Taxonomy (NCBI): domain Eukaryota; kingdom Metazoa; phylum Arthropoda; class Insecta; order Diptera; family Asilidae; genus Leptarthrus; species Leptarthrus brevirostris. The sequence goes on from OZ038372.1 coordinate 150,470,733, forward strand.
ATCGAATACGATTCAATTGTATTGTCCGTAAATGTAGGAAATTTAGAATTGAACGCAATTAAAAAGAGATATTGTACTTATGTGAGTTGCTAGCTTTAGATCCATTCAATTCTAAATTCCTATCAAATTATAATCGAATCGTATTTAGTCACAGGTGAGATTAGTACTAATTTTGAATCAATCAATAACAAATTCGGTATTTATTGCACAGATTACTGTAAAAACACGGGTAAATTCAAGTATTTTACAACGAAAAAGCAGGAAGTGGTAATAATATGAATAATGAAAACGAGTCATATCGGAAATTTGGCAATTTTAAAAAAAAAAAACTGGCCGCACTTTATGAGGCTGCGAAAGCTTATGGAGAATATGAAGCAGTTTCCAAGTCCATTGAGACCAACTTGCATAAAAAAGAATTGTCAATATTCAAAAGCGAAGCTTGCCGAAGCCCTCTGCTCCGAAAATTCCTGAAGGAAGAAAAATGTTCTCTGCTACAATTAGAAGACCACAGAGCTGGAAAATCAGATGAAAAGAGAGTCCTATAATAGCGATAACGTCCCAACACCGCCGACTTTTCGGACGAAGTGATGATAAGGATGAACTAGTCACATATGAAATCTATGTTTGGCAAAACCAGGTCTTATCCATGTGCGGAACCCAATTTCAAGTTGGGAGAACAAGACATTATAGTTGTAGGTAGAATTATTATTTTTGAAGGTAGAAGTATAGCTCAAGCGTATCTTCACTTCCTGAAATAGGTAATAATCCTTAAAGTGAAGCACTTAATAGGAGCAATTTCACCTTGCAGTAAGACAATTCACAGAGTCACAATGCGAAAATTGTCGTGCATTCCATTAGAACCTTTGTAGTGATCAACTCTATTGGTCAATGCATGCATGTTTATGTACGTCGTGATATACCTTGATTTTTTGTCATACTTTACACGTTTCGATCGAGTAGTTTACTCGGCTCTTGCAAGCTTAGTAGGTTTAAAAGTCTAGCAACCTTGACAAACATCTCAATTATAAGTGGTTTTATTCATTAGTGCTATAATCTCATTTAAATATCAAGTAATATATTTTCCAGAAGAGACCTTAAAACTAATAATTCTTAATCGAGATTGTTCGCTTTTATCTTCTTTTCTTTTTTTCCTGCTTGCGATTTCTGTGCTGGGGACGTCTAGGTGCACTTTGCATCAAGGTTTCTTGGTTGCATTCAATTTTATCGGGAGTCTAAAATAATAAATCTTTTGAAATATCTTTTCTAAAATGTAAGAATTCAACCTTACTGCGTGATTATTTTTTACAACGTCTGGTAAAAATATACAAGCTCCAATGCAGACCATCTGGAATATTGCTCCTAAATACAAACCATACCGTAACGCTATACTGAAGAAATCTTCTTCTAAATCCACTAATTTGGATGTTTCCATTTCATTTATGTTTTTTGGATGCAAATTTGTTTATGCTGTCATTTTGGTGACTGAAGTTTGGTACGATTTAAGATACTTTTTACAGAATCCTTACAAAGAGGTCATTCAACTTTCGTAGCTTCAAATTTTGACGTTTTGTTAACAAACTCGCGGCTGTTTTATTTAACTTGGATTTAAAATGTAGTGAGTAATTGTTTTAGGTTCAATTTTGTTTTATCGCGTAAGAGGTTTATCAATAATGGCTGTAAATGATAAGATAGAAAAGTTGCTCAAAAATTGTGTTATAACCGAAGATGTTAAAGACACACAAAAGTCAAGCTCATTCGGATCGCCTCAAAGTTACTCTACGATTCCCAAGTTCTATCACAAAATCCCGAAGCATACAGACAGTTTGTCTCAAAAACTAAGAGAGGAGGCAAGGTCATTATTTCTACAAAAGCGATCAAAAGAACTTCTAGATAATAACGAACTTAAGACATTATGGGATATTTTGGAGCGAAATTCACAAAGTAATCCAACAGCTAGGGAGCAACTAATTGGTTACGATGACTATCTGAAGGTAGTGGAGTTGGCTGGAGAAAAATGCAAAAGATATCTAACAGCATCACTATTTGCTAGACTGCAAACAGCTAGTGATTATCCGGGAAAAGTTGGAATTACATCAATATTAAATTATACAATGAGAAAAGTATGGATGCAGGAGACACGAATTGCACTTTCCCTATATGACTATACTGGACAAGGATTTTTACGAGAAACTGTAAGACATTTATTCTATTCAATGTATTTTTCTAAAGAGTTTCAATTAATTTTCAGGACTTGGAGAACTACATTTTAGAACTAATTCCGTCTCTTCCTCAATTAGAAGGGCTGGAACATTCATTCCATAGCTTTTATGTATGTACTGCGGTAAGAAAGTTCTTCTTTTTTCTTGACCCCTTACGAACTGGAAAAATTCGTATTCGCGACATTTTGGCATGTGGCTTTTTAGACGAACTACTTGAGTTGAGAGATGAAGATGGTTCAAAGGAAAACCAAGAATCAAATTGGTTTTCAGCTACATCTGCACTGACCGTTTACGGGCACTACCTGAATTTAGATAAAGATCATAATGGTATGCTAAGTAAGTCAGAACTGGCTGGCTATGGATCAGGGACATTAACAAAAGTTTTCTTGGATCGTGTTTTCGCTGAATGCATTACCTATGACGGAGAGATGGACTATAAAACTTATTTAGATTTTGTATTAGCACTAAACAATCGTCATGAACCGCAAAGCCTTCACTATTTATTTAGGATTCTTGATGTTGAGCACAAAGGTTATCTCACATCATTTGTCTTGCATTATTTCTTTAAAGGCATACAGGAACAAATTAATGCACACGATGCAGAACCCGTAAATTTCGAAGATGTTAAGGATGAGATTTTTGATATGGTTAAGAGTGTCAATCCAACGAGAATAACTTTAAAAGATTTAATTAATTGGTATTTTATTTATGTTTTAGTTTAAGTATACTTAATTAAATATTGTTGTTTTTAGTGGGCAAGCTGAGACTGTCGTATCAATCTTAATTGAATACCACAAATTTTGGGCTTATGAAAATAGGGAATCCATCGTTGTTGAGACACCGCCGGAAGAAGTTGCTCAACAAGTGTAAGACTAATTATACTAAAGTTTTACTATAAAATTTTTTTAAACTGAAAATTGACTCTTTTCTAAGCAACCCATAAATTTACTAGTAAGTTTTTAGTAGATTAGAATAATTTATTTATGATCTGCTTACAACTCGACTAGTCAAGCCGCGCTAATCTAGGTAGAAATATAAAATAATGCGTCTGTTCATATCAATGAAAAAATTAATGTTCACTCACTGGCTGGGAAAGAATCACTAAAATATGTTCAATTTTCTATTAAACATGTACACAGGCACGCACAGACCTCTTCAACAACATTCTTCATTTTAAGTTTGCAATGGGATGTATTCGTATTTTGTTAAAATATTTCATTATGCACCTTGAATTGTAGAACATGTCAAAAATGCAATTAACCACCAGACTCGGAGGTAAAAGGTAAGATAACAAACAACAAAAATATTATTTCTCATCAAAAAATATGCTGGAGATGTACAAATTATCTTCTCCTCTGAACTGGGGCAGCTGCATGCCTGTGCAGGATGGATAAATAAAAATAATATAAATAAACCTTCAAGCGATTTGTGATTTCGCGACCTCCAACAAACTTAACCACAACACGTCTAAGATTCAGGCTCTGGCTTTTTATCGCGTTGGAGCTATCAAGTTAGACAATCCCCTTATTCCTCTCAGCCAAACCGTCACTAGTTTTGCCATAACTTTAACGTAAATTCCACTGTCTAGCCAACTGATCCCCGTAACGATTGGATACTTCGATTATCACCCGATTTCTTAACTTCAGCTTAATCTTCGTAGCAGTATATTGCTAAGATTCTAACCCTTTTTCCGTTAGAACTGGACATTGACCCAAAACGTGTAAAACGGTCTCGTCTTTTTCCCCGCAACCCCTGCATAGACTGGGATTCGCCCATCCCATTTTTATGGCGTGAGCCCTTAATCTTGTATGTCCTGTCACAAGGCCAACAAGGAGTGTTAGTTTGGCCTTGCTAAGTTTATTAATCTTTTCAGATTCATGTGCAGTTAGAGTTCCCTAAAACGCCTTTGTATGTTTGGCGATGTCGGATCCCTCCCATTTTTCTTTGTGCCTCCTCGTTACTCATTCCATAATTAATTTTTTTTTGATTTCCTGTATGAGTATGCTCAGGTTGAGTATTATTGGAGTGTCTGAATTTGCGGCACGTATATTAGAGTGAATCGTTTTGTCTCCCTAACTTCGTGAGGGACTGTTTTCCCCCCTCGATTATTTTAGATTTTATCGCAGCGTTTGTTAAGATTTAATGGACGCCTGGCTATCTGTACATATTGCAATCCTAGATGATTTTACCCTCCGTTCTAATAACTATTTAGCTCCCATCTATATCGCTGCGATTTCACATTGAAAAACTGAGGAGGATTTGTTTACCCCTCCCCATAACTCCAGGTTTTGTTCCTCACACGATATTCCAAAGCCATAGCCACGCTCACATTTTGAACCGTCTGTGTACATAAATCGCTAATGTGTTTTCTGGACCCTATTGTTGATCCATTCACTTCTTGTCGGAAAATGAGTTTCGAAGATTGCCTCCATATTGGGATTACCCGTTTTGAAGTCACAGCAATCTTCTAACAGTCTCTTGATCGCATTTTCGTTATATATATAGACGATCTTCTCATGTTGGGTTTGCATTCCCATTTCCTTCTACAATTTATTCATATGTAAACGTACATCCGAGTGCTACATGTTTAACATAGAATTCGGGTGGAGTAATATTTAGAATGATTTCCAGGGCCTTGTCGGCGTTGACCTGTTGGAGGGGGGTAGTGTAGGGGGTAGGGGAAGGTCCAAGGACTTCATCCCCAGTCATTAAACAAATAGGGACGAAAAGTGGTGGTTTGGGGGGGGGTGGAGGTGAAAATTGATATATTGGATAACATGATGTGCTTATAAATTTGTATGTATCCTTGCATTGTTGAGTGTCACATAAGTAAGTGAGTAAGGTGAGTGTGGCGGGAGGGGGGAGTGGGTGCTTTAAGTGCTTCAGATCGTGGATCGCGCGATTTTATGCCTTTATCAAGTGTTTATCTTAAAAAAATTTAAAGACGTGGCTCTGGGAAACGCGTCAAATTGTAAATCGCGTGATTTTGTGCCTTCTTGGGTAATTGATTCTGTTTTTTACATTTTTTTCAATAGTTTTAATAGGTTTTTACCTCCTCGTCAAATAACTCATAAGGCATAAAATCGTGCGACTCACAATTTGACGCGTTTTCATTCCCCTTCCCCGCCACACCCTCCTTACCCTACACGTTCAGGATTAAAAGATTTTATGTAATTTTTACTAAAAAAGTTTATTTCTCAATTTTTAAAAAACGATTTTTTGCGTCCATCTCCTGCGCCTCCACTTTGTGACCCCCACCCTCTAACACTTTTGTGGGGTTATTCAAGGTCGTCTCTACCCCCTCCAATCGACGGTCCCATCATGTATACATTTACCGACAAAGCTGATCGTGCCATTTTCGAAATTGCTTTTGTCAACTGCAACTTTGACACTGTTATTTTCAAAATTGAGTTTGTCTGTTTCATGAATGACTTTGGCCCCCACAGACACAAAAAAGTTCGGCGAAAAAGCTGCACGGAATAATTCGCCGATACCTTCTCCGTCTGCGTCCAAATGGCTCGCCAAAACACCGAGCCATTCTGCAATCTAGATATTAATGATTTTACACGAGCCAAATCACATGCAATTAATTTACGAATACAAAGAAATTAAGTTTTAAATTTGCCCGAAAAAGTTGTTGCTTGAGTTCAATCAGCTTTATCGTTCATTGATGTTTACTCTTCCACGGACACTTTGAAAGGAGAAGCTCGTGTGTGTGTGCCACAAACTTTACCGCACTATTGTTCGCCGAACCTCTTCGTGTGTCTCTGGAGGACTTTAAGCGCGTTCCAAAACACTGTTGACTGAATTGCACTTTTCTGTAGGCAATTCATGATGTGATAGTTCGTTGGTGAATTTCAATTCATTTTACTCGAATATGGGTAAAGAAAGGAGGAAAGAACAAGGGAACTTAGGAGGAAGAAATCGGAGAACAACTGTCTTGTGAATGTTCAGCAGAAGCAGGGGAATTTTTTTTAAATAAAAGACTACAGGAAATTTAACGCACTTTCGGTAAGAAAAATTTTCTTCAAATTTAACTGTTTATTACTTCATAATCGTAATCATATTCAATTGATCTTTTTTCGGCCTATATATGTGACAAATATAAGAATTCTTAAATATAAAAATAACGAATGAGTTTACAATAAAAATTTCAAATAGAAAGAAACAAATCCATAGATTCGAACACATGCACCCTTAGCGTAGTAGTCATTTAGCGAACTTTCTAGTTTCAAGCGAAATTAGTGACATCGATTAAATCATTGCCCTCATGAATATACGACTAAAACTAATCTTTTAAAATTCTAAAAATAATCGTGGAACAATTATAGAAAAAGAATTTCTACGATTTTAGTGGCATAATATACAATTGTTTTGTTTCACAATAATTTATGAAAATAGCACTCCCAGTCGGTTTCGTGAAAATATGATGAAAATAAATAAAATTTTAACAGAAATTTCCTTTCTTCTATTAAAACGGATTAAATATAAACGCTCCGTTACAATCCTGCGGAGATACTAATAAAGTAGAGATATATTTTCATTAGCCCGTTTCGCTTTGAACAATTTCTGCGGATGGCGCTACTGGAATCGTTGCTTGTGGCTGCTGAATTGGTTGCTCAGGTAATGGCAATGGCATAGGATCTTCGGCAAGAGAAAGATTCTAGAAAAAAAAGAATAATTTAAACACTATTTGAAAATTATTAGTGGTGCATACTTTAATAGAATCTTCTAGTCTACTTTGAGCAGACGTTTCAGTTACTCCCACAGACGGATTGGTTGCTCCTTTATCATCAGTAACAGAACTTGTTAAGGTACCCACCGTCTCAGCCGCCGGCGAAGAACTCTTTCTGCTAGTTGGTGGCTGATAGGGTGGCCTCTGGACGAACATATTGTCTAAGATATGATCAATATTTTCGGCACTGCCAATAGGAGCATTGGATATTGCTGACACACTTTTGTTTTCCTCATCTTTTTCTTGCGCCTTCTTGGCTTTGTCTGTTGGGGGGGCTAAGATTGGAATTGCATTTGTTGGTCTTCTTTGGGGTACAACAACAGGTCTAGGTGGTGGCTGTTGTTGTGGAACAAAGTATGTTGTACCTCCTACAGTGTTGAAGTTTTGATGATAGCCAGGATAATTCGGATACGGTGGGCTTGTTGCCGGATTCGGTGGTGGTGGTGCTTGTACATAATTCAAGGCTGTGGGTATTGTTTGAGTTACTGGAGGAACAGGCGGAGGGCTCTGAGCATTATAAGCAGCTATTTGCGGTGTAGCCGCTGGCTGTTGAATATAAGCTGCTGGTGGTTGTTGTGTGTATTGGGGTTGCGCTACAGGAGGAGATGTCGCAGCGGCAGCATATTCAGTCACGGGAGCATAGTAGGCTGGCGTACTAGGTGTGGGTGTTTGATATTGTGGTTGAACATTTTGAAATTGCGGCTTTGCCTGATGCCCTGTTGGCAAACTCTGAATTGTCACTCCTTGCATTTGTGCCTGAAGATTTTCCTGTGTGTGGTACAATTGCATTAAATTAGCTTGCAATAAATGTTGATCTTGCAACAAAACGTGTTGAGTCTGTGGGGGTGGTGGTTGTTGTTGTTGCTGCTGCTGCTGCTGCTGCTGCTGTTGTTGGTGGTGCTCATGCAACTGAATTTGCTGCAAACTATGTTGATCTAATTGTGTACTTTGAGCTGGTACAACAGCTTCATTTTGAGATCTTTGTCTGAGACTGGAGTAACGTTTAGTTTTACCAGATTCGGCAGATGCCTGCTGCATATCCGACTGGCTTTGCATAACTAAAGAATGCATTTGAACGCTTCCTACATGACTTGGCTCATTGCGACTTTGAATTTGTTGTAACCTAGAAGCAATTTGTGAAGTCTGCGCTGCCTGCTGCCTATTACCGACGACACTATTATTCAAATTGGAAAGTTTGTCTTTAAGCTCTCTATGGCCAGCCATTTGATTAATATGAACAGTTTCATGTCCATTGAATCGATCAATTTGATTACTTGTTATTGCTTTTGTATTTGTGAAACTAACACTTTCCACTTGAGATTTAGGTTCATCCATAGAATACCTATGGCCTTCACCCTTCTCGTTTGCTCGATTTGATAAATTTCTAGATGGCATATCGTTCATTGAACGATTTTTTGTTTGATTTTTAAAGTCCATAGATTGTCGCCCACCCGACCGGAAGCTTTTATTACTATTTCTACGATCAGATCTGACTTCTCGTTGAGAAGAATTTGCTCCGCTACGTTGACCACCGCTTTCATTATGTCTATCGTATCTGTTTTCTTTTTCTTCTCGAAAACTACGGGAATTCCTTCTTTTATCTCCTAAGGCTGGAAAATCTTCAGGGCGAGGTTTACGTTGTAGATTGGAAGATTTAATGTAGGCATTTTCATCCTCCCAATTTCGGACATACTTTGTTGGACCCCTACCATAGCGACGACGACGACGTGCACGAGGAGGTCCATCTTCATTGCGTATATCGTATCTAAAGTATTAAATTTGTCTTAATGCAACTATTTTATTTTTTAATTCTTGCTATTCCTACCCATAAGCTGATACTAATTCAGCTCGCGACTTGGGAGCCTGCTCACTTTCGTCAAATCTGTCATGTGACCACCTATCAACGGCTGAAGCTGGTTGCCATTTTTTCATTGTTTTCGAAGACGCTGAAATGGTTGGAGTTGATGACTTTGTTGTTTCGCCATCTCCCCCTTCTTCCGGCCTTTGCTCATTTCCTTCCCTACAAATATAGTGTTAACAAAATTTAATTTTTTTTTTGTATTTTCCTTACGCATCATCAGCAGTTCTATCATCATGTTCGTAAAATGTTCCTTTTTTCGGAATATATTGTGGATTGCTTCTGTCCTCATCGACTTTTTTTGCATAGTCTGTCTCTTGACCGTCTCCACGCTGTCGTTCCAAATCAAATACGATACTGCCATTTTCACTTTCTACATCGTCTTCTTCCCCATCAGCGCCAAGGCTTTCATCTTCATCATCATAGTCATCGTCGTCACCACCTTCTAAGTCACTAGCTGTGTCGTATTCTGAGTCGTGGTGATGGGAATTCGTTGAAACATTTTGCGCCTGAACTGTCCGATTTTCTTTCTGGTTAATTTAAAAATTATAAACTATATCAATCTTTACTTTTTGTTTATTTTGTGCAAAATTTAAATATTACTCAAGATGTGTTTTGTTCGGGATGAAAATAATTGTATTGTGAGCAAAATTAAACCAACTTAGAATTTTTCTTTTAGGTGAATAGCCACAAAGACAATACTACATTGTTACATTTTTGGAAAGTAGAACTTTAAACCAGCTATCGAAGCTTAATAAATAACCAAGCAAATTTGTTAAATATAAAATGGAGAATGGGGTAGTGTGCTGTGTAATCGCAACTTTCTTTATTAACAAATGCTACACATAACCTCAGATAATTACTACAAAATTACTCATTCCCAAAAATGGAACTTTTTATTGTTGTTACAAAAACATTTTGAAGGAATGTAAACAATTTTACTAAAATGATTTCTCGAAAAGAAAAAAAATGTCATTTAGGATCGATCTAATTAAGAAAGCGAGAGAAATGTGAAAGGTTGACATAAAAAAATTCTTTTCTCTCTCGCAGTCAATTACAAGAATTAAGGCAGCCAAAATGAGGTCAAACTGTTTGCCTTCATCTTGTTAATAAAGAACAGTAAGTAACAAAAAAATGTAAATAGCCAGAGTTCACGTAGAGTGATAAGAAAATGATACCTCATCAGAAAAATTTTCTTCTTTAGATGCTTCCACCGGTTGATCGGGAATTAATGGCAGTTTTATAACATCCGCCATTTAATATTGTTTATGTTAAAATAATTCTTTGTACTATATTGCGAGTAATAATCAATGAATACACTTTTATATTCAATTGTTGTTTAGTACACACGATTTTCCCTATTTAGTAGAACGTAATCAAGTTTTATGTCTTCAATCCGACAGCACTTTATCTGGGACGTTGGCTGTCCAATAGTGTCTGACAGTTGGCTTTCATTTGGATAGTTGGCATTACTGATTTTATCGAGCAATTCTCTATCCTCTTCCAATTGGTTTTTCATTTGCAACAATTATCATATGATTTTGACTTTTCTTTTTAAATTTTGAATTTATCCAAAATCGTTAAAAAAAAAATTAAAAACTCTAATAGCCAATTAATTTATTCAACAAATTATTAAAACAGCTAATGTCACAAATTCGCTTTCTCAATCGAGAAATCACAACTCACATCTGTACAGTATTTACCTCTCAGTTTAAGTAGGCAAATTTTTATATGATTCAATTTACTAGTAATTATATTATTATAACGAGTATTACATAAATGTTTGCAGTATATAGTTTAATCACGAAAAGATTCACCGAGCCGCTATTTGTTTTCGATTTGACAAATGACAACACCGGTTACATGCGTTATATTCTAGTAGGCTCTGTTCGTTCAGTACTGTCGTCTGCAATGAATTTTCGTAGATTTCATTCGAAAGAGTTTTTTCGCATTTGATAACGGTTTTCTGGTAATCGTTATTTCTTCTTTTCGAAAATTACAAAATGCAAGCAATTTTGTTTGACTCCAACTCCAAGTGTTAATTATTTTATGATTAAAAAAAGTTGTAATTAGTGAGCATTTTAAATAGTTTGGAAATTATCTTGTGAGTATTTTGTTGTATTATACATTTTGGTAAAATTATATCAAAGATATTTTCGACGAATACCCGGAGAAAAGGCATTTACGTGGAAAATGGGTGGAAATTGATACTTAGCTCCACTTGGATTTGACGTGATTATTCCGGTATACAAAATTCAACTTACTTTCGACGTAAAGTCTCGAAGCACGTGATTTTTTTACTGGGATGCTATCTGGATTAGTGAGAATAATAAGAATAGATTGGATGAGATTAGAATAGATTATAGAGAAATCTCTTGATTGCAGGGAGTTCACTCTAGTGGCCTTTATTGACATTGAGGGAGCTTTTAACAATATTAGTCCGGTGGCAATCATGGATGCACTCGCTTCTTTGGGTGTGAATGCCAATCTTATGTCGCTGATCGGTCAGATGCTTCATGGCAGGACTATCAGCTCAAGGCTGGGAGAGGCTCATGCTACTAGGACTGTGTGTACGGGCACACCGCAAGGTGGGGTCCTGTCTCCTCTTCTTTGGAATCTGGTGGTGCATAAACTGTTTCTAATCCTGGAAGGGGAGGGCTGTGGAGTGTTTGCATACGCGGACGACATCGCTATAGCTATCTCGGGCAAATTTATGCCGGTCTTAAGGGATCTTATGCTGAATGCCCTCACTAAGCTCAACAATTGGGCGGCGAGGTGCGGGCTTTACGTTAACCCTAACAAGACCGAGATGGTCATCTTTACTAGGAAATATAAAATTCCTCATGTTGACCCTCTTTATCTGAATGGCACCCGCCTGGCTTTTATAGAGTAAGTTACATATCTAGGTATCATCCTGGATAGGAAGCTTAGCTGGAAGCCTAATATTCATGAGAGGGTCAAGAAAGCAACTGTAGCTCTATACTCCTGCAAGAGGGCCATCGGTGGGAAATGGGGTTTTCAGTCTAAGTTAACTCACTGGGTCTATGTTCTAGTTATTAGGCCAATCCTGGTGTATGGTGTGGTTATATGGTGGCCGTGACTGGACAAGGCCACTTACCTCAACGTTTTGAGAAAGGTGCAGAGGTTGGCCTGCGTCTGTATCACCGGAGCATTACGGACAACTCCTACTGATGCTCTGGAGATACTTCTTCATTTACTTCCATTAGATCTGTTGGGTAAACAGATGGCTGCTAATGCTGCCGTTCGACTTACAGCTACATCTCAGTGGTCCAATACTAGAGTTGGGCACTCTACAATTCTGGACTTCTTTTCGCCCCAAGTTTGGCATCTTGACTACACCATTCCTAGCTACTCCTTTGTCAAGCGGTTCAGATCGACGATTCCAACCAGGCTTGACTGGGATGGCGACACCATTCCCTGTAGGGAATTCGTTCAGATTTACAAGGATGGTTCAAAACTACAGGACAGGGTGGGGTTTACTCAGCAGCAAATTAGCCAATCCTTCCGTCTTCCGGATTACTGCTTCAGACAGAAGTCATGGTTATTTAGGAAGCTTTGATTTAGTTGAAGGGGAACGAAGCTCCTGTGAAGGACATCTGTATCCTTACAGATAGCCAGGCTGCTTTGCTATCCCTTGATTCCGTCCTATCGACATCTAGGGCTGTTAATAGCTGTCACTGACACTTAAATGAGTTGGCTGAGCACAGGGACAGGGATATTCCAAGACACTGGGTGGCAGACGAGCTTGCTAGACGTGGTACCACCCTGGAGATCCAGCCGGATAAGACTACTCTTGGTAGGCCTTTGGCCGCTGACTGCTTGGCACGAGGGCAATCAACTTAGGGAACCACAGATAGGCAAACGGCACTACGTGCCATACGTCGAGGCAGATCTGGCCTAAGCTGGATCTTAGGCGCTCCAAGTGCCTGATTTCGAGGGGAAGATCTCACCATGGTATAGTTATTGGGGTTATCTTTGCGATTTAGCGGCGATTGACGTTATAGATCTCTGGCGCTTCATCGACAGCTCCGGATGGTTCCAATGAGGAGGTGGTGGGAATTCTTTGATTCCCGTGGCATCACAATGGGCCTACTGAGATCTAAGTGTGTCCTTTAGGACAGCCACACGAACCTAACCTACTTATCCGGGAGAACGCAGAGAACCAAAATTAATAGTACATTTATGTATAAATGATATCGTGTGTTATTCAGGATTGTAAGATAGCGTTATTTGCTCATGATGCCTTGATATATGTAAGCCGTACACATTTGAAAGGATGTTATAGAGGCTAAGTTTGGACCTGGAAAACTAAAAATGAACAAATTAAACCTAAATGTTAAGAAGACCCAGTGTGTGAAATTTAATTTAAATGATCCAGTTTCCATGTCTATAGGTGAAAATGTTGTTGAATGTATTCAGAACTTTAAGTACCTCGATGTAATACTTGTTACCAAACTGAAGTTCAAAGACCATGCAAACTATGTATGTGGAAAGATCGGTTTGTTTTTAAGAGAATGAGAAGGGTTTTATCGTTAGAAAATGTAATTATATAACACTGTGGTTTTCCTATACTTCTCTTACTGCTTGACATTGTTGTACGCTCGTCGTAATGAAGTAAAACAACGTTTTTAAAGACAAGCTTATTGGGTTTATTAAGGGATATTGTTAGTAGTCAATTAGAATTCATTTTCTTTTCCTTTTATTAAATTGTTTCTATATGAAATTGTAAGAGTTCGTGGATCTAATAAATATATGTTATTAAGCTTGGTCTGGAAACATTTTTTTACGTGTCCTCCCACGCACGCACTTACTTTTAATGAACAAATTTCAGTTTAAAGTCATTAACAAAACTTCTTAAAAATCGTCACCGTTAAGGTGAATGTATATACCCGAAGAAACAAACCATACAATTGATCTTGATAGCCTAACCTCAAACCACACGTGGTAAGTAAAATTGAAAATATTTTGCCGTCTTCAATATATGTGGCTCTTTCACATCATTGTAAATATAAACAACAGGATGCAACTATCTCTGTTGCATGCAAAGGAATTTCTGCATACCGTGGAATTCTTCAGGTAAATTCACCATTTAACACAAACGTAAAAACAAAAGTCGCGGAGAAATGTTTGAAGAGTATTCAAGTGTCAAATGCTGAGGAATTTCTATTAATTTGACTAGAAAAATAACATTTTTTCTCATAAAACCTAATTCCTTGTATAGAGCTTTATGTTGTAAATTGAAATATTGTGAACGTTTAAAGTAAATTCTAAATTTTGAGTGATTTCGATAAAAGTAGAAAATTCTTGCGTGCAACAGCTTACACCACCAACACAAAAGGGCAGCGATCAAATAAATGCAAATGAATCGAATATTTACTTGAACAAATACAATCTAGAGCGGATGTTTAATTCGCATTCCAAAGGATTTTATTAAAATGAATAAAATTTTTACTCAAAATGTGAGAAAAATTTGCAAAACATGCAAACAGTGAAAATATACTGCGACGGTGTGCTGAAAAACGAAAGAGTTCAATGACCAAAGAAGCGAGAAACTTTACATTTGATGTTTGTCTAAAAATGACAGAATTCCTTCCTCTGTGCGACGTCCTGTTCAATGTGATTTCGTTGGCTGGATACTTCTGTGACGTGGTATTCGATGTTGTCCTGGGCTATGCTCTCTTTGAGCGTGGGCGGATTGGATACTTTACAATTGTTATATGCCTAGTGCTGTCATCACTTCTAGTCTCACAAATTGTCTCGTTGCGATGGTACTGGAGCGGACTTAAACGTCTCAACAGCATCGTCAATCACACAGATAGTATAGATAAAAAGACTATTGTTAGCGAATCTAGAAATTTTGATAGTAATGAAAAAGTCCAAAAATATACAGTAGTTGCTTTGCATATAGTTCAGCTGGGAGTGTTATGGAGATATGCGAAATTATTTGTTCCTGTTGATCTTCGTCGAGTAAAACATGAAGTAAGAGATTTGTGTATGCTGAGACTAGTCCATGCTTTTTGTGAAGCTGCACCGATGTTGTTATTGCAATTATACTTGTTAATAACAATTCAAAATGATAGCAAATTTCTGTCCAATGTTCCTGAAGTGAAACTAAAGAGCCTGAGTGGCCACTCATTTGTTGGTGTTGTCTCACAACAGCCCACAGCAGCACAACAGCAGACTGAAAGAACATTCAAGGAACTGAATATTGTATCCGCTGTTCTATCGTTATTCAGTGTTTGCTGGGCTTTGGCCAGTTTCAGTAAAAATGTTCGTCTTCAAAATGTTCATAGATTAGTACTCACTTGGCTTGGTGTTATATTTCAATTCTTGTGGCGATTGGGCACAGTTATTTCAAGGATAGCTTCTCTCACAGTTTATGCTTCTTTATATAAATATTGGGTGTTTCTGGTTATTATTTTACACTGGTTTTCAATGTTCCTGTGGTTAATATCACCGAAAAACGTCTTTCATGGCGAGAGAATCTCGAAACTGAGAAAAACGCTACTATCTGCACTTATTGCATTTGTATACATTTTCGCCTACATTAATCTGCAAGAAGTGAAGCATCGCCAGAAAATGCTCACGTTTTATATTGTAATGTTCCTAGAAAATTCGTTACTTGTTTGTTTGTGGCTAGTTGGCATTTGGCCCGATAAGCCGGCGCAGTGGTACTTGATACCAATTCTTGTTTTCGGCACATTTGCTACTGGAATGGCTTTCATGGTTTTGTACTACAGGTAAGTCTTTTCGCTTTGTTTATTACGAATTCAATTAACCAAGTAAGTAATGCTTTCTAGATACTTTCATGTCCGCAGATTAGGGTATGAAGCTGGTGGTCGCTATCCAGGACTTGGAGGGTCAAATATCTCTGGAGAACATGGCAGGAAGATTGCTTTGGACGCAACCACTGGACAGCCAGCAATTGCGGGGGTATTTAATTGTCGATTTTCAAATCCCGTTGGAAAGTGAGTACCTTCATACATAATTATACCACATCCGTTATATTTAAATATGTTTTGATTTTTCGTCAGTCTTGTAGATTGTTAGAAATTATGTATTCATTGGGAAAGTTGAACAATTGTTTGGTCTTAAATTTTATCCGTGGTTAATGTTTACCAACCAGTCCGCTAGACCTTGTCACACGCTTGCTTTATTATTTTGGAATAAATCCTGATGAAACGTATGTTATGAGTGTGGTCTGACGCGTAGACAGCTATAGTTGAAAATAAAAACGGAGGGGTTAAAGTATAGAGAGTTGATTCAAGAAAACTCAATTCATTTATTAGCAATATTTATGCCATGCTACACACTCATACATTTTTGTTTTCAAATATGATACATTCTTAGACAATAAGCAGTAATTCGCTTTCCTAACCTCCACTCCACACTCTTAAATCTATTCAAATTTTCATCACACTTGGCATACAATTAAACATTTGTAAACCCTTATAAAGAAGAGAATTTTGACATCTAGAAGTTCATTTATTCTTCACAATCTATATGGTTGGACCTTACCCACAAATCTTAAATTACTTCTTAGATAATGAGGCAACATTCCATACTTCATCTTAAAAACATACAAAAGAACATTAAATATATAATAATTCTCTGCTTCCCATTCATCCACTTTAAAATATCCTGCATCCATCTCACAAGTATATATCTATTACATCTTAGGGCACGATTTTAGTTTCCGTGGCGCACGGATTTGACGATGTATTTCGATAAAACATCACAAAATAAAACGAAAATAGTAAATACATATTTTGATGGTTTAGATTTCAAGATATTCGATCTTGAAATTTTATGAACACATCACTTCTCAAAACGACCGAACTTAAAGAACTTTTTTATTAAACTTTCTGGGAGGAAGAGGTGTATAAATAAGTCTTTTAGTTCTTTTAATAACTTGCGTCCCCCTTCCCTGCAGAGGCATATATTTTATGGTTAGTTAATAAAACACCTAAAAGCCTAATTAACACACCTCTTTTAAAAGTTGTGAAGTGATGTGTTTTTAAAATTTTAAGATCGAATATCTCCAAAACTAAGCCAGATATAAAAAAAAATTATTTATTATTTTCGTTTTATTTTGGGTGCTTTATCGAAATTCATCGTTAAATCGGTGTGCCACGGAAACTAAAATCTCCCCCATCTTAGTATAATACGCATAGCTCTATTTTGCAATTTTTGCATTCCTTCAAACAATTTTCCATTCACAAGAATTAAAACCGTTGGACACAATTCAAAATGGGGTTTACAAAATGGGGGGGTACAATTATGTACATTGCACACCTGTATCAAATCACTCAAAAATAAATTGTTCCTAATACGCCTTAGAATCGAGTATTTTTTTACACCTATTTTATACATAGCCACATGTTCTTTACAATTAAGTTCCCTATAAATTATAACTCCTAGATACTTTATATTGTCCAAACATTCAATTTTGTTTCCATCAATTTCAATATTCACATTAAAACTAGTATTCATAACCATACATTTATTTACATGTCACCTTCAACTTAAGCTTATTCATATTCAATCACTTATATGTCTCTTTTACATCTTCCTTTATCATTCGCTCACACTCAGGACCATTCTCACCGACTGTATACAACAAACCATCATCCGCAAACAATGCTACTTTGCAATTTTTAGGACACTACGCAAATCATTAATGTAAAGCAGAAATAAAGTCACTCCAAGTATTGAACCTTGTGACACCCCAAGATTCCCATTCACACTTTTCGACATAGATTCATTAATTTTTTTCTCACGGAAGAAGGTAAATAATGTCTTATTCGACTTTTTCTGCTATTAGTACATTTACTTAAATTCACAAATATATGTTTTTTAATTCTTTAAATTATAAAATTTGCGAGATATCCACTTGCTTCTGGAGCCGTGCAGCGCGTGAAACGCGCCGTACCGTGCAGGAATCAGCCTTCCTCTTTTATCTGAAACATTAAAATTAAAGTTATTTGAAAAGTAGAATAAATTTGCGGGGCCATGGACCATTTTTAGAAAAATTTAGTGATTTTTGATAAAATGGCGGCCGTTTGAAGAAAAAAGCCATAGTTGTTCATATGGGTTAAAAAAAATTGTAAATATTAATATTTTTTATTGAAAATGGTCCATGGCCCCCTAAATTCAATAATCTTTATTTAATAGAAAAAAGAAGTCAATCGGTTGAACGGTTCGATTGCAACTCTGCACGGTGTGTCTAAGAACATGGTTTTGAGAAAAACGCGTTTAAAGTTTGACGAAGAAAAAAAGTGGGAAAAGATATAATTTTTGTTTCTTACAGCTAGTCAGCTGTTCCTGGACCATAGAGCAATCATTCCTTTTAAAACTGATTTTGACTATTATATTCAAGGAACAATATTTTGTCCAAACAGAAAATATAAAAAAAATTTTATACCGGCTGCGCAAACAATACGGCGCGCGTTTTTCTGCATTTAGCGCGAACGTAGGCATGATTTTCGGCCGGTACGCGTCCGCACTAAATTGGCTGTAACTTTTACATTTTTCCAAACTTCGTCAAATCGTTTTAGAGGCTTATTTAAGACACTATAAGGATTTAAAATATGAAAAAAAGAAAAATTAATTTGTTGAAATTGCTCGACTAGACCCTACCCTTAACTTTTGTTTTTTTGTGTTCTTCCATTTAAATATGACGAAAACCAGTTTAACCCTTTAGTCGAAATTTCATACGCCTGTAACGCCTCAAACGCTCTTTTTAAATGTAAAAACACCGCAATCACAGTACTGGCCTGAAATCCTTCAGCTTTTCAACAGGTACTACTACCGATTCTGTCCACGATTCAGGGAACACTCCATTTTTCATCGATACATTTATAATATACTGGGGGGAGTGATATCGAAAGTAAAAAAAGTTGAATGTCATCAAGTAGGGTGTCAAATGAAAGCTTCAACAAGCCTGAGTTTGAAAAATATAGGTTATACTTGCCTAAATTTTTCTTCATATTAATTTGAAAAAAATGCTTCCACCCTATTGCAAAAAGTATGATAGCATGAACTATAATTTATTTATTAACCGACTTCCCAAAAACAAGAAGGCTCTAAGTTCGACGCATAAATTCGCAACGCATGAACCGATTTTTGGATGATTCCTTTTTTGTTGTATACAGTACGTTGCCCCTTTTGGACATAATGGGTGAGGGGCCGTTCAAGTATTACGTAACGCAGTTAGGGGGGGGGGGGATCTTGTGAAATGTTACGGTGCGTTATAGGGAGGGGGGTCAAGCAACGCGTTACGTAAAATTAAGTTTTTGTTAAAATTAACTCGTGACTTACGGCTCAGATTATATGGTATATCTACACTACACATATTTTTATTTATGTACAAAAAGAGTCGCCTAACCGAGTATACAGAAGTATACATATGGCAAATAACCACAATAAGCCGTGTACCACCCACGAGTCCATAGTTTCTACTCTAAGAGTCCGACCGTTGCGGTCAAGCAAAACTACCAAAACTACAAGCCATGAAGTTACGAATTTCACGCACACACATTAGGGCTAAAGTAGGCTAAAATTTAGTTTAATTTACATTGCTTCTAATCCAGTATTTTGCGCAACATAATTAAAATTTTTAGGTAAAAATAATCATGAGTGTTACGTAACGTTTCGGGTGGGGGGGGGGGGGGGGTAACGCGAAACGTTACGGTGCCTTACAAGGGGGTGGGATCAGAAATCTTCAAAAACTGCTTTATGTAATACTTGAACGGCCCCTGAGGGCCGAAACCTAAGTTTGTAATGCGTGGACCAATTTGGATGTACTTTTTTCTTTTGTATTGTCGCCCAATTGGTAGCAGGATATCAATTTTGAATATAGGGTGGTGTGACATGGAGGAGTGGTTTGCGTAGCGTCGTACTTTATGCACTGATTTTGATAAGGCTTTTTTATCCACGAGCCTAACTTCGGAACACGTAGATCTATTTGGATAATTCTTTTTTTGTTATATCAAGTATGCTCTCCCATTGGTACTATGTCAACAATTTCGAGGGTGGGATAGAGAGGGCGGAACCTAACTTCGCAACTTGTAGACCGATTTGAATGATTATTTTTTCTCGCCTTGAGTTTGTTTCCCCATTCTTACTATGAGAAAAACGTTGCGCTTTTGGGTGAGGGGGAGGGCCCATTAACTCGATTTGGATGATTCGTTTACTTTATGTTATTGAGTATCTTGCTCCATTTGTATTCTGCCAAAAGTTGTGGTCTTAGAGTGGGATTGGGATGAAGGTAGACGTCGAGTTTTGTAACGTGTGGACCGATTTTGATGAGTTTGATTCTGATTAGCAGACTACATTTTCTGAATCATACTAAATTTCTACTCGTCTTACTTCATAATGCGTGAACCAATTCGAGTGATTCTTTCGAGCTGTATAAAGTACGTTGCCCGACTAGCGCCATGGTAATACTTTTGTATTAAGGGTGAGGGTATGGAAAGGGAGTTGCGTCTAACTTCATTTGGCCGGATTTGGATGATTCTGTTTCCTTTTTATAGAGGCCTATTATGTATCCTATCTAAATAAGATTTAATGCGAAGACCTTGATGCTGCCAGTCAAAAGTTAAAAATATCATCTTTTTGGCGTCGGCTCTAGCTTCTGTTACTGCATGATGTCGGTCCGTAGTTCATTAGGCCGTATGTAAGACTTCTCGTTTTCTTGCCACAATTACCTTTACCAAAGTGTGTACTCTCTTCAATTTTGGGTTTAACTCTTTTTGATTGGCGTTTCATTTAGAATTCACAGCTTATCATTATTAAAACTATTAGTTTTAATTGAAACGCAGAATCATTAATTGTTACTTGGTGTTCTATTTTTATATGCCGAAAATTTCTTTGAGACGGTACTAATGACAGCTTCGTCTTCTGGTGGGCAAGCAATCGATAAATGTGTTAGCCCATAATTTGGCTTCCGGTCTCAGTGGACATATTACGAACAGAAGACCTTTTCACTCTGACTTGACAAGGAGGCTGTGAGGGAGAACGACCTGAATGAACTCAAGATTGATTCCTCCGGGCTTGAGTCGATTTTTTAGCGCGAGAAGGAAGGTAGTGATTTATCTTCCCATTTACCACATTATTTTCCTAATTATCCTCGATAATGTAGACAAGAGATGATGGTTCGCTAATGGTAGTTCTGTTCTCAATGGAGATCATTACTGACTATGCAAATTTATTCTTACAATGTTGCGCAGATTGCAGTTTTTAGAAAGATCATTCACAATTTTTTTTATATTGGAAACAACAGTCCATTGTCCTCAACCAAACTTATTAGTGGATAATGTTTCTCATGTCTGCACTAAAACAAGCTTTCGAACTAACTCGTCAACTTTTTTCGTTTTATTTTTTAGTATTCTGCTTGTTGTTTATAATTTTTACAATTTACATTTTGTGTATTCGAGCAAATGCTTGAATAATGAATGTCAAGTGATACATATTGAATGTAGATGAGGACATTAGGGAACCCTATTTAAATCTGCTTAGTGCTATTCCTTTATATGGCACACATCACTTTCTTTGTCCCTATTCAAATGCGTGTGAATCATAACAGGGCATTACTAAATAATCGTATTTTATCTTACTTACAGTGGAGCGACAAAACGAAAAAAGAAAAAACCAACAACCTTTATACCACCTCCAACTCTTGGTTACTCAACACAGATAAATTGTGAAAATTTCACAAACGGCCTCATGCCTATTCCTTTCTGGCGGCGTCCATTGCCAAGGTCTCATACTGGAGGATCCAGCGAAAATGAAGGAAGCGTAGGTTCCCGGGTTAATATACACCAAAAACTTCAAGAGAAAAAACAAAAACAACTAGCCGAACTAAAAATAATTGAAGAAGAAATTAAGCAAGGAAAATTAGGTGGCCCGACAACGAATACCCTTGGACAAGATGACGGAAGGACATCGTTACCACGTCAACCAATTCCTAGAACGAAAAAACATATAAATTTGGATCCGATGGAGTGTTGTGCTGCTAATTCCATAATTGATAAGGGCTTTAGCGATATTGATGAACTTAATAATTTAAATAAATATCAATACGATCAAATTTATTCATCCTTTGGTCT
This sequence comes from Leptarthrus brevirostris, assembly GCA_964036015.1. Lineage (NCBI taxonomy): Eukaryota > Metazoa > Arthropoda > Insecta > Diptera > Asilidae > Leptarthrus > Leptarthrus brevirostris. The sequence goes on from OZ038372.1 coordinate 150,492,675, forward strand.
AAGCGGAATCAACATACCGGCACTCGAACAGACCAATGTTCCAAATATGTCACCAATACCTTCATCGCAGGTGTCAGCAACTGAAAGCAATTCTTTGACTCGTCAAGCACTCACAAGATCAAAGATTCCTCATAGTGGACCTCGAAATCATTTCACTGAAAATTATCGCAATATTATGCAAACTCCTCCAGCATCAATTAGTCAACGGAATACAGCAAATAGTCCTGTGAGAAGTAGCGTTTTTGACCATTTAAATCATCAGAATATATTTCTTGAAATCAACCATCCAAGACAAATCTCAGGGACTTATAGTAGTAGTGCAGAAAATGGAAATCCAGCCGTGGAAGGACTACCATTTCCTTATAATGTAGTGCCGCCTCCTCGATCTAAGCTGGAAAACCGGTCGACACCACCAACACCATCAGTGGCCTTACAACAATCGAACCAAAGTGCAGTCACAAATAAAATAAATCAGCGACAGCTTCAAAGAGCGAAAACACCAGAAGTTTTACTTGCACCGCACTATTTAGATAACTCAAGGGTTTACTATGATTGGGTAGCCCGAGAGCCCTACAGGTATATAAAATATTTGCATTTTTTTGTTAATGTGATTACAAATAGTGTTTATTTTAGGATGCCCGAATCGGACAGAAATCATGCAGTTAGCAGTGGTGATGAAAATTTAGATGTATCAGCTGCTGAAGAAAGTGTTATTGGTGCCACTGAAAGAAGTGGAAATAGAGTGCCGTCAGACATAGATAGTCAAGTAAATCATGATGATAAATTTTGCAGAAATATTTTCTGAACTATTTTTTCCTTCCAGGTATCTCTTCCTCGTTCGTATACTCTACCGCGTGAATTCAAATACTATCGACGGAATAAGAGTCGAAAATTTACAAAAAATGAACATTTCATCACAAGTACAAATAGTAGTGATGGTAAGAAATAATATTACTAAACTGTTTACAAAAAAAACTAGGACAAAATAAATGGCCTGTTTTATTATTTTAGGAGATGTTGACAGTGGTGATGACAACGAATCAGAGCGGCAATCTGATACATCGCAGAGCCGCTTACGACAACAATCCAATCCCCGAGTAGTTCAAAGTAACTATCACAATCACACTCAAACTGCTCAACAATTACGCAATCATAGAAATTTTATCTCATCTCCATCGAATCAGCCAAGTTGCAACGCAAGCGGTAGTTCAAATTTAGCTCTTCCTCCTGGAGTGGCAGTTAATAATCTAGACTTGATCAGGGGCGTAGATAGTAATTTAAATTTTTCGAATCGATCATCCAGGCTAAGAACTTACGGTATTAGCAAACACGGAGTAGTTCCCTATAGACATGAGACTAAATTATAGATCTTATTCTTCTTGGCAGTGATTGAACTTTTCATTTGTATTTATGTAATAATTTAATAGTATTGTTAAGCAGCAGTGTTAATCTGCTTGTATTTATTATTATTTTTTTTAATAAAACTTTGTTTTATTTGTGAGTTTTAAGCAAGCATTTTTGTTATCTGAAGGTAGCCACTAGACTTCATATTATTAAGTCCAAACCAAATTTAAGTTTTAACCAAATTTTAATGGAAAAATATTTATTGCATTTATTTTACTTAATTTAGGTAATATCACTAATCACCGTTTTAATTTTTCAGGTTGATTCCCCTTCCACGCTTTTCTACTAGAGGATTGAGTAAGGTAAGAAGTATTTGTGATTTATTTTGTGTAAATTCAGTTATTTATGGAATTCTGTTTTGATTTTGAAGTTTAGCCTTACGAAAAAATTGTTCTACACTGGCTGGTTGGTATTCCAGGGGGAAAGATACGTATCTCCCAAATATTTAGGCCTAAAAGGCCCGTTGCATGCCCCCTGCTCGACAGCGTTCTCTAAAGTCCACTACCGATCTTACTCGCACCCATAACAAATCTGATAATGGAATTGTATCTTGTCCTATTAACTTCAGCTAGATCTCCGCAGAAGTCTGTTTCCATGATTCTAAATCTTCTTTGCGTTAAAGCCTGGCATTGTGCGAGAATGAGTAAAATGGTCTCGTCTTCTTTTCCGAAACCTCTGCATAGACTAGATTCCGCTATTCCCATTCTACTGGCATGAGCCATTAATCGTCACTAGGCCTACAGTACTTTTCAGTTGGGCCTTATTCAATCTGACTATTTTTTCTGATACAGATGCAGTGAGAGGTCCCCATAACGCTTTAGTATGCTTAGCTGTTTCGGATCCCTCTTCATGCTTCTTTTAAGCCTATTTCCGGTTTTCGTTTTAGATTTCCTGGATATTGATACATAAGTTCTTTTTTTATACAATGTGGCCAAAGCCTAGGGGACTACCCTTTGATGCGTTAGCATGGTTTTGACCGGCAGGGAATTAAGGTAAAGGATGTGAGGAAACTTGAATGTCTTGTTTGCATTGCTGCGAGCTAGACAACAGCCCAGAGACGGAGTGGACTATTTTAATTTCTTAATAAAAACTCACGGGGAGACCTGGTGTCGAACCCGGGACCCATTGCATGTTGGTCGTGCCGCTCAACGAATTGACCCAACTCCGTCTCCAAGTTGATCATTGTTAAGGTATCTCCGTTTGCGCCAGATCGTTTGCTATTACATTACCTGGGATTCCACAGTGCCCTGGCATGTATACTAATATAACCTCATTTTGTCGCCTTAGTTCTGCTAGGATCTGTTTGCATCGCTCTAGCATTTTGGATTTCACCATGGAATTTCTGTCTAGTTCACGTAACCCCTTGTGGGGCATGGAACGGGAGACCAACTTCACCCGATTCGAAGACAACGATTACAAGTGGACCTACAATTTAAAGTGGATTCCGAACTATTGACATTTTTTTGTTAACACCCCATGGCCTTTTTATCGTAAATTGTTGTCAGCAGAACGACTGACAGCACAAAACTACAAGCATAGCTTGGAGATTGTGCTCCGAAACCATTCGCGCTGGTTGCGAGAGGACGAGTCTCCAACCGAGTACTTTTTCCAGACAACACGAGGTTGTACCGCATCCTGCCGAATCGGGCCAGATCCTATACGGAGAGGAACTTGCGAATTATATTCGCAACTACTACACGCGGCTTTATGCTACATCAACGTTGCCAACATTCTCGTCCAACGATGAATTCTTTCATCATGTTCCTACTTTCTCTGATGAAAGTAGAGAATTCCTGGACAAAACGCTTACTCTCGATGATATGCTTACCGCAACGAAGGATCTTCGAAGTCATACTTCTCCTGGTTATGATAGTCTAACTCCAGAATTCTTTGTTCGTTTCAGGAATCTTTTGATTCCAGACCTTTTGGATGTCTCTAATTCTGCAGTAGTTGGACATACCGAATTTCCCTCAAGTTGGCGGAAAGTCCGTTACGACCAACATTCCATTTACGATGGAATGAACTTGGTTACGGGAAATTCTCAGCAATTCCGAAGGTTTAACCCTGAGTTAGTAAATTCGGTGTTCAGTAATGCTCGAGGTGTAACAACCAATACAGGACAACTCAGTTCTTGGAGACATCATTGATGCTTCTGGGAACACACTTGTACATCCCCACACCACACAATTAAACGAATTGGTGGATACAGCACGAGAGCGTTTTAGTCATCTCTACTAGGGAACCTAGCACTGTGATAAACTCTTTCGTAATGAATCGACCGCCGCACACGACATTCAGTACACTCACGTCGGCTGCACGAGCTCTTCGTAGGAGTAAATCCTACGGATAACTTAATGGTTAATAGATGGCGCGCACATCTTGGGGTACACTTGGGAGTAATGACAACCATAACTAGCAGTTATCTATAGCTACCACATATCACATCGGACAAGCCTCACGTTGGAAACGTAGAACTGGGAGGAAGATGGGAGCATTTTGCAGACATCAATGACTCTGTGGTTCCCGAAGTAGTAACTTCGCCCGGTGCTGCATATACCCGCTGGGAACACTCAGAAAATCATGTTCTAGTTTAAGTTTCTTCACGGTTTCAGTTATTTTTGTTCGGTGGGTTAGGTTTAGCGCTAGGATTAGTTTCGAAATTTGTTCAAAATTTTTGGGAACTTCTCTTAGAGCTGGCACTCGCTTGGAAGCATTTTAAAATATTTTGTATTTTCTTTTTTACAGTTTTTGTTTACTATTTTTTTGTCTTAAAGTCTAAGAGTCGTTTTTACGAAACATCATTAGAGTAACATAACGTGTCATTTCTTATGTTCTTTTTGATTTGAATATTGTATATTTTTTAGGGTAGCTAGAGTTTTGGAGGATTTTTTGTTTATAACGATTGTGCCAAATAAAGTGCCATTATACGTAAAAAAATTATTATATTGGCTGACCCGTAAATATATCCGTTGTGGGCTGCATGCGCGGGGGTTGACAGCCTTGATCGAGCACAACGATATGTATTACTTTTAGTTTTTTTTTAAATTCTGAAATAAAAAAGTAAAAGAAACAAAAGTTTGAAAAAATTATGTAATTCCAACATTTTTGCTTACAAAGATTAGCAGAATCACGCATTTTTACACATTTATCTTAATCTTATTAACGAAATTAACAGAAAAAATAAACTTAGCACATATAGAAATATAAAACATTGGTAATTCTCTGGGTTGTTATTAAAATACAATAAAAATTCTATTTAGTGTGAATCTCTCTTCTGTGACACCAAAAATGAATATTTTATTGACCATACATGATGTATAGATCTTTTTAAAAGAAGTTTTTCTTTAAGAATATTGTTTTTATAATATTTAAAAAAACATTTACTTTTCAAAAATTGACAGATGGATTTACTATAAATTTGTCTTATGACTACAGGAAGTACGTAAATCTTAACAACTCTCTGGAGAATGTATGAAAAATTGTGCGGCAAGCGAAAGATGATCTGAACCTAAACTTAAATTTGGTATCTTTCCTATACGGTGGCATTGATCGACTGTGGGCAATTTGTATTGTGAAAGCAATTTTAGGTTCACGTCAGTAACTGAATTAACACTGGGACTAAAGTGTCTAGTATAAAAAATATAATCAACTGTAATCCATTTTCCTTGAAAGGTTGTGGCTTCTTTTTCTCCACTAGATGTTCTATGATTGTAAACAGAAGAAAGGTTAAGATTATGTGTAAGTTTTCCCGATGAGAATGTATTTGCATTTTCTCCCGCCGGTAGATCGTCATAGGGAAGATCTTCTACCTTTTCATAAAATGTTCCATCTTTCTCTGTGTTTTTTAACTATAAAAGTTTTTTTTTAGTATTTAATGTAGCCTAAACATACCATAAATCTTACCCGACTACGTCCCTGATATTTATTACTGACTATATCAAAATGTTGGCAGTTGTCTGTAATACCAAGATTAGGCGTCAGAAATTCTTTTCCAATAGGTTGAGTATAATTATCTGTGGGTTCTTCCATTAGCGGCGATGTCAAATTATAATAGTAGAGTTTTCCAGTTGTTACTAAACGGTACGGTGCTGAGTGTGGCGGCAAATTAAAGTCTCCCGTTAATATTATTGGTATTCGTTGTGGTTTATCATTTAAGAAAATTCCACTAATAGATACTCTATCTAGTTCAGCTAGTAAAACTTGAATTTGAGCTAATCGTACATCTTGCCGACGAGGATTATACAGCAAATGCGTTGTTGATACAATGAAACATGTAGACGGACTTGACTTCAGGCAGAGTTTGACTATAACGGCGACATTTTCTCTATTTAGGCGCTGCAATTATTAATAAAAATAATTTTATTAAATTCAGTTTTCAGATTGCAATCTTAATTATACAAGGATATTAATTTAAATAAATTAAAAAGTGCAAAGAAGAAATGTGGATTTAGTAAATAGCAATCACCAAATGTTAATTCCTTGTACTTGAATATACAGGGACTGTTAAACAACTTCTATGAACTGGAAATTATAATTAGTAGTAAAAAATATAACATATTATTATCAGAGACCGGTGGAGTTGTGATGTACATAAGGGAAGATTGGCAGCATGAAATTTTGAAAACAAGTGAGTAATTCATTATCGTTCATAGCTATAAAGAGCAAGAGATTCAATTTTAGTGTTGGCGTTACTGTTTTATACAGGTCAACAAGCGGTTCAGATGTGCAGCTCTGTCAGCGGTTTGAAGAGCTACTTGAATTTTTGGAAGATACGACTGAAGAGATGGTAATAGCAGGTGATTTTAATATTGATTGGAAAACAAACACTGCGTATAAAAGGTATACAGCCAGGATTATGGAATAGAAGAATATACTAGGGTTACGCGATCATCTAAAACACTTATCGACTATGTAGCGACAAAAACACCTTATTTAACGGCGAAAGTGAACACAGCTCTCAAGTTAATCATAAAACTATAGAAATTGAAATTGCCAATCTACAGCCATTCATAAAGAACAAACGGGTTTGTGAGATATTTAAATATAAAGAAATGGATTTCAGAAGGGAACTGATTATAGAATAAAGAATAGAATATAGAATTAGTAACGCACTAGATTCAAAACACATGTGGAGAGTAATTAAAAAAAACACTGTGATGAAAAAACCCTGCAATACAATATAAGGCATAAACTTTGGAGGTAGGAAAATTGTAGATACAAAGGATATAGCAGATAACTTTAATGAATACTTTATACAAAGCGTAGAAAACATAAACAAATCAATTAAATTGAGAATTTATAGCGATAAAATTGTACCGACAGAGAAAACATTCACGTTTAAAATGTTGACTAATAGGCTCATAGTGCAAATTTGTAAAAGTTTAAACAAGAAGAGGGACTATAAAAAAGTATGTGCGAAAATGGTGATTGACAACCAAGAACTGATCTTCGTTGTAGCCAAAGTAGTGAATATGTCTTTGTCTAGTGGATATTTTCCAGAATGTTGGAAAGATTCCTTAGTGGTCCCAGTGGAGCAAATAGGAAATACAAACAAGTGTGAAGAGTTCAGGCCAATCAATATGCTACCATTACTGGAAAAAATATTAGAAAAAGCTGTGCAAACTCAACTGGAGGACCATATGGAAACTAATAAATTAATCTTAGAGACTCAATCAGGTTTTCGAAAGGCATATTCATGTGAAACGGCATTAAATTTGACCATTGCTCAGTGGAGGGAGGCAGTGGATAAGGGATACATCGTCCTGACAGTTTTTCTTGATTTAAATAGGGCCTTCGAGACTGTCGAACCACACATATTAATAAATAAGCTTGAAAAATACGGAGTGAAGGATAAAGAGCTGAAATTACTTAGACGTTGAGCCGCACGACCACCATGCCGGGTTCGAGACCAGATCTCCCCGTGAGCTTTTATTAAGAAATTAAAATAATCCACTCCGTCTCTGGGCTGTTGTCTAGCTCGCAGCAATGCAAAAAACAAGACATTCAAATTTCATCACTTCCCTTATCCTAATTCCCTTCCCGCCAAAACCATGCTAACGCATTAAAGGGTTGTCCCCTAGGATTTCGCTACATCATACAAAAAAAATTGGTCGTCGTCAAAGAACAAAAATAGATAACATTTTGTCTGATCTAAAAAGTAATAAATTTGGAGTGCCACAAGGTTCAGTGCTAGGAACATTACTATTTTTGATTTACATTAATGATGCTGTAACACACGCTACAATTAATTTGTTCGCGGTTGATGGGCTTTTATATATTGTGGGAAAAGATGTACAAGACCATGAGGTCTAACCATGTAGATTGAGAAGTATGAATTATTTTAGGATTGAAAGATGAAGAACTTCTAGATGTTAAAATTCTCATTTTTATAAGGATTAAATTTTTAGAAAGCAAATTTTTTTACTGCTTATTGTCTAAGGGTGTATGATATTTAGAAACAAAAAGAATGTATGAGTGTGTTTTTTTTATATATATGATGATGCCAAAGCTCAGGGGTTGCCCTATGATGCTTAAGCACAGCCTTAGCAGGAAAGGAATTAAGGATGAGGGAAATGGGTGAGGAGGTTGAGTGAAGGAGGTGTCGATGTACGCCCCGTTTGAAAGTTTCAGGCTCATAAGACGAGGGAAAAACAGAAGATTGTTAACTGTTCCATATTCGTGTTGTTCTGGTTAGAAAAGATTCCCGAAATTTGACGGTACGTCGAAATTTGGCCTGGAGAGAATAGGGGTAGGAGCGATTTGTAGATCTTGTTTCACGCGTTGTCATGTGTCTACAAGGAATCAGGCTAGAAATTTCGTTAGAACAATGGCCATGGGAATAACGATAGAAGAGTGAGAGACAACCGATATTCCGTCGATGCTCCAGAGAGTCAAGGCCCTCAGAAATTGAGGGATCGCCAATAAGTTTAATAGCCTTACGCTGGACTTTGTCTAAAGCGGACAGTGCGGTGTGTCCGGCCCCTGCCCAAATATGTGAATTATATTCAAGTCTAGACCTAATGTGGGACTTGTAGATCAGCGCTAAGTCAGGTGGGGAGAAATAATTCTTACATCTCTGTAGAAAGCCCAAACATTTCATCGCACTTTTAGCGATTGCAAATATATGATCAGTCCAGCTAAGATTGCTGGATATCTCGATACCCAAGATATTTAGGGAGGGCGAATTAGGTATATTCACTCCGTCGACTGAAATGGGTGAACCGGGCGTTTTATAAGGGACATTAAACAGCATTGCGTTTTGGATGCATTAAACGTAACACGATTTGCTCTGTCCCAAGCAAGGACCGTAGGAATGTCGTTGTTTAATGATCTAAACATGCGTTCCCGTTTGATTTCTGTAGAACTTCCACGTGAATTCATTACAGAATCAAATGAGTACGCGAAATCAAGGGTGCTGTCGTCGGCGTAACTATGAATAGGATTGAGAGTAAGGGATAAAATATCATTAATAAAAAAAAGAAATAAGGTTGGTGAAAGAACTGAACCCTGAGGTACACCGGCATTTATTTCGTAGGAATCAGATGTAACTCCGTCAATTAATACACGAATTGAACGGCCTGACAAAAAAATCTCTATCCATTTAACGAGGGTTGGGTGCAGACCAAATGTTTGAAGTTTGGCTAAAAGGGCAGCATGCCAGACTCTATCAAAAGCCTTTGAAATATCAAGAGCGACCATTTCGGACTCACCAAAATTGTGAAGACAATGATTCCAACGTTCCGTTAGAGCCGTTAGTAAGTCTCCGGTTGAGCGGCCAGTGCGGAAACCGTACTGGCAATCGTTGATAAGATGGTTATTTTCTAGATATTTCAACAACTGAGAGTTGATGAGTGATTCAAAAACTTTAGATATGATCGAGGTTAGTTCAATTGGTCTGTAGTTAAGAGGGGTCGCATGCCTCTCCTTTTTTAAGTATCGGCTGGACATGAGCAAGTTTCTATTAACTTGGCAACGTTCCTGTTGAATATGATAGGTGAAAAAGTTTGCGCAGAGGTTTAGCCAAAGCAGAGGCTGTTGTATGGCATAAATATTGCTAATAAATGAATTGAATTAAGTAAATATGTGCGGTACGTTGGAGATGTTCAACCATAACACCTAAGAAGTAATCACCACTTATTACTACCGAGGTGTTATAGCAGTGCCGGGCAGAATTCCCTAATATATAGAGGCTTTCAACGATCCAATAAACTACCTAATGATGTCAAAAAGAAATGTAGATGGAATTTTTATAAAAGAAAATGAACTGAATTTGAAAAATCCAGAAATTTAATGTTTGTATTATTATGAAATGAATGTTAATTTATAAATTACTAAATTTTGAATGCTTGTTGTTAAATTGAAGTGTAAAAAGAGTATATTCAATACTAATAAAGTTCTATTACTTATTACTTAGCTATAGCCGACCAGTTAACTTACTTCAATTTTGGGTTGATAATATTCCACCGAATGTCGTTCCATTAAAGTAAAAATATTCTTGTTGAAGAATATCGCGCAACCATCCGATCGACTTCCAGTTTTCTTTTTGTAAACATGATCGTATTCAAGATGTTTCAAGGCGTCCAAAATAATATTCAAATGATTTTGTTGCACTTCTTGTAAGCATAGAATTTCTGGCCTGATGATTAAGATCTCTTGTCTAAGTCTCGCTAATCGGTATTGCCACTTTAATGAGTCCGGGTTGTGCTGAGTGTATAAATAAGGGTGTTCCTCAAGCAAATCTTGTGCTAAGATATTGTATGACATCAGAGTAAAAATTTTTCCATTCTTGTGATAAGTGGAAATATTCTTAATTTCGGAACCAAGATCGGTGTCTTCCCAGTGACGATAGTCTGTGCTGGTTCTATTATAAGACTGAAAAAATAATTCAAATAATGTAGCCTTGCCTGAAATATTGTTTTAAACTACCAATTTTTTTGGCGAACTCAATTGATTTGGAATTAAATTTGCTGTTGTCCTACAGCTGTCGTTTGGATTCTTATCGTCGAGCGTCTGAGCTGGGACAGCTGTTGCATTTGATGTACTATTAGTTTTTGTGTCCATCTGTGCACTTGCAGTCTTTTTGGATTTTCGGAAATATTTATACTTGTTTGTTTTTTTGCTAATTTTTAGAAGCTTAAGACTACTCCTTTGAATTAATGGAAGATATTGAATTTTAAACAAATACAAGTGAGTATACCCAATTAATAATTGACCAAATTTAAGCATATTTATTAGAAGAAGCACTGCACAAACTCGTCCTTGTCAAACTACTATATAAAATACGTTTAAATCCGATAATTTATAGGACAATTTGTAGAAGGATGCAAATGTGAACTATTTTTTAATATTCCATTTTAACTTACAGATAATATTACGAATGTAACAAATGCGAACAAAGTACTTTTCATGTCTTTCTTGTATTTTAAAACGTTAGACAATATAATCTTTTAATTTTACAAGAACTTTAATTTTAAAAAAACCTGCGAACGGCGATTATTTAACTTTTTGACATTTATGATACCTCTGATCACCGCCAGTGCCAGGCAATATTTTGGTTAAGTACCTAAAATAAGGGAAACTGAATAAAATTATTATGTTTTCCTGGTAATTGATTTTTAACTGGAAATATATGATTATAATCGGAATTTATTTCTTAAAAGTATAAAGAAAAAAACCCTTTGCTTACGTTTCTCCAATTCCATACGGTTCATCTTCTTAAACACCACAACCATAACTTTGCGCCACCATTTGTCCAGTAGGTCTAACAATCTGACAAGCAAACATATTTGGCATATAAGATATAAAAACAGTGCCGTCCCTTTTTGTAGCCGGTTATTTACTATTATTATTAAAAAAATTAAAAAGAGTACTTGAATTTTAAGGTAAGTGTTTTATCTAATAATAATCTATCCGCAAATATTTTGTTATAAACACTTGAATTGATTGAAATACCCACTTTATTACAGACCACTCTTCACGGTAATGCCCATCTGATGAAATATGTTTTCGTCGATAAAATTATCTTCAACTATTTTTAAAGCGGCACAAACATGTATTAAAGGTTCTTTACGATCGCCTTATGTAGATATTAAACGAAATATAGGAAGCACATTTATCAGAAGAAACTTACAGAGTGGACTAAAAGTAATTTCCTGCATTATGGTGAAATTACTCCCAGTAACAATAAATTATCTTTTTTGCAGAACCCCCTGCTTGTTCCACGACGAGTAGTTCCGAGTGTCGCGCTAATAAGGTGCATTAACTCTTCTCTGCCCGAAAAAAGTAGAAAACTAATTGGAGGATGGCTCTTAGGATGCAGCGGCATGGTATTCGTAGCAGTAATTTTAGGTGCGACTATGTCCTATATATTTTTACTTTACAGTATTTGTTATGTTGTAGGAATAATTGTTGAAGTAGTAAGTAGAGGGACTTAATAACATTAACATTAATTGTAACAAGCAAATTCCCATTATAATATATTACTTTTTGCCATTGGGAGCTTTTGTAATTCCTGTTAAGTTTTTTTCTTATCAATCGTCACGGCTTTGCTGTTGCTTCAATGAACCTATGAAATGTTACAGGGGGAGTAACACGTCTAACAGAATCTGGATTATCAATGGTCACATGGAAACTTCTTGGAGAAAAACGGCCAGTAACGGATGAAGAATGGGCAACTGAATTCGAAAGATATAAGCAGTATCCTGAGTTTAAAATGTAAAAGCAAATCTAATTTTTGTTTAAAGCTTACTTTATTTACTTTTGTTGTTAGAAAGAACGCCAACATGACAGTAGAAGAGTTCAAATGGATATTCTGGATGGAATATGGTCATCGCATGTGGGGTCGAGCTATTGGAGCCTTCTTTGCTATTCCAGCCGTGTACTTTTGGACTAGGGGATATTTTACAAAGGCTATGAAACCGCGAATATTGGCTTATGGCGCACTTATTGGCATTCAAGGACTAATGGGTTGGTATATGGTGCAATCAGGTTTAGAGGATCGTTTCCAGGGTGAATGTGATGTACCTAGAGTATCACAATATCGCCTTGCAACGCATCTAACCTTTGCATTTGTACTCTATACCTTATTTCTGTGGTCATCTTTAAGTCATTTATTGCCTGCCGAACGATTGTCCGACGTTACTAGAGGAGCAATTGCATTTAGGAAATTTGCTCACGCAACAAAGGGCATGATATTCTTGACTGCGTTATCTGGAGCATTTGTAGCTGGATTAGATGCTGGGCTTGTGTATAACTCCTTTCCAAAAATGGGTGATGATTGGATACCCAGTGATATTTTAGCAATTAAGCCTACTGCACGAAATTTTACCGAAAATCCTACAACAGTTCAGTTTGATCATCGAATTCTCGGCATAACTACACTTTCACTAATATCTGGGTTATATCTACTATCTAGGCGTAGGATATTACCACGAAGGGCATATTTTGCAACTAATGCAATAGCAATTATGGGATGCACACAAGTTGCTCTTGGCATTTTAACTCTTTTAACTTATGTTCCGGTTTCTCTGGCTGCTGCTCATCAGTCTGGCTCACTTGTTTTGCTGTCGTTGGCAGTTTGGTTAACTCATGAGTTAAAGCTAGTAAAATATATTCCAAAGTAATGTCTATTTCAAAGTGAAATATTATAGTAATTTTTAAAAGTGATTTGTTTTTATAAAAAAATTAAAATTTACAAAAAAAATTTGTTGGTTTGTCGTTGTATCATCACTAACTTTGCAAAACTCATAGAAAATTGGCAGTTGGAGTATTGAATTAAATAAACATTTGATTATATCTCCGTTGGCACTAAAAATTAATTAACCTCGAATTTGTTCAGTGAATACCTGAGTGAACGAATGCGGAAAAACGAGGATCAACTATGATTAACACTGAATTAAACGTGTTGCAGGGATCAGTTTTAGGAACGTTATTATTTTTAATTCTCTTTACAATAACATACAATCCACTCATTCATATCATTACATCCAACTCTTTCTTAATCACAGACCAAAACACTCCACTTACTTTTTATAAATTCTATACAATATCTCTTGAATCTACCTGCCTCCGTGTCAGTGCTTTCATATCTTAACCTATTGTACATTTTAATGTCCTTACAAATTGAAGAATTTTGTTTCCTTACTGTGGTAAAATTTACTAACCTAAACTCATTCACTCTTCTTAAGCTGCACTTCAGCTGTGTACCCCAAACGCATGCTTATCCACGCACTCGAAAAATCGCTAATTTTGCTGCATGACTACGCTCAGAAAACCCACTTGCAAGTTTCTCCCCCTCATAAGCGACTTTTTTGTATCATTCTATGATACTTTCTTAGAATATAAAACATTCTTTTATATTCTAAGTGTACTTTAAAGAGTGTTTACGAGGCGGTTTTTCTTGAACTTCTCTCTCAGACAGTTAATGAATATTATTCAACCGCTTGACTTTTTATTCAAGCAAGATATTCAAAAAGGTAATGTAAACCTCCCTGAGGCACAAGTAAATTTAATTCCTGAAATTTTTGTATCAAGAATATGCAGACCAAAAAGATAAGTAGTAAATTCTCGTTTTCTTCGTCCGCGATACGTTTTATAAAAGACTTTAGATGGTCGCAATCAATTTGTGAAAGTACAAAATGTTGACTCAAGAAGCGTGTTTCTGAACTGCGGGATACCACAGGGGTTTATACTCGGTCCTATACTCTTTAGCCTATACATTAACGATTTTCCAAATGTTATCAAAGATGCATCTATTCATTTATATGCTGATGATGTACAAATCTATCTGAGTAGACCAATCGGCTTAATGGAAGATTGGGCGTTCAGAATAAATGATGATCTGGAACGAATATATAACTGGTCTGAACAGAATAATCTGGCATTGAATTCTAGCAAGTCGTATTGCTTAGCGATCTACAAGCGCAATTTCGATTCCAATAATTTACCGACGATACTCTTAAACACTTCTAGACTAGCTTATGTAAGTTCAATTAAAAGCCTAATTTCACTTGTTGCAATTACATTAATGCTACAATTGGAAAGATATACGGTTGCTTACGGCAGCTTTGGTTGAACTCCAGTGTATTAATGCTGCACGTAAGGAAAAAACTCGTGAAAGCTCTTATTATATCTCATTTTACCTATGGTTGTATAATCTTCTCAGTTCTTGACTCAGTCTGTCGCAGGAAACTCTTGGTTGCCTCGGAATAGTCACATTTCTTCCTATACAACATCTTTGCTTGGTCATCCTTTAGAAACCTATTTGACGCATCGTAGACTGAAGTTTCTCCACAAACTTATATACAGCCAACAACCTGCATATTTGTTCCAGAAGTTGGAGTTTTTGCAATCGACCAACCTATTAATCCCACGGTATAGATCTCAGTATGGCGAACGTTCTTACTTTGTCCAAAGTATTCGTAAGTGGAATCTGTTACCAAATAATATTCAGCGTACGGGGTCCAACAGAGTTTTCTATAAATCCATAAAGACATTGAATATATTCTAAGTATCACTGCAGCAATTTGGGTGCTATCTTCTCATTAAGTACATAATAATATTTAGCTTTTCTTTTGTTTGATTTTTTTTTTTCATTTTCTTTGGTAATTTGCTTAAATTTATTTTTTATTTACTTTTTCTTCTTTTATATTATAGGTATCTATTTTGAATTCTAGTATTAGTTTAGTGTAAGATTTTAGGTATTACTTTTATGTAACCAAAAATTTATTAATTCCAAATCACTTCGTACACTTTAAGATTATGTAATCTTTGTACTTGAACTTTGAATGAAATATATTATTATTATTATTATAATAAGTTCTAGGCACATGCAGAACATTCCCCTTATATCTGGAGAGTGAATAAAATTCAAAGTGTAAACGATCATTCCATTTATTCGCAGTCAAAATATTCGTGCGCTACGCGAGAAGTGAATAAAATTCAAAAACTGACGGAACTACAACTGTTTTTGTGGATTTTTTTTATATGTGTTGTGCTTCAAGAATAACTTGCTGGAGTAGGATTACGTTCAACTTTCAGAATATTTTATAGTGTGGTGATTCACCCCTCTCTCCACAAATTGAAGGCGCCCACGACATAGCCCGCGAGGGCTAAAAATCTTCGTTAGCACATACACTTTCGAATGCTGAGTGGCAGAAAGTGAATATCTAATATGGCGGAGGTGTTTGGCGCCATATTGTTGTAGGTTGTTTTTTAAAATTTTCCAGCTCTTAACAATATTATTTTGTACTTAACCTAAAGAACATCTCTAGACCAGGAGCCAATGACCAATTTTAGGTTATCATTTCAAAAGTCATGAAAATCTACACAGTGAATCCTCTATACCTATTGAACATTAAAAGTCACTTCTGGCAGCCCTCTGTGACCGGGGTAAACTACCCTAAAATTTTAAGGAGGGTAAGAAATAAGATTCATTTTGATTCACTGGGAGAAAAATTTGGAACCCATAAAAATGAAATTTCCCGGAAGCTACACACCTGCGTAACCAAATAAGTGCAGACTTAAAAAAAACCACATCGCATAAATCGGGATAAGGCACGTCGGAGCTGTACATTTTAAAGTGGCCTTATTTCAAGTCACAAGCTGGAAACAAGCTGCACATCAAGATCTTCAATTGGAAATTTCGTAAGTATAATAAACATTCCATAATTTGTTTTAATAAATCATTATTATTGTCGTAAATATCTAAATATAAAAAGTACAAGGATAATTCAGACAAAAGTCTTTTATGTCAACAAGTTTATTTTACGATATAATTACGTTATTATTCAATTATAAATGCGTTTTTCTTCACTACAAAAATTTGTATTGTCAAGGCACCTCACCTTCTGCGGACATAAAGTATTCTCGGAATTCTTTCCGCATTTCCTTAGCATTCATGTTGAAATTGTTGCTTCCTTGATGAGCTAATGGCAAAAGATTGTCCTTTGGCATGTCTCAATTTTTTCTCCAACTTCCGGATCGCATTATTCCCGAATTAGTGTCCTCTACATCAAATGTTCCCAGTGGAGCATAATTATTACTAGTAGACTTACAGGACAAGGAAGTTGTGAAGATAACACATTGCTAATACCACGGGATCAATACGGTCTGACTTTAAGTTAATTGGCCGCCTTAGTAATCTGAATTCAGTTGCCATAATGCCAAAGACGCTTCCTACCGATGACTATTTTCCGGCGACTGTCTCTCCAGACATATGGTCCCCTGGTTCCATCGTCCGTGAGGAATAGCCGTGGTCCGGTTCATTCAAAAAACTTATCAGCGAGGTCTCCTGCTACTATGCTAACGTAACCGGGCTGCGCTCTAAAACCTCTCAATTATTTTCTACCTCCTGCTCTGCTGAGTTTGATGTTATCTGTCTATCCGAAACGTGGTTATGTGGCGGCATATCCGACGCTGAGTTGTTTGGCCCGGAATTCTAGGTTTTTCGTCGTGACCGCCACTCTGATTTGTGCGCTCTAGTTGGCGGTGGGGTGCTTTGTGCCGTTAGGACCCGCATTTCCTGCTCGGTCGTGCAGGTCACTGGCTCCGATACCGTGGAGGTTTTATGCGTTGCCCTAAAGTTTCCTCAGAGAAGTTTGTATGTCTCCACTATCTACATTCACCCTGGCTCACCCTCGGTTGTATTTGATCAACTTTCTGCGTCCGGCTGTTGTATTTGGTGACTTTAACCTTCCCATTATTGGATGGATTCGGTCCTCCGAGACCGAGGATTTGTTACATTCTCATTGGCGTACTCTCCAGTATGTTCTCTCTTTCCTCGACACCTGCGCCTCGGTGGGCCTTTCACAATACAGTGACGTCGTGAACGATTCGGGAAGGTCCTTAGACCTTGTTTTCTCGACGGACCCGTGTGGCTCGTTGGTGAGTAACCCACCACCATCCTGCACTCCACGTTGTCCTGCGTTTCGAAACCCCTAAAAGTTTTTCTTCTTCAATTGCAGGCTGTTCCTTTAATTTCAAAGCGGCTGATTTCTCTACTCTTAATAATTGGCTTCTTGGATATAATTGGGCGAACGTGTTTCCCGAGCCCGACATTGATCTGCCGTTTGCTCTTTCTACTGGCGATGTCGGATCCCTCCCATTTTTCTTTGTGCCTCCTCGTTACCCATTCCATGATTTCCTTTCCGATTTCATGGATGGGTATGCTCATGTCTCCCTAGTTCCGTGAGGGACTGTTTACATCCCTCTATCGTTTTGGATTTAACCTCGGCGTTAGTTAACGATTTGATGGATGCCTGGCAATCCGTGCATATTGCGATCCTGGTGGATGTTATTCCTCGTTCTATTAGCTGTTTAGCTCCTATCTCTATCGCTGCGATTTCACATTGAAGAACCGAAGAGGAGTCGTTAACCCCTCCCCATAAATACAGGTTTAGTTCCTCGCACGATATTCCAAAGCCACAGCCACGCTCGCATTTTAAGCCGTCTGTGTAAATCGCTAAAGTGTTTTCTTGAATCACCCTATTGTTAATCCATTCATTTTTTGTCGGGAACTGAGTTTTTAAGATTGCCCCCAAATTTGGATTTTCAGTTTTGAAGTCCCAGCAATCTTCTTCCTCAAAGAATCTCTTGATCGTATTTCCATTACATACTTGGGCAATTTTCTCATGTTGGGTTTGCACTCCCCTTACCTTCCACAGTTTATTCATTCGCAAACGTATAGCCGAGTTTAGTGCTACTTGTTTAACGTAGAATTCCAGTGGAGTTATATTTAGAATGACCTTTAAGGCCCTTGTCGGTGTTGATCTAGTAGCCCCTGTTATGCCTAAGCAGCACATACGCTGGGCCTGTTCCAAAATCTGCTGGTTTCTGCCCACCTTCACAGCTTTCCACCAGACTATCGCTCAATGCGCTATCATGGGTCTGATTACACATGTGTATATCCATTTTATAATATATGTACAGTGATAGTCCCCATACCTTATCTATAGCATTTCTACACGTCCAGCAAGCTCTTACCGCTTTGTTTTTCTTCTCGTGTAGGTGCCTTGCCCAATTTAGTTTTCCGTCCATCAGCACACCCAGAAATTCGGCCTCCTTCTTTAAGGTTAATCTAGTGTTTCCGATGCACGGGGGAACTATCTTTCTTAATTTATGTCTTTTAGTGAAGCAGCAGAGTTCCGTTTTACTTGGGTTTATCTTCAGTCCGCAATCCTGCGCCCAAGAGGTTGCCGTGTCGATCGCTTCTTTAAGTATGTATCCCAAGCTTTCTTCAAACTTACCTCTAACTACTATCGCTAGGTCGTCAGCATAACAAGTTATGAAGAGACCTATTATCTGATAGGCCTTCAAGTAATTCATCAATCACTATCAGCCATAAGAAAGGTGAAAGAATCCCTCCTTGTGGAGTTGCTCTATTTACCCTCGCCGTCAGTTGTTCATTACCGAAACTTAAAATTATGATTCGGTCTTCCAGCATGGACTTGATCCATTTGATTATACTGTGATCAGTCCCCTTCTCCCTCAATTTATTGAGAATCTTATCGATTCTGACATTGTTGAAGGCCCCTTCTATGTCAATGAAGCAGCCTAACGCTACTTCCTTGTACATTAATGCTTTTTCCACTTGATGTACTAGGCTGTGTAGAGCGGAATCGAACGATCTACCTTTCATATATGCATGTTGACAACTTGATAGTTGGTTTATGCCTATCTGGTTCCTTACTTCCCATTCTATGAGTCTTTCTAGACTTTTCAGTAGGAATGAGGTAAGGCTGATTGGTCTGTAAGCATTGGGTGTGCTATAGTCCGTCTTGTTTGGTTTGGGTAGAAATACTACCGTTGCCACTTTCCAATTTTTAGGAGTGTAACTGAACTTTAGACACACTCTAAAGAGTAGGACGAGTTTGTTGTTTGATACTAGTAGTTTTTGAATTGTAACTAGCGCCACTACTTTATTGTACTGTAAAAGATTGTCAATCTTGTGTATATGAACCAGCAATAAATGATTATGATTATCTTCTAACATATAAAATTCTCGTGTCTCAGTTTTAGTTACCATACTCCTCCGAAACGGCTTGACCGATTTTGATGAAATTTTATATGTATATTCAGTAGGTCTGAGAATAGGTTGTTATCTATTTTTTATACCCCTAAGTGATAAGGGTGGTCCCCCCCAAATTTTTTTTTTTTGACAAAATTTTTTTTTTTTATTTTTTTTTGATGTGGCATTAAAAAATACATACAACCCTAAATTTTCACCCTTCTACCATCAACCCCTATTTTTTAATAGCGATATTAGTAATTCAATAATTTTGGAGGCAGAACAGCTCATTCAGTATTTAAGCTGCCACTAAACATTCAAAATAACCCAGATGCAGTGTGCAACATAAAAAAAACAATCGTTCATGGCCACAGTGCTGAAACAGTGTAAAATTATCATCTGGGATGAATGCACTATGGCACACAAACATTCGCTTGAGGCGTTGAAAGATGTTAAAAACAACGACAAACTATTTGGCGGCACTCTGGTACTCCTTTCAGGAGATTTTAGACAAATACTTCCCGTCATTCCACGTTCAATGTATGCTGATGAAATCAACGCCTGCTTAAGGGGGTCCTCTACTCTCGAGGGCTGAAATTGAGCGGTTTTTTGGGGAATGAATTGCGAAGGATCTACTGAATACATTTTAAATTTTTTTTTTATTTCGAAGATACATGTTTTGACTTTACAATTTTACTTTTGAAGATGAAAAAAAATAACTCTCGCGACCTTGAAACGTCATTGAAGACATTGATGTTTAAATTGCATGGGTCCCGCTTAAGCAAAGTTGTGGCCAATTGGGTAATCTGTAATCTGAAAATTGATATTCTTTATAATCATAGTTACTTTGGCTATGTTTTCCCGAGACAGATTTTTTGTATTTTGCAATTTGTAAAAGTTATGCAACAATTTGAAAAATTTCCAATATTTACGTCATTTTTTGACCTATTAGAGGCTATAAAAATGGAACAAAATAAAATTTCGCAAATCGTACTCGGGATAACATAGCGGTAAACAATCGAAAAAAAATTTTTGAAATCGGACCAATACTTTTATGAGAAGTCTTACTCAGCAACTAAAAAAACACTACTTTCGGGAAAATGCGTTTAATGATAAATTACGGTGTATAACTTGATTGTAGTAACTTACGAGTTAATCTGCTATACCGGGGCTGTAGAGTTCTCCTTCTAAATAAATTCTTTAGACAATGATTTTTAACTGGACAAGCGCCGTCGTGGCGCGCCGCGCTTAGTTTCTCGGAAACGGCCGGAGACGGGTACCTTTCTGTTCCCAGAAACATGCAAAGGAATGTGATTTTCACGAAATCCTTTCTGTAGCGTATTCTCAGATACATATAGATTGAAATTTAAAAAAAAATAGATTTTTTGAAACCGCGAGAGTAGAGGACCCCCTTAAAATCATCGCCACTGTGGCGTAATGATGAAAAATTACAACTAAAAGTAAATATGCGCGTTTAAATGCTTCGAGATCCATCCGCTGAAACATTCTCAAAACAACTGTTAAATATCGGCGATGGAAAAGTTACTGTAGATGAAACTGGATGCATAAAATTACCGACCGATTTCTGCACAATCATTGAGTCACAAGATGCTCTCATTGACCAAATATTCCCCGATGTACATACACAATACATTAATCATGAGTGGCTGGCAGAAAGAGCAATTTTAGCAGCAAAAAATGTGGACGTCAACGAATTAAATCTCAAAATACAACATTTATTGTCAGGGGACTTGGTGTCATACAAATCTATTGATACAGTATGCGATGCCACCGAAGCTGTGAATTATCCAGCAGAGTTTGTAAACTCATTAGATTTACCAGGCATGCCGCCGCATAATTTACAACTGAAGGTTGGATCTCCGGTTATTTTGCTTCGTAATTTGAACCCACCACGGCTGTGAAACGGCACGCGATTAGTTATTAAAAAATTAATGAAAAACATTGTCAAAGCCATCATTTTAAATGGCAAATTTCGAGGTGAAAATATATTACTACCACGGATCGCTATTATACCCACATTTGTGCCAATTTAATTTAAACGTCTTCAATTTCCAATAAGATTGGTATTTGCGATGATTATCAATAAGACTCAAGGCCAAACGATATCTGTTTGTGGCTTAGATTTGAGCACACCATGTTTTTCACACGGACAATTATACGTGGCATGCTCTCGAGTGGGCAAACCATCCAGTTTGTTTGTGTTAGCTAAAGATGGGATAACAACAAATTTTTTACACTCTATTGCGTTAAGGGATTGATATTGTTTTTTTAGTAAAATTATTAAAATTAGCGATATATATATAATTTAAAAAAATAAATTACAATGAATTAAAAATATAAATGTTTGGTATTGTGTTATTTTAATATTCCATCATCGTTCACAGCGCTCCATGCCTCTTCCACTCATATACCACATCCTCACACACTGACAATAAGTTAGTCATTTTTTTCTACTAAAATAATCCTAGGAATAGTTTATATGGCAAAACAACGTTTGCCGGGTCAGCTAGTTATTCTATAATACCTTCATAAAGCAACGAGTTTTCATATTTTCTAGAAAATTTGTAAGTGATCATAATTCATTGATCACCCACTGTACGGTTCCGCAATCCGCACTGGCCCCGAACCCGAATTTCGGCGCTGAAGCGCGTGGTTTTCACCCCAATGTGAACAGGGTCTGAAAGTAAGGAACAGAAGTCTGGTAATTAAAGGATTTTGTAATTAATCATTGTTTTTTATTAAGTAGTTTTGTTATTTTCTTTTTTTTTAAATAAAAAATAATTTTTACAAACATTAATGAAAGGGAGTTGAAACAAGTATGCCTTGTTAATTACAATAGATAAAGATTTTCTACAGTTTCCTCGGTTTGCTTAAATAAATACTCTTCAGATTTAATAGTTTAAATAAATCGCTTTTCATGTGTAACACAACAAATAAAAAAAACTACTCATTCGAAAGAGAGTTAAAAGATTGAGAAAAAAAAAACAAAACTAGAAACAAAAAAAAAAGGGAACGGAAAGATAGAAAATTACATTAAATTACATTTTCGCTACGAGCTATGATTTTTAGACTTAAAATTATGACTTTTTTAGTATTTGATGTATAAAAATTAATATAAATTATTAAAAGTAATAATTAATAGCGGTAATAAACGTAAACACGGGAGGTGAGATGCTAAATTCTGGCGAAAGTGACATGGATGAATATTGTGGACTGTTGCAAGTTTAATTTTTAATTGTAAAATTTGTTGTCGGATAATTTCGGGCATTGTGTGTATTTTTTTCCTAAGTAGTTTGTGTTGGTTCAGTTTTGTCGTGTGAAGGAACTGGCGATTTCTTTCCCACGAGAAAACTTAAGTCGCTTTTGGACCGATTTGCTAAACGGTTTCATACGCTTTTAAAAAATTGCTTGGGTATAAAAAAGATTTATGAATTTAATAACACGTTTTAGTTAACTAACCTATTTACAGCGTTTTTTTTTTTTTTTAAAAACGTCTATTCACCTTGAAGCCTATTATTTTTTTCTCCTTTTTTTCAAGTTTTTCTGAGTTAATTGCTGTACTTTTTTTTTGTTAATTCGCGCGTGTTTTAAAGAGTAGTAATTCACGTCTCTCCAGTAATTTTCACTTCTGCTTACTAGAGTGATTCCTCCATTTCACTTTATAACTTAAAAAAGCTTAATACATCCGAATTCGTATTAAATAAGAAACAAAAATTCTTTCCTTAAATTAAACGTTAAAAGAATTTTGCAAACAAAAGCAACACGAGATTTTACAACACTAACAAAATGGTCCCCACTGGAATTAAATTTTAGTCTTAAATTACAGTGTTAGCTGGCGTAGAAACTTAAGAGTAATTAAATTGTCGTCGAAATTAAAAAGATCCTAAGACGGTGTGGTACTGGTAAGTTTCATCAAGGTTTTCTGGTAGTATTTTGTTTCTTATTTGTCATCGTTGAATTTTTGGGTTTTGCTTGAGCTTTTTACTTGGTTTGTTTCCTTTAGAGTCTGAAGGGCTCTCGTTGTTGCGTTGGTGTTGTGCCACGTGACTTGCGACCTGGTGGCTGAGGTGGTGGATCCAGTGATGATTTTCGTGGTGTCTGCATTCCAGAAGGCGTAGAACTTCCGCTTAAGTTACGTCTATATAAAACGAGAAAAAATAATGTTAGAAATCTTGAATTAAAGTAATGCAAAATTTTAAGAAAATGCACACATGTAAAAGCGAATAATAATGAAGCTTTCGTTTTATGGGAATTTGTGATTTAACGCATATATGAAATTCCAGTAATATGCAACTCTCCACACTCCTAGAGCAACGTGCTTACAGGCTGCAAAAATTGTTTCCCTAACTCGTTTAAAATAACACAATTTTTTTAAAGGAATCGCTGGACGGGTGAGTGCTAAAAGGCTTTTATGCATAACGTACGAATTCTGTGTGGGTGCAATTTACTTCATTTTTGGGATCAACACATTCCTACTCATAACCGACATCGAGCAAACCAGTCACAAGCACAAGCACAAGTCTTATGTTTCACGTTTTGGGTAACCGAGCTAATAATTTTTACTAGGAAATATAAGATTTCCGTTTCCGTTTCTAAATGGTATCACTCTTTACAGAAGAGCTAAGTATATGGGAGTTATTCTGGATAAGAAATTAAGCTGGAAATCGAACATTCAGGAGAAGGATACTTACTCTTGTAAGACTAGAGGCTAATTATGTGAAATTGGGTTTTTACCTGAGATAACCCACTGGTTCTACGTGGCTCTCATCAGGCCAATCCAGGTGTGTGGCATGATCGTCTAGTGGCGATCCCTGAACAACGTCACGAATCTTAATATACTAAGGGCGGTGCAAAGATCAGCCTGCACCTGTGGACCATTGTAGATAACTGCTGCTCTGAGAATACTTTTCATCTAGTTCCCTTAGATTTGGTAGGCATGCAGATGGCAAGTAGCGCTGACATAAGACTTACAGCCATCTCTTAGTGGTCCAATGTTCGTGTGCAGCACTCTAAAATTCCGAACACCTTATCGTTCTCCTTAGAAAACTTTGACTATACCATACACAGTAGTTTAGACAAACTTCGTGGAAGATGAGTTCGCTAGAGATGGCACTACACTTCCGGATAATGCTTCCTAAGGTACGCCTCTAGCCAGGTGTGCCCGGGAAAATATTACCTATTGTCTCACATACGAAGACTTGGCCGAAACTGAATTACACCAGAACTTCTACTCTCTTATACTTCGATAGAAGGCGCGTCCGAACCCACGTAGGTGTCATCACTGGGCATTGCCCCATAGGAGTTATGACCATAAGACTCGGCGTACCATCGAATGAGTTCTGAAGAACTTGCAGAAACGAAGAGAAAACTGAACCCATAGTGCCCAATGAGCAACTCTAAAAGAACGATGACTCGCGCCTATTTGGGATCAAGGTTCTTTGACAATCCGGAAGACTTAGCTGGGATAGAACTAGTTGTTTTAAATAGAATTCTTAAAGAGATCTGGATGGTTTTAAGTTCTGACCATGCTTTCTTTTACCGCAAAAGTGGTGTGACAGTTAAGTGATCAGAATATGATACAGCTGTCCAGATCGGTGTTTGAATTAGCTGGCTTAAGATTTAGTTTTCGGTTTCGTGTGAAAGCGTCCAGCAGCAAAAAAAACCCTTTTGTGCTGCTGTTGAGGAAGAGCCAAAGGAGTTTAGTTTTTCTTTATCAGTAACGTTGATCGTGTTGAGAAATTTTGTCATATTTCTCACATCGCTTGAGTTTATAAAAAGTTTGTCTTGGATTTTTCGCAAATTCACTCGGGTCAAGTGTAAATTTTGTGTATATTTTGTGCGTATTTTGTTTCTTATTTTCTTTTAGGGGCATTCACATTGGGCCTACATGGCCTACATGTTTGAGTTCTTTAATAGAACAAATTTTGTTTAAAAAATTTCTCTCTGGCTGTGCATCCGACAATTAAGTTTGTGCAGGTAGCAGTTGACTTTGGTTTGAGTAGATATTGCTTCAAAGATGCGTAACTGAATTTTTCCAAATGTAATTGCTAACACATTTCGTATAATATATCCCGATAATATTTTATTTATTATTTAGCACCTAGTTCTTTATATAACTTTTACACAGTTCGACTTCTTGCCACGTAAGTTTCAAAGCTGCGTCATATCCAGTTCGTTCAGAATAACGCAACAGCTGGCAGGACCGTAGAGGCGTCGGTCGAGACAGAGACAATGGAGCAACGTACAAACGTAAAATTCTGTTTCAAATTAGGTAAAAGTGGCATAGAAACTGTTCAAATGATAAAAAGTGTTTATGGGAGTAGTGCAATGAATCGTAAGAACGTTTTCAAGTGGTATGCTAAATATCGTGACGGTGGGGAGAGTGTTGAAGATGTTCCGCGGTCAAGTTCTGCGTCAACAGTTCGAACTGAAGGTAACGTGAAAAAAGTGGCTGATGTTCTGCAAAATGATCGTCGAGCGTCCACTAGGCACTGGCATTCATAAAACCACTGTATACCGCATTTTAACAGAAAATTTGCCCTGAATACCGGGAGCAAGGGATATGGGCTCCTCTGCACGATAACGCACCGGCTCACAAGAATAAAACTGTACGCGATTTCTTGGCTGCAAAAAGTACCGCAGTGCTCGATCATCCTCATATTTGCCTGATTTAGCACCGTGCGACTTGCGGCTATTTCCAAAGCTGAAACTGGCAATGAAAGATAAGAGGTTTGACACGATTTTGGATATCCAGAGGGCTTCGGACAGTATTTTGGAGCGCATTCCAAAAATTGAGTATTCGGAGTGCTTCATAACATTTTACAAGAGATTCCAGCGTTATATTGACTCAAATCAAAAAGCGTCTACCTTTTCTATGGGACACACCATGTATTTGTGTGAGATAGAACACGGCTGATAAATAAATAAAACAAGTAAGCCTTTTCCAAGGATGATGTAATAAACTATTGATATGATGTTATTTCCAAGCAATGAAGAGCGGGTTTACGGTATCGAGACTTTAAAAAAGACAAAAACAAAGTCAGCCGTCGATTCAAAGCAGGAATTCGAACTTAAATATTTTGCTATTAAACCTCTGGTTGAGTCTTTATAAAATATTAACGTAACAAGCGAAATTTGGTGACGTTAGAGACCGTATTGCGCTTTTTTTAGGCATAAAAGTATTTTTCACAAGACATACGGGATGAAATACAAGTTAAACAAACACGACGCAATGAGATTCCTTCACCTACAATCGAATTATACACATAAACTTAATGCTCAGAAAAAATGTAAAATCACTTCTAAAAACTCTCAAAATTATATTAATAAAAACGACACAACTTGAAAGCGTAAACGAGGATGTTTGTAAACAAAATTGAAATTGCCAAGCCAAATAACAGCTGAACAACTAAAACACATTTGAAAACAAGCCAAACAAAATAAGTAGAAACCAAGAAAACAAATACACAAAACGCTTTCTAAAGTTCTACATTACCCCGAGCTGCTCAAATTGAGACTATTCGTTGTTGAGCTTGAAGCACTTGATGGAGATGCAATTGATTTATCATTTGATGGCAGTCTCACTGGAATCCTAGAGCGGCTTTATGTGATAAATTTAAGAAATTTCGAATAAATATGGGGAGAAACGGGAGGAGATTTATACTATTTAAAATATTTTTTTACGCAAATTCATGTGAACAATATAATAATAAATATTTTAAAAGCTGCATTGTGTTATTAAAGCGTTTTAAATTAATCAAAACCTGGAGAGCAATTTAATTTTTAAATATTTTATAAAAGCGTAAATTAAATAAACCTTTGTCCAAAATGAATCACAGTAAATGTCCAAAAGGTATAAGAAGTCTTTGGTAGAGGAATGACCCTTAAAGATCAGTAAAACCCCACCAAAAACTCTGATAAGTCGTGTATTTTGAGGGTCAACCTGCTCTCACTTCCATCTTATTTTTAATATTAAGACTGTGATGAATGGTGACCTTTCCTTGTCTAATAGTTCTTTAAAAAACAAATAAATTTTTTTTCTTCTGACTTATTTAACAAAGAAGAAAGCAGAAAGCAACGAATGAAAATATATTCTCTCTTTTTATGGTAATCTGTTGCCAGCATAGTTCGCACCTGGGACCTCCGGGATGGAAGGTAAAAATCAAATTTAAATATTGTGTAAACCATAATTATTGCGGTGTTTAGGTATTTTTTTAAAATCTCGTGTAAACCATAATTATTGCGGTATTTTTAAAAAATCGCCGACTACTCAACCAGACTCCCAAGTTAATGGTTTTGTCAAGGCTCGTCAATGCACAACCATGTATAGTGTAACTGAAATCCAGTTGAATTATTTTACGACAAAAGAACATAGTTGTACATTTTCTTATATTAATTGGAATGTAGTTAATGGAGCACCACTTATGAAAGGATTCCTAGTCAGAATTTAAAATGTCAGAATCACAACTGGAGCAAACAACACGCAAAATCTTGGCATTGTCTGCATATCAAAGAATATTCGAATTAGACAGAAAAAAGGATACATCGTTGATGTAAGTAATAAATAAGAGTGGACCAAGGTGGCTACCTTGAGGCACGCCATAAGAATTGTATATACTATTGGAAGGAGAACCACGAAACGATAACACAGCAACACAGAAAAAAATTATCTGATCTGGTGTTCAGACGCATGTATTACCATGTAATTTTTTTCTGCTGAATCCGTATCTACCTTCAGATTTGGCCCAACGGGTCTGAGTTTTCGGGTAAATTCAAAAAAACAGGTCAAAATTAACAAAAAACGTCATTTACGATCGACGAAAATTATAAAAAAATAAATTATTCTACCAGAATATTTCTGAGGCGAAATTGAAAGAAGGTGTATTCGATGGACCTCAGATTCGGACATTGTTCAAGGATGCAACATTCATCAGTACAATGAGTAGCGTTGAGAAGAGTGCTTGGACTAGTTTTAAAGCTGTAGCGACAAAATTTTTAGGAAACAACAAGAGTCCTAAATACGAAGAAATTGTATCAAAAATTATAAAAGACTTCCAAGTTCTGGGATGTTTGATGAACTACAAGTTGCACTTCCTTCATTCACATCTGGATTGGTTTCCTGAAAATCTTGGAGATTATAGCGAAGAACAAGACGAACAATTTCATCAGGATATAAAGGTTATAGAACAGCGATATCAAGGAAGATGGAATGAAAACATGATGGCCGATTTTTGTTGGTTGTTAAAAAGAGAAACGAAAAATAGAGGGACTGCATAGATCTGAATACCAGATCCGATACATTTTGTTTTGTGGGGCTGTACAATCTTTGAGTGCGGTTCGACAAATACGAGGGAACCCAGTCAACGAACAAAGACAACTTATAAATCAAATCTGAATTATTAATTCTGTCAAAAGCTTTACTAAAGTCAGTAAATATACAGTCAACCTGCTTACCACCTTCAATTGAAGAGGTAGAGAAGTTAAAAAATTCTAAAAGGTTAGTCGTCGTAGACCTCCCTTTACCTTGCTGAAGAGTACTTAAAAAAGGATTACAATGCAAAAAAAGTATACGACTTAGCTCAAAAATCTTAGGAATTCAGCACAAGTTGGGAACCGATCGATAATTGGCTACATCGCATTTGTTGCCCTTCTTTTACGACTTTACAAATCTGAACACACTGATTATTTACAGCGATAAAACGCATCTTTTTTTATCTTATTCAAACAGATTTAAAACCAGCTTCCACCACGTAATAGCAGCTGGGCATTTACTGTGATTCGTACGACTTAAATTTAATAATATAATTTAAATAAAACTAAGAGTAAAAAGTATTAAATTTTAACTACCACGTCAGTGTTCCCGAAGTT
Organism: Leptarthrus brevirostris; assembly: GCA_964036015.1. Classification (NCBI taxonomy): domain Eukaryota; kingdom Metazoa; phylum Arthropoda; class Insecta; order Diptera; family Asilidae; genus Leptarthrus; species Leptarthrus brevirostris. Next base: position 150,521,971 of record OZ038372.1, read on the forward strand.
TTGCAAGCTCTATTGGCAGCCATTAAACACTAAGTATGTATAGCGTCATAAAAACGATTTAATAAAATTATCTAAGCTTTAACCATAAAATGAATGAATACAAGCCAATGATTTATAAGCCAAAAACAAAATATTAAAAAGAAACAAAAATTTTACCTAGTTCGGAAGCCACTTAATGCCGGTATGCTAGATGACCTACTAATTCCGCCATTGCTGAGTGTCGTGCATTAAAATTTGAGGATGAATTTTTGTTATTTTCGCCAATTTGATGTGAGTTTAGATTGTTTTTTGGTTTGAATTTAGTTGCAAATGCAATGCAAGAAAGGAAATTGTTAAAAATGCATAAAAATTAGAATATTAAAAAAATTAGAGATTTAAAAATTAATCAAGATGCAAGAAAATATTTTTAAAAAATTGTTAAAATATTATTTGAGGCATTCCGTTTCGAATATTTGATTTTATTATACGCTTACCTAGTGGGTGCAGGACTTGCCGACCCTGAAGCAGTTTTTCGTGTTCCTGTTCCATTTGTTCGGGTCGCTGCAGCGCCAACTGATAGTTTTGATGGACGCGGTGTTGCCCCACTTAGTGGCGTTGATGTATTGACTGGTCGTCGTTGTGGAATGCGTGATGGTGTGGTTTCGTCTAAAACAAATTTTTAAATAAAATTAACACCAATGCAAAAATATTGTAATTAAAAGAACATTTACCTGTACTATCAAGTGATAGATTTGATCCGTGCCTTGAAGGAGGCTTAGATCCTTGTCGACTAGTAGGTCTTGAGTTTGGTTTTGAGCCTCCTCGAGATCCGCCTGGTGTTAGGATAGGCGTTCTACTATAAGAAGGTTTTCTAGGTGTGTATCGGCCAGCAGTACCCAAACTGCTTTCATTATCACTAAGAGAATCGGGTGTCGATGCCGACAGTGATGAACGTGACGGACGAGACATTGCAACTGATCGTTGCGAACGTTCTCGGACCTAATAAAAAATTTTGAAGGAATATATTAGCACAACATTTTAAAACATATTTAATAAGTTTATAAGAATGTGATACATGTGATAATAAATATAATGCCATTTTTCAAAATTGTGGTCACTTACCCAATGTGTTGATGGATGGCAATGTGGTGCATGCGGGCTCAGGGGCACAGAACGGCTGTTATTGCTTCGTACGAATACTGTGCCACCAGCGCCCATATGCAGAGGATAGGCACATGGTATTTGTTCCTGGGCGCGAAGTCTTTCAAAGATTGGCATAAGTTCGGCTAAGTGTTCGTCGACTAATTTTTTGTTTTCAAAGAAGGCACGAGGAAATAAGTTAAATTATTGAAGTTTTTTATGAGATTATTTCAATTAGAAATATTCCCATCGGAGGCAATGATCATTTAATTTTTACAGGTGTCCATTTTTGACGATAAATGGATGTAATTGTATTGAACTGCTTTTTATATTTCACACAACATAACAAACCATGCACGTTTTATGAATTAAGTTTTTTTCTTTTAGACAACTGAAGGACTTTGACCAAATACAAACTTTTTATTTATTTTTTATGTAATTTTTTCTTATTTTACGTTTTTAATTAAAACAATCACTTTGGATTACCATTCTTCCGCTATAAAAATTACGAGAGGAGTATTGAGATTACTTACGATTGTTAAGATTATTATTACAAAAATCGGTGTCACATATTAGTCAATATTCTCTTTTATTTATAATAAATCAAGTTTTCGAAATAAACTTTCTAAATATTTAATTATTTTCAATTTTTTATTGTTGTTACGTTCCATTTGCCTAAGTTTTATCAGTCAATACTACCAATATCTCAAAGAAAATTGGTCATCCTAGTTGTGAAACTAGTAATTAACCTACAATTCTCTAAATAAAAAGATACCAGATCGTAATATAAACCCTTAGATGGCACCTAAGAGTCAGCTCAACGCCGGCCTCGGTTATTCTCAATCGTCATATCTTAATAAATAATAGCATTTATAAGAGGCTGAGAAAAAAAATTACCTATCTACAAGGTCCGCGCAAAAGTGGCTAAGAAAATGTATCACCCAGAACAAATCGCATGAGATTCCGGGCAAGAACGTATCAGAGAAAAACTCCAGGCACTAACGACTGAACTACTTAGCTACATTAATTTTGCATCACTTTTTGTAGTTAAGTCTTTTTTGCCCGAAGTTTTTCTCTGATTAATTTTTGCCCGGAATCTCACGCGATTCGTTTTTGCGCGGAATATTTTCCAAGCCCCTTTCGCTCGGACCTTGTAGATAGGTCATTTTTGCTTTCAGCCTGTCATATATTTGTACACAAACATTTAGTCAGTTTTTCGACGCCATTAAACGTGCGTGTATAGTAGAAATATACTTCTTTTTATAAAAATAGCGCCAAAAAAACTGGGTTATCACACGAATCAAGAGATGATCAGGTGATTAAAACTCGTTGCAGACAAAGACGGTCCAAGAATAGCAGACTAAAGAAACGAAAAAAAACTAGCGAAACAAAGTGAGCTATCGAGTTGAACCTTTCAACAAACTTTAGAAAAATCGGACAGCTATGCAATAAACCGCCCTCAGAGTCAAAAAATCACCGCCGCTTCACTTTTAAGTGCCGAAAAAAAGATCGTTTTGTCGTATTTTTTCCATAATTTGTCATTATTTTATTTTTTTCACCCGAGGGTCATATAATTTGTTTGGCTTTTTTCATATGTTTCAAAGTCGGAATCGTGTTTACCGCGGAGCAACTTTTTATTAACCTTTAGCCAGCACACTTCTTGAAAATCTCGTAGCCTGCAAATGGGGGCAATCGGATGGTTTCTGTAGGTATTTTAAAATGGTGAAATACCAAAATACCAGGTCCCTTATCGCGCTCTAAATATTCAAAACATGAATACGAATATTGCTTGGGGTCATCTAGACCCCGAAGGCTGGCTAAAGGTTAAGGGGGTCTTCTACCTTTTTGGTTTGAAAAAATCGAAATACTTGTTTTTTTTTGGCATTTTTCTAATCTAGAACGTGTCAGGAACATACCCGGGAAATAATATAGCGGAATTCTTATTATTTCGGGATGTCAGAGACTGTCAAACATAGCTCCGCGTGCCATTTTTGTAACGCTCCGTCGCGGTAACTTGTTTTACGAGGACACACCAAGAACATCCGACACTGCAAAAAAGGGATCGGATTCAACAACGAGCACAGCAAGTAGCACAACGGGAGTTTCTTCTCCAACAAAAAGATGAACTCTACGGTCCTGACATTGCAGATTGATCAAAAGTAACTTTTCGTACAAGGTTCATGCATGAACATCTTTAAATCAGATTTCTCAAAAGTTGCGTTTTTACAACTGGTTGACATGATATCTCGAAAAATAATTGACAGATTAACTCAAATCTTTTATCAAAATCTTTGAAAAACATGTCGCAATCGTCTGACGAAGGCTTTTTCAAAATTTTTCATTTTAACAGCTGTTTTGCCCTGTTTGTTTTTGTTTTTGAAAAAAATACTTTTTTTTAATGTCGACTATATTGCGAAATTTTTGAATTTTGAAAATTTCGGTCGTCAAACGATAGCCAAAGGGGTAATAAAACTAAATCTTTTTCGATTTTTTGTTTTAGACGAATTTCAACAGCTGAATCGTTTCAACCGTTTTCATATGAACTTTTCGTAAGGGGTACTACAAGATCGAACAAAGAGTCAAACCAGAGAAAATAAAAATGTTAAAAAATTCATTTTCAAAGTATAAGAATATACGAGTTGAACCCAAAAAACCGCATATCAATCGCATTATTGGTGTCCCTACGATTCATCCTCGAAAGACAGTATCAAAAGCGGCGTCGTAAGGTAGAAGACCCGAAAGAAGAAACGAAGATAAAAAAGTAAAAACCAACAAGTTCATTTTTTCTCTAAGAATGAGAAACCTCCCGTAAATCATATTTGCTGTTGAATTCGTGTTTCAATAAGCTTTTATTTGACATCCTACACGATGCCCTTGAAAAATGCAAACGGAGTTGGATCAATTCGTTGAGCGGCATGACCACAATGCCATGGGTCCCGGGTTCGAGAACAGATCTCTTCACTTCCATTTCACTAATTCCCTTCCGGCCAGAACCATGCTAACGCTTCAAAGGGTTGTCCCCTAGGATTTGGCCACATCGTATTAAATATAAAGACCATGGTCGGACCATGATTTACTGCTTGCGTTTTGGATGAAAATTTGGTTTGCGACTAAACTTTCAGGTTTAATCAGAGATTTCTTGTTATTTCGGTTAATAAAAAAGTACACATGTTTTTACTTTGTTGGAAAGATAATTTAGTCTGCTTTAAGTCAATACAAATAAAGCACAACAGTCAGCTATAGTTGAATGTAATAGGTTAATAGCTAAGTACCACTCTGATTTATCGCTTACTGCACATAATAAGCCAACAAGAAAAAGAGGCAACGATAGAGAGGTCTAACTGTACAACCCCTAAATCTTGGTCAAAACTTATGGCTTGGCCGTTTCATGGATCTAATGCATGACACAACATTAAAGTCAGTGACTTAATTTCTTACCATAAGTTCATAGGAGTGAGTGTGAGATGGCCGCCAAATTGCCAAGCCATAATTTTTGACCAAGATGTAGGATTTCTAGAGTTAGGAATTGCAGAGTTAGACCTTGTAAAGTTAGGGACTTTGCTCCACATGAGATCTGATAACTTTTTAACAATGAAAGCGGTATGAGCTTGTGAGTCATGGCAATCTTCTTTATGCATTTTTACAGGCCAGAATAGTTTCCCACACACTATCTCATCTGCATTATACACTTGGTGTTCATTTAAATCTAGATACTTTTTCTATATTTTTGCAACCAATCATCGCTAGCTGCAAATTCCTCACAATATTCCTTTATATGCGAATGGATTTCTCGGGCTTCTGATTTTAAAATTTCTACAGTCACGGAAAGTTCTTTGCACGTTGAGATAGGAACTAGGTATTAACTAGGTTTTTCTCTGTTTCTGGAAATTTGCTTTCTTTTAAAATTTTTCTTTTAGAAGAACCAATTTTGTGAGAAATTGCAATTAAAATTTTTTTTCTTCTATTTTAATAGCATAAATTGATGATTTCCTCCCCTATCGCATATTTTGGGGATAAAACTGAAATTGACAAACCTTTTTCCAGATCTTTCAAAACTTCTCCTCCTTTTCTTGCAGTGTTAAAAATTTTCTTTTTCCTTTTTGGAAGATTATGTTGGGTCTTGCTAACAAGAGTACCCGAGGCTATATTAGAGGTCAAGAGTTGGTGAATAAAGGCCAAGTCAGCGACTTTGCATCTTTTCTCAAGTGAGGGCAAACGGAAGAGAGACGGAGTTGGATCAATTCGTTGAGCGGCCCGACCACCATTAAATGGGTCCCGGGTTCGAGACCAGGTCTCCCCATGGGGTTTTATTCAGAAATTCAAATAATCCACTCCGTCTCTGGGCTGTTGTCTAGCTCGCAGCAATGCAAAACCAAGACATTCAAGCTTCCTCACTTCCCTTATCCTAATTTCCTCCCGGTCAAAACCATGCTAACGCATTAAAGGGTTGTCCCCTAGCAAATGCAGGCGGTTGGTGTAGGACGGGGGTCTAAGCGTATCGTCCCAAGGGAGCTCTCTTAGCGAAATTACGTTGCACCTATTTGACCCGCCTGTAACGAATAGCGTAGTAGGTTGACCAGACCTGAGATGCATATTCTAGAATAGGTTTAACTAATGATCAGTACAAGTGAATCAAAGTTGGTAAATCCGAGAACCCTCCCAACCCGACCAACGCTTTACAAAGCCTAAGATTAAACTGTCTCTAGATACAATATAATTAATATGCAAAGTAAAGTCAAGTTTCCTATCAAGTTTTACCCCACGGACAGCACTCGAGGTAATTCCCCACAAAGCTGTAGTCAAAAACTTGTGGATTAAGGCTCCTGGAGAAGGACATAGCCTTACTTTCTCAAAGTTTAGTCGTAGGCCATTGTGCTCGCACTGGTCTGGTAACGTGTCTAAGTCCTTTTGAATGAGGGCGGCGTCACCACCGTCTTTAACATAGGAAAAGAACGTCTTGTCAACGTAGAACAGAATATTAGAGGACAGATGAAGTTCTGAAAATTTTTGAGGTAGAGCCACGGAGCGACACATGATATGTCCTGTATCTCAGATAGGAAGAAATCCAATCGAGAAGAACAGGGGTTGAAACCCAGTCTCTTGAGTTTAACACAATCACGGGGTGAGGGAGCTTATCAAAGGATTTACTGAAATCCGTGTGCATACAGAATGTCTGCATGCCTCGTTGGAAACCTGAAATAACGTGGGAGATGAACTCTAGCAATTTAGTAGTCGTTAATCTGCCGGGGAAAACCCCATGCTAATTGTGTAAGATTAAACCTGGTGCTTTAGGTCGTAAAAATGCTTGATCGTTTCTTAAATATGGTATGACTATTTTTACTTCATTCGAAAGATTGTTTTGGTAACTTCAAGTAGAACAAAACAATCTTTTCATAGAAGCAATAGATTTGGTACTAGTACGGGTTTAAGGAAAAATCACCACCCTGGCGGCTCTTCCTTCTGGCGTAGTCGGGTAAAAAAGGTATTTCTTGCACGCCAGCAGTTACTTTCTTCATAGCACACTCACTTTTTAGTTGTTCATGTACTAATAACATCTAGCTTTAATATCAAATTTCAGCTTTCCAGAACTTTTGGAAGTACCCCCCTAGAAGAAATTTTATATACAAACCGGCACCCCCTTTATGGGGGACTGGAAAGTGAAAGTTACAAATTTCTTAATTTTCTCGTTTTTTACGTGCAGAACCTAGTCTGCATACCAAATTTCAGCTTTCTAGGATTTTTGGAAGTTTGAAAATTATCTTATGAGAAATTGTTAGATAATACAATTTCTCATAAGATAATTTCGTTGTTTGTGTGCTAATCCTAGTGTGCATATCGAATTTCATCTTTCTAGAACTTTTGGAAGTACCTCCCTAGAAAAAATTTTATACATAGACCGCCTTTATGGGGGTTGGAGGGTGAAAGTTACAGATTTCTTAATTTTATAAAGTCACGGTCTAAATGAAACTCTACAGTCATCTGACGGTTCAATTAGAGTTATGTTTTTATCAGCCAATGTCACACCACTCATTCAGCCTCTAGATCAAAATGTTTTAAGGATTATGAAGCTACACTACACTAACACTATCCCAAGAGCAATTTTAGCTGAAAGTAGTGATAACATAGTGAGGGCGCTAAGAAACTTAACTTTCAGGGCAATAGGATCAATTGGTTGAGTGGTACGATCACAACGCTATGATGGTTCCAGTGTTCGATACTCAGTCTTCCCGTTATCTAGTTCACAAGAATGTAAAAACAAGACATTCCAGTTCTCTCATTCCCCTCACACTAATGCTCTTCCGATCGAAGCCATGCCAACACATCATAGGATTGTCCCCTGGACTTTGCGATATTCTTTTGCCCAACTTGTAACGATAGGCGGATTTAATCATAACTCATTAGGCCTCCGGCCAGGATGAGCTAGGCAATGGTTCACAAATACTTCTGACTAAGATTTGGTGGATCACTTTCCATGTTCAATTTTAATTAAATTTAAATTTTTTAAAGAACTTTAAGCATTTGGTGAAAATCGACTTCTGGTTTCTTATTTCTTGCAAAATAGATTAGAATTGCAAAAGTACTACTATGAAAGCCGATACTTCTTTAAACGAAATAGATAAATGACCACCCGAGCGTTGAATTGCATACTCATTTGAGGTAATAAATCACCTTCCAATTCGTTTTACAAATTTTGTCTTGTACCCTCGGCCAAACAAAGCGACTTTCTGATTTATTCTAAGAGACGTAAATTACAGAAATTATTTCTCAAACTTAACCTGGCTTAAGGCAAGACTATAGTGCGATATAATCAAATGAGTTGTCTGATCTCTGCGCAATTGCTTTTCAATCCAAGACCAGTTCGCATGCTTAAACCGAATCTTTACAATGACCTGGGTCTGCCGTATTAGTTTGTCTAGCTGAAGTCATTCTATGCATTTTATAACAGCTGCAGATTTAATAGACTACCTGGAAGTACTGAGGAATATAACCCCGAAGACGACAAAGGTGGAATAATCAGTCATCTGAAGACACAGTAATTTCAACCACGATTTCACTACTGGAAGCTCTGGATTCTAATGTTGTGCTTTCAATTTTAATTTCGCTTTAATATTTTAAAGAAAACTTTATGTTTTTAGGTGACCTATACAGTGGATGGATGTTGAAATGACCTTAAATTTGGTCATAGATTGAGAAGATACTTTAACTTAAAGGAATTTACGCACTAAAGCTGTGCTTATGTGCTCCGAGAAGAAAAAACAAACGAAACTAACTTCCTATTTACAAAAAAATATGATCTGTTAAATATTAAAAAAATGTAGCAAAAGTAAGATTTAAAAAAATGGTTGCTAGAGGATGGACGGAAAAGTTGAGGCCTTCTAGGATACGGCGATCCTCATCTGGACATTCTTAAGTGTTAGTTGCACCTCCAAGCGATAGCAACAGGGCAATGCATCCTAGAACGTAGCCAAGTAACTAATGCGGAAGGAGATGACCTCTTGAAAAATCCGCCTAACTCTAAGGTTGTAGTAGGCCATGTCAAGAGAGTCTGCAGTGTTATCCTCCTATCTGCAGTACCCAAGGGTAATTGGGTCGCGAATGGCGTTTCCTCAGCCACTTCTGTAGAAGTGGCGGTGGAGGGTATGGTAGCCTCAAAAACAGCACAACAGAAGCAGTTTTGGGAAAATTACCTTTCGACGGTTCTGCGGCGGCTATGGAGTGTGGCTTGCGTCGGCTGAAAGTGCTGTAGCAGTCGTGAAGTGACCAAATAATAACTAGCACTTCTTCAGGTGCGGCGATGGCAGAGGTGGTAGACTCTAACGAATTGGCTATCTCCGCGGTACACGTACCAGTAGAAGCTGCAGACCTGCCTTCCGAAGGGTTAGTTGCGGTTAATCCGGAGGACATTACTGGTCCTGGCTCTGGACTAAAGCTTTATGGTCTGGAACCCTTCCATGCTGTGGGCAGAGAAGGGATAAAGGTTGTAATTAACGCATGGACCAAGAAGGAACACTGGAGACGGTGGGACAACATGGATTGGATAGGGTATGATTCTAGCAGTGACCCAGGAAACTGAAGCTAGTGGCGACAGTGGAATAACTGGATACTCTTGATACTCAGACTAAGAGGGGACGAAAAGGGACCCGATTCTATGTGGTCTGTTTCGGCTAACCCCCAGAGAGCTGTTTTTAGTGAGTAAGAATCTTACACTACTGGAGGGCACGGTGTCTTTCGGAAGATTTTTACCTTTTCCCGCTAAAAAAAAAGGTTTAAAAATAGTCCTTCTTAACGTTTTTTTTCTCTCTCAAAATAGTGAACGAGTTCTATTATAGTGACCTTTGCATTTTGCGTTCACTATGTCGAGCGAGCACTATACAATTCGTTCCGCCATTTTTTATAAAGTTTAATTTATGAAAAAGAAAAGACAGGCCTCATAGTGAGGCAATGCCACTGCATCAAAATACCAGTCGTAAACGAATTTTGTTCTATATTGACGTAATAACTTGCGAAGATTTAAGTTAAAAACAATATAATACCGCCTAAATGTGTTTAACTGATAAATAAATTTCTGTTAGGGGCCGTTCAAGTATTACGCCCGGAAGTATTATACCGGAATAAGAAGCAATGTAAATTAAACGAAATTTCAGCGCACTTTCGCCCAAACTATGGACTCGTGGTTACACGGCTTATTGTGGTTATTTGCCATATATATACTTCTGTATACTCAGCGACGCGACTCTGTTCGTATGTAAAAAAATATGTGTTGTGTAGATATAGCATATAAACTGAGCTGTGAGTCACAAATTAGGAGTTAGGTCTTTTAATTTTAACAAAAACTTAATGTTACGTAACGCGTTGCTTGACCCCCCCCCATATAATGCACCGTAATGTTTTACAAGACCCCCCCAATCCCCCCTAACTGCGTTATGTAATACTTGGAAGGTCTTTTATTTCCACCTTAATCGGCGAAAGAAAATCCATACAACCCAAATAACACTGCGCTTAGCTCAGCTAGTGTTACAAAAGAGTAAGCACAATATGAACAAAAAATGTAATCTTATTATGGAATGAAAATTTGGTTTCGATTTACTAAAATTATTATATAAAGAACACACATTTTTGGAGTTGATATACGATTCATGTCGCATGTCTAAAAGTTATATGAGTTACATCCATGTTTGAAGCGATCTCCATCGCCTTGCGATAAATATCGTATAACAATTAAACTTGTATAACAACATACATAATATGTATGTATCACTCCGTTACAAAAGAACGGTAAAAATATCTTTATTTTTAGAAAAAAAAAATATATTAAGTTAATTTTAATAAATGTTTTTAAAATGCATATTTTCTAAGGTATTTTTATAAAAATTTAAAGGTACCTAATAAAAGGGTTTAAATATTAAAATGTGTTTCACAGATGCTTTCTTAGTTAGCGCCTGCTATTAAAGTCTTTGTGTCCTTTTAATTGTTAAGTCACCATGATTGTAAATAGAACGATGTCCTTATTTTTTTTAGCTTAAATATTATTTAGTTTTCGTGCTTTTAAAATAATTTATATAGACGTATTTATTTTAATATTATTAAATTCAAAACGTATTAGTATATGATCGCTTGATATTAAACAAAAGTGGGCAAACATTTTTACATCGCCTCAATAGCTGATTAATAATTCACTTGCACATGTTATTTTTCTTGTTCATCTTTTTTAATGCGACGATATTACATTTTCACGAGCACAAAACAGTAAATTTACATAGAAAATCACATCTTCCACAGTCCACTAGCCTAAAAACATCTATTTGTACAGTCAGTGAGCCTACAGAAAAGAAACTCTGTGTGCAGGTTTGTGTTGTGTGCAGGAAAAGGTTCTTATCCACATTTTGTGGTATTGTATAGACTATTTTGTTGTAAGTGGGTGTAAATAGCAGTTTATATGTATTTTTTTTATATATGTACACTACACAAAGGTAAAATTTAGAAAAAAAAATCCAAAACAAAAAACAGAAAACCTTTCATGCCAAGTGTCCTTAAAACTAATAAAAAAAAAAACAAAAGACAAACACCCAAAAAATTCGCTCCGCAAAAAACTTTCCGCAACAGCATTAACAGGATTAATATCCGTGATACCTACCTCTTTCAAATAGTTGGACGCTATTCCAAAAAAAAAATGAAATACTTTGGAAAATAGCGCCTTGGGACGTATCCTAGAGCGTTTAAATGGCAAACTTTGGACAACAACATATTATTTTACAGGTGCATTTTAAATGAACAAAAAACTATTTCTATATGAGGTGTGTAAAAGGATTATTTTTTACCTTAGTGATAGGACCTTGACCGCCGCTCATGAATGATGGTGCACCAGAACCGTTCGCTTGGGATGATGTTGATAAGCGGGGTCTGAATGCCGCCATAGTTTGTGATACTCCGTCGGCCAGGATGAAATTTTCGCGCAGCTCGATGTTGGTTCGTCCTTTAGCTATACGGTTGATGTTTATCATCGGTCATAGAGGATGTTCGATTGCATGTACACAGAATAAGGGAAACAAGAAAACATGGGGAAAAGAACAGAAAAGAAACAAGGAATTTTAAGGTAGAGGAACGTTATAAAGAAAAGGTTTTTTTATAAAAAAAAAAAAATTGGAACAACGATAATGGGTGATAGAAGAGGAATTTTTTTGAAAGAAGTTGGATTTGTTTTTTTTTTGGTGTTGTATTGGAAGGTGGTAGGAAGTGAAAAAAAACGAAAAAAGAACAAAAAAGATTTAGATAAACAAATAAAACCAAAATAAATCTTAAAAGTTAATTTTCTTATTGTACTTAAAATCAGAAATTGCGTGTGCGATTTTCTCACCAATTTTTATTATTTACAAAACAAAATAGCGAAAAACAACACAATATTTAAAATTTTTATGAATTATGAAGTGAATTTTCAATTTTATGCAAATATTTGTGAGATATTCAATCAGACGGCCTATGATTTTCAATTTTTATAAGGAATAATATTTTCGGAAATGCAACACTTCCGTGCAGATATTAAAGGAAGTAACTTAAGTTACTTCAAATAATTTTTTTTCCAAATTGTTGCTCATCTCTTTATGATCTATATTTCTGTATTATCACTTTGTTTTTTTATTTTTTTTTCCTTTCTATATTACTTTATGGCTAGCTGATTCTGTTGTTGCAGTTTAGTTCAGCCTAAATAATCTCTAAATTATCAGAATTGGAGTGTATTTATTTTATCGAACGTTTCAGTTAAAAACTCGAAAAAAGTACTGTAACTTTGACTTTTTGCCAGGTACAATATAAAAAATCGAAATTATTTGAACAGCAAAAGAAATTAAACTGAATTTGCAGTTTTCGAGTAGTTTGGCATAATTTACTATTTCAAAGGCCTTCGAGAAGTTCGCTAGTATAGTTCACGCCAAGAACAATACTTATGTCATTAGCTATTTTCAGAGATGTGTGCACCGTTACCGACATTTTTCCTGAATGAGTAGACTGGAACAGCAGCAGTGGCCCAAATTTGGACACTAAAAGCCTCAAACGCTTCACTCTTGGCTTAAAAATGGGACACGGTATCGTTATCGGTACTGGTGTCTTTGGACTATCGAAACCTGCGCCATTATTAACGTCAATAAAGGCTCTATCGTCGTGGAGTTTTTTCTCCAGGCTTACGAAGGAGTTCTTCGACACCCTGCAACAATTGACCGCTCATAACAGGGTCACGCTCTTTTGGATACAAGGTCACTCTGGAATCGAGGGTAACAAGATTGCTGATTCATCCTATCGCTGTCGGTATCCCGAGCTCTATTGCAGCCTCAACAAGACAAAAGCTGTAATTGAAGATTGCCTTACTAGTCATCAGCTGCTACACTGGAAAAATGTCGTCGCTCTCACACAGGCCAAGGCACTTGTTAGACCATATGCTTACAATTATAGTATTGCCTTAAGTAAAGCGGACCTTTTGTTGAACACATGTTGGATATTGTGTGCTAAGGTATCACCTACACGTACCGGTTAGATCTTTCTAGTGAGATAGATGAGATGGAACTACAATGCACATTATGTCCTTTTTTCCTGCCTTAGAAAAGCTTAGAAGGACAATCCTCAGTAAGCTAAAACAAGTTATGCGTCAGACTCCAATATTCAATACTGGATTCAAAAGGTCACTGAGAACAAGTGAAGTGACAACCAGAATAAGGGCCTATGTAATTTTTAAACCCAAAAATTATTTTACATGCACGTAATTTTTGCAATCATTCGTTGAATAGAACGGTAACACTGGACATTTTAAATTGATTAACAAGAAGGAACGTATTAAGGGGTTATGTACCTTGCCTTGTACCATGATTTTTTTAGCCATCTTATAAAAATTGTATTAAAATAAAGTACATAGTATCGATTAATATATGTTTCGAGGTACTCGTGATAAGTTTTTAATTTAATTATTTATTTAATTGGAAACAGTGGACTTTGTCCCAAAAGGTTTTTCTTCCAGTCGCTTGCGGTGACCACGATACAGCGGGACCAGCTCAACAGAAATAAGATTTTTTTTTTGTAGTATATTACCCCTCAAAGGGGTTTGCAAAAGAAAATTCTATAAATGGCGACGAAGTTTCCGAAAAAAAATCAATTTTTGGGGTATAAAAATTCGGCTCACAAAAATAGGTCTGTTCCCGTACCTGCAGAGATTATAAGCGCTTCGAAGAAAACTACAGGATACTGCAGAAAAGTGTTCCCGTATTCACTGCTCCAAGAAGATTTTGCCTACGTCACAACTTCCCCTCCTGCAGAAAATTTAAGAATTCTGCAGCAACTTTGACCAGCTGCAATAGGTCTGTTCCCTGACTTTCAGTGAGAAAAACTGCAGTGATGTTGGTGGGGATAACACTTCACTGAGTTGAGGAACACAGAGTGCTTTTCAGTGCCAAGAATGAAAAATGTCAACTGACAATTCAATGTAATTGACAATTCATAACACGGAGCACTCAGTAGCACTGAGAAAATTTTCAGTGATAAAAAGTGCTTGAGGGGAAGTTGATTTGACAATTCAAGTGAGCACGAGTTATCACTAGTGCTTGTTAGGGAACAGACCTAATATCCTTAAATTTTCTTTCTGTCAAAGTGACAACTGCCCAAACGTCAATTAAGTGAAATTGCAATTTATGAATTCAACTTTTATATCCTAGAAGTTAAGCGTCGGATTAAGGAAATGAAATAGCCTATAAGGAAGAACTGTGATTGTCTAGTTTCCATATATACGAAAAGATTTTTTTCTTTTCTTTTTCAGAAAATTGCAGCTGGTTGTTCCCGTACTAAAGTGAATTCACCCCCACCACATAAATGAGTAAACTGCAGCCAGAAGTACGGGAACAGACCTAATATAAATTTTTGTCCAAATGAAAATTCCTTCGTTCGCGCACTGGCACTGGCGGATTGTTTTGTGGTTAAAACTGAAACAAGTATTTATACTTTTTGCAGGCCTATGTAAATAATTATATTGTTATTTGGTTGCTGATTTGCTTATTTTTAATTATTTTGTAAACTAGCTGTGTCTGCGCAACGGTTGTCTCAGGTCAAGTTCTTCTCCCGCTTATGCCGGACAAAGGATTACGGGAACTAGAACATTGGTATTTCAAAGCCAATTTGAATTCCGTTTTAGTCTTCGTCGTTTTCCAGTTGAATTATTAATTGGAAGTATTACAGCAACATCAATTCAAACGGTTGTATGTCTGGATCCATAACCGTCTTTTTTTATGACATAGCCAAAGCACAGGAGAAACCCCTATAATGCATTTAACATGGTTATGACCGGAAGTGATTTAAGGTACGGGGGAAATGACGAAAGTTTTTATATTTTTGCAAGCTAGACAACAGCCCAGAAATGGAGCAGATTTTGTTAGGCTTGAAGCTGCATCCACGGCATGGTGATCGTGCCACTCAACCATTAATTCAACTGCGTTTCCTAAATGTTAACGCGTTTTGAAATACTCGTGTCGATACTTATTGATGAGTAGCAGAAACTATTGGTGAAAGCAGAAACTTGAAGGATTTATAACTCCTTCTTTTGTTGGAATTAAAAGTATTCTATATGTTGATGTAGGACATAAACTGCCGACATGCCAGTTTCATTTAAATCCATCCTTTAGTTTTTAGTTTGTAGACAGACAGGCAAGCAGAATTTTTTTTTTAAAAATTGCTGTTTTAACCTCCATCTCCATAATAATGTTAAAAAAATATTTTATGTAGTACAGAGTGCGTTCACAAAGTTTCAAGACTGATTTTTTCCTCAGTAAGGGAGGGCGTGCAGACCCGTTCCACCGACAGGATGCAGAAGTGGGGCTGTCAGTGTAATTTGAAGCAGCGTTATTCAATAAAGTTTTGTGCGAAATTGAACAAAACCGCTACAGCGTCTTTTGGTATGATTCAAGAGGCCTATAAAGAAGAAGCCATATCACGTGCTATGGTTTGCATGCGGCACAAGAGGTTCAAAGATGGCCGCGAGGACGTTGAAGAAGATGACCGCGCTGGGAGACCTTCAACAAGCCGAAGTGATGAACTTTTAAACACTGACCGTCATTGTAGTGTTCGATTACTTGCCGATGAACTGGGATTGGGTCAGACTACGGTGTATAAGTTAGTGACAGAAGATTTGATGATGAAAAAAGTGTGTGCCAAACTTGTTCAAAAAGGTCTGACGGATGAAAAGAAGGACGACGTCCTTTGACAGCCTTCCACGCGAACAGTTCCAGGGAGCCTATGAACAATGGGAAAAACGCCCAATTTTTTTTTAACAAATTTTTTGTTCTGAGACCAACCAGTTTTGAAACTTTGTGAACGCATAGATGGCATTTTTAGAACTTTTGTCAACGATTTTCTAGCCGGAAAAATCTTCTTAAATGCGCAAATACTTCTGAGCGTATTTTATACTTTCACACTCATGTATTACGTGCTTGCGTCAGACGATATTCTGTAAAAAAATGAAATATTTAACAATTATTATCCTACCTAAAACTAATTTTATAATTAAAAGTTCTCACAAATATTTGCATAAATTCGATTGAAAAAAAAAATACAAAACTTACAAACTCCAATGAAAGCCAAAACACATTGACATCAAAGCCAAAAACCCAAAAAAATCACACAAACTACTTACATACGTACATTCCGAACAGAGAGTGCAAATACTTAAAAAATATTACAAAATTCATTTATTCGGAATGTAAAAACTAAATCTAACCGGGTCGTTCGGCTCGAATTTCCTCTTCGTTTTAACTTAAAACTAAGCACAAATAGCCGTAAATATTGCACACCTAAAGCCAAAATATATTTTTTTCTACTTATAGTACAAATATTTACACATTTATCTCAAAATTTTGATTTCTATTTGGTTTGTTTTTTTCATAACAAACCTTTGTCGAGCATGAGAAAAAATTGAATAATTGTTTTAAAAGCAAAATTTTGAGATTAAGCTGTAAGGCTTGCAAAAACATTACCAAGTGATTTGCTTGAGAAACACTTGACTAGTGAAAACAAGAACAGACGATGCCAAATAATAACAAAACCAAAAAAATATAATCTGAAAATAATAATTCAGTTTCAAGTGTTAAATGTTAGAATATGAAAAAAAAAATGCAAAAAGACAGAGTATGTATTTTGTGTTAGTATGAATAAAAGAGGACCAGTTCAAACCAAAGCATTAGTAAGACTTCTCCCATTTCAGCGTTTGCAAAAGAAGAAATTTTCATTCGCATATTTATTTACATTTTTTTTTATTATATTTATATTTTTTTGCATTTTTGCACATTTTTACATCAGTTGAAAACGGAAAAAGTATGAATAGAGTAGCAACATTTATACAATGAAATATTTAAAAAAAATTTTTAAGGCTCAAAATCACAGTAGTTTCGCTTTTTCTGTATATAACCAAAAATGTAGTGAGTGCCACGTTATATATATTTTTCTATAGTTTTAATGAGAAGAGGTAAAAATTTGGCAAACATTTCATAAGATTGAATTAAAATTTCGGGAGACAGGTTTGCGATGAGTTTATAATTAAAGAATCTTTACAGTGTTGCGAGAGTTTACTTCAGAAGTGCATTAGGGGTCTTACTAGGCTTTATTGCTGTTACGCAGAAAATTGGAAAACACTGTAATATTTGAAATATATCTAAGGTCTTAATATAAAGGCTTTCGAGCGCAAAAGGAATGGTTTCTGTAAAAGTATTTTTAAAAGGTTTACGACACTTTTTCTGAACATTAAATACAATAAGAAATTATTCTTCTTAAGCTTATTGAAATTCAACACAAAAAGCTATTTTTAAGTTGTTAATAATCGTAAACATTATATTTATACACTCTGGAGCATAACTATAACAACACACACTTTTTTTGGTATACAGTAGGTTTGACTTTAAATCTGGCAATACCCAATAAATGTTGAATAGTAAATCAAAAGGCACGCACCTTTTCCAGTGGCGCTTTCAGTACAAGAAAAAATAACGGTAAACGAGTGAATTCGAGCTGTTGCACAACTATAGCACCACATTTTTAAGTATACGAAATTACACGTGGAAAATATCTCAATCACTAAGAAAAAGGAAGTGATGAAGTTTTTGAATCAACCGGATACCTATGGCAAGAATAAAGCCCTTCAAATCTTTCTGAGCGCGACCAACGCCAAATTATTAATGCGGAAAGCAATTCGTTGAAAAGTTCTAGCTAGATTAATGCCTCCCGTTGAACTTCACGCTACGTACTTCAGCTAAGTATCCAGTATTATGAGGGAAAAACTACGGCCTACCCCTGAGTATACTTCTGCGTACTCAGTGACGCGACTCTTTTCGTATGTAAAAAAAATATGTGTAGTGTAGATATACCATATAAACGGAGCCGTGAGTCACGAGTAAAGAGTTAGGACTTTTAATTTTAACAAAAACTTAATGTTAAGTAACGCGTTGCTTGACCCCCCTCCCCTCTATAACACACCGTAACGTTTCACAAGACCCCCATCCCCTAACTGCGTTACGTAATACTTGAACGACCCCTTACAAGGTTGCCAGACATGAATTCGCGTGTGTGAGTTCGCCCTGAAGACTTTGTTTTTTGACGCAAACTATTTTCTAGATTATCAAGTGGATCAACAAGACGGAATCATAGTTTCTCGGAAATGAACAACTGACGGCGCGGGTAAATAGAGGAACTCCACAAGGAGGGATTCTTTCACAATTCCTGTGGCTGATACTGATTGATGAACTACTTGACTACCTCCCCCCCCCCCTCCCCCTCGAAAACCAACCAACATTTTTTAGATTATTTTCTCGGATGATAAAATATTTAACCTTGGCGGCCCACACGGTTTTAGCGCTTATTGGACAGATTTACCTAAAGAACCCTTATACGTTTCGAAAAACAATTTCGAAAGCAGGAGTCTTATGGTCTGGGGAACCTACTGTTCTAAGGGTTTATTTCTAATCGTCTTTGCTGCGACAAAAATTAACAGTGTGGAGTACACCAGAATCCTTGAACCTGCTACCGGTCTTTAATGAACACGATAAAACTGAATGGGTATTCCATCAAGACAATGCTTCCGTAAATGTTAGTTGCGAAACCAAGAATTGATTTAATCTCAACGCAACGGTATGGTCAGCATGTTCTCTACACCAAAATCCAGTGGAGAATCTCTGGGCTGTCCGTGTTTGTATAAAATAGGCAGTACGACACTGTATCCAAATTTGAAGCCTCCATAACTGAGGCCTGGAATGGAATTGAGGAAACAACGATTGAACGTGAAATGTGTTCAACAGTATTCAAAATCGGATTTTCGAGTTAATTAAAAGGATTGGAGAGGGCCTACACATTACTAAATTTAATATTTTAATTTGTCAACATGGTGCTATTGTTATACAACAGTAGAAAATCACTATTTTGCCGTTATCTGTCTGCATGTCCAATTAAAGCACATGTTTCTCTGAAAAATATACTTTAATTCATTATGCATTGATCACTTGGCGTTACCAGATTTTCCATAAAACATCATAACATCAAAAAATTTGTGTGTTGCTATTGTTATGCTCCAGAGTGTAATAAATTGCATAAATAGGAAGTAAAAACGTAATTTCAGAACATTCCTTTTAATCACTTACTCTACAGCCACAAAGTACAACCGATTACGGCATTATCGTTCTTGCCTTTCATAGATGAATACTCATAAAAATGAATGAGACAATATGAGTTCGTGACACTTTACTTTCTCTAAAAATGTCTCATCTTTTACAACTTTCAGAACGCTGATACATTATTATATACAAAAATAATATAAATGCACAGCGTGTTGCACACAATTCAATTCAAAATAATCAACAGGAAAAAACTCCAAACTATTTCTACATCCTGTCAAGTTAAATCATGCAAACAACACTTTTCTCAACTCTTCAAAAAAAAAAAATCGTTAAATCGCTTAACTACCCATTCAGTAAAAGGAAATCCGTTTTACTGGAGTAGAGACTACTTTTATTGCTACATTTGTGGCTATATTCCTGCAGTAACTTAATACCATTACTGGGCTTAGTCGACAAAATATCGTTTAAAGTCTGCTTACATAGAGGACAGCATGCTTCATGTTGTTTAGGATCGTTTGGATTTGGCAGTGGCAAAACGAGCGCCACTATACACGTATTATACATAAAAGTATGGACAAATTTGTATTAAAATTTAAAAATAAAGGGAAATAGAACAAGATATGAACAGCATGCAAATAAATGATATTTTAATTTCCAATAAAAAAATTTTACATCATGAAAATAAACACCACACACGCACAAAAAATATTCCAAGAAAAATAGGTAAACAAAAACATTTTTTTTTTGTTTTGAAAAGAAATTAAAAATAATTTTTAACAAGAAAAAAAAACAAAAGTAAATTGGTTTAGGGTTAGAAAATTTGTTCCAATTTGGTTAAAGGTACAAAAACCATTAAAAACAACACAAACCCAAATCATAACACAAATTGGGAAGGTATGACAAAAAAAGAGAAATTCGTTAGTTTTTCAGTACTCAATTTTAATTCGATAAAATTTATGAAAATATATTGCCGATGTGCTGCTCCTTTACTGTCAAATAATTTATTACTTTTACGTGAACTTTATTTTATTCATTAAATTCATTATTTACCGTAAATTTTGCATTTCTGTGGTGCAAAAAAAAGTGTATTTGATTATTGGTTACTAGAACTAGCGGCAAAGTTGTTGAATAATTTTATTTTGCATTTATTGAAAGATGGGTGGAAGTGTGATCTAATTTATTAAGCTACAGTTGATAACGAACAACAAACGAAATTGGGTTTCTTGAATACCTAAATCCTAAAAAAAATCTATTTTTTACATCCAGAAGATTCGCTACCTTATAAACAATTATATTGTGGAAACGCCAACCGATTGCCATATACCGCATTTGTATAGATTATTTCCATTGAGATATGTAGGTTGCTACTTAAGTTTTGCGATATAAGGTCTGTTCCCTGACATTCAGTGATAAAAAGTGCAGTGATGTTGGTGGGGTTAACACTTCACTGAGTTGAGGAAAGTAGATTGCTTTTGCCAAGAATGAGAAATGTCACACAATTCTTAGCACGGAGCACTCAATAGCACTGAGAAAATTTTCAGTGATAAAAAGTGCTTGAGGGGAAGTTGATTTGACAATTCAAATAGAGCTTTCAGTGTCATTTAGTGAGAACGAGTTATCACTAGTGCTCGTTAGGGAACAGACCTATGGCAACAACAGTGTGAGTATGTAAAATTTGACATTGTCATCGTAAAGTTTGACATTTTAATACTAATTGTACTCCGAACGTTTTGTCATACGAGTGCTATTTGTTTGTACAGGTACTTGGTCAAAAAATGGAATTAAATCGTGAACATTTTCGTGAGATGATTTTCTATGACTTTCGACGTGGATTAAACCAACAACAGTGTGCCGATCAACTCGCCTCGACTTTTAATAATGAAGCACCATCTCGAGTCACCATGTTTCGCTGGTGTTCCGAATTCAATCGTTGTCGCACTTCGCTACAGGACGAATTTCGTGAAGGTCGTCCTAAATCGGTTGTTGCGCTAGAAAAAAATCGATGAACTGATATTGCAAGATCGTCATGTGACACACAGTGAGATTAAGGCATGCTTGGGCATTAGGTCCACTCGCATACATTCAATATTGCATGAACATTTGGCACAAATCTAACGAAAGTTGTTCGCGCACGAAGCACTTCGAAGCAAATTATCGCCTGTTTTTTCGGAATAATTTGACATTTCGTCACCGCACCATTACAGCAACGTAGAACGGTTAATTCTGGATGGTACACCACCATTTGTTCGGCAGAAGTGTTCGGAAAAATAAGGGAAACGAATCTTAGAAGACGAATCATTCTCCACCACAACAATGTAAGCTTTCGTACATTGGCTCAAACAAGTGAATTTTTGAGCATTCAAAACATCGAGTTGATGGGACATCCGCCGTACAGTCCTGATTTGACACCCGATGATTTCTTCTTTTTTCCGCAGATCAAAAAAAAAATGCGAGGTTAACGTTTTATCAATGGTTATCAAAGTGTTCAAGGCTATGATTACAATTTTAAGATAGTTATTACTAGATTTTCTTGCAGGTCGAAGAACAATTACTGCTAGCTGTAAAACAGCTTAAAAAAAAACTACATACAGCTCCAAGGGTTAACGCACACGAGTAACTCAGTGGCTCCAGGTGCAGCTTTGTGAAACAGAATTTAATGGTGAAGCGTACACCAAATGGAGCAACTTTTCGGTACGTCTAAATTTGACCTGGAGAGTATAGGGATGGGAGCGACTTGGAGCTCTTTTATAGCGCGCTGTGATGTGCCTATTAGGAATCACTTTTTCTAAGGTGCACAATGAAGTATGTACGGCTCTTGTCCAAATATGGGAATTCGTGTCTAAGCCTGATAAGGGATTTGTAGATCAGATAGAGTGGAGTATCCCGTACATCTCTACAGAAAACCTAAGCATTTCATCACATTTTTAGCGATTGAAAATATATTGTCGGACCAAATAAGAGTGCTGGATATCTCAATACTCAAGATGTGTTTAGAGAGGGCGAATTGGGTATATAGGCTTAGTATTTTTTAAGGTACATTAAACAGCATTGAGCCTTCAATGCGTTAAACAGGACACGATTTGCTCTGCCCTAAGTGAGGATCGTAGAAATATCGTTGTTTAATGATCCGAAAATGCGTTGCCGATTGATTTCTGTAATATTTCCACGAGGTTTGGGAGTACCTTAAAAACTGTCCGCGGGTAAGGTGTACCTGTGGTTTATAAACAAACGAAAATTAGAAGCAAAGTTGACTGATATTCAAAAATGCAATAGTCAATGTTCGATGAGAAATGGAGGCAAAAAAAAACGAGCTCTGTTCAAACCCTAAGGCACAGTGTGACAACAACAATTAGTTCAGCCTGAAAATGTCAGTGGAGGAATAGTCTGTATGAGCTTATAAAGTCATATTGACTTCGATATTTGATGTCACATTCACATCTTGTTTACTTGTAAAGGCTCCAATGTCGAAATAGCTCTTTCAGCTATTAATACGATAGAGATCAGTCTTCGGTTACCGAAAGTGACAACGGAGAGGGCACGTATTGTGAAAAGATCCAATAAACATCGATCATCAAGCTTGGAATCCGCTCGTAACCCAAGGATGGCGCCGAACTGGACGACCGCGCAACATCGATTAACAGTCTTGGAGCCCGCACGTCACCTAAGGATGGATAGAGGAGATCTGTAGAAAAGGAGGGAACCACGATTAGAAAGCCGTGGCAAGAGTTGAAGATGCAGAACCCGACCAAATGAAGAGTCGGTGTAGTACACGTACTATGCCACACAAGGGATTAAACGAACCAGAGAGAGATGACAAAACAGAGCTTTGAGGAACTGTAACACTAATTGACTGAGTATAAGAAATGATTTTGTTACATTCTAACGCGTATGGTAAAGTAAAACAGGAGTGTTTCACGCTTTAGACAAGTATCATGCTCCTGGAAAGCATATATACCTAATGTACCTCTTCCTAAGAATAGAAATTGCAAAAATAGATAAAGATTTGCGTTGTTAAATTATTAAAATGTTAAGCTTATATTTTTTTATTGTGAAATTTCTTGCAAACTATACTACCTACAGGTATTTGATGTATGTGAACTTCATTTTAAATTACTTTTAGAGTGTTCTTTTTCAAGTCTACAACAACAATAACAATGCGCTAGTGTTACATATTTCTTTTGTAGCAATGCAAAAACTAAAAAAAACTGCGAGTGTAAGAAAAAAAACTAAAAATCAATAAATCATTTTATTTTTTTGACAGTAAAGAAGCAACTGAAGGCAATTCGGTGGTTTATAAAGAGAGCAGATTAAATGCATTCAATCAAAGCAATTTTTGATAAAAACTGTACTTTTATTTAGATGAATTCAATCCTATGGTGTGTTAGTGTGGAAGGCACTCTTAACATATTTTTGTTTTGTAGTTTACTTAGTGAAAGCGCAGTTAATAACGTTTAGTGCCACTCTTAAAACAACAAATTAATAACATTACTGGTGTGAGATGATGTGAAAGAAATCAAAATTAATTTTGTTTTTATATTTTTAATGAATATTCGCTAAGTAAAATTATTATATTATTGTTACGAGTACAGTTAAGTGGAAAATTAAATGACCATTTCCTTCGGAGGGGAAGTAAATTTTTATTATTATTATGCGAATAGACAATGAATGAATTGTTTTCATTGGTTAAATTGAGAGTTAACGAATTATTAATGTTTCCAATTCCTGAATTATTTATAAAATTTTTCATATTTCTTTTCTCTTTAATTTGGCATCATGTCTATCGCTAATAAATTAAATTCTAATTTTTGTTTGTCTTAAAAGATAAATTTTTAATTTTGTTTGGAATTGTACTCACCTCTGCATGGATCGTTCTTTTGTAAGAATTCATCGAGTGCTACCCATCCTCCACCGACGCGCACCATTACAGTACTTCGAAGAATTCGGACCAATCGAAGTTTTTGAGAATCGCCGAACTAAAAGATTTTTTAGTTTCATAAGTAAAACAGTTTTGAAAATTTATATCAGTAATCAGGGGCTAAGTCATGTAATGCGATACGACCAAATGAGTAAATTTTGTAGCTGAATAAGTTAAAAATTCCAATCAATATTTTACCATAAACTCGATTGCATGATTTCACCCCACGATTTAGTAACAACTTACCCTGTATTTACCCTCACCAACTTGGAATACACGGAATTTTTGCCGACATGTACAAAGCATGACCAGTCGTTTAACTTCGTCATGAATTTTATCAGCTTCCGCTGGTGGTTTACGTTCTTGCCAATCAGGTCTAAGGGCAGCTATAAATTCTTGCCAATCAATTAAACCTTCACCGTTGCGATCAAATAAGTCAGCAACAGCACCCATTTCCATTCGAGAGGTGTCAAATTCTAAAAAATTAAGGAAATAAATTATAAATTGGTAAAAATTAAACAAAAAAAAACATTAGTTAATGCTGCAGGGATTTTACTTACTGGTATTTATGATTCCATCAATAAACACATCGCGTGGTATTAGTCCATTATTATCTTTGTCCATTTTTCTGAATAAATCTGTCAGACGAGATTTTTTGTGATTCATAAATTTGAGGAACTGCAAATTGAAAATTTTCATTAAATTGATTTTTTTTGCTCAAAAATTTAATCTCTTACTCTCTTCCTCCAATCGTCCCAACTGAACTTCCGAACTCGTTCTACATCTTGCAAATACATAAGATGTTCATGAAGACGACGCTGTCTCTCCCATGCCAACATCCATACATGACGCCATTTGTCCCACAGAAGTTTGGCACGTAGAGAACGGAATTCAGATTCAGGAACATTACTAAATCAAATATTTGAAAATTAATTTCATGTAAGACATGTAACGTATACAACAACAACAGGTCCCAATTAAGTGTAACTACGTAATCTAAACTAATTCCCTACAATGGCAAATGTTTTAAGATTTTTCTCTCTTACCTTGGTGAGAACCTGGGACCATAGTGTGGCAGACGATCCCTGTCTGGAGTATCACGACTAGGACTCACACGACTACATGAAAATGAAAACACAAAAACAAAAATATTTTGTTTTGTTAATAAATACGGGACATTCACAAATACACAATAAATAAGACTTTACAAATAAAGTAACGACTGACAATTAAAAACAAA
Source organism: Leptarthrus brevirostris (assembly GCA_964036015.1). Taxonomy (NCBI): domain Eukaryota; kingdom Metazoa; phylum Arthropoda; class Insecta; order Diptera; family Asilidae; genus Leptarthrus; species Leptarthrus brevirostris. Next base: position 150,547,370 of record OZ038372.1, read on the forward strand.
TGATAATTGTAAAAAACAATATTAACCTTGTCCTGCGAGAGTTGAGGCCAGTGTCTCGTGATCCCTTGAAGCTGGACAACACAAAAATACAGAAAATTATGAAATTTAATATTTTGTTGAAATGAATTAACAGATAAAGCAATTTTTTTTGTACATTCAAAGCAAAACAAAAAACAGTAAATTAAGCAAATTAAGCATAGAAATTATTTTCAAAACTTATTTCACTGATATGAGGCATTAAAATATTTATCCATTTATTTCTTATACGGTTTTTTTTGTAGTGTCAAAAGACGTTTTACTATATTTGGTGAACCTACTCACTTGGTAGTTTGAATGCAAGATCCCCACTTGGCACCAACAACCCATTGGGTTATAAAAATCGTTAAAATTTTTACTCCAAGTTACGTTATCACTTAATAGGAGCGCTTTCCAAAACGCGACTGCAGTGTAATTCAGCGGTTAGTCGCAGTTATCGAAACAGTTATGTTAAGTTGGACTATAGCTGGAACGACTTTAGCTGTTAATGTTTTCAAATTTATTGACTGACATTTTCCAAAAATCTGTCACTCCAAATATTTGATAGTTCCCTTTATTTGAACGAGTGTAACTGCAGCTAACTCTGCTTCGAAGCAGAGTTAAGAATGGTTGACTTTCGATGTTTCTGAACACAAAAAAAGATGACCACTGTGTCGTCATTTAGCTGACTACAGAGTTTGGGAACGATCAAAATCAGCTGCAGTCTACAGTGGCCAAAAACAGAACAAAAGGCAGTGAAGCCCACACTGCAAAAACTGCAGAGATCAGCATGTCTAGGAGTCACGGGTGCCATTCGCACATGCCCCACGGCAGCTATGGACCTCCTCCCTTTACACATTTAAAGAAGGAGGCTGTCTCAAACCTAATAAGATTGCTTGGCACCAATCTCCTCTCAGCAGGCAATCTGACTGGTCACAAGAATTCAAGGATGATCCTGTGATCAACTCAATCACAGATGCTATGCCGAAAAGGCACAACTTTGATATACCATTCAAGCTGATCCGTGAGAGCAGAGATTATTGTCTCAACAACAGACATATCTTTGAAAAGGGATCTCTGGAACGGGCATCGGAGTATCCGGACCAAGAATAAGGCTGCACAAATCGCTCGGTTCTGCACCAACAATCTTTCAAGCAGAGATACATGCCAATGAATTCTGCACACGTGAAATTACTAATAGAGGTATAGGCGGTGCTAAAATATATATAATGTCCGACAGTCAGGCGGCACTCAAGGCTCTGGGGTGCTACACCTTTGAGTCTAGAATCGCCCGGGACTGCTCTCAAAAAACTGGCTCAGAGCAACAGCGTCACGCTGGCCTGGGTGCCAGGACACGAGGGTATTGAAGGCAATGAGAAGGCGGATCACCTGGCAAAAAAGGTGCGGATTCTCAGTTTATTGGACCCGAAAAGCCAACTAGCAATACGTATCAGGTCATGGGAGGACAAACGCAACCACTCACACTGGACAAATATTCCAGGGTTAAGACAGGCAAAGAGGTTTACAACCTATACAAAACAAAGAACAGAAGCGCTACTTTCACTCAGCAGACCAGATTTAAGACTCATAACAGGACTTCTAACTGGTCACTGCCCCTTGGGCTATCACCTAAAAAAGTTGGGGATAGCTGAAGATGACACCTGTCGCTTCTGTTTCGAAGAGAAGGAGACAGCGGAACACTGTCTGTCTGTCTGTCACTGTGAAGCCCTCGGCCGTATCAGGCTCAGACATCTTAGTGGGCCTTTCCCATCACCACCAGATATAGCTAAGGCAGCCCCCAAGAGATTTTAGGTCTAATTAAGGAACTAAAGCTTGACTGGGTGGCTTAAGTCTGAACTAGGATCAAGTCACAAAAGATCATCTTGGTCGAAGTGACTAAGGATGTGTGAGTCCTTGATCCACTCCTAATAATAATAATACTAGCGTTGAGAGAAATTTTAACAAGAAATGAAAAACTAAAAAAACTAAATTCATGATAATTCGTGAGAAAGAAGTAAAGGTAAAGTTGGTTAACTGCATTCTGTCATTAAATATTTATGATTTATGCAATCTTGAAAATAAAGCATTGTCCTATTCGGCCATTGCGTAAACTGTGAAATCGAATCAGGCTACGGTTAAAAATGTCGTGAAAAGGTTTTTAGATGAACAAAGAGTTTGTGACAAACCAAGAAGTGGTCGGCCTAAAGGTTCATCAAATAAAGAACTTGAAAAAAGGTTGCTGAAGCCTTCAAAACAGATTCGCGTTTTCGGTTTTCGGGGTCTTGGTTAGAGATTTAGCTAAAAAAAACCGTGCAATAATTCAGCATGTGACGCTTGCCCAGAATGTTTTCCTTTACTTTATGAGTTACATCTGGGGCAAACATTGTAAACATAACTGAATGTAAACATAACTGACTGCAACCGTTCTGATGAATAGACAAAAAAAGGTTCATTGACTTATATTATTAATTGTTAAAAGAAAGCAAATGGGTCATATTTTTAAGCAAGCATGTACAAAATTTAAGTATTTAAGGCCGCGTAAATGAAGAGAAATACAACAGTTTATTCTAAACTCAAAACGCTGTCTTTCGGCGATTAGCAATCCCTGTTCACCTAGAAAATTAGGCGTATCCCAAGTTAGTCTTGCTGTATCACTTAAGTTTGCGTAAGTGTTTGCAGAGTAAACATCTTTCCCTGAGTTAAAAACCTTTCCGTACTGTTCGGGATAGATATGTAGATACATGATCAATACAATATCCAAGCACATAAGGGGTGGGGGGGGGGGGGGGAGATGGGTCGCTTAGGGCACACTCTGCCGACTAGTAGCGAAGGGTGGATTGTGTCTTACGGTAAGTGTTCCAATGAGAAGATATTTTAATTTTCCTCAGCTGTGGGTAAATTACTGTTTGCTTTCAGTCAGACCACGCTACCCACATTACTGGCCTTAGAGTTTTCAGCAATTCCCATCAGGTTGAATCCTGAATTAGTGGATTCGGTATTCAGTAATGCTCGACGTGTAACAGCCTCATAGCTTACAGTTCCTAGAGACATCATTGATGCTTCTGGAAACATACTAATTCGCCCACACATAACACAATTACACGGATTGGTCAATACAGCACGAGAACGGTTTCCTTAGTATCAAGGAAGCTTGTGTCCTTAGAACCACACTTTCTAAAGCCCTAAACGCTATTCCACATCTTTTATCTTGTTTATCTTCGGTAAGCAATCCGCATGCTCGGCGGCCATTAGGCTAAACTAAGTCCAGACTTGGAAACGCACTGACTACGGTCACTCGAAAATACTGGACAATGTAATCCCAATCAATACTGACTATACCACTCCCAAGCCTTTCGTTGCCTGATTAATTGAAACCAATCAGAAATGTTAATACACAAAACTCCATTGAAGTCTTAAAGTTTTAAATATGAAGAGTACAAAAAACGCCAATTGAGGAAGATATTAATTTTAAAACTTTATGTTTGCGTTTTTCAGTGAAAGTAATTTTAAAAAATAATTTAAAACAATATATAAAAAAATATACAAATAAAATAAAAGAAAGTAAACAAACCTTTGTTTTCGCATAGCACCATATTCAGGAGAATGCTCGCGTAGATCTTGACTAGAACCTCGACTAAATTGCATTCAGTGCAATTTTGCAGATTGATTTTTTTTTTGTACAAAATAAAATAGACAAAGTTTATAATACAAAACACAGCGTGCAGTGCAGATCATGATAAACAGGCAGTGTACAATAAAAGAAAAGAACAGAAACATAAAAACAGAAATTATTAACATGCAAATAAAATTTAAAATAATTATCTAATCTAATTTTATGCCAAACAATTCTAGCTTAAAAATTTAAAGTTTGGAGGAAAACTTATGATTTTAATTGAAGAGAAACTTAGCCATAATTTTTATACACACGTTCTTCAAAACCTCACGAGAAAGTTTCGTAGATCTTCTTACAAATGGCATTTCAAAAGTCACACAAAAGTACTCTACTTCGAAATTTTAAAATATTACGTCTGCAAATCATTCATTACTTTTACTTAGGCATGTATTTCCAGAACTCTACTTCAACATTTTCGGTAAACTCACCAATCCTGAAATTCGAATTGTTCTCTTATTGCAACTCTAAAATTATAAAAATTGTTTTAACAGCAAATCTTACACGTAATATTTTTGAATAGAGCTTTGGAAATAGATGCCCCATGTACTGATTTTTTACATGCACAACATTCACGTACATACCGACTTTACTGACCCGAAATCCTCTCAACATAAAACAAAATACTACTTAACCTGTTACCTCCTTAGGATTTGTACTTACACAGGTGTTTTTCCAGTACGGACAGGTTTGCGAGCTTCCTTGGTACCAGCCAGTGGTTGTTTTGGCTTGCAAGCTCGATCAACTTCTGGCTGGCGCCGAGCAGTATTCTCCATAAATTCTTTATGGTCAGAAATTAATTGTTCCAGTGGTGGTATTTCATCCGGAAGTGCCTCTCTTTCAAGATCTGACCATAAAATTAGAAAAAAAAATGAGAATTTGAGCTTCTAAAAATCAATCTTACTCATACTTATCAAAGTTGATTCTAATCCTGCTAGCCAAGCAAGTAATTCTTCAATGGTGTCATCAAGATCCTTGAGAGATTGCAATTGATTGCGAAGTTTCGTTTCACGGCTAATGGCCCATTGCGAGACTTCTTCCCATCGTGATTGAATTATGGTCATCCAGTTTTTGATAATAGGAATAGCGTCAGGATGAGCTTTATCAAGAATTGTTTGTGCTAATTGCAAAGTATCGTTTTTATCACGCTCTTTTTCACGCAGTTCGATCATAAATTTGGAATGCATTTCTAACAGCTCACGGGCAGTATTCTCATCATCTGGTGCTGCTTGAGCATATCGAAGTTTTTGCTCGGCTTCTGAGAGCCATTCAAGCAACATATGAACCGCTTTATGTAGCCGTTCAGCTTCACGCAAGGCCTCTTGTAATCGAACTCCTCTGCGTGAACTTAAAGATTCAACATCTTCCCAAAGGCTTTGAAGTTCATTCAAAAATTTAGAAATATCTCGGCTGTCTTCAGATCTCTCCAGATCACGTCCTGTCCTTAGAACACTTTGCATTTGTGCAGATCTTTTCTGCAGGTCGTGTTCAAGATGTTTATGATTTTCAACCAAAGTTGTAACTGTTTCGAGATCACCATGAACTGGACCTTGTTCAGCCAAACGAGCCTTTGTTTTCTTAAGCCAATCTAATAGCGCTTGTAGAGCATCTGAAAATTGTCCAGAAAGCAAAAGTGCTTCTTCTAGTTTTCGTTGACGTTCCACACTCTTTGAGCACACACGAGTCCAACTTTCTTTGAGTTCGATCAACATTTTCGATATCACCGGCTCGTCATTCTTAGGAGCCCTATCAATGAGACTCTTTCCTGTGCGCATTGTTGTGTCATATTGTGCCTGTTTTGCAGAAAGAGTACGCTGTGTTTCCTTTAGTTTATCCAAATGCTTCTTAATCTTCTGCGAATCATTGCTGGATGTAGCTTCGTGAGCGAGATTATCAAGAGTTGTTTCAGTTTCACTGAGCCACTGAATGAGACCAGACCATGCGTCGTGGAATTCACGAGCTTCTTTATAGCCATGATCCAGTCCTCTTGTGCGTTCTGCAGCTTTTGCAACAACACGCTCCCACCTGTGCTGGACTGATACTAAAAGATTTTTAATCAAAATAACATCTTGTTTTTGACTGAAATATTTCAAGTGTGTTCCTTTCTTGTCTAAGAGAAGCATAGCTTCTCTGTGAGTACTAACATCCTTCTGTAGAATTTTATGTTCTTCGATTTGTACTTGAATTGTTTCCAAGACACGGGAAACCGGGGCTGCCGTTGCAAGCTGCTTTTCAGCTGCCGTTAACCATTCAACGAATGCCTGTAGCGTGTCATGGAATTCAGTAGCTTCCTTGAGAGCAATTTCGAGTTTGATTTTCTTATCTGAAGCTCTGGAAATAACAGCATCCCAGCGTTGTTTCAAAGTTCGCAAAATATGTTGCAAATTGCTGGATGGTGCCTTCATCTGAGTTTGCTTTTTAATATATTCTAATCCTTGTGCTTGTAGTGTTTCCACCTTAGGACGATTTTCTTCCAATTCGTTGTATACTTCCATGAACCGCTCAAGTTGTTCGGTTGCTGTTTCAGGCAATCCACCAACTGGTTTGCTTGCTCCAATTACACCATCAACGTCACCCAACCAACCTAGAATATCTTGGACTTCAGCAATAAAGCCTTGAGCCTCACGGAGAGCCTCCTCCAATTCATGTTGGCGATCGGATGCTTTTTGTAGCAAATATTTCCATTGATCGTTAAGTTTTTTGAGTTTTTCTTGAGTAGCTGATGCTTCTAGTGAGCCCTTTTCAGATTCAATTAGTTGTCTTCCAGCATCATTTAGGGTGTCGACAGAGCTTTGATGTGCTTGAATGTCGTTGGCAAGAACTTTAAGTTTGGCAAGTTCGACTTCGAGAAGTTGAGGATCTCCTGGAATCTGATTAAGAATTTAAAATATAACACTGGCTTAGTATATATCGCACAAAAAAACACTTACTGGTTTTAGTTGATCAAGAGTACTGTCAGTTCTTCCAATCCAAACCAACAGTTCATTAAGAGCATGTTGGAACTGTCCTAAATGTAGTAGAGCATGTTCGAGTTGCTTTTGACGTTCAACCATGCCGCGTAGAAGATTTTCCCATCGACGATTGACAGAACTCAATGGTTCACGTATAGCTGCAGCCTGTTCTGCTGAGGTTCTCTCTGTTAATTCACTAGCTTGTCTATGATGAATAGAATTTAATTGAAAGATTAGAAAATAATTATTGAAAACCAATAATAACAACAAGCAAGAACAGGTTACAAACACAACGGTTATGCAAAAATGTTAATGGAAGGGAGATAGCACTTACTACTCCGATTAATATAATTTCATAGTTCTGTAGAATCTCCATGCACTTAAATTGTGTAGATAAGCTAGGAGTATAAATGGGTTTTTGTAGTGTTTGAATTGACAGAATTTAATACTTTTATTATCTAAGAGTTTCAGAGCATAAAAAGTCGTTTTAAGTTATAGTTTTACATTCTCTTGCAAAATGGAGCAATATTTGAAGGGAAATTGTAAGATTTTAGGAACGATAGACAGATAGAAAAATGATGTTGCTAGTTATTATCGCTATTAAGTTAACGCTGGTCACAGGAAACAGTCTTAGTCCTTAACCCTTTTTATGTATTGTTTCTGGCCTTAATTGGCACGGAATGTCTTTTTTTATACGATGTGGCCAAATCCTAGGGGACAACCCTTTGATGCCTTAGCATGGTTTTGGCCGGAAGGGAATTAGAGTAAGGGAAGTGAGGAAACTTGAGTCTTGTTTTTGCATTACTGCGAGCTAGACAACAGTCCAGAGACGGAGTGGATTATTTTAATTTCTTAATAAAGACCCACAGGGAGATCTGGTCTCAAACCCGGGACCCATGGCACGCCAATGTCTTACAAATTTGTCAAAGTTCCTAAAAGGGACCTATTCGCATCTTAAAAATAGATTTCTTTGAAGAAATTGCTAAGGCAATGACCTATTTAAGAAGCTATACTAACCAAAATGTTGGTTAGTGCTTTTCACGAAAAAGATGTTAAAACGGATTGAGATGATGACAATTAGTTTAAGCTGTGAAGGGGTTCGTTTACTGATGATCATGGTTACCAAGGAACAAGTCTGAAAGGTCAGAATGATATCCAAACCCTTCTGGTTACTACGTCGTTTAGTCCACCAACTACTGCATGCGAAATAATTCATTAAAAAGGTTGACGCGTTATTGGAGGACGGTGACTGCTATGGTGGTTCTCAGTGCTAAATGTTTCGAAAGTTAAAATCGTCGACAAAAAGCATCTTGGAAAAAAGGACTTCTTAATCATAATATCTTTCCGGGTCTTCTCTGTCTAGTTTTTTTATGCGTAGATCTATTCGATGACAAATATTGCAAGTGTACAATTTGAGTTAGTCTGCGTTAGTCTTTAGCGTAATCTGTTGTCAGCGGAAAATGGCCATGGGTCGCCTTTGCTTGGATCCGAATCTGCGTCCCTAATCAGAGAATTAGTTAATCCATACACTGGCGAAAATTTTTCCGGATCTCAATATTGGAACAAATTAAAAAAAAAATTTATAAACACAACAATTGGAATTTTGTTGAACACATAAATATGATGGACAATATTTCCAGGGCTTCAGACATTATATAAAATTAAAAACATCAAAACCTCTGAGTTAGATTCAGTGTTTGTTATTAGTAAACAAAATTTAAAGAAATCTCATGCTCCCTTAATGCTATCAGGAGAATGCGCACGGAAATGGAATAAATTTTTGAAAGGGGAATTCATAAAGCCTTCATATATTAAGCAACATTTTAATAGCCTATTGCAGATCCAAAAGCCTCATTAGTGAGCAGCAGCAACACTGAGACCCAAATATAACCAATGAATTTGTGTGCGTAATGATTCCTGTAAGCAATTTTGCCAAACGATTTTGATCTGCATATCCAAAACTTCCAAAATAAATAAACACAAAACAATTATACTTGGGCCTTCAGAATTTCCTTCTTAAAAATTGTTTTGTAAAACGTGTTATGTATGTCAGGATACTCTACACTGAAACTAGCATAAATAATTAATACAGCGAAATGGGAAGCAAGAACGATAGGCTTCTAACACTTAGCGATGACACAAGGAAAGTGCAAACCATGCTATTAAAAAAAATTTTTGTTGTTTTGCATCGAGTCCATTGTCATAGTTTGCACCCTCAATTATGCAATAAAACTATACAAACAAACAAACAATGAATTCTTAAAAATATTTAACGCTTGCCTGTCCAACAATCTGGTGATACATAGTTACAGGAGTCACGTTAATTCATAGAGGATTCGATTAGATTCAAAATTGCACCAACATGTGCAGTTGTAAGTTAATATGTGGAGAGTGATACAAATTTTAAAATATTAGTCATCTCAGAAATTGTTAAAAATTTTGTTTCGAAATGCCTTACCTATTCAATGCCTCGACTTCAACCATATGAGGATCGACGTCATCTTTGAAGTGTTTCAGTTGTTCAATTTGTTTCTTAACGGCTTCAATATCAGATCCAACTGGACCCAAATTGGCAAATCGATCTTCAGCTTTGCTGAGGAATTTCAAGAGATTCTGTAAAGTTTCGTGGAATTCCATAGCCTTCTCCATCGCATCAATTAGATTCTCCTCTCGCTTAGCGTATAGAGCAGTGATATTATCCCAGGCATGATCCAAGTCTTCAATGTGTTTCTTTACTTCTGGTTTATCTGGTTCACCGCAAAGTGACATCAAATTTGTTCCGGTGCGGCGCACCTCTTCGACTTCTGGCTTGGTTTGATCAATTTCGTGACGAATTTCCTGCAAAGCGACTTGTTGTTTTTGAATATCTTGTGGTTGGGCTGCTGGCGGCTCTTGAGATGACAAAGTTTCTTCAAGTTCCTTTAATGTTTCCATGACAGCTTGTAGCTGTCGCCAGAATTTCTGAGCCACGCCAAGTGTATCGTCCAAAGACGAACCTCGTTTTGATGTTGCTTTTTGAACGTCGTTCCACAAATTGTTGAGCTTTTCAAGTTTTTTCTTTATATCTCGAACGGCTGGATCAGACTTATTACCTGCCTTGGCAATAACATCATTTGCAGCACGTTGCACAGCCGCAAAAGCTTCACCACGTTTGTCCAAATCATCAATAATGGCTGAGTTGTCATCGATTTGTTCCTTAATTTTTTGTGGAAGTGCTGAAACCGGGTCAAGTTGATTAACTTGTTCAACTGTATTGGCAAGAGCTCTGAGCATTCCTTCTAGTTTATCTGAAAATTGACTTGATTCTTGCAGTGCATTTTCAAGGGCTTGTTGTCGCTCTCGCAATTCAGTTCGTAATGCAGCATATCGTGCATTATCATGATCAAGGATGTCGTGAATCTTGGCGGAGTCGTCCTCGGCAACAAGAGAAGCAAGTGCTTCTCCAGTCTTATTCAATTTATCCAAAAGAGGTTTGTGTTCTGCAATAGATTGCAGCAGACGTTCGTTCTTGTCTTGTTGAGCAGTTATTTGATCTGGTCGAAGTGCAGGCATGCTAAGCATTGCAATTTGATGTTCCATATCATCTAGCCAAGTTACTAAGCCATTGTGCGAATCGGCGAAATGTTCAGATAGCGGAAGTGCTTGCTCCAAGATTGACAAGCGTTCACTGCACAGTTGTGCGACAGTATCGACCACCTCTTTGAGATCTTCTAATTTCTCTCGCAAAGCGACAGTATTTTCATTTTGCGGAGATTCACGCACCACTTTTTTGGCTGATGCTGTGACATCTCGCACACGTCCCTTTTGACTTGAAATATCATCATTAATTGATCGATGTTCTTGGAGTTGAGCCCGGACCAATTTCGGTTCCATTGCTGGTAAGTCGGCCTCACGAAGGTTGGCATCCATGTCACGGAACCATTCTAGAAGTTCATCAATATCTCCAGTGACTTCTTTGGCTCGTTGGTTACTCAAATGCAAACGTTCAGCCTTGCGTTGTATCTGCTCGGCAATGGCATCAAATCGGCGATTGTCTCTAGTAACTAAACTCTCAATGGTTGAAGCACCTTCTCCAGGGGAAATTTGGCAGAGTTGTGGTCCTACTAAATTGACTTGTTCTAGAACTGGCCGCATTTCAGTTAGTTCAGTTTCGAGGCGAATGATATCATTTTGACGTGGTTCACCAGTAGCCAGTGTACTTTCGGCAGCCTGCATCCAGTCTACCAAACGATTGTGAGCTTCATGGAACTGTTGTACAAGCGGTAGAGCTTCCTGGGCATGTTTCAATAAGTCGCCACCTTTATTTGTTAATTCACCATACCGACGCTGTAGAGAATCCAATTTATCCTTGAGTTGAATGGCTTCATCCGATGAAATGTGTTTCATGAGTTCTGAGCCTGTTTCAATTGTGGATTCAACGTTAGGAGCATGATTGGCGATGTTTTCGTTTAACTCAACCAAGTGATCCATTTGTTCGAGCAATTTGTCTGTATGTACTGGAATTATACGATATCTTTGAAGTTCCTTTTCCATGCTCTCCATCCAGGCGACTAGCTCTTGATAAGTGAGTACCAAAATTCGCAGTCCTTGTTTAGACTCGGAAAGTAGGTGTCCTACATGGTCACTGGCATCTACCAATGAAGTATAGCGGTCGGTTGTTCCACGAACCTTATCACCTAGTCCTGTTGCTTCGTCGTCTCCAACAAGTTGCATTAACTGTCCGGCAATATCTGCTAAGTCAGTAAAGTCGGGTTTCTTGGAAAGTATCTCCTCATGGAGCTTGTTATGTTCTCTGATTCTCTGCTGAATCTTTTCTTCGTCTGTTGGGATGAGTTCCATATTTTTAACAGCTCTTTCAGCGTTATCCAACCAACGAATTAATGGCAGTAGTTTATCTTGGAATTGTTTGGCCACGTCCATGGCTTGTTCTAAGTCATGTTCACGGTTTCTGGCGGCATCGGTTAAAGCATCAAATCTATTCATGAGTTCCTTTAATTGACGTTCAATAGCAGCTTTTTCAGATGGTTCACAATTAGCTGCGACTTCCTGACCCAAATTAAACAAGGAAGACATAGAATTTTGTCGATCGAGGAGCATTTTCTTTAAGAACTTTTGTTCCTGAAGCTGAGCTTTAACAACCTTATAATCAGCACTTGGCGGTTTCTGATTGGCAACCATTTCTTCAGTGTCAGACAACCATTTTGAAAGACCATCAAGAGCTTCTTGGAATTTGCCTGATTGAAGGAGAGCAACATCAAGGCGACGATCGCGTTCATTCATGCGCTCTTTCAGATCGTTCCATCGATCGTTCATTCTTTCAAGATCTTTTTCAATTACAGAAGTATTTACACCACTTTGAGCTGATCGAACCAAGTCACGGCCCAATTTATTAACTTCGTCAACATTTTGAGCAAGAGGTTCAACAGTTCTGTTTCTAAATCTACGGAAGTCTTCCTGTTGGTTCCTGATTTGTTCTAACTCGGAACTGACAGGTTTCATTTTCTTAAGCTCGGTTCCAATTTCTTTGATATCTTCCAGGACGGCCGTATGGATGTCATAGAATTTCTGGATTGATTTTAATGCACTCTGTAGGGCTTCTTCGTGATCTCGTGTACGATTTTCTAGACGCCCAAGAGTCTTTTTGAGACCAGCAACTTGCTCACGAGTTTGGACGGTATCTGGTGAGAACCCAGAATCAACTAAGGTCTCCCCGCATCGTTCAACTTCGGCAAGACGGTGTGCTGTTTGATCAATTTTGTCTAAAATTACTGAAGTATCCTTAATCTGTTGGAGAATTACTTTTACTTCACGTGCTGGTGGTGATAAGTTGTCGACCAAATTTTCTAAATCTATCAAGTCGATGCCCAAATTCTTTACTTGTTCGTTGAATTGGGAGACAGCTGTTGCGGCTGATTGGAGTTGTCCACAGCGATCATCTAATCTTGATTGCAGGTCGGAAATGCGATCTCCAATTCCGTCTACTTCACTTATTAAGTGATCAGCATTGCATCCAGCTGCAGTACTTTCAGCGACAATATCGCCTGCCATGACTTTAAGGGATTGCAATGGTTTTTTCAAAGCGCTTACATCTTCGCGAACTGCTTTAACGCGTTCCAATAATTTAGGATCTTTGCTAGCTCCACCCAATGCATCATGGGCAGCCAAACGATCTTCGCAACGGCCAACATTGTGATCCAAGTTACGCAGTTCATCATTAAAGTCTCCAAGGCGTCTTGAGCATGTTTCTAGTTCCTGGGCGCGGTTAAGAAGGTCATTGTTTAATCTTTCCCACCGTTCTCGCATATCTTGCAGTTCTCCCTTTACAGGTTCCTTATCAATATCGCATGCGCCTAAGAAGCTATCACCAAGGCCTTTAGTGTTTTCATATTCTCCAGAACGTTTCCAAACTTCACTTCGGAAGGCTTGCAAATCTCGTAATCTCTGGTCGAGTTGAGACTTTTTCAGGACACCTGGACGCAAGTCTGCCAATTTGTCTTCAGCAATTCTTAGCCACGACAAAAAGGTCTCGGATGTTTGACTATATTTTTTGCAGTGTTCCATGCATGTTTGAAGGCGTGTGTGCCTATCAACAGCATCGCGTCTTAGTTTTTCCCATTGTTGTTGAATGCGTTCCAAATCTCTCTGCACTGTTCGATCTGTTGTAGCACCCGCACGTTGGTTCAATTCTCTACCTTTGTTCAGGAGCATTATGATTTCATGTTCACGGGCCATGACTTCTCGATAGATTGGCTCATGAGTGTCGATTTGATGTTGCAAAGTTGGTTTGTGTGCAGACACTAATAACCTGTCCGATAAATTGGACAGTTCTCCGGCCAACCATCCCAATGTCTTAGAGCAGCTTTCGGCAAATTGACGGCCATCACGAAGAGCACCTTCAGTTTCTGCCTTCTTTGTATCTAATTTCTTTTGCAAGGCCTGATATTGTTTTTCTAAAGCTCCCACTCTTGCGTTAACATCAGCTCGAGAAGCTGGGTCGCCTAATACTTTGCAAAGAGCGGCTGCAGCTTGTTCAGCATCGGCCAGTAGTGGTCTTTGGCCTTCTAATTGGCGCTCCAAATTCTCAATTTTGCGCAGATTTTCTTGATGGTCCCGATCTACTGGTAGAGCGTCGAGGTTATCGCTTATATTTTGCAAAGCTTCACGGAGTCTGCTTAGGGCAGCATCGAATTCTTTACTGCTATCAGCAGCTCCCCCCAAACTGTTGGCACGTTCATCGAGCTTGTTGACTAAATCGTCCCACTTGTTTTGAACGTCACGCAATTTCTTGCTTACAGCTTGCCCTTCAGGGGATGTTTCCTTTAAGCTATCCAAAACAAGATGGCCAACATCTTGAAGATGATTAAGTTGAGGTTGCTGTGTGCGGAATTCTTCCCGCAATACTTGTACTTGCTGAACTTGACTCTGCACCATACGAGGATCGGATGAAATTGGTCCAAGGACTGTAAACATTCGTTCTTTACTATTCAGCCAATTGTTCAAGTTATCATGAGTGTCTAAGAAATCACGGAATTGTTCTGAGAAGTTGATGCGGTCCTTGCATAAATCGCTTAAGCTCTTCCAGCGATCGGCAACTGTTTCTAGTTCAATACGAAGGCGTTCCGCTCCAGGAACATCTGGTTTACGACGCAAAAGATCTTTAATTTGAGCTTTGCTGGAGTCAAGTAAACTCTGTTTCTCATACATGTCTTCGAGGACTTTTCTAGCTTGTTTAGTACACCTTTCGGCTTCATCCTTAGCGCCAATAGCCTCTTTGGGAACTTGGCGCTGAATCTTGTCGAGGAAAGCTGAAAGAGTTTTTAGACTTTCTTGATGCTTCTTGACCTCCTCTCGTAGACTATCCAGTTCGTTTTGACGATCATTCAGACGTACTCCTACCAGACCGTAGCGATTGTTGATTTCGCTAAGTTGTTGCTGTATTGGTGACAATTCTGATAGTTGGAATCCATCTTGAGATGAGCGACGACTACCAAAACCACTGGATCCTGGTGAAAGAGGCGAAATAGATGGACTCATATGCACTCCTTTGGTTGGGCTTGGTGTGCGAGCATCACCTGACATACGACGAAGTGGACTTACGCGTTTGATAGGACTGTAAGTTGAACGTTTCCTTCCGGGACTTTCAGGTCTTATAAGAGCATCATACTGTGCTCCCAAGTCGTTTACTTTATCGATAGTCACACCATAGTCTCTATAGTCTTTTACGATTGGTTTTAGCTCTTCGCTCTGTTGCCGTATTAATTCAATGTCTACAGCAACAGGAGCTAATGCGTTGGTGCGGGCTTCAATGCTCGCCAGCCATGCTAGAACTTGATCTTTAAGGTTTTCATAAGCATGTAAATGTTCTGCTTTCTGTTTAGATAGTTTTGCCTTTTCGTCTAACGAGGCGTCGAGATTCCTCCATTGATTTTCTAGGGCCTTTACACGATCCCGAACTGGGCCGGTATCGGTAACATCTCGCGAGGAAATAAGATCTTTGCCTCGTCGAGTGCAGTCCTCGAATTGTGGTCGAATTTTATCTTTAGTTCTAGCCATTTCATTCATTCTATGAGCCAATTCATCAGCTGGAAGAGATCCGAGCTCTCTACTTTCTAGAGCCTCTTGAAGTATGCAAAGCTCTTGCTCAACAGTTGAGCTTTCTTGATTGAATTTAGACAACTGTGTTAGTGTATCTTCTAGGAATTCTCCTCGTTTTATAACCTTATCGAGCAATTTATCGAACTTTCCAGTCACGTCTTGTAATTTCCCTTCGATTTTCTTAGCAAGGCGAGCATTTGATGCGGTAGCCATTAGATCATGTGCAGATGTTGTTACACTATCAATGCTTGCTTGATGTGATTGAAGGTCTGCCAAGAGACCACGATGTTCTCGAACCTGTTCCTGTAATCGCTCTTTGATCAGAGAAGCTGGACGGAATTGTAGCTTGAATTTATCGTCGGCTTGATTAACCCAATTCACGAGACCGTCCAAAGCATCCTGGACGCCTTGTGATTGGACAAGAGCTGTATCCAGTAATTTACAGCGATCTCCAAGAGCTTCCAGATACTGATTGTATTTGTCTTTTAGTTCTTCAACGGGTACCTCCAAAGCAGAAACTTCGGAGGGACTTAATTGACCAGACAGTGATCTAAGGAGAGTATCTAAAGCTTGTTGTGCATTATCTACCAGTCTTCCTTGAGCAAGGAATTCATTGTGTAGAGATTTAGCCGCATTCATCTGATCTTGAACGGATTGAGGATCAGCAGCTACTGGATCGGACAACACCGAATTAACACGTGGTTGTACTCCTCGAAGCCATTCCCTTGCTTTTTCTAATGCATCTTGGTATTCTCGTTGACGCCCTCCAAGTCCTGATAGACGATCGGAGAGTGCATTGGCACGATGAAGTAAGTCTTTGTATTGAGCTGAGACAAGTGAAACTTCTTGTCTAATAGGACTTTCGGCAGTAGTAAGAGGTTCAATGTGTGGCAACCTTTCTGGCAGAGATGTTCTAAAATCATTCAGAACCGCCAAGAAGTCTTTACTTTCATCAACGAATTTTTGTGCAGCCATTGTAATGAATCGCAGATCGGCCTGGTGAGCAATAACATCACTTACGAATTCTCTGATCGAGTCAGATTGCGATGATAGGCGAGTCAGATCAGATAGTGATCGTTCTTTGTCTTCAAGCGTACGCCTAGCTGATTGAAGCCATGTTGAAAAGATATCGAGTTCCGAGCGAAGTTTGCTTAGCTCATCTCGAGCAGCCTCAAGACGTTTAAGTAGTCGGAACGTACGATCGATAGACCGATCAACACGTGTTCGCAGCTCTCGACCAGAGTTTTCAAGTGTTGTGACTTCTGGTGCACTTAGTACATCTCCTCCTGTTAAAACGATTTGACGTACTTGTTCCAAACAAGAGGCAACTGGACGCGACTGACTGTCGATTTCATCTTTGATTTGCTAAAGAATTTATTGAAATTTTGATAAAAATTTAATTTTGGTAAAAATGTGATCCTCACCTTGAGCGAATTAATTTGATTCCGCAACTCGTCAACTTTTTCTTTCGGTCCACCAATCCTTGCAATTTTTTGTTCGATTGTTGTAATCCACTTAAGGAGTCCAGTGACGGTTTCTTCGCATAAATTGAATTTTTCGAAAACCGCTTGCTAAATTTGTTAAAATAAACAAAAAGAAATTGGACAAAGTGTTAGCTTTTTTTGACTGTTTTCGTCTACACGAGGGAGGGAAAGCAGAAAAAATACTTGAAATAGCTGTGATTAAAGTAATAACCAAAAAATGAACAGAAACAAACGTTTCTCTGCGATTGCGTCGAGTGATATTGTCGTAAAGTATGAATTTTATGAATAAAATATTTCACACATAAAAAGCAAGAAATAATAAAATTTGCTTTGATTGCGCGTAAATTTTAGCACACCGTAACCTACCGCAGAACACCAACATGCTTTTTTTTGCCGTGGACACAAATTGCTGCCTTGTGTAATTTCAAACACACAAACACACGTACAAGTAAGCATGCAACACACAAATACTTAACACAAATTTGGGGCTTTTCCACACACACATACACAATTTCATGCTGTTAGTAGTTGGTAAAAATTATTAAAAATGTTATATTTTTTAGAATTTAGTGTAAACACCTGAAATGAAAAGAGATAGAGTAAAAAAAACATCAAAATTCGTGAAAAATAAATATGGCTGTAAAAGAATAACAATCTTAAGTTTACCTGGAAAAGATTTCTAACACTTATCTTGGCGATTTTGAATTTAAATAAAGTAAACTATGTTGGACTGACTTGATGTAATGAGCGGGAGCATTTTCTTGTTCAAAAGTGTAAGTGAAAGTGAAGTGGTTTACGTGTCAAGTCCATCATAGTTTTGTGCAACATGCATAAAACCTTAATGCTAACTAAGACTATAAATGAATGGTAAAAATAATATGAAAGTCTACGTTTAAAGCGGGAAAATGTTTGACAAATTCAAGAAACAGAAATAACAGTAAAAGAGGCAAAAAGAATTCCGCAAAAAATTGCTGAGGCCATTAGTGATGGTCATGTCGATGGATGCATAAATTATGGTTATGATGACCACAAAGTAGTTACTTAAAGCATTTTCGCTAGATTAAGATGAGTTTTTTTTTTTAATTCATTTATGTATTTATTGTCAATCGACGTAGATCCGTATGCGCCATTTTGTCTTCGTATTAGCAACAAACATGAAATGGATGTATCAATCGAAAACGAAGAAACAAAAACGTATGAAAAAGACATTCTCAAGCTGAAAAAAGTTTTTTTTTTATAAATTAATTCAAAATGTGTTAGAAGAAAGCTCTTTCGATTATTAGAAGAAGTAAATAGTTAGACACCACCAGAGAGATGATAGACGAGTAAATGAAAGGAAGATAGAAAAACACTTGGTGTAGGTAGAGACATTTGTAGGATGCTTCTTTACATGCAACAAGCTCAGATATTTTGGGAGAACTTTCCGTTTTTCATGCTTTTTTTTTATATAAATTACTTAATACATATTTCCTTAAGCTGTATGCAAATTATATACATGGAAATCAAAAATTTTGTGGAATATGCAAGGTAAGGGGTTTAAGGTAATATGAAAAAAAAACTTAAATAGCTAACTTGCATGCATCTTTGGAATGGACCACAACTACAAAGAACTATTATCGATTTTAGGGATGCACAGACTTGTTAAGGTCAAGGACCACTAGATCCACTGTGACTTATGGGAGGACCGCCAAAAAAAAACTTGAAAGTTATCTACCATATAAGTTACATTCCCATCAGCTCCTCACTCACCTCGAACTCGTTCGTTATTCCATGTGCAAATATTAGGTCTGTTCACGTAGTTAGTTTTGGGTAAATGCATTATGATATTTTTACCCAAACGTGTTCACGTACTCATGAAATGGGGGAAAATTTGCTGACGTAAAATTTCCCCTACTTTAAAATGTTAGTCCAAATTTACTCGAAGAAATAAGTTGAGTACTTTTGTTATAAAGGCACTACTTGTCACTTTGACAGTTATTGCTTTAGTTTTTGTCCACGACTACTCAAATTTGTTCACGAATTCTTGGTATTTGGTAATTTCTCCTATTTAAAATTTTTACTCAGGATATTTTAGATCAAAAAGTACGTGAACAGACCACCTGTTAATAACTGGGCTGTGGAAGTAATGTCAGCTGGTTCATCGATGGCCAATGAAAAGTAGGCAAATCTTTTTGAATAAGATATTAATTGGTCCTTATCACATTTTCTGATATTGCAGTAATTTTTCTTCTTTTTTTAGCAGCCGTTTCAAGGCAATCGTTAACGAAATTTCCGCCTGATATGGTCGGTACCTTTTTTCTATAAGGCGAGATATTTTAAAACTTATTTCTATTGCAATTTCCGAATCTTGAACAGCGTTAAAAGCAAAAAGGTCCTGTGTACTGTATTTTAAATCCATTAGTGAGATAAGAACCCAAGCTTTGAATTAGTAGAAACCATTCTTATGTAGGTGGGACAGTTTAAGTCCTATCGAGAAGTAAAGCAAAATTTTCTGCAGCTGCCGCATGCGGCCGTGGCTTGTGCATCTCTGCTCTATTTAATTGAAATATGCACATGGAATACGCTTGAACATTAATGTAGAGGTTGAATGATATTCAATAATTTATTATTTATGATATTTTTTCGGGTAATATTTGTCAGTTTAAAGCAGGGTACGAAAATGCTCACTCGTGAGTACTTACAGCTTACTCAAACTGGCTCTTTACTCTAAAATAAGTGCATAATAATGTTTGAACGCATAAGCAAATCAGAGCGCGAGGATCTTTGTTTTTAACGATTGCTCATGCTCAGGAGTCATGGTAATCGCGTTCCAGTTTTTTCCAAGAGTTTGAGCAGCAGCCAGTATTCTGAATTACTCATGCTTGCTCTTCAGTAAGAGCAAGTACGACTGAGTGAGCACAAGAAAGATCGAACATAAAATTTTTTTGAACATTGTGTATGCGACATTGGAACTATTTACTAATTGTTGTAAAAAATTGGTGTCAGGAGGATCAGTGACTGTGTCAAAAAAAGTGACTAGAAAATAAGCATAAACACAATAAGGCATAAAACAAGTGAGTTCAGTAGGAGTGTAATTACTTCATATTTATCATACTGCCGCTTATTTTAAGGATGAATCCTGAAATGTTTAAAGGATTTCAATATTGATTTGTTCTAACACCTACGAGGAAATAACTAAAGGAGAGGCCGTAGCGTATAAAAACCATGTGTGTGAGCATGGCAAATTCTCTTTTTCTGCGGGGAATGAGGAGACAAGCGACACCAAACTGGTCCACTGGCTCTCAATTTTGTTTACGTTTCTGCGGTTCGAAGTGAAATAGAGAAATAAAAAGTAAGGAATATTTCATATTCTAACGATAAATATATATTTAATTTTTGAACTGTGAAGTACCAAAAGTGTGTCAAAATAATTTAAGACAATTTATTATTAATATCATTAACAGGGAAAAGTGCGTTTCTTTTCAGAAAATGAAGTGCTCAGTGAAATCCGCCACAATGTTCCTGGAATATCTTTTCACATGTAAATTAAACAAATTTATTGCAAAACACTTAAACCGAGTGTTTAAAGAAAATTCCCGCTTACTCCATCGAACGAAATTTTGTTGACATATTTTGTAATGGTTAGCATTTAGTTCAGATTTTAGTTCCATTGTCGTAGGTAAAAATGAAAATCGAAAGGGGCTCTTGAAGAAACTCGTTCTATTAAAGTTTTATAATTTACGTGGTCGATGTACAATATTTAGCCGAGGAGAGCTTCGCCAAATTTTAATAATTTATTATTTACTTGAATATTTTAAAATACGCGGCAAAACGCCCGCAAAATACTATTTTAGTCGCCTGCTTTACACTTATGAGATTGTATGCATATAAATCTCACACAAGCTGAAAATTTCCACGCTTTTCTGAGGTAAGGTCCTCTCCTTTCGTTACTTTTTCGTAGTCTAACAGAACTGACAATGGCGCCAATATCATCAAAGCCAGTAAAATTCTTCAGGAAATTTCTTCAGAGCGCATGTGTGAAGAAATAAATGTCCCCGATAGTACCACAGATCGAAGTGATGAGAACATCCACTCAACATTTGCTTAGATATTTTCCATCGTGCGATGTGCTGCTTTTACCATTCAATTGGCAGCACACGTTGTTTTAAGAACGGAAGCATTGCAGAGTATAATAGATGAGTGCAGAAAAGTAATTAAAACAATGAGAAGATCAGTCAGTGAGAGCTGGTGAAAATAATTTACAAATGCCAGTTTTGGACAATGTAACGCCCTGGAACTCCACCTTTGAGATGAAGAAATCACTGCTTAAATTGAAAGACGTCTATGAAAATTTGGAAGGAGGAGATCACATATTAGAATTTCACTGGGATTTTGTGGTTCATTTCGTTCGCTGACTAAATGCATAAAACAACTACAAAGTCAACAGTATGTAGTCCGCGACTGTTACAGGGAGTGGCTCTGTTGCGAAGTGGAATTAGAAGACTTTTGCAACAAAGGAGGAAGTGGGTCCAATTTATTTTATTGGTTGAGCGGCACGAACTCAATGCCATGGTTCCCGGGTACGAGACTGGGCTGTTGTCTATTTCGCAGAGCTGCAAAAACAAGGCATTCAAGTTTCCTCACTCCCCTTACCCTAATTCCCTTACGGAACAAGCCATACTAACGCATCAAAGGGTTGTCCCCTAGGCTTTGCCCACATTGTAGAAAAAACTGAAAGCTACAAGTGCAGCACAAACCGCAATAACCCAAAAAAACTTTAAAACAAAAGTTAACCATGCTTGCCAATGAAAAAATTGCTTCTTTGGACACCTTTTACCTTCGATATTGGAAAGCAAAACTATAATTTTCAATGGCAGGTTCACGAATTGATGTCGATTGTGTTGAAATGATTTTATTACGAGTATTTCAATGAAAAAAAACCTCCCCAGTCGCACTTTCTTCTTCGTAACTGCATAACTTTTGTAATTTTCAATATTTTAACCTTTTGGCAGAACGAGGTGACAATTAATAACAATATCGAAATTTATGTTTCAGACACCGCAGAGGGCTACAATCATTGGTACCCTTTATACCTGCTTCCAGCTGGTAATATTTCATTTAGTATCGTGAGTCTGCGCCGGGCTTTAGAGTCCTAGTACCTTTCCTTGTTTAAAGCAATAATCTAGAAGCTTTATATATCTGAATTTACAAAACAATTATTTTCCTTGCAACGAAGTGTTGATTAACAAGATAAATTTGAACAATAAAATTAATTCTCTGGCGTTTCCAAAAAACTGCAATTAACGCCTTCGTGCGGTTGACCATCGATATTATATTATTGATTAATGACGTGCTTCTGGAAGTGCGATTTGTCAATATATTTTGCGCAGAAAAATTAGCTTGATACGATGCCCGTGCAGAATTTTCCAAGCAAGCCAAAAAGTAAACATGCTCACTCCTATTTTATTGCATTTAACGCTTGGTTCATTTAGATCATTCCTTTATCATACATCGATCGCCTTTTAGTTTGACTGATTTAAGTTGTAGATTAATTAAAAAAAAAACAATTTATTGATCTCCAGGACCATAACGAAATAGTTTTGCTTTGTTTAAACTGTTCATATCTGCAATTCAGTTACCTTAAAATCAAGATACGTAATTTTTACAACTTCTAAACGGTAAATTTTACAATTTATAAAAGTTAATCATAAAATGAGTTTGTAAAATACCAAAGCGCTTGAGGAACATATAAAATATCAATTGTTCCTTGCATATATCCACAAAATAACTGATTTCAATGCATAAAACGACAAAAATAACATTTAAAAGAGCGAAAAAAAACCATGCTACTTGCTGCAAGCAATGAAAGAGGCCTTTAATGAATGAGCTGTTGTTGTGTGATTTTGGTGTGAATAAAATGGAACGAAAATAGAGAACTGGTGTAGAAATTGTGAGTATGTGAAAAAAGTATTCAAAGAAAGATCCTCAGAGAACGGAATCATATAGTGTGAAAAATACATTGAAAATTTTTTGGTGTAAGTCAGCTAAAAAACTGTTGGATAGAAGTAAACTTACCCTTTGCTCGGCTGGCAGCAACAAACCCTTTTCTGCGGCTTTTACCAAATCGAGACTATTACTTTTGTCATTACGATCAATAAGTCGTCCTTGAACTGGATCTATTAGGCCACTATGTAAAGCGGCCACAAGTGGAACAATACTGCCATTACTTGGGTCTCTAACTACTGTTGTTGTTGGATCAATAAGACCGGCGGATATGGCATCGCTAAGCGTAAGACGTTTCCGGCTTATAATATCAGGCGTAGTTTGAAACGGATCTGTAATACCACCTGTAGTTGGATTGTATAAATTATACATAATGGCTTCCAAAAGGCCAAAGGCACGTTTCGGTGTTATTAAAAGACCTGTTTCGTATGCTTGTTGCAACGATAGCAGTCTAGACGTTTTTGAATCTAAGACATTTGCTTTTTCGGCGTCCATTAAACCTTTTCGGAACGCTTCGGGAAGGCGCACTAATTTTTGTTTAGCACTATCTTTTATCATGGCAGAATCTGGATCGACAATGCCCAGCGTTGTGGCATCTCTTAAAGTGTAAACTTTTTTCTCTTCATCTGTGTCGTCAGTGGTGGGGTAAGATAATTTTCCTGTCGATAAGTCTAGGCATTTTGTGTCAACAGCTGCATCAAATGCAATTGGTTCCCGAAGATATACTACGAGCGGCGGGTCGAATGCAAAGAACAATGCCTTAGGGTCAACCAGTGTGCGCTTATTCAGGTCAGCTGTACCGTTTTCAATTGCAAGTTTTAATGGAATGAATTTAAACGTAATTTGATCTTTAACTACACTTGTTTCTGGCTTTATAATTTCGTATCGGATTGCTTCATCGAGCGACATTTCTCGAGGCTTGCTAACTATTTTACTAATTGGTGATTGGCCTAGCATGTCTATACTATCACGGCGAGTTATCGGGCGCTCTGTAAGCGGTTTGTGAATTGTAACGAGAATACCTCGTTTCACCGCTACATCGAAATTATAAGAAGATTTCGATTTAGGATCAAGAACTCGTCCTTTTTGCACGTCGATATCTCCATTCTCAATTGCATGCTTAATTGTGTGCTCAGAGCCTGTGACTAAGTTCTTGAAGACAGTTGTTTCTGAATCGATAAGACCTGTGTCAATAGCACCTAATAAATCATAGTATTCCATAGAAGACGGATCAACAAATTTACCAGTTTCAGGACGGAAGAGTTGCATTTTTATAGACATTTCAATTGTTAATAATTTTCGATTGCTAACTAAAAGGCCTTTAGCGCGAGCTTCTTGCAAGTCCAACTTTTTGTCTTTCGATACCACATAACTACCGTCTAAGTCGTCGACTAGCTTTTCTTGAATAGCATTACCTAACCTAAGATACTTTCCGCTCTGAATACTTTTAACTAAGCTCGACGAAATACTTACTACGTCCTCAACACATGCTTCCCTAAGGGTCATTTGCCTACCACTTACAGGATGTATAACTTTTCTAGTCTGTACATCATAGAATCCCATGGATAGAAGTTCATAAAGACCAAAACCAGCACTTTCGATATCAACAAGAAGTCCTAAGGACATGGCCTCATTCAGAGGAATGAAGGTCTGACTTCCAGGCTCCCGGAAGACTCCTTCTCGGCGATCTATTAAGCCGGCTCGGCACGTTTCAGATAAACTTAGTAGCTTCTCGTTAGGTTCGTCGAAATAACAAGGCAGTTGAGGATTGATGATGAATTTTCTTGTGGCTTCGTGAAGAGTAATCTTGCGTCCAGTCCGCGGGTCCAGAATTTTGCCAGTTTTGTCATCATATAAACCTTGATGTATGGCTCGTTGAATACTTATGGGAGCTTTGCTGTCTGCAAGAATTCCAATATCGAAGGCATGTTTAAGGGTGATTTTCTGATTATTGTAAACTACTTTAGCATTTTTAGGGTCAATTACTCCAGTTTCAGTGGCCTGAGCCAAGTTTATGTCCTTGTATAGTCCCGTCTTGAAATCTCTGATTTGTACCGATTCGGGATCAATAAAGTGCTGTTCGACAACTTCGGCGAAAGTCAGTTTTAGTCCTGATTTTGGATCCGTGAATAAACCACTATTTTCGTCATAGACATTCTTGACAACAGCTTCAGACAAACTAATCGGTTTCTTGACTTCGATCAATATTCCTCTGTCAAACGCTTCACGGAAGTCAATCTTATTGCCGTAATCGTCGACAACAGTTCCTCGCTTGGCATCAATTTTTCCACTTTCGACGGCAAGTTCAAACGGCAAAACTTTTCCTGAAACATTGACAATTGTCGATTCAGGATCCAAAATTCCTCTGCGAATAGCACGTTCAGTTGAGAGCTTTTCGCGAGTTACAGTGTTGCTGAACTGTCCAGATTTGGGATCGTACAAACCTCCGTAAACTGCATCTGGAATGCTTCGCTTTCGTTTTGGTGTGATCAATATTCGATTTTCTAAAGCTTCGAGCAATGTGTATTTTAGTCCCGAGTTAGGGTCGATTAGAAGCCCTGCCACTGGATCGACATATACAAGTTTAATAGCTTCTGTGAGCGAAATAATGTTATTTGTGTTCGGATCTAAAATCACCAACTCATTGGAGTTGATAATTCCCTTATTGATGGCTTCTTTGAGTGTTAATGTTTCGTTGTCGATTTGGAATGTTCCAGTTCCAGCATCGTAGAGATTACGTAGAAGACAATCAACTAATGAAAGAGGTTTCTTAGTGCTTACTAAATATCCCTTAGAGAAAGCTTCATCTAAAGGTAGATCCGGTCGGGTAAGGGTGCCTTTTGTAGCATCAATTAAACCATCTGTAATGGCCTTCTTTGCAGGTATTAGGACGTCATGCTTATCATCTTTGACAAGACAGGAATCGACCTCAACAAATCCACTCTCAATAGCTTTTTGTATTGTCATTTCCTCGGCTGTTGCAGGATTGAGTATTTTCCTAGTCGCCACAATGTAATACTCTTTTTGCAGAACTTCAATCAAACTCCATATAACGTGATCCGTGTGCAAAATTTGTCGTTCAATACCAACATTAAACGGTATTAATTCGTTCGATTTTGTGTCCTTAACTCGGCCAGTTTCTGAAACAACCAACTTGTCCTCGATGGCTGTATCCAAGGAGAAAGATTTTTGGTTCTTCACGTCGACAATCATGGAAATCTTTGGATCAACAAGACCTATCTCAATGGATCTCTGTACATCAACTTGATTTTGTGACTCAGAATCATATAGTTTTCCTGATTCTGGGTCATACAGTCCCTTCTTAACAGCAGCTTCCAATGAGATTGGTTTCCTTGATCCAGGAACCAAATATCCAAGCTTGAAAGCATCCGTAAATGGAATTTCGTGGAAGGTACGTATGTCCATAACAGTTCCCTGTTTTAAGTCGACAACACCCAATTCAATTGCCATGCGCATTGGGATCACTTCTCCGCTGTTTGGATCACGTACTGATATTGACTGAATATCGATATATCCTAAGTTTATTGCTTCGACTAGTGGAATTTTGCGTCCATCCTCAAGTATAACCAATCCCGTTTTGGGGTCGATAACATTTTCCATTGGTTTTGTCTTGTCTTCTGCGGGTTCACCTTTGATGATCCATTCCCGTGCCACACATTCGAAGAAAGGAATTTTCTTACCTGTTTTTGGATCTACCATATGACCAGTGTGTTTGTCGAGAAGTGGACGTTCGAGAGCTACATCAAGAGTTTCATATTTATTCTGAGAGAAGTTTTTGACAAGAATCCGGTTCGTGTCGAAGATGTTCATTTCAAAAATGAGAGTTTGGAAGGAAATTCTTTGGCCGGTGGTGGGGTCAAGGAAACAAGCCTGTTTGGGGTCGTATATTCCGAGCTCTGTGAATTTTTCGGGAGTTATTTCGTCAGCAGATGCATTGAAAAGGTATTGAGTTTGCTCTAAGATGACCAGCTGACTGCTTACCACTTTAACTTCATCGAGTGGACTTAGCTGTTCTTCGTCTAGTAATTCCTGCACGTTCTGTGATTGCTCCTCTCCATCTACAATCACTTTACAAATGTCAGGTTGAATTTTCTTTTGTGAAATAGCATCTCCAATGGGGAGACTCTGAGGTACTTGAGGCTTCTGTGATTTTTCGGGAGCTCTTTCAACTTGTTGTGGCTCTTGTGTTTTAATAATGTCAATCTGAATTTTCTGAGTCTCCTGTGGTTCCTGTGCACTAACAATACCCCTTTCAAGTTGAAGCAGTTCCTGGGTCTTTTGAATAGTCACTGACTTATTCAAAAGATCCTCAGGTTTTTGAAGTTCTTGCGTTACGATACTTCCTAAAAGTTGTTCCGATCGCTTATCTGGGGCACTGTGAATTGATTGTGGTTGCTGAGGTTGCTCTGAGGTTACTATGACTGCTTTAAGTGGTTTTTGTTTTTCTGAAACACTTTGGATTTGTTGTGGTTTTTGGATCTCCTCGAACGTAATTGTTGCACTTTCGAACTGTTGTGGCTTTTGAGTGTCGGGAACATTCAATGGCTGCTTTTCAACAGTTTTTGGTGTTTGAACTCCGTGAACCGTAATTGTAGTTGTTTCTGAAATTGTTGCAGTTTGCGTCCCTGGAATTGTGGATGGAACTGTTTGAACTTGTTGGGGTTTTGGCAACTCGTGAACACTAACAGTAGACGTTTCGAATTTTTGGGCTCTTTTTTCTTCGGGGGAGGGAATGGAATCTATAGCGTCTGGCACTATTTCGGTCTTGTGTTTCTCATCTGTAGTAACCGTCGTAAATTGAACATGGTGCGGCTTTTTGCCTGGAATGGTTTCGATGTGTTCTGGTTTTGGTAATTCTTCTGTGCGCGAAGTGTGAATATCCTTTGGAGGAGTCTTTTGCCGGATATCTGAAATTGTAGTTATAGTTTCAACGATATGAGTTGGATGTTCAATTGTTTCCACAGTTCTTTCGACTGTTTTCACATTTTCTACGGCTCTTTGTTTTGGAATCGGTTTATCTTTTTCGGGACTCTTCTCCTTCCTTTGCACAGCCTTTTTAACAGCACCCGCTACAGCCATTCCTGCTAATACAGGAGCTCCTACAACGGCAAGCAAACCTTTCTTAGCCGCTTCTTTCACATTTATAGAAGGACCTGATTTCTGTTTGATTTCGCCGGTTTTACTATCGATAAGGCCATCTTTCACTCCTTGTTCCAATGTTTGAACCCTTCCAGACTTTATGTCATAGACAACTGACTTAGGGTCAATAATATCTTCCTTCATGGCCTGCGATAGCGTTACTAATCTGCTCGGATCCTTAGGATCTCTGAATTGTTTCTTCTTTTCATCGTAAATGGTCTGGTAAGCTTCGACGATTGTCATCTTCTCCGTTTTATCGCTACCTTCCAAGGTTGGCGACTCTGGTTCAATGTTCAATATTCCTTCGTTTATGGCTTCTTGAATTGGCATTTTGGCTCCAGAGTTTGGATCAGTGTAAGTTCCTTCCGAAACATTTACTAAACCTTGCCTCACTGCATCGGAAAAGTTTTGTTTGATTTCTTTAGTCGCGAAGCTTTCTTTAGTCTCAGATTCATCCCTGATAATGCCTTCTTTCTTTGCTTGCTCTATCGAAATAACTTCTCCAGTCTTAACGTTCTGGACCTGTTCTCCAGGTAGCATTACGTAGCCCTGCAAAAGTTCTATAGTTTTCGTAGTTATTGTGTGGACAGAAGTTACAGTTTCTGTAACGGATGTAATCGGTCCCGAAGAATGGATTACAGCAAATTCAGGAAGAGGTTTTATTATGAGAAGTCCCGTTTCTACTGCTTCCTTAATTGGAACAGATTCACCTGTTCTTGGATGTTTAACAATACCTTTGTTTGTGTCGATCAGACGTCTAGAAATCGCGTCGTCAATTTCAACATTATCTGCATTTGGAGGATATGGTATGGCCATAATGAAGTTGTCGTCAATAGCTTGCTTGATGGGTTGCGTTTCGCCTGTGATTGGATGTCGAACCTCTTTCGCCTCAACATCAACAAGACCTTTCTTTACAACAACTGGGAATGTCATGCCAACAGGAGGAATGTTTTCAATTGGTTTATTCGAGTCTTTTTTGTCGAAAACACGATTTTCGATGGCTTTTAACAGATCGACAGGTCCTTTCTTGGTGTTAACTATGGACTGATTCTCGTCCACTATGCCGTCTTTAATTGCCTTCTCAAGTGTTATCTTTGGTTTAACTAGTTTGGATTGCGGGTCCAGTATTTCACAGATTATTGCTTCCCGAACAGAAAGAGTATTTCCTGTTTCTGGATGAATGATTTGGACATTTTTTGGGTCGATAAGTCCTTGTTCTTTTAATTGCGGTATCGACAGACTTTTTGCCAATGGTACAAGAATGTGGTTGGTTCCTTCTGGATCGAGGACTCCTCGTTCAACAGCTTGTTTAATGTTCAGTACATCACCCCGTTGTGGATCGATAATTTTTCCCTTTTTACCATCAATCAGGCCTTGATCGAGTGCTTCTGATATTGTCAGGATATCTCCGTCTTTTGATGTGAAGTTAGTTTTGTCCTCTAAGATTTCTGCTGTCTTCTTGTCTATAATTCCTTTCTCTAGAGCGTCCTTCGGTTTTACAATCTTCTTTCTCATCTTCTGTAACACAACAAGTTTTGCTTCTTTTTCAGGACTCTGAGCCAGAGACTGAGCCTTTCCAATCGATACTAAATACTTCGGCTCTGTTGTTATTCGAGCTCTTGTTCGTTGACCTTCACTTGGCAAACTATCTTCATCCAAACTTATACTATCTGTCGTTAACTTTCTTATTCTTTCTCTTTCAGGACTTTTTGAGCTTGGTGTGGACGTTGCCGAATCAAATGAAACTTCATCACGTGAAACAATTCCACGCTCATAGGCAACCTCTACTGGAATTTGTTCTCCAGTTCTTGGATCTATAACAAATCTCACCAATTTAAGAGCTCCCGCTGCTGCAACAAGTGGTGCTCCTGCAACGGCCAGAATTCCCATTCTTGCAGCTGAAATAAGATCAAGACGGCTTCCTGATTTGTCAATGACATCTCCCGAGGTTGGGTCAATCACATTTCTTTTGATGGCTTCATATACTGAAATTTGTTCTCCGGTTTTAGGGTCGGTTATCTTAACAACGTTGGGATCGACTTTTCCCTCAATGACAGCTGTCAAAATATTGTCGGAATTTCCGGTTTGAGTGAATATAACGAGAGCAGTCGAAGGATCATAAATGGCTCCGGGCCCAATCTGGAGTGGTTCTGGGCTACCCAAGTCTGGCTGTGATGTTTTAACTTCAACGAATTGCGGAGGATTTTCATCGAGCCGTCCGGAAACTTCAACAATATCTGGTTGCCCAATAATTTTAGTTATTTTTATGAGTCTTTGGTTGGATTGATCGATTTCCATTGGATTTTCAAGAAGTATTTTACTAGCTTTGATAGCTTCTTCCATTGTCATAAGTTTGGAGCCGTCTTTGTAGTGTCCAGTTGAGTCGAGAATTTTCTTTTCAAAACTACGAATGATTGTAATTTTGCGATTGTTTTTGGGATCCAATACTGTCGCTGAATTTCTGTTTATGATTTGAAGCTGAATGCACTCTTGGAAACTGACAAGTCGGTCAGTTCCGGGAATGATAAAAAGCCCTGTTACAGGGTCAAAGAATTTTCGTTCAATCGCTTGTGAAAGGAACCAACCTTCTGGCGGTAGCTCCAAGAGTTGTCGCTCCGTTACGTTATGAGATTGTCGTTCTACGTTTAGAAATTCGGAGACAACAGTCTTTGAATCGCGTTTCTTTTCGACTTTTGTTTTTGTATGGAACGTGGAATATTGTGCTTCCTCAACTTTCTGGGGCACCGGAAATTCGACAGACTTTTCAATAACATTTTGGGTTTTCATTTTGATCTTTTCTGGCTCTGGAATAACTTGTTTGGTAACAATTGTGATTGTTGATTTTTTGTTTTTGCGGCTGTTAGGTTCTGGAATTGTTTCGTCGGAGTCTGGTGCTAAAAGACCATAACTCAATGCTTGTTGAATTGAATAAACTTTTCCGGTTTTAGGTTCTTTAAATAATTGCCTATCTTCATCGATATAACCTAACCTAACTGCTTCAGTAAATGTTAAAACGACTTCTTCCTCAGTTCCGCTAGATGTTACTGTTACATAACGCTTAACTTTTCTTGTAATCGTTTCTGTGGTTAAAGTAATATTAAGTAAACTACTTAAAAGTAAGGCACCTTCAGGTGTAATAAATTTTCGCTCGATAGCAGTGTCTAACGGAACGGGTGATTTTGTTTTTGAATCTAAAAGATATCCTGTCTTGGGATCCAAGAGTCCTAAATAAACTAGGTCCAAGACAGACAAGTCCCTTCCAGCAGCATCTTGAACACCAACTAAACGACTAAGCATTTCATACACTTCAGGACGAACTAGACCTGCTTCAATACCTGACTTAAGATCGACTAGATTACCCTTACCAGAATCTAAGAGGAACTCACCATTCTTACGTCTCAGAATGTCTTTACTTAAAGCTGAGTTAAAGCTAACAAAATCACCGCTATAAGGATCACAGAATCCGTCAATATCGAAGATAGATTTCTGTGATACTGAGCTAATAAGACCACGATCGACAGCCTCTGGGATAGATATTACTTCGCCAGTGATGAAATCACGATATTTTGCATCGCTAGGGAGTATTATTCCATCCGCAATGGCTTCCGCAAGTGTTACCAGCTCACCCTTCTCTTTTGTTATACATTTAAAATTATTCTCGTCTAGTACACCTGCGTTCATAGCTTGAATAATGCTTAACTTTTCCCGCATGGGACTAGTTATCTTACCGTTTTTGTCTATCAAATTAAGATCACAAACATCTTTTAAGGTGAGAGGCTTCATTATTAACTGTCTATTCTTAGCCTCGACAAATGTCAACTTTTCTTTTGTCACCGCATTTACATATCTTCCCGTTTTTGGATTCAAAATACCTGTCTTAAGCGCATCATCTAGTGTCACCTTAATGTCGTTCCTTGCATCGACAACTTCGCGAACATCTGGATCTATTAATCCATTCGCGATAGCTGAATCTAACCTGAACTTATCTCCAGAATTACGATCCGAAATCCATCCACTATTGTCCACTAAACCATGATTTATAGCATCCGACAAACACGACGAGTTCGACTTGATTGTAACTGATTCGTGGCGGATTAAGTAACCGCGCTCATAGGCTTCAGCAATGCTAATTGTTTGCCCCGCCTTGACATGATACAAGCCAGTCTTTGGATCGACATGGCCAGCAGCAATGGCATCGGCAATATTTTTTGGACTTTCATCGGCATTATCTACTTCTTTTGTTACCTTAATTCGTTTCTCCGCCGTTTCGTAACCGTTCTCCGCGTCCAGAATTTCCTTTTGGATAATTTCAAGTAGATTCAAGTGTCTCCCGCTGTGATCGACAGCAGCACCAGGCTCTAATAAATTAGCAACTAGATTCGGATCAATAGCACCTTTTCGGACGGCGTCTTGTAAACTAATTCGTTGTTCATTTATTATAATTTCACCAGTTCGTACATCGAGTATTCTCATGTGAATGGCTTCACCAACAGTTAATGTTCGACCTGTTTGCGGATCTACAATGCCGGGTATGTCTAGAATTTGTTTTGAATCTGTTGTGCCTACGCCTTCGTTTGATCGCTCTATCCGTTTTAAACTTCGTATTTCATTGAATTGCACTGATGTGGCACTGCCCGGATCGTAGATATCTGTATGCGGTCGTTTTGTTGGTGAACCTTCTCTACTACTATTACTTATGTCTCTTTGAACGTAGTCTGTGCTGTCATATATTGTTTTTGATGATGACGTTACTTTCGATGTACTAAACCTAAAAGAAAATTTTTAAAATTAGTAAAAAAAAGTAAAAATTAATTACAAAGTGGAATTGGATATAAAGGACAGGCACAATAGCCAGAAAGGGTAATTTATATCAAGGATCGGGGAACTCTATCAGTTTGAAATCGGAGACGTGCGCTCGCAATTTCAAAAACAAAATAAATAAATAGAAGGTACGGGATAAAAAATGGAAGGCGCGGGATAGCTTATTCTAGCATTGGCTGATAAGTGCTAAATGTTACAGGAATATTTCGGTCATTCTTGCACGTTATGCATGTTGATCCAATTAAACGTCGT
The DNA here is from genome assembly GCA_964036015.1 of Leptarthrus brevirostris. NCBI lineage: Eukaryota > Metazoa > Arthropoda > Insecta > Diptera > Asilidae > Leptarthrus > Leptarthrus brevirostris. The sequence continues at coordinate 150,580,300 of OZ038372.1, forward strand.
ATAGATGGGACCGTACGGTGTGCGATCGATCCAAAAAATTTTTTTTTTTATACGATGTGGCCAAATCCTAAGGGACAACCCTTAGATGCGTTAGCATGGTTTTGGCCGGAAGGGAATTAGGGTAAGGGAAGTGAGGAAACTTGAGTCTTGTTTGCATTGCTGCGAGCTAGACAACAGCCCAGAGACGGAGTGGATTATTTTAATTTCTTAATAAAAGCTCACGGTCATCTGGGCTCGAACCCGGAACCCACGGCATGTTGCATTGCCGTCATATTCATACAGATACATGGTTTGTTCTACAAGCTTTGCGAACTGATTTTTTAAAACATATTGGTGACTCTATATATTTTATTACCGTTTAGTTCGTTTCTCAAGGGGAAGCTATTTTACCGCGAGGTGCTTAAAGTACTTTTGAAGTTGAGGACTTGATCGATCAAGCAATCAGTTTCTGTTGCAGGGTATTAGAGCTCTGAAGGCGAAGGACTACTAGATGCGAACTTAGGAAGGGTCCACTCGACCATAAGAGCAATCTTGGATAGTATGTCTGAGCATACCACGACCTTCGACGCCATACCTTGTAGGCTTTCAACATTCCAATCACCAAAAAAAGAAGAGAAAAGTGAAGTCCTGAGTCTTCCCCCTATTTTCCAGGGAAGATTTCTCTGGTACACACTTATCTGGAGATGTGAGTGTGAGCGATTATCTGGGGTTAGTCACTTCAATTTAATGCCTCACTGCTCTTAGGTAAACTCGTCACTGCCTAGCAGGTCGAGAATTTTGCCATATCGGCATGTGTAAACGAGAACATTTAGGTTGACATATGTATACTGTATAGGGTTAACATGAACAGAAACATATTCTTCACCTTATTCTCCAAAACCAAATCAAAAATTGGGTCAACTTGGTTTGGATATCGGGGCATCGAAGTTTCTCTGGGAACGAAAAGGTGGATGAACTGGGCAGATGCGGCTCTGCCATGACAGTGTCTCCGAGCCGGCGTCCGGGATTTCGACCTGCATTGAAAGGACTTTACACAATTGGATATCCGAGAAGCATAAATTGTTGTGGAGGTATTGCGTGGGCCAAGCCCATTCAGAAAGCTTGATAACTGACGAGAGCTAAGAAGCTGCCAAGATTTAACAAACTCGACGTAAGACTGATCACCAGATTGCCAACTAGGAGTGCTTTTAACTCTACGAGTTGTTGTACCTTTTCAAAGGGAACAGTTTGACTTAAGGAGTAGGTTTTACTTGCCGTTGTTACTTTTTTATAAATTTCTGATAAATTGCTAAAGTAACTGCAAAACTAAATTCCCAGGACAATCTTGCTGCACTCATTTCGGTAAGCGGTGAGCGACGTGTATTTGGCGCAACTTAAGCTCATCCAAATAATGCGAGCTGTAAACAGCTGGAAGACGGCTCACGGACAATTCCGACCATCCTTCGAGTACGAATCGGTAAGGAGATCATACAGACGAAAAGATGAAATATTTCGTCGTGACGATTGTCACGAAGATAAGTTTTTCCAGCAGATAAGGGAAACGGCAGATAAAGAAGCAAGGGCCGTGAGAACTCTGAGCAGGCTGATGGCTCGAATAAACGTCGCCTCCTTAAGACAGCAGCACAGTCGGCACAAATGTTTGGTGAGGATATATGGGCGGAAGCTCTAAATAAAGTACCGAAATAGATGGTGCCAGGTGCAAAGGCGCAGAGCACTGAGAATAGCTTCAGAATATCCGGAGTCATCCCCATCGAATTACTCGCTAGAAGGCAACAATAGACAAGCCAGCGGTGCGCCGAGAGGAAGGGATGTTCACCTTGGACAGGTGGAAGCAAAAGTGAAGTGAGAAGAGCAGGGGACGATGGACAGCAACGCCTCCTGGATAGATAGAGAGTATGGAGAAGTAGGTTACTAACTAACCCAGTTCCTAAGCGGCCACGGCTACTTCGTTCCCCTACCAGATGGGAGCGCTGAGAGTTCACCTCGGAGGGTTGGTCTCTTCGTACTCTATAGTTCAGGACACGATTGCCAAAAACGAAACGTGGAACAGCATAGTAAGATATGTGTAAGACGTCCTTCGCCGGAAAAAGGACCTGACGGAATGGTTGCCTGACGGGCGAAAGAAAAAGGACCAAGCTTGAAGTAATGTAAAAAAAGCAAAGGAGGCGTTTTGGTTGGTAAACTGCGCCACAGGAGCCCGACAACATTGGGAAGGAGTGTCAAAGGTACATAAGGTATTGCACCTCAGTTACAAAAAAAAACCTTAAGAAACGACTTTGATGCACATATTTAACAAACTTATACGCTTCCGGTACATGAATTGAATTTGAAATCAAAGGTGGTACCTTTAGAAAGGCTTACAAAAAAAAATCTCGCTAGTCTACGCTCTCCTTGGGGAAAAATGTTAAACTTAGACTCATTGTGATTTTATAAGGATCAATCAGCTATTCCTCGGCGCTTCCCGCTCCACAACGCGGCTTTGAAGACATTATTGTCTTCCGATTCTTACTGTACAGTTGGAAAATTTGTCGCGACTTTACTCGTTTGCCAGTTAGCGAAGATCCAGTTTGGTCATTACCATATTGGATAGGCCACCTTCAGGTTGAAATTTGGAATGAGCACCTTCGAAAACCCCCGAGTACGAATTTTTGTTCACTTATTTCAACATTTGACATAAATACGCATTTTATCCAGCTAGAATCGCGATTTCGGCTACTGCACACCATCTCACTGTATTTGACCCATAATGATTTCACTGTCCTCTTTCAATTACATTGCATGCAAAGAAGATTCGAATTTGACGATAACCGAATTGGCATATGACATACTTTCACATCCTCTATATTCTCAAGACCTACAGATTTTGAAGCCCAAGCAACTTCACTTTTCAAAAATCGACCGAGACTCTATTGAAAAGTTCTTCAAGGATTTCAAGTACTTCAAGGATTTCAAGGACTTTTGGAAGGATTTCTGACCTATAGCCTCGTTGGTAATTAACTGTAAATACTGGTGGCCATTACAATACGTTCAGAGCACACTCGTCGCAGAACAAATAAATTTCAAAGTATTGAAACCATCAGGCACGCATTTTGAAAGATATCTCACGCGTGGAACCCTACCAAATACAAAACGATAGGTACTTGGTTACCAAACAAATTTTGGCTAATTAAACCTTTTTACGGGCAGATCGAAAAGAAATAGGAAGGTCAGAAGGTGTGCGTGGGAATTGCATCGAATATCGTAAAACTTAATGCCAAAGTGCACGAACAAGATTGATTCTTGAAAGTTGTTTAATGGCTTCTTAACCTAATTATTTGAAAGGAACACATTAATTTTTATGGCTAAAAAATAACGTTCCTGACTTCATTTCACCAAGAGAGTTGTCCTCAAGCTCTCTTAACTTAAATCCTATAGATTTCCGGTGCATAATCTATTACCAAATTCATCAAATGAGAAGGTGTGGCGGCTGTAGAAATTGGGCCATGGTATAACAAATAAGGAACGGTACTAGTTTTATTCAAAACTACTTTTGTTCGATACAAGGATACCAGTTTTTGAAACTCCTTCAAGCTCATTGCAATTGACCGTAACACTATACCTGATTTCGCTGAGATTTCAGAACGACTCGAGTGTTGCAGTTTTTAGTAGTGCCGTTGTCAAAAAACTTTCGAAAGGAATTTTGACAGAGGCACTGCTAGAAAAAGTACACTACTGAATTAATCTTTTCGTCACTCAGTTTAGATATGACGTAATTTATTTTATACTACTGAAACACAATGCTCATACTATAGTAGGAGACTACTGGTTGGTTGGTTTATGTGGTGACCGTCGCTATCATGGTAACACTCCAATTGGCACTATTATAGCGCCATTTTGATGCCACAAGCAGTAGGACCCGGTTTTTTGTTGGATTCAGTTCACTCGCAACCCGTATTCTGAACTGAAATCATGGTTGAAGTCGGCTGAGTTTATTATGGAGAAAAAGGAACTAAAGCCAACCGGAGAAGAAACTTAAACTTAAGAAACTTACTATTTCCTTAATCTTTACCTCCGAGATTGCCTTCAGGTTTCAAAGAAGTACTCCCTCATAGCCCACTTTCTGACCCTTGCAAAAGCCGGACATTTACAGAAAAGGTGAATATTGGTTTTTTTTTCGTTCATGTCGTCACATCTGCGACAGTCTGTATTGTAAGGGGCGCCTAGCCTAGCTGCATGATCACCTAAAAACAGTGACCCGCACAGACCGCAGTGAGTTTTGCGATAACAGCCGGTATTTTGGCCAGGATACTCTATATGCTTTCAGGGTGCTCCACCTGACATTTGTCAGCGCCAAGGAATGCAGAAAAAGTTCCCTCTTAAGGGAACCTAGTGGATTACGAATATCTTCAATATGGCCACGTTGTAGAGCTGCGCCCTTTCTGGCAAGTTTGTCGGCCATTTCGTTCGCTGAAATATTGCTATGTATTGGAAGCCAGTGTAAGGTTACGTTAAGCAAACTGCCCAAGGAGCTACATAACTCCCGAAGTCCTGCGCCACCCTAGAAGATGTGGTAACTGAATCAAGCGTCCTAATGGCCGCTTGACTATCTGTAAAAATGGCGATGTTCTGTTTCGGTGAATGGATACACAAAGAATCGAACACAACTTCATAAACGCAAGCCCCTCCGCCTGCAAGACGCTCGATGTGTTCGGTAGACGGTAAGATTTCGATACATTCAGTGTCTCAGAGAGCAATCCTGCACCAACACCTTGTTCCATCGTAGAACCATCCGTAAATATTATGGTATTATAGTTTCTGGTCGCTTCTGTCATTCTTCAATCCCTTCTAGTTGAAATTCTGACACTGAAGCCTTTTTCAACATTTTACAAGGCATAGTGTAGTCAGTTGAAGCATCGGCCAGTAATTTAGGTGTTGCTGTGGACATAGAGCGTAGCAACCCCGCAACCAGATTCTTTGAATCTTACTGCACTGCATGACGCCTGGAATTTGATCTGATGACTAAGGGGAAGCAAATGCAGAAGCACATTGGAGCGCACGTCACTGGTAATGCCGATGCAAGTGGTTCTTTGCACTCTATTTAGCTTGGTTTGGTTATACGCATTACTCGTCGCAGGCCACCAAACCAGTGAACCATATGTGAGAATTGGACGCACCACTGCTGTGAATAACCACCGCGTCATCTTAGGTTGAGGTCCCCACGTTTTACCAAATGTACGCCTGGAGGCATACAGGGCTATACATGCATTCTTTACCCGCTCCTATATGTTTAGCTTCCAGTTCAGTTTGAGATCCAGGATTAAACCCAAATACCTGGGACTGGAGGATAGTGAGAGTTCTTGGCCGTGTAATTTAGGTAAAGCAAAGAATGGTAATTTGGTTTTTGTGGTGCAGAGAATAAGCTCAGTTTTCACTAAATTCACAGCCATTCCATAGTTCTTAGACCAACTGTTCACCTTCTTCAGGGCACCCTCCATAATTTCGCTGATAACAGATGGAAACAACCTTGATACCCAGATTTCTACATCATCCGCGTAAGCGACGGCCTTAACACCTCCGGGAAGAGAGGCCTACCCCTACGTTGGGGGGTACCGCGGGAAATGTGCCTAATAACCCGACTGATTCCAAATTCGGACTGGATTATCCTTGCCTTTAACATAGTAGTTATCCATTGACTAAGAAATTGCTGTACACCGAGCTCGGCAAGAGATTCTTGGATAGCTTCAATGCGTACATTGTTCAAGGCTAGCTAAGACCGTAGGAATCTCAAAGGAACGTGTAGGTCATATCATTCGTGAAAGTTTACTCATGAAAAAGCTCTGCGCGCGTTGGGTGCCGCGTTTCTTAACAATTCATCAAAAGGACCAATGTGTTCAATTTTCGAAGTTGAATCTGGCACTAATTACGTGCAATAAGAAGTATTTTGAGGCGATTTGTGACAACAACATGGATCCACCACTACACACCTGAGTCCAATCGACAGTCGGCAGAGTGGTATTGCACGTTGAAAGTCGTCCGAAGCGTCCAAGATGAAATCAGGCAGCAAGGTTTTAGCCAGTATTTTTGGGATGCATACGGTATAATATTCATTGACTAGCTTGAACATGATAAAACAATCAACAAACAATATTACTGTGCATTACTGGATCTATTGGACATCGATTACACGGCAAAACGGCCGCATATGTCAAAGAAAAAAATGCTCTTTCATCACGATAACGCTCCAGCTCATTCTGCTCGCGATACGACCGATAAATTAAAGGAATTGCGATATGAATGGGTTTCCCACCTACTGTATTCTCCAGACCTAGCCTTCAGTAAGGAAAAATATAATAAAAAAAGAACGTGAACGGGGAACGAAGACATAAGGCTGAAGCAAAGAAGAGAAAATCAGTTGAATACCCGAACAAGGAAAACAAAACTCGATTACCTTTAAAGAAGAGCCCCTCAGGATCGAAAAGAAGTTCACAAAAATCTCCTACTTTCAAAATAAACTCATTTAAAATAAAAAATGGAAGAGTTGGCAGCCCCAAATTCTACAACTCGAAACTTTACTTCCGGAATGGAAAGATCGGATGTGTGGAAGCCGATCCGAATTCGTCGAACATTGACAGCACTTATGCTTTGGTGAAGCACATTTTGAAGTATGAAAACGAAAAACCGCTGGTCAGCGGTGAGAATGTTGAAAAAGTTCTAAACCAAAAAAATTCCTGTGAAGATAATTTGGTAGTCGAAGATATTGAAGATCAGCCTAAGGAATCCGATGAAAAAGTTTCGAAGAGAAATGGTGATTGTGTTTTCAAACCCGTTGAAACTGAGATAGAAGTTGTCAATATTGTTGAGTACAGTGAACCTGCAGATGTATGTAGTTTGTGATAAAGAATCAAACATTCTTCAGAGTGAATCTTCAGAAAATATTAGTAAACAGGATGTAACTGGGTAACCCTACCAGAGTTTCTTTACTTATTTTGTTTCTCTAAATTAATTTTCCTTTCAGTTTCGATGCCGATGGACAAGAATTTGTTCGTGAACGGTTAAGCTATTTAGTTGTACGCTTCACAAATCGCACAATAAAAATGCGATCACATTTAGATTTGCCGCCCACACCTTCTACTAGCGTAGTAGTAGTCTTGCGGATCAAGGTACAATCAGTGATAGTTCATTGATTTGCAATGGTTTCTGTAGCGGCAGCAAAGGTAACACTGTCCTTAATCCACAGGGGAAAATCTACATTTCTTGGCTATGCGTGGTTTCATTAAGTCTTCTTCAAAATGCTTGGGTCATTCCGTTGCGATCAGCATTTCCATTTCAAACTCCAGAAAATACCACCAGTTGGCTGGCAATGGACTTTTGTGCAGATCTTGTGTACCATTTGGATGTTGTTTTCTTCAAACATCGAGTAATGTACTTGTACGAAATATTCTGGGTCAAGGATAAAATTCGGACCAGGAAGAACTACATGCAAAAGCTGCAGTTTAAGGTAATATTTTGTGCAACGGCGGCGGGTAATATAAATTTAAAAAAATATCATTTTTTCATTGGTAGGCCAAAGACTTTCCAGCCCATGTAGTATACCGTGGTCGCAACCAAAATCTTCTTCTTAAAAATGTTAACGACTTAGCAGTAAGGAGAAAATTTAAACAAAACATAAGTGGGGAGATTTCGCTGAAGTCATTAAATTCGCAGTAAACTAGGTCAAATTTGCGAATATGTGGGAATACGATGTCGTTTCAGATGGTGTTGACATAGTAAATTTGTTAAGCAGTCATCCACATGAGCATGACCACTTTTTACGCGTAGTTATGGTAATTGGAAACATCATACTGGCTGGACCAGTGTCTTACTGCGAAAAAAGGGACACGACAGATATCCTGAAATCGTATTATCAAAATCAACCGAGTTGCACAGATTCTATCTGACGTTCCTTCGACTAATACTTGACATCGATATTGCTGAGAAAATACAACATTCGTGCCACGCGGAATAGCTTTAATAAAATGAATCCGATCCTAACAACAACAGAAACAAAAAATAAACAAAAAAAGTGGATTCTAACTGCCAAAATCAATCTGTGTCTGTACAAATACACAATAAAAACAGGTAATCGCCGTTCATTTAACTTTTCAAACTGATTATAATTGCGTCGAAACATGAACGGGCTGGGGTTTAAAAGGCGGTACAGGTTAATTTGCATTGGCCTTCGGAGTTCTAGCAAATTACACTTTTTCTACATCAACCGAATAAATTTTCTCGCCGTTTAACCCAAGATAGAATTTATATAATTAAAGCTAATAAAATGTCAATTAATTCTCTAATTGGTGGAATTTGTAAAAAAAAATGAAAAAAAATAAACGAATACTTACTGAGTTGTGCTGTATGAAGTTGTGAAGATGTCCTCATTCTGGGAGTTGAGACCATCGCCAGCTGGTCCTCCCAAATTGAATTCCACCCGATACGTTCGGAGGGGCTTCTGCAAACTTTCTGCATAGCGCTGCAAAGATGAAATAAATTTTTGTTAACAGATGTCGTCGACTAAAGAATAAATTCTCGAAAAAAAAAACAAATTTTTTTCTCATACCCTGAACTCATAGGCAAAATCGTAGTCATCGCTTGTTGACATAATTCAGCGTTTCCTTTTTTTCTGTGTCCTTGTTGACTTTGAATAGTTCGATTTATCTTAAAAACTTAATTTTCACCGGCTCCTTTCACTAGGACCGGATCATTTCCACTAATAACACCAACTAATTTGCATCCGTGTAAATTATGACTTTGACCAATGTTTTTATGGACTTTATTAAAAAAATATTTCCGAAAAAATCATTTATAAAAATAGAAAAGAAACGCACTAAATTAATTTTTATTGAATTTTTTTTAAAACCGCAAAACCACCGGAAAGTTGCAATGAATCTAATCGGAAAATTAACCAAGAACTGCTCACACAGCTGCTGGCTTAGAGAGTTTTTTTGTTTTTTAGTAGTTTTATAGAAAATCAATTATTTTTTTTATAGTTTGAGAAATAAAAGTAAACTTTCGCGTTTTTTGTTTTAGAAAAAAACACGTCACTTGTCTGAAGTTTTCCTACTGAAACTGACGTTGGAGTATCCCACAGATGGGCGAGACGACAAAAGCTCAAGCTCAAGTGTTCCCTAACCTAAAAATCAAAATTTTCCGGTACTCTCTGTATTTCCTGCTGTTCTGCAACTGAGTAAAGCTTTCTGGGAGATTAAGGAGTCGAAATAGTAAGCAAGTCAGAACGAAACTGGAAATAGACAAATATCAGGGAAGACGAGGGAAATCATATGTTTCACGCATTCTGCTCTTGTTCTGATTAACCTAATCGATTTCGTTAGTGAAGGCAAAGTGATATAGAAAAAAAAGAAACAGGAAAACTTTTGATGCAAAATGGAATGGTCAGGACTATTTGGGGAATTTCAAAACATGTGGCAATATATACCGGGAACGCAGTTCGGGAGTCTATAATAATCGGGTGTCCGACGAGGTCATGCCAGTGATGTCATCATCGCCCCACTGTCTGTGCTGTTTCGAATCGTTATCGCCCACGGGGGCTTTTATGAGCATATTCTTTGCTTGTGGGTTAAAGCTCAATAGCAAACTTGAAGAAAAGTACACAACTTGAGGTCGATTTCTCAATTTAACTATTTTTAAAATTCTTTCTTAAAAGCCACATATTGTAGAATGTTGCTGATAAGAGTTTTTTTTTCCTATGGAACCGAAGGAAGTATTTCTAGACCTTATCTACTTTCTTTGCTAATGCTTTTTGTACAATTTCTAGATAACAGAATGTTCGACATTAGCGAATGAATTTGTGCTGCCGAGGCAGTGAGAGCATATCTTTTACATTACATTTACATATTATAATAGAGGAGGGAGCCAATATTAAATTATGTGTTAAATCGGGTTACTATTTTTTACAGAATAATTCAAAATCGTCAGGAAAGCACCAATTTATGAGCATTTCACGAACGTTTCGATATGGCGGAACATCAGTGGAACGAAACGCACGCAGTGGAACACATTAAGCAATTGAACAAACGAAATCATGGAACAAATTTACGTTGATTAGAAAACACAATGAATATCAGTTTAGTTAAGTTAAGCTTTTATTTTACCTGACTACTGCACCGTGTTTCTCTGTCTGAATCATTTAACACTACCTAGAGATAACATGTGTATTTTCACATAGTCAGGCTGCTATTAAATCCCTCACGGGAGTATATACTAGCTCAAAAACGGTTGTAACTTGTCGCTCAGCTCTGAATGACATAGCTGAGTACCTACGGCTCATCTGGGTGCCTGGACATAGTTATATTCCGGGTAACTTTAAAGCCGACAAACTAGCGAGAATCGGTACCACTCGTCCTGATTCGGACATTAACCACCAGCTGCGCACTTACAAACTAGAATTCTGACAGACATCTCACAGGATTGCAAATGTTAATTGGCAGGAGCAACACACCTGCCTGATCACCCGACAGATATGCCCAAAACTTGACCCTTAAGGGTCAAGAGAGCTCATCCTACTCGAACGCAAAGTAATTAGCAGTACAGTAACCGTTATTAAGGGCCCCTGCCTCATAGGTAGGTACGCCGATAGACTAGGCGCACCTTCAAACGACAACGGAGTTGCCATGCTGAAGAGGAAACCATACTCGATCTTCTCTGCAACTGCCCGACTCCAGCCAACCGTAGGAACCGGTTTTTGGGCTCCACTGACGTCAGAGACCTAGCTCGATTTATCAGGATTTACAAATGGTTCCCGATGACGGGTTAAGGTTTTCCAACCCAGCCAATTTTATTTTGACTCCCCGAAAACTGGTTTCCACTGGCGACAGGGAACTGGGTCGGTGCACAGAGAGTAACAGTTTACCCTCTTCTTCTCTAGGTATTTTTATGGGGTTTTCGAAAATTTTTGCAGCCTCAATTTGTGGTATCACAATGGGTCTCCTTGGCCTAGGTGTGCCTTCTTAAGCAGCCACTCTAACCTAACCTAAGCTTTTATTTGCAACTTCTTGGCATTCGATCGAGCTGAAACTTTACACACAGTTTTGGTTCAGATGGAAATACAATATAGTATAAATCCAATATGGCGGACGTTCCAAGATGGCGGATTACATTTTTCTTCACGATCCCCTTGGCATGGGTATCAAAACAAAGGGTTCGATAAGCAGAATTAGATAAGCTGCGTGACGGCATTCTAAATCCAGAGCGCGTTGGGACAGATATGTATATTAAAAATGTTTAACAATTTAGGAGAGTTTATAGCCCTTTACAGACATTCGAGCGCAAAAGCAGCCATGGCGTCGTTTCTTTTAGTTTCCCGGGAGTCCAATTACATGAATTTAAGTCTTTCAGCGTAAGAAGGCAGAGGACGATCATTATTCCATGGAAGGCTACGAAGAAGAACCTTTAAAACGCACGATCAATGTTCTTAACATGGACCCCAGAGAAAGGAAACCATACTGGGCTAACGTATTCAAAAATAGGTCTACCAAATGTGCAGTAAAGAATCTTAGGAATATAAGGATCATTAAACTTCTATTGCATTCGAATTAATAGTATCAACGTGATCCCCTCGTCCCCTGCGTCCCCTCTGCAGGACCCAGGGGTAATTGGGTCGCGAATGGCGTTTTCCTCGGGCGCTTCTGTTGTAGTGGAGGTGGATTGTATGGGAGACCCCAACAGGTTGGCTATACCCACGGCACCCACAACACAACAGTAGCAGTTTTGGGAGAATTACCTTTCGAAGGAACTGTGGCGGCTATGGAGGCTGGCTCTCTTCCACCGGCTGAAACTGCTGTAGCAGTCCTGGAGAAGGGTGCCATTGGCATAATAACAACTAGCAGTTCTTCAGGTGCGGCGGTGCAGAGACGGGAGACTCTAACGAGTTGGCTATCTCCGCGATACGCACACCAGGAGAAGATGCAGATCTGCCTTCCAAAGGGTTAGCTGCGGTTAATCCGGAGGGTGTTTCTTGTCCTGGCTCAGGACTAAAGCGTTACGGCCTGGAACCCTTCAATGCCGTAGGCAGAGAAGGGATGAAGGTTGTAACTAACGCATGGACCAAAAAGGAACACTGGAAACGGTGGGAAAATATGGATTTATGCAGATCTGCCCTCCGTAGGGTTAGCTGCGGTTAATCCGGAGGGGGTTCCTTGTCCTGGCTCAGGACTAAAGCGTTACGGCCTGGAACCCTTCAATGTTGTAGACAGTGAAGGGGTAAATGATGTAACTAACGCATGGACCAAGAAGGAACACTGGAGACGGTAGGAAATCATGGATTTATGCAGATAGGCTAGGATTCTAGCAGTGACCCAGGAAACCGAGGTTAGTGGCGACAGTGGGATAACTGGATACTCAGTTGCCCCCCACTAAGGGAGACTGGGAGGGGACGAAAAGGGACCCGGTTATGTGGTCTGTTTCGGCTAATCCCCAGAGAGGTGTTTTTAGTGAGTAAGAATCTCACACTACCGGAGGGCACGGGCTGTCTGGTGTCTTTTGGAAGATTTTCACCTCTCCCGCAAAAAAAAAAAAAAATCAACGTGATCATCAATAGAAAAATGAGTATTGAGCATTGAGTATTGGCTTTGTAAAGTCTTTTAAAGGGTATTCATCCGTAGAGTAGCTAAACAGTAAGGGATATCTTTTACGAGAAGGGGACATAAACTGAACTTTAGTCACGTTTAGAGGGAGATAGCAGTAAGCATCTAAGTCAGAGTTCAAAAGGTGGCAGTCAAGATCATTCCAAATTGAAAAAAAAATATCTCGGCATCATCATCATAACACAAATTCTCGAGCGTGATGGAATTAATTGATGTAAATAATAAAGAGTAAAGGACCAAGGTGACTACCCAGCGGCACCCTAGAAGTATTATGTATCGCATCTGAAAGAACTCTACGAAACAAAATAAGTTGAGAACGCACGAATAGATACGAGCAAAGCCAGTGAAGAAAACCCGACGGAAAGTCAAGAAGAAGAATTTAATGATTAATTTGATCGAACGCCTTACTGAAGTCGGTGAAGATATGATTAACTTCTTTTGTAGCTTTGGTAGACGATATGCAGTAATTCCGGCATTCTGATAAATTGGTTGTCGTTGATTTCCCCTTTATAACTCGATGCTGGATAAGTAGGGTTTATAGTGGAAATAAGGAATCTCACAAAGCCGGGTCTTAAAGAGACCCTGGGTTTGTTAGTTGCCCTTTCTATATGAGAAGAAAAACGACAAACCACATCATTTCACAACCGCAGTAGGAATGCGATCAGGGCCACTCGAGAAACTGTCAGTGAAGTTCGAAATATGCTTAGCGAAGAGAAGTTGGCAAAAGCTTCATCATATAAGTAAAATCACTAAAGCTAATATCACAAGGGTTATTTAAGAAGGCTGCTTCAAAAAAATCACTAAAGCAATAAGTGATCGGTGGATTATAGCAAAAGACGGAGCTCCTGAAGGACCGGGCCGGGATGGAAAAACCAATATCATTGAGAAGTTCGGAGGAGTTGATAGTTGTCTGCAAAAGATCGTACCTAAAAACCCTGCGCCTCATCTCTAGTGAGTCGAGCGAGATAAGTTCAAGTCTAGCATGATAGGAAGGAAGGGAAAAAGGATATCGTCAGGAAGGCCGCGAAGAGCGAACATAAAGAATCTCCGCTGGACGGCCTCGATACGGTTGAAATGGACAGCGAAGGAAGGATCCTATACCACGCAAGCATATTTAAGAAGGGGTCTGAGAATTAAGTAGGGGTCGTCGAGCTCCTTGGACCACCGTTTCACGAAGCCGAGCACGGAATTATCCCTGCTCACTACGAAATTGACGTGGTTATCGAAGGATATTCGGGAATAAAAGACTACCCCCAAATCCTTGCCTTATCTGGCCTACTCAAGACGCAACCATGGCCATGGGTCCCGGGTTCGAGACCACATCTCCCCGTGGGTTTTTAAAATTTAATTTAAAAAAATCGACTTCGTCTCTAGGCTGTTTTGTAGCTCGCAGCAAAGTAAAACAAGACATTCAAGTTTCCTCACTCCCCTTACGCTAATTCCCTTCCAAATGTATAAAAAGACTCCGAATAAAAACTGTTACAACTTCACGTACAAGAGCTAAATAAATTATCTGACAACATCAGCTGATTCTTTATGTTAGAAACATATTTCAAAGCATATTTCCTGCCATGTCAACTAACAGTTAAGTTGTCAAAGGATTTCCTAAAATTTGTATACAATAAATATCCAAACTAATAAGTATCCAAAATATTTCAAGAGGAAAATTATTAAGGCCGCGTCTACAATTTATTGCGACAATCTAAAAATACATGAGCAATGTCATGACGGATGCAAGTACAATATTTGTCTACGACACTACAGACAACGTGACGAAGTCGCACAAGATAAAAGGGAATTTCTGGCCCAAATTTCTATTTTAAGTAACTTGTCCTAGGGAGCGAGAGACATTTTTTAGATATATCTAAAAAGCGATAAATCTTTTCGGGATTAAATATACTTTCCAGATTAAGTTTGGAATTACGAGTGACACAAGCAGGACTATTTTGAAGTCAACAGGTAATGAATTTTTCTACTTGAACTAATGACGATTTGTTATGATATTCAAGATTACTGTGAGGTACTAATTTACTGTTGTACAGTACCTGTTATAAATTTAATAGCGAACTATTGTCGGCATTTTTGGATTACAAATAGTTTTGATGGTCTAATGAGGGTTGATTTGGAAGCCCTTCAATAACGTGGCTTAACAATAGAAAGCATGGAAACCATCCACTGAAAAAGGAAGAGCGAGTTTACTTTTTAAAATTTTGTACAGTACTATCCAAAAATATTTAATATATTAAAATGCACCAAAAATACAACGCTATTAGTATGACAAATTGTCACTAAATCAACGACTGACTCTACATGCCCCAAGCCGCATCATAATATCCAAAATAAAACATCAAAGTCATCGTCAATGTGTCCCAACTCCCAGTGCCATGGTTCACCTATTTCGGTTCTGTCAAAAATCACATTTTTCAAAAAAAGAAAAAAAAAAGAAAAAAAAAACAAAAAAAATTATTAACGCAAGTGCCGCTTCTCCAGAATCAATCGACAAAACTTCGTATATTTCGTGTATGATTAATGCCTACAGTGACAAAGGGTTCTATACCCACTTGATAAAGGAATAAAATTCTTTCTTCGATTCAGAGTCCGGGAGGCCTCAGCACTGACATTAATTCTGGGCTTGCACAAGTAAACACAACAAGGCGAAACGACATGTAAACATGCAGGTAATTCTGAAGTTTGACAAGAGAATCGAAATAACCGGCAGGGGATAGCCCGACCAGGTGAGCAGGTGAGACGCTGTAACAGCAAATTTAAAAAGATCAACTAGCGTGCGACAAAATAAGACGTGTATTATGTAAAAATAGTATCACGAAGAATGATACAAGGCGGCGAATATACAATTTATCACCTTGACAGTTTGTGCTTGTTCATAGAATTGTCTAGGTCCAGCATGATATCGGGCAATTAATAATAAGACGATGTCTGAAGTTTTCTAATGCGCTAAACGACACACGTAAGACTTTAGTAAATTGTCAGATGATAGTGATATAATCCCTCCCACACGATGCGGGTGGACGACGCTTTTTTTTAAATAGATGCATATTCACCTCGGGTCCCCAATTGACAGAGTCTTCTTCTCAGAAAACCAAAACGCTTTCTGTTTCTTTGACTTTGACCGTGACATTTCTTGAGCTCAGCTGAACAACTTTTTGCCTTCTCTCGAAAATTATGCAAATTATTGTTAGGCGTCTTTAAGTTGTCAGTTTTTACCGGTTTTTATTGTTGTCATAAACCGCTTTATATATAGCTGAACCGCAACCACTTAATGGTATTAATGAAATTATCTCAGAAGAAATTAATTGAAAAGGGAGTAAAAAGTTTTATGACGTCTGACAATTATTGTGAGTTCGAGAAAATGACGTAACTTTAAGTCCTAACAATTTCGAGGCATGTGTGACTCTGTTAACGGAAAAAAATTGGCATCATGCGCATATGCAGAAGGACGGTATAACTTGAGCCTGTTTTATAAGTCAAAAATTCCAACGAAAATTAAGTCACGCTTTGGACTAATCCAATTTGATGCAGATGGGAATTTAGCAGCTGAGAAAAAAAGGGAAAAATGCCGGTCGGTGGTAATTATGACAAAAACTTGTTTGTATCAGCGCATGAATTTCAGCGATGACTTAATCTTGTTAAATCACTGAAGATGGGGTATAAACGCGCAGATTCAGTTGAAGGAAGAACATAATTAAAGTTAAGTAATGATCGAACTGAAATACCTTGAAAATTAAAGGAAAAGCAGTAATTTGATTCAGACTGTTCGTTTCATAATGTGGATGGAAGTGCAGTGGAGAATTTCATCTGGTCACTGTATTAACATAGGAACAGGCTGTAATGGTACATCTATTCTATGTACCACAGCCTACTCTAGATATAAGCACGGAAGTTTCGTCATTATTTCATTTTTGTTGTGCCAAAGATTAACCAATCCTTGCACACCAATAAAACTGCACACTATCGTGAACAAAACCAAAGAAAAACGCTGATGTCATTGACGCATTTTAAGCTCAATACTTCAACAAAACCAACTCGAGAGAGTTTTCCCTTTGAAACACATGAAAATTGTAAAGAGAGAATTTCCCAATTTGTTCCAATGTTCAGAACATTTTTGGGTTAACTCCAAGTAAAATTCAATAAAAAAATAAAAAAAAAATAGTGCAAGAAATACTACGAGAAAGTGCAATTCCCCAAACTTTTCCTAATGTTTACTGTGGCAAATATCGGTTTGCTTACACCACCAATGATCAGCTGTTAATGTCAGCTTCTCGGCTGGTATCTAGAGTAGGCTGTGTATGTACCAAGTTCATTTGTCATTCTTTGTTTACAAGCCATTTGAAGTTGACGTGTCAGTGTATTTTTTAACAATGAAAACAATTGAACATCGTAAAGTGATTAATTTTTTTTTTGTGAGAAAAAGGTTTAAAGTCAAGGGAAATTTATACTGAAAGTGTAAATGTGTTAGGTGTAGAGGCATACCAATGGCCATCATAATGTGCATTGAAGGAGACTTTGGTACTATAGAGTTCGGAAGGCTCTTATCGGACGTGGAACTAACCCTACCCTGAGGAAATGGATTAGGAATAGGAAGATGAGAGCAGTAAATATCCAGAGAGCAGAATCGCGAGAGGGTAGGCATTACTGTCGACTCATTACTACGCAAACTTGATGAAGAGGGCATACACAATGTGGGGTGTGCCGATAATATAGCAATTATGGCAAGAGGCAAGGTCTCAAGCTCAGTCAAGTATCTAATAATATTCCTAGACTGAAGAGTTACCTGGAAAATATATTTAGAGAAGTAAAGGGTGTGGAGTAGAAGGCGAGGAATTTCGTCAAGATCTGCATATTGAATCTACACTATGATGGTGAGACCCATTATCTCATATGCCTCCGTGGTCGTCTGTTGAACATGTGCCTCAAAGGCCACCGTAAAATGTCAGTAAAGTAAGCCAGCCTCTGAGATTTGTGTGGAGATAATAGGTGGCTTTCGAACCACGTCGACATCAGCGTTAGAGATGCTGCTAGGTTTGCTGCTTTAAGACTTATATGTGAAGAGGACTACAACATCAGCAGCTCTTCGCGTGGATCGAAGTCCAAACTGGCACAGGTCTAGTGGTGACTATGAACATAGGAGTATCTTATCAAAAACAATATACTGAAATTGGAAATGCCTGACGACGATATAAGCAAAGAAAGAGTAATTGAGAGATACCGAGAAACGGTTATAAAAGATACTTCCCGCCCTGAAAACAGTCTGACTTCACAATTTTCATGGATGGATCAAAAACTGATAGAATGGCAAGAGCAGGAATCTTCAGTGAGGATCTAAATCTAAACACTCATTTAAGACTGGGGTCGTTACCACAGTCTGTAAGACGGAGATGCTGACTCTGGTCTATGCGCTGTATGACGTGCTAGAAAGTCATGTGAGGGGTAAGAAAATAGTGATGGCACTCGACAACCAGCCAGTGAACAACACAGAGTTCAATACAGCTTTGGCCTTGGAGTGTGTCTGCAAACTCAACGTGTGTGCTTCGAGTTTTCAAGGTCCGGAGATCCGTTCACTGCCTTAGGTAGAGGCATTGTAGTGGGCCTGTTGGATGCGTCGACCACGAAGGAGCACTCGCAAAAGTGGATCGTCAGAACTCGCATAGACAGGCTGAGATGGTGATTACAACGCAGAAAAGAGTCCTGGACATGGTAACTTCAGGTGTCGTCTAAAGCAGATGGACATCCTTGAGGATGATATTGGCTGTGCCTGGAAGTGCAGGAGACCGCGGTGCATATAGTGTACCATTGTTCTGTCTCAGCAAGCAGAAGGAAGAGGCTCATGGACACCACTGGATGGAAAACGGAAGGATATGATAGGTGTCTTACAAGCAAATGCTTGCGTTGACCCGAGAAATCGATGTGAGGGAAGAAAACTGAATTAGTCCAGGTATTCCTTGCTGAGATGAGAAGGGGTAGGGACGAAAAGGGACCCAAATAAGCAGGTCTGATTCGGCTAATTCTTAGAGAGGTGTTTTTTTAGTGAGTAAAAATCACACAATACTGGAGACATTCGGATCTTTTGGTGTCTTTGGAAGACTTTCAACTTTCTCGCAAAAGAAAATGTGTTAAGTGAATCTGTCCCTTCCAAAGCAATGGTTTTTAAGTAGGGTTGGTTTGTTTAAAAGCGGTCGTACAAGCATGGAAGACGTGTAGGACGTCCAAAAACAGCATCAACATTAAGCAGGTGCATGTTGTACGCGCAAAATTGTTTATACCATAGCCATATCAATCCGACCAAATAGCGGTTTGAAAAGGTGGTGCCAACAATTCAAGAAAATCTCAACCGAAAACAAATTACTTAAGCGTGTTTAAATCGTTTTAAGCAGAATAAACCCGATTTTGTGCGTCGTTATCTGACTATAGATGAGACTTTGATTTGTCACCATGACTAAAAGAAGAGCGTTTGCAGTGTACTGAAGCTGGATGTTCAGATCCAAAGCAATGAGATATTGTGTAGCGCCTTAGATCACCACCGTGGGAGGGGGAGATGAAAACTTTTTAAATACTTTACGCAGTTGGACTATGACGACGAAGTCTGCATTCTATCCAACAAACAGAATCATGTTGTCCAAATGTTCGAAGCCCTGAATAGAGAAAGTAGTAGCGCTTAAGATCAATGCTGCTAAAACCAAACCAAGCTTGGACTAAAGGAATCATGATGCAGTTTATCTTGAAGGGAAGTAAATAGATCTCGGAAGCATAGTTACAGCAGATATCGGAGCTAGGGCTGATGTACACGCTCTCATTAAGATGGCTCGAGTTGTATTTAATACTATGAAATGAGATATGACGCAATAAAAACATCTCCAGACGCACTGACATAGATCTGGTACCATCCTTAGAAAGAGGAAAATTTTGAACATCATAAAGCATAGTCTAAAGGAGCTTGTAATGCACATGGATGGGATTAGCAAAATCAGTTTAATCGAAGGATATCACAAAACACTCCACCAGATCACTTTCCGTGACCTTGCAGTCTAACGCCATCATCTACATGGATGGATCTAGAATTTATGATAGAGCTGACGCAAGTATCTCTGAATTAAATTCGGCTGGGTGAAAGGGCACACAAGAATCGCTGCAAACGAAAAGATGGACGATCTGGCAAAACAGCGATCGGCCTAATTTCCATGGAGGCACAGTGACCCGATTACCACGCCATTGATGCAGGTTTGAGCCTCAGACTGCCTATGACTTTTTTATTTGCAATTGAAATAAATAAAAAATCCACTCTATCTCTGGGCTGCTGTCGAAGCCAGCAGCAATGCAAAAAAAGATATTCAATTTCCCCATTATCTTTGGCCTAATTCTCTTCTGGTCATAACCTGGTGTGCGCGACATAGGGTTGCCGCTAGGCTTCTGCTACATAATAAAACAAAAATTGGACCGGAACTAGTCACTGCGGTGGGCAAAGGCGAAGAGACGGGTCTGATTAATATATGGGCCAAGAAGAAACACTAGAGACAGTTATGCAACATGGTATCCTGCAGGAAGACGAAGCTGACCTTGAAAATGTTAAATAGTGTTACCAAAAGGGAAATCCCCCATTTTGACAGCTACGCATTTTTGAAATGACACCTTTGTGCCTTGAAAACTAGGAGACGGCGGCTCACATGCCCTGCGCCAGAAAGCAGAAGATTCCGTGTGTTTGAAGTTCACCAGGTGGATACCAACAGAATGCGAAGTATCGTAATGGAACATGCTTGCACTGACCTAGGGAATCAAGGTAAGGGTGCGATAGTAGGATGAACTCAACTTGTTTCCGCTAAGGGAGACGGCGACGGGGAAATGTTATTCGATTCGGTAAATCCCCGGACAGGTGTTTCGTATGTGTAAGAATCTCACACTACCGGAAGGTATAGGCTGTCCAGTGTCTTCTAGAAAATTTTCATCTCCCGCATAAAAAAAGGGTCCGTCCGGTGGAATGTTCTTGAAACGCTGATGATTGAGAAAAGATCACATAAATCTCGTACTTTACTATAAACCCTGAAAATGTAATTAAAAGTATTTTCTTGTTTACTTTATATTAAACATTCAATTAATTAGCTTGGCAGAAGTAAAGATTAACAACCAGTTTTTCAACTTCTCTGACGGAATACCACAAGGATCAATCATATCACACGTGTTGCTTAAGATACTAAAATTGCTGATAATAAAATTTATGGACACTATAAACTGGCGCCTACTGTATATCCGAAAAAGTATTTTACTGACAAAAAAGATACCTATTCGTTTAAATCCACTTCGAACTGACAATCATAAGTTGCACTTGCGAAACAACTTAAAATTCAGCTAATGTGAGTCAAAACAAATGTTCCAATCTGTCGTAAAATCGTAGAATTAGGTATTATCACTGTTCGAGAGCGAGATGAAAGTTGATAAACACACTTATCAAGTTAAGGAAAAAACATACAACATTGATTACAAAATTTATGAGAATATTTATCTCTGATTGTATTATCTGAGATCTTTATCTGCTCGTATGTGTACTCGAAAATTAAAGGTTAATAAAAAACAAATTATTGCAAAACTTGAGAAAGTTATCTACCAAAAACACGGCAACTTAATATATAGGAACATGCCGCATACAACCTCGAAAAATTTAAATAAAATAACGAAAACGGAAATAACTGGCTCTAAAATCATAACTCCTAAGCAAACTGAATACCGGTTAGCCCACGTTAAGTAATATCATTAGGATCATCAGCTACACAGTGGAAGTGACGTGTCGCCAAAACTGTTTCAGTGTCAATAAGTTCATAAATTTCGAGGCCAAACTATGACAAAATAAGCAACACTTTCCGGTTAAATTAACTGATAAAGCGCGTTTCAAACAAACGTTTCACGATAATGAAAAAAATTTATTAAATATTAACGAAGTATTGGTTAATTATTGTTACAAAGCACTTGTCGAGTAAATTTTAAACAGGTGAACAATTTCTAAATATAACTCCGTGCACAGACTGCTCTTATTTATTTATTTTTTCAAACAAACATGTGAAATCACTTTTCAATCACTTGTGACACTAAAAATTATTAAACTTGAAGAAATCGTAAAATTTTTTCATCAAGATAATTCGCCCAAACACAGTCGCGTTATTGTTTTCTTTACAACAAACCGAAATTGCAACCAAAAATAACTTCTCATGACCGCTTGTCAAAATACAATGACTAGTGCATGCCGAGAACAGTTTCAAATATTCGTAAATATTCGAAATTGTTTTGGCGAATACTAAGTGCTTACGAAAATTGAATGAAAAAACATGACACGCACATCGCAAGGTGCTCCAAGATTAGTTGAATACTAGAAAGAAGACGTTCGTTTTTTTTCGTTTTCTGCTTTTATTTTTTTTTTCACAAATTACACGGAGCTAAAAGCTTTTTCGACATTTCATGAACGTTTGGAGGGAAAAAGCTCACAACACACCGACGACCGTTTCGAAACTGAACAGCATTTCAAATTTTCAGATTGTCAATGGGGCTTGGGACTCTGACTTTAGGTTACTTAGTGGTGACCGAATATTTTTACATTTATTGTTGGCGTCTTGTCGCGGTCTTAGACGTGTTTTGTCACATTGATAGCTACCGATTTTGCCTGGTGAAGTTCTGGACCGTGAAGATCTTTTCTGAACCGGTGACAACGCGGCTTAGTGGAAAGTGAAAGGGAACAGCTTTTTACTGATTATGTGCGCTCTGAATTTGCAACAAAATTAGATCGTTCTGATTGGGTGAAGGTCATACTTGTTAAGTTGTTGTGATAACGACACAATAAGAGGTGACGATAAACGCAGTCAGAAGTTTGTATAAATACAAGTTTAGCTGGCAAAACAACATTTTAAGTGGTTTTTATAGGCCGTAATTCAATAGGAGATTGGTGCTGGGACGGAAATATTAAAACAGAAAATTGATAAAAAAATAATCAATCTTAAAAACTGTTGATACTTTGTTTTCGATGCAATTCCTTTAATAGAGATAGATCGCCTTCAATGTGTAGATAAAGCAGAGTCATTTGGTTAAGGTCTTGTTGAATCTTTCCGAAGGACAAACGTAGAGTAAAAAATTGTTTAAGGCAACACACGAGCTAATATTTCTAGTAAAAACAAAAGTTTGCCTATCAACAATGACACAACCCTTCTATAATTTTGGTTTATCTACCTTGCAGGCAGCCCCGTAGAGACAAAATTCGGGCCCCGGGGGTACCACATACGGGCCTCTGCGAAAGGAATTTCGGGCCCGGGACTTAGCGTTTACGGGCCCATATATAATCGAATGAGTGACTTCCAATTTTAAATCTGTCTAGTATATTACACTTTTTCGATCCTGAAACACTTTTTTTGTATATATCATTAAAATGGAAAATTCCCCTTTTGAAAGCCCGGGGCCCGGGGGGTTTACCCCCTACGCCCCCACCTCTCGGCGACAAAAAATCGATTGAATTCGTTC
Source organism: Leptarthrus brevirostris (assembly GCA_964036015.1). Classification (NCBI taxonomy): domain Eukaryota; kingdom Metazoa; phylum Arthropoda; class Insecta; order Diptera; family Asilidae; genus Leptarthrus; species Leptarthrus brevirostris. The sequence continues at coordinate 150,603,426 of OZ038372.1, forward strand.
TTCTTGTCGCGAAAGAGTACATCCTATACCACTTCGAACCTAACCTTTAACTTGCGAAAGACTTGGATTCAATGGTAAACTAGCCTTAATTTGAAGACGCCTAGGACGACAGTAGAACTCGAAATGTGATATAGATACAGTACTGTGAAAAAGAAACCGAACACAAAAGTAATTTCTCACAAAAATAAATAAGCAGAAAAGAGTTTAATTTGATTTAAGGATGAGCGATCTTCGATTAGATCTCGAAAAATCCATTTTCGAGTATTCGATCTTGCCATGTCCGAATCGATTTAACGCAGAACCGATTCAGCTCGAATCGGTTTGTTTATTCCCAGGGTAGGGAATTCTCGCAAAATTTGGTTGCCTCGAGCCAACCAATCCGTTTCAATAAATGCCGCTGCTCGGAAGTTACATCTAAATCCTCAGCTGCCTAGTTGGGAGTTGGCATGTGATTTTGACACTTCATAGCGCTTAGACTGCCATGAGTAAAAATTTTGTAAAACGGTTGATCATTCCACTTCAGCCGCTTGAACACATACATTCAAAATACATCCCCTACACATTTATGAATTATTGTGTACTTACATGGCAATCTGGTTGGCTGAAAGCAACCAGTTTTGCGAGAATTCCTACCCTGAACAAGCTTTACTTTTTTTCTTGTTATTGTATTAAATGTATGTTCCATCAAATCACATAGGTAGTTATTACTGTCTACGTCTGGCGCCGCATTCGTACTGCGCAGTCTCACTTCTGGGAACTTTGATGTTTCCGAGCAAAACCTGGTGAGAATTGGAAACATCTTATGATCAAAGGAAGCCTAACATCCTACTTAACCTAATTCGGATTCAATGTAGAACTATGGTCGGGAGTATTTGTGCTCAGAATTGGTGTTTTTGACACTGATTTGTGTAGACATTCTTAGGAACGCAATAAAAGAAACTGTCAAATACCTTTTATGCCGTTGTCCTGCGCTCGCAAGGACAAGACAGGAGATACTTCAACAACTACTTCATTGAAGGATTAAAAGAAGTTTCGAACATCAGCGAAATGATCGCGGAAAATGATCGTTTATTAGTTTTTTCGTTTCATGCAAAAATGATTGGAATTTTGTTTTTTTTTATGTCAGGTTAGGTTGGTTGAAGTGGCGACCCAAGAATCTCGTCTGCGCGCGATGGGTTAGGAAATCCGGTAAAGCTGACGTTAGACCCAGCCGGGTAAGCCTTAGGAAATGAATAATCTCTCCAATTCTTAGCCTTGAGACCTCCTTAAGGTCATTAAAAAAGAAGCTGCCTAGTGCACAATACCTGGCTGAAGCGAGAGCCGGACATTTGCAAAGGAAATGAATAATGGTTGGTTGGTTGGTTGGCTAGTCGGGCTGTTTGTTGCTAAGAAGCACCAAGTTCACTCGGAGGCCTTGAAGGCCCATTGTGAATGCCCTTAAAAAAGAAGAAAAATAATCAGAACTTAAAACTACCTAGATCTCTGTATGAATCTACTTAAGTCCACCAGTGCTATCTCAGCTAAGTCGTCCAAATTGTCAAAGAACCTCCCAAACAGGCGAGTCGTCGTTCTTTTAGAGCCAGACATTCGCAGAGCAGGTGCACTATGGACTCAATTTCTTCTTCATCTCTGCAGCTTCTACAGAACTCATTCGATGGTACGCCGAGTCTAATGGCCATAGCTCCTATGGGGCAGTGTCCGGTGATGACGCCGACGAGTGTTCGAATGCGCTTTCTATCGAAGGATAAGAGATTTCTGCTATGATTCAGCTCCGGCTGAATAGTTTACATAGGAGAGCCTTGTTAGGCAGTGCCCTGCACCGTCAGCGCATCGGCCCTCTTATTTCCCTCTATGCCCCTGTGACCTGGCACCGTGGTCTCCGAGAAAATACCCGCACTGACACCACAGTTTGTCTTAGGGCCGTCGGTGAATATCCTTGGGTTGAAGACCTCCATCACTCCGCCGTTCTTCCACTCCACTCTGGTGGGAATTTTTACCGCGAAGTTTTTCCCGAAGTTCAGCTTTGGGGTGATGTAGGCAATGAGGTGTGACCAGTTCTCTTGGCAGCAGATCCAGGATGCTGCTGTGGCCATAAGGTTTGGCCCTCTTGTTTATGATATATTTTTTACTTATTGCGGGCCACCACACCAGTGACCCGTAAGTGATGATCGGATCTACCACAGCCGTGTACATCCATAAAGTCATTTTTGGTTGGATACCCAACGGCCTACCAAAGGCGTAGTAAGCAATGCAGGCTTTCTTAACTCGCTCTTCCGCGTTAAGTTTGGGGTCAAGAATAACCCCCAGGTACTTGCCGCTGGAGGTTACCTAGAGTGTCTGTCCATTTCATTTGGTGATATTAAATACTGGTATCTTGGTTTTTGTGGTAAAAAGCATCAAAGTCCACAGCTAGTAAAAAAACTCAGCCGCTCTAATCGGTTATAATTTCAGGTACGGTGCGTGACTGCCTAAGCAAAAATATTGGAATAGTGCTTCGACTTCAGTTATAGTGAAAATGCGCACTTCTAACATCTTTACGCGAAATTAGCTAAATATCAGTCTCGAAAGGACTCTCTTGTCCTTTAAGTTTTCCTTAAATTTAACTACCATTCTAGATCAGCTCCTACCCATGATCCAAATCCAGAATTCCCCGGACTTTGTACTGAGTTTCAACTGGAAACCCTAACCCACACATTTTGTTTGACGGCTTGTTTATATTTTTAAGCTAGGTGGCTCGTTACGTTTGGTGAAAATTTTTATTTAAAAAATTAGGGCCTTCTTATAGAGAAATCAGCGGAACAGAACGTTTTTATTGTGACTCCGGCTTAACATGGAACGAAGAAACTTAATAATTCGCGCCACCTCTAGGAATATGGAGGCAACATACAAATCTTTTCTCAACGAATATTTCGGTTAAAATCAGACTTCAATATAATTATAGATCCGATCATCAATATTTCATTGCAAAAAAGATAATTTTTATTTATTTCTATAAACCGTTCAGTTCCCTACTAAATTTAGTCACTGAGCTAACAAATTTTTAAGAAAAACAAACAAATACTTATTAATTGCAACATGAGCTCAACAGTGCTTGGCTTTGCATATTTAATGTGTTCAAATTAAAAACAAAATTTTGTTTAAATTCAGATAACTACCTGACCCTCTTAGCTTGCAAATTTATTGCCATCAATCTCTTAAAATGACATATCTCTCTAAACCTGATCCTGACATCATCAACTTGAATTGATTATAGCACGTCATAGACTCAAGTTGAAATGATATGATCGTTTTCATTCGAAATATTTTGATAACATCAAAACTACAATGACGAAACCGAGTTTATTTTGGCAAGATGATGTCATACAAGACAAACCAAACGTCTAAAGAAAATCTGGAATTAATTAACTCCACTTCTGCAAAATATTTGAACGACTAGGATAACCGGCTTACTTTGAAGTTGTTTGCGAAATTCTCAAGATAACGACCCATTTCAGTCGGCTAATTGTGCTCAGGATCAGAAGAGAAACAGCACTACTTGCTTGTTCTGATAGTGGTTTTGAAGATTGTGGGGGAAAAGCCAAGGAAGGTAATATGTTTCTTTTAATCTCTTGTACATTTAATTAAAGACTTCAGATAGAATCTAGATCGAGTGTTGGAAGCCGTTGAACAGCACTTAGCCGGGCATAGAGTGATTTATGTGGAATGATAATTTTCCAAGAGGAATTTATGCAAGCACTCGAATGAGATTGATAGAGAGCTTCATGATTTATGACTTGTAACTTGAAGCTGAGAAATTTTTTGTCAACAAGTCAATTATTGCTGAACGCATGACATCAACGCTTAACAAAAGCTTTTACTGTCTGAGTCTGATTAACACTCGAAATTGTGACTTGATGAAACACGGTATTCTCCATTGGAATTCGAATTGCACAAGAATGACTCTTTGCAGATTGACCCTCAAATAGTTGTCGCCATATAATTGGTATGACAATGAAAATGAAGATTTGAGAATAAATTCAAGTACAAAGTGAACTCAAACCAGTTGTGCACGCTTTAAAGTACCTGGTCGTCTCTCTGAGAAGTTTATAGGCCTGTATAGTTATGACACCTATTTACTTCGAATATTGCTGTGAACGCTTCTTCTGAGGGTGACCGTTTATTTTGATGCGATGACTTCACCTTTTCAGCGCATTAAACCCGGTTTTTGCACTTGAATTGATCTCAAGCCTCGGACATGAGAAAAAACCGTTTATAAGAAAAAACCCATTGACCTAGTAATTTCCTATGCAAATCTCAGTAGACAACCTCTTCGTGCAGAGTACTGTTGCAAAGATACTTTTTCGTATTGATTAACGTCGGCTTATTCATTCAGTCGGTCTATTATGGAAGCATTCGAAGTGCAATGCAAATTTCTAATAGAAGACTTAATCACGTCTTGAGAAAATGAATAGGTGGATACTGATTATTACTACGTATACCCGATTGGTGAGTGATTGCAACGACTTTTTGTACTAGGTAACACACGAAGCGTGGATGGTGTAAACGTACATTAGTTTATCGGTTTTGAGAACTAGTAATTGCTCATATACTTTGTGTTATTCATTCATAAAACATCTTTTGTTGGACACATTTCATTCATTAGATGACCACTTCCGTTTCTAGACGTGTCTCACTTTTTAGCTCACTCTAGGAAGTAACAGCTTTCAAAAGTAGTGCTGAATACTTAAAATTTAGCACACACAAATTAAATAATTAGTTAAATGTTTTTAAAGCGGATTCCGAACCACCGACATAACTCTGCAACCCTGCCTTTTTTATCATAATCTGTTGTCGATAGATACTCTTACGTGGTGAATAGAATATTTTCTAAAAAATAATATAGAAATAGTTAACAAAGGTCAAACGTTTACGTTTTCAGCACTAGACCTCACAGCAGCCAGTCCTAACCTAGGAAGCAAAATCCTAAATTGCCACGTATAAAAAGTCTCTTTATCGGATCATAAACATATCAGATTCGATATTGAAATATCCTCTGTGGAGCAAGCAAGGGTAACAGTTCCAAAACTCACTGATTAGGACAGATAACGTGCGGACAGCAAGAGAGGACTTTAGGAACTTGGTAAGATATTCCTAGAAGCCTCGGAGGACCTAGAGCTTGCTTCGATACCGCTGCACAACCTGACTTACGAGACTAGCTGTCCTATAAAACACAGAGAATCACCTAGAAATGTGCCTTGGTCGAGGTGTTTGGAATGAGTATAAAAAGAAACTGCCCGAATATAACAAGGAGCTACGGAAGTCCAAAAGCAGAACTTGGAGAAACTTTTGTGAAGATATTGATGACTTACCTACTACCGTCTCTCTCCTCTCTGTAATTCCCGCAACCCCTTGAGGAACATGGGACGGAAAAAGAACTTAACTCCATTCGAGGCAACGATTGCAAGTGGACCTACAATTTAATGTGGATTCCGAATCACTGACATTTTATCTGCAACTCCAAGGCCATGCCTTTTTATCGTGATCTGTTGTCAACATAAACCAACCATGGGTCGCCGCTGTTGGGATTTGAACCGGGAACGTCCGCATTGGTAGGTCGATAAGTTATCAATAAATCCATCTACTACCGTACGATCCTAAAATTATATGTAAGGACCACTCCAACGGCATTGGTTTTCTTCAAAAGGATGACGGTAGCTTCATAGGAAGCCGAGAAGAGGAAATAAAATTGCTCTTAGGAACTCATTTCCCAAATTCTACAACAAGTGAAGATATAGAAAGGTCTTCCGAAGCGAATTGTCTCAACTACAGGCCTTCAAACCGTATAATCCCAGCTCTACTACAGCAGGGCCTGGAGGATTTACTGCCAGCGCTTATAAAATTTTTTAGAGCTAGCTACACTCTAAGCTATATTCACAATTTATGAAGAAATGTGAAGGCAGCATTCATAACAAGGGTGGAAGGCGGTCACCCGCCAAGCCCGAAGTCTTACGTCTTTCCAACATAAAAAAATGAAAAAGAAAATTGACCAACACATCAGATACAGAATCCTAAAAATGAAACCTTTGTATGAACATCAGCATGTATACCAAGCAGTCAAGTTTGCAATCACAGTCCTACACTATCTAGCCGGAAAATTGGAAAGGGCGCTTATGGAAAAAGAAAAAGCCCTTTGCGCCATCATGGACATTTGATAACACCACTTTCTAAGCCGTCGAAGAGGCGGTCGCTAAGAGGCTACCATCGATAGCAAGATGGATCAAGCGATGCTCAGTTGCTGGAAAATTACAGCTTACCTAGAAAAAGAGTTAGTTAAGGATATGAAGGGATGCCCCCAAGGAGGGGTTCTGTCCCCCTTATTAGGTCACTTGTGATTGACGAGTTCCTAATAAAGCTAACAAATACCGGATTTAAAAATCAGAGATATGCAGATGACAGGGTAGGCATGATTGGAAAATCTCTGAACGAATGCAAAAGGGACAAAGTGGTGCTGGCAAGAAGGACTTCGTGCCAATCCCTGCAAAACAATTTTCATTCCATTCACGAGGAAGAGGAAGATGAATCTAATATTTCGGACCCTTGAGAGAATAAAGCTAGAATTCTCCAGAAAGGTTAAATACCTAGACATAACCCTAGATCAACCTGGGACCTTACATTACTGAATACAATTTGATTACAATCGATCGTAAATATAGAGAATTTAGAATTGAATGAGATTAAAAAGATATATTTTACTTGCATGAGATGATAGCTTTAGGTGCATTCACTTCTAAATTTCCTATACTTGCGATCGATTGAAATCGAATCGTATTCGGTAATAAGTCCCCTGGAACCCTCTGTTGAAAGCCGTCCTAAGGAAAGTCCCGGCAGCTTATGGATAAGCCGACTGCAATTTGGAAATATTTAGGAACTAACGCCTTAAATGGTCCTATGTGCTAACAGGTAATTATAAGATTCTTGATCACATACGCAGCGCAGTTATGGTGGCCAAAAACAGAAAAAGGGTCAGCACAGACGAAACTAGAACGTCTGCAGAGGAGTAACGCAATTGTCCAACCTCAGCCGTAGAAGCGCTTCTAAACCTCCTCCCCTTGTACTTACATATAAGCAAAAAGGCAGCAGACTATATAGGACAGGTCACCAGAGCCGCCGAGAGGGGGCGAGTGGGTACCCCCCCCCCCCCCCCCCCCGAGAACTTTCAAAAGGGGCCTCGTCATCTAAGTCATCAACAGAAAATTTTTTTCATTTTAATTATATATATAAAAAAATGTTTCACGATCGAAAAAGTGTAGTATACTAGGCAGATTTTAAATTGAAAGTCACTCATTCGATTGTATATGGGCCAGTAAACGCTTAGTCGCGGGCCCGAAATTCTTTTCGCGGGGGCCGTATGTGGTACCCCCCGGGCCCGAATTTTGTCTCTACGGGCATGCAGGTGTCACCTAAAATCTAATAGCCCATGAAAGAACACTCGAGGAGTTGCCGAAAGAGTATAGTGGGGGGTTTATAAATCTAAGGGGAACCCTAATATGGTAGACGGACAGTTCTAAAATGGACGGAAAGGCTAGCGTTTGAGTATACGGACCTACATTCAAACCCCAAAAGGCGCAAGGTACCATGCCAACCGTTTTTAAGCACAGATACAGGCTATCGAAATCTGCGCACGCGAGATACTTTTGCAGGGTATCCTTGGTTCTAAGATATATATAATTCCCACGGCGGCGGCGGCGGTTAGGTGGCGCTTAAAGCACTGAGAGCACATACACTCGAATCTAAGCAGAACTGGAACTGGAGATTGCGGACCGTCCCGAGAAAGAATGCGCAAAATCCTCTTTTGTCGGTCCTGAGCAGTTCTGTGGCTACTCAAAAAGCCGGATTGTGTGACAAATAAAGTTCTTAGAAAAGAGGAGTAAAGAAACATACTGGGCATCACTTCCAGGATTAAGATAAGCAAAAAGCTCTCCTAAATACTGACAACGAAGGACAAAGGCATACTTTATATTCAGCATAACGGAGCTAAGACTTTTAACAGGCCTTCTATCGTGACACTGCCCTCTGAGATATCTAAAAAAAAATGAGCAAAGCCGAGGACGAAACATGTCACTTTTTCATAGAAGAGGACGAGCATATTCTTTGCCACTGTAAAGCCTTTGATTGCATAAGGTTCAAGCATCTATGAATGGCGTAACTATCACCAATTTTTGTTATGGTAAAATTGAGTAATCCAGGTACGCAGGCTACCACATGATGGCAGCATGCATACATGGATTTGATTGAGGGTTGTGAGCACAACTAACCTGCTTGTCACAACTTAGTCGTGACTCACAACCGAGAGAGAATAGGAAAGGTTGCAGGAATTACCGGGGTGAGCGTTATGATCGCCGGACAGGCTCAGTTATTGATCGAAGATGTGAGGGGCCGCCTAGCTAGCCGTGTTTAGGTCGTCGGATCGGCGTGACTTCTTGCCTCACGCTTCTCAGTTCACTCACCTGAGCATTTATTGCGGGCACTCTTACAGTCCTATGGACCGAAGACTATAAAAAAGGAAGCACAACTATCAAAGGATAAGAAAACTAAGAAAAAGGATAAAAGAAATAACGTTAACATGTCCCTGGCGTCAAGCAACCTCAGCGTCGAGATGTCATCAGGCTTGTAGGGCTATCCCTCCCCATCGTATGACTGTATGACTGTATCTAGCCCATGATTTGGCACAGTCACCAATTAATCAACGACCTAAATCTTGACTGGGTTCGATTGGCACAAAAGATCTCACTGGTGAAAGTGACAAAAGTGGTGGCTACACCGCCTTTATGAACCCCTGAGAAGTTATAATAATAATAATAAAGTCTTTGCGCAAAGTATATAAGGAAAGGAAGAAGGGGTACCAAATATTTTTCTCTCCATTCCTGTTTTATTTCTTCACTGAAATACAAATTTTGCAGAATCCTGCAATTTTTGTTAGTGAAATTTACCTTTAACAAATGGAGACGGAGTTGGATCAATTCGTTGAGCAGCGCGACCACCATGCCATGGGTTTCGGGTTAGAGGCCAGGTCTCCCCGTGAGCTTTAAGAAATTAAAATAATCCACTCCGTCTCTGGGTTTGTCTAGGTCGTAGTAATGCAAAAAAAAACAAGATTCAAGTTTTCTCACTTCCCTTACCCTAATTCACTTCCGGCTAAAACCATGCGAGCGCATCAAAGGGTTGTCCCCTAGGCTTTGGCCACATCTTATAAAAAAAAGAAAAATTACTCACAATATTCTTTGCAGGTTCCCCCTAGTTATGTTCTTGGAAATTATTAGGCTCATTACCTTCTTTTAAATATCTAGTGTTATCAAAGACCGGACTATACCTTGCAACATTGTGTTCCAATATTCAAAAATACCAAAAATATTGCCAAATTATTCTCTATTTAACTAAAAATATAAAATTATTTTAATTTGCACATAAATTTCAGTTCTCGTCGTCTTTTTAATGGCGGGCTTCCAATTAGCACCGCAAGGGTCCTTTCACAATTCTCCACTCACGGCACCAACTATTTGGCAAAAAACTGCTAAATAATTCTTTTCGCACCTTCTCAAGCCGTCAAGCGTATCTTTTTTTAAGTTTTCAAGAAATTTACATTTCCTCACTACTACCACCCACCTCGAAGAATTACCTTTCGCTTCCTCTGCTGATTGCGCTACCATTAAGAAAAAAAAAGAAATTCCTTTGATTAGATCAAGGTCAAATCCTAATTGAATATTCAACCCGCAACGCAAATTTGAATTTATTAAAAAAAATTTAAAAAAATTTCAGAGGTAAATTTAGTGATGTAATCGCTGCGGTTACAGGTGCTTTTATAAAAATTATTACAATGGGAAACATTCTGTCCAATAGTATTAATTATTTCGAGAACTTTGTGTACATTTCTTTGAGAACAACAACAGAGTTGTGCTTTTATTTTTAGCATTGCTTAGGCGCCTAATTTCGATGAAATGTTATGAATGGTTTCGATATTTTGTTCGGCGGGAAGCTTATTTTTTTTTGCCAGCTGCGGTTTTGCATAGTTAAGAAGTCGAACTGGTTCCGGTTTTCTACTTAGAGCGGTTGTGAATAAAAAACTCATTTTATTAGTCAGCTTTTGAAAGATTTATATTTTCAAGTCTCCGCATTTTATCGACAACTTTAATTTTATGACTTCATTTTTTTATTTAATATTTATTATTGCGCAGATCTGGGAATATTTAAAAATTGTAAATTCGCAGAGAGAAAGAATCGGAAAGGTGTGTCAAAGCAGACGGCAGATTTCTTCTTAACTTTTTAGATGTGCCCTACTTACCAGTACCGTGGCCGTTATCACAGGTCACTGCCTCATAGGCAGACACGCCGATAGACTGGGCGCGCCCTCAAACGACTTCTGTAGGAGTTGCTATGACGAAGAGGAAGAGGAAACCATACTCCACCTCCTCGGTTACTGTCCGGCCCTAGCCAACCGTAGGAACCAGTTTTTGGGCTCCTCCTTCTTTGAAGATCTAACCGAGCTAGGCTCCACTGATGTCAGGGACCTGGCTCGAAGAAACAGAAGTTTAAAATGGTTCCCGACGAGTTAGGACCGTACACCCTTACCAACCTAGGCAAATCTAGTTTGGTTTCCCCAGAGCTGGCCCCACTGGAAATAGAGAGCTGGCTCGGTGCACAGGGGAGTACATGTCCTTCCTCCTATTACTTACGTTATTTTTTTATGGGGGTTGCTAAAGATTTGTAGCCTCAACGTGGTATCACAATGGGCCTCCTTGGCCTAAGTGTGCCTTTCTCAGGCAGCCACTTTAACCTAACCTAAACTAACCTAGGTGTGCCCTATAAGCCTTTTAATGCAGGCATTGGTACTTTATTTTTTGGAGATGGGCTCGTAGAAGTATGTTTTAGTGGATTTCGTAGAAGCCTTTATATTTTTTAGCGTTCCTTATCTAGAGTTAAGGACAATGCTGGAGTATTGAAAAAAAATGAGTTTTTTTTCATATACAATCAATTTTTACCTTTTTTAGTGTGCCATACCAAAATGGTGAAAAAGGAACTGTGACTACGTCTGTCACAGCTGCTTATCTCAGCAACTACTAATGCTATCTGCTACTAATGGGTCTGAGGGGGGCTTGGTTGTATAAAATGTATTTTCATTTTCTTTTAGGTTCGGTTAGGTTAGCTGGCGGCCAAAGGAACTTCAACCTGGATCTCTCTAGCACTGCCGGTGCAGTGATTAATAGAACCAGCCGCAGCGCTTGAGAAACTTAGTTAGGTCATTCAGCACCACGCTGGAAAACTAATCTAATCCATTAAGGAAGTGCTTACCAAATGCCTGAAACCTTCTCCTGACTAGTCCAGGGTCTTAGCAAAGCAATTGCTTTCAACCTCTCCCTCGTTTAAGCAACTCCGACAGAAATCACTGGCAAGAATACGCATGCGGACTGCATGACCTGTTATAACCGCAGCGATATTTCGGAGATTCCGTCGGTTTCCCTGCGCTCGGCGAGCTGAACAGTTTTTAGGTCGATCTCTCTTTTAACTACGATTAGAGGCCGTCCGATTGATCTGTCTATTTACGAAGCATTCATATCCCAACCTTATTTCGCCAGAGCATCGGCTGCCTCATTACCCGTCACATCACAATGACCGGGAACCAAGCAAAGAATCACCCTGTTTATAGCCACCTTTCGAGACCGGTATGACTGTGCACCAGTGAGTTAATCGTGTTTGAGTCGAGCTATACGGGGAAATTTCGCTACGCTTTTGTAGATCCTTCTATATATATACTTCTGTCGCCCTTTCGATGGCCAGGGGTTCTACTTGAAACATTGTATGCTGAGGCGGTGAGAAAACTCCCGCAGCGTGTTTCCCACTTTTGAACAATCCGTGAAGATCGGTATGCTGCTGTGTCCACAGTCCGAAGTTTTCCAACTGTTCGATTCCTTCAGTCTAATGGCATTACGAGCAGCTATACTCGTACCGTGGATGTCCAGTGAGGGAGATGGAGCATTGTCTCCAACGCGACAGTTGCTGTTTCTTACCGCTCCTGAGATGCCGGCTCTTTAAATTTTCTTGTTAACGTTACACTTCCTTTCAAGAGCGCCCCACCAAACTAAGATTCCGTAAGTCAGGATTGGTATCGTTATTGATGTATACTAATTCCTCATTTCTTCCCTAGATTTTCTTGCAGGCATAAAACGCTATCGAAGCCCTTTTCACGGGCTCTTCAATGTTGATACCCCAGTTTAGTTTGGAATCAAGAATGATACCCAAATATTTCCCTTGGGTCTTTACCGTTAAGGTGCTGCACCCATGTTTGGGTGGTTCAAAGGATTCGATTCGTCTTCTCCCCGTAAACAATACCATTTCAGTCTTCTGAGCATTGGCTACTTAAACCGCAGTCATTTGCCCATCTATGTATTATGCCCAGAACTCTCTCCGTGCAACTAGGCTGGGCGCCTCTTTCAATACACACTGTCGCAGTTGTGACGACATGATCGAAAAAGAAACCATTGTTTACCTTCTCTGTAAATTTCCGGCTCTTGGCAGAGTCAGAAAGTCCTTTTTTGAAAACTTGAAGGCAATCTCGTGGGTAAAGATTAAGGAAATAGTAAGTTTCTTAAATACCTCCGGTTGGCTGTAGTTGCTTTTTCTCCATAATAAACTCAGCCGATTTCAACTATAATTTCAGATAAGAATCAGGGTTCCGAGTGAATTGAGTCCAACAAAAACCCGGGTCTTACTGGTTGGGGTATCAAAATGGCGCTATAATAGTGCTAATTCGAATGTTAATATAATGACGACGCTCATCACTTAAACCAACCAACAAACACCCCACCCAATTTTACGGTACATGCTGCAAAATACAAAAATTCAATCTTAAATTGCCCCCCTTATGATCGCTACTTTTACGTGCCTGTACTGATTATTCAGTCACTAAACAAAGTATTATCAACTAACACATAAAGAATTTGCTAGGCTTGAACTAGGTTTATGTACTTCCTTTTAGTTGTTTTATTGTAAGGCACCAGCTAAATTTCTTTGATAAGTTCGTGCTGCAGGGAAACATGTGATGTCAACCAATTCTTCCCCATTAAAAAGCAAAGGAACGCAAATTGCGTAAGTTTGCGCATACGTGGAATCCCAAATTTCTGATGAAAGGACAGACCTACGCGCCTTCATTAGTTGAATCGAGAACACCTCGACCAAGGCAATAGTTGCTATGAAGCTAACCAATTATTATATGTATTTGGGAAATCTACTATATAAAGCCAACAACTTTTTGTTTGATTAACAAACAATTCAAAAATTACAAAAAAAAAGTGTTTTTTAGGGTCCGTCTGTTGGCTGGTTGGCTGTCAGTCTGTCTGTCAAAACCCTTTTTCTCAGGAACGTGTGGAGGTATCGAGTTGAAATTAATATCAAATACTAAGGTCCGTGGTCTCTTAGAGCTGTAAACAAATCAAGCTTCTAAGTCAACGCAATCAAAAAACACGGCCATTTATGCCGCGAAATACGCCCATTTTGCCGCATTTTTGACACTCGGAAATAAATCAAAACCAATAGGGTACTTCGCGTTGACCTAGAATCATAAAATTTGGTAAGAAACAAGGTCTCACAGCACGAGTGAAGGAAAAATTCCGAAAATCGTTAATTTGTAGTTGTGTCCAGTCTATCTGTCAAGACAGATTCTTTAATTTTCATTGTTGCTGTTGTTGGGTTATGGCGACTTTTATGCATCGGCTGGAATAACACAAGGGGGGGGGGGGGGGGGTCAGTGTACATATTTGTAATTTGATTTTATATAATTCATACAAAATATAAAAAAAATGTGCTTGTGAAAATAACTTAAGTACGGAACCCTCAATGCATAAACAACGTTCATACTTGACTTACTTTTTTTAATTTACCAACTATAGGCCACAAAATTCAAAACCTTAATTCTTATAAATTTTGCCTTTGAGTTCAGTTAAAATAATAAAATCCTTAAAAATAAAATGAAATTCTACTCACCAGTCCATCAGCCCCATTGACTTCAATGGCCGTTTTAAGACGTTGTGACAGCGTTTCAAGAAGGCGTTCATATTTGGTATTAAGAGCATCTAAACGTTGACTAAAAACTTCTGTAGCACCTGGATCAGCACCAGGTGGACGTAAATCACGACGTGGTGCTGAAAATGATGGCCGAGCTTCAACTAGCCAATCAACATAATGAAGACATTTTCCATCGTAGATCTAATGTTGATTGTATCGATGACACGAACACAGGATGCAGCCGCAAATGGTGATGGTTAATTTGAATTAGGTGTGTTAGTATGGTTTAACGTGTTGGTTAATAAATATTTTATTCTATTTTCTACATAGTTTCTTTAGGGGTATTTAGTGCTTTTTAATTATTTATTAAAATTTATATAGCATTCGATTTGAGAATGTTACAGTGAAATTCACATATTTCTCAAATAAATCAAATTAATTTTCGAAATAAATTCGACACATTAAGTGAGGCGATTTTAATACCCGTCTCCAAATTAAGTTTCAATTTTAATTGCCTATTAATTATGGTTCAAATAATTTAATTTAATTTTCTCTATACATGTTAACATATAAAAAGCATTAAATAGTAAATTTCATACTTTCCATTCAAAACATGTTCAGACATTTCATCAAGATAATTATACAAAGCACGCTTCTCGCACGTTCATTCATTCATTCATACAAAATCAATTTAATTTCCTCGAATCGAAAAAACATTAAAAATTTATTAAATTCAATTACCTTCGCTTCACGTATTAAGCGACCTCCCGTCAGGTTAACTTGTTCGATTTTCGGTTTACGTTCAATGGCAGCACCAAGTAAGTTCTAATTTTCGTGATGATTGTTGGTATTGTTGAATTTGTTGATTTTGTGTAGGTTTTTTTATTTTTTTATTTTTTTTTAATATTTAATTTTTTGTTGTGGTTGCAGTCGATATTGGTGATTGGTGATGATTAGGAAAATATTAATAATTTTGGATTAGTAAATTACACCAACATTAAGCGACAAAATATAAGTAAATAAATAAAGATAACAAAACTACGTTTACAGGAAATATATAGTTCAAAAATAATATAGGGTTAGGTTACTACACAAAAACTGAGATTCCCATTCCAATTTTGGTAAGTTTGTTTGTTTGTGCTCGGTTTGTACATTGTGCAAATGTTTTTAAAAAGTGCACGCTAATATTTGTGTGGAGTATAAGATTGCCTTTACTGTGTTTGGTATTTTACCAGGGTTATTCCTAAACTACTTGTTTTCTGAACGGTGGTACTACGGTGATTGGTATACCCAAAAGGAATATTTTTAAATTTTGAATTTTAAGCAATGTAATGGTTTCGTCAGAAAAAATTCGTGCTTGTATTGCTTCAGAAGAGAGTGAAATTATGTTCACGTATAAAAGTTCGTAATAAGAAACGGTTGAAAAGAATCGTATTTTTTTAATAATAAAAAATATACGAAATATGGAAGAAACGAATAAATTTAAATAGGCAAAATGATGAATATTATATGATGGTGTGAGGGATAATAGAGATCTACACGCTAGTTGAGTCGAGTTATTGCTTAAACAAAATATTGTGTTTCTCTAGCTAGCCCAGAATACAAATTTCTATTCAGAAGGTCACAGTAGTGATGTGTTTTCCATGATGAGGTTATCAAGGCATTTATATCCATCAGGTCCAACGCCACTGGGTCTGATGATATTCCACCAACATTTTTTAAAATGTTACTTCCTGTAGTTCTTGACAGCTTAGTTCATATCTTCATCTCTTGTCTTACATTTTCTGAGTTCCCACAGGTCTGGAAAAATGCAGTAGTTACTCCGCTAGCTAAATGCTCTTCACCTAGTGCTGCTTGTGATTATCAGCCAATAAGTCTACTTTGTTATCTTGGTAAAGTTCCTGAAAGACTACTAAGTACGAAAATCATCCTGTATGTTTCGGAATGGCAATCTGGTTTCCGCTCTGGCTACAGCAGCGAAACTATCTTGTTGAAAGTATCTACTGATACAGGCAACTCGCTGGACAATGATTTATTAACAGTCAACTTGATTTTACTAAAGCATTCGATTCTGTGAATCATAGGTTGCTTTTATCAAAACTGCATAAAATGTATAATTTCTCACACTCACCATTAGGATCTGATTTCCTTTCAAACCGCTCTGTTTGTAAAAGTTAAGGATGAAAAGTCCAATTGGATTACAATCACATGTGGTGTTCCACAAGGTTCAATATTTGGGCCTCTTCTTTTTGGCTTATTTATCAATGATCTTCCTGATGTCATTGAAGACGTAAATGTATGCTGATGATAATCAGATTTATCTTTCTCGTCCAATTGGGTTAGTTGAGGACTGCAAACATCGTGTCAACCGTGATTTAATAAATATCTCCACTTGGGCCTCCAATAATATGCTCTTGCTAAATCCTCTGAAGTCAAATTGTATGGGTTTCTGCAGAAGTGACCTTGATAAATCAGATGTTCGCACTATAAATCTGCACGGAGTGCTGTTGCCTTATTCTAACAGAGTTACGAATCCTGGAGTGTATTTTAATGGAGTGTTGCGACCATATAAATGCAGCATGTCAAAAGATTTAAAGATTGTTCGGAAATTGTAAGTTCCTCACTTCACGTTCTGTAACATAATTTATCCGCGGCTAGATTCTAAGTGCAACAGGAACTAAATGTCGCTTTTAATGATTGCGTACGATTTATTTATAATTTAAGACTTCACGATCAACTCTAAGCCTCCTACGTATCTGTATAATCACTTGCGTTTCTTGAACTCGTCACGTCATGTCAGCCTTCTGACTCCTCCTTATGTAATTAGGCAACGTTCTTATTTCACTGTTATTTCTCGTTTGTAGAATTCTCTTCATGTTAACATCAGAGGGCGGGATCCTTTTCCAAAATAAAGTGATTTGATTTGAAATTGATTTGATCCCTATCTTAGAGCGGGTCCTATCTGCGCGGTTTCAGCTTTGCGTAATTTTTCAGTTGTCCCCAAATTTCGAATTGCGCGGTTTCAATGTCTACGCCTAGCAGTTCTTCGTTAGAAGGAAAATCTGCATGAATCATAAGGCAACTTTCACAGCTAGTATGAAGCTAAGCTACATTAGCCAATTGCACCCGTTTTATACCTGGTGCGACCCTGCTTTGGTTTTCCTTCTTTTGAACGAGGGACTCGTGTTTTGCTTTCAACAATGTTCTGTTGTCTTGTTTCTTCTTCATTCTTTTTTGGCCATCTTCGTGTTCCATACTTCTCTCTATCTCTCTGGTTCCTTTAACCCCTTGTGGGGCATAGGGCGTCTATTACACCGCCTCTCCACCTGTTCCGATTCTGCGCCAACAACTTCAACTGTGGCCACGATTTGTTGACCTTGGTACTTTTTCTCTGACGGGTTTTCGTCGTCCAATTCGACGTCTTCCTTGGATCCCGTGGGGATTCCAATCCAGAGTCTGTTGTGCGATGTTGTTAGAATATTTTCTTAGTGCGTGGCCTATCAATTGTGACTTTCGCCTGCGAATACTGGTGTCTATCCCGTCTTGGCCTGTAAGTCTGTGTAGTTTTTCGTTGATAATGACCTCCGGCCAATGTTAAGGTTTCGCCGGAGACACCGGTTGATAAAGGCTTATAGGTTAGATGTTATTTGACAGGTCACTTTCCATGTTAAACAGCCGTACAACAGAACAGATTTTACGTTCCACTCGAAGATCCGCAGTTTTGTGCATCTGGAGATGTTGTTATTGTGCCAGATCTCAACTAGAGTATTAAATGCAATTCGAGCCTTATTGATGCGAGCATGTACATCAGCTTCAGCTCCGCCGTCTGCTAGAACTATGCTTCCGACATAGCAAAATTTGTCCACTTGCTCTTTTTCCTGCTTTTCCAAATAAATTTCATGTTGTCTTCTGGAGTCCAAAGCTCATAAGTTTGGTTTTAGAAGCATTGATCTTAAGCCCTGAGTTAGCCGGTACAGATGATGTAGCCAAATCCCTTCGATGCGTTAGCATGGTTTTGAGGAGAGCGAGGAAGCTTGAGTCTTGTTTCTGCATTGCTGCGAGCTAGACAACAGCCCAGAGACAGAGTGGATTATTTTTAATTTCTTAATAAAAGCTCACGGGGAGATCTGGTCTCGATCCAACTCCGCCAACCTGAGCAAATAGAAACACCAAATGGGAAGAAGATAAAATGAATCTCAAGACTCTTGCGAAATTTCTAACTTTGGGAGATAAACTAGCTGAAGAGGCACAAAAATGTACAACATGGAGTGGGGGAAAAACTTCACGCGATTTTATAAATCAAGAAACCAAGTATTCCTTATTAAAAAGTATCTACAAAAAATGTGTTCCAATTTTGAAAACACTTCGTAATACCACCAGAACCCAATGTTATCTCTAATAATACTTCTAATAATACCAAACGTACCTTTCTTTCTTACTTGAATTTTACGCAATCAAGAAATTTTAAGTATTTTACAATCGAAAAAGAATTTGTTTGTGTTTCAGAGTAAAGTTGCCCAAATTTGTTTTTATTTACAAATAAAACTGAGACGCCATTACCAGACGGCAATCAACAGGAACAACACAAACCTTTCCCACAATTTGTACACATAAAACTCGACGGACAAAATTTTAAAAAATACTTTACCCAAAATTTTATGAAACCAATTATTTTAAAAAAGTCCTTAAACCTAAGAGTTATGTTTAAAATTTTGAAAATAAAAAAAAATAAAAGGGGTGGGTGCTGTGAAAATATCCCGCTTGAGAATAAAATTTTTTTAACCTGCCTCTCTGAATAAATTGAAAAATAAAAAGTGGGGGGGAGAAAAAAAAAGAGAATTGACCTGCATTTATGTGGGATTAGATGGGTCATACTTACATCCAATTCAAGTGCTGAAGTTGCTGTTGGCATGGCAGAAAGTCTCTCTGTAGTACCATCGACCCAACTTTCTTCCACCTGAATGCTCGTTTGGAGATTCTTTAGAAGGCCGATTGCGGTTTCGCATGATCGAAGTCTGAAAATTCAATGAGAAATTAAAATTAATAATCAATTGCCATGACAATAGAACAATAGAATTTTAAGTGTCTCGACACATTGCCGAGTCAATGAAGCGTAAATTTATTGTCCAGTTATGTGTACTCGGCATAGTGAAACAATGACTTGATGACAAGTGAATAAAAGCCTGGGTAATTTTGGATGTGTTTAATGGGAACAATGATCTTTGCGGAATATTTTTGACGATCATAAAGTGCTGTTAGATTTATGAAAGTAATAAATGCGAAGAAAGGTGTACAGATTCGTAGATTATATTTTTTACATAATTCTTATTTTTGTATAGTCAGAGATAACCAAATAGGAGGTTTGATCTTTCAAAGGGCTTCACCTTTCATCAACGCATCCCTAGACAGGTTATGTCAATATCTTATAGCTTATCTTAAGAATTCATTTTGTTTAATTGTCGATTCAATAGAGCTATTATCCAAGGGTTGTAGTGCTGTCCGCTAAGCAGACCCTCCAAGAAGTCTTACCCGCATGATGGAACAAAGACATATGGAAGTTGAGGCGGAGTACGAGGAGGCTCTTCAATAGGGCTAAGTATACTAAAACAGTTGAAAATTGTACAGCCTTTAAAAGAGGCCTGAAAGAGTATAAAAACTCCATACGGAAAGCCAAACGCACTTCATGGAATAAATATTTTGAGGCCATTGAGTAGTAGACTAAGAAAATACTCGACTCGTAAGTAGCCCCAGTGTTCCCTCTTTCTTGAGATGCAGCGACGGCTCCTATACAGAATCAGTAGAGGAGACGCTGGAGCTGCTTATAGACACGCACTTCTCTGACAACTCGGCAGTGGGGGTGGCAGAAGATCATGTTGAGTTACCGGATTGACAGGCGTTCCGAAATCAGCAGTGTATCAGTTCAATTGTCACGACAGGGATAAATGGATCATCGGTTCCTTTGAACCATACAAGTCATCAGGAATTGATGGAATCATACCCGTCATGCTCCAGAAAGCTCAGGGGTACATTATTGCTTGCTTCATGGTGATATATAGAAGCTGCCTACTCCACTCTTATGTCCCTCATGCTTGGAGACGGGTCAAGGTGATCTTTATCCCCAAGGAAGGCAAAAACGGACACATAGCCGCTGGGGACTTGAGACCTATTAGCCTTTCCTCGTTTCGCTTAAAAGAAAAACGCTGTGCAGATTCCTCGACGTGTATCTACGCGAGCATACCCTGCTAATAGGGGGAAAGCAGTGCTCAGCACGCGTAAAAAAGGGAAGTCTGTCGAAATCTGAAATCCCATGGCACCGATAGACTCGTTTCCCACTCCATTGACGCAATGCTGGGAAGTTATCAGATCCACAGAAAATTAGGCAACTGCGAGGCTGTTAGAGCCGTATGCAGAGGAACTCCGCAAAGAGATGTGTTGTCACCATTACTCTGGCTCTTAGTAGTTAATAAAATCCTGGTGTCACTTGAAGAAGAGGGGTTAAAGATGGTGGCTTATGCAGACGACCTGGCCGTATTGGTCTCAGAAAAGCTCCTAGGCATCATCAGAGAACTAATGGAACGAGGTCTGAGTAAAATCCACAAGCCGCAGTCACCTGCGGATTATCGGTCAACCCGCAGAAGACGGAAGCAGTCCTCTTTACAAGAAGTTGTGATTGAATCTTTCCAATCTCCCAAATTAGGCGGCAGTACGATGGCACTAACTAATCAGGTACTTAGGTATTATACTCGACTTCAAACAAAACTGCGGCAAAAACATAGAGGAGCGCGTGAAAAAGGCGTCGGTAGCGTTCTATGCCTGCAAGAAAATGAAAATACTGTACATTTCCATTGTGAGACCAATCCTTACTTATGGAATAAAAAGTCTGGTCGACTGCTATAGAGAAGCTGAACAACCCTAAGAACGCAACCAAAATTCAAATAGCTGCCTGTTTGGGCATTTTCGGAGCAATTAGCACAACGCTAACTGTGGCATTGGAGATCATGCACCTCTTGACGTCTACTGTAAAAGTATAGCGCCATAAGACTGAAAGAGGCTAAATGTTGAGAAAGTTTTGATCACTACCATAGCAGTTTACTAAGGGTATATCCTGCAGGTGAACACCGACTACAATATTCCTATACTGCTAGACCCAGTTTTCCCAGCCCGAGCGGTGGGAGGGGGGGGGAATGGTGTCACCATGGCAGATATAGCGGACTTTACTGATGGATCGAAAGTGGAGGACGGGGTAGAGTCTCCAGAACTTAAGAGCTATGCACAAGGATGCTGTTGGATCCCGGTTTATAGTGGGATACACGGCAATGAGGCGGCTGACACGCTTGGAAAGGGAGGTTCTCATATGAACGCTTCCTGTATAGACAGGTCGATCGGCCGGACTCTAGAGCCAGTGAAAAGAGAAGCTGACGTTAAGGCTATTCAGCTTGCTAAGGAAAGATGGAGCAATTTCGTATCCCCATCAACGACTTTTGTAGAAGTTGTATGGCTCCTTATTGCTTCCCCTTATGCAAGTTAACACACGATGACTTTTCTTATGCGAATTCATACAGACCGACAATTGCCAATATCATTTCGTAGCAATTTGCATCAGTTTGAAATATTATTATAAAACATTTCACAAAGTTCAACTCAATTAAAGATTTTACTCAATTAAAATTATCTCTGCTCTAGTTCCCGCAACTCCTTGTAGAGTGGGATCAACCTTTTAGATTTTCACCAAACTTTGGGGGGTTGACTCTTTTTTTTATTTATTATGTAGTTAAAGTCCAGGGGGACAACTCTATGATGCGTTTACCATGGCTATGGCCCGAAGGTAATTACATACATATTTTCGTTTAGGAACAAACATATTTTTTCGGGGGTTTTCAAGGATGCTGATTACAGATCCGTTACCGGATTTTAAAAATTCTAAATGGCGAAACCATTATAGCTATGGCCAAAATTCCTTTAAGAAACTGCAAAATTTGTTCTGGCTCTATATGTAATGTTTATGTTTTGTATGAAAGGGATGAATAAAGGCGTGAAAAGCACTCTAGGTTACTATTTCTAGCGCTGAGCCTCGGCTCCGAACCCATGGCGGGCGTGGACACGCGCAGATTTTTTCTAAGCCTCGCCAAAGGAACGATCTTTGATTTTAAATACAATTGATGTACCGGAGCGTAAAAGGTTATTTTTGTTGGTTTATCTATATCGTGTACTCATGTCATACTGGTAATCCTTTTCTCATGTGGAATTTTACTGAGTCGTGCTTCGATGTGATACTTGTTCGTTGATCCTAATTTGACGTCAATTACTTTGGAAAATAATCACAAACTTATTACAAAGTAACAACAGTATCCGCAGGAGCTTTAAATTCTCGTTATAACAATTTAATTGTTAAGTTGTAATATGGAGTTTACATAAGAGGAATTTTAATACTAAATGATTAATGACCAATATAATCCCGGTTTTATATGAACTGGACACACCTTTCACAGAGAATTAACAGATAATTACTTTTTGGAGGATATAGTATACAAAGAGTCGTCACTAGAGGTACTCCTCAGAGAGGTATCCATTTACCACTCTTGTGGAACTAAACTCTGGATGAGTTATTCATAGACCTAGAGCGCTCTGGTTACAAGGTTATCGCCTACGCTGATGATATTGCCCTTATTTGTTCAGGTAAGCATTCAAACACACTCTCCAAGATATCATCAAGAAGCGATGAATGTGGTCTGGGAATAAACCCGGATAAGACGGAATTAATACTCTTCTCTCGGAAACATAATATTCCTCCTATTAATTGGCCTACACTTAACAGGATTAGGCTGAAATTGAGTAATCAGGGTAAATATCTAGGTATTGTCCTAGATAGAAAACTTGCCTGGAGTACGAAAAGCCACAGTGGCGCTGCACTCCTGTAAAAGGGCAATAGGAAAAAGATGGGGTATGGAGCCACGTATTGTGCATTGTCTCTACACCACGGTAGGAATTCTCGCAAAATTTGGTTGCCTCGATCCAACCAAATCGTCTCAATTAATTGAGCGCATACTTTCATAGCAACGAATAAATGTGTCAAGTTTGTGTGCAGGATCTGTAATTCCCACATGCCGTTTCCTGCAACTTGCATTTAAATGCTCAGGCGCCTGGTTGAGAGGTGGCGTGTAATTTTTGACACATAGCGCTTGGATTGCCATTAGTAAAAATTTTGTAAAACGGTTGGTCATTCCCCTTCTGCTGTTTAAACACACACATGCTAAATACATCCCCTACATATTTATGAATTTGTGTGTACTTACAAGAGAATTCCTATCCAGTATCATACGCCCCATACTAACGTATGAGGTGGTTGTATGGTGGCGGGCACTGGATAAAGTTACTCATCACAAAGCGCTGGATAAGGTTCAAAGGATGGAAAACTACTGATAACAGGTACCTCAGAACCACTCCTTCTAAAGTCCTTAATACTATTCTCCACCGTATACACCGTATATTTGTAGATCTTTTCGGTAAGCAATCCGTATCCTCGGCTGCCATTAGGCTTAACTGAGTGCAGACCTGGAAATGAACTGACTTCGGTCAGTCCCAAATAATGAACGGAAGAACCGCCACCAATATCGACTATACCACATCCAAGCCTTTTTTTGGAGCGAAATTTGATTCGTCTTTTCCTACCAGATCAGAGTGGGAGTCAGTGCATGTCTGCACTTACGGCTCCAAACTGGAAGGTAGAGTAAGTGGAGTTATCTTTTCAGAACACCTTGACCTCTTCTTGTATCTTCTCAGATAGTCAGGCTGCTATTAAATCCCTCACCAGAGTAAATCCGACCTCCAAAACGGTTATATGATGTCGCTCAGGTTTAAATGACATGGCTGAGCATTTGAAAGTACGGCTCATCTGGGTACCTGGACATAGTGAAATTGCAGGTAGTTGCAAAGCCGTAGTACACTTTTAGCAATTTAAAAATTTGGCGGCACACTAACAAAGCGTTAATTTAAAAGTTCTGTTTTGATACGTTATGATGCAGCGGCATGCCGTACTAAAATATATGTTTGCCGGTAATTTGACAGTGGCAGTGGTGGCACACTTCAATAATCTCGCGGCACAGTGGTTGAAAATCACTGGTGTAAGGGATATCGTGTTGGCCCTACACAATAGAATTGTAGTTTAGTTTAGCGTTTCTAATCCCGGTCTCTTTGATGAAAATGTAGGACTAGAAATTTGCGTTCGATCACCTTGTGCGAGGTCAGGAGGATGGCACTAGACGCCGCACAAGCCGTGCAGCAATTGATCTTCTGCGCACTAAGTTTAATAATCATGTAACCAGCCATTTTGATAATGTTGCTTGAATTCGCGGAGCTGCGATCTGACGCTGATATCGTGTCGTAAAAATAGATGTTATGGGGACAATCCAGAAAAAAGAGCTACAATCAGGAAATAATATAACAAGAAAATGTGAATCTCGATAACACAATTAAATGCTTAGTCGATTTAATCTTTAAATATAATAAAGATACGGAAAAAGCGTGCAATTAACGTCGTTATGTTATAACAAATAAAAAAGTCAACGGACTCGATTCCCTTCACTTACCTATCAGCCAATTGTGCGCATACATTACTCCATCTTGTGTTGAGTCGTTCAACATTTGCATGCAATCGCTTCAGATCACCAAGAACCTTAGTAGGCACTCCCATGCGTCCAAGCTGATCGGCTGAATCATTCATTTTATCCATTTGCGGTTGTTGTTGAGTAATAATATCCTGCATAGCAGATAATTGTTTGAAAACACTATGCAAGCCGTCAGCAGTTGATGGCATATCTTGATGTTTCGAAAGAGCACCTTCAAGCTCAGAAATAACTTGCTCGTTATCTTCTAGTCCAGCTAGAGATCCTTCAAGCAATTTCAATCGATCACCATGCAAAGTACTTTGAGTATTAAGTTCTTTCCACAAATCTAATAAATTATCCAAGCTCTTCTTCAGGGCTGGTGTCTTCAAAGCGATTGTTCGGAAGGTTTCTTGCAAATGTTTAAGATCAGGCTCGAGAAGTTTTAAACGACGCTTGTAGTCATCATGAATTTGTATTGCATGCTCCAAAGAATCCAAGTCACGAGGCATAGGTGATAGGATAATGTGATCTAATTCCCTTGCCATATCCTCGAGTTTTGTTTTGATTGCAAGACATTCTTCGGTGAATAGGCGACTCGCCTGTTTGCTTTCCTCTAAAATATGTAAATAATGAAAGATTGTAATTCAAATTTATTCGATAAAACAGTCTTGATCTAATGAACCACTTTAAAACACTCTTACCGCGAAAAGACCGAAAGATTTTTCGCATTTTAACGAATCACTAAAACAACGCGAACAAAGAAACGCAGTTCCAGCTTCAAAACCAGAAGTGAACTGAGGAGTTCTTTCGACGAGGTTTGACTGGTAACCTGTACAGAAAGCAAGAGCTGCTCTATATTTAGTTACGTAATGAAAGAAATTGTTTCCAGATCGTAAAAAACTAAACATGATGACATTTAGTCATTGCTTCCTGGCAGATCAGAAAAGTGCAATTATTTAATCAGCGATAGTTTCCCGAAATAGCTCAAGTGTTATGGAATTGCGACCTACACGACCAAAACCCGAATTTGGACAGCTAATTAAATAATTGGGTTTCAATTGTGAACCGGTGCTGGTCATTAGATCAAGGCAATTTTATGAGCTGTACAACTTACCTTCGGCCCTGGCTCGTTTCTCGAAGTCATCGAAAAGTCGATTTACTTCATCCATTTCACGTCTAAGACGTCGGAGTTGTGGATCAGCTGGATCGCCTTCGCTTAAAAGTTTGTCTGCGTCATCGTTTAGGGCTCGTCTGATAGCAGTCCTCTGTTCAGGGCCCATTGCAAGAAACTGTTCAAAGTCCCATCCTTTAACTACCTTAATGGTAGCAAAGATCATATTTTGTCTAAGCCTAAGTTGTTTCTTTTGCCACAAAGCCACAGATCGATCGAAAAGCCGTTTAAGTCTGTCAGCAGCTTCAATAGCTTCCTGATCAGGAGGAGGTAGCAGAAGACAAGCTCCTGGTACAGAGCCTTCAACACCCTTTGAGTTACGTACACGCCATTTTACTCGTCCAGATGTGTCCATTAAGGTACATGTTTCTCCTTTCTCTAATGATATAGCTCCCTGTTGTTTATAGGCACAAATTGCTTGTACAGGAGTTTGTCGATTTACTGGCTGTTTTCGTTGTTTCAATGGAACAACACTTTGAGCACGAGTTTGAAGAGCTTGAACTGTTTCTCCAAATGTATTTAGTTCTTCTCGAAGATCTTGCATTCCGCGAAGAAGGGCTTCGCCTTGATCAAGTCCAAAATCAGATTGAGAGTATTTGGTGTTGAGAATTTCGTCACGTTTGGCAAGCCATTGTTCGGCATCTTTAACTTCAGCAAAGAATTGATGATATTCTGTGGCATGCTTTAGATGAACTTCAAGACAAAGCGTTAGCTGAAGTAGCCACGACCATTGTGATTGTAGCACCTGTAGGTGATTTTCAATACACTTCGATGCTGGATGCTGTTGCACCAGAAGAGCTTCTCCACGATCCAAGATTGTCGCAAAGTGGAGCTCACGTTTTTCAAGCTCGGACATTAGATTCTAAAAGAAAAATAATATTAAAAATTAGTTGAGTATTTGAGAATAGGATGGCGCTAGTGTGCATAAAATAAAACAGAGTGAAAACCATTCAGAAAAGTTGGTTCGTCTTTTTTTTAGGTAAGTTTGATGAAAAAACCACAATTGAAGTATAGAATCATGCAAAAAGTTGATATAGAACTACATGGGGTAAAATAGGAAGGGCCACTGGAGCAAAAACAACACATATGTATCCCTGAAAGTCCATAGATCGCAGTAGATTTGTTTTCAACTAAAGAACCAGTGCTTCATCTTAGCAAGGGAGCTGGGATTAAGAAAACATTTGTGAAGAGTCGAATTGTGGACGTATCCTAATAAAAGAAAGCTGTTGAATAAACTACATCCTTTTGAAGGGCGAAGCAAACCAGAACTTGATGCTTCAATATATTGTTTACGAGAACTAAATTTTATAAGAAGGATGACCAAGAAAATTAAGGAATAGATTAAATTTGATATCCACCAATCCTGGAGTTTTCACCAATCCACATATAAACATTATCGGTCTAAGCTTATAGGTAAATTTATTCATTGTTAAAGCCGAAAGTATTTGTGGGTGCATGAATAGACATGCGTCTCAATGCGCACTACTGAGCGAAATTTTTCGCCGAAATCTTGTGCGATCACTTTCGTTCTGTCTGACCTCGATCCCTCGACTGCTTATTCTCTATCACCATGTTCGCCTTATGTGCAAACACCTCACTAAGTTAGGCTTTTGTTTGCCGCTGTGAACATCTGACTTGCTGTTAGTGACTGCCTTTGACGTAGGTGCTCAAATCTTGAAAGTTCATTTAAATGGACATATGACCAGTTTGAGGAGTCCATGGGATTGTGATTGGAGAGGTGATAGCAGTTCAACAATAAAGTTAATCTGGAAATAATATTTCACTGACTAAAAGAGGAGCTCAACAAACTGGCGAGTGATCTACAAACTGAGAAAGAATCATATAAAAAGAAACAGCAAAAATAATTAAGAAAAAATGTAAGAACGGAGCCCCCCGAAGAGTGACAAAATCCTGTTTATGTATGTAATAAGTGTCATATAGGAATATCAAACCATGACAATCGCATAACCAAACGAAAACCTCTAAACTCTAAAAATCATCACAACATCTACGGGACAACACCACACTCACCTCCTCCCCACTTCCGTAAGTTCGCTTGAAATTAAACTGAAATTGAATTTTTGATCTCTCAAAAATGGTCGAAAGAAAAACAAAAAAAAAGCCAAAATTCATCACTATTTCGACAAACGCCTTACCTCATAATATCGATGAATCGAAGGTAAATCCAAGTTCTTGTCGGCCCAATCTCGACTGATTTCGACTTGTTCGCGTTCATTCAACCACTGCAGTTCGGCTGATGCTTGTGCCAGGAAGTGTTGAAGAGCATCCAAGTCTGATAGACGTTTGGTGGAAGTGCTCAATAGTTCGGCATAGAGTTTTTGTAATTGATTAAGTCGTTGTTGGTAGAGATTAAGTTCGTCTCCGGTGAAATTCGTTTGCTGTCTTTCAGCATGAAGGATTTTCGAATGGAACTGGTCAATGACTTTGTGCTCCTGTTGATGATGTTCCAGTTCGGCTTTAACAGATGGTAAATCGGATCCATAATCGGCAGCTAGGAGTTGTTTCTGAAATTGATAACAGTGTTGAATAAAGTACTACTCGAAAACATGTGAATAAAAAATAACTTACCAATTTGTTCTGACACCATTCGGTATATTCTTGCAGGTCTCTAAAGTACGGATTTGTATCGATTTGTCTTGTTTCGACAACAGTGCGCGTTTGACGACTAATTGTTGTCTCATGGACGGGATATCTAAGGCCAGATAATTTTTGTACAAGGGTTGAATGGAATGTAGTTCGAAGTTGTGACCATCTTTGATGGAGTTTCGTAACCTTTTTTTGCAGATCGTTTGCATGTGGATATCGGCCCTCTTTGAGAACATGGCAATCTTGATTCATATCCTGAATTGGATCTTCTAAATGTCGAATCTCGGTTTCGAGAGATTCTACAATATTTTTGGCGTCGATTGGATGTAATCGTTCAATACGTCGACTTTCTTCAGTAATTCTTGTTTCAATATCGGTAATCTTTGTATCCGTGTGCTTAACTTCACGCTGTACTTTATCAGCAAGACGTTGCAAACGTTCCATACGTTCGACTTCTTGCTGAAGAATATGATCACGATCAGACAATGATGTTTGTAAACGATACCATGTTTTTTCAATTGCTTCTGGTCCAAGTTCTGGTTCGACTTCGACTTCACCAATACTTTCAAAGTATCGTTCAAGTTCTTTGTAAATTTGTATAAGTTTTGTCTTTTCACGTTTCTTTGGCGGTATCTCATCGTTACGGAAGCGATTTAAATCGTTCAGAAGACGTTTCATTTCAATTAGAGTTGACGGGAACGAACGCTCTTGAAGATAGGCAGTTTTTTCACGGCACCAGTAGTGGAATTGTTGCGCTAATTCTTTATATTCGTGTACGCGTCGTTGTGATTCCATGTCGAATAATGGATGGATTGATGGAGGCTCTGGGAATACATCGTACAATGATGAAATGTACGTGATCAGAGATTTTTCGTCAGGTTCGTTTGTGTCAACATCTGGAAAATAAAGAAATTTATAAGTTTGGTTGCAGCACGGAGTCAAACATAATGAGGGAAGCGCCTTTGGGCACTGCAGAGGTCAGGCGTATTATTTTGTATTGAAGGTATAGACAAAGGTGAAAGGGAATAAAGATGCATGCATGCATGTATCACCCAAAAAGATCGTTCGTTTCTCAGTGAGATTTTACAGGTATTTCAGTATTACAAATTTTAGGCTATTCAATCAGCCAAATTTATTAAGAATTTGCTCATTTGTTTGGCTCTGACCACACTGATGATACTTAACAAGTTACCGAAAATCAATCAAATGATCGACATAATGCCAGCACTTTGATTTCTTCTCTATATAGCGAGACCTCAATAGTTTAACAACTCGTAACCAGAGCTGCGGTGACAGAACTCTTCCCTGTGGAACCCCGCAAGCAAATTTTGTCACACTGCTGTTTCCCAGATCCACGTACAGTCTGGGACAGGAGCAACATCAATGAAAGAGGTGAGTACCTGCTTAATTTTCTAATGAAAAAAAATTTACTGCGGCCATAGAAGAGGTGTTAGATCTTACTCTGGCTAGGGCCCTCTCTGAGTTTACAAGGAACTGGCAAGTCTCACATGAGGCTTCACTGTCGGATCATCAGCACATCCGATTTGACTTTCCTGGGCGTTCTTAGATCATATCAAATACTGCTATCTCCAGGACAACAGACTGGGATACCTTCAGGGCTACTGTGTGTTCGAAAGCTGACATGCTGGTTTTCACAATCAGCTCGATTGGTGAACTGAAAGTGGTAGCAAACCAGCTAAATGACGTGCTCGTTTCCTCCTACCATAAAATCACCGTCTCAGCCCCAACCAAAGTAGCGCGGGAGGTACACTGGTAGAGCGAACGGCTGCCTGAAATACGTAAGCAAGTGAGACGTCTATTTAATTGCGCTAAACCCTCTAAACAATCAGATGAATACAGGTTCGCACTAACTAAACATAACAAAGAAGCCTAAAAAAAAGTCCTAAAAGAGACGATTCGAAAGTATTGAATCCTTGTCAAAGCAGCTCGTCTGCAAAAGCTTCCAGCCACGGACGCCTAAAATGAGGAAGGGCCTC
Source organism: Leptarthrus brevirostris (assembly GCA_964036015.1). Taxonomy (NCBI): domain Eukaryota; kingdom Metazoa; phylum Arthropoda; class Insecta; order Diptera; family Asilidae; genus Leptarthrus; species Leptarthrus brevirostris. Next base: position 150,633,839 of record OZ038372.1, read on the forward strand.
TTAAGAAACAGAATGATATCACCGAAACTCAAAGAAAAACAATAGAATATCTCCTACAGATGTACTTCCCTGGATCAACTGTAGGACTAGACTCCGTCAGATAGGGCTTCAAGCTTATTCGGCGTTATTTTTACAACTATCTTTTAACCCTTTATATCCCCTGCGGCGATGGTATCTTCCCAGCCCTCCAGTAAAACTGTATAGATACCATCCTTGTCCCATTAGTCAATTTGTTTAGCGCCAGTTATAACTGGGATTACATATCGCTCTCATAAAGGAAAGTATATGCACCATATATATAAGGTGCAAACTGGGCCCGTCATCTCCCTTTTACTCTACTTAGTTTGCTACACTAAAGATAAATCAATAAAGATTGCTCTATACAATCTTGTTAGGGACATTGAGAAAGCCCTTCACCATAAGGAAATAGCATAGAAGGTGCTTTCGACAACACTAGGTATGGGTTCATATCTAGAGCGCCCGTACAGAGGGGTCTGGATCTTCATACTGTTAAGTCGGTGGATGCTATGCTAAAGGAGGTAACACCTGTGTGTGTATTAGGTCAGTTATGGGGTGGCCACAAGGCGATGTACTGTCGCCGCTGCTCTGGTCTATAGTAGTAGATGACTTCTTAAACCAGCTTAGTTGGTGACCAAGCAACCGGATACGCGGACGACCTTGCAATCGTTACCTACGCCACATTGGTCTAGTGGCCTAAGGTTATACAACGAACGGCAATCGCTTAATGCAACCAACTGCAGCGGCTTGCTTGACTCTCCATAACAGGAGCAATAAGCAATTCTCCAACAATAATTGGACTCACTCCCCGGCACATCTCTACAATGAAATCAGCTACAATTAGCACCCCGAGAGTGCATCTTACATCGAATATTCCGGTTGATGACATGGGTCACATAAGCATTCTTTATCGCATTCCTGGCATAGATGTTTGCACAGTAACGAACTACATGACCAAGGAACTGCGCTTTGACAGAAAATTCAGGACTTTCTTTCCTGAGCAAATAAACCAGGACAACGGTTGTGCAAGTCTGGACTTTAGAAGCCTTAAATGGTTCACTGATGGCTCAAATGAATGAAATACAGTACTGGTGTGATGGATCCAACATTAAGCTTTTGATCGTAGTTGGCACCGAATCATTTGTTTTTGTGTCCTTATCAACGTCAGAAAAGGACTGAAAGGAGCTGATATAACTGTCTTCTCTGATAGCCAAGCAGCCCTCAAAGCTTTATTCTCACGGAAATTTTCATCGAAGCTTACGAAGGAGTGCTTCGACAAACTCCAACAACTTTGTCACGCAAAGATGTTAGATATATGGTCACTCAGGAATCGAGAGTAACGAGACCGCCGATGAGATATTGAAGCCCTAATGCAGCCTAAGCCGGTCATCAGAGAGATCTGTGATTGAAGATTGGGCTAGGAGTTAGCAGCTGTTATACAGGAGAAATGTCCTCCTATATAAAATGTTCTGGTCTAATCAGGAAAAAAATGGACTACACTTTGTCTAGGCCCAGAACTTTCGGACCCCGCAGTCTGCATTGAGTACTTCAGAAATGAAGGTGTGCATGCAAGTATCTTTTACGAGAACTTACTTTAATATAGTAAACTTTTCGTACTCTTAATGTCCTCAATGTTGTCTGTCGGTGGAGTGATAAAGTGTCGGCCTTCTAATCCGGAGGTCCCAGGTCCGAATCCCACCGTCGGCGACCTATGGTTGTGTTTTATGCTGACAACAGATTACGATAAAAGGGCCATTGGAGATTGCAAGAAAAATTTCGGTGATTCGGAATCCATTTTAAATTGTAGGTTCATTTGCAATCGCTATCTCGAATCGGGTGAAGTTGTTCTCCCGTCCCATGTACCACAAGGGATTACTTAAATCTGTATGACAGCAAGGGCTGAGGGGATAAGACTTCTTATTGAATTTGCTTAAGAACAGCTCTTAGAAAGGTTATTAATTGTTTCGTCAATTGATGAGGAGTAATTATAGGTAAAAAACTGGTCTAAACTAATGATTGTTTGTTTTATACAGTGAATGTTGAGTCATTTTGATAGCACATCACAAACAATTTCATCCATTTAAAAGTGATATTATTTATTTACAAACGCGGACACCAACCTATCAGTTTAGACCAATCCCTATATATTATTGGTCTAAACTTATTTGGAAAAAATTTTGCAACTCGGGATCCATCTAACTATCATTAATTTCGCAAAGTAAAACTCTAAAAAATTCCGCAATTGCCACTTCCATGCATTTTGCAAACACATTCTAGATGCACGGGTAGCAAAAAACCAACCATAAATGGATAATTTGCGTGCACTTTCCAAGAAGAAAGACAATAGACCTATCAGCCGGCGTTCATCTACCGTGTCGGTATAATTGCGGCGATTATTCATTGCCCAGTCAACAGGGTCGACATTTAGTTGCAGGTTCACGGTGTTGCTTATTTAATTGAAGAAGACCTTCGACGCTTTAAATTACTCACATCATAAAGAAAAAAAACCTGACAAAATTTACGAAACTGCAGTTGGATACTTAATTGAGTATGACCTGGTTGGACAATTGTTATATGACTTGCATTGGATGAAATTAATGTCACATTACGAGATGTTTAACTTACCTTCAGGGTCAAGTAGACGTGTCACTCCGTATTCCTTTTCGACAACATGGAATGCTGTTTCTATCCTTTCTCTCGGTCGTGCAGATCTTGCCTTTCGCCAGTCAAGCAGATCTGGACGATTTCGATGGACAATTGCTGAAAATGCCAGCCCATCACGCCACGATGCTGTAAAATCGTTAACACGTACACCTGGATATCGTGCAGTAGACCGTCGCGCCCAACGTAGAAGAGCTTCACGTGCTGATACGTTGTCCTCTTTGCCAACAACTATATCGGAGATCTGAAAGAGATAAACAGGACTTGATTAGTTTATGAAGGATCCGCAAGTGTTTTAAACAATTTTTGATTGATAGACATAATTTGAACTTGCAGACTAAGTCAAGGAAGGAAATCTGGCTAAACAACAAAACAGTTAAAGCATTAGAGAGTCTGTACCACACTATCCGAACTGAAGTTGCATGCATGCACACGATCTATGATCGTTGCTGGAAACCACTTCTGGAATTGATATGAAAGAATAATTCCCAGACATAAATCTCATTCTACTTTGATTTACACTGCGCCCAACTTACATCAGTCACTTGTTATCATCAATAAATGGCCGATCAATACCTGTATTTAGAAATCATTTACAAAATGAATAAATTTCCGTCCGAGCGTTCTGTTTATTCATGCGAGTCCGTGTGCAGCCCAGCCTGGTTTCGATGGAGCAAACTGACAGCTGACAATGCCGCCCATACAAGCTGCAGAAAAAAGTGAATAATCTTACGATCTTGATAGTCATAAATCGCCGAGTATGATCACAGAGTCGCAGCAGTCAACAGTATTCGGTGATCGATTGCTGGCATTACAACAATAAATTGCATCCTGACGTTCACATTGTGCTCCCCGAGCCGATGCAGTTCTTACTCTTAATTTAGCCACAGAAAAATTGATGATCGAGTGATCTTCGAATTGATGGCACCTGTCTTTGTAGCACTATATGATCATCAGGTATACCGAATTGCGTGATGAATTGCAGTAGACTTTTTAAAGTGGCAAATAATCTTAAGATGCGTACACAGTAATCAAATATTTACTGCCTCTGGATCAATATGTTGATTCGAGTGCTTAAAATTGACAACTGTGTTTACCTAAGGGTGATTGATACTTTACGCTTAAGGGGATTTTTGTTTATGTTTGTATATGAAGATACTGAAACAAATGATTTGATCGAAATCACGCAGTTTGTTTTGCGATCAATTTTCCACAAATATGATAAGACTTTATTTGACGGGTTGAGAGTAAAATTTACCTATTTATAAGGTTCGGGCAAAAGTGGCTTAGAAAATGTTCCGCGCAAAAACGAATCGCGTGAGATTCCGGAAAAAAAACGAATCTTAGAAAATTTCCGGGCAAAAACGACTTAACTACTGAACTTCATTAACTTTGCATTACTTTTTGTAGTTAAATCGTTTTTGCCCGGAAATTTTCTTCGATTCGCAAATTTGTCAATGAAGCTCTCGTGTGGTGGCCAAAAGCAGAACAGGAGACAGCGCAGTACACACTGCAAAAACTGCAAAGGACAGCATGGCTAGGAGCCACGGGTGCCATTCGGACATGCCCCACGGCAGCTATGGAGGCTCTACTAGACCTCCTCCCATTATACCTACATCTTAAGAAGGACGCTACCTCAAGCGCAATAAAACTGCTTGGCACCAATCTCCTCTCAGCAGGCAATCTGACTGATCGAAGGAAAATTCTTGAAAATTCAAGGATTATCCGGTGATCAACTCAATCTCACATGCCATGCCAAAAAGACACAACTTGGATATACCATTCAAGCTGATCTTTGAGAGCACAGATTATTGGCTCAACAATAGACATATCTTTGAAAAGGGATCTCTGGTGGTTTGGTACACGGATGGATCCAAGATGGAAGACAGAACGGGCATGAGGTCTACGGACCAAGAATAAGGCTGTACAAATCGCTCGATTCTGCACCAACCATCTTTCAAGCAGAGATACATACATACCATCGAACTCTGCGCACATGAAATTACTAATAGAGGTTTACGCGGTGCTAAAATATATATATAATGTCAGACAGTCAGGCGGCACTCAAGGCTCTGCGGTCGTATACCTTTGAGTCTAGAATCGCCTGGGACTGTCTCATTGCTCTCAAATAACTGGCTCAGGGCAATAGCATTACACTGGCATGGGTACCAGGGCACGAGGGCATTGAAGGCAATGAGAAGGCGGATCACCTGGCAAAAAAAGGTGCGCATTCTCAGTTTATCGGACTCGAGCCATTCTGTGGCTACTCGAAAAGTCGACTAGCAATGCGTATCAGGTCAAGGGAGGACAAACACAAGCACTCACATTGGACAAATACTCCAGGATTAAGACAAGCAAAGAGGTTTATAACCTACTCAAAACAGAAAACGGAAGCGCTGCTCTCACTCAGCAGACCAGATTAAAGGCTCATAACAGGACTTCTAACTGGTCACTGCCCCTTGGGCTACCACCTAAAAAAAGTTGGAGCTAGCTGAAGAAGACACCTGTCGCCTCTGTTTGGAAGAGGAGGAGAGAGCGAAACACATCCTCTGTCGCTGTGAGGCCCTCGGCCGTATAATGCTCAGACATCTCGATGGGGCTTTCCCATCACTACTAGATATAGCTAAGGCAACCCCCAAAGAGATTTTAGGTCTAATTAAGGAATTAAAACTTGATTGATTGGGTGACTTAAGTCTGTACTAGGATCAAGTCACAAAAGATCATCTTGGTCGAAGTGACTTACGGATGTTTATAATGAATAATAAAAAAATAAAGGAGCTAGAATTGACTCTTGTGGTATTCCATTGAGGTATATTTCTTGGATCTTTTTTAACAAGCACGTCTTGATTTTAACTAGGTTAACATAAACAAGTTTCACAGATTAAAGCGGCGCGAAGGTCTTAAATTTCCTGCATGAATATTTACTTAAAAGTTGTTTAGTAGATTTTTATTTGCTACAAATTTCTGAAGCTGACAATTAAACACTATTACTATTAGCCAGGTTTCCGCTATTGTTTGTGTGAACAGGGGACGAAGGATAGCGAGGAATGGAGAGGTAGGTTTTTACCTAACCCAACTCCTGAGTGACTACGGGTACTTTCGTTCGTATCTTCACCGAATGGTAGCATCACCGGAGTGCCTCTATTGCCCAGGCCAAACGGACACCGCAGAACACACTTTCTTTAAAGTATCAGAGATAGGCTCCCGAGAGAGGAGCGCTGGGAGTCCACCTAGGAGGTGCGGTCTCTCCGGACACTATAGTCTAAGGCATAATCGCCGACGAAGAAACCTGAAATTGCACAGTCGGGTACGCGGAAGATGTCCTGCGCAGGAAAAAAAACACCTAGACGAGCAGGCCGTCGCAGACGAGATGGTCGCCTGACGGGCTAAAGGAAAGGAACTAGAACTAGAGGTAATGTGGAAAACGGTTCCCGGCTAGTGTCCGAAGAGCAAGGGAGGTGTTTTAGTCGATAAACTGCGCCACAGGAGGCCGACACTGCTGGGAAGGGGTGCCCAGCGTGCATAAGGCATTTCACATCCCTCAAAAAAAATTGTTTTTGTGTCTGTTTATATAGGAATTTAGTAAAATAAAAACGTCGCAAGTCTCTTTTTTATACGATTCACTATTTTTTTGTGTCTAAGACTAAATGACGGGCTGAGAGTAAAAGTGACCTATTTATAACGTTCTGGCAAAAGTGGCTTAGAAAATGTTCCGCGCAAAAACGAATCGCGTGAGATTCCGGGCAAAAACGAATCGTAGAAAACTTCCGGGCAAAAACGACTTAACTGCATTAACTTTGCATTACTTTTTATAGTTAAATCGTTTTTGCCCAGAAATTTTCTACGATTCGTTTTTGCCCGGAATCTCACGCGATTCGTTTTTGCGCTGAACATTTTCTAAGCGACTTTTGCCCGAACCTTATAAATAGGTTACTTTTACTCTCAACCCGTCAAACATGATAAAGTTATTCAAAAGTTCTGATTGAAAACGTCGTATTAAGTAGCAATAACGTGGCTGTTAATAAGATCCTTGAATAAAATATGTATTTTCTGTAAAAATGACTGTTTTAACTCCATCCAGGTTTTTTTTTTCATTATAAATTGCGACTGTTCATAATTTTCTAGATTTTATGAAAAAGCGTTGACGGATCTAATCAAGCTTTCTAAGCAGCACTTTTTGTTGATAAAATCCGATCCAAGCTCTTAAACAAATGTTTTACATATTATGTCATCCTTTAGCCAACTTCTCATCAATCTATTGTCGACAAATAAACTCTACTCGCACTTAAAACCAAAAACATGTTCCACGTTCGACTTACTCTCTAACGAACCTGTCGTTAAAACAAGTTGACAAAAAAAGCCGAACAAAAAACTTAAATTGGCTCAGAATGTGGTGTAATTTATCTAAGTATGCTCAAGCATTGTTTAACCACTTTTTTGATCCCATGCTTCTTTCACATATCAATTAGGAGCGGAATAAAAACGTTTGCCTCATTAAAATGGCCAGACCGGCTAGATTCATTAGTTGCGGAATTTGATTAACAAAGCACGCTGTCTTAGCATAAAATGGACAAAACCAAAAAAAACATTCACAAAGAACAAGGAAATCGATAGATAATGTTTTGGTGAAGAAAATAAATTTTTAATTCAGGTCAACAGAAAAAATAGGAAAATCCAATTCTAATTCATTCCACATGTCCAATTAAGTGGAGCGATTTTCTGCTTTTCGTTGAAATCCAATTTGGTACAAGAATCCCACGACTGATACTTCTATCGATCTTTTTTCGCATTGATCTTGATCTGAATTTTCCTATCCAGTGAAAACTCCTCTTCGTGGCCTTCACCTAAAAGAGAAAAACGTAAACTATGGCTTCCACCCTACACTTACGAAAAGAATGTGTAATTTTTTGGATAACCCACGCGGGGCGTTATCTTGTCAAATATGGAACTTGTTATGGAAGTAGTTTGCACGTAGGTTAAATAAATCATATGCGTACTGACAGATACAAGGTAAACCGGAAGTATTTGAAGATATTAAGTAAACACAAAAGAATTCAGTTTGAAAGAAGCTTTTATGAATGGAGATTTTAAACGAATTAACAACGCAGATGTCCGACAGGTTGTTAATTCGTAATACCGAAGACAAATTCTTAATTAATAATTGAGAATAAAAATTAAAATGACATGCGTCGATCACTCTCCAAATGAAGTCTGGCAAAATAATATAATTAATGAAAAAAAAAATTGAATATGAACAGGGTCAATACTCTTCGTCCGAAAAGGGGATAATCCAATTAAGAAAGTGATGTGACGCCGAGTGCGATGCTCCAAGTTGGCAAAAGCACGGATTTCCGGTGAAATTTTCGTAAAGAAACAATACTGAAACCTTTTATCTCTGAGACGAGCCATAACAATGGATCGTTAGTTTTGATTGAATTTAAAAATTGGTAATAATAAGAAAAAGGTTTGTGTAGGTGTTGGCTGGACACGTTTTTATTCAATTCATAAGAAAAAAATTAGAATGACCCCCCTATGTAGTGAATTGAATTGATGTGGTAAATTGTAGCACCGCGAAAGACCACATACTGTTGCTTTGTGGATCTGGGTGGGTGCATTAGTCCCAAGATCAAATAAAAGTTATTTCTACATAATCTATCACTGTTTCCTGCTTTTTGTATACCTCAACAAGTGAGAAGTCGCTCCCGCGATTTTAGAAGTCAGAACTGGCTAAGTGAAAACCTCGATAAGCGAGAAAAAAATTCCCAGTCTCTTGAACCCTGGCTTACCCAGGTTCTACTACACTACAATACCGGTTCTGAAGATCCCGTAGTCCCTATTTTTATGACAATGGCAAAGCTCACGGCTCTATGGTGCTGAAGCACTGCCCATCAGAAAATGAATAAGGTTAAGGGAAATGGGTTGGGTTCATCCAATCAGCCAGAACGAATGCAAGATGATCTACAATTGACGGGCTGAGAGTAAAAGTGACCTATTTATAAGGTTCGGGCAAAAGTGGCTTAGAAAATGTTCCGCGCAAAAACGAATCGCGTGAGATTCCGGGCAAAAACGAATCGTAGGAAATTTCCGGGCAAAAACGACTTAACTACTTAACTGCATTAACTTTGCATTAATTTTTGTAGTTAAATCGATTTTGCCCGGAAATTTTCTACGATTCGTTTTTGCCCGGAATCTCACGCGATTCGCTTTTGCGCGGAACATTTTCTAAGCCACTTTTGCCCGAACCTTATAAATAGGTCACTTTTACTCTCACCCCGTCAATTTAAGGTGGATTTCGAACCAATGACATTACCCTGCAACCCTAATGGCCTTTTGGCATAATTTGTTTTTTGTTTTTTTTTTGTACGATATGGCTACAGGATAGGAGACACCCCTCTGATACGTTAGCATGGCTTTGGCCATAAGGGAATTAATGTTAGGGGAGTGATGAAAGTTTAATGTCTTGTTTTTGCATTGCTGCGAGCTAGACAACAGCCCAGAGACGGAGTAGATTTTTTAATTCAATTTCAAAAAACCCACGGGGAGATCTGGTCTTGAACCCGGATATAATAGCACGGTGGTCGTGACGCTCAACCAATTGATCTAACTCCGTCTCCTAAATATACCCACAGGTTGCCGGCGGTGTGGTTTGAACCTGAGTCTCTGTATTACTTATCCCACCTACGACTTAACAATCTAAATAATGCCATGAACGGAATATAATGTAATCGCCTTAAGTAAATGTCATGGCGAAGTGAATTGCAAGCAAAGCAATACATAACGCAATCGCAATACACAAGTGTGAAAAGTTTCAACTTTAACCCAATCAACGTAGCGAATATTCTGGATGAGTATACGACATTGACAAAAAATTGTCAAATGATTTTATGAAATTCTGTATTTTGCTAAGTTTGTTCCCATCTGCAAATCTGGCAACTCGCGCACATTTTAGCCTTGGTTCAACAAGTGTACGAAACGCTAAAGAAATTTGAAGAACAAGGTTTTTGTTACTCGAAGAGCAACTTTAACTATTCCGTTTAATCCGCACTGTGTGACCACTAGTGGCAGATCTAGGATTTCACCATGGAGGGGCTGTGGATTTTTGCATGCAAACTTACCCAGTCTACTCTGAACACTACTCGGTAACCAAACCCAAAGAGAAATGATGATGTCATTGACGCATTTTAAGCTTAATCCTTCAACAAAAAGAGCACAAGAGAGTTTTTTTTTAAACACATGAAAATTATAAAGAGAGACACTTTTCATCGTGTTCACATGTTCAGAATATTTGTAGCTTAACCTCAAGTAAAATCCAATTTAAGACTTTAAATATATTACGAGAAATACTACAAGAAAGTACAATTCCCTTTTCCTATTCTTTACTGTAGCAAGTTTCGGTTTGTTTACATCACCAATGCTCAGCTGTGAATGCCCGCTTCCGGGCTTATATTTAGAGTAGGCTGTGAAACTTATTATTAAGACATTGTGCGTGTCAGGCGCGCATCTAGATATGTATTTGTTCGAGTGGGGGTGGGGAGAGGGAAGTACAGCCCTTCCATCCTCTCATTTATAAACCTATTCAGATAAAATGTGGTATACGGACGTAATATCTTTTCCGAACATTCATTAAGAAAAAAAAATTACGGGCTTCATGGAAGAGGAGGTTTTGAACTGGTAGTAATCTTCAGTCTGCTCTTGAACCTCCTTATATTGACCATAAAGATAGAACTAAGTCAAGCTTTCCTTCATCAAAGCCGGTAGGCAGAACGTTTGCATTTTCACGTATTTCAACAATTCAATTAGTCACAAGATTCTCACGTAAAAGTTATCAGTTTCATTCTAGGCTGAAAAACAATCTTGTCGTATCTCAAAAGATGTAATTTATAATTTCATCTTTTTATCTAATGACCAGTATTTCAGAACTTTTACTCCAAGAATCTATCTTCTCTGGTTAAAGAGGAATGAGCTCTACTGTAAACCTCCATTTTCAAAATACGACAAGATTGCTTTTCAGCCTCGAATTGGTTATGTTGTTATTTGTCTGGTCGTACAGAATGTATTTGATTTAGTGATGGACTCTCTGGCGAAATTTACAATTCCTAAGGTGTGCCTAATGGTATCCAACTAGGACTTTTGCTTTTTATCATCTTTGTCAATGATGTATTTATAATTCTAACTGACTCGAGCTGTTAGTTGCTGATAAAGTTCTAAGGTCACTAGACAGCCCCGAAATAAAAGTGGTGGCTTACGCGAATGACTTGGTCATATTGGTATTAGGGAAGTTCTTAAGCACCATAACCGAATTCAAGGAGAGCGCTCTGGACATAATACATAGATGGGCAAATGACTGCGGTTCAGTAGCCAATGCTCAGAAGACTAAAATGTTGCCCTTCATAGGGAGAAGACGAATCGAACCCTTTGAACCACTCAAATTTAGGGGCAACACCTTAACGGTAAAGCCCCAAGTAAAGTATCATTCTGGATTACAAACTAAACTGGGGCGTCAACATTGAAGAGCGAGTAAAAAAGGCTTCGATAGCGCTTTATGCCTGCAAGAAAACTCTAGGGAAGAAATGGGGAATTAGTCACTGTATATGTAGTTCAATGGATGTATATATCGATAGTGAGACCAATTATGATTTACGGAACCTTGGGTTGGTGGGGCGCTTTTGAAAGGAAGTGTAGCGTTAAGAAGCTCACCAAAATTCAAAGAACCGCCTGCTTGGGCATCTCAAAAGCGGTAAGTACATCGCCAATTGCCGCGTTGGAGACCATGCTCTATCTCTCCCACTGGATATCCACGTAAGGTGTATAGCTGTTCGCAATACCAGTAGGCTAAAGGAATCCAACAGTTAAAAAACTTCGGAATACTGACACATCAGCATACTTACGATCTACTCGGCGGTTCATCAGCAGAAGAGCACTGACTATACCGGTCTTAGGGTAAGATTTGGGGAAGCTTTCTCTACTACAATAACTAGTAGGGAGGAGTGGGAGGGATGTCAGTAATTGTCAATGCCAGGTTTACCGATCTTCAGGGATGGTTCAAAACTGGGAAACAGGGTGGGAGCAGTTCTCTCCGACCGGCCCAGTATATGGAACTCATATCGACTGCCAGACCACTGCAGCATGTTTCAACCAGAGGTCCTGCCCATCGAAAGAGCGACAGAAGTATTGCTGTCGCACAAGGATCTACAAAAACGTAGCGGAATATCGCTATACAAAATAGTCAAGCGACCATTAAAGCGCTCGACTCAAACACGATTAAATCACTGCGGGTGCGCAGATGCCGATCCGGTCTCGAAAGCCTGGGGGCTCTGCACATAGTGATGAGACGGGTAATGAGGCAACTTCTGCTGTGGCAAAAGAAGGTTCACAGATGAATGCTTCACAAACAGATAGATCAATCGGACGTCCTCGAATCTCAGTTAAAAGAGAGATCGACCTAAAAGCTGTGGCCAGAGTCGAATAAAAAGAGAATGGCGTTTCTACTGAAGGGAAGTCGACGGAATGTTCGAAATATCGCTGCAGTTATAACAAGTCACTGTCTTTTTAGTAGTCATGCAGTCCGCATGCGTATTCCTGCGAATGATTTCTGCCAGAGTTGCCTGGACGAGGGAGAGTTTGAAAGTATTCAGCATTTGCTTTGCGAATGCCCTAAACGAGCCCAGGCCTTTGGCAAACACTTCCTTAATGGACTAGAGGAGTTTGCCAGCGTGGAGCTAAAGGACCTAACCGAGTTCCTCAACAGCTCCGGCTATTTTCAGTTCAGTTCTGTAGCGTTCAGTGTCTTCTAGCGTTTAAAAACAAACAATTTACTTGCAATACGGTTTTTCAAAAAAACTAACAAAAATAAGCGGACATTACAACAAAACGTCCGGTCCGTCAAGGGTAAGAAAACAAAAAACTCACCTACGTAATAGGGTTGTCTGTTTACTTAAAATCGCAGGTAAAAACCAAGTAAAAATGTTCTTATGGTGGAGGGGATGAAAATGCGAAAGTAAAAGATTTGTGGGTAAATTTATGACAACTGGAGAACTGTCAAAAGTTAATTGAAGTGCGCTTATAAGAAATCGAAAAAATTAATAAAAATTAATAACAATTTACTAAAAAAGTTGATAGTTCCTCGTGTTTATTTCAATTTTTATTTATAAGCTGTAACTTGCCAAACATCAATCAGCTGTAAGTTGTCAACCATAAAAGAAGAAGAAGAGTTCCACACTGATCAGCGTGTGTAAAATTTGGGTAAAAGGGGAAATTACTCGACTGTCAAATTTCTGCAAGTTCAAAGTAAACAAACACAGTGCGGACGAAAACTTTTTTTTTGTGTAAAAACTTTCGAGTAAACAGACAGACCTAATTTATGTATAAAACGGTAAACAAAAAACATTAAATTTCAATTAAATATTCTTTGAGAAAACACAAGCAACGTCTTAACGTAAAAGAAAAATACCTTGGGGCGTTTCGGTTCGATAGCTTGTGTCGTCTGATAGCCAATTTCAGTGGTGCGTACATCCTTAGCGGTATGAAGTAAATCCTGTGCGTTTGCTTGTTCTTCGGCTCGTGTCATTGTGGTGACTTTGCGTACAATATGCGTTGTAATCCTGCGATGGCCATCAGGAGCCCTTTGGGATAGCTTAGTCGATTCAAGACTGGAGCCCAGCACCTCAGTGGAAACTCGCTTATTCCTCGTAATAGCTTGAAGTGATTGGACATTATCTGAAACCTGAGGTAATTCTTGTCCATTGTGCATGGTCTTTTGCATTACCATCTCCTTCCCCGAGGAAGTGTGTTCTACGCCGCCGGAACGTATAGTGCTCGTATGCGGAACGTACGGTCCCGAATAATTGGCCGGGTAATCTGTAATCATTGCCTCAATTGTTTTTTCATGCTTGACTTCATGCTGGAACCGAATATTTCGGTCGTCAAGGCTTGTTGTTATTGCTGGACCTCTGGAAACTTCTGCAAACTTCTTAAGGCTCGATTTGCGGTCGGGAACAGCAAGCGGATTTTCCTGGGTAGCTCTCATGAAAATTCTTCCGCCCGACGGACGAAACTCATCGTCGATTTTATACATTTTCCCGAAATCTTTCAAACTATTTTAGCACTGCACCGATTTAAATCACTTTTAACACCTGGCACACATTGGCCAGAGATGGTTGATCGGTTCAAAGACCGCGAAATAGATAGTTCACTTCCATACAAACGCGTCAGCGGCAAAAATAAACGTCAGTGCACTAAACTATTCCGAACAAGGGCGGACACTACCTGTTGCCTCCGCGAACAGGTGAATCAGTATGAAACCACTTCACTTCTACCACACTTTTGTTTTGCTCACTGTTTGTTTGTATATTTTTCTGTATTTTTTTGTATCCAATCAAAATCACTTGAAATGTGGAAAAGGGGAAAAATGTGAAAAAAATTCTGCTCGCGATGTGGTTGTACCGGAAATAACGGTTACAACGCGGCCGACAAATATAGAAGCACGGCGGTAATTTCGATTTAATTTTTGATGCGATGAAAGTTTTTTTTTGTATTTCGCGACGATGATTTGCGATATTTCTTTTTTCTATCGCCGGCTATCTCTGCTGTCCGCACATTATGCAAATATGATTTGATTTTAGTTTAGCGAAGTTAGGCGCAATTCTAGATTAATAAAAATGGGGGTTGCCGGAAATCTGAGAATATTTGAATTTGAAATTTTTACCCTTTCACGAACTGGTTTTTTGCGTTCGTGCGCAATACATTGAAGACGAAAACTTAAAACATTTTACTTCCGATTTATGTTGCTTCAGAAGATATGTAGAACGAATACTGTATTCGTGCTCGTTTTTGCAGTGTGATACGAAGTATTAAGAGGTTGAAAAATTGAGATAAGTTTGAAGAGTGATTGGAACTGATAAAAATGTTTTGTTCGATTAATTGTAAAGTTGAGTAAGTTGTTTACTTTGATAATTCTTATCGTGCTTCTTTTCTAATTTAGCTCACATACAGTACGAAGTTTAAATAACAGTACAGAGCCTACTGAGATAGGACTTCTGTTAATTGAATAATGAAATAAATGCACTCATGTATTAATTAGGGTAAAACCATCTTAAATCGTTATCCAAAATCTAACAATAAAGAAAACACGAAAAAGCAATAAATTTAAAAAATAAAGAGCAAAATTAGAACGCTAAAAGTTCAATTGTAGGTCTAAGGGGTATTTAAAGAACACTCTCAGATCACAGATATATTAAACTCTGTCTAGACGATCGTCCTTCGAAACCACCAGTTTTAAGGAATTATGTACAGAAAGACTGCTTGGAATAGGTTATAAGGCACCTAGCCCTCTTAACAATACAGATGACCTGGACGAGAAAGTGGTTAAAATTTTCCAGATGATGGCTCAATTATGTCCTCTTAAACAACAGGGGAAACAGAAACCACCACGGTGGAATGCGATACTTGGGCCTCTTAAAAAAGAACGCAGGTATATATCACTTTATTTGGTAAAGGCTGTCAAGAATACGCACTCGTGGGATAAAGAAATTTAAAAGCCCATAAAAGGGAACTAAGAAGGGCGCAGAGAAAATCGTGGAGAATTTACTGTGATAAAATATCGAAAGCCTCTGAGGTTTGCAGGCTTAGGAAGAACCTATCGAATAATCCAAGTATACCCAGTTATCTGAGAGCAGAGTCTCTCAAGATTATACTGGAAACTCATTTGCCAGGAAGGGGGATTGAGGCAACATTGGTAATGCAGACTCTAAACTCAGTATATCTTTTCTTCCCAACAATTTTGGAGAGATTAGTTGACATACACAAATACCTTTCAAATGGTCTCCCAATACGTGCAAAAGGAAGTATGTTGAAACTACATATTCTACACTCTTTGGTACGCAGATATTATAGGGAAATCTATTGATTGCAAGAATTACACTATAGTGGCCTTCATTGACTGTCACGATGGCATATGCGTGGTAATAGCAAATCTCATGTCGCTGATTAATCAGATGCTGCAGGGCAGGACTACATATTAGCCCGAGGCTTATCCTACTAAGACTTTGAATACTAGCACATCGCAAGGATTTCCTGTTTTGTTTTCTGAGGAATCAGTTGGATTATGAACTACTTCTAATCCTGGATGAGGAAGGCTGTGGGGCGATTGCTTATGTACACGACATCACTATAGCTGTCTTCGACAAGTACTTCTGTCTAGATGGGTGACCAGGTGCGGGCTAGACGTCAACCGTTAAAATACCGAGCCCACCTAGTCCTTATATTTTTCCTCGAAATCGTGGGAAAAAACCAACAAAAAAGTATATCCAGGAAATCCAGGCACTTCAGTAAGAGTGAAGTTGGATGGGCTGGTAGACCCTAACAGTTTCGCTACCTTCACGGTACCTACAACGGAAGCAGCTCTGGCAGTTTTACCTTCCGAAGATTCTGGGGCGGCTATGCAAGCTAGCCTTTCGTCGATTGATAGTGGTGTAGCAGCCCTGGAAGAAGGTGCCAGATCTAGCACTTCCTCAGGTGGGGCGGTGGCAGAGATATGAGATCCTAACTGTTGCCTACCTCCGCGGTACACGCACCATTAGAAAATGCAGACTTGTCCTCCAGAAGATAAGCTACAGTTAATCCGGAAAAAGGTACTTGTCTTGGCTCTGGGCTTGAGACTTAAGCTCCCAAGCGTAAGAGAAGACAGGAAAAGAGAAAATGACAAAAAACCGCTAAGAAGGATGTGAAGATTCAGGAAGTCAAACAAATGGCGGAGAGATTCAACAAACCCGTCTCAAATGACGCATCACCTGTCGATGCGAGTCCGGAGACCTAGGGTCTGTAAGACCAGAAATCTCAATGGATGATGAAGGTCCTAATGTGAATTAAGGTGTCGGAACGACTAAGATGGAGGTCTCATCGCACGGCGTGGAAAAGCGAAAACCGAACCAAGCAAACCGGCAGAGAGATAATTAAAGAATCCAACACCAATCCACAATAATACGTCTTCTGAGTAGAAGAGGACTCATTACCCTAGACCAAAAGCGAACAGATAGGTTCAGGTAAAGAATAGAATGTCTGCGGTAATACAGAAGCCAACAGTTCACCAGGAAGGGACGGCAGTCGGCACCAGCGGTAGGCCGACCTTCCGGACGCAAATTGGGAATCAATGAAAAATCTTGGTATGCAAAACCATCTTAAAGCTGAGCAACTTTTGGAAAGGTGCTTAATTAAGCATGGACCGAAATAAGAAGAAAGAAGAATGATGTCCTTTGTTTTGGGGGAACCTACGGACAATACTTTTGGGTTAAGAAAGCAGAACCAATGTATAAGAGACATATCCAAGTGGAGAGTGTCTCGAACGTAGAGATATGGGGTTGGATCTTCAGGTGGCACCAGTCTAACGACCTGGTGTCCGACTGAGGTTACTTAGGCCGTCACAAAAGGAGATTCAGCCGATCCAGCCTGCCGGTTTGCCGGAATTACAAAAGCCGGAAGCAAAACTGAAACTTACATATGCACATACACATATCTGGTTTTCTTCAGGTTTTGCTCAATTTTATGGTGAACGCGACAACTTAATAATATTTGGGGAACCCAAAAATCAAACTTGAGCAGACTTTTATCAGGCTTACCTACCGGAAAATTTAGTCAAACATGCTTCGGTTTGCCGGCAGGTCTGCCTCAACAGACATAAACCTTCCCACAAGCCTGTACGTCCATCATCAGCTTGTAAGCGTTGGGGACGGCACCCATAACAACACTTCGGCAACACTACTTCATCTACTCGCTCTAGATCTGATAGGCAAGCAGATTGTTTCAAGCACTGCCACCTCTCAGAGCTCCAATGTTCAATTCTATAATTCAGACGATTTAGATGGCGATCCCAACCAGGGAAAACTGGGATAGCGACGCATTGCCTTGTGGTGGCTCTGTTCAGATCTGTGGAGTGGTTTAAAAAAAACTAAAACTAAACAATAATGCATTCTTCCGTCTTCCGGACCACTGTACTGTGTTTGAAGCGAAAGTGATGGCAGCTCAGAAAGCAGCGGTTTGGCTGGAAGATAATTTTCTTCAGTTCCCGGAATCCCTTGTGGGGATTTGAGACAGCGATTGCAAATAGACCTACAATTTATAGTGGTTTCCGAACCACCGACATTTTGTCTGCAATCCATAGTGGTCTTTTTATCTTATTCTGTTGTTAGGATGGGGAGTCGACGGTGGGATTCGAACCTGGGATCTTTCGGTTGGAAGGCCGAAACGTTATCACCGACGACTTGAATGGGAACTACATACCCGGAAATAATATTAACATCCTCACGGACAGTCAAGCTGTGGTATATCATCGCCTTCAAGAACTGTTAACAGTTGCCACTCAAACCTAAACGAACTGGGTGGACAGTGCCAGATTCGATTGTGCTGGATTTCCGGGCAATTTCAGGGAACTGCGTGACAGTCGAGCTCGTTAGACATAGCATTCCAATGAGATCCAACCCGATAAAGCAACTTTAGGTAGGTCTTTAGTTACCTGAGAGCTGATGCTTAACACGGGGGCAACCAATAAGGCGAACTATAGGTGTACAAATTGTAGTTCGTGCCATATGTCCAGATAGATCTAGATCGTAAGTAAATCTGGTATTATTTTGTCAGTTCTTTCAGTGGCGAGCGGCAGCTGTCTAGTTTCAACCGAAACTAGGCGAAAACTTATACCAACGGATCAATAATTCGATTTAACGAGAACGGTATGTTTTTTCATAATGATAACGCCGCATCGTAGACTGCTTTTTGAACACTGAAGACACAACCATATGAATTTAAAATGTCTTTTGCTTTTTATTAGTAAAGCACTGCCAGTTGCCTCTATTAATATTCTGAGATCCAAAGTTCCAGTTTTGTGCAGCTCTTTTCTCCGTCCCCCTGTCCCTAATCCAAAGCATATGTTAATTCTATAGGTAGACCGTCATGACACATTACATGTCAAACGTTGACTCTTTTTGCATTTCCGATTATAATCACATAAGTGAATGCATGCCTGACCAGAAGCGTTTTTCTAGAGCTTCTCGGACAATAATTAAAGCGCTTAAAATGTAATCGATTGATTTGCATGAATAAACGGAGAAAAATAAATTTACACGTTTTCGTTCAATTTAATTTGCAAAACACTTAAGAGGTTAATTAAAATTTTTACTTAAAAATCAATAAAAATTAACCTCGTACTTCTAAAATAAGCCCGCGAACGATGTCATCCTCGTTAAATAAAATCATCGAAAAGCCTGTTAGCCTTCTTTCGTTGTCATTTTAAAAATTCTTGATGGCATAACTTCTCTAATTAATTGCCAAATGCTAAAACTACGCGGCTTGTACTCAAAACAAACATAAAAATATCAAATTGAAGATGAAACTGAAAATAATTTTTTTCAATCAAAACCAAAATTGGTTACCCAAATCGATTAAGGTCGATAGAAATCCGGTTTTCAAGCCCGTGGACCAAAATGTCCACCCAGCACTTTTGTGTCTTTCGTCTCGCGTATGAGATGTAAACAATTTTTCTCAATGAAAGCAAGAATGTCATTTAAATAACAACAACAATAATAAAAACAAACATAAAAAGCTTCGCAATAAAATTGATTTTATCGAAGAATTCCATTTGCTGATGACAGCAAAGTTGTCTTGTCCTCTTCGAAGTTTTTATAAACAAAAATTCTTGACAACTCTGCTCGCGCTGCTAAATTTCAGTTGAGAGGAGACAACTTAGAGCAAACGTAAGCTTTATATGGCAGCACTAAACTTGTTCAAGATTCCTTTCAAGTTAAGATCAGGTACGCCTGCACAGTTGCCCATTTAAATTCCAAACAGAATTGGCCGTTTTTGTTGTGTCCGTGCTGTGGGCTCCGGTTGTTTTAGTAGAGTTGCACAATTTTAGTGACGTAATGAATTAAAGATTTTTTTTCTTCCTTAAATGGAAAAGACGGAAAATACTCTTTGAAGTGTGGAATGAGGTATTTTCTTGAGAAATTTAAAGTAATTAAGAGTGTTAAAAATTTTAAAGGAATTTGTCAAGTATGGTTGGTGGTAGTTGGTGTCCCTTAAATAGACAGTTTTATGGGAGGTTTAAGATAAGTCTTAAGGAGATATTTGGCGTACACGATGTCGGAAAATAAATACCGAAGGAAATAGAGAAAACCAGTTGTGATAGATTTGGCCTTATACCTCAGACAGATTCTGATTGACGTTACATAAAAAAGTCACTTCAGTTCATTATGAAATGGAGCATAGTATTCCTAAGGCAATATTAATGTACATGCGAAGAAAGTCATAGTTCCTCAAAGTATGTACTGATATCAGTTATGTTAAGGAAGTCTAAAAATTCAAGGAGAGTTGGTTAGAGGCAAGATAAGGGAATTGTCGCAGGGAAGGTAATTGCTAATCTCACAAGCCTTGGGTGGATTGCCTTGGTAAGATTTATATTTGTAGTACAAGCAGGGGACTCAAAAGTACAGCCACTGATTTCGACAATAAAAAGCAATGGTAGGAGGCAACTGCCTTGTGGTACACCGGAGGTAATTTGACCACTGCAAAGTAGGTCTCTAAAATTGGAGTAAAGCGATATAAATCGAACTCAGTAACACTTTTATATATTCGAGAAGTAAATTGTAAGGGGAGAGAACCCCGAAAAATGCAGAGTGAGGGTGTGAATAGGTGCTTTTTATCCTAATACCCTGTAACTTTTTTGTTGTACACCCTATGAAGGTGACTTGCATCTCAAATGATAGTAAGTCGTGCCTGCAAGGCCCCTTTCAGACGGCAGTCATGGAATGTTAAAGTCAACAAATTGGAAATTTTTTTGAATTTGAACGATTTTCCCGCCGAAAGGCTTAAGATTTGAAACCTTAGAAATTTACCTTTAATTGTACCCTCCACATATTTTTGCAACTGTTTTTGAGATTAAGCTGTTTTTATGATTAATTTTTCGACTCATTTTGAGAAATCCGGGGTACAAAGGAAAGATGGTATGGTACGTCTTGGACATCCTGTGTATAAAAAATAATTCCAAAAGGCAACAATACCTTTGTTGCTGCTTCGTCTAAGCGTATGGGGAAAAAAGTACATAACAAGTTGTTACGAATTTGTGTTGCTCTGCTTCAAAGGGATTTAACAGTACTTCCAAATGAAACCGCGAGGGTGAGTGATACGAGCGAATAGAGGATCCTGTATTGCGTGTAGATCTAAATTGAGATGATGTTGAGTACTAAATCTTCTGCACTTAGACCATTATTTGATCCACTGAGCTTACCTCTCGATTGGAAATCTGTCATCCAATATGTGACCCTCTTTCACCTGTGTAAGTCATTGAATGAGACGTTCCCTTGACGAACTTTAGCATGTTGGGTAAACCTATATTGTGGCCTCAGTGGCCTTTGGAAAAGGATTACCAATGTTTCTAATTCTTGGGCTAATCAAATTTGGTGTTTTTTTAATTGAAAATTTACAATTACGGACCAAAAATAAGAGAATAAAAAGCGGTGGGTTGACTGGGATTCGAACACAACAGAATTTGCCTTTAAGCATATAATTCGTACTCAAAGTTAAAATTGGGGATGGTATAACACGGAAAATATAATTTCTCTTAAGAATACAATTCGCACTAGATATTAAAATTGGTATAGACCAGGAAGAGGCTTAGGAAGAGGTTAGAGCGTAGAGTAGTCCGTTAATAGGTAGGTGCTAGTTTAACGGAAGTTCACTGCTTGGGTCCAGTACGCGGGGTGAGCGAACCCTCAAAGGGACGTATCAACATAGGATATGTAGTTTAAGAGCAGGCCCATACACATTTTGCTCCCGTGGTGAGCGGAAAGGTCAAAGATATTTAGTGGCTCGATTTAAGGATGTTAACAGCAACTCACTGCTCGGACCCAGTACGCATGTTGAACGAAACGATCAAAGGGAAGTAGCCATTAGGTATAAGCGTTTAGAAGCAAGATACCGCAGACATTGTTAAGTATAAGTATTATAGTAAGTAAGCAGCAGAACCGAATTGTTAGTAAGAGTAATAAACTAAGTTTAACGAAGACAAGCCTTTTCAAATCAGTACGTCTATCCACTCCCATAATACAACTCTCTCCCTCACTGCGTTAGACCCTGGCTTTTCTCCACTGCAGCTACGCAGGCAATTGATTTTGTGACTTTCCCGCTTCTGTACCGATTGGAAAATCACAATGCGTTGGCGTCCGAGTTACCGAATCGGAAAAGTGCGTGAACTCCTGCAAGAATTTTGACAATAGAGACTTCAGACACATTAGTAGTTCCTTGTTTTGAGCACACTCTGCTCTTTGGGATAAGCAATGATCAGAACGCGTATAGCCGGCCGGAACTACGCTACACGTTTTACTGGGCACAATTCTGAGTTTAGCAACCTTAGGTATATTCCGTCAATACTCTGAAATCGCAAGACACCGTTAACCTTATTTACCACTGGATTGACACCATGCTGAGAAGTCACAGAGCCACACAAAATTGGGTAACTACAAGGTTGTGTGTATGTTTTGTATATACGATGTGGTCAAAGCCTAGGGGACAACCCTTTGATGCGATAGCATGGTTTTGGCTGGAAGGGAATTAGGGTAAGGGAAGTGAGGAAATTTGAAGGTCTTGTTTTTGCATTGCTGCGAGCTAAACAACAGCCCAGAGACGGAGTGGATTATTTTAATTTCTTAATAAAAACTCGCGGGGAGACCTGATCTCGAACCCGGGACCCATGGCATGGTGGTCGTGCCGCTCAACGAATTGATCCAACTCCGTCTTACAGCTATATGTAAAGGTACTCCACAAGGAGGTGTATTGTGACCATTACTCTGGCACTTAGTAGTTAATGACAGTCTATTCCCAAAGTGCTCAAGGTGCTAGCTCATACAGACGAATTGGCCTTACTGGTCTCAGAAAAGTTCTTAAGTACCATCAGCGAACAATGAAAAACTGGGAAAGGAACACAGATGAGATCGTGAAAAACATCTACATATGGTCTACATATCTCTCTCTCTTTCTCTGCTCCCGTAACACCATGGGGTGGGAGAAGAACATCACCCGACTTTGACAACGTTTGTAAGCGGACCTACAATTTAAAGTAAATTCCAAATTACTGACATTATAGGTCATTTTCAGAGTTCTCAGGCAGTTCACGACTAATCTTTGATCAAACCTTTGCTAGGTTGAAATTTTTTCCTACAGTCTGAAAATTTACTCAAATTCAGACAGTACCCAGCGAGAAATGCGATCCCACTAACTGCAAACCAATAGCGCCTTCGAAGTGTAATCCAAATGTAGAAAAATGAATTGCGCGCTATTCTTATCAATGGAGTAATTATTTTTTTTTAGGTTGGTAGTACTGCCAGTGACGTACATGTCAATTTTAAGACAGCTGTGACGCTTAGTTTGGCAATTTTTAGTGTGGCGAAATGTCGGATCAGAGAGTTTTTCTGAAATTTTCTTTTAAAAGTAGAATTACGTGCAGCATAGCTTTAAAAATGTTAAAGAAGGGCTTTGGTGACGATGCTATGTGACAACCATGAGTTTATGAGTGGTACAAACGCTTTCAGGGCGGCCGAGAAAACATATGGACGTCCTAGAACATCAACCGATGATGGAAATGCGGAAAAGGTTAAAAAAAAATTTGCTTATTTAAGGCGGGATAACCATAAGAGAGATTGCCGAAGAAATAGGAATCTCATGCGGCTTATGCGTAGTTACGTTTAGAAATGTTTTGAATATGAAATGAGCGGTGTCCCCAAACTGTTGAATTTTCATCGCTAACCAAATGCTTACTCATGTCGCTGACGATTGATCCTAACTCAAACGTCTCATAACTTGTCACTGGAATGGGTATGGGTACGACGTTGAAACGAAACTTCAATCGTCTCAATGGAAGTTTTATGAGGAATCAATACCGAATTGCCGAACACACTGAGGACCATCTTGCTTATTACCTAGCCAAAGACAAATTAAGAGTCACAGCTGCCTAAAAACTGGTACGTCCGTCACTAGCAGTTATACCAACCTAAAAATAATAAATAAACTCGATTTAGAAAATTCTGTACTAACTTAATATTTCGAGTGCAAACACCTAATCAAAGGTCGACAATATGGTTTGGTTTCTACTCCAACCATTCTACTTTTTTGGACACAGAGGAGTCAAAAGAAATGAGAGAGCAGACAATCTCGCCAAGGAAGATTCACAAAATCCCACAATGGCTCCTAAAACAAGCCTTGGTGCAGCTTCGTCCATTATTATTCGAAAAAGAAAACCGAATCGAATATGGATAGACAAGACGATTATAAACAGTCGAATAACTCTAACCGCAACAGAGTGCAAACAAAAACGTTACCGTAAATAGTGAGTTTGCTTAGCGCTAAACGACTAGTAATCCACTCTGACAAACGAGATTAAAGTCGATGGCAGACTTTCTTTCTGAGGATTTGAAGACTCACCATCCCCAGAGTTCGACTTTATAATTAGCCACGTTTCCATTTTAGCCGAGTTCATAGTTTTCGGTTTCAAACTTCTCATCTGAGAGCTTTCTTTGAGTCCTTCCATTTATGTTGTTTTAAACATTATCAATTTTAATGCTTTCAACATAAATGCTCAAGAATGCGCCCTCTTGCCAATCCCCTTTCTTATCTTTACTAATTCAATTCACATCTACATGTATTTTACCCCGTAGACATAGCGATATTGATGTTAATAGGGGAGAGGGGGTATAGGGATCAACAGATATTGAACTTCGGGAAATTACTTCTGTTTTTCCTTTAACATATGATCAACAGAAATTTCAGTTGAACACACCTTACAACAAAGTCTAGCTAGATTTGCTGTTTGCATAATTAAGTCGGAGTTAGACCCTAATTAAAACTCGATTCAGGTTAGAGGGTGGTGAAAAATGCTTTATTTAATTGCAGTCGTCGTGAAGTTTGTTTACCGTGACTCTAAATTGTCTAGGTCGCAATAATAAGTGAACTTAAATTGTAAAATATTAATTTCTCTGTTTTTTTTATTCTAAATCATTTTCAAGTATATTATACCTTATACCACAAAAACATATAGCTAAGAATGTAGATACAGCAAAAATTAAAACAATTATTTAAGAAAATTCACTGAAAGTACGAAA
Source organism: Leptarthrus brevirostris (assembly GCA_964036015.1). Lineage (NCBI taxonomy): Eukaryota > Metazoa > Arthropoda > Insecta > Diptera > Asilidae > Leptarthrus > Leptarthrus brevirostris. Next base: position 150,658,654 of record OZ038372.1, read on the forward strand.
ATAAATTTAGCAAGGAATTTTTACTTCAAGACAACACTCCTGTTCTCAAAGCTAATTTTTGAAAAGAAACGAAATTGACATTTTCAACAGAATGGGGTCTCCAAATTCAACGATTCTGTTCAGTTAACAACATAAAAGCATCGCAGAAACTATTGCAAAATTGGAAAAACATAAGCTTTTCAATTTCCTTTGAAATTATTCCTTTAAAAACATCACGAAGGCACGATTTTGTTTGTTAGACCAAAAAGATACACAACCTCTTAACACGCTCCAAAAATCAAACAATTCAGCAAATTCGGCAAAACGAAACCGAAAAATCTTTCGAAAAACTCACAATTGCTCTGTGGAGAAGTTACACGAGTACTCCCCAAAAGGAAAAATTAATTTTCCAAAGGCGTGAAATAAAAATAAAAAAAAATAAACAGAAAAATATTTTCCGGCTTCCCGTATAGTCAAGTTACTGCCCTTCTTTTGTTAGCTCCAACTTGAAATCAGTTTCTATCCTCACTGTTTGCCGTATAAATCTTATCGGTAGGTAAGCCGTTCCGAGTTCCACATTAGCATGGGAAAATGAAGATTGCACAATGAGCCGACACGACCAGAGAAACCAAACGCGGATTTCTTTCATCACATCACCCTTCACTGGGAGGAAAATCTTAAACGAACCACAAAAATGTCCACAAAACAAATATCACGAAAAACAACAACAAAACAAATGGGTTTCGCCACAATTTCGTCAATTCTTATGCGTCCATGTATGAAACAAAACCAAAAAAAAATCAATTTTTCGCCAAAAAAATAAATAATTTCGCGCAAAAATGAAAATCCTTTTAAGCAACGGAAGCCGCGCTAATTTCAATTGTTCGAGGTTCGGATGTGTTCGCGATGTCGACCACGACTAACATATGATTCGCGAGGTGGATCAAGTTAAAGTCTCAGGTATCCCCCAATAGAGTGCAGGTGAAGACCTAATAAGACGACAATCGTTGGCAACACACAGCCGTGACGAGCATACAGGTGTGGGCAATAATAACATATTTCGAGCACCAGGTGGACGCAATGAAGTATTATAGTGAGGAACAGCCGAACAGGTAAGTGTACCGAGACGCAATTATATGCCAGAAAGAGACAAACAATTATTTTGCGTCGGCGTATTTACGTTTTTTATTTAACTGTCTGCATGCCGACATAATTTAATTGATCAACACAAAAATAAGAGAACCCCAAGAGAGATTTGTTCTGATTAACAAGCAAAGAGAGTCACAGAAAAATCAGCAAAAGCGCACAGAAAATGAAGAAAATACGAAGAAGTTTGTGTTCGACAGCATCGAAGTCTTTCGTTACGTCATTCAGTCACTGTCACTTGACTTGATATCTAGCCTAAGCAGCACTAGAATTCTACTGCTGTCGATGATATGTCGTGATTTTATATGGATATGCTGCCGCAGAGTGTTGATTTGTTGATACTCGCGGGTCGCTGATTATGTCATTGGGTTGGAGCCGTTTTTAGGTTAAGAATGAAATATGGTGAACGGGTCTGCTTTGAGCGCGCTTATGTGAGATTTTATCAACCGAAAGTGCAGAGTTGTTATGATATTCTTGCGTTTAATTGTTTAATTTCAGATTAAGGCAACTTACTTTGCTTTGTTTTGTTTATTTTTACTAAATGGCATTGTTAGGGACTTGACCATTTTATGACTTTATTATCGGACATGGATCGCAGATTTCATGGAAATTATGAAATACAGGGTGTGTTTTAAGGTTAGATGATGACTCATCGGACTTTAAATAATCGTTTTCTTGTAGGTACCGGTTATGAGATATTAATAAATGCCATATGGACAACAATGGAACAGAATTGCCGGACTTTGTTTTTGATTTGTTAGATAAAATATTTCGTGCGCATGTAAAAGCACGGGTCAGTGGGATTGTTCGATAGATTGACGGACTGAGCGTAGTCTTACTTTGAGCTTATTTGCAGAATTCTACTGCGAACTGAACGAGCCTGCACTGAAGCACAGCCTACTCTAGATACAAGTCCGAAAAACATGACAGTTCGACCATTTTACCACTAATTGTTTCGTAATTATTTAATTTTTCTTGTACCACAGATTAACCAATCCTTGCACTGCACACTTTCCTAACCAAAAGCAAAGAGAAATGCTGACGTCATTGACGCATTTTAAGTTCAATACTTCAACAAAACGAACACAAGAGAGAGTTTTCGCTCTAAAATACATAAAAATTAAAATTGAGAAACTTTTTATCGTGACAATATGTTTAGAACATTTGTAGGTTCACGTCATGTAAATTATAAGTTGAGGTTTTCAAAATATTGCCAAAAATACTACGATAAAGTAGAATTTCCCAACCTTTTCTAATTGTGTACTGGGGCGAGTTTTGGTTTGTTTACACCACCAATGCTCAGCTGTCCGCGTCAGATTCCGGGCTTGGATCTAGAGTAGGCTGTGGCTGAAGAAATTTTGACGTTTAAGTGCTATCTGCCATTTCAAGTATTTACATTATACCATGCCATGGGCCCCGGGTTCGAGACCAGGTCTCCTCGTGAGCTTTTATTAAGAAATTAAAATAATTCACTCCGTCTCTGGGCTGTTGTCTAGCTCGCAGCAATGCAAACAAGACATTAGTTTCCTCGCTTCCTTTACCCTAACTCCCTTCCGGCCAAAACCATGCTTAACGCATCAAAGGGTGGCTTTGGTCACATCGTATAAAAAAAAGTAATAAATTTAGAAGAAGAGATTTAATTTTTCCCAAACGCTACCTCTCCGCAGACCATCTGTGTATCGAACACGAGCAGTAATGGTACTACGTTACTGCTCGTGTTCGATACACACAGGTTCACAGCGACTTTATAGGAATGTTAACTGATTTTGTTAATCGATAGTTTTCTCCAAAAAAAGAATATTTTTACTTCGATTATCATAATAAATATCGATAATTCCATTTCGATATAACAACTATGATGTATTGAACATTCCTTGGCACCTAAAGTTAATAAAAAATCGGAAAGATTCAATATGCCGACCTTTACGAGGGTTGCTACTTAACTTTTGAGATAGACAAGTAAAAATAAATATTTATAATCGAAAAGGATTTTATTGTTTTCCAAAATATTATCCATGAAGATCAATACACTTTTGTACGCGTTTGAACCAATTTTCGAAGCACTTTTTCCACTCCGATTGAGGTACCTCCAAAACATGTGATTTGAACGCATCAACCCGTTCTTCAGACGTCGAAAAACGTTGACATCGCACTTTATTTTTGATCTGCAGGAATAAGAAAAAATCATTGGATGCCAAATCAGGGGCCATATTACTTAATACGATTCGATTGCAATCGATCGTAAATATAGGAAATTTAGAATTGAATGGACCTAAAGATAGCAACTTAGGCAAGTACAATATCTCCTTTTAACCTCATTCAATTCTAAATTTTCTATATTTACGATCGGTTGAAATCGAATCGTATTCAATAGTAAGGCCCCAGGACTGTACGGCAGATATCCTATTGAATCGATGTTTTGAATGCTCAAAAATTCACATGTTTGAGCCGATGTGTGAGAGCTTGCATTGTCGTGGTGGGGAATGATTCGTCTTCTGCGTTTGGTTTCCCTTATTTTTCCGAACACTTCTGCCGAACAATACGTTGCTGTAATGGTGCGGTGACGACATGTCCAATTATTCCGAAAAAACAGGCGAACATTTGCTTCGAAGTGCTTCGTGCACGAACAACTTTTGTAAGATTTGGCTCGTCTTGAAAGACCCATACAGTTGATTGTTGCTTAGTTTCGGGTTCATATGCATAGATCCGTGATTCGTCGCCTGTCACGATCTTATACCCGTCTTTTGAAGCACCGCGATTGAATTTTTTCAACATTTCTTCTTTGCACCAATCGACACGACCCTTTTTTTGAGCCACTGTCAAATTATGCGGTATCCAACGTGAACAAATCTTTTTGACGGCCAAATGTTCATGCAATATTGAATGTATGCGAGTGGACCTAATGCCCAAGCATGCCTGAATCTCACGGTATGTCACATGACGATCTTGCAATATCAGTTCACGCACATCATCGATTTTTTCTGGCGCAACAACCGATTTAGGATGACCTTCACGAAATTCGTCCTGTAGCGAAGTGCGACCACGGTTGAATTTGGAAAACCAGCGAAACACGGTGGCTCGAGATGGTGCTTCATTACGAAAAGTCGAAGGTAGTTGATCGGCACACTGTTCACGACGAATGTTGTACCATTAAAAATGTCAAACTTTTCGATGGCAATGTAAAATTTTACATATTCACACTGCTGTTGCCATATCTCAAAACTTAAGTAGCAATCTACGTAGAAAGTCTCAGCAAGTTGACCCCTTACAAGATGGTAGAAACTTTTTTTTTTTATGAGTCCTGTTTATTTGTAATGCCAGACGGTTATACTAAACTAACGACCTACTCGACAGATCATCCGCAGATGAGCAAGAAAGCTATCTCTACTAGAATACTTAGTAGAGAGAAGTGGGAGGGTTATCAGTGGCTGCTATCCGATCTTTACGGACGGCTAAAAATGGAGAATGGGTTGGACGCCGAGTATACCTGTTGCACAAGGACCTGCTACAGTGTGCTGAAATGTTCGTACAGTGATAGTTAAACAGTCGTCAAGGCGCTTCACTAAAATACGGTTAGGTCACAGCTGGTGCGTAGTTGTGGGAGCAGCCTCCAAAGTTTGGGGTATTTGCATAAGATGATTTTCTGTTACATACACGATCATGTATCGGGAAATGAGACGGCTGATGTTCTGTTAGGAGAAAGTGCACAGCTAAACGCTTTAAATATCAGTAAAAGATAAAAATAGACCTGAAAGCTGTTCAGCTCCTTGGGCACAGATGGAGCGATCTGACAACTTGTAACCTCTCAAAAAGATGTCGCCTAAGGGGAATGAAAAGAGAACGGAGCTTTTATGAGAACGGAGAGGGGGGGGATCTTTGAAAATTCATCGCGACTATGACAATTAACTGCTTTTCTGGTAGTCTTGTCATCCGCATGCATATTTCTGCTAAAGACTTCTGTCAGAATTGCTTGGACAAGGAGGCAGTTGAAAGCATTTGGATCTGGAGTCGGCCAGAGAAAAATTCCAGGCGCTTTCTTAATGAACTACAAGAGTTCGCCAGCGTCGAGTTAAACGGCCTAATCAAGTATTTCAATAGCTTCGGCTGATTCAATTAATCACAGAGTTCCAAAGCCGATTCCGTGAGGTTCCTGGAAAGTTGTATCACAGCGGACCATGTTAAGGTCTATGTGAGGCCGACCAGTTACTAACCTAATCTAGGAGGAGTTCGGCAGAAGTCAGTGTTGTAATTACCGCTGGACACGACACTAACTCAGATAATCGTTTGTCTGAGATAGCTAAAACAGGCCTCAACGAATGTAATAATGCAGTTTCCACAACTAACTCAATGGGCGCCCTAAGCATTTCCGAGGAACTGGATCGGGAGTGCGGCAAAACCAGCGAAAGTACGGATGAGGAGGCAGTCGACTGCTAAGTGTTGACCAAAGCGATCAATACAAGGCTGGTTGATTCCCTTGGAAAAAAGTCACCCGCACCCATAAGAAGTAGTAGAGATTCTTTTCGGCAAGAAATTGTAGGTTGACTTTCGAGTAGTCTGAGCTTCTACAACAAAATAGAGAAAAACGTGCCTGCGATGATTGCGAAAAAGAAGAGGCTGAGTTTAGCTAAGAATAAAAATTATATAACAGCCAATCCTGATAAAATATCTAAGTTTAACCATAGTAGTTCATACCGCAGAGCTGCAGTCGATATAGACCAAGGACATTGGCAAAGTTGGCAAGTTAGGTTGCAAAAAAATTAACTTATCGCAGCGAACACATGGCAATATATTAATAGAAAAGTGAGAAATTGTGAAGATAAGAATGTTGGACTTAGAGAGTAACGTGGACCAACCAATGTGATGGGGCAAGCTGATCCAATAACGTTAAATTCACCAAGTTCAATTACGAATTAACCCTTTATTGATGCAGCAAGGTTGACAAGACTTTGAAAGACCTGTTTAAAGGTGTGACTGCTTTAAATAGAAGTCAACATCCGTTGATACTTGCAGCGGATTGGTGAAGGTGCAAGTTAGCCAAACCTTTCGTTGCGTCTGCATCCTCCCAATTAACAAGGACGCGAAAGATCTGCTCTACTCAAAGTTTGGAAAGATGAAGAATTAAATTGCTCTGGCTATATCTACTTCTGTAGAAGTGTCACCACAAGGGGACACTAATACATTATAGGTAGAGGTAGAACAGAATTTCGGCTTGGACACCCTAACGGAGGCTGCTACCACTGAACTGGTTCTCTGGCCATCGGCAACTGTGGCGTATCCTTATTATCTGCATCACAGTGTCTTGCCTCTGCTAAGTTACTCATAATTATGACCAAAGAAGAGTGACGTGTAAGTTGTCGAAGAACCCTGGCGCTTAGCAGTGAGAACCATTAAGGGACTCACGTCACGTTAAAAAAAATACAGCTTCTTTTTTGCTCAGAGCTTTCAGTTATACTGACAAAAAGGCAACTTTTTTTTCTTTAATTTCGGCACTATACGATAATGAGTTTGGAAGAGATTAGTTAAATCTACCCATGTCATTATATCGTGCGCTCTGATAGAGAAGTGTCGCCAAAAAAGTTCCCATCCCATAACTAGTGGAAAGAAAGTTCAATCAAAAGGGACGAAACGTCCCTATGAGCAGGAGGCGCGTTAATCAAAGGGGTAGGGGATTATTTCCATGGCATAGGCCTATTTCCTGAAGCACATGACTGCAATCTGACAGGCTGAAAAAAATTACGTAAACTTTCACTATCAGCTTAGAGCTGAATCAGCTTTACAGTTGAGGAAACAATGTTATGGAGGATTGTCGATGACATGTACTTATGTATGTACGTCTGAACGCTGTCGAAGACTTGGCCTGATGAACGCTTGAACGTTGCCATTCCTTGAAATTTAAATTCTGGAAAGCAATAGGTTGGCTAAAGGTCAAAACACGTTCAGGCAAGTTCCAAGGCGAGCTTCTTGAGATTTCCTTGGAGCTAGCTTTGAAGCTTACCTTGCATCAGGTTTGGATAATACGAAATCGTGTACAGCCTACTATAGATACAAGCCTGGAAGCATATACGACAGTTTTTGTCTGGCGTTAATTTGTTTTACCTAGGTAAGCTTTAAAGCTAGCTGCAAGGAAACCTAATGAGCTCGTGGAGGTATTTTGGCCTTAACCGTTTGAAGCGTTGCTTATGACTGGAGGGGGTACCGTGAAACAAAGAAGGTTTTATTCAAAATTTAATTTATCCTTCAAACAAAAGGTATTTCTCATTTTGCATGCATACACCTTCTTGGAAATTGCATTGAAAATGAATTTTGCGATTTCTAATTTTTCCGCATCTTTAAAAATATACGTCCGGTCTGCGGTCAGCTTGCATGCAAAACTTAATTAAATCGTTCTGCCAAACAATTTCAGTTAATTAAAACTTTCAAGTTAAAAGTACTTTCAAAGACACGATGGCGCGATGGCCGCAATACTCTCAAAATGACTTCATTGAGAGAGTGGCCCTCGAATTTGCAGTAAAATTCCAAGAAAATTTGCATAACAAGAACACATAAAAGCGAAAAAAGAAGAAGACTCTTTTCGTTTTAACCATCCTGAACTCCTCTTCTCTCCATCATCAAGTAATAAAAGTTAACTGAAGACACAGCACCGGAATTCGCAAGAAATTCACAATTGCGCTATCATAAAAAAAAACTCGTCTATGCTACGTGGGCCAAAAACTGGAAAACCGCCGAAGCATGACATTTGGAGTACACCGAGCTTGTTAGCCTGCGCAAAAGAACTAGCGCAGGCGCAGATTTTCCTATTCACTACTATCTTTTACCTATAATAATGACAGCAATTTATAGCAGAGGTACACAGGTAAACATGGAGGTGTCTCAAAGCATCGTCAGTTTACTTTCTTACCTTGATCGAGCTCCTACATCACTTTGCAAACCACAAAGTCGTTTGTGTGGGATCAAAACTCACTTTTTGATCTTGAAATTCACCTTCAACGAAGGAATTTTTACGAGGGCTTTTATATATTTTTTTTATTTTTTATTTTTTCTTAATGATATTTGCCACAAAATGTACCTGATAAAAGCACGTGGGGGTTAGTTACGAATGTGATTTGAAAGATAAATATGCGTGACCCAATTTTGGATATTTGACAATTTTTATTCAAATGTCTCATGTAGAAAAAATAGATAGATCACCATAAGATAGGAAACCTGTTGTTTTTAGAAAAGATTGCATAAATTGCGGGGTCATATTTCGGCTAGAATACAACAGATGGCACATATAAGATTTGACTATATCATCGTTTCAATAGCACGCGAGGTAAAATAATTTCACTTTGTCTGCGACATTGAACAAACTAAGTTGTCAATCATGCGAAAATATTTAATTTTCTTTTCATTCTCTACCGTTTTATTGTGCGCCAAATGCTACCATTCATCAGTCAATCAGCCTTATGTTGTTTTTTCTGTTTTGTTGTGGGGGAATGTAGCCTCGTCCACAATGGTTTTCAATGAAATCGCAATAAACCATCGCTTTAAGATTGAAATTTATTTTGTAATGAATACAATTAGTTGGTCAGATTAGTGTTCAGGTCTTATAGAGGAGAACTTTATTAAACGCTGCTTAAATTAGTGTCAATTTGCTGTGGTATTGATGTACAGTGGCTTTTTTGTTTAATTAATTTTTATACAATAGCGAAGTTGATTGTAGTTCATTTGTTTTTTGAAAGTTATCCTGGGCTAACAAATACTTGACATTTGAAAAGAAGTAGTTTTTTTAGAATATTTTTCAGGCGCTTTAATATCTAAAGTAGTGCGTTTGGCGACTTCCTTAGGACTAGGTAAACCACGAGTTTAAATAAAATCACCGTATAGACGGAGAGAAAATTCCAGGAAATATTACGGTTCTACTTACCGTAATCGCGTTGCAACACATTCTGCAAAAATTTAAGCTTCCTTCCATTAATATGTAACGTGTTCATCGACATTTTTTACGAAAGAGTATTGTAAAATTTACACAATTTTTGCCAGAATAACCTGTAAATTTTACGGTTTTCTACCGTAATTTTCGCAGTACTCTTCGCTGATACTTGGGCCTCGTCGTTCAGAAAATTTTACGGTACTATTTAGAAAATATTAAAACAGCTGACAGTTGCAAATCGATTACAGTAGAGAATTGTAATATTTACCGGAATTTTCATATACAAAATTCCAGAACTTTTCTCTTCGTGCAGGGTGTTATATTCAGGTAAGATCATACATCTTTGTTTGGAAACTTTGCATTGGTAGTCATATGTTAAGGTACTCAAATAAAATCTGAGCCTTTTTATTGATGAAATTTCCGTGCGAGCAACACTATTAGCAACAATATAATGTTCGCCTCGCAGAGTATACACACTCTCTTCCAAAGAATTAGATCTATCTCATCTACTGCAGTGTTCTGCTCAAAGCTCAAACCTCAACGTTATGGAAACCGTGTAAAAAATGTTACAAGGTTTAAACAGTAGCAAAGTCGAAACGAACACGGTTGGAAGAATGGAAGCAAATTAGCAAGGCTAGAGAACAACATGTAAGTACGATCAAATTTGCAGGTCATGTCAGTAAGCAAAGTGGTCTGAAACTTTTTCTCACGATTATTCCGCACTGATCAGACACTGAAGAGACACTCCCCCACTCTGCGTGATCGCAGAGATTGATGATCCGTCATTTGAAAGACCTATAAAAGAGAACTTGCTTAATAGGTAAATAAGGATGTGATTACTCTCTGACCCCTTTAAAACCTTGGACACATATAAAATATAATCTGCAGTTTTACAAGAGTACCTGAGTGTACTTGCCCCTGTGCTTTGCAAGTTTTCCAGGTTATCCTTCGCACTTGGTTTTTTACCTACTCTGTAGAGATCTGATCTTAATTTCTAAACAAAGGGTGGGAGACTATGCCTTCGCTAAGGCTTATATGGGGCCATTCAAGTATTACGTAACGCAGTTTTTGAAGATTTCTGAACACCCCCCCCCCCCCTTTAACGTTACTTACGTGAATAAGAACCAATGTAAATTAAACGAAATTTCAGGCCACTTTAGCTCTAATGTGTGTGAGTGAAATTCGTAAGTTCATGGCTTGTAGTTTATGTGGTTTTGAATTAAGAGTTGTTGTTTTAGGCACTTGTTGGAACTTCTTCATCATAATAATTACACTTAAGAAGTGAATAAAAAAACACTTGTTTAGTTCCAAAAATCTTTTATAATTTATTTTAACTATTTTAACAAATTTCGACGCGTTTCACCCTATCGAGGCATCGTCAGGATAGTGACATTTTAACAAAAACTTAATGTTACGTGACGTGTTGTATTCTGAACCATCGACATTATTCTCAAAGGCATTTTTATCGTAACCACGGGTCACCGCTGGTGGGGTTTCATGTTGGAACTTCTGTGATAGGAGACCGACACGTTATCACACTGATTAGACCTATAATTACCTATGAGGCGATCATATGATTACAAAGAGATAAGCTAAACGGGGTCAGAGCTGCATTACACAACACACAGTACCACTGAAACGATTCGAGCTTCATCGACTGCAGCAGTTGAAACCTTATATATAAGGCGAGATAACGAATCGAACTGAAAAAACGGGACGGGACGGCACTAAAGCGTAAGACTACACCGGGCTAAGTTCGGATAACTTGTTTTTCATTATAGAATCACCACAGTGTATATTAGAGCAGAATTCGAAAAGACGGAAGGAAAGGTAATTAGTTTAGATACAGAGAAACAGTGGGGCGTAGATTACGAGAAGCTAATTTGTTAGCTTGATCCGTTGTGAAAAAAACTATATTTTACGAAGAAATGCGCTTTCAAAGGGTTCGGTGGGCTCAAAGTTTAAGTAAACATATGTTGCCTTAGGAAGAAGCATGGTTAGAGGTCTGATTGGGTGGTGCTCATTGAGGACGACATCTGTAGACTATGTCTGGAAGATTAAGAGACATATAGTGTGCCGATTTCATGCCTTAGTAAGCAAGAGATGTATAATGATAGGAAAACATTGGCTTGGAACGGAAGAGCTTGTCACAGTAAAATACAAACATTTGATTGCAGTAACCAAGGAAATTGAGATAAGGATAAAGAACTGGAGAAATTCAGTCAATCCTTGTTAATTTGTTTTGGCAAGAGACGAAAAGGGACCCAATAGAGGCCTGTTTCTAGAATTCCTGGAGTGTAGTATTCTCTCTAGTTCCCGTAACCCTTTGTGGGGCATGGCGCCGGAGAAAAATTTCACCCGATTGGAGACAAACGTTGCAAGTGGACCTACAATTTAAAGTGGAACCACTGGCATTTAATCTGCAATCCACATGGCCTTTTTATCGTAATATGTTGTCAGCAGAAAACAACCGTCTGTGGGATTCTAACCTGGGACCTCCGGATTTGTAGGACGACACATTATCACTTACTCCACCGACGAGTAGTGTAGTATTAGTGGGTAAAAATCCCACACACTTTCTGCCTCTCAGTGTATTTAGAAGATTTCCACCTCCCCTTTAGTGTCAAAAATGGAAATCTTCTTCTTTAAAGTGTTACCCAATTGGCAGTAGGTTAGGTTAGAGTGGCTGCCTAAAAAGGCACACTTAGGCCAAAGAGGACCATTGTGATACCACAGCTAAGGCTGTATTTTCAGACCCCATTTATCATATAGGAAAAGAGGAGCGCCTACCTATTACTTTCTGTGAACCGAGCTGGTTCCCTGTCACCAGTGACATCTAGTTCTCGGGGAGCCAATATACAATATTGGTTTAGTCTTATCACGTATCCGGGAACCATTTAGAGTTCATGATACACCGAACTAGGTTCCCTTTCACAAGTGGAGTCTATTTAGGGTAACTCCTCAAGAAACGGGGAAGCCCAAAAACCCGGTTCCTACAGTTGACTAGGGTCGGGCAGTTGCAGAGAAGGTGGAGTATGGTTACCTCTTGGTCTTGGCAACTCCTACAGAAGTCGTTTGAAGGCTCACCGAGTCTATAGGCGTGTCTGCCTACGAGATATCCGAGGCCCGAAGTAACGGCCACGATAACGCTAATTAATTTACGTCCGAGTGAGATAAGCTCTTTTGACCGTTTAGGCTCTGCAATTACCCGGAATTTCGCTGTGTCCAGGAACACAGATGAGCCGAACTTTCAGATGCCCAGTCATGTCATTTAAAGCTGAGCGACATGCTATAACCGTTTTGAGAGATTTAATAGCAATCTGACAATCTGAGAAGATATATATTCTATCCGTAGGAAGCGTTAACTGTTTCAGACGGTCTGCGGCTACTTTTATAGTCATGATTTCCGCTGCAGTAGTTAGATAAGAGAAATACAATATCAAGGTCAAGGTGTTTTGAAAAGATACCTCCACCTACTCTGCCTTCCAATTTGGAGAGGTCAGTGAAGAGGTTCTCTCCCTCCATTGAGGTGGATCTTTTTCCCACTCTGATCTGATAGCAAAAGAAGAATCAAATTTCGCTCCAAAGAAAGGCTTGGGTTGGGTGGTATAATTAATGTTGGTAGCGGTTCTTCTGTCCAGGATTTTGGAGTGGCCAAAGTCAGTTTGTTTCCAGGTTTGGACTGAGTTAAGCTTAATGGCAACCGAAGAAGCGGATTGCTTACCGAAAAGATCTACCGCTAGAGGGTGGAGCATAGTATTTAGGGCTTTAGAAATAGTGGTTCTAAGGGCACCGGTTATCAGTAGCGCTGCCATTCTTTGAACCTTATTCAGTGCTTTGTGTGTGTGTGTGTGCTTTATCTAGTGCCGGCCACCATACGACCACAGGAAATTGGCAATTAGAAATGGCAAGATATTTAGACAGAATTGTCGAAAGAATTCAACAAGGATAGCTAAGGAGTGAGTTGGCAATTACCTAGTCTTTGGATTTCATACTTTCAAGAGTTAAATAATACTACGAACCTTAGTCAGACGTCAACAACTGATCTCGACGCAAAAACCATGAACAGGACACTTTAACGAATCAACACATTAACGACAATCATCCACAAGAACTATTCATAACGCGAGACATGAATAAAATACGGTTGTCCGTGAACAAGTACCTGAGAGAATTATTATGTAAGATACTGTAATCAAGGCGAAAAGGCAAAAGATGTTCGACACGCGCACGATAGATGACAAGTGATGATCATCGAGTGGCAAGATCGGGAATTTCGAAGAAAAGGATACTCCTAAAGGAAATAGAGAAATATGGACTGCTGCAACATGGAGATAAGGTCTGCTGAATTCAAAAATACAACCAAAGTGTAGTGTAGGTGAAGAAGTCGTCGTAAAACACAGGTTTTCCAAGAAATGTAATGCTTTAGAAGAAATTGGAATACTAAAATGGCTGTGGATATAGTCAGCAAAGTACCCCAAGGTAACATCCTGGACCAGTACTGTTCATTTTGTTCTAAAATTGTTTGCTTTGTACCTTCAATTTTTAATATCCACAAATCTTCCGTAATCACTTACACCTCATAAAACATATAACCCGCCCATTTGTTTTGTACCACCACGCATATATGACATAACACCAATCTTTTAAAAACATCACACCAGAAGTGATGTCACTGTTCTTTTCATAAATGTCAAAAAAAAAAAACCATCAATCGTTCTAGATATCGACGTTTGATTTGTTTCCTTAAGCTTTAAACACCTCCCACGTCCCAACGAATTTGAGGAGTCATAAATTCCATTCTATGGGACCAAAAATGGACTTGTTACACGATCGCAAAAATTAACAACAGTTTGATCATGTCGAAGCGAAAAAGTGTCACACTAATTCTAACCAGCAGTAATTTAGCGAATTTCGATAAAACTTCCATTCTAGCACTTGTGACTTAATCGAATTGTGGGCGGCTAAAAAGTGCTTAAGACTTGGCCATTTGGTGTTGTTCTAATAAGACGATGCCGGTACCGTTTAAAGTACGCTTGCCAAAAAGGCGTTGAACGTTAAAGAATTGCCTGCTTAAAGTTGCCAACTCCTTTTCAGGTTTATGTCGAACCCACGCGAGTTAACAAAATCTGCCAATTTGAACAGTCAAAGAAGGAGAAAATTTGTCGATTTTCAACAAAGCTAGAAAGGCGTCCTACGCTGAGCGACGTTTTTGGTATTTTCAATAAATTTTAGTAGAAAAAAATTGAAAATTCTTCGACTCTCATGAATACTTTATCTTAAACGGGGGCAAGAGTTTCGCTAGATTGGTGGGGCTTCTAGTTATTAAAGAGATTGCAAAACTTAGAAAATGGATTTCACGGAGGCGGATCACTGCGGGAGTTACAAGATAACAAAAAATACATGGATCCGAACATGCATTTAATCCGGTACACGCATTAATGGTATTTGTTATTACAAAGTTAAACACTTGTTACGGCCAATTAAGTGAGTAATGGAAAAATTATATACAATTCCACTGGAGCGTACATCAACCGCCAATTAAAAACGCATAAATTCGCCATGATATTGCACCAATTTATCTTTACGAGCTGTTGTCGAAAGAGGCCGCAGCACGCGCTTAATCAATCCGATTAAAACTGACATGCTACAATCAACTGCAAAAGTAGTCTGTGTACAATAGTGGACTCCTTTCAAAATTTTAAATCGCCACTGCGGTCCTGCCAAAATAACCATCAATTCAAGCCTGGTCGAACCTTAAATGGGTTCTCAAACTGGACGCATCCAATAAATCTTCCTTTCGATGATGCAATCATGACCGAGACCAGGTTTTATTGCAATTCAATTGTGAATTTATCCGTAGCATAAATTTAAGAAACAAAGCATCACTTGAGATCCGTAATTGGGTGGGCTCTTGAGACAACGAAAGATGTTAATCGGCCGACAGACGAATGAATTTCACAACGAAGAGCCCCACCATCAGTAAAGAAACAAAGGCCGAGACTAATCGATCGATTATTCATCGTGTCGAATCGGGAACGATTGTGATCGAACCGATGATAGGCAGATTTTGTGCATTTTAAAACTTCGCGTCAAGATAAAATCAATTGAATTCCGTAAAGTCTTTTGTTTTCAATTACGTCGTTTGTCCTTGTCGATTTCCTAAGTTATAATATTACAACCAGTTGCATTTCGTTTAAAAAAAATGATTTCTTCTTGTAATTTATGCCGCAAGGATACGGAACGTTATCTTGTTGAGCTTAAACACTTTTCAACACATGTCACATATCGCCATCTCTTAGTCAGACTTTAACAAATTCAAACATTCATCTGATAGTGGCGCCAATCTAAATTCCGTCGTACACACAAGGTGTCTCTGATGACACTAATAGGTTCTTGCCCGTTATGTTCGACCGTTGGAATGACGATTGTCGAACATTATCTTCTCGCTTTGCTCAGTAGATTAATTAATTGAATTACAAATGACTACAATTATTTGTGGCGAATAAAAACACGACATCCGAACAGCGTCAAGACATGCATCTATCGACAGAGATCGACGTCGTTGCGCATTTGTAGGACAATTTGCGAAAATGTCTTGTGAGCGTCAATAAGTGAATCCAAATTGGTTCGATTGTCGCGGCTGGTTTTATGCCCGCCTTTAAGTGATTTATTTATTGACAGCAGTTTGCGCAAAAAAACATTAATTCAGAAAATCTTTATCGAAATTGATGGCAATCTACGGATTATTCAAGAGTTTTGGATTTTCAGGGCAATTAAACTTTGCCCGCATAATGGAGACTGTAAATGGAGTCTTAAATGGAGTCCAAAATGGAATGTTGTGTAGGAGGAGGGCCTTTGCAATAGATAGTTGCTGGAGAATAATTGCACAAACGAATATTATTCTTAATTGAATGTATCACCATCAAATACAAGTGATCAATTTGTAACAATCACAAGACAATTAATTTTTTCCCCCGGATACGCAAATCTCGACACACAAATATATTTGAAATTCCAGCTCGATCGTTCTTATAAGGAAATTTGTGAGCGCAATTTATAAATCAATTGAAAAAAAAAAACTATAAGCACACATCGACAGGTAATTGATTGTTCTTAGCAACAATGAGGCGATCAATCAATGGCTGTTTTGCGATTACAAAAAACTGATGAACGCTTCTCAATAAGGCAGGCCTAAAAACAAAGCAATCTCTTTTTTTATTAAGAATTCTGTTAAAGTGCGAATTTGTTGCATAATAATAAGGCAACCATTTGTAAAAGGAATGCACTTAATTAACGTGTGAACGACAAATTCATTTTAATTATTACTTTCATCGGAAAATGATAAATAGCACACCATAAATGGTAATTTTATGTAGCCAGTTTGAGGAAGGACATTGGTTAGGTGTGAAATTCAGAGCTAGTGAAACGTGCTGTTGAATATTTTACTTGTAGTGAATTTTAATAGTTTTTTATATTAATGATATATTTTTTGTTTAGAGAGAAATATCTACTTAAAGATTGAAGACAATTGCAACATAAGCATTTGAATAATTTTTTCAAACAGTCAGCTTTCACTTTCATTAAAGACATGTCGAATATATGAATGAATGAAATAGTTGAGGCCTTACAGTCGAACCTTGTGGTACGCCAATTGTAAAGTAGAAACAACCAAGGTATTTTGGTAAAATGACTTTGGAACCGAAAACTTATAACAGGTACAAGTGTCCTAGTGCTTAGAACAATTAAAGCATTTAAGTATGTTTTCTGTTGACAGCAGATTACGCTAAGAAAACATAGGATATTGCAGAATGTGGTTCACAACTTACCTTAAACTGTTGGCCTTATCTCAATCTATGTTAGCGAATCCGGTATGGTTTCCTGATGTAAGGAATTCACATTGTGTACTTTTCTGGATTTAGAGGTTCCCTTTAACACCGTCAAAATTGAGGCTATCTGCGATGCATTAAGATCCCATGGAGTACACCAGATACATGGAAAACTACGAAATTGTAAGAGCTGCGTGTAGGGGTTCTTTCCTAATTGCTCTGGTTGTTACTTGATAATAAAGTGGTGGTTTATGCTGGTATGTTATCAAACAAATAACTTCGGTTTGGTAGCCAATACCCAGAAGACCGAAATCGATGAATCAGTCCCTCCGAACCACAATACAATACCTGAGTGCAATACCTTAGCGGTAAAGACCCAAGTAACATATTTGGTTAACATTCTTCATTTCAAGCTAAACTGGGGTATCGACAATAAGAAGCGCGTAAAGAAGGCTTCCACAGCGGTTTATGCCTGCAAGAAAACTCTAGGAAGAAATGGGGAATTAGTCCTCGTATATGTATACATCAATAGTGAGACCAATCCTGACTTACGATATGTTAGTTTGGTGCGGCGCTCTTGAAAGGAGCTGTCAACTTAAGAAGCTCAGCAAAGTTCAGAGAGTTGCGTGCTTGGGCATCTCAGAGGCGGTAAATACAACGCCAACTGTTGCTTTCGATAAAATGCGAAACCTGCCTCCAGTGGACATGCAAAGAATAGGTAGGCGTAATGCCGTCAGCCTGAACGAACGAAAAAGTTGGAAAACTCCAAACTATGGCCATAGCAGTATACTTCAGGCCTACCCGAGAGATCATCTGTAGGCAAGCATTGACTATACCCTTCCTACAATAAGCTAGGACGAAGCTTTCTTCACTTGAATATCTAGTACAGAGGAGTGAAAAGATTGTCATTGGCTGCCAATGCCAGTTATAGCGATCTTTACGGACTTCTCAAAAGTGGACAATAAGGTCGGAGCTGGGGTCGCATCGACTTCTGGAGCACTGCAGTGTGTTTCAAATAGAAGTCCTGGATATTGAAAGGGCGACAAGGGTATGTATTGCTGTTGCAAAATTACCTACAAAGGCGTAGAGAAATATACTTGCATAATGATATTTAAGTCGCTATCAAGGCCCTAAGCTCCAACATGATCAAGTCATAGCTGGCGCGTAGTTGGCGGAGCGATCTCCAAAGTCTGGAAGAAAGTCTATGTTCTCTCCAGTTCTGAGCATTGAGACCAAACTCAAGCTATTAAAAAAGAAACTTCCTAATACACGATGAATGGCTGAAGCGACGGTCGCATATCTGCAAAGGAAGTGAACTAGGCTTTCATTTTGGTTCTCGTCCCCGCAGTTGCAGCAGCATGTGTAAAAGTAGTCTAAGCAGTCAAGCCGCATGACCTTCCACTAGTAAGTATTCGTGATTGCCGAGAATGCCCTAGCAATGTTTCTACGGGACTTGTGAATGAACTAACGGATTTTGCTCCTGTTGAAGGAAGGTCATATCGCCATGGATATGGCACAGGTGGATAGACTGCTCCACTTGGAGTTCGCCATGGATAATTGGTTGACAGAAAGGCACCCCTCACAGCTCCACCTGCACAAGAGAGCCTTGGAGGGCAGTACCCTCGACCACTAGCGAATCGATCCACTCATTTCTCTCTATGCCCCTGCGCCAGGAAACGCAGAATAGGGTACTTCAAGACGCTCACAAAGAGGGGAAAGCTCATGACGGCACCATTCCATCAGTTTGGAGGATATGGCAGTCGAGTTAATAGCGTTGATGGTGGCCTGGCTGCGAGAAAAGACGACGACCATTCGGTCGGTGGTTATTGTTTATTTTAGTCTGACAAGCCGTTAGGACGGGGAATATTTTAGTCTGAAAGACAGGCAATTAATCCGGAAGGCGGTAAGACTTTGATATGCATAGTGTCTCCGAGAAGGAACCCGCAAACATGGAGCCGGTGGTAAATATTGTTGTATGGAAAGCCTCCATTAATCCGCTGTTCTTTCATTTCTTTAGCTCCGCGAAGTTTTTCCTGAAGCTCAGCTTTGGGGTGATGTAGTGAGTCAGAGGTGTGACCAGCTCACCTGGTAGCTGATTCAAAATTTTGCTGTGGCCATAAGGTTTGGCAGTCCAGCACCTTATGTCGCTGTAGATCTAAGGGTAGTCGGTGCATTAGTGTAGGTGATTGAAGCATCTCTGGAGTTCAAGGAATATACCCTTGATGCCTTCCTGGACGTCGGGGGTGCCTCAATGTAAAGACGGAAGTAATCTATGTATAACCGATTGAGTTGGATGGGTCTAATGTGACCGGATCGATTTTATGCTCCTAAGCAGTAACGTAAAGTAGTGCATTGGCGACTCAATGGTGAGGAGATCTGTATGCAGAGAAACACCACAAGGAGCAGTGGAGTGGGGGGGGGGGGGGAGAGAGACACTATCACCACTCTACGGAACGAGGGTTTCGTGTTTTTTTACATATGCAGATGACTTGGCGATACTGATTCTTTGCTACGACTGACAAGTCTTTTGAACAGCTCTGGATAAGAGGTGTAACTTAGAGGCGCCATCGAGAGTATAGAGAGCGATCGGTCTAGACGTCGATAGGGCAGAATCAAGGTATAATAAAGCAGCCTGGCTATCTGTAAGGATACAGATGTCTTTTACAGGAGCTTCGTTCCCCTTCAACCAAAACAAAGCTTCCTGAATAGCCATGATCTCTGCCTACAACACACTGCAGTAATCCGGAAGACAGAAGGACAGGCTCATGTTCAGTGCTTCTATAAAAAACCCCACCCTGCCCTGTACTTTTGAACCGTCCGTGTAAATCGCAACGGATTTCCAACAATTCCAAACACGCCTGGTTGATGCCCCACTTGGAGCGAAAAGGAGTCCAGAATTGTAGAGTGCCCAACTCTAGTATTGGACCACTGAGATGCGGCTGTAAGTCGAACGGAGGCATTAGCAGTCATCTGTTTGCCCACCAGATCTAATGGAAGTAAATAAAGAAGTATCTTCAGAGCATCAGTAGGAGTGGTCCGTAGTACCCCGGTGATACGGATTCAGGCCGACCTCTGTACCTTTCTCAAAAGAATTAAGTGGCTTTGTCCAGTGATGGCCACCAATCTTCACGAGATTCTCGAGTCGTCATTACACCCAGAAAAATGCACTGTGTTTTGCGGAATACTCGCCGGTGACATCATCGGTCCTTATTTCTTTAAAAATGAGGAAGGAGCCAACTTCACAGTCAATGGGCCGCGCTATCCTGCCATGATTAAAGTTCCTTTTTTTTTGCAAAACATCGACGACATTGATCCTAAAGAATTTTGGTATCAACAGGATGGCGGTACGGCCCATACATCGACCGTTTCAATAGACTTATTGAAGACTGTCTTCAGCGACCATGTTATTTCTCGTTTTGTCCCAGTCAATTGGCCGCCTAGATTGCGTGATCTGACGCCGCCTGAATATTTCCTGTGGGGATATCTACAGTCTTTGGTCTATGTCGACAAGCCCAACCCTTTCGACGCTAATATTGAGCGAGTGAAATATGGCAAGAATTGTGTGAAAAAGTGGTTAAAAATTGGAGGGACCGTATGGAGTTCATCCAGCGGAGCCGAAATGGCCATATGCCCCAAGTTATATTCAAGCAATAAGGTCACGAATTTATCTTTCCTTCTCCATTTCACCGACCAGGTAAAACATAAAGAGGTCATCTTGAAGACAGAGGCGTATTTTGAAGAGCTTGACAATTCCTATGTTTTGGAGGGGTTAAAAAAAATTACAGGACATTGGAGAAAAGTGTATATCACTATGTTGAAAATAATTAATTTGTTTTTAAAAATTGCACCTTTATTCCTAACACGGGTACTTATTGAACCGCCCTCGAATACCCTACAATAAATTACAGGAACTGATGGGTGGAGTAAGTGATTTTCAAAACTACACAAATTTCTATTAACAAAGCTGCCAAAAGGGAAGACTAAGAAAATACCAATTTGCAAACAACGTTGCGACGAGTCCTTTTAAATCTTAATATAATCAAATAAAATTTTTGGTAAGTTTAATTGCGATCCGAAGCTTTTTGATTGCTTAGTTTAGTTAAGGTGTTAAGTCTGACGAATAGAATGTTAAATAAAATATAATAGAACAGATAATACATTGCCAAATTTTTCTGAACAAAATCATTTTTAAAACTTGAATTGCTTTGTTCCCGTGACTCCATCATAAAACGAAACGTGCAATCGATAAAAGCTCTTGTTTTCGCAATAATTTCTAAAATACGAAACACTTTAATAAACATATTTCTGTTCATAAAAATTAATTCAACAAAATTTACACCATTAATAGCAAAATAACTTAAAATTTATACATCGACCTCATACTAAAATTTAACCAATTACAAGAAGCGTCACTAAATGGAACACAACAAAACAAATAACGTCCGTTGAATTTAATGATCGCAAAACAAATACACCAAAACTTACCTGATCCCTCCACTGGGGACAGGTGTCATATCATGATGGAGTTAGGGTAGTGCAAAAAAAGACGTAAGGATGTATATTAAGAATGTAATGTAATACTAAAAAAAATAAAGACATTTTATCACTAATCTAAGTCTAGTCTAGCAAGTTCTTTGATTAATTTTTTTTTAAGAGAAAACCATAAATAAATTTTGAGGCCGATTTTGAAAAAAATGTAAAAGAAATCAAATAAAAAACTAATTTTTCACTCACCTGGAAGTGCAATATAATTGTCCAGATCAGACCTAAAGTTAACTTAGGATTTCCATCTACAATGTCTTCGGCACGGATGTTGACAAGTTTGATTTTTTTGTAACGTAGAAAATCTAAAGCCATTTGAGCATTTTGGAGCATGTGAAAGCGCATCTTTCCTTTTTCTCTTGGCTATAAAGGAAGGAAAACAAAATTTTATTTTTATTCAAATTAAATATCATTAAAACAATTGAAAAGAAAAAATTCCTAAAAATCTATTTTACTTACAAGATGTTCGCCAGAAAGCACTTCCAACAGAGAAAGTAAATTGTGACCATCGCGCAAATCTTCGAAAAGATCGTCTACTCTTCGGGAGGCCTGGAAAGTAGAAGAAGACATTTTTTAAAATAAGTTTCTTTAAAAAGTCTTGGAAATTGAATTTTGTAAAACATAAAAGCGGGTAAATTACAAAAACATAAAACAAAAGACATACGCAGTTCCAATGGAGTTCTAAAACAAAGAAATTGATGCATGCAGAGTTGAACCAATTGACCATTTGATTGACAAGAAATTTTTGTTATATGCACAGAATAATTTCTCTTAATTTGGACGATAAACAAAAGAAAATATTTAATTATGCGTAGGAGTATATACATACCTCTTATTTACTCTAAATTTGTTAAAAATTTCAAAAATACAAATCAGTGCACAGCAAGTACTGCATGAATGACGAAACATAAATATCAGCCAAACTGAGATATCTGTCGCGTGAAGGCATCGCATTCGCTTGAAGAGGAGAAATGTTGTTATTAAGAATTGCTAGCAAAGATTTGATAGCATCAGCCGTCCTCCACCCCCCCCCCCCCCCCCACACACACACTATTACCAAGGATGGCTTGAGACCTTTGATCGCGGACCCTTGAGATGAAGCTCAGCGCCCATCTCAATTTCATAACAGCTGTAGACGGAGTTGAATCAATTGGTTGAGCAGCACGACCACCATGCTATGGTTGCCTGGTTCGAGACCCAGGTCTCACCGTGAATTTAAAATAATAATAATTTAATTAAAAAATCCACTCCGTCTCTGGGCTGTTGTCTAGCTTGCAACAATACAAAAATACGACATTCAAGTTTCTACACTCCCCTTACCCTAATGTTTTCCGGCCAAAGCTGTGCTAATCCATCAAAGGGTTGTGCCATAGGCTTTGCCACATCGTAAAAAAATCATATAGAGAAGGATCACCTCTTCTCTTAGAAGTGGCGACTGCTCCTTAACATTTTCTTACTACGACCTCTACCTTCAGTTCTCTCTCGATCAGCAGACGTCCTACAACAGATTTCTATCCAACACGAGATTCCCTCTGCGTTCCAACACTAGAAAATTCTAGACGACACAGCGATGGTTGCACCTCCCCTTTTTCTCACTTGACTAGAATTTCACGCGCTTCCTCTGAATTCAAAAATTAAGTTTTTGACGACATCACTGTCACTGAATACTTATCTAACTTGTCGGACGAATTTTCGTGTGGATCTAGTGACGTCCCTTCTCCATTCTTGAAGAGGTGTTGCTCGTCGGTTGCCCCTGTTATCTGTTTTCTGTTCAACTTATCTCTGTGCTGCAGCCGTTTCCCTGGGTTCTGGAAGTATTCTGTTATAATTTCCCTTCCCAAGGGTTACAAATCTGACATCTCTAATTAGTGACGTACTCCGTTTTAATTGCCGCCAACCTTTCATTGGCTCTTTTCGGCATGGTTTTATTAAGGGTGCTTCAGTTTGTGCATAACTTCTTGCCTCCGATTGACTCTAGGTTACAGGTCGAATGCATTTTCATTGACTTTAGTAAGGCCTTCACAAGAATTGTCCACGGGATTCTCATTCACAAGTTTCATATGCTAGGGTTTCCGCTGCTTCTTGTTGATTGGCTGTCCTCCTACCTGACCGATCGCACTTAGCGTGTCTTTTTCCGCGGTGCCTTCTCCAACAAAATCTCTGTTCCTTCCGGCGTACCACGGGGCAGTATTCTCGACCCTCTTCTCTTTATTATTTTTATTAATGATGTCTCGTTACTCCTGACTAACTCCAGTATTCTGTATTATGCCAATGATGTCAAAATTTTCAGCGTCGTCGTCTTTTGCTATGGCAACTGTGCTTTCTTAAACTCCGAAATTCACATTTTCCATGACTGGTGCTACGTTTCCCACCTTATGCTAACAAATGCACCGTAATGGCTATTACTGAGGTTAATTATCTGAATAATGATATCTGGTCGTTCGTGATTTTGTACTGAATTCTCGATCTATATCTATACCTCTATATGACTCAACGATTCTTGGTTCGGCGATGCTTGACTGAAACTTGGCTTTATGGTTGGATTTCTGAGGCTGAACTAATCAGTCCTCAGTTCCTGGTTTTCCAACAGGGTCGATATCTTTCTGTTGTGGACTCTCCTGTGGGGGAAGAAGTTCTATGTGCTGTTCGATGTGGCAATCCGTGGATCCGTCGCCGATAGATTTTCATCTCTCCCAATTTTAAAAATTGTAGGAATCGCTCATAGAATGCCTTTGAAAACTTTCTATGACATTACTTTGTTCGCATGAAAACTTAAGAAAAACTAAGAATAAAAAAAATAGAATATGGGAAACCTACTTACGCTGTAGAGACACGTCAGCTTACTGTGATTTTCTCGATTGCTATGACAGCTATTTGGCGTTGTCTTCATCGTTATACATGGAATACCTTGATAGTGTTCGCAATAACTTACATAGTGGCCCTCGTACCTTTTTCAAATTTGTAAATATGAAGCAGCGTCCTGCTGTCTCTATTCCTTTGCCCAATATATCTCGTGATAGTATCAGGGAACTAAAAATACACTTTTCCTTTGGTCTTGATGGTGTTCCACCTGCGTTCGTGAGGTCCTGCTCTAACGCATTACTCACTCCACTGGAACTCATCTTGTAAGGGGCTAATCTCGTCTAAACAACATGGCTTCCTGCCTGGTAGATCGATGCAAATAACCTGCTTGAATTTACCTCCCACATAATCTCTGCCTTTCAACAGGGTCTCCAGACCGACTGCGTCTACACCAACTTCAGCAAGGCGTTTGATAAACTCCCTCACTCTGTGAATATGCTAAAACTTAGAAAGTTTGGTTTCCCGCATTTGATGCTCGACTAGATCTCTTCGTACTTAAAAGAACGGATATATCAAGTATCTTTTCGTAACACTTTATCTAGAGTCGTTAGAGCTTCTTCTGGTGTATCTCAGGGTAGCCATCTTGGTCCGCTGCTGCTTATTCTTACCATTGACGACATTGTCCCTCTGATTAAACCCTCCAAAGTCTTAATCTATGCAGACGATATGAAGATTTTCTCTTGCGTTTCTAACGCAATTATTCCTGCATTCAGGATGATTTAAATTAATTAATTAAGGTTTGGTGTGTATCAAATGGCCTGCAACTTAACCTGGATAAATGTGAAATTATGTCATTCTCTAGGAACCTCAGTCAGCTCGTCTTTGATTTTACCTATGTGAATACTAATATCCGTCGTGTGCAGTCCGTTACTGATCTTGGTGTGAAGCTAGACAAAAAGCTCGATTTCACTCTGCACATAAACTATAATGTGTCTAGGAGTAATTCAGTTCTGAGTGATGTCAAGCGATGGTCAAGGGAGTTTTATGATCGGCAGACCTCAATTCACTTATTTTTTTCTTTGGTTAGACCAATTCTCGAGTATGCATTTCAGGTCTGATCACCTTGCTATGCTGTTCATTCTGGACGAATCGAGTCGGTACAACGGAACTTTATTAGGATCGCACTAAGATACCTCCCGTGGAATGATCCATTAAGGCTTCCTCCTTATGAGGATCGCCTCCGATTGCTTAATCTGCACTCTTTGGAGGTACGATGCAGAGTTGCTAACCTTCACCAGCTTTCGAACTCGAACGTAGATTCTCGTGCCCTCATAGGTAAGGTTTCTTATAGAATACCCCGTATAGCTTTAGGAGACTGCCTTTATAACATGGCGTTCACTCTCGGTCTAACTATGCTATACATGAGCCCATAAATCGCATGTGTAGAGCCGTGAATATGTGCCCTGTTTTCGACCCAACCCTTACTAAAGATTCGCTGAAACGATCTCTCTTCTCTATGCACTCCTGGTTGTTATATGCGTATATTGTTATATCCTGGTGAATAGGTGAACTGATTCTAGGCTCCTGCCTGCGAAATACGCCTTCTGAGTTAGAAGGGTTAATTCTATTTAAGATCAGGGACATGAAGCGAACTACGGTATTTCAAAACTGTAAATGTAGGATGACTCTCACTGTGAAACAAATCAAAAAGACGGCAGTCCTCGGCACCAGAGGTCTCTCAACAAACACTAGGCAAGTTGAAGTCGCCAAAATCCTAGAGTCCATCAGACGGATGCAGCAAGAGATCCCATCACAGATTTGAGGAGATGCGGGTGAAGGAATGCAAACAATGATCACGTAGACATTTTTGAATAGCAACCTCAGGAGAGTTCTTCAAACATACCGACAAGTAATACTGTGTAGGAACCCACATTTTATTAAACATATGTATATTAACAGTGCTTTTGAGAATTATGAGAATTTATAATAAATATCAAAGTGTTCCTTTCTAGGTTAGCCTCAATGTGTTTTTGTATAATTTATTTCTTGAAAAGTCTTCCAGAACGAACCGCGTCTTCAAAGCTCATATATCTAGCTATGAAATTCGTAGCGACTTTATTTAAATAAATACAAATAAAAGTGGACCGATATACCATTCCTGCGGAACGCCACGACGGAACGGAACAATAATCTAAGAATGCAAAACTTTGATATACGAGTGAGAGTGAATCTTCTACATATTTAAACACGTGGTTTTTAAGAATCAACAAGTGTAAAGGTTCACTGACAAAACAATAAAATAAAAATAAATTATCCTGCTTGTTTCATTTCCGCTGTTCCAAAAATCTGCGCTAAATTTTTCTTAAATGTTATTTTCACAATTTAGTAAGTAAAACGACAAAATTTCATGCAAACTTCTAAAAGCAAAAAATCAAAATGCATTCAAAACGGGAAAAAACACGACAGAAATTCAAAAACTGAACTGTCACTGAGCATCACAACACAAAGAAAGATTTAAAACTTACAGAGGCTGGACAACACGGCGATCCGTTGATGGAAACACAAACATGTAACATTGTATATGTCTGGAAAATTGTAAAATAATATTAAGAATCGAATACGACGTCAAGAAAACAAATAAAACAAAACTGAACTCAATCCAATTTAGTATTTTCTGTTTTTCTTTTTTTTCTTTTTTAAATCAATTTGTGTGAAACAAAACGAAAAGTTAAATTGTTACAAAAAAAAGAAGAGGAAACAATACCTTGGCTGCATACTTCCAGTGCTGCATGTAAATATACAACAAAATTGAAAAAAAAAATTAATTCGGGGTTGAATAGGTGTCTATTATTAAGAAAAAACAGCAAAATATTGAAAAAAAATTGTGCAAAGTGTTGGTATTAATATAAAAACGTGCAAAACAAAGCTGATTCTGTAGATAGACGGCAAGCAAAATAAATTGAAATTAGCTGCTCTGTGCCGAACTGAACTGAAGTGATTAGAACTGAACTAAACAAAATTGTTCAGTTACTCTCCAACCTCTTGGTGATTTTGACATCTCGGAATGTCTAAACGGCCTACGCTCCACAAGGGGGACAAACAAATCAAATTAAACAAGAATAGACGGGCTGAGAGTAAAAGTGACCTATTTATAAGGTTCGGGCAAAAGTGGTTTAAAAAATGTTTCGCGCAAAAACGAATCGAATGAGATTCCGGGCAAAAACGAATCGTAGAAAATTCCCGGGCAAAAACGACTTAACTGCATTAACTTTGCATTACTTTTTGTAGTTAAATCGTTTTTGCCCGGAAATTTTCTACTATTCGTTTTTGCACGGAATCTCAAGCGATTCGTTTTTGCGGGGAACATTTTCTAAGCCACTATTGCCCTAACCTTATAAATAGTTCACTTTTACTCTCAGCCCGTCAATAGGTTGTTCTTGTCCTATAATAGCGAAGTTGAACATAGGCAGAGAAAGTTGAACTCAAAATTGTTTATCAAAAAAAAAATTGCTTTTTCTGTGTCACCAATAAAGTTGTGAATTGTAGATGGATCTGACAGCCAGAGATGAGTGATTGATTGATTACCCAAGAACACAACACTTAATATCTTGTTTTTCCAGTGTGAACAATGATCGCAGCTGGGAATGCTTGTCTTAATAGTCCGAGACTCAAAATTAAATTTCAACAAATTTAATGCTCAAATGATTCTTCATTCGAATGTCAGTTCTCAGAAAAATACCGATTATCGTAAACGAAATAATAAAAGATGTCTTGCCGCCTTTTATCAGTTTACGACATCAGAAACGCATGCAAATGTGCATGAGATCATCCAAATTTGAATTGACAGACTCACTGACTTCGTTGAAATCAACAACATTATTGACCTCGCTGAGGATATCGTAGTGATTGGCTCGAAAGATAAGGAGAGGAATGAAGTGGTAGTCCTCCAATTTTTGCCAAACTGAACTGGATTGAAATTAAACCGATACTTTGAGAATTATGTAAGCTAGTGCGAGACTGATTTTGTTTTGAAGTTGAAAATTTCGTCTTTATGTCATGGGCAATACGAGACAAGGTTGTGATCTTAAAAAAAATCAGATAAACTGCGACGATTTGGTGATACTAATTTAAGAATTTGAATTAAAATTGCAAAAATATTAAGTACTTAAACCTCGGAGTGAAAGTGACTCTTATCGTCGTCTAAAGTACACAACTTACAATACACCGAGTCTCGTATCGGTCAAATATGTCGAAAAATGCACATGGGATCGAAAAACAAAATGGCTACGTGTTGAATAATTATAAAACAAAAGCTATTCAGTGATACCAGACACGACCCATACCCCCGGGGCGGAGTAGAGGCAACTTTGAAATCTTAAATGACGGGCTGAGAGTAAAAGTGACCTATTTATAAGGTTCGGGCAAAAGTGGCTTAGAAAATGTCCCGCGCAAAAACGAATCGCGTGAGATTCTGGGCAAAGACGAATCGTAGAAAATTTCCGGGCAAAAACAACTTAACTGCAACTTAGCCCGTCAAATAGGATGCGACCAAAAACTTTTCATGTAAACGAGGTTACCAAGCCTTACAAGCTCATAACGTTATCATTGTTTAACAGTTATCAGATCTCATGTAGAGCTAAGCCCCTAACTCTACAAGCACTACATCTTGGTCAAAAAGTATAGCTTGGCCGTTTCATGGAACTATTGCAACAATTTAACATTAAAGACCAGCAACTTAATTTCTTACCATGAGTCAATGGGAGTGTCTGTGTGACGGCCGCGAGACGACTTCTTTTTGACCAAGATGTAGGGTTTGCAGAGATAGAGCTTGTAGAGTTAGGCTTGGCTCCACATGGGATGTGATAGCTTTTTAACAGTGAAAGCGTTATAAGCTTAGCTTGGCTTACATGAAATGTTTTTGGTGGGATTTTATTTCTTTTTGTAAGGTGCCCTAATTCTTTCAATTTTTTCGGGCTGTATTTCTTGCGCGTCAGCTATTAGTTTTTAATAGCCCACTCTCTTTCTTTGCCTCTTCTGTTCCTTTCTTCATAGCCCACTCCCTTTTTCGTTGTTTACGTACATCTAGCATTCAAAGCAAATATAACATCTAGCATTCATTTTTAAATTACCTACCCATAAGAAATGTTATATATAGAACCGAACCCCCTTTATGGGGGGTTGGAGGGCGAAAGTTACAGATTTATAAATTTTTTCGTTCCTTTTTGTGCAAATCCTAGCCTGCCAAATTTTAGCTTTCTGGGACTTTTGGAAGTTTGAAAGTATACCTATCAAAAATTGTTATATAATACAGAATCGGACCCCCCCCCCCCCCCCCATGAGGGGGGAGAGTGAAGGTGGGGAGTTTAGTTTAGTATCATTGGACAGCTTTCGAAAAAAAAAATATTGAACACATTTTATTTTTACAAACATTTTGGTTTTTGTTGATTGCAGCGCCATCTGTTAAGGAAATTTATATCAATCGTAGGTCAAGTTATTGTAGCTTTTTCGTGGGAATCCAAATTTGCAATAAAAAATGGCGGTTCTATTTAAGATATAAAAGTCACCCCCCTACCCCATCCCGAGGAATAGGGGTCGAGTTTTGTATCACTTAATAGCTTTTTTAAGAAAATTTAAACATGTACTTTTTTGTGTTTTGATCCGAGGTGTATTTCTCTACATATTTGGGCGTTCCGGGTGAAGTTGCATTTTTACATCGAAGCTTATTATTAAGACAACTGTTCGATTTAGTGAAGCCTATAAAGAAATTATAGTGAAGAGTATAGTTTCATTACAGATTTTGAAAATCGCGCTCTTTGTAGAGCGAAATATCTGGAGTGCGGTCAACAGGGCTTCTACTACTTCTACTTTCCAATAAAAAACAAAAAACAAGGGAAAGGCCGTTCTGACGAGAACTTCAAATATTGGCCCTTATATTTAGTGCCAAAAACTATTAAAAAATGTTTGTTGGTGGGGGCAACACTGCACTGAAATACTGGAACGTAGTGTGATATACAATACCAAATATAAGAAATGTCAAATAACAATGCTAAACACGTGTCACTGAGAAAGTTTTCAGTGCTAAAAAGTGCTTGAGGATAAGTTGATTTGACATAAAATTACCCCGCTTTCAGTGTCACTTAATGATCACTACTTATCACTAGTGTTCATATGGAAGCAGACCTACACGTAATGACCTATCCTGTATATTCTACAATCAAGGAGCACAAGCATATAAAAAGCTCTGAAGACCATAACGATGGGAACGCTATGAATTCAATTCGATTTCTCCGATAATCAAGGAGTAAAATTCAAGACAAATTTGATGTCCCACAAGGTCCTTTACTTGGGACACTTTTATTTATTATTTATATCAAAGACCTTAAAGAATAAAAAAAAATGGTTCGAAATTCATAAGCTCAATTAAAATATTTAACAATTGCAATATAATATTGGATGTAGTAATTGAATGGAGAAAGCAGTGAGCGTTTTTTTGAGCCTTTTTTTTGAAAGAGCCTTTTCAGAATAGCCAAGCGATAGCAAGGCAAAGCCAGTACCAGTTATTTATAAATTATTAGAAATAACTAAAGCATTGTATAAACATTGAACATTGAATAAACATTATGATATATAGCTCTCCTTTAAATAAAGTGAACAAAAGCGGACATAAGATAGAACCATGTGGAACATCACAATAAATTATTTGAAAAATGATTCGAAATGACTTTGTGATTGCAAGTAAATCAAAGTGTGTAGGGCATGATACAACGTTTACAAATGAATAAATTCAATTAAATTAGGCTAAAAACATACAAAATTTATCAACGAACGTTTACGGAAAATGTCAAAAATGGAATGTTACTGTATTTTCTTCCAAATTATTACCCAAAAAATTTAAAATCAATCAGACAGCTACATTTGCGCTATTTCTAATCAATAAAACATGCAAACAAATCCAACAATGTCGCATAAATCAACCGAAAAAGGACTGCATAATCAACTCAGAATAACATCCACAAATTTATAAAATCAATTTATTTGAAAATGTCGTGTGAACTGCCCTCAGCGGCACGAAACCAAAATCCATCACATCTCTGATCCCATCAAAGATCATTTCATTTGAAATTCGTATATTCCCGTAGAGCTAAAATTTTATGCACAGCCCAAAGAATTTCCATAAAAATATTCAGAAAAGCCAGTCAAGCCGGACAAACAGGCATACCAGTAATCGTTTCGTTAGTTGAAAATCATTTTCCCGGGCATTCAGTTATGCATCAAAGTTGCGGTTTTTGCCGCGAGGCTCGGATCGCAGACTTGTTGAGATTCTCTCGCGATATCTGGAAATTTAAACTAAATTGACCGGCGCCGAAAACGTTCAACCCGTTAACCTCGGCATGATCTTAAAGGAAAATTTACAAATGGCGTTTAAATTCATGTCAATGTTCAGTTACTGATTTGTTCGATGCGCATGCGCGCATGCATCGCTGCTTCGAGATACGAAATTATAATCAAAGTGGAATGAATGCGCGCGCAGTTGTTGGTTGGAGATGAAAGTGAAATATTTGCGATTTGATTGAAAGAAGAATTTTGAGAATCAATTATATGTCATTTGCCTAGAAATTTGTTTCTAAATTAAAAACAAAAAGAAGATGATGAAGATGAAGAAGGTTTTGGTACACCGTTAATACATCTAATGACGATTTAAGCACGTTTTCTTATTCTTTACGTTCTTTTTCTCCCTGTCCCCTCACGATCGTCCAGGTCTAGTACTACTACCGAACGGATTTAAATATATTGGTGTCTTTCGTCCTCTGGCAGCTCAATTATGCTGAAGATCATTTTTCCTCTAAATAAATGGCAAACGACATATGCAGTTAACCGGAAAAATTACTGCGACAAATTATCTGAGCTGGATTAGTAAGCTGAAGTTAGATCAAATATCCAAGGCTTTAAACAAATCAAAGTGGCATACTATCTAGGCTCCTGGATAATAAAGCAGCTCCCACTACCCAGGAGCATGACTTTAACTAAGGAAGCTTGATAAAATCCGTAAACACTCCTTCACTCACACGGGTTCTAAACAAGAAGATGATCTGTAAATCTGAGAGTTAAGAAATGAATTCTCGCTTACTGAATTTTGACAGGAAGAAATTATTATTTGACAGCTGGAATTTACTTTTCGGTATAAATTTTCTAAGGCGCTTTCTTTTACGATTGAGTAGGAAAATTTAGAAGTTCTTTTATTTGAATTTATTTTATAACACAGCCTTGAAGGGACCTAAGTAGTAAAATAATTGGCAGATTTGAGAATATGCTATTAAAAAAAATCCGGAGATCCACAGAAATTACAGGAATAATACAGCAGTCTACGACGGGGAGCCGGACGAAATTCGCTACTCGCGTCGCTCTGATAGCTCGGCGGGCGTCAAGTAATCCCTCCTGAATTAGTGTACCAAGTGGCGTCGCTTGTAGAAAACCCCTGAGACAGTTCTCGGGAGAAGAATTTTTCGACCTCTTCGATTTTTTTAAATGGCTGATATTCGAGAATATTTCGGCATTGAAATTTTGTTTTCTGCTTAGTAGTACATCGAACTCGGTTGATGTGTTGTCTATAACTTATATATAACACGCCTTGAAAAGAGCACAAGTGTGTGAGCGTTGATCGAAAACATTCAACGCCCAGGCCGGCCTTCCACGTCCAGAACTGATGAAAACATGGAAAAAATTCGCGCGCTTGTGTACAAGGATAAAAGGCGGACTATTGATGAATTTTCGTCCACCGCTCGTATGGCTGTTTGCCGTGGCTTGTTGGACCACCTGGAAGTGGACGAAAACTTTTTCGACAAAATCATCACCGGTGTTATGAGACAAAATCATCACCGGTGTTATGAGACAAAACAACAGTCGTCGCAGTGGAAGGCCATGAACTCCCCTAACTCGAAAAAGGCTCGGGTAGTCAAAACGTCCGTGAAGACAATGTTCACCTGTTTTTTCGATATTCCTGGCATGCTTCACTCAGAGTACGTCCCTGAGCATCAGACAGTGAACCAAATATTCTAACCGAGTATTTTGAAGCGGTTACGCGAGAGCGTTCTGTTGAAACGGTCCGATCTGTGGCAGAGTTAGGACTGGTGCTGCCATCAGGACAATGCTCCAGCTCACACAGCCATCTCTGCGCGTAATTTTTAGGCGAACAATCGCATGAAACTGCTTTCTCACCCAACCTACTTACTTGATCTGATACCTTTTGATTTTTTTTGTTCTACGGGAAGAAAAGGGAGCTGAAAGGGAAAAGTTTTGCAGACATTCCGGCGGTGAAAAGCAAGCCGCCTCAACGAGCGGAGCTTCTTCGCGCAGGGCTATTCAGATGACAATGAGGTTAATCCTGATAAAACGGTCGTCATTCCTTTCACCAGAAAGAAGAACATGGCGGGTCTGACTGAACTGACCTTCCTGAGTACTGCGCTGCCCTTCAAGGATAAGGTGAAGTACTTGGAAGTGATCTTGGATTCCAAGCTATATTGGAACATGCACCTATAAACAACCGTGGAGAATGCTCGGAAATCCTTTTGGGCATGCCGTAGAGCTTGTGGGACACATGGGACAATGACCCGAATCTACACATCAATATTAAGGCCCATGATAACCTATGGAGCGATTACTTTGTGGTATAGAGCAAAACTTACTGAAGTCAAGAATAAGGTCAGCAGACTGCAACGTATGGCCTGCCTATGCATCACCAGAGCCATGCGTACCTGGCCGACTCGAAACCATGCTAAACATTAAATTTCTTCAAAAAGAGGTTGAGCATCTGGTTCTTTGGTCAGCCTACAAACTTGACGGACCCGCTCCGCTCCTTAGGAGAATCATAGGTAAGGGCCACACGGCAATAAGGAAGGTTCTTGAAGTCACACCTGAGGAGTTCGCCATAGTAACCGATCAAATGCTGGCAAGGCTCTCACCATTCCAATCACCCCTAATACGGGCGGAGAATCAAAACACGTGGACGTTTCTAGCTGTTCGTCAGGGCTACCGGTATGGTATACAGATGGATCCAGGACTGAATTGGGCGTTGGGGCAGGGACGTGGAGTAACTTCCATCGATTCAGTTTATCACTGGCTCCAGAAAAGTACACCACAGTATTCCAGGCTGTGATCTTTGTTATACTAACATGTTCTTACGAGAACCTAAGAAGAACAAGAACCTAAGAAGAACGAGAACCCAAGAAGAACAAGAGCATCTTCATTCTTCATCTACCACCAGATCTAAACGGGTGTGGGAATGCCAAAGAAGCCTTTATGAACTGCGTAGAACTAATCAAGTCAATTTGGTTTGGATACCGGAACATCAGGGCTAGACTGGGAACAAAAAGGCAGATGAACTTGCCAGGCAAGGGTCCAAAACACCTTTCATATGGGCAGTGTCGGTCTGTGGAATTCCTCTTTGCTTAAAGACTGATAGCAAACCGTGCAAGTGAGGAGCATAGGTTGTATAGGAATAACATTGGGGGGCACGGTCACTCAAGGCGCCTTCTGTCCTCACCTTCACCGGGCAGATCCACGGAGCTCGACACGCTGAGCAGGTTGGATGGCAGAACTCTGGTTGGCTGGCTTGCTTACCGGCCGTTGTCAGCTGAGGAAGCACCTGGTAAAAATAGGCAGACCCATTGACCTCACCTGAGGTTGATGAGACCAGACTACACGTTTTATCTGAATGACCTGCAGTAATCAGGCGTAGATTTAGTCTATTCGGGAAACCCACCCTGGTACTGAGTGAGATGAGTGGCTGCAAACTACGGGAGCTGTTGAACCTATTCGGGGGACAGGCTTGTTGTAAGGAATTGAGAGGGTTAGCACAATAGGCCCACAGACAAAAGGGGGCAAAAAACAATCGTTCACCTAGGCTAAAACCAATGATTTCCCTAAGCTAAAACTTTTTCAAAACTTAGGTTAGCTACAAATTTAGACGTGTCGACCTTTTGTCCGCATCAACATTTTTACACTTCTAAGCCAAAGTAATAACATTTAACAAACGTGAAATAAAAAGAAATGCATTTAACCTCAAAACAAAACAGTTTTCCAGATAAATTTTGTACCTCCATCAGATGTCTAGGTATGCGCATAACAAGCACTTCACATCTCATAATTGACAAAGAGGAGACACAGAAAACAAAGCAAAATAAAAAGTGGAATAAAACGTGATTGTAATGTGAAAAACTAATAAATTCTTGCTAAATGCTGGGACGATGTACAGCACAAATTGGCAAAATGTTGTGATTTTCTCTAATGTGCAAGAAGACACAAACAAGGCAAAAGAGTAGAGAAAACGGAAACAGCTCGAGGCGTTACATACCTTTTTGAGGTGTTTGTTGACCCATTTTGTGAATGTCTTTTTCTGTATGGCATCTCGTTCATCTGGAAATAGAGAAAAAAATTATAAATTAGCGTTATACGTGACTATATTGAACTTAAGCTAGTCAAGGAAAGGAAATGTCTTAATTTGTTTTTTTTTTTTGCTTTCATATGTCATCGCCCACCAGATGAAACCCTAACTAACTGCTAGCCCGCACGATAATTAAAGTGTTTACCGAAACTAATTTGATCCTATGACCAAAAATGACGAAGCATCTATCAAAATTGACAGCCAATGCCCGGAAGAAATCGAGCAAATCGAAATCCAAATGGCTTTATTGGTGCAATTTTTCCCAACTCGAAAGGTGACTCAAAAAACGCTATGGATAGATTCATCGAGTGTCTGTAAAAAACAAGCGACAATTCATTGACTCTGGGCTGGTGTTAGGCGTGAAGTAATTATCTTCACCCGAACAGGAAATGAGGCAAAATTGCAGTTCTGATCTGCACGTAGTTGTTTAATTATTTATTGTAGGCCAATTTAATCGACTCGTAATGAATCGTTGATCACTTTCTTGTTAGATTAGTGGGATGCGAAAATCATTTGTACCCACGGGTGGGCGGAAATTTCATTTTCGCGTGATGCAAACCAATAAACGAGAAGAAAGCAATAACGTGACACTATTCTATAGCGTAAATCTTCCATCCAATTCAACATCGAGCATGGTCAAATCAAATTGTCGAGGATTCAACCTTGCCCATTCGATACGGAGACATGAAAACCGCAAGACTTAATCATTTTATTTTATATAACTGCTACTGGTTGGAAGAAGTGAGTAGGTATCTTAACGTGAATATTCAAGTGCCTGTTATTTATTTATAGCCACTTAAAGAGGTGTGAATAGATTCAAATCTCTCGTCACCTCGCTTGAAATGTCACAGACTCGGTTGAGGGTATCTGGACAAAACCGCATAGATCGGATCAAATTTTCATCTTCTGATCGTATATGCATGCATGGAGTCGGCGATTTTGAACGATTACTCTCCTACGATTAATTTATAAAAATTTACTTTTGATTGAATGTTCGGATCTGTTACACGATTGGATTTCACACAAGATTGTTGTGAACGGCGGCTACTGAAATTTTATGCACCATTAGTAGTTGAGGAAATTAATAGTAGTGTTTTTTATGAGTGGAATAGAGTCGAATTAGAATTCAAATGTTAGTAGTTCACTTGTTTTCTCAACAAGATAACGTTTCTCATCACACAGTTAAATATGTACTAATGTAATACGAAAATAAATTGTTGCTGTAATGTTTCCTTTTCAAAAATTTATATCATATAAACTTAATCTTTTTTTACAGAACATAAAAGTGAAAGAACTGAAGGAGTGATTTTCAACAAGATAACAACTCCCGTCGCGTTGCTAAGTATGTGCCTACAAACAAGTTCATCGTTATCTCTATCGCACTTTTATATATAAATAAGTGTGAAATTAATTGAATTTTGTCCAAATATTTAAAGGATAGCAGTAGGACACCGGCGTTGTATTCTAACTTCATTTAGAGTGGGGATAATCCTAGATGTGTTCTCGCTCTAAGTCAACCCAGTCCCTTAACCAATCAACGCACTTTGCCCCTAATTGTGAACTGCTTGCTTACTATGATCGATATGATAACTATATTTTTCAGGCCCATCAATTATTGACGTCTTAGGTTAGGTTAACTTATAGTGGCGGCATTGAGAACCTCGCATAGACCATAACGTTACCACATTTCGAGATCCAACATCGCAGAAATCTTGTATAGCGATTACCATTTTTTACGTGAAAGATATCGTTGGAAATTTTAGAATACTTCTCCCTAGAAGCTTCCTTTATAGGACCATATATTGACTTTCGTATCGAAGTCTCTAATCGGTAGTATATTTGCGGTGACAATGGTGAGATTTTTTCAGAAAGTAATTGCGGTCGCACTTCTGCGTCTTGAGGAATTTTGATTCTTTAAAAGGTAACATTAAATTCTTCGTCACCTTCTTTGGGTACACGTGAGAAAATTCCAAAAAGAATTACGGCCCCACTCACCGTAATGGTGCTGCGAGTCACACATTCTGTCAAAATTGAAGCAGCCGCACTTTAAAATTAGCGATCCCTCCAGAAATTAAAAAAAATAACAAATTGTTTCGGCCTAAAACACAATTTTTCCCGGAATAACCGGCAAATTTTACGGTTCTCCACAGTATTTTTTTCTGATATTTTTTGATACACATCGGCTCATCGTTCAGGAAAGGGTGCTGTTCTGTAAAAATTAAGGTAGCTGACAATTGCAATGCGCTCAGAGTTGAAGCCCATAATTTTTACAGGTATTTTCGTATAAAAATTCCGGAAGTTCTCTATAGATCTACATAAGGAAGATATTGAGTTGTATCTAGGCCACGTGAGGTCGGGGATTTTATGGCACCCATTCTGGAGAGAAGTGTTTTTCTGCTTACAGCTGGTCACCAAAAGGTGACTGTCGTCGGCGAAACTATGAATAGGATTGAGAGTAAGGGAAAAAAAATCATTAATAAAAAGAAGAAATAAGGTTGGGGAAAGAACTGAACCCTGAGGTACATCGGCAGTTATTTCGTAAGAATCAGACGTAACTCCGTCAATTACTACACGGATTAAAGGGTCTGACAAAAAACTCTCTATCCAATTAACGAGGGTAGGGTGCAGACCAAATGTTTGAAGTTTGGCTTAAGAGGGCAGCATGCCAGACTCTATCAAAAGCCTTTGAAATATCAAGAGCGACGATTTCGAACTTACCAAAATTATGAAGACAATGATTCCAACGCTCCGTTAAAGCCGTTAGTAAGTCTCCAATTGAGCAGCCAGCGCGGAAACCGTACTAGCAATCGTTGATAAGATGGTTAATTTCTAGATATTTCATCAACTGAGAGTTGATGAGTGATTCAAAAACTTTAGATATGATCACAGTTAGTGCAATTGGTCTGTAGTTAGAGGATCGCATTCCTCTCCTTTTTTTAAATATTGGATGGACATGAGCAAGTTTCCATGCAGTTGGAAACATTCCTGTTGAATATGGCAGGTGACAAATTTTGAGCAGAGGCTTAGCCAAAGCAGAGGCGCAGCATTTAAAAACCAGGAGCGAGAAATCATCAGGACCAGCAGCTTTGGACACGTCGAGTTTCGAAAGTACCTTAAAAACTTCTCGAGTGCGAACGTGTAGCAGCTTAAAAAATTTTGAACAGAAGCACCAAGCCTCAGTGATTCAAAGCACAACAAACAAATACTGAAATACTGAAAATGTGAAACAAGTTCGGAGACAGAATAATACCTTGCGGCTTTTCGTCACGACAATCCGGCAATTAAATGTAGCTAAATTCATAAATTGTATTAAAGCTAAATATTTTAATATAAAGTTTGACGCTTAAGTCTTTTGTTTTGACGACTGCGAACGCCTTAAAATTGCTTAAGTTTTAAGTTAAAATATCTTAAACTAAAGTATTATGTTAAAAAAACTGAAATAACTAAAAATTAATAAAAATGTTATCAAATTAAAACAAAACAAACAAATGTAAGTCGATGCATTTTCAAACCACTTGGCTATATTGGCAAGGCACATCAATAAAATAAAAAACATTAATCGAATGTAGCACAAAATACACAGACAATCCACAAATTGTTTATACCACAAACAATGTATTATCGACGAAAAAAAAAACAAAAAAGTTATTTGATCTAATCAATTGTTTACCAATAAAAGCTTTGCAAATCACTTGATTTCATTCATATACACTTGACGAGATATTTTCTGCTGATAAGAAAGCGGTTTATTTAAGCGGTAGAAGTTGTCGAATGACTGGTTGTGTTGATGTCATTCACTTAATTTTCCGTGAATTATTTTATTCGAAAAGAATGCGTTCTTTGAATTTGAGACTCGTAAAAGTAAGCAATCTCTAGCCGTGTAATTGATTTATTTAGCATTGAAAGAATGTTGAAATATTAAGAAACCTGTTTTCAAACAAGATAATTTTATTGCTCACACTTCAAAATAAGTAATCAGAGTTCGGTGTAATGTGATTGCATGCCTAAAAGTGTGTTAATTGTTTATTATTTTCATTTAAAAGGATTAGGTTGAGTTTTGCGTAGTAAATTTCAATCGATTCAGGAGGGCTTCTATTGCACCCGTACGTACATAGCGGTCTCCTCTAAACCAATTAACGAAATTATTTTAAAAATCCATGTGACGGAACAATTGGCTACTCATCTTACAGATTTAGTGTCTGCGGGTACGAAAGGAAGTACCCTCACATTTTCGCCTTGAAGAAATTGAAACTTTCAAGCGAAAACAAACAACAAAAACGAAGCTACAATTGATACTTGTGCCCTCACATCACCTTCCGGACTCATTCATCTTTGCATTCATCTCAGACGCGAAATGATACGAAAGATGATAATCTTGGCCACCGGTGCAGTACGTGTGGGGGCCTGCCGATTGTAATCAATCATCTGGCGGCGACTGTTGTCGTAATGAATGGAGTATACTTCAAGTAAATTACAAACTGAAAAACAATTGTCTTGCGTTTGCGACAGATCACTGAGCACCTTCGGTTCATCCCACTGGTTGCTCACCGACAGAAAGAATTTGTGCTCGGAGCTGGCGATTACATAACTCTGGCGAATTGAATAATGACAAGGGCCAAGGTCTTTAAACAGATGATGACTGATGGTCACTAAAGTGATGACAGGTGAGGCATTTTTTTTATGTAACTTTTTTCAATCAAGTCAAGTATTTTTGTTGTATCATGTATCCTTCAGGGTTTTCCTTTCTCTTCCGGTTGACGTTTCTCCCTATCACTGCATCGCTACAGGTTTATTCAACCCGAGAAGAAAAAAAGAAGAAAATTGCGATAAAAGAAACTTGATCTATGTCACCTGGTGGCATTCTTCAGAAGGTTGTTGTATTTTTCTTCTACCTTGTTTAGAGCAGTAAATAAGGTTAGGTAGCGCTATGCGCAGTTAATCAGAAATGCAGTCGTAAATAGAGATGAATTTATCCAAGGAAAATAAGAAAAAAACGTCAATTAATTGCGAAAAATAATGAGCCAAGAATTAACACTTTAAATTCGCGGCACAAAACACGCCATCGATTGCTGCAATAAATTAACAGGGCTCCTACACATAGATCGGTATTTAATAAATATAAAATATATGGTACTGTGTTGTCACTTCAGTGGCAACCAGGACGGTTATGGTTTCAATAGTACCTTGGATACCTTCAACCGATCTTACGGCGACGAGTTTGGAACGTAATAACTTTGTGGGAAATGGAGCTCTAAATGGTCTCGTATTATAAAACTAAACTCTTCTCTAAATTTGTCTGCTCATCATTCTAGAAACAAGATGAAGAGGAAAGTCTGCATTACCTATATCTAAAACCGCGCTGCTGAATTATGTCCATAAACAATCAGACAAACCCCGCATACAAGTTATTGGGTAAATGCCAACTAAGTTTCCTTTCCAATCACTTCTGGGCTAGTCATCAACATCCGACTGAACTTACAACACCAAATTATATCCCAAATTGCATCTTCAATAAACATGTGCTATGCGCTGACGCCATTTTCTCTGCAACCGTAGTCTGTTGTCAGCAGAAAACAACAATGGCTCACTGCCGGTAAGATTCGAACCTGGGACCTCGGGATTGGTGGGTCGACACGTTATCACTTATTCCACCAGCGACTTGCAATCCTTGTCTCGAATCGGGTGAAGTTCTTCTCCCGCCCCATGACCCACAAGGGGTTACGAGAATTAGAAGGATGCGCTGACGGAGCCGGCAAATTCAACAATTAAAAAAAGTCTTCTATCAGCTTCTTTGTTAAGGCTTCCAAAAGTCATATACGAATAGCTATAAGGAATTGTAAATTTTAGGATTGGCTTAAACGACCGAGTTGCCGAGTTGTTTATTGAATTTGTAACTTATGGCAGCTTGTCATTGTTGGACCCTTGCTTCGACACATAAATTTCATCTTTAAATCGTGAGGTTTTCCGGACGTCTGAACTGAGGACCAGTTTGAATGCATGACTATTTTCAAGAGTTGGAAAATACGCTTCTAAACGCGGTGCTGATATTGATAGCGATTATTATCTAATAACAGCTAAATTGGGTTTATGCGCAGCAGCAATGCACTCGCGATCAGCGTAATGCAACTCCTAATTATCCTCAGTGTCATGGTGTAATGTGGAAAAGTTTAAAAAAAAACCCAAACTTTAGCTGCTCGTATTACATCGCATTGCGAACAAAATCTAATTCACACTCCGTCATAATATCGACGACTCCATCAATCCATCAGGTTAGAGAGGAAGGGACGCCTTGGTGCAAACTTAGCAAAGGGGGTTACTAGACTAAAAAGGAAATTCTAGAAGGAGTGCCTGAGCTGACTGTGGCCTCTGACGTCATGACGGTCGGGCTCTCAACACCTCAAAAAAAGTTAGATAAATTGAAGCCTGGAGGTTCCCCACAATCTCTCTCTCAAACACGACTCGTCTGGTAGATGTACAGGTCGGAAACCGACCCGGGGGCCACTATTTTTCAAGTGGAAGTTTATGCCATGCTGGTATGCGCATACGACAACCTCCTAAAGAGGGCCCACTCCACTAGCAACATATACATATATCTTCTCCGACAGTCAGGCGGTGATCAAAGCATTCCGCTCCTCCGCAACCAAATGAAAATTGTTTAAGAAAATTGGAGGGAGGGATCTTCGGGGCTTCCCTGGCAACGAAAGGATGAAGGAACTCGCCAGACAGGGCATGGCACTGAAACTAGTGACCCAATTAAACTATACGAGACAAGCTCAAATGCTATTGGAAATCTGTATGGGACAAGGTCACTATAAAACCAGCTAATGGGCTCCTTAAGTCTGGCAGATCGGATATCTGTCACCAGTCTGATCACCGAGAATTGTCAGTTAAAAAGATAGGTAGGTAAGGGTGACAGTTCGTACGTTGTGATGTCACGGGAGTAAAATACTCCACAACTCCTTTTTGAAATCATCCGGAGTCATCAATGAAGCATCGGAGATCTCTTACGGCAGTTGTCTCGAGATCGCAGGAATTATTCAAAAAGTAGTTACCCAGAAAGGCCTTCCGAATGCGTGCCAAGGCAAAACAAGAGCAGAAGAGGTATGATATAGTCCGCTCTTCCTCCTCGTCTCTGCAGCTTTCCAAGTCCCAATCTTTGCGCAGTGACCACTGATCACCTATAGGATAACGCGTAGGTTTGCTCTGTCCCTTGTTAACTAAGAAAGCAAAAATTGGTAGAGCAACTGACCCCACCGAGAGATTGTTACTGGAGGAGGACGAGTCATCACTCCACATCTTATGCGAGGGTTCGGCCATTGTAAAACGCAAAATATTGATCGATGGGAAGCACTTGTTGGATACCAGAAAGTTAGAGAACAGAATACGAGCAGAGAAGGTGTGATATAGTCTGCTCTTCCTCCTCTGCAGCTTTCCAAGTCCTGATCTCTTCGCAGTGACCAGTGATCACCCCTAGGATAACGCCTAGGTTTGTTTTGCCCACTGTCAACTAGGAAAGCATTAAGCAAAAATAAAGAGAGTAACTGACCCCACCGGAAGATTGTGTCTGGAGATGGACGGGTCACCACTTCACATCTTATGCGAGCACCCGGACATTGTCAGACCAAGAATATCGATCCATGATCCATGGGAAGCCCTTGTTGGACCACAGAGAGTTAGAGAACAGTTCGCTCCAGCATTATCTTTTCAAAGGAACCAGTTTGACTTAAAAGACTTCAGCACTTCACTTCTCCTACTTTATTATAAACCTAAACATCAACCCAACAGTAAAACAGAGCAAAAGTGATAATTACAAGCAGTAGCTCAAAATTCTCTTCTTGATCATCATTAATGACGTATTGTGTATCTCACTAGATCGCCAATAATCATGAGGGATTAGATAGAAACTTTTTTTAACATCTTACGTACCTGTACTATGCTGACGATATATATTCAACAAACAGTGTCATGTAGCTCTAATGTCCGAAGCCTTGAGCTTTTATACCCAGTCATGGGAGAGGGCTTAAGATCAATGCTGCTATAAGATCCAACTCCGAGAGTCAAAATGAAATTTAACTTGAACAGCAGCAAAAAAAACAAGTGGATAAATTTTGCTATCTCGGAATCATAGTTACAGCAGATCGCCATGGAAAAGCTTATGTACAGGCTCGAATCAACAAAGCCCGAGTTGCTGAGATTTGACGCAATAACAACATCTCCATACGCACAAAACTCCGGATTTTTAAAACATTGAAACTGACCTGTCGAATAAGATTGAAGCTACAAACCTTTCTCCTTAACATCCGTTGGTCAGAGGTCATTCTACAAAAGGACACACAGTGGCAATGGATAGGTCTTACACTAAGAGAAGAGTCAAACAATATCGCTCAACAGGCTCTAGATTGAAACCCGCACGAGATCCTAGGAAGACGTCGAATTAGACGAACGCGCATCACATGATATTGAAGATCCGTTGAGAAGGAAGTTACATAGGTCACAAAATTCGTGGCAGCAGTTGAATGCGTTCGCGCAGAATCGAACCAGGTGAAGAGTCGGTGTAGTAAACGCCCTTGACGCGACAAGGATTAAAGGAACAAGAAAGATAAATGACATAAATTACGATGCCAACAGGTTTTCCGGGCATTCAACATGTTTAAGTCCCCTCC
The DNA here is from genome assembly GCA_964036015.1 of Leptarthrus brevirostris. Taxonomy (NCBI): domain Eukaryota; kingdom Metazoa; phylum Arthropoda; class Insecta; order Diptera; family Asilidae; genus Leptarthrus; species Leptarthrus brevirostris. The sequence continues at coordinate 150,702,967 of OZ038372.1, forward strand.
CCCTTCCCAGTGACTTTTATCACTTTCCAAATTTGAAAAAAGAACTCACATTGACGTCATAATATTGTCACTGAAACCAATGCTTATTTCGGAGGTATACAGACTAGTCAGTCGACAGAAGAATTAAATTATTTTTGGATCATCCTCATCAACACTGACGGGCTGAGAGCAAAAGTGACCTATTTATAAGGTTCGGGGCTTAGAAAATGTTCCGCGCAAAAACGAATTGCGTGAGATTCCGGGCAAAGACGAATCGTAGAAAATTTCCGGGCAAAAACGATTTAACTACAAAAAGTAATGCAAAGTTAATACCGTTAAGTAGTTAAGTCGTTTTTGGCCGGAAATTTTCTACGATTCGTTTTTGCCCGGAATCTTACGCGATTCGTTTTTGCGCGGAACATTTTCTAAGCCACTTTTGCCCGAACCTTATAAATAGGTCACTTTTACTCTCAGCCCGTTAACTATTCCACACTTTCAACATGTTTTTTGTGCTACATTCTCTTTTTAAATATTTATAAAATTAAAAAACCTAAATTAACTTGCCTTTTTTTAGATGACACACATGCCTTGCGTGTTACTTACTCTTCACAGTTTAAAACAATAAAAAAACACCAACAACACAAAGCCAATCGTTGTTAAATCTTTTTGGTCAACTAAAACACAAAAAGCACAGCATCCAAGTTGCCAAAAAGATTGCTCCACAAAATTTAAAAAATGCCATCGACTTACATACCTGTGAAATCCCAATTTTCGACAAAATATTCCCAAACGGACATGGTACCTTTGAATTGCGTGAGAGCATCCTCGTAGCCGCCCTGACTTTGTTTCGCCTTCTTTGCCGGACTGTCGTACTGATCGTAATGATTTCCGGGCGAAACTGAGATTCGCTGATGATTTTGATGTGGTGACTGATGGCGACCACCCTTAATTCCACTGGAACCTGTCGATTCGTACAATGCTTCACGAGGATCAAATCCCAGACGATCCTTGTAATACGACTGTGTCGACATCGTTTTTTTTTTATTTATTTTCTACGTCACAGTTTGTCGTTGTTGTTCTTGTTGTTGTTGTCGAAAAATGTCTTTTGTCGTTTTCTGTGTTCGTGGCACTTTGTATCACTTTTTCTTGCGCTTATAAAGTAGAGAAACAGCACGTTTAACGTAGAGTCGAAGATCACAATAGGATTTCCCTTTTTTAATTTTTTTTTCTTCTAAATTTGTAACTTAATTGAAATGGCACATAAAATTCAATTTAAATAGACTTTCACATTTTAACGACAAATGACAACAATAATCGCACTTCAGTCTGTCGTCGACGTTGTTCGAACTCACAGTTTTCGATCGTTCACGTTCATTTTGAAGTTTTTTTTTCACATTTATCTGCTTCACTTCAACTTTTTTCAATACGAAAAAAAAAAGTTGGCAGGTGGTACTCCACTTTTAGTGCTTAAAGCTGAAAATGGAAAATCAATTCAAGGTTGATGCACTCTAAACTTTTCTGTTGATTACTTGGCATCGCACCAGAACGACCGGGTCCTAAATAGATTTCGGTCAGTTACATAATTCGAATCGATTTCTTTCGACACAATTAGGAAGGCGGGACAGGACAAAGACTGTAACACTTGCAGGCGATAGAAAAGACTCCGATTTCATTAAATTCGCGTGCCGCTCTCTTCTACGAAACCTTTTAACGTTAATTGGTTAATTATCGCGCCACGAAAGCAAAAGACAAAGTCGCGGATAAAATCGCAACAGTTATGAGCACGTGACTACTGCTTCTGGCTGATAAAAAACCACTTGAACAACCTGGACGGTGACGGTAGAAGCAAATGTTTACAAACAGTCAACTTTCCGCCCAAGTGCAGTGTCCTCATATCATACAAACGGTGAGTACATATTTAAGATGAAAACAAAGACGGGCAGACCGCTATCAGTCGCGTCGCCGTTAATTGTATATAAAAAAAATAAAACTCAGGTGAGTTGTTGCTGATACGAGGTAGAGAGGTGTACGACAGAATCGGGTAGTTAATCGTCGCTTTGACCCAATTTGGAAACGGAAAGAGAAAATCGTGAACCGATTGAGTGGCCAATTGAGGTACTTCCGCGGGGTCAATTACCGTGCGACGATTTTTAAGCTTTTAATCTGTCGCCAAAGTAAATTTGCCAACTACTTGAATTTTAAATGTTCGCTACTAATTTCCATGCGACTACAGGTGTGGTAATTTTGGGATTGTTTACCGCGATTTTGTGCAAATTGACAATTGACAGTTTGCTGTTTGGATAATTAAGTGAAATTTGTTGATTGTGAAAATTTGCACGAATTTAGCGGAAGTTTTGATTAAATGTGGGAAGGATTGTCGCAGGGTGCGGTAAAGTAGAGGAACTGATTCGAGTTAGGAAAAAACAATTGTGCTGTATATGTCATAAAGTAATCACTGTAATTTTCATTGAAAGTACTACATTGATCTGCACCCGGCTAGACTTTACCGAGGAAGCTAAATATTTGGGTATCATCCTGGATAGAAAGCTCATGCAGAGATCGGCCTGCATCTGTATCACCGGAGCGGTACGGACCACTCCTACTGATGCTCTGGAGATACTTCTTCACCTACTTCCTTTAGATCTGATGGGTATACAGATGGCGGCTAATTCTGCCGTTAGACTTACAGCCACATCTCAGTGGTCCAATACTAGAGTTGGGCACTCCACAATTCTGGACTCCTTTTCGCTCCAAGGGGGGGGGGGGGGGGGGGGGGGGGGGGGGGGGGGGCATCTTGACTTCACCACTCCTAGCTACTCCTTTGTCAAGCGTTTCTTATTGACCACTCCAACCAGGCTTGACTGGGATGGAGACACCAATCCCTGTAGGGAGTCCTTTCAAATTTATACAGATCGCTCTTAGGTACAGGGTAGGGTGGGGTGTGGTGTTTTCTCAGAGGCACTGAACATTAGCTTATCCTTCCGTCTTCCAGACTACTGTAGTGTGTTTCAGGCGGAGGTCATGGCTATTCAGGAAGCTTTGAATTGGTTGAAGGAGAACGAAGCTCCTTACAGATAGTCAGGCTCCTTTGCTATCCCTTGATTCTGTCCTATCGACATCTAGGGCTATTAATAGCTGTCGCTCACACTGAACGGTATCAAATTCATCTGTACTGGGTCCCGGGGCACAGGGATATGCCAGGAAACTGTGCGGTGGGCGAGCTTGCTAGACGTGGTACCACCCTGAAGATCCAATCGGAAAGGATTGGTTGGCCCCTGGCAACCTGTAAGATGTTGCTTAGCAAGAGAGCAATTAACTTAGCGAACCACAGATGGGCAAACGGCACTACGTGCCATACGTCCAAACAGATCTGGCCTAAACTGGATCTTAAACGCTCCAATTTTCTGCTTTCGAGGGGCAGATCTGACCTTAGAATAGCTACTGGGGTAATCACAGGCCATTGCCCTATTGGCTTACACGCGAAGAGACTGGGTATCCTCTCAAACGACTTCTGCAGAAGCTGCATGCACGAGGACGAGGAGGAAACTATTTTACACTACCTCTGGCAGGCGAAAATCCTTCTTGGGAAACTATTTCTTTGATAGTCTCTGCGATCTGGCGGCGATTGACGTTGCAGATCTTTGGCGCTTCATCCGCAGCTCCGGATGGTTCCAATGAGGAGGTGGAGGGTATTCTTGGGTTCCCGTGGCATCACAGTGGGTCTTTTGAGGTCTAAGTGCGCCCTTTAAGACAGCCACACGAACCTAACCTAACCTAACTACATTCATCTAGATAGGCTAGATTAATGAAATTTTGTGTCCAGTAAGTTCTTTTTCTAACCCTTCCCAACCTTTACTAACATTGTTCGCGAAGAAATTCTGGATCTTACGATAGCCAGTCCAAACTTGGAGCACAACATTACTAACTGGCACGTGTCGGATGAGCCCTCTCTATCAGATCATAAACACATAAGATTTGAGAAGGAGACCCCTCGCGTGCTGCTGGAAGCGGTCAGGGTTCCCAAGCTGACTAACTGGGAAATCTATCGGGAGCACATCAGAACGAACATACATGAAATGGATGACGCCCCGTTAAAATCCCAAGAGGACCTAGAAAGGGCCGTAAACCAGCTACAAGACCTGATCGTCCAAAGCTATGAAAATAGTAATCCTGTTAAACTCAGAAAGGCAGCCAGAGATGTGCCCTGGTAGAACAGGACACTAAGTAAACTAAGAAAAAAATCAAGAAAACTCTACAATAAAGGCAAACGCTCTGGTACCTGAAACGAATACAAGCATGCTCTGACTGAGTATAACAAAGAATTAAGGAGGTCCAAGAGGAAAACCTGGAGAAAGTTCTGTGAGGATATTTACGATCTACCTACAATAGCACGCCTCCAAAAAGTACTCTTAAAAGATCACTGCAATGGCATAAGCCTGCTCCAGAGGACTGATAGATTCTACACCACTGACTGGGAGGAAACATTGAAACTACTCTTGGAGACACATTTCCCTGAGTGATCAGAATCAGAAGAATACAGAGGAACTCAATCACTCAACGCGAGGAGTATGTCGGGTAAAACTTTCACAGCTGGGACAGTAAGATGGGCCATTAACACCTTTAAAGCCTACCAATCTCCCAGTGGTGACGACATCTTCCCAGCTCTCCTGCAGCAAGGCCTAGATGATCTATTGCCAACACTCTTCAAAATCCAGCTTTCCAGCCAGCTTTCAACTCAGCTATCCCCAATCTGTGGAGAGAGTTAAGGGTAGCCCTTATACCCAAGGGTGGGGGGGGGCGACCAGCGGTTCAACCCAAGGCATATCGTCCGATAAGCCTATCCTCCTTCCTTCATAAGTCAATGGAGAAAATTATTGACCAACACATCAGGTACGGTTCTCTCAAAGACACGCCGCTACACGCCAACCAGCACGCATATTAAGTAGGCAAATCAACCTTAACAGCACTACACAGTATAATTAAAAAATTAGAAGATGCTGTCAATGGCAGGGTGTTGCCCTTTCTGCTTTTCTTAATATTAAAGGTGCTTTTGGCAACACGTCGTTTTTATCCATTCACGGAGCGGCCATTGACAGAGGTATTGATCTGCCGACGGTCCGATGGATTGGGGCAATGCTGAGTAACCGGAATATCACGGCGAGGCTGGGGGACAAATCGGTAACAGTAAGGGCCAGCAGAGGCAGTCCTCAGGGAGGAGTTCTTTCCCCTCTGCTGTCGTCACTGTTATCGATGATCTTTTGGCTTAACTCACTGATGCTGGCTACGAATGCCAGGGCTACGCAGATGACCTGGTTATTACCATCACGAGTAAACAGGACACAGGACCTTATCAGTAAGACTGCAAAATACTGTTTATATGGTAGAAACCTGGTGTACTAGGGAACGACTCAATGTCAACCCTAGCAAAACAACCAATGTACCTTTCAGAAGAAAAAGGAAACTAAGGTTAGAGACTCTTGCTCTTGAAGGAACACGGATATAATTCACAAGTGAGGTCAAATATCTAGGAGTGATGCTAGATCAAAGACTGACATGGAATCCTCAACTCAATAGGGGCACAGAAAAGGCTATGACTGTCCTATGGTTCTGTCGAAGACTGTTTGGCAAAACTTGGGGTCTAAGGCCTAAAATTACCCTTTGGAGTTAAGACAAAGAGGGTTATAACCTACTCACTCAGCAAACCAGATTTAAGGCTCATAACACGACTTCTAACTGGTCACTGCCCCTTGGGCTACCACCTAAAAAAGTTAGGGCTAGTTGAAGATGACACCTGTTTGGAAGAGTAAGAGACAGCGGAACACATCCTCTGGCACTGTGAGGGCCTCGGCCGTATCTTAGTGGAGCTTTGCCATCACCACCAGATTTAGCTAAGGCAACCCCCAAAGAGATTTTAGGACTAATTAAGAAACTAAAGCTTTGGTAGCTTAAATCTGAACCTGGATCAAGTCACTAAAAATCATCTTGGTCGAAGTAACTAAAGGTTGTTGTGAGTCCTTGATTCACTCCTAATAATAATTATAATAAATTTTTTTTTCTGAAAAAAATGTGTTCTTTCTCAATTTGAGTCATCCATTACGTCCGTATACCAAATTTGCAACTTACTAGGTATATAAATGACGGGCTGAGAGTAAAAGTGACCTATTTATAAGGTTCGGGCAAAAGTGCCTTAGAAAATGTTCTGCGCAAAAACGAATCGCGTGATATTCCGGGCAAAAACGAATCTTAGAAAATTTCCGGGCAAAAACGACTTAACTACTTAACTGCATTAACTTTGCATTCCTTTTTGTAGTTAAATCGTTTTTGCCCGGAAATTTTCTACGATTCGTTTTTGCCCGGAATCTCACGCGATTCTTTTTTGCGCGGAACATTTTCTAAGCCACTTTTGCCCTAACTTTATAAATAGGTCACTTTTACTCTCAGCCCATCAAATGAGAGGATTGGAGAGCTGTATACCGACAGACTGGCGGATGGATATAATGGGTAGTTGGAACCCTAAAAGCAGAAAAGATTTAAATTTAAGATCTAGTCGTAACGCCAAATCAAAACACGTTCGAGTGCTGTAGCAAAGCACTCGCTCGATTCAGATCTGCCTGGCTCTGGACTAAAGCTTCATGGCCCGCAACCCTTCGCTGTCGTGGGAAGAGAAGGGGGCGAAGGTCATGATTAACGCATGGACCAAGAAGGAACACTGGAGATGGGGGAACAACATGTATTCCTAAAAATAGGCTAGGATTCTGGCATTGACCCAGGGAACCGAAGTTCGTGGTGACAGTGGGATAATTGGATAACTCAACTTCCCTCCCTAAGGAAGACTGAGAGGAGGCGAAAAGGGACCCGCTTCTATGTGGTCTGTTTCGGCTAATCTGCAGAGCCGGTGCCTTTAGTGATTAAAAATCTCGCACTACCGGAGGGGACACGGGCTGTAAGGCGTCTTGTGGAAGATTTTCACCTCTCCCGCTGAAGAAGAAATTTATTTTAAAATTTTGATTCGTCTGAAAATGGAATTCAATTATTTAGTCTGCATAAAAAAACAGAAATAGTAGCGATTTTCTATTGAATTTAGTTAGAAACATGGAGCCCGATACATTAAATCTGACTAAGATAATGAGCCTGGAGAAAGGTCTTAACAGGTTTCGCTGTGCTGGAATGTTCCTAAGAATGACAAATTTACGAATTTACCTAAAAGAAGTACCGAGATAGATAGCCCGCTCGGCAGAAATCTTAAAAATTACCAACAGAAAAAAGAAATAGGAAACAAAACAATTTAATAGGGAAAACGAGGCTTAAAAATTGAAACGAATAGGAAATGATTTTTATCAGAGTTTCGAAGGTCCAGAAATACTAAATCGATTCGCCAAGTGCTTTGGTGTGAACCTCTTCTACGAGATCCTTGACTTTAACCAGACTTTTAGAGCAACCTGCACATCTTTCGCACACATGCTAGCTTCCCAAACCAAAGTTTCTCAAACTTTCTCTATCTATTCGACTAGAAAATTCTTAAAAATGATTTCACTCGAAAAATCCGAAAAAAATCTCCCTCAGTAATGACGTAATCTGGCACTGCATCTCTACTGGAATCTTGGCAATTTCATAGAAACGTGAGCCGAGGCACTTTATGCAAATATTAAGTAACCACTCAGGTATGCGCTGTTTAAATGAAAACATTAAGAAACTCGTTGTTGGGTAAAGTTCCAAGTGTGTGGGCTTAATGATGACATGAAAAATCTGGTAACCGATTCAGCCACTTGAGTTTGTCATAAAATTACCAGATAAAGACACATTATTACTTTTTACACCTCAATTTACCTGCAGCAGCTACTCTGGAGCTTGGGAAGAATGAAACAAAAAAAGGAACTTTTGATCACTGCCACATTATGACATCAGAAATACACAAAAGTGCGTGTTTTGAGTAAGCAAAAAGTGCAAAAGACATTGTAAATTTTATAGTTCGTGGTTGTTAAGCAGTTCGTTGGCGGTCGAAAAATTGATTCGCCGACACAAATTTTATTCGAAAAATAGCAAAATAAAAAAAACGTGCTAATAGCACTGGTGACATTGGCGTGTCAAAGTAAACAAATGAAAACTTCAGAAATCTTTTCGGTAATGAAAGATGGCGAGGAGACAAACTTGTAAGAATTATGAAGGAGGATGTGCCAACATAAATCATTGCCCTCGACCACGTTTCAGAATGTTTTTGTGACTAATTTTGGCCATGTATGACAAAATTAAATGACTAACACTTACACAGTTCATTATTGTTATCAGTTAAAAGCAAAAGTGAGTTTTATACTTGGGATCGTTATCTTCGTGAATCTTAAATGATAAGAACCACCGAAAAGGGCATGTAATACACTAAAATATTTCGTTTCTCTGACTGGTTTAAGATATTACTGGTCTACCTGTGTAAGCTCTCAGAATTTTTGTTTACTTTCCGGGGTAACGCTAATGAGACGCAGTTGGGATTTTCGATTGTCGGAAAACATGTGACTCGGTTTGATTACCAACTTGTTTACCTGCAACCAAATATAAAACATGACCTAAAATTAGACGATTTTATTGATTACACATACAGAAATTAGTGGAGCGAATACGTCCACCTTTCGATGAATTATGAGTGGAACCAGTTTGAACGGGCACTAGAGAGAAACTTGAGCCTCGCGGAGGATTGAATTATCGTTCGTTCTTGGTTTAGGCAATAAAATCTGTACCGGCTCTGATATGAGACGAGTTTTGCAATAAATTGGACATAAATTTACTTTTTAATGTAAAATATGAGTGGAAATAATGAGCAAATATTAAATGATTGACTATAATAATGGAACACTCCAGATATTGTTTTGTTTTTATTGAATATTGTTATTTAATGCCTTTCACTTGACTACAGGAATTGATATAAATTCGCGAAGAAATACGGCGCATTTCAATATTTATCAGTTTATGTATGGTAATTCGTCTAAAGTGTTTAGACCAATATTAGAGGGTGTTCCACCAGGAGGTACCATTTTTAATTGCGCGTTATTTTTTGTGTGTCAAAGTTGCCGCTGTTATCCAATGACATTTCAGTAGTAAAAGCTGTGCGGTTTACAAACTGTCTCCGCGAAATTTTCACCATTTTTATCCGACTTCCCAAATATGAGGAGGTTATAAGTATTTTATTTGGAAGAGTATATCGCTCAATTTTTGTCAACCAAATAGTTTTTACTAATCAAATGTCCACAGACTACTCTAGATACAAGCACGGAAAACATGACAGTTCGGCCATTTCACCACCAAACCTTTCGTCATTATTACACTTTGCTTGTACGACAGATGGACCAATCCTTGCATACAAATAAAACTGCACACTTTCCTACCCAAAACCAAAGAGAAACATGTCAAGCTCAATACTTCAACAAAACTAGCACAAGAAAGTTTTACCTTTAAAAAATGGAAGTTGTAAAGAGAGACAGTTTTTATCGTGTTCACATGTTCAGAACATTCGTAGGTTAAATAATACGGAAATCTAGGAGAAAGTACAATTCCTCGAATTTCAGAAAATTTTTGGGTTAACCTCAAGTAAAATCCAATTTGAGACTTTAAAAATAGTACGAGAAATACTACGAGAAAGTAGAATTCCCAAAACTTCTCCTTATATCTACTGTGGCAAGTTTCGGTTTGTTTACACCACAAATGCTCAGCTGTTAATGTCAGCTTCCGGGCTGTATCTAGAGTAGGCTGTGAAATGTCAAAAAATGACAGCTCTGCAGCTTTGCAATTAAAAGTGAAAACATCCATTATATGGTGATTAGTCTAAACAATTAAATTAGTTAAAAACGACATTTAACTATTTCTTATCCTCAATAAAAATACGTGATTCTCCTGGCAAGAAACTAAGGAAAAAATTGTAAAAATTTCTCAGGTCATAAAACATTTCACTGCCAAAACAATTTGTATGCAAGCGGCAAATGGCAACTTATAGAATCATTAGCAGTTGATTTGCAAAGATCCAGTAAAATGATAATCGACATTCTTGTCTATACTGTGCTCGGGAATTTCTAATTACTGTTCAACACTGTTCAATTACTGTTCAAGACATTCTGGACACACTTTGATTTTAAATTAAGGGAAATTCTTTGATTTTGCTTTTACGAGAAAGAATACTTTGTTTCAGTTTTGAGTTGTTTATGACTTTATGAAGTGACAAGTGTCAGAATATTTTTTTTTGTCGAAAGAAGAATAATTAAAAGGAAAAATATTGACTTATTGAAGGAATTCAAAGCATATAAAAGCTAAGAACGTTGTGGAGCTCTGTTTAGCGAACAGAAAAGTTTGCATTTTAAATCTACCAGTTTAGACCAGTTTTCAAATATTTAATTATTTATTTATATTTAATTTGTGCTTATACTTAAATATTGATCTAAAGTTTCTTAGCTTTTCCTAGTAGACCCAAGTTTTAATAAATTTGAATTGTAGAACTAATAGACCAGTTTAGACCAATTGACATACGTTATTGGTCTAAATATAAAAAAGTTTCGGGAAATTAGAATTGCATCATCCAGTTACTCTTCAAATTTACTTTAGAAAAGCTAGGGATATCTGGAAACCGATATGATGTGGTAAGGTATATTTAGATAAACAGTCTTAGCCATAATTATCAGTACCCTCAATTTATACAATGTTTTTCAGAAATTAATCTAGGCGCGTACCAGGAATTTCCAATTGTTTTTTTAAAAACTTCGAACATTTCTGGGAATGATAACATATTGCCGTAGACTTCTTTCTAAAACCGTTTGAAATAAGTATTCGTTAAACAGGTACCTCACTGTTATTATCATCCCGAAGAAGCATTTATGTATCTCGAAGAAGCGTCTGAAAGAAGAACTTAGCCAACGTCGCTATTCCGGCTTTTTTCAACCATTCTAGGACTTTTGGTAGGAACTTTGAATTTCGCTGTAAGGGCTTCTTTTCACCATAAAGTCAACAGCGATTAAAAACCTTCAGATTGTAGCCAATGGGCTGCAGTTTTCCGCAGGTTTACAAATAGCTCAAAACTGGAACATGGTGATCGCTTCTTTGAGCCCAACACCAAGGTCTTGATAGTAGTTGGTAAATCGTAGATGGCCCAGCGTCTTTCAACCCGGATTAAAGGCCATCGAAACCTTTATCAACGTAAATAAATAACTAAAATGGGCGGATGTAAATATCTTCTCTGATAGCTAAGCAGCACGCAAGGCTCTATACTCGTGGAGATTAACATCGAAGATTACGAATGAATGCTTCGACACCATCCACCAGCTGGCCACTCACAACAGGGTAATACTCTGTTGGATAAGAGATTACTCGGGTGTTAAAAGTGACGAGATCGCTGATAAACTAGCTAAGAAGGTTTATCCTCTCATTGCCAGGGTCGTGATACCTATTGCAGACACTGTCGGCAAGAACTATGATAGAAAATTTGGATAAATCAACGTCCTCGGGCTTAGCTAGGCCAAGGCACTTGTTAGAACCTATACCACCATCTTCTAAGTAAAGCGGATCTTAGGTTGTTTTCAGGCTACCTATCTGGCTACTGTGGGCCCCTCATCGGTTAGGTCTAGCTAATGAGACGGATTGTCGACTCTGGCTGGAAGACAATGAAATCACAACGCTCATTATGTGCTGCACTCCTTCTTCAGTCAAGAATTTCTGAGCCATGCTGACGTTAGATTCTCCCTCCCCACCCTTAAACACCGCCTGGCCTCCACCGTACTTCAGGGTAGCAGAGCGCTTTTTGTAGCAGTGCAGGTTTATGATATAGCCAAAACCCGTCAGCATGACTTTGGTCGGAAAGGAATTAGCGAACTTGTCCTGCATTTGCATTCCTGTGAAACAGACAACAGCCCACAGACAGACGGATTGGACTTTTAATTTTTATTAAAAACTCATGGGAAGACCGAGGCTCCAACCATGGTGTGCTGATCGTGCCACTCAACCAATTGATTTAACTCCGTCTTAAAGACGGACAAAATACTTTCTTGGCCGTAGTGCCAACCATATGAGTAAACCTCCGTTAAATTACATAAAACTAGGGACGAAGGACAACGTTTGAGAGCATGAATATGGTGCGCAAGTGTATAGTATCCGAATGAAGGGTCTTCCATTTTCAAAGAGATTAAAGAAAACTTTGTAAAGCAATTAACATGTTTTTAAGTCTAGTATCACTGTTAATATCGTGGTTCTTCAAACAGCCAGCCGGAATTGATATTTTAAAAGAAGCTAATAATACAGTAGAGATTGAAACTCTGCAAGAAATTGAAGGCAAACTTACTACTGGAATTGCAACGTCTTCTTTCAAACGAAGCTAGATAAACCAATCCAAGCCGATCAAGATAAGGTGGGAGTATAAGGAGATTATTTCAAGTAAGACCGCGCGAGACGAATCGAACAAATTTCCGCAGAACCGCCACAATATGATTGATGTGTCTCATATAGAATGGGGACCAAATGGGAGAGACATATTTCAAAATAGGTCTGACGGAAGTACAATAGAGAAGCTTAGTGATGTAGGGATCTTCAAACTCTTTTGAGAGAGGTGGATCAATTGGTTTAGTTGCACTATCACCACGACATTGTATGCAGATTTGAGTATCGGTCTCCCGCGAGTTTTTAATTCGTAATTAATTAAGAATCCTCTTCGTCACTGGGCTGTTATCCAGCCTGCAGCAATGCAAAAACAAAACATTTAATTTTCGTCATTCCTTTAACCTTCGCATCATAGCGACGTTAGGGGACAGCCATAACTGGTGAAATTATACTTCACAGGGTTTCCTTTTCGAGAGAAGGACATAGTTGTGCACTTACCGATGTTCAAAGGAAGGTGGTTGATGGAACACCAGCTATGGAAGGCGTTTAGGATAAAATTTAAAAGTAGACAGTCGGAAACACGATACCTACTAATCGACATAACGCAGAATTTTAGAATGACACAGAGTCAAAGATACATCATTAATGTAGACGATAAAGAACAATTTGCCGAGATAGCTGCCCTATGGTACCCCAGAAGTGTTAAAAAAAAGCTCAAGCAGAGCTACGCGAAACGAAATTATCTAAGTACGACTAGACAGACATGAGCATAACCAGGCAATAAAAACAAATTACAATTTTTGGAGCGACACTCGCCGAAACATTTCTTAACTTTACTGAAGAATTGTAATCATTAATATTTCTCGTTGCGTCAACAAACCTTTAAAACTGCCTTCACTTACCATGTACAAAACATTTCGTTCTAACAAGATAATAGTTATACGCGGCTTGAAGACTGTATAAATATTAGTAGACTAGAGTACACAACAAAATCCGTGTTGCTCCTTGACAAACAAACACGCTTCCATAACTTCTTGTAATTTTTGAGGATGCATTAACTTGACTAGAATTTTGTAAGAGCATCTCTGAATATAGCTAGGATCGGATAAGGTTTCGAAGGGGTATTATAGATGAGAGAAAACCTCATATGACATTATTCAGGGTTCGACTGTAATAAAGCTAAAAGAGCATGCTCAATCAGGCTCGGCAGTAAGATGCGTAAGACGTTCTCCAACCTTTGATATCATTCCTTTCTCTAGTTCCCTGAACACCTTTATGTTCAGGGGCGGAAGAAAGAACTTTAGTTAATACGATGACAACAATTGCAAATTGACCTACAATTTTTAAGGTGGATTCCGAACCATCAAAATTACTCTGACATTAAGCTTATTCAAAGTTATTTTGTACTTACTAAACAAATCAAAGCCAAACCTACTAACCATATCAGATCTAGACCATTAATTTTTTTCAGGTCCTAACGAAAAAAATCTGATCAAGGACGAACGAAATAATGCTATTGTGGGCATATACGATAGCCTGAGTAGGTCTCGTTCGGTTAGCCTGATTGATACATAATTCGGAACTGGCGTTACATTTCTGATGCGAATCCAATCAGGCTCTAACTACACCTACGATCTACGCCAGAGTCTGTCCATACCAAAATGCTCGGAAAGCTATGTATCATCAAAGCAACAGCAGCTAGTGTTGAAATTACGAGCAAATTGCCTAAAAAAGGCAAAAATTGTCATAAAAAACAATGACAGCTACTTGGATATCTCTCGTTCATCAAAAATATTTGAACAATCAAAGCTTCGAAATTAAAGGAACTAAATCTTAATTTTCACTCGATTCTTTTAAGCCGCGTCTTATTCTTACCAAAATTTTAACCAATTATTAGCACCAACCGGTAACCTAAGCCATGACTAAGAACTTGTGGTTACAGCGCAAACGATTTAAGCTGATTATGTAACAGAGTTCTTTAACTGTCCTGGATATTTTTTTCCGATATCTTATTTATTTGTATTATTATTTATTAAAAAAAATTAACCGACACATTAACCTCGATAAAAACAAGTGTGGCTTGCAAGAAACATTAACACTTAAAATGAAGCCGCGGCTAATAAGAGTACAACTAAAACCTCTCCGTCTTGTAAGAAACGTTGAACTCCGGCATTATTTAACTGTGTCTAAAAAGACTAAGAGTACAAATTAAGCTTAAGACGCGTCTTACTACGAAACTATTTGGATCGATTGATAAGGTCGTCGGAAATGACATAAACCAGCATCAATACAATACTATCAATGAAGTCCGAAGCAAAGTTTGGCGAAGACAAGTAGAAAGGACAGGTTAACTCGTATATGCGAGTAATTTAAGTATTATTAAAAAAAACTGAACATCTGGGAACTAAACTCTCGTAGAAATGAAACTAAATGCTTTCCTTGAGTTTCCAAAATGTGATTGGTAGTGCGATTAGTGTTAATCTAGTGAAGAGCAAATCAGAAGGTTGAATCATCATGCAAGTTCGATATTTTGAGGCGTTTCAATATTCATCAATCACTAAAAATATTTGGTCTAAAATGGTATCTACTGTACAACGAAGACTTATATTTTTGGAATTCGTATGAAGACTAAAAATGGAAGTATTTCGATATTTACTAATTGATACATCAATCTGTCGGTTTAGACCAATTAACATACATAAAAGGTCTAATCTGTAAATATTGAAACCAGCCCTACGTCACAAAGAACACAAAGAAATTCAATGTCAAATTATCATAAAACCTTCCGTGTCAAATTCAAGCAATATACACTTGACGAGTTAAGCTATAATTACAGTCACGAAGGGTATACACAAGAAGATGTTGTTTACTTTAAAGAAAATTAAGTACGTCACGCAAGGTATGTGTACAAAATTGAAATAATGATTTATTCGTAGCTCTCTCCTTAACGTACTGTTGATACTAAAACCGAACTGTTTAATAACTTGCCGACTATAATCAATCGACAGACTACCAAAATCAATAAAACAACTCTACAATCTCGTCCAATTCCAGTTCTATTAAAATCGAAACGAAAGAAAACTTTGTAAAATTGCAAAATCGATAAAAAAAATCCGGTTCTGTGTCCATTAGAGCGCTCTATTAGAACGCTTTTGCTTTGCCAAGTAATCAACCAACGGATTTTTCTATAAAACTTAAAACGAGCTTATGGCAAAACTAGAAAAAAAGTTATGTAAAATCGGCTGTCAGTTGAGTTAATTATTGAGCGATTAAAACAAAAAAAAAAGTCCGCTTTAGTAAAAGTTGTCCATTTTGTGCGGTTGCGTCCAAGATCGGTTCTCCTTTCAAAGATGTGTTCACCAGCGACAGACCGCATCACATTTGGTTGGAGCAAGTGATACCCATTCATTTCACTTTCAAAACAATTTTTTTTCCATTTTCATATCTTCTTCCAACAAAGAAAATAACACAGCAAAACACGTTACACGAAAATGATTCATTTCAATTCACTTCTTCTTCTTCGATTTGATAGTACACGAACAATGGAACCCGGATCACGGTCATTGTCACGTTCAAAAACTACAAAAAAATTTTTTATCGAAATTGTCACAGAACACACAAAAAGTTATGCAAACCGAGATCATCCCCCGAATTCCGGGCGATAATAAAGCGGGAGCACTGCGCGATTAAGTCATCGAAAATTTTCTTGTTTCTTGCTGCATCATAGCGCACCGACAAGGTAAGAAAAAGTGAAAATGAATCTTTGCATCACTGAAAAAGTCTTCGAAGAAAACGATTCCAACAAAAAAAGCATTAAATTTAGCGCGAAAGTACTTCAAAAAAACATTAGGAAAAGTTATTTACACCACAAACCGTGAAAAAGGAAGGTAAAAAGCGAAAAACTTGCAAAGAAAACTACCAAAAAAAAAAAGTTTGACAGAAAACAACTTGAACTGAGAGATAACCGCTCGGCATAAAGTTTAAGAGGAGACTGAAGACTGTCGATCAGTTGAGACAAGAAACATTCAAGAAATTTTCCGAGTACACACAATTGCTATGTGTCCATATACACAGCTTGACACGCACACATTCACCGCGGCGAATTCATTAATTCACCTTCCAAAGCGGTTAGCCTACCTGTGCCCCCGTATGTCACATCAAATCCCACATTTATACCTGATCTGCCGTTTCTAGGTGGGTACGTTTACAAAGTCCGGCGAAATCAAGTTAGTCACTATATTGCGGCTTTAAGCTTTAAGCGAACGCGCCGATACGATCCGAAGCAAAGCATTTACCAGCGAAAGATACAGAGATACATTCGCAGCATCACTCCGATTTCGAAGAAGAACCAACACTAGTGCTTGCCTGAATATGGTAAAAATTGGGGATCTTGTCGATGATCAAACACAACAGTCAGATCCAATGACGTCTAATCCCTGACATCATCATCATCATCTTTTGAGTGGAAACGAACCGAGATGATCGACAGATTAGGTGGGTGATATCGGTGGTTATAACTATGCGATGGTGAAGTGATACCTTTAGGCATGCGCGATCATGCCAAGTATGATAACTTGAAGATAACCCGATAACGAGCTAAATTTTATCGGCAGATGGGCAAATAGTGAGAATCTAAAGTGCAATGAATTTTGCAGCCAATAAATTTGACACGACTTGGAAAATTAATGGGCGTGACATGTAAAAGCATTGGCAAGATCACTTTGAATGTCATTTAGCATGACATCTATGACTTCAGATTAAAATTAACATTAATATGTTAGTTATCAAGGTATGCTCGATGAAGAATGCTTAGCGACACCAAATCGGTCTAAAATTTAGTTTAAAACTTTGAATCTTTTCTGAAATTTCTTTTTCTATACTAATTAGATCGGGATCGCCAGTGAATGAACTTATTATATCTGAAGGCCAAATAGATAAAACTAGAACTCGCTAATTGAGTTTCAATAATTTTTTGCAAAGATTGTTTTGATCACGGTATGTGTTATTTTAAGCACCACCGCAAATTTCATTATGGCACTAAGAGTTTAATGAATTTGTCGGTATTGTCTGCAAAAGATCAACGACTAATAAAGTCAAATAACTGGTCTAATCCCATCTTCACGTAAATAAACGTTACTGTTCAATTTCAAAGATAGCTCGTCATTTCTAGACTTTTTCAAAAAATCATTAAATGAAACTCGCTGTAGACCAATTTCTCGTTTAGACCATTAGAATATTTGGTCTAAATTGATGAATAGAACAAAACTTACCTAAAACGGGTGTCAATATTCATTAATTATTAATAAGAGTTTATCTAATAGGTTGGACTAATCACATATGGAGATTGGTCAAATTTGGAAACTAGTGAAACTCGTCATCAAAAACATTACAAAGTACGTGTTTCAGTACCTAAAAAGCTCGCAAGAAAAACGTCCTTAAGGAAATGATACAAACAAGATGTCGACTAAGAAGGAAGCAACAGTTATGAAGACGTCGACGACTAGTACTACGAAAAAAACTAGAAAGCCATCGACGACAAAAGTCAACGCAGTCCCGAAAGGCAACACCAACTAAAAAGACGACAGCGATTAAAAGAACGACGCCACATAGGAAGACAAATGTAATTTAAAGGGTGACGACGAACGGGAAGTCAGTGAGGATTAAGGTAAAACTAACAAGAGAAGCACCTTTGACTAGGAAGTTAACTCCAATGACGACTAGGACGATTATATATAATTAGAAAAGTAACTACGACGGCTAGTACGAAGGCGATTGCTACTACTAGGGCGACAACATCTAAGAAGCAATACTAAATAGGAAGACGATGATGACTAGGAAGGTGATAACAATTAAGAAGGCAACGGGGAATTAAAAGGCAATGACGATTGGAATAACGACGACGACTAGGAAAGCAACGCGACTATAATGTGACAACCATTAAGACAACAAAGATTTCTAAAGCGGCGACGACTAGAACAATTTAAGAGACTAGAAAGGTATCGACAACAGCTACTAAAACCATTTCGACTACATCTAGGAAGTCAATGTTGACTTAGAAAATAACAACGACTAGGGAGGAACGTCGACTAGGGAGGGAAGTCGACTAGGGAGGAACGTCGACGACGACTAAGAAGACAACGTCGATTAAAAAACGGCGAAAATTATAAAAGCAACGATTGCTATGTAGAAAATAGTAGCTAGTTCAGATGATGACGACTGAAAAGTTGACGACTAGGAAGATTTTTAAAATTCTTACAAAGCCAACTGATTTCTCAAATCAAAAGTAGAGCGACAGGCGTACTTAGACGAATGGATTTTCAAGTCGACTTTGAAACCTGTCGAGTACCTTTTTATCGAGATAATGGTTTCTTGGTTCTTGTAACTCCGATCAGCTGTTGTTTAACTATAAGTAGTCAGCCGTGTGTGTGGAATGAATTATAATGTTTCGGCCCGAAGGTCTCAATTTCGAACCCACCAGCGCCCTATGGTTGTTTTCTACTGCTAACAGATTACGATAAAAAGCCCATGCGGGTTGCAGAGTAACATCGGCGGTTCGCAATCCATCTTAAATTTAAGTTCCGCTTGAAATCATTGTCTCGAATCGGGTGTCCCGCCGTGGGTTACAGAACCTAGAGAGAGTGAAGTGCTCTATG
Source organism: Leptarthrus brevirostris (assembly GCA_964036015.1). Lineage (NCBI taxonomy): Eukaryota > Metazoa > Arthropoda > Insecta > Diptera > Asilidae > Leptarthrus > Leptarthrus brevirostris. Next base: position 150,721,941 of record OZ038372.1, read on the forward strand.
ATCTACGACACTCGACGAAATTCAAGGTGCAGAATGCGGCACGTAACTCAGAAGATCAAAGTAATGACGTCAAGTAGACAACAGCAATGAAGTGACGTTCATATGTATCGAAAAAAATAATACAGGTAACTATGCCAAAGGTTAGAATTCCACTAAAAAGGTACCAGAGACAGATTTGGATAGATTGATCTTAGCTCGAGAATGAGTTTGTTCTACACTCGTATATTATCGAATCTAGAAAAGAATAAAGCCCGGATGATACTGTTAGAAAAACAAGTTTATGCAGAACGAGAATTTTTGATTTCAGACACCACTTCTTCGTTATCTAACTATCAAGAGATGGTGTGAATTGTTTTATATAATTAGTGCTGTGAATATTCACATTTTAGACTTCCGAGCATCTTCGAAATGAGGTTGGTATCGCAAGTCCATCAGCACGATTTCGAGTGAATTTTGATTTATGTCGTATCTTATGTCGACAATGGGGAGAAAAGTTCGGGAGAGTTTTTCTTTAAAAATCATCGAGTGTTTGGAAAATTTGTCGACGATCTGGCTTATACTAAAGAGTGCATGTTTAAGTGGAAGTGGGTCCCACAAGACAGACACCTTGGCCCCTTGCTTTTTATTTTATATGTTAATGATATTGGGTACCTACTAATGGACTGTAAGGTCTTAATATATGCAGATGAGATAAAGATTTTCTCAAGCATTAGCGATGCAGGCTAGGGATTGTTTGTGGACTCAAGATAACCTTCAAGTTTTTTGGGATGGTCTACAGCTTAATATCGACGAGTGTACGGTTATGACATTCTCTAAAGGTCGGGATTACTTTTCCCCTCTCTTATACATTCTCAGATACCGTGGTTCATCGCACGGAGTCCATTACTGATCTGGAGGTTGTGCTTGATAGGAAATTGAGTTTCGGCTCTCACATTATTTTTTGTTGTCTTTTGCTACATTTATTTATCAACTTTTTCTTTAGACAATGTGACCATAACTTTAGACATGTGTAACTGCTACATTTTAATTTCTCTAGCATAAATTATGGACGGTTTGCTTTTCTTAGTCGCATGTGTTGATTTACGAAAGATTGTGCTAATTTAACATCACCTTTTCTAAAAAATAGCTTAAGAAACGTTTGTTACGATTTGACGATTGACCTTCTTTCTGTTGTTGGTTGTTTTGTCTTCTTTTTGTTGTTTGTGTTTTACAAACGATCTTTGCAAGCTGGATTGGTAGCTTTATTGCAATACTTGTTTTAGTTTTTGTGTTAGAAGAAGATAAACTTCTACAAAAATTGCTCGAAAAAGGTAACATTATAATATTCACCCACTGAAGTACCACTTCACTAGTTTAGACCAATCCCATAGCTTAAACTAGTGAACTGATAGTAGATTTGGTAAATATTTAAATGCATCCAAACAGGTTATTTGATTTTTTAGCTTCGATTTTCAAGTGGTATACCTTCCAGAAAGGTTCGACACATTAAAACGACAGTCTAGGATTTTGTATTTTCGACTCAGTGATGCTTTCTCAATGTCGAACTTTACTAGAACCAAAACATAGGTGATGTTGCAGAATGAGCTTTCAAGAAAAGTTCCAATTTTTATTAGGTTTTAAATGCAGAAGTTTCGTATTGGCAAATTGCTTGTTCATTTAGTGTTACAGACCACGAACTAGGGATATAAGGTGTGCTCAATTATTCGGAATAGAAAGAACACCATTTGTTTGAAAAAGCAACATTTTAAAGACTGACATCTTGTGTGAACCAGGGCATTTGTGGCGCATCCTCCTAATTTACTGGTCTAACATGATATCCTTGTTTCAACTTGCTAGAAGGAGATGAAGGATACATAAGTGACAGTAGATAGGGACTGAATGTTGTCTCCCTAAACTATTTAGTTCGACGACAGCACATAATAAACAGAAGATTGTGGGACCAACCAAATATTGGTGAAGTGTAAAAAGAAGACGCAATGGTAGAGATCCTAAGCTTTACGCGAAGATAACAAAATCACGCATTGCAATTTATTCCAGGAGTTCGACAAGTGGAACTATCTACAAATACTTCGTTTAATAAGTGAAATATCGTGAAGTACAAAAAAGACAAGAAGAAGGTCAAGAAATACCTGCTTAAGGTTCTAAGCTTTGTGAGAACTTCGAACGAGAAATCACAGGAGTTCGAGCAATGGAATCATATCCAAGTGCTTGATTTAATTAGACAAATCCAAACCAGTTTTGTCGATAAAGGTCACCAGCGTATCGTCATTGCTTAGTGACTTAGTCCAAGAAGTTGTTTCGACAACCAATAATGGAATTTTACTTTGAAAACACTTTCGAAAGAAGAAGCACTTTTTTTACGACAGATCAAATTGTTCAACTCTACTCATAAATCAATCGAGAATCCCTGACCCGAACAAATAGCCAAAAATCTCCATTCAATCAGAACAAGCATTTCGACAATTGCCATTAAATGTCTTCATACTTTGCGTTAAATCATAATAGAACCATTATTCCTCATTACAGAATCACTTGTAATGGGGCTCATCACTACAACTAAGCTGGAAAACCTGCGCCTATTGATCGCAACAAGTGGTCTACTTTCCGCTCGGCAAACAGTGATGGGAACAGCTTTTACAGTCACAGCCAATGAACCAAAAAGAACGAGACTAATTGAATGCTCCCGACCGCATGTGCTGAAGAACCACTCGAAGCTGTAAACAGTCCCCATCTTCAGCTGGGCAATTTTTCATACTTCGTTGAGAAGATTTCTTTGGCGACGTCGGATGTACTGTCAAGAACCGTCCCGTCTGGACTGGACTGGACGGCAAGAGACAGAATCAACGAGCTCAATATAATCCGCGTTTACAGGCCATTACCATTAAGTACATCCGATTTCAGATAGTAGAAGACAGCCACTTCGTTGAACCCATTGACTAGACTTCGTCTATGAATTTAATTTTGATTGATGATATCAAAGGTTGCGGCTGAATACGTCTGGGTGGTCTTTCAAGTGGCGTTTGCAAAAATGTCAAGTGGTCCCTGTGTGGATTATCTTTTTGACTTGCAAATCGGAATTTCTAAGCAAATCGATCCATCATTGCGGGCGACTGGTAGAGAATGAATCTGACTTAATGTCATAGTTACAAGTACAGTTCGGTACAAAAGTATGCAAAAGTATTTTTTGGATTAATTTTAGTCCCAATCCCAACCACTTGTCAAGTTTGGACACATTTACGAAATAATCTGAAAGTGAACCGCTTTTCCTACACTTTTTGCATCCTTCACAATTCCTTGATTTATTGCAAAAAACTGAAAAAAATTTGCAATGAAATCCACACGCCCGATTGTGTAGGCTTGAATTTTGCTTAAAAATTATTATTCATAAATGTGGCCGCCATATGCTCCACATTCCGAAGCCTATCCACTAGACATTCAATGAGAAAACCACTATGCAACAAAAGTGAACCACTTTGTCTGCGACTAGAGAAAGCCCCACAAGTTCTTCTACCACCTAAATATGGATACAACCGACAACTACTGGGATTTGTAAAGAGGAAAAACATTTTGACGCCTTGGAAGCCGACGTCTGTTCTTCTGGGACTGATTACTCGCGATCCCAAGATATGAAACAAGTTCTTTCCACCCAACAACATTGCCTGGACAGGGAATGTATTATACAACAACAACAAAAAAAGTTGTTGAACTAATTACAGGAGTACGAAAACCTTGTTGAACGGGGGCTCCCCGATGTCATTCGGATAGACAGGCGGAACGAAAATCTAGTGGGCTAGAAAATGTTGCATAGGCGACTTGACTATGTGTGCCATGCCATGCCATGCCGGCGCATATAAACACAAGTGGGAAGAGCGAGATTCTGTCTGTCAACCAGTTCGCAGCACCTACCAACTTTGTTGCACGGCAAGGTAACGAATGAAAAATTGCAAACTGCAGTCAGCAGGGCAAAAAAAATTTCTCTGCAATGCACCAAACCAGCTGCGGTTGAGTGGGCTGCTGCAATTGGGAAATGCGCGACAAAACCAGAATTCCGTTTCGAAATGATCTTCACAAGTTTTTCCTCGTATTACGCATAATTACCTGTACGCGATCAAAATATTTTTGCAGGTTAATTAGTTTCGATTAATTTTGCTGGTGACCTCGTTAAATGCACTTATTTTCTTGGGAGGAAGTGAAGGAATTGCGGATGAGGCCGAACTCTCTTGCTGTTTACTGGCCCGGATTTCGGACAAGACTTGATTTGAATTAACTTGTGATCAGAACAACATTATTTGACGATTTCTGTGCAATCCACAGCCAAGGCTTGGACTAGCCATTACGGCTACGGTGGAAGAAACAGTAATAGACGACAACTCAATTTCGATTGAGGAAAATTTTACGTGTAGAAGACTGAGACTTACATATGAAAAGCCACCGCAAAGGTTTCCAACTTGGTGCTGTAAGATGAGTTCAGTAATTCTAACACCGCTTAGAGTCATGACCTTTGGTAGTATCACAGTGGGTTGGTTGTGTAAATTGTTTCAACGCGGTGCCCCTAATATCCTAGAAGCCATACGGTACGAAGCCAAAAATTACCAAGAATGTCAGCCCGCATGCCCTTATTTGCCAAATTAATGTGGAGAACTCTAGTTCCCAACACACCTTGTAAGGCATCAAATGAAAAAATTATCTGATTTGAAAGCAACTAGTACATATGTACAGTTTAAGGTGGATTACCCTCGGTAGGATCAAACCTCGTGCCCTCTCTCTCTCTTATAATGAAAGGAAAGGAAGGACTTACAGAAAAGTTTCTCTCATACTTTAAAATTTCAGGGGGGTTGAATTGGGGGGGGGGGGGGGGTTGAATTGAGGGGGGGGGGGGGTAGAGGTGGGTGCTCCGACGTAGATGAGTAATCATTGCCCCCTTGGAGGAAGTAAAAACTGTGGTGGCTGCAGCAGAAAAGCATTGTACGAGCCTAGGTCTGGGTTGCGATGCTTACGCCCATCATGCTATTTGGAGCAGCAATAGGTGAGTCTCTTTTTAATTACATTTAAGAAACGAAGCTACGTTTATGTAATAGGAGGAAAGTCTTGGACTTAACCCATATCAGAAGCACGGCTATGGCTGGCTTTGCGGTACCAGTTGGGCAGAGCGGGCGTCTCTATCTGATCACTGCTAGATACTTTTCGATGTGGCGCTCACTCCGGAGCCATTATCGAGTTTTAGGAATATTCACAGGACAAAGTGGGATAGTTTTTCGGAGGTGGTCAAAAGCAAGTTGAATAAAGCTCCATCTGAGAGATTGCCAAAGGAACAGACAACGGACACTATAGTCAATATTGTTACCAAGGTGATAAATGAGGGATTCCTGGAATACTGCATTATTTGAAGAACACCTCCCGGTCCTCATGGTGGAATGCTTAGGACGCAACCGCGTTGACTTGGCTAAGTGAAGTAGGAATCAAAAAGACTAGTCCAGATATAAGGATAGCCGGCAAAATCAGGCAACTACGGGTTGAATGCCTGCGATACAGGGAGCCAGAGTCAGGGACAACTCATAGGATTGTTGCCAAAGATATAGAGCCCCCACAATATCACAATAGTAAGCGTAAATGCTTCAAACAGGTGTGTAGCGAGGCAGACGCCGACCCATGGGCGAAGCTTACAGAGCTGTCACTGTGTAGCTAGACACAATGGATAAACTACTGGAAAGAATCAGATACAGAAACTGCTCTCAATCGTGCAAGAAGCAGGAGGGTTGTTGGAACATCAATATGGATTTCGTTTTGGTCGTTCTACCATTAATGCAATTGACACCATATTGAACCTGGCTGGATATGCAAGAAGTACTACGTTGTTATCACTCTCGATGTAAAAAAGAACGCTTCCCTGCAAAAGGCTGAATGTTTCAAGGCGTATTCGGAGGCTTATTAAAGGCTAATTTACAGGACGAAAGCTCTGCTATAACAAAGAATAAGGGCGAAAGGAGTATAACTGCCGAAGTGCCGCAGGGCTCGATGCTGGAACACTCCAGCGGAATATTATGAAAGATGGCGTTCTACGGTTAGGCAATTGTTGGATACGTTAACGACATAGCAGGTGCAGTCATCGCAAAACATCTAGCAGTCGTAGAGTGCGCAACCAACGAGTCAATCCAAATTTAAAAACAATTTTTGTAAACCCATGGCTCAATAGGTAGATAGGTATGGGTGGCCGTCCAAAAAGACATACCCCTAAATCTCGAACAGTTCCGTGGTAATGTCGCGGGAGTAAGGAACCCCATAATTTCTTCACTCAAGACACCTGGTGCTATCTATGAAGCGCTGGAGCTTTCTTACGTTCATTGTCTCGATATGGCAGAGAGTATCTAAGAAATAATCAACCGGGAAGACCTTCGGAGTACTTGACAAGGCCGAAGACGAGGGAAGGAGGTGAAGTACAGTTTTTTTCTGCAAAGGTCATTTGAGAAAAATCCCAATCTCTTCGCGCGTGTACCAAAAAGGCAGTAAAAAGTGATCACAGCTATGACTACGCATAGTTTGGTACTGTCTAATGAAACTAGATGACTGAAGCGCTTAAGATCCAGCCTAGGTCAGATCTGTAGTGCCATTTGCCAACCTATGAGTCGCCTAATTAATGGCCACCAATCAAAGCAGCAACTAGCAGTTAACTAGTTTGATACCTATAGCAGCATGCTTTACAACGGACACCCACAGGGTTCAATCTTAGGACCCATGGTGTTTATAATTGAATCTTTAACAGCGAATACAAATATGAATACACGGTTGATTGTGTTCTAATAACACAGTACGGGCACAGTATTCACATTGAAATCTCTGACAACTGATCCAGAGTTCCATGCCCTGGAAGATTATGACTCAATCTGTCTGAATAAGTTAGGGGCATGTTGCTTCCCACTAGGGCTTCACGATACTCGAGATAATTCTCGATGCCGATGCCGGTCTCGACACGATACCGAGACTGGCAGCGAGACCGATATCATTGGTAACAGTGCGATACCGAGAGCGAGATTGAGGTGACGAGAGTGGACGAGATATTAGTTTTTATTATTTTATTGTGGATAAGTTTTTTAGTTGTTTCAGCTTTTATGTCGCTCCGAAAATTGTCAATTATGTGATTTATGGAGCATATAAGTATACACTGCTTTCGTCAATGGCTTCTTTCTACATTATTTCCTTCTTCAGATACTTGCGTTTTACTCCCAAAGTAAAGAAGAGCCTTTGCTACCTTGTTTTGGCGACGGGAATAAGAAGAAAATGCATATGTACATAGATATATCACTTGTCCGCGCTCCCTGTTATCCCACCGAAATTTTTTTTATCCTGCCGAGAGCGAGATCGGACCGAGACTGGCTTTTATCTCGCCGAGATTGCGACGAGAGCACCTTCACCTTGACGAGACCAAGACCGAGATGTGCCAAAGTCTCGGTCTTGTCTCGGTGCCGTGAAGCCTTACTTCCCACTCATGAAATAACGTTGACAGAACGTTGTTCATTTTTGAGAATAGAATACAGAAGGTGCTGCACATTATTTTGCTTATTGTGGCTCGCGCTTTTAAAGGCCGAGACGCAAAACAAAACTTTATTTGACAGATTTCACAAAAAATTTGGGACATTTTAGGACAATTAAAAATAATGATAAAAACGTGCAAACAAACTTGGCATATTTTAGTAAGTAAATTCTAGAACAGTTTTCTGTGGATTTTAGTCTAATTAAGAAGCTAACGAAGATAATAATTCCTTAACGACATTCAAATTTATTAGGACAATTCAAGGTAAGTAAAGAACAGTCATCAGTCGTTGTTATCCGAGTAATTCGACAGCGTAACCAAGGCCAATTATGTTTTCAACATCCTTCATTTCCAAATCGCTACTAAATGGGACTCATTGTGTGTGATGTCACTTAGACTTACAATTCCAGCAAACCAGTTGTGCTTTCAAATAAAACCCTTTCCTTTCAAACATTGCTTCTCATTTCACTTTCACTCGAAAATTATCTCAACAAATCTGAACACAAAAATTCCCAGACAAAACTTCAAAAATCTTGTTCAACCTCTCAGGCGCCCCTATCGTGCCACTGATTGGAACTTAATGGCAGTAGTTTCGAGCATTTGAAGCCTTGAAAATTGCCAACAGGAACAAATGTTTTTGCATAAAAAACGTGACGGAATCGTAGCGCCGCCCGGCCGGATTCGAACAAGTTTTCTTTACAGTGGCAATTTTTGTGATGGTGCCCTGCTTTTACCATTCTCGGATTTGTTGCCTAACCGGGGAGTTGAGGAGTCCATAAAAAAAAAGAACAAGACAACCATACACTGCCACTAGGGGATTTACAGCGAAATTCGAGGAATTAGACTGTTCGTCGCACAGAGTCAATTAGTCGTTTTGCTTGTACATTTTCTAAGAGGCATCTAAGTTTGTTGGTCGCAAGTCCAGTTTGACCTTGTCCTGGATTCAAATCGGACTGATAGTGCTCTGCTGGCTTGGCAGCTGAAGTGCGATCACCAGTAGTTAACGATCCATTGTATGCCCCGAAATACATGTTACACCTTCTGTCAATTTAGACGGATTACAAACAGTTCCCGTCGATTATGCCGGTCCACCCACCTATCGTAGATCGCGAGACTATTAGCCTAAAAAAGGTGATCGAGCCAATCGCGCAATTTGCATTCACAGTAAATCTTGAACAAGTCGTGTCCGTGGTAAGGTTACCACGGCTTGCGTCATTATTGGCGAAATCATTTTCAAACTGATCTTGCACGTACGCCCTACAACGTGAGTGCAACGCCAGTTGCAGTGATCGTGCCGTTGATCGTACACCTTAAGAATCGATGACAATTTGTGCGCTGAAATACCTTCGCTCGACATTTATGGCAAGCCAGGAACGAATATGGTAGGCTGACTGACTCCTACACGTTCGCATTGCGGACAGGTAATTTTCTTGTTTACTCAACAGATTTAGGGTTGAGATGGTTTTTCGGTAGTTTTCGGTCCGCAATGGAGATGATGATGTCATTTCGGACACACCCAGCAGACCTGTTCGAGCAAAAGGGTAGGAGGATAACTTGCTCAGACTGATGCAAAGTAGTCTAGTATATTTTTTTTTAGCACCGATACGACCTTGTTGGGAAGAAGAATTTGCAAATTTAAAATGATCGCCGATTTGTTGTGCCTGATGCACTGATCTGAGCTCTTAAAAATAGCTGATCGTGTCATCCTTGCCTTATTTTCGACTCGAGATCACTTTTAAGAGAAGATGTGATAGTGAAATACACTGATTCGCATATTTTGGGAACTAAACACAATCGGATCTTTTCTATTCCAAAGCAAAGCCCTTTCATAATGGCAAGTGTCAAGGCATTAGAAAGTCCAGCCTAAAGCTACACTACCTCGCTAATCGAAAACTTCTATTAATTCCCATGAAATCTGCAAGACTGTTGAAGGTCCAAAGCATTTTGGACAAAAAGCAGTTGAGGCTGAGTACAATTATTCTTGCGTCTAATTAACCTTTTCTTCAAAAAAAAAAACCGGACTGCGTTTATTGAGGTGTTTAAGTTCTTTTAATGCGAGTGTCCACAAATTGTGCAAGACCGTTTACAGTCACAAGGAGGCCACCATTTATGAATGAAACTTTTTTTTCGGTAATCCAACTCAGTGCGCCCTTGAGCAGAACAGATTTTTTTCCAGGTTTTTAAGTGGCCAACCTGCACAGGTCCACTTTAGGAGAAGATGATTCATGGACGACTGTGGGTTATCTGCGGGTCTAATTTTAGATTTCAGTGCTTCTTCGGCATAAACGGCGGAGTTTTAATTGTCATTAATTAATTGGGCCGCGCAGTAAAGATAAATTTTGTTGTCATGTTTAAGTGCTTGTCTCTGATAGCGTACTGTTTTATGAAGTGTTTGGATTTGCCATATTTTGGGCGTGTCTATTTTCGTAACATCCGTTCGATTGTGGTTTTAATTGAAGCTTGCGGGATTAGCTTACGGTGCTCGGTTTTTATTTTACGTCTCTCAAGGAGAGATACATAGTTCCGAGACAAATTTATAAGAACCACTTAGGAATGCCTAAAAAAATTTTTATGTTTGTAACAAGCTACCTGTGAGCGAGACCTGTATTGGCTATACCGGTCGATTCTATTATGCAATCAAAAAAAGCACGATCTGAACATGTCGCGATTTACCTCATTTTGCTTAGGTGATCACAGATTCTTTGTTGGTCCATTTGAACGATGTCTGACTATCTTAATCTGTCAAATGGTTTCCATCAGTAAATAAAATTGTCCAGATGCCAGCCCCAGACCAACTCCAGCCCCAGACCAACTTTCTGGGTTAAAATCTAGAAAGACTGTACGTTTCTCTACCGGAAAACCAAGATTAGGTTAGAGAAGCCTTACACAAACCTTAAGAGTGGTTTGTTGTAACACCACAACTGGAATACTGACCAGAAGTCATTTAGAATAAGCCGCAGCTTTACCCCTATGTAGGATCCATCATCAAGCCCTCCATCGTACCTTTTCTTCGCTAGACTTGAGTATTTTCAAAGTATTTAGGTCTTGATTTTTCTCATCCAAGCAGTTGCCACAGAAGTCGTTGACTGCCGCAGTATTTTAAAGGCTTTCCTTAAACAGAAAAGTCCCGTCATTTTTATCCAATTCAGGATACAGTTGCCTCCGCAGTTCGTCAGATTGCTTCATGGCAATTTAGCAGATTGAGTAGCATTTAGACCAACTCCGCCGTAGCCGGTTTGAAGCCCGGGTAAATAAGGAGGATGAAAACGCACGCGCCATCCGGAACATTACGGTTTAAAGAGAATTTATGCCCTACACAAATGCACTCTCGTTGACTTCCAGGATACCTCAAAGAGCTGCCTTCCTTCTAGCTCGTCTCGAATATCGCGGACTACGATCGGGCTATGGAATGTGTAAATTCTATGGGATGGGTGTAGATACGCTACCTTCATGAAGATGGAGCGGGAAATTGCTTAGTATGGGCAGGAAGAGTCAGAAAAATCCCACATTACGGAGTAAGCGACAGAGTAACAGCCGAAGAAGCCTTTTACCAGCTCCTTGTCGACGCCTTTGTTAAGGCTTCTAAAAACGATATAAAAATAGTTATCGGAAATCTGAACGCCAAAATTGACTAAAACAACATCGACCTGGAACATGTAATGGAGATGTTTGGACTCGGAAACAGGAACACCAATCGGGAGTTATTTATTCAATTTTCGAACTCTGACCTATTATCCTACGCAACGTCGGTTATGTTCACTTCGACAATATCAGACTCGTGTGACAAGAGACGACAAGAATGTTCGATGTATTTTTACAGTGGACAACATTAGCTACTTTCGACTTTAGAGTAGTTTACTGGCTAATTCTTAGTCGATTTCGCAAATTTCATTAGCGATGTCATCATGTGTCACTGCATCATAGGTAGACAGTACCCTAAAACGGTTTGCCAGGATGAGGAAGAAGAAAAAATCATTCCTCATCTCCTCTGCAACTGTCTAGCTGCTGTCGCTATCCACCGGACGTTATTTGTACCATATTCTGCCACCACCTAATATAAAAATGGAGGGAAGTGAAGCTTGGAACTTCCCCAAAAGCCTCGATTGTGGACTCATCTGGTATACGAACGGGTGGAAAAGCAGTGCGGGAGTAAAAGCGGGTATCTGGGGCCAGTCCCCTAAATTCAACGCATCATTGCCACTAGGGAAAGTTGCGAAAATTTTCCAAGCAGAAGTCGATGCTAATTGGCATATGATTACGAAAACCTAAAAAGAGCCGGGTTGGTTGGTTAGTCGGGCTGTTTGTTGCTAAGAAGCACCAAGTTCCCTCGGAGGCCATGAAGGCCCAATGTGAATGCGCTTAAAAAGAAGAAGCATGGTCAGAAATAATCCACCAGTGCTATCTCAGCTAGGTCGTCCAGATTGTCAAAGAACCTAACTCCCAAACAGGCGAGTCGTCGTTCTTTTAGAGCCGGACATTCGCAGAGCAGGAAAAGAGCCTACTCCAGTAGAAATAAATTTATCTTCTCCGACAGTCAGGTGGCGGCTAAAACAATCGGCTCCTACGTAACCAAATCAAAATCGGTCTGGGAATTTAACTTGGTTTGTATACCGGAACATCGGGATTTTCCTGGTAACGAAAAGGCGGAAAAGGTGGACTCTGAGCCGGCATTTCAAACTGCATTGCTAAAGGAGCTATACAATACTAGATATACGAGATTCCCAAATGCTCCTGGGAATCATGTGTAGGACAAGCTTATTCTAAAAGTTTGATGTCTACTCCATCATTTAGTAGAGCTGAGCCCCTTAGGTTTCGCAGACCGGATCTGAGAGTGATCACTGGGCACTAGCAACTAAGAAAGCAAAAATCGGTAGAGCAGCTAATCCTGTAGATTATGTTTGAAGGAAGACGATACAATAATCCATATCCTTTGCGTGTGCCAAGCCGTTGTCAGACGCAGAATATCGCTCCTTGCGAAGCCATTGTGCGATCCCAACGAGGTGTTATCCCATTTTAAAGCGACCAAGTTGACTTAAGGAGTGAAGGGGGTTAGCACAATAGGTCTTACTGGCCGCGTTACTTCAGCACCTCACTTCACAGTTTTAAACATCAGCGATAGTCTGCGATTTAGGATAGGATTTTAAAGTTTCTGCAGCTTCTACCTTTATAAAGTTGTTACACCCCCTTTTGGATTAAGACCACTTTCTTGTGGGCTCCAACCGTTGGCTCACGTGGTTAAGCGTTAGCGCCTCGAAAATCTGACATAGTCAAGCCTACTTTATTTGTATATTTTTATTGCCTATCCTTTCCTGATAAAATGAAAGCCTTCATTAGTTGACGGGCTGAGAGTAAAAGTGACCTATTTATAAGGTTCGGGCAAAAGTGCCTTAGAAAACGTTCCGCGCAAAAACGAATCGCGTGAGATTCCGGGCAAAAACGAATCGAAGAAACTTTCCGGGCAAAAACGACTTAACTACTTAACTGCATTAACTTTGCATTACTTTTTGTAGTTAAATCGTTTTTGCCCGGAAATTTTCTACGATTCTTTTTTGCCCGGAATCTCACGCGATTCGTTTTTGCGCGGAACATTTTCTAAGCCACTTTTGCCCGAACCTTATAAATAGGTCACTTTTACTCTCAGCCCGTCAGTTATCTCTTGCTATTTGACAAATTTTAGAATCCGAGACAAGTGAATCTTATCGAACGTTTGTAAGTGGGATTTCTCTTACAAAAGTGCTTTCTTCGGAATTATATATTTCAGTATTTTCGCAAATTAACAGTCGTTTTCTTTGACATTGAATTGATAAAAGTGACACTCTCATAACATCAAAAACCATACAACGTTTACACCATTAAGTTTATCTCAAAACGAAAAAGTGAATGAATCACTTAAACCCTTTTCTGTTCGAAGTCCGTCCGAAGCTTTATTTCGCACGTGTCAACCATAAATTTATGCAAATTTAGCCACTCCAACAACAGCTTAACCCAAATAAAAACTTTATTTTTGTCAATTAACATTGAAACATGAAGTGTCGTTCATGACAGTACTCACAGTACTTACTATACAGTGGTCGATAAAAGAGCAAGTTCACTGCGCTTATTCATGTTTTTTTTTGTTATACTCCGAATGGCTACAGCAGTTGAATTATAAATCAAGACCCAGTCGATTTCATATGCAACTCACAATAGGCTTAGATTTCATTCTGAGTAGTAAGTATTGCGATCATGCCCAATATCAGTGGTTGTCATCATATTTTTCGGATGAATTATTATCGATATACCAACGATATGGACATTTTCGTATTATTGATGCGAACGAAAGTGGATGTCGATTTGATGTAAACGTGCAGGAATGGAAGAATGAGTACTATTATGATGAAAAAGTGAACAATTAAGGTTTTTGTCTGAAGATAAGATATGATTATCAATTTCCGTTCAGTTTTATGTTTAAGTTGCGGAGATTGGCGATTATTTTATAGTCTTTAGTTCAGCAAAGTGCTGTGTAGGAAGTATACCTTGCACACAGCACTATCACACTCTTTAGTTATATGTGACATTTTATGGCGTCATTTCCTCTCTTTATTTCCTTATTATTAATTAACACTCTCTCTTTCTTTCTTTTTGTCTCCTTCTCCCTTCCCTTAATCCTTATTTATTTACAAGTTCATCAATTACTGATTAGAAGAAAATGAAAAAGATTCTAAAACTGACCATACAAATTTATTAAATTACTTATACTAGAAATAGTCAAAAACAGCTAGTAATACACAAATAGTACAAGAGTAAGGTGAAAGAGAAGAAAGAAAAGACAAAACAAATCAAAACTTAAATAAGCCGACCCCTAATAAGGCTCATAGCAAAATGAAAGTCAATACTATGGGAGTGATGGTTAAGAAACGAGAAATTAAAGGTAATGGGCCGTAATTGCCATAATTAGTGCGATGTCGCGGGATATGCAGAAAGAGCTCCTCAAAGTACGTGCCGGAACAGAGACGTTAAAAGAACATAGAAGCTTCGGAGTATTTATCGAGTCCTACAGGCAATACAATACGAAAATTTTTGCCCCTGTTCAAGCCAATCCACGTGCGGAGGCAGAACAAGGAAGTCGTTCCATGGAAGACCTCGAAGAGATACACCATACCATACTCCTAAACTGACCTGACAAAAGTACAATAAAGTAGCGTCGTTTTATTTAATTACAATATACGGATTGTCATTTAATAAAACCTAGAGTCGGTTTGGCTTTCTCGAGTCTAAGAAGAGAGCGTCCGTCCAATGGGTTCCGGTTACGTAAACAGGAAATAATAGTGCACTTGTCCACGTCGGAATTCAATAGGCCACAATCGGCTATGTCAGAAACCATACGGAAAATGTTAGCGTCGTCAGGATAAAAAAGAATCCTGGAACCATTCAATTTGTCATTGATATGAATAATGAAGAGTAGAGGACGCAAATGGCTGCCTTGTGGAACACCTGCATTATTATTTACTATCTGTGTGCGCCCGGCGTTGATTGGACTTTTAGTAAGTAAGTGTCGTTTCCAATTATTTTATGACTCCCTTTCCACACCCACCCCTAGGAGTGCTAGATGTGTTTCTCTGTAGTTCCCATAACCCTTTGTGGGGCATGGGACGGGAAAACAACTTTCACCCAATTCGAGACAACGATTGCAAATGGACCTACAATTTTAAGTGGATTCCATACCACTGACATTTTCTCTGCAACTCCCGTGACCTTTTCATCGTAATCTGTTGTCAACAGAAAACAACCATAAGTCGCCGCCAGTAGGATTCAAACCTGAGACCTCCGGATTGGTAGGCCAACACGTTATCACTTACTCCACTAACGACTAGATGTGTCTTAATCCCATATTGTCCAACCACGTTTAGATTGTGATGGTTTATCTCAGTGATCCCGAAAACTAGGAAATCGACATTAACATCGGCCGATTTCGATTATTTTTTCTGTCCCTTCCGCTTACGGGCGTCTTACTACCGCAGTATCTACCAGGATTGGTCATATCCCTCTCCCCCCTTCCCGTACTTATCTAAACTGTGCCTAAGAAAATACTGAACCTTCCCCTGAGACTCCCATTAAAATCAAATACGCTGTTTCCGAGATTGGCCCGAACAAACAGACAGACGCCCAAACATTAGACATTTGTAAAATCATGTAAAGAACTATATGAGCTTATAAAATGACAATTATTTCGAAATCACAAACAGACACTCCAATTTTATTAAAATAGAAGAAGAAGAAGATAATGTTGAAGAGAGCGCCCCGAAAACAAACCCGCTGTGTACGATAAGTAAAGTAGAAGCACCTCCAATCAACAGAACGAGAAGGAAACCCAAGGAGATGAAGAAGATGATGTGTAAGAATCCTGTGATTAATCAGTAAAAATGCAGTCCACCTGAGTAACAGACTTGATGATAGGCATCCAGAAATTCGAAAACTCGAGTACCTACTCGTGGTAGTTCATTTGCCCTTTCCAAAACCGTGTTGAAAAAAGCCCAAAAACGGTTTTGAATGAAAATATAGGACGTCAACAATTAAGACTTCGAATATCTTAGAAATGCAGCACAGGTTTACAATAGGCCTACATTTGTTGATGTCATATTTTTTACCCTTTTTATGCAGAAGAGTAATTACAGAGATCTGCCAGGATTTAGGAAAGATGCCACGACGGATGAGTAGATTAAA
This sequence comes from Leptarthrus brevirostris, assembly GCA_964036015.1. NCBI lineage: Eukaryota > Metazoa > Arthropoda > Insecta > Diptera > Asilidae > Leptarthrus > Leptarthrus brevirostris. The sequence continues at coordinate 150,738,172 of OZ038372.1, forward strand.
AAAAATAACAGAGAACAGGGACAAGAGACGAACTGAAATTTTTTCAAAACCGAGAGATGCCGTCAGGACCAGCCGAGAAACTATCAGCTAGGTGGGAGATTCTTTTCAACACCCTCAATCCTCGTCAAAGACCAAATCCCTGGTCTTAAGGTATGTCGGCGAGAACCTCATCAAGTCAGTAAATTTTTAGAACATACATCACTGTTGTGACCCGTAAGAGGTTCTCTACTACACCTATCACAGAGACTTATCGAAGAAGAGTAACCATCAGTTTTACGTTTACAGTATACAAATCTCCCGAACCACCTAGGGTTGTCTCGCAAAGCCTAATTCAACCGAGCAATGTACATATTGCACGAGGACGCTGAAGCAGAAACAAATTGCTGATGGAAGCAAGAATAATTCAGATAATCTGCGTCACTCTCTGAGGAGTAGAACCGCCTCCAGGACTTATTGTTGAAATTCTTTGAATGCTTTATGGAGGTATCAAACCAAGATAAGTAGGGCCGCGAGTTGCAAGACTTAGTAACCGGAACGTAGTGAGCAAAGCAAATATCGATGATATCATAGAATAATTTAGTAGCATTGTCGACGTCAAACTTCCCAAGAAGACCACTCCAATCTCAAGTTGAGAGCCAATGGTTAAGCATAGAGGGGTCGTATTTTTTAAAGTTGTAACATAGATTGTTATAAGAGAAAATCGCAAATCAACAGAAGCTCAGGATGATGATCAGTCTTTGGAATCAGAGGCGCTGAGCAACGCCTCACCACAACACCACTAGGATCCATAGGTCAAGGAATCTGTCGTGATCGTTTCCAACTACACAGGTCTGTGCCAACCAAGAATACACGAAACTGTTGACGAAGGACGATTCACGTTGAGAAGCAGATGAAAAAAAAGATGGCAGTAGACTGTCCTCCGCATGAACCACCAGGTAGATTGAAGTCACTAAAAACCAAAGTTTATTATTTGGCCTCGACAAAATCACCAATGCAGCAAGCAGTTCTTTCGTAGATTTGAGGAGGTAAATGTGGAGCAAGAATATGTATATACGGTGATTACGTAGATATTTTTATTAGGCAACCTGAGAACAACGCACAGTATTTCTAGATCGTCAGAAACAGCAGCATTTCTCTTATAGGAACCAATTTGTTTCGGGAAAGAATAGAATTCACTTTAAAGTCTATGGCAACGACTTCATGACCCGACACCCATCCAATTGCCAATAAATACTTGGCCGAGTTCTATTTTTTCCTCGTTTTAATTTAATTACAATTTGAGTGTACGAAAACGAGGCGCTCTAAAACCCGTCGTTACTGCCAGCACTAAAAGAAACTATCGCGATACCCAGCATGACTCCAAGAAAAGCAATTTTGCTTGCATACTATGTCGCAGTGCAAACTCCCACAATCTAATTTTATCAATTCGTTGGTAATCAATTTTCCATTCAATTTAATTGTGTGAACGAATTTTAGCACTATCAAATGCTAGTAGTTTCCTGAAGATACAGAAATTCGCGTTAATTGCTTACTACCACCGTCCTCTTCCTTGTCTGACACTGCATTCTTAGGCTGGACGATTGCAATAAATCTAATGCTTGATTGCATCACTTAAGCGAATTAATTCCGAGTACTATGCAATTCGCCTCGCGGCATACGGCAATGTGCAAATCTGATCAGGTTCACGCGTTTCACCTCACAGCTTAGTTTCATTCACAAGTCGCCCAGGCAAGAAAACATGCAAAAGTGAAGAAATTGCCGCAAAGGCTTTTATAAGAAATCCACTATCGGTTGGCGGACAGAGCGATTTTTCAATGGAAATTGAATTCCCGTCAAAGGCTGAGATACACCTACGCATGCGCACCTTATATAATTGCGACAAGATTTATTTTGACAACCGATTGCGGCAGAGTAGTTGGCACAGCTAAACTGTGATACTTACGGTGATTAAGCCACGATTATTCTTGTGCTACAAGTTAAATCACAAAACGATATCGGGAGTTGGCAAAATCAAGCTCCCCTTTGGGTGCGCCCCATTGTTAGATTAAAAGTGATGTCACCTTCTTGTGTACTACTACTAACCACCTACTGCAATGTCAAGGGAAAGTGTTGGTAAAAGTGAATTGAAAGGAAATTTTTCCTTGGCAGTTGATTTCATTGCAAAAAAAAAATCGTCTTAAGTGCAACAATTGCTTCAATTAGCGCCGAAGTGACTCAATCCTCTTAAGCACAGTAGCTGGCGATTGAAATCTTTCCCGCCACTGTGCGTGACGGTCAGCCTTGACTGATATTTTGCTGATATGCGATTGTTTTCGTTCCAATTTTTCAAGTCACCCTGTACGTTGTTGGCTATTTTTTCGTTGCATTGTATTTCCGCATTTTGCAGATAAGACGCGAATGTATTTCGTCGTCTTACGACATTTTTCCAAAATCTTGACAACTTCTGCCCCAATTCGGGAGCGACTCTCACACGTGAAACTTGATAGCTTGCTCAGGTGCTTCCGTCTAGACTACTCAAGATTTGCCAGAAATGCTTTGATTTCCCGTTTTATGTGCTCAGCTGATGACAGGAAAACACTTCCTTTCCGTAGATTGACGATTTGATCATATTTTTTGCTGTCAATGGAACTCAAAATAGTTTTTTTTGGAATTTCCTTTAAAAATCCAAGAGTGGCACGTCGCGCGGTTTTCTTGAAAGAAGTGAAGACTTGGGTGCTGTTATCAATAACTTCTGGGTGGAGATCTCTTTATTATTTGTGTCCAAGAGAAATCTTCGTAAAAATAGAAAACTAATTTTAGAGGTCCTCTTCCAGTGCCCGAGGCTTGCCTCTTCCGCATCGTAAATTGTATTAACGGAACGGTGAAATCCATCTGGTCGTTTTCCTACAAAATGACCGAAGAAAATTGGAGAAATCTTGAAAAGTTTTCTACGAAATTTTTCATGATTGCAATTTCGCATCTGTTCGGGATTTTACCATTTGCATTTCCCGCTTCGATGATGTCTGAAAATTATTATTTGCATAATTGGCGCTGTCACTGGTTGACTGTCGATTACTCATAATTTCGTCGGCACTCATTAGCTAAAAATTAATGGACGGAGCATGTATGGTGGTGGCAAGTGTTTTATAGGCTTCTTATGGACAACGACGGATGGACAGTCTTTTTCCGTTCGTTTGTTAAGGCACAGACAATTTCCTAGAAAGTTTCTGATTAGTTCTGAAGTCAATTGTAAGGCTCTGATAGAGACTTAATTCTCTGTACATGGATGAGTCAGATCAAGTATGGGAGCAGATGTAGTGATGTCAATTTCGATTTTTGTTGTGTAATTAAATCGCAAGCTAGCGGCAATCATATGATGAATTTTAGTAGAGTTTTGTCGGAATTGCCATACAAGGAACTGAACAAATTCTTTGGTAACTAGTGTCAAATTAATTGTTATTTGCCAGCGTCAACACAATCTCTGATTTTTAGGACGAGTATCTGACCAACCATGAGAGGTCTTCTGGTTTGTGCGCCTACCTAGATAATTCAATTTCGACCTTCCATTAGGTCTGTTCCCTTACTTGCACTACTGATAACCAGAGTTTCCTAAATAACACTGACAGCGGGGTAACGTTCTGTCAAATCAACTTCCCCTCAGACACTTTTTGGTACTGAACATTTTTCCACTGTCGTTCAGGGCCATGTGTTTTGAATTGTCAGTTAACATTTTCCACATTTGGCACCGAAAAGCGCTCTACGTGTTCCAATATTTTAGTGCAGTGTTACCCCCACCAAGTAGCACTTGTTAACACTGAGTTTTCGGCACTACAAATAAGGAACCTACATATTAATGACTCAAACAGTCACAACCCCATAACTTTCAAAACCATTAAATGACGTCTATCTTAAGTCAAAAGTGCCAGTAAAGGTTAGGTTAGGGTAGGTTAAATTGGGTACATCAGGATAATTATAGAGATGAAAATGGCTTCCTCTTCTCATCCAGCAACTCCCACAAAAGTCGTTTGAGAACGCGCCAAGTCTGCTAGCATGCCTACCTATGAGGCAGTGATCGGTGATGACAGCGGCAACATCGCTAATAATATTTTGCTTAAGCGGCTATAGGTTGAAGATCGCCTAGATGTGCTGGATGGTTCGACAGGTGTGCTTAATTTGCCTTTCTCATTTCCATACTTTATGAATAACCATTTACTGTCCAGCTTGGATATTGTTAGCGGCTTGCATGTCATGAAACTATCACTATGCCTCGGTACCCATGCGAGGTGTACGTTAATATGCTCAACTACATCATTCAAAACTGCGCGACATTTCTAAGCAATTTTGAAGACTGACATTAGCTTGAAAAAACCTGCAATGATCTGAGAAAGGAAAAGACATTTTCAGGTCCAGGTGTTCCAGCTCCACCTACTTTACCTTCCTACTGAAAGCAGCCATCGGTATATAGATGCAACTAATTTCCTCCGAGAATTTTCCTTCCATTCATGTCTTGCATAAAGGAGTCAAACATGGCGTTGAAAGCAGGCTTGGATGTGGTGTAATGGTGGTTTTATCTTTTGGTGTACGTACATCCAGAATAGTTGAGTGTTCGTACTGAATTGAGCCTAATAGCGATTGAGCATGCGATATACTTGCCGAAGATATCCAGGTAGAGGAATAGTATTAAGAGCTTTAGATGGAGTTGATCTGAAGACACCTTAGATGAGTAGTGTTACCATCCTCAAAACTTTTTCTAGTGCCTTCACTTTTTCCAATGGAGGCCTCCAGACGATTCCCTCGCATGTAAATATAGGCCTGATTACGCTGACGCTTAATTCCTGACTCCATTTTTTGCCTATTGCCTTTTTGCACGAGTTTATATATAACGACGCCGTCGTGATCTAATGCTCTAAAGTTCAACAATGGTTAGCAATCGTCAAATGCAACAAGCTACAGTGGCAACCTGTAGGACCTGCCCTATAGGCGAGGTAAATCTGCTGCAGTTAGCGCCCACAGAGTGGAGCTAACTTCTAATATGCCGAATGGTGGCAAGAGTCACATAACCAAGAAATTAAGCTTTGGCAGAAGATTCAGGACTGTCTTTCCTATAAACAAGCAAATTGAGATAGCGGTGTCCCAATGCAAGAACCTAGAAGTCTCAAATAGTTCACAGATTAATTACAAATGGAACAGAATGTCGTTGCTGATGTCTTTGAACACAACTACTAGGGTTTCGATTGTATTGGGTAGTTGGCCTAGTGTTGTTCGCCTTTTGCCGAAATCCATGCCTTCGAAATTACACCCTTCTCAACGTCAATTAACGGCTAAAAATTACTGATGTAACTATCTGCTGTGATAGCCAAGCGTCCTCAAGGCTCTATCCTCGTGGTGCTTTTCCTAGAGACTTACTAAGAAGCGCTTCACCACCCTTAACCCATAATAGGGTTGCTACCAGGTCACTCGGGAATCTAGGGTAACGAGATTGCTGATGAACTAGCCAAGAAGGGTGCATCTTCTCAGATGGTCGTCGGCGAAAGCTGTGATAGAAATAGTGCTAGGAGTCAAAAACAGGAGAAATGTCCTCGGGCTTTCCCAGCCAATGCGATAGTTATACCCACTGCTTAACAATGATACTACCGCCTTAAGTAAAGCGGATTTTGGGGTGTTATCAGGCTATCTATCTGGCCCCTGTGGGATAAGGTATCATCTACCCGGATAGGTCTCTCTAGTGTAACGGAATGTCGGCTTTTTCTGGAAGATGATGAAACTACAATGCACATTATGTGCTTTTGCACGGCATTAGCATGGCTTAGAAGGATCTTTAGACTAGAGTTTCTGAGCCAGGCTGACATTAGATCCAGTCAGAGAGGCAGAGCGTATTTTGAAGTAGGGTTGCGGCAAAAAAGACCTCCATGGTCGACGTGATTATAATATGGGTAACCCTGCCTTATTGCCTACATTGCCTGAATCTTCCGAAAGAAAACCAGGCGAAACCCTATTTCGAGAACCCCTGCTCGTGAGTATAGATGTACTCTCCACAGAGTCATTCGCCGCTTTTTTATTCCTCGGGAAGCACTCATCTAAAAACGTTCTAAAAGAACGCACAAAATTTCGATCCCACCTAGAGTCCCGCGGGACCAGTCTACAGTGTAATTGCCGTTGGGAAACTACTCTCTGTATAAAGTCGCATGAAAAAAGGTGACGCTGACAATTATAACAGTTAAAAGAAACACCAACCTTAAGCATAAAGAACTCTGGCGAAATTTAAAACGCGCCGATGTATATGTAGCCGGTGAAGTTCCCTGTGATTTGAACCCAAACCGCCTCAATTCCCACTCTTTGTCAGTTGATGTTCCTTTTGAAGTCCATTTACAGATCGAATTCTACATAACGGCGGCATGGACATGGGTGTCGGTTCTCATGAGCGGGTCCTTAATATCTTGTCTGCAAAGTACGATGTTATTGGCCTTGACCATTTCCTCTCATTGGCAGGTACTTTCTGCACATCAGGAATACTTGTTTAACCCCACTTTTCCTAATACTTGAAAAACTGCTATGTAGTAGCTTGCAAACTGCTGCCTGCCAGTTCCCGAGAGAGCCAAAGTAACTATACTATTAATATTTAGTCATTCTTATCTAAGGTTCTAGAGAAACTCTTGTATTGGATGAAATCAAGTGACTTGCTGACAGCCTAGCAGTCAGGCTTCTGTCCTGCATGCAGCTATGAGACGGCAATATTTAAAGCCTCCACTGACATTAGAGCTGCATTACTGATGACAACTTCTGTGCTCCAGCTCTTTTTGATTTTTCGAAAGCTTTTGACTGTACCGACCACAAACTTGCTATTAATTACAAATTTAGTTCGTCCACTATTACGCTGGCGTTCATCACTGGTCGTCAACAGCAAATGAAAGTAGATGACAATTACTCGAGTAAATGCCAGTTATTTGCAGAGTTCCTCAAGATTCTGAGCTTGGTCCCATATTCTTCAGTCTCCTTATAAATGACCTTCCTCAAGTTGTTAAAGATTCACGGATTCACATGTATGATGATGACGTGCAGATATATTTAAGCAGACCTATTGGACCACTCGAAGATTTTATCCTACAGTTTAATACGTCGGCCTGAATGAAATAAATGAGTGATCTATGGACAATGGTTTATTGCTTAATTCTGCCAAATCGTAGTCCATTCCCATCTACAGTGGCACCATGGCAGGTATTGAAATCTCATGTATTTCTGAATGGCTTTATTCTTTCAGTCCTTAAAAAGATTACCAACTTAGGAATCGTGCTAAATTCCCAGATAATGCTAAGCTTGATTCTTGGTAAAGTGTATGCTGAATTAAGAAAGATGTGGCTATCGGTAAATATTCTGAGCACTAGAATTAGATTGAAGATGGTAAAGGCATTGATAATGTCTATTTCAATTTTAAGCTGTCAATTTACCCCACGTTTGATCGTTGGATTATTTTATTGTCCACTGACTATGAAAAGTAGTAAAATTCAAAACAAATACAGGAGACAGAATCGAGCCTTGCGGCACACCGATATTAATTTAATTTGGTTGTTGGTTGAAGTCAAAGGTAAGGTCTCCAGTTCAGGGATCTATGCCAAATCTGAAAATCTGAAAGAACAATACTCTATCGAAGTTAAGCGTTACGATACTTCATTTTACAAAGTTGTAATACTAGATAGTAACTTATGAAATCGTAAGGAATGCCATATAATCTACAATTATATACAATTATGTACTCGTCGAGTGGCGAGTCACAGTTCAAAGATCCTTAATATAACCGAATTTGCATAATTCGTCCATAGTTAAATAGGAAAGCATTTTATCAAGAAACAAACACAGTAATGAAACACAGGAACTTGTACGTGACCTTATGCATTAGGTAAGGAGATTTCAAGTGAATTTGTTGAGAAGAATTGTTAAGTTGAACTTTCCAGCCGAGCATATTTCAAATTCAAAATAAAGATTGTGATCAGTTAGTTATCTGTCATATTACGGATGCGAAATCCGCGTGAAATGCTATTTTTGAGAATAAGACAAGATGTTCAGTGTTCCTTTAGGGGATTTGTATTCTATTTTGTACACAACACAATACAATTTAACACATGTGTTTTTACAGTGAATGTCAGTGGTATTGATGCTATCAGCTGATCGCAAGTGTTCCAAACACTTTTGGGCACCGTTGTCTACTTTTCTGTCGTATATTGTCACGTTCGCTGTTCATGACAATGTCATAGGTGACACTTGCACTTGGCGTTGATACTACTCAATCACTGCACGCCGAGAATGATCTACCGCCTAACAACGAGAAATTGTCGAATGTGTTCAGTGAAGATGTCTACGTGACCTTTGATTGCATCGCCTATTTTCCATCTAACCACTCTCTCGCTCTCCAAACAAATGTAAAAACGCGCATTGTGAGGAATCCAAATTGAATTAAAAAATTTTCGTCTGTTTACAAATGAAAGTCTATTTTCGGTGTACAAATGTGGGAGGCGTTCAATCAGTTTTTCATGCCTAGGGCGGAATTCATTCAACTTGCAAACAAATTTTTTCCGTTTTTCTTATTTGTTTATATTCTCCTCTCAAACAATGTTGAAGGGTACCGGAACGCATCACTGAATAGTAGAAACATTCCCATAAACACATCAACCTGCGCGCGACTTCTGCATCATTCCAAAACCTCGTCATATAAGTCGACCGTGGAGGCTGAAACGAATGAAAATAAACATTCGGTTGAGGAGCGCCGACTATCCCAAAGGAACTCTAGACATTGGTGACGATAAAATTTCCCTGGTTTATTGCTGCAATGACTTGAGGGCGATAGATGTAAATTTTGTAAGTAAATCATAAAACTCAGGACGATAGGATAGCACACGACGAGCACGTATATATCATACCGTGACGAGTGTCTCCCTTTCAAGCATTCTATTTCTGGAATCCATCTGGATTTCGTCTGCCGAGGACAAAATCAAGCCATAATCCCCGTCATGCAGCCAGTGTATCCCATTCGTTTCTAATCTGTGCAAAATCTTTCGATTTGCAACGGAAGGCGCTGGTGTACTTATGCCAGTTCAAGACTTCCTTTCAATTCCCTTTTTGCTCTTGTTTGCGTCAGTCCACGCCATGAATTATGGCCAATTCTTGTAGTGAAAATGTTTTGACTTCTACGAAAGTTATTTGCCATCGAAACGGACGCAAATAGTCGACGCTGAGATTTTATGTCCCCATCTAGGACTGAAGGAGTTATATGCTCCTTCTACTGGTTGCTCGTAAATTTTTGAACTGTGCGCACAGACTACGATTTGTGTGATCGTATTACGCGACACGCAGCAAAAAGTTATGTCTAATTCATACAGTTGGCGCAAATTACTGAATGTTATCCCGTGAGATTGCCGAGATTTAATGGTCAATTTATGTGTGTTGCATGCGAAATGTGACTTATTGTGGAAAAAGTGTAACGCGAAGATAAATTTCTGTTGCACTTTTGTGCGGGTTATTTACGTCGAATTGAATTTAATTAATAGAAACGAATGGGAGTGAAAACAGAGAAAGGAGATTCGTGTCACATTTAGAGTCTGAGAAATTGATTTGCATTTGCCGGAATAGAATACATTTTTCAGCAAGATATCGTTTCATTTCACACACTAAAAAAAAATATATGAGCAAAATATGTAACGATAAAAATTAACTGCGTTCGCTGTAAACTTGTACAAACGAAAAACCCATGCATGTGAACGGAGCCAAACAAAGCCTCATTTGCAAGAGTGAAGTGGGTTATTGAGTCAAAAGGTAAAAACCTTTCCAAACAAAAACAACTTACTCGGCCAGTATAGGAAAAACTCATAATTACTCACACTTTGATGTCAGCTGTTCGCTGCTGTTGCGGGGTGATAAGACGTTAACTTAAGTTGGCATGAATCATGTCATGAGAGCTCCACCGATAAAGACGTCAGAAATCGTCTACGGAGCACATTCGCCCCTTTTTCTAATTATTTCTAAACTTGCTTCGCTTTGTCGGCCTGTTTTCAGCACTGAACCCCCCTCAGGTTGGTATTAAGGTCTTTCCATATTTTTTGCTGAAGCCTTAAGAAGGTCGAAGCCAACGCTAAGGGAATTTATTGTGGAATCTCAGGTGAAAACAAAATAGTACAAAATAAAATTTTTTTAGTAGGTTTGGACAGCACACATGCAACCAGTGGTGCCAAGGTAAAGGAAAGCCGAGGCTAAGGAAAAAACAAATTCTCGCCAGAAGTAAACGGGTTTCAATGGAGTCTTAATATGGCCAGCATTTGCGACTGAAATGGCACGTATTTCGACCCTCTGGGAGAATTTCCACGACGGATTGGTATTCTGCAGCCACCGGTTTCGTTAGCAGTGCACACCTTTAAGTACGTGCACGCGTTGTTTGTTATGTCAGACATCAGCGGGAATAGAATTAAAATTGCGAAAATATTTTTACAGAATTGCCAGAATCGCGGGTAATTGTGAAATGTTCTTTTTACTGAGCAAATGTAAAAATATGTTATCTTAAAAGAGTGGAAAACGAATATAATCAGGACCACCGTCCAAGTAATTGGTGTAGGAGATTCCTGTTGACATAACCTTGTTGCATTTTGAAAAAGGACTGTAAAGCAGGGTTCCGAATCGATACGAAATTTCGCTCCAAATATCGCTCCAAATCGCTCCGGATCGGATCGGTTCGATATCTGGATCGATTCAGCCTGGAGCGTTATAAAAATATCGAACCGCTCCGGAGCGGATCGTTATTTTCCAAATCTGTTATCGAACCGCTCCGGAGCGTATCGTTATTCTTTAAATCTGATATCGAACCGCTCCGGAGCGGATCGTTATTTTCCAAGTCTGTTATCGAACCGCTCCGGAGCGGATCGTTTTATTTTTAATTTCAATCGATCCGAACCGCTCCTGGAGCGATATTGAATCGATTCGGAGCGATTAGAATATCGCTCCACTGAATCAAAGGAATATGTTTGGTAATTATAAGAAAATAATCCTCACCTGCAACTTAATTACTAGGTGTTTTATACTAGGGGTGATGGGTAGGCTAGTGGATGGTTGGTGTGTGGGTGGGTGTTGGGATGTGGATGGTGAGTGGGTGAATGAAATGAAGAACTCTAGTAATTATAAACGTGCACTTCACCTGTAATTTAATTACAAGGGGTCTTGAACTTTGAGTGTTTTGTGAGTTAGTGAGACGGTTTTGGAATGAATGGGGGTAGTATGTGGGTGATGGGCTAGAGAGTAGGTGGTTGGTCATGAGCTGAAGAGTGGTGGTGGTGGTGAGTGGTGGGTGTGTGGCTTGGTTGGTTGTGGTTGGTGTGCTACCCATATTCACTCCTGGAGCGTTATTGAATCGATTTGGAGCGATAAGAATGTCGCTCCACTGAACCAAAGAAAGTAGTATGGTAATTTTTAGAAAGTGCTTCTCACCTGCAACTTAATTACAAGGTATCTTGCACTGTGAGAGCTTTTAGAGTTTATTATTATTTATTTGGCCGTTTTTCATTCTAATCTGCGTGTTAAAAATTTCAACCAACACTTCACGGCTTTTCATTATTCTAAGAATTTTAAGTGAAGGGTTTCCTTTTTCTTTTTAATTTTTAATTGATGAACCCAATGGAGTCTGTCTGATGCTAAACTATTTGAATTATTTAGCCAAATCAGGGAGCTGACTACAGAAGTTGAGTAAACTTCGCTTGCTTCAAATGTGCATAGGAATCCAAAGTAATAAAACAGAAAAATCAAATGTAGGTTGATTCCCAGTTTCTGAGAATACAATTTTATGAGGGTAAAGTAGGCCTTTGTGTTTTTCAGAGTAATATAATTTTTGAACATGCTTTTGTATGAATAAAAAACCTTTATACTCGGAAAAAAACGCGAGCGAAATTTGTTCGACTTCTTTAAGTCGGCCAAAGGCGCGGCACAACGCACAGCGATATGCAAACAGAAACTTCAATTGTCCAAAATAAACATCAATTGTTTCAATTAAACCAAATATTCAAGACCGTAAATTTAAACATATCTTTAATGATCCCATGCACTTGGTGTTTTCCACATTATAATGATTATCACTCTTAGACTGATAGTAGGACATAATTTCGTCGCACTTAATATATGCCTCTCTTTTATTTATTCCGCTGTTCTCTCATAATTCAGGTTAACTACAGCAATTTATCTAATTCGAAAGTTTTTAAGGTATTTATATATATATCAAATCTTGCTTATTTGATTATATTACTTTAAGTTTCATGAGGGAAAGTTAGATTAGGAAGTTACCTTTGCGGATATTTGGGCCGCATGCAGCCTTTCCTCCTTTCCCTCATCACTGCCGTCTCATTGCCCTCCCTTTACTCTTCTCCAACATCTAATTACCCTAACACCCGCTGCCCCCTTGCTACTAATAGCCCCACACCCCGCCACTTGCTCCTACCCAGCACCTATTCACCACAACTCTATAAACCCTATATATAGGTCAGTACAAGACACCTTGTAATTAAATGTCAGGTGAGGTACACTTTTTGAAAATTACCAGTCATATTCCAGAATAAACGCCTTACCCATCATCTCTCACAACCCACCAATCAACCACACACCCTACTACTCACTCCTACCCAGCACCCATTTACCCAAACTCTAAAAGCCCTCTCAGTACAAGGCACCTTGTAATTAAGGTGTAGATGTGGTACACTTTATAAAAATTCCTAGATATATTCCTTTGATTCAGTGGAGCGATATTCTAATCGCTCCGAATCGATTCAATATCGCTCCAGGAGCGGTTCGGATCGATTGAAATTAAAAATAATAACGATCCGCTCCGGAGCGGTTCGATAACAGACTTGGAAAATAACGATCCGCTCCGGAGCGGTTCGATATCAGACTTGGAAAATAACGATCCGCTCCGGAGCGGTTCGATATCAGACTTGGAAAATAACGATCCGCTCCGGAGTGGTTCGATATCAGATTTGGAAAATAACGATCCGCTCCGGAGCGGTTCGATATTTTCATAACGCTCCAGGTCGAATCGATACGTGGAGCGGAGCGATATTTTGTATCGATTCGGAACCCTGCTGTAAAGACACGTCATGAATTTGAAAGTGCTCGCCAATTTAAACCAGTTTAACCCTTTCCGTGTGAAAATCCCTGAAACATGTCCTCTATAAATTAAAGACAGAGCACTGGTTTTTAAGCCCCAGCAAGTATTATGCATCTAGGTCTCTCATTGGTCAAATATGGGGCTTTAAGAAACCTCTGCACTAAGCCCATTAAAAAATTTCTTCTCATTAGACATCGACCGGTCTGTAGCCCTTGGATGGTAACAACAAAGGCAATTGCAAATTAAGTGTCAGTCATGTTGACAAGCATCTATGAAGAGGAACACTCTAGAAAAGATTTAAAGCTTTTCCGATATGATACGATCATACACAATAAGGGAACAGAGTTCTCAAGAATTCTCAGTGTTCTCAAGAATTCTCAGTGTCCAAACGATTAGCTGGTACCACTGGTAATGCTCCTCCAGTAAAATCAATCTATGCTTTCTGTTTACAAAAATTTGGATGGATCACTTTTGGTGGCTTTTTCTATGCTTGAAAAGTCGACTGGATAAAGAGCAAACAGATACTATGTGTATTGACACAGGGAAATGACTCTCGAGTACACCAGCGTAATCAGTCTAATGCTTAATTTTCGCTTGAGTTTTTTTGCACACGGCTAAATAATACCAGAGTTTGACGTTTCTTACAAGATAGAGATGTTTTCAACCGAAGTCTTGTAAGCCGCGGCTTCAATTTTAGCTTTGACATTTCTTGCAAGTCACACTTGTTTTTATCTATGTAAATGAGTACTTAGTTAATTTTTTTAATAATAACAGTACGCGGAAAAAATATCTAAAATAGTAAAAAACTCTGCAACACAATCAGTGTTAATCGCTTACACCATAAACACAAGAGTTGAGATTAAACGCGTTCGGCTTCAAACAAAGAAAAACAAGTTCTAAGCCGCGGCTTAGTTTATTGAGCTGTCAGCAGATTAGTAAGAATAAGACGCGGCTTAAAATACTTAAGTGAAAATATAAAACGGTTCGACGCTGCCTGTGATTGGTTCAATGTTCTGAATGAGCGTGACATTGATAAGGTAGTGAAATCTTTTTATGATATTTTGTCAATATGTTTTGCAGACTGTTCCAATTTTTAAATCTAATAATTCGCTGTTTTTTCAGCCCTGGCTCAATAGGTGTACGAAACACTTTAAAAACTTGAAAAGGCTTGGAAGAGGTTTTGTTCCTCAAGGAGCGATTCTGATTACTTGGTTTCTTCCACTCTGTGCCATCAATAAGACAGAAATTGTCTCTAAAGTCTCTTAAGGCTTCTCATATTGACTTCTTAGATAGAACTAAGCTAACTTTACGTGCTGAGCCTTAGCAATTCTGGAATTTTGTAAATTCTAGGCGATTGCGATGGATACCCCTCTACGTTGTGCCTTGACGACCGTGAAACCCATGATCCTCTTATGATTGCCATTTTCTTTGGTGACTTCCTTAAGAATTCGTTTTTGGATTACAATTCTGATACTAGTTTTAAGGATTTTACTCATTTGACGAAGCTTCCGCCCACTTCCCTTCAATCCAAAGACTTAGTATTTGACGAAGCTACCGTCTTGAAATATATCTCGAATTTGGCTAATAGTCTCTCGTCTGGTCCTGACCGGCATTCCTGCTTATTGCTTGAAAAATTGTCTCTGGCTCCTATTTTCTGTCATTTGTTTGATTTGTCTATTTGTACAGGTGTGTTTCCTAAACCTTAGAAATTATCTTTGATTATCCCTCTTTATAATAAAGCAACCAAAGCGATATCTCTAACTACCACTACTACTATTAACTTGTTCGAGTTTTCCAATTTCTGTATTCCTGTCTTTGAACGAGGCTTCTCTATTGCACTTTCTTCAGACCTATCCTGGAGTATGCCAGTCCGGACTGGGATCCCTATTTCGCCGTGCACATAAACCGAATTGAGTCAGTCCAGCAAAGATTCCTTAGGTTTGCTCTTCGCTCTTCCCAGACGCCACCTTACCTACCTCCCCCCCCCCTCCCATATCCTGCCAGACTAAGTCTGATTTCCCTAAACACGCTTGAAAAGAGACGCAGTCTCCAAAATTGTTTTTTTATATGATTTGTTGCAGGGGTCGATCAACTCTGGCAAATTACTTAATGACGTGAGCATTTCCGTCCCGGTCCGGACCTTGAGGAACCATGACTTACTCCATGTGCTACACCACCGAACCGTACACCGTCTGCGAGGTGTAATTAATTCCTCCGAATTGTTTGGGGCTTTGAATTTGTCGGCTCCGTCTCGCCCCTTGAGGGCTCAGAACTTTTTCCATATCCCTCACCATCGCAACAACTATGGAATGAACGAGCCTATAACTTCAATGTCTCGCTTATTTAATAGTTGTTTTGATCGTACTGAATTTCATTTCTCCAAGACGCAGTTCAGGGATCGGCTTGAATGGAGTGAATTGTTTTTCTCTTTATTTTCTTTGTGTGCTCTTTTTTTCTGTGGTTATTTGATTTTATTGTATTTATTTATATTTAGTTAATTTTAAATTTTTTGTATTATTTTCTATTAGAGGTGGGAAAAACGGATCTTTTGAGCGAACCGGCTCTTCGGATCAGCTTCTTTTAAAAGATCCGGCTCCAAGAGAGTGTTGCTTTCACTTCAGTTGTAGTTCTTAGAACTTTTAGTTTCAGGTTCTTCTGTTTTTTCATGTATTCCTCTTTCGTTTATTCTTTTCTTATGAGCTCATTCCCATTAGTCAATAAGAAGAATCAAATCAAACGGAAGCAAATGTTGGGAAATGACTGTTCGGGATCCGTCACGGGACAAAACTGAGACCCGGTTCACTTAACTCACTTTTGAGAGCCGATTCAGATCTGAGTTACCCATCTCTATTTTCTATAGTATGTTGCTTTTTGCTTTTATTTTTTTTAAGCTGTACCTTGGTTGGTTGGTCTGAAAGAGGGGGAAAATGTGTCTTCCTTGCGCTGAGGTTATTAGTGGCTCGTTTTACGCCCCCTGCTCGGTAGCGTACCCTAAAGTCCACTGTCGAGCCAACTGATCCCCGTAACGAATTGGATAATTCGATTATACCCTGATTACTTAACTTCTGCTAAATCTTCGCAGTAATATGTTAATAAGATCCTAGACACAGCCCCCCCCCCTCCCCCCTTGGAACACCAACCAACCAACCAAATGTTCCTGATGAAATCTTGGAGAGGGCGTGTTGTAACACCTCAGCCAGTGTATTGGGGTGCTTACCTGAACATATCAGGACAATATCATCGGCGTAGGCGATAACCTTGTGACCGGACAACTCCAGGTCTGTGAGTAACTCATTCAGAGTTAAGTTCCATAAGAGTGGTGAAAGGATTCCTCCCTGAGGAGTACCTCTAGTTACCAATCTTTGGATATTGGATCCTCCTAAGCTGGAGATTATGACCCTGCTTTTTAGCATGAGGTCAATAAGTTTGATGAGAGGATCGTCGATTTCAAGCCTCCTCAAGGATGCCATTATCGCCTCTGTTCTAATATTGTTAAAAGCACCCTCAATATCAAGAAAGGTTGCAAGTGAATATTCTTTCTGTAGTAGCGAATGCTCTACTACTACTTTAGGGATAAAGACCACCTTTACCTTCGTCCATGAGGATCGAATATAGGTGAGGTTAAGGCAAGCCTCATAGATGACCATTAGTCACGGAATAAGTATCTCAGAAGCTAGTTGTAGTTCAGCTGGGATGATATTTTCTAATCCCGGTGATTTATAGGGCTTGAAACGTCGTATCGCCCATTTCAGTTTTCTCCCATCAAGTATCTTGTGAACCAGTTCATGGTCGCTTGGAGTATCGGCAACTCAACACTCAACAACTCAAGCTGTACCTTACTTTACTTGATTTTTCTATTTTTCTTGTTATTAATTAATCTCTTTAATTCTGTAGCTTGTTTCTGAATTTTCATTTAACGTTATATTTATGGTTGTTTGATTTATTTTATTTGTAGTAGTCAGCATTTGGCGAATTTGTAAATAAATAAGTAAATAAGTGCATTTGCCCAATTCTCCTGAATATGGAAACCCATTTAAATCTTCAATAGAACTCGAATTAAAACGTAAGGCCAAAAATATAGATTCATCATTAACCTAAGCCTAATCGTTTTAGAAATTACTATCGATATCATCTCCATTAATATTCCAATCGTGACATTTTCAAACCCCAAATTAAAGCAGAAATAACAATAACACAGAAAAACTACCAATCTGGCAACTCTAAATCGCCCCGAGACCATATTTCCCACACATATGACACTAAAAACTTTTGAAGGCATTTAAAAAAGATTAAAAGAGACAAAACAAAAAACAACGAAAAAAAAAGCACAAAATCCATTTATACATTTGCGATCGAGAAAAAGGGACCAACTATAGTCGCACAACAGATTGGGCAGCAAGAAACAAGAAAAAGACGACACCAGGTTACATTTTACACAAATCCACTTAAAACCGTCCGTCGAACAGGGGAACAGGTGTACACTGTTAAAAACTCTCCCCCATTCAACCGTCATTTCGGTCGAATCTAAGTTTGTTGCTCGCCACAATATTCCTCCTTGTGAGATTATAAAGATTGCACAACGCTTACACAATTTATTTATGTACTTCAGATAAACAGAAGATAATTTCCGCCAGTTTGATTGTACCTTTCTGTTATCAAATCGAATAATTATCGCAATCAAACACACACTCGGAGAGACACGAAATTTCTTCGGAATTTTGCAAGTTTTTTCTTCACTCACGTTTCAATCCAATACACTTTCACACCCGAGACTAGACCCCTTCGATCAATGACTGACAATGCCACCGATCGATTTCTTGACGTTGAAACTTTTTCGTATTTCTTTAATTTACCGCACTTTTCACAATTTCTTTTAATTTCAATTAAAAACTGAGATCTTACTGTAAATTCACTGACTGCACAAAAGAATTCCTGGACACTTTTTTATCAACAAAAATCGAAAAAGAAAACAGCAGACAACTCACGCGACCATTTCGTAGCACAAACTATCCGTCGACTGCGCGAGGTGAAAGAATTCCACCGTTTGAGGTTGCGAGAACTCCTCTAGTTTTGAGCTTGAGGTTGAGGTCTTTCTTGGGTTGCCTCTTGCTTGGCTGAACTAAACCCGACCGCCGCGGCAGGAATTCCGTTGAAAGAAACTAACTGACAAGCAAACGAAATACAAGAAGACGAGGACGGCTCTCTACGGCAAACAACGCAGTTTACATTCGCTTTTGCTGCGATTTTGTGCCGTCGATTAAGTAGAATTGCATCTTTACACGAAAGTGCCGTGCCGTGCCGCCGACCACTAGGTAAGGGAAATCAAAGAAAATTCTCAAGTTAGAGAGAAACTTTTTACGGTAAAATAACGAAAAGCTTTAGAATGTGTCTGTACGGTACACGGGGGCGGATTACACGGCGCGGCGTTCTTGAAATCGAAATTGCCGGCTGCCGGGATGCGTCGCACATTTACAAGGAAATAAGCGCGTTATGGCTAGCGAAGCCGAAAGCCGGCTTGTTGTTGGTATTGTAATCTGTAATGTCATCGACGACGCCGCCGGCATCATGTCAAAGTTGAAATCGAAAGCTTTTGCTTGAATTCCTGAAATTTAAGATTTTTGAAAATTGCCAAAATGAAGTCGAAAATGAATTTCACATGAAAGATTAAAGATATTACATATTAAAAAGCAATTTAACAGTACAGCGAACGCGAAAATTCCCTTGGTAAGTATGAAGTGCACTTTTATTGTGCGTGAAACCTTGTAAATTTCGCTGTCTGACGTTTGTAGCGTTTTTAAGGTGTCATCGAAAGTAAATTTAACTTATTTCGATTTATTTTACAGTTCCTAGGTACGTCAAGAAATTATTTATACCTCCCTAAGTCCACCAGCACCAGTCTGCGACTAATGCTTAAAAAAATCGAAAAATATGATATAAATGTTACACCCATAGCTTTTCTTTTACTTTATACTAGGTACACACCATGTTAGTTTCACTTATCCGAGGTTAATGGTATTCGAGAAAATGGAAGTTCAGACGGTGATGCTCATTTTATATAGAATTAATCCTTCTAACTCAGAGGTCGCAGAAGCCTAGAATAAATTGATCTATTCGCCAGAATATAACAATATATTGAAGCGACTGAGGCTCCCACCCCAACAATAGTAATCAAAAACCTAAAACACGCCCATACACAAAAATCAGCAATGCACCAGACAACAGAGATCGTTCCAGCAAATCCTTAGTAAGTCAGGTCGGTTTCTTGAGGATGGACGGATGAGTTGAAGCCTTCTAGGATACGGCGATCCTCATTTGGACATTCTCAAGTGTTAGTTATACCTCCAAGCGGTAGCAACCGGGCAATGCATCCTAGAACGTAGCCAAGTAACTAATGCGGGAGGAGATAGCCTCTTGAAAAATCCCCCTAACTCCAAGGTTGTAGTAGGCCATGCTAAGAGAGTCTGCAGTCGTGTCCCCCTATAGATATATCTGCAGGACTCAGGGGTAATTGAGTCGCGAATAGCTCTGCTGAGGCACTTCTTTAGGAGTGTAGGTGGAGGGTATGGTGGACCCTAACAAGTTGGCTATACCCACAATACAACAGAAGCAGCTTTTGGAAAATTACCTTTTGAAGATTCTGCGGCGGCTATGGAGGCTGGCTTCCGCCCGCTGAAAGTGCTGTAGCAGTCCTAGAAGAAAGTGCCATTGGCAAAATAATAACTAGACTCCAGTAAGGGAAACTGGAAGGGGAGGGAAAGGTATCCGATTCTATGTCTGTTTCGGGTAATCCAAGAAAAAAAAACATATTCGCGGCGCTACACATGCCATTTATAGACTCATGCATACCATAGTTATACTGAGAGTGAACAAAATGCCGTAAAGGCAATCTCCTTAAGCTAAACGGCCTATAAGAAACCATACCTGCGAGACTGCAAGAATTTATTTTTGAGTTCAAAAGCTGGTGAATCAAGACTAAGTCAGCAACTCTACCTCGTTCTACCAACGAGTGCTTATTAAGCAACCGGAGGCGATCCACATAACGAGGAACCCTGAGTGGATCATTCCACGGAAGCCCTCTTAGTGCGAACCTAACAAAGTTCCTCTGCACCGACTCAATACGTCTAGAATGAACACCATAGCAGGGAGACCAAACCTGAGATGCATAGTCGAGAATTGGCCTGAACAAAGAAAAGGATACTCATCCATGAAATTAAAAATGAAACCAAGGTACGATATCGCCAGACACACAAAGACGTTTTGGGGAACTCTCAATGCACAGGAATCTGAAAAGATCATTAAGCTTAACAAAGCCAAACTGAAACTTCTTGTTGGCCTTGTGGCAGGACTTGCAAGACTAAGGGCGCATGCCATAAAAATGGGAAGGGCGAACACTAGTTTATGCAGGGGATGTGGGTAAAAAGACGAGACCGAACCTTACCAGAACCGAAACCTTAGCAGAAGTTATAAGTTAGAATTATCCAATTCGATACGGGGATCAGTTGGCTCGACAGTGGGCTTTATGTTACGCTGGGGGGCGTGCAACGACCCACTAAAGGCCTCAGTGCACGGAAGATACACATCTTTCCCCCCTCGCAAACCAACCAACCAACCAAAGAAAAGATTAAATGAATTAAGGTCTTCCGATCAAAAAAACTCCCTTGACCACCGCTTAACATAACCAAGAACTGAATTACTCTTAGAAACAATATAATTAATGTACAGAGTGAAATCGAGTTTTCGTTCAAGCTTCAGACCAAGGTCAATAACGGACTGCACGCGACCGATATTAGTTTCCGCAAAAAATATAATCTAAGACAAACTGATTTTGGTTTCTAGAGAATGACACAACTTCACATTTACCCAAGTTAAGCTGCAGGTCATTAGATCCACACCAGTTCTTGAAGATATTTAAATCATACTGAATGCAGGAAGAATCATAGCTGTTTTTCTAACATATGAGAAAATCTTCATATCGACTGCGTAGATTGGAGTGCTTAATCAGAGGGACAATGTCGTCAATGGCAAGAATAAACAACAGCGGTCCCAGATGGCTACCCTGCGGTACGCCAGATGAAGCCCTAACGACTCTAGATAAAGTATTACGGAAAGATACTCGGTATGTCCTGTCTTTTAAGTAAGAGCAGATCCAGTAGAGCAATAAAGGCGGAAAACCAAACTTTTCAAGTTTAAGCATAAACACAAAGTGAGGAAGTTTATCAAATGCCTTGCTAAAGTCGGTGTTGTAGACGCAGTCGGTCTGGAGACCTTGTTGGAAGGCAGATTTTATGTGGGATGTAAATTCAAGCAGGTTAGTTGTCGTCGATCTACCAGGCAGAAAGCAATTTTAATAAGATTAGATTAACCCCTTACACTGCACAACAAGCTGTGAATATATAACAAATTCGAACAACTTGAGTAAGTAGGAAAGTTCTTCCATAACGTAGGAAATTTATCCGCCTGAAGAGATTTGTTGAAGATAAGTTCGAGATCATAAATCCCATCATAAAACACGGAAACGCAATCGTCAATATCGCTATCATAAAAAATAGATGGGAAATCGATTTAGAGGATCCTGTTTGAAATATCAGAGGTGTCCGCACTTTTAAAATCAAGAATGTACTCATCTACGTTGGTTCAGCAATATTAGAACCATCATAGTAAAAAGAGATGAAAATGGGCGGATGTAAAATGTCGATAGCGGATAAGTTTCGAGAAGTCGGTTCGATTATAGTGTTACTCGAATCAAAAGAAAAGAAAACATCTGTCTTCCCATAGAGTTCTTTAGATCACTCATTTGGTGTAAACCAGAGGAGGAGATGGCGTCAAGAAAATGGGAGTAAGACAATTTAAGGGAAAGCAGTCATCGTCATCAGCGTTGAATGCCCATTGAACGCTGGGTAGGTGGTGTGAACTTAAATCTATGTACAAAAGAGAAAAAATCGTAACTAAGCTAACCGATAAATTGCCTTTTTATTATGCCCTTCGACAAGTGAAAGTCCATATGATCATATACTGAATTGAAAATGCGGGACATAGATGTAACTGGCTCATTATGTCCATAGTTAGTACGGTGGTGCGATATATGGAGGAAGTCATGCCTCCTCAAGGAGCGTTGCGGAACAGATATGTTAAAACATGTTAGCAATTCGGGAGAATTAAAGGCCCCCTGCAGACATTCGAGCGCAAAAACAGCCCTGGCATTATTTCGTCTGGTTTCCAGGGAGTCCAAAGATATCAATTTAAGTCTATCAGCGTAAGGAGGCAGAATACGGTCATTATTTCATGGAAGGTTACGAAGAGCAAACCTCAAAAACCTTCGTTGGAGGGACTTAATACGTTTAACAATGGACCCCATAAAAAGGAGACCACACTGGGCTACCATACTCAAGAATAGGCCTAACAAATGTACAATAAAGGATTCGAGTGATAAAAGGGTCATTAAACTCCATCTCTTTATAAATTCCAAAGTAGCGTATCAATGTAGTTGTCGAAAGAAAATCGAGAATTAAGCAAGACCCCCAAGTCTTTGAATTTGTCAAGTCTATTAAAAGAGTCTCCATACTCCATGTATGTAACTAAACATCAGAGGATTTCTTTTACGAGAAAAGGACATGACAGTGTATTTGGACACGTTTAAAGGAAAGCAGTTGATGGAACACCAATTGCAAAGGCGTCATTCGAAATAGAACGAAATAGCTTTTATTGCTTTTTATGGCATAAAAAAAATTCTCGAATGTGATGGAATTAGGGGTGTAAATAATGAACAATAAAGGCCCAAGGTGACTACCTTGTGGCACCCCAGAAGTGATGCGGATCGGAACCGACAGAGAATTCCACGACACAAAACACATTGGGAGCGGTCGGACAAATACGAGCATAGCCAATGAATAAAACCAGGAGGAAAACCAAGAATCGCCAACTTATGAAGGAGAATTTTATGATTGATTCGATCAAAAGCTTTACTGAAGTCGGTGAAGATACATCATCTTAGATGATGAAATATCGACTCCTTTTGTAAATGGTAGGCCTAGCAGAAAATGGTTTGATCTTTTCATGAAAAGACATCCGGAATTAGTTCATCGTGTTCCGGAGAACCTAACCAAGGGAAGGGCAGTTGTGACGTAAGGAATGATCCGCAATTGGTTTCATAATTTGCAAAGCTACCTTAAAGAGATAAATAGCGAGCATATAATGAAAGACCCTAGCCCAATATTAAATGGTAATGAAATCGGATTCAGCCTGTGTCCAAAAACTGGGACGGTGCTGGGGCCAAAGGATATCGCAATGTATACCAAGTTGTAACGAGTAGCGAAAAGGATACAACAACCGCTAGCGGAGAAGTTGTGACACCTTTCGTAGTTTTTCCATATTTGCGTCCATCCTAAGAAGTAGCACGTACGCTTCCCTCTTTGTACCTTGGACGTTCGGAAAATTTCCGTCTTAACCAGGGTGAAATGCAACTACTCTTCCAAATATCCATTGCATGGTGGTAGGCGATCTTCTCGGCTGATAGAATCTATCTTCAAATAAGGATAAGGCAATCTCCGTTTGATTTGAACTTTAAGGTTATTGAGGTAACCGACAGATCATTTTCGCCAGAAGATTTCGTTCATGGGTTGGAGTACTTGCCATCTAGAAAGGAGAGTTTAATAGGTGTTACTTTTTTTATGATGTAGCCAAAATCCAGGGGACAACCCTATGATACGTTAACATGGCTTTGACCGGAAGGGAATTCGGGTAAGGAGAATAATGGAGAATGAGTATCTTAGTTTTTTTTTGTATTGCTGCGAGCTAGACAGCAGCGAAGAGACTGAGTGGATTTTTTAATTGTAAAAACTTAAGGGAAGCCCGAGGCTCGAACTGTGGAACCATGGCGTGATAATCATGCCAATCATCCATCGATCCTACTCCATATCCAGGTTGTTAGTGGAGCAGGTCCGACTACAAAATGGCCATGGGTTACTATTTCTGGGTATGTTGCGCCCGAACTTATATGGGCCGTGGTCTGGAGTTTAAACCTGATTCAACAAGGTTCAATAAAGAACATAACTCCTCAAAAGCAAGAGTAGAGTTGCCTAGGATCCGCTTTAGATTTGACGTCAGCTCCCCATAATATACCGAAGTTAGGGGCATTTGGAAGACCCATGGCTGTTTCCTGTTGACAACAGATCAGCAACAACAGGGAGTTGCAGAGTAATATCGGTGGTTCGGAATTCACCTTAAAAATTGTAGATCCACTTGCAGTCGCCAATTATTAGATCAATTAGACAACAATATTGCAAGAATGATGTTGTTTGTTGCCTGCAGTTAGATTGGACTAGTGTACTCTTTCAGCTGCACGGAGAGTTTTTATTGATCGATCGAAAACGGATACGAGCTGAAGAGTTTGTTGCGTTGACTTTGTCCTTCCTGAAATAGTGATAAGATACTCTATGGAGAAGCTTATCTGCTGAAATGACCAATCCAGAATAAAAGAGCAGTTTCCAACTCTCATGCGGGTAGACGCGAAAATTTCCTTTGTTGAAGTCCCGATCTCAGATAAGATATATGTAAAACGTCGACAAAGAACAGTGAAGCGAAATAAACGGCGAAGACTAGGAGATCTATCAAGTAGCTCCCATGTTGAGTTTTCTTCCAAAGTCATGATATGATCAGAAATGTTGAGTCTCTTATCTAAAGGTGTTAAGTTTTCATGAGGCCACACGGTGGATGGTAGTTTTAGCCACGTGAGTCCTAGTGCCGAGACCCGGAACCGCTGTTTTTTGTTTTGCAAAATACAAACAACAAAGAAAACCACAACAAGAGTCAACACAAAATAAATTTTAATTTCAATTCAATTACTTGGAACTCACAACAACAAAAGTACGGAGTGCTTAAGAATAAATTAAAGCCGCAGAATCACACCAACATGAAGTCAAAAAACAAAGTCAATCGTTACGAACGCGATCTGAAATTGAATTAGTTAAACAAAAATTAGGAACATGTAAACGCTGCTACTTTGATACCGTCAATTGGTTATATTTCTTGTTTGTGTATTCTTGTCTAATTGAGTACTATTTCGTCGTTAGCTAGTACCTCATGTGTGCCACAAAGCAGCCATCTTGGGCCACTGTTTTTCATGATTTACATCAATGACGCATGCACTATTTCGACAAGCTTAAGAGTTCTTTAGTGTGCCGTTGATACCAAAACTTTGTGTATTGTTTCTGATGAAAGTGCTTGCACACTTTTAAAAGCGCCTTTCAAAAAAAGTGATCTTATAACTATCTTTCTTCAAACACAAGCAGGCCACTCCCTATTTCATTTTCTAACATCACATGCGGACTAGAAGACAGATCGGTGATATTTTAGGGGCAGTAGGAAATATTTCACAGAGGTGTTATGTCCACTGAAATGTCCTTTATACGGATAGATATGCCAAGACTACGCAGATAACTTGGTATTATCATCACTGGCATATGCAGCAAATTAGACTGCTCGTAATACTGTACATAACTGGAGGGCCTTCAAGTCAAACCTGATTCTCAAATAGGTTTAAATATCTAGGCGTTCTTCTGGTTCGAAGACTCAGTTTAAAGGAGTCACATAAAAGACCGCTTGTCTGTCATTGCGAGGTCCTTTCTCAATCATATCAGGCTTACACAACTTCAAGGTAGCCCACAAAGCCTAAGGAAGGTACTGGGTCAGACGCAACTATGGATCATCTCACAAAAATTCTTTCTGATCGAGGCATCGAAAAGATACTTGTGAAAAACTTCAAATTCACCTGGAAGCTTAATTTGATTATATTTCCTTTCCTTTGTGAAGCAAAAACCTCGGTAGAAATATAGAAAAAAAAACGATTTCAGCGACATTCACTTTTCACACAAAAAACAACAAAAATTCGCCCCGAATAAAAACTTTTGCCAGTGACTGTAGTAATTTTTCGTGTCATCTCGCAAAGATCATTAACCGAAACTCCGGTAGGAAGTAAAATACTTTCCAAGACTTAGTCAATCATTTCCTTTTGCAACTTTAATCAATCATGTGCCACTTGAAATTCGCCCAGGGCGTTGAACTGTTGATAGTGACCCAGAAACCTAATCCCGGACCATTGTGTAGCCATAGAGATCGTAGACAAAATTAACGGCGTCAATACACCTCAAAGCAATCCGGCATTCTGTCAATAACCGCAAGTCAGCATCATCGAAGCAAAAAAAAATTGCCAAAAATTAGAAGAAAAAAAACTCTTCTCTCCTCGAACTGCTGAAAGCTTTCACACTTGAACTAATTATAAATTTGAGATTTTCAGATAACATAAAGTTTTTGGATGCTTTTCCGGGGGAAGCTCGGGGATGAGATAGAAGACATTCCCATGCAAATCACGGCCATTAACTTATGCGATCGCCAACGCAATTTTGAATTGCTTGAGTCGCCACTTAAACATTTTTCTTGGCAGTCAATGAAGTTTTAATGGAAAATCGAGAAAAGCGGTAAGTGGATCGCGCATGACAGTAACAAATAGAAATTTGCGTAAACGTCAAGACGGCAATCGTGCGCTTCTATTCCCGATCGTCTTGGGGAAAGAATTCTTGGCGCCTGGCCGCATTCGATTATAGCATTTTGGCGGCAACCTATCGAGACCCAGAAGAGCACTGTGATCTGTTCCGGGGTTTAGTTCGCTTGAGAATATTTTGCTAATCTTTTTACGAAAAGGTGAAAATTTATCATCAAAATATTTAAAATTCAAATTAGACACTAAATTTGGTGAATAACGGGCAGCAGTGGTATTCAAAAGAGTAAATTTATGGACCGATATTAATGCCCACAATAAATGTTTGCATAAATTATTTAACGTGCAAAGATAACTCACCTATTTTTGGTCAAGAGGGTAAATTAATAACGTTGAGTATGACCTTACCTGAAAAAATAAAAGAAATAAGAAATTAATTGATTTTTTCCTATAAGAACAAATTTATGCAATTTTTGTATTTAAATAAAGTTATCTGCGCAAAACGTTTGATATAATTAAGAGTCACACAAAATCGACCAGGTAATTTAAACAAAATTTATTAAGATGGCCCACAAAGCCTCCCCTCTCTCCTTCACCCCCCAGCACCATTGATGTCACCGTAACGTTTTATCGTTCACGTAGACCTTAAAACTGCTGTTACATTAGCCGGGTTGTCCCAAACCTACTGAGTATCATGAATATTAGAAAATTAGGGCCGGGCACGTATGAACGTTGTTTATGTGTCGACGGTTCCGAACTTGAACAATTTTAGACACCTGCCAGCTTTTTTGTTTTGCCTCAAGTAGGTCGATACGGGACACGGGCCAAAGCCCATGTGTTTTCTCATATAGATCCCAAAACTCCCTTTCCCTCGGATAATAAATGGCGCCAGCGGTAATGGTGAAATCTAGTATATCTGGTAACACCATTTTAATTGTGACTGCACTTTGGTGACTTTGTCTAGCTCCCGTAAGCCCTTGTGGGGCATGGGACGGGAGAAAAACTGCACCCGATTCAGGACAACGATTGCAAATGGACCTACAGTTTAAAAGTGGACTCCGAACCACTGACATATTTTTTTGCAACTCCCATGGCCTTTTTATCGTAATATGTTGTCAACAAAAAACAACCATCGGGTCGTCACCGCTGGGATTCAAACCTGGGACCTCCGGATTGGTAGGTCGACACGTTATCACGTTGGTGCCTGGTTGTTCTTTTTATGATGTAGGTAAAGCCCAGGGGACAAACCTATGATGCGTAAGCGTGACTTTGCCTAGAAGGTAATTAAAGCAAGGGAAATGGGAACTTGGATGTCTTAATTTATTATTCCTGCAAGCTAGACAACAGCCCAATCGCAGAATGGTGTATGAAATTTGGTGTATTTATGGGTAATATCAGTCTTAGAAAACCCTAAACCCCAAAAGCCTATGTATGAATTTATCAGATTTTTACAACCAGCTTTACTTAGTTTGACCTTCAAATCACCTTAAAACTGACGGGGTAGAGGTCAACCGACACTGGATGCAGACTTAGCGACCCCAAAAATCCCTGTGTACCTAGGTAGAGTCCGGTGTTTTCTTTTAAACTAAATGTTGACCTGTGTAATTTTCAGATTTGTTCCTTTACTTGTGCTATGATGACACCTTCTTTGATGCCAAATTTCAAGATTCTAGGTCAATGGAAAGTACCCCAGAAATTTTGATGTGTCCGTCGTCGTCAGTCAGAAAATAAACTTTGAAAGGCATTGAGTTGGAAACTTGAGTTTTTTGCAGAGCTACGGGGCTGTAGACTTTAGTATTTGGTATTTATTCCAGCTCGATACCCCTAGCCGTTTTCCTGATAAAAATGGTCTTCACGAACAGACAGACGGACAACAAAGTGATCCTAGGGTTTTAGACGATCTTCAAGGAAACGAGAACAGAGCGATGAAAAAAAAAGTTACAGTCTCGGTCTCCTTTTCACACTTTTAACATTATGTATTGTCTACGGTAGTCCTACCTTAAATGGGCGGCCCGTAGTGATGGCGACCAGCGACTTTACCGAGGACTTATTCAGCATCAGAAGATTTTTCATTTAGAGTCCGGCCTACCGCATATCTTCGTAGTTTGTTCTGCATTGGTGCATTGTGACATAGTTGACTGTGCTGGCGATCTGCTCATATGTCGTTTTGAGGAAGGTATCAATCAAGATGCTTATGTGATCAGTCGAAGTCTTGCCAATTCTTCCTGGAAAGAAATCTCGACACATCACCCTAGATGTATAGTGTAGACATACGTTGTTAAATGTTTCTTTCTAGTCCATCACCACGAAAGGGCTTGACAGTGTATTGACATTAGAGCGATCCGTTTAAAATGAAGGGTAAGTTATGTGTTTGCTCCCCATTCAGTGATAGAATGAAGGGCATTTTTTATGACTAGCCAAAGCCCAGGGGACAACCCTATGACGGATGATGGAATCAGGTAAATTGAATTTTTTTTATACGACGTTGCCAAATCCTAGAAGACAGCCCTTTGATGCGTTAGCATGGTTTTGGCCGGAAGGGAATTAGGGTAAGGGAAGTGAGAAAACTTGAGTCTTGTTTTTGTATTGCTGCGGGCTAGACAACAGGCCAAAGACGGTCTCGAACCCGGGACTCATGGCATGTTGGTCGTGCCGCTTAACGAATTGATCCAACTCCGTCTCCAATGTCTTGTTTTCATTCATTCTGTGAGCTAGACAACAGCTCAGAGACAGAGTTTATTTGTCTGCCTTCGTCTCCGTTTTAACCGAAATTATCGTCAGTATCTTTCCTTATTGATTATCAAGTATGACACCTAAAATTATTTCAAGCTCCTTATTAACCAAACTTGATATCTGATATGAGCAGATCCCAGTTCTTCTAGATCCTCAAAAAAGAGTGAATCTAAGTATCGGCTCAGATTTATTGGCTATAGCCGGACTGTTGCAGAGGACATGAGGGATTATCCTCATCTTAGCTTAACTCTTACAAAAGTTACTGTAGTTCGTGATGGAAGGCCCGACGTCTCTAATAATATTGCGCTTAAGCAATAAAAGCTCTTTTGATCGTTTTAGTTCGAAGCTAGTCGAAATTTGAGCTAAAGTGGTCAAAAGAGTCTAATCTATCTCTGCCGGGTGATTAGGCAACTATATTCCATTTGCCATTTTTATTTGCATTCTTTTTCTTTTAGCCTTCGCCAACAGTTCTTTTAATATCCAGCTTGCTTTTGAGTGGCTACTGACCAAGATGGTGAGTTATATCCGAGTCTGGTAAAGTGGGCCGATTCTACTGTGCTACTTTCCTCTGAATTTTCTCTAGTGCTTTCCTCTGAATTTTCTCTCGCTTTGCGTACTCTTTCTGGAATGAGGCGTTCAGCTCAGTTTCCTATCCAGAATAATGCCCACCGATTTAGTATTGGGTTGTTAAAGGGAGAAACTCTATACTTTCGTCAGAAAACTATCAGCTCTGCTTTATTTGGATTTGTACTCAGGCACTCTCACTCCAGGAGAATAGTTTTAAGAGGGCATGTAGTTTCACTTCAGCTAAAGGTATTTGTGTGTTCGCCTGATGTTAAGAAGGCAACGTCAACAACCTTATGACTGGAGTATATAGATCCAGAAGCAGATCGTTATAGAGATAGGAACCCTCCTTGGGGAGCACCTCTTTTTGAGTATCTTCCCATATTAGATTTCCCCAACCCCCCAACTAAAGCTTACGATACGGCTTTTAAGCATAAGATCTGTTAGTTTGAGTGACTTCTCTAGATATAGCCTTCTTAAAGATGCTGTTGTCGCCTCTCTCTCTCTCTAGTTTCCGTAACCCTTGGTAGGCCATCGGCCGGGTTGACTTCGCTTGATTCGAGCAAACAATCGGACCGACAATTTCCGAAGTTATAATAATCGTGTTGCAAATAGCACATTCTGCCTAAAATTTGCGATCTTTCCAGTAATTTTTAATGTGTTCATAAGCAATTTTTACGGAACACCACCGTAAAATTTACTGATTTATAAAATTTCCTGTGTGTGAAGAAAACTTGACCGACTAATACACGATTTTTTCCGGAACAACCAACAAGCTGTACGGTTCTCTTCGCTGATACTTGTCGCTCATCATTCAGCAAATGTTGCGGTGCTGTTCCGGAAAAATTATGGTAACTGACAATTGCAACACGATTACAGTTGAGAACTGTAGTTTTTACCAGAATTTCGTATTACAAATATTAAAAGCAAAAATTACTAATTCTGCCGATGAACGTACTACCTGCAAACAGCTGATCGTGAATTTGAAAGAAATAGTCAAAGTCATCTGTGAAAAAACTATCAAAACTACGAAGGAGTTTTCATTTTAGGAAGCCTTGGCGAGTTCAGGGTTAACTGTTCTTCCCACCGAAAAAAGGTCTCCACCCGCATTTATGTAGTTATGTCAAAACAAGTAAAATCTAACCTTTCAAGATCGAACTACAATCTCGAAAAACTCAATTACTCCAAACACCAGGGCCATCGAACAATGATCGACAGATCATTTCCCTTTCAGCGAAATTCGCCACGGTTTTTTAAGGTTGCGTGTGTGATTTGACTATTTCTGAGTCAAGTGACATAATCCGAAAATTTGTGGCCGTGAAAAGAGTTGTTGCCGTTGTTTTACTTCGATCGCATTAATATTCATGAGCCTCAATTGGCATCGATGATGGCCTATTGTTTGGCTTCATCAGCCTGTGAAACGGTCGTCGATTTAGTCGTAATTAATTAGAAATTCTAAAGGTGTCCAATGTTTAAAAAGACGTTTGCATTTACCTGGAAAAGGAGTCGCCTATTTTACGAGGAAAATCTTGTAAGTAACTCGTAAATTAAACCAACAAAACCAAAACTTAAACATTCCTAGTGAGTTTCGTCTCGCTGTCATAAAGAATCGCACACAAATCACCCAGTTTAGCTGGGCAGCTGCAATTTATTACCATCGCATCTTGCCATGTACCGACTGGGATCCACTTCCTGGTGTCCAAATTTAGCCACCAAGTCGTGCGTTTGCTGTTTCGTGAAAATCAAACGGGGCCCGTAGCTGCAGTACTAGCAGAGTGCGGCTTGTCGCCAAAGAACCAACCAACCAACCAGCAGCCACTAAGCTCACTGATTAGCCCTAATAGCTCTGTTGCAGCAATTGCAACTGCAAGTGCATCGAAACCAATCCGAATGCGCTATCCAAATTAGTTGAAGACGTTAATTACGCAGAGAGCTGCGATGATGGACAACCGACGGTCAATGGACTCCATTTTTGTAGTGGTGTTATTCCTAGCACCCAAGTTGCATAGGAGGTATAAGTTGCATTTTATGTACTCAGGCAAGTTTGCTTACGAAGTTTATTACGAAACAATTGAAGGTGTCTATCCACGTGAGAAACGAAGCACCAGTTCCGGCGATTATTATCAATTATGAAACTCTTCCTATCACTAAACACCTTTAACAAGCGCCTACGTTCTAATCAGATCCGTTCGAATATGAAAAAAGTCAAGGCTAAGCTTTTTCCGACAAATGAAATTAAACTTAATCGGGGCAGCCCCACTTTCATGCGAATTTATGTAAGTAAAGGAGCCCTAATGAGCCCCAGTCATGCAATGTTCGTCGTTTATGTTCCCCGCTATATTGAGTTATGGCCTTATAATTTCGTATTTAGTCAAAATGCAATTATTAAATCCATACATAACCTTTTAAGGATATTAAATCCACTTCCTGGTTTTATCAGAAGGGAAAAGGTGTGGGAGGAAAGTCCGTTGAAGTGTAAAGTGAAGCGTCGGAAGTTGAATTGCAGAGGAAATTGAAAATTTCGAAATTTTGCTGCCATCTAGGCCTGAAGTATTGACTTAATCTTAAGCGAAGGCACTGTTTTGTGTCTCTACTCAAAAAGCGAGTGTGCCCACGATATGTTCAGTGGTGGCAGGGTTATGAGGTTTTTTTTTTAGTTTTCAATTTTTAGATGAGTTTAGAGTTTTAACGAGTGCCAAAATCGTAATTTCTCGTTTAATTCAATTTGAATGTCACTTTTCTTATTAATTTAACATTTTTTCTTGTAGCATTCCTTACGTGATTGTTGGGGTAGCTAGTTTCGATTTTCTTGAGTTCTCAGTCTCCCTAATAAAAATATTTATATTACAATCTTACTGAACTTTTGCTTCCATGTAAGGGGCCGTTCAAGTATTAAGTAACGCAGTCTTTGAAGATTTCCTTGTAATTGGGCGACAGAGCTCCACCGAAGACATTGGACATGTACTGCGGAGCTTTCTGTCGAGGCCATCCCGTAGACGTTCTATGGGATTAATGTCCGGTGATTGCGGTGGCCACACCATGTTAATTAGGGAGCCACCGACCTCTTTCTCATCCACATACCCTCAACGCAGCCGGGAACTGTGTTAGGCGTCGTTATCCTGTTGTAGAACGAACCCACGGCCGATTATCCTGGGACCGGACGGTACCGCATGCTCGACAAGGATTCGTTTATATTTCTCCTTTTTAATAATTCCGTCTATTTTTATAAGATCTCCGATGCCATGGCCAGAGAAGCAGCCGCAAACCATTATGGAGCCACCGCCATGTTTCACCGTGGGTACTATGCATGCACTGAGGGATCATCTTTTCCGAGACTTTTCTCCTTACAAATATGCGTCGATTGGACCCAAAAAATTTATATTTAGACTCGTCAACTCCAAAGGACGTTTATCCACTGTTCCAGTGTCCAATCCCGATGCTGAGGTTTTTTTAACTGCAACACAGCCTTTCAGACCGGCACTTCTTAAACGTCTCTTCACTGTGGTGAGGGATATTGGTTTTGTGCGAATTTGGTTTACATCTGCACGGATATCCACTGCTGTCAATCTTCTATTTCGCTGGCTGGTACACTATGTGTTGAGTGGTAATTTTCGGTCTTCATGTGCGAAGGCGATCAATTGCTGCCGGTGTTATTGAAACGATCAATAGCCGACTGGACACCTTTCACCGAAACAATCACCTTTTTCGCAATTTAAATCTATTTTAACTTTTGTGTTGCCAACTGAGTTCCCTTTTCTAACTATATCGGCTCTAACTTATCTCAAACTTGGACTAATGGTTCGTTAAAAAAATATGGCTTGGAAGAGGTTCTGTTTCTGAAAGAATGTTGAGCCGAAGCAGTTCTGAAGATTTGTTAATTCCGAGCTGTGACGGATAGCCTACGACTCTTTTCCTTGGTGAATTATAAAGTAATGATCCCTTGCCGACTTCCAACTTCTTTGGTGAATTCTTTCGGCAAGCGTTTTTGGATGAAGACTGATATTAATATTGAGACGAAGCTCCCGCCAACTTATCAAGCATCCAAAGACGTCGTAATTGATGAAGATACTATTTTGAAGCAGAACGCAAACTTGGCTGATAGCATCTCGAATGGTCCTGAAACTATCTGAGCTATAAACAGCCCCCAGATGGAATCATCCCAATCATGCTGTAGAAGCAACCAGATTTAGTAAGGAATTGACTGATGGCTATCTTTAGGGGTTGCATTGCTTTCAACTATGTTCCTTAGACCTGGAGAAATGTCAAGGTGGTCTTTATTCCTAAGATTGGTAAAAGGAGTCACGAACTTGCAAAAATTAATCAGTCTAACCTCCTTTTTGCTGAAGTCTCTGGAGCGGATGCTGACGTTCTCATTAGACAAACTCTATATAAAAGTTAACCTACACGAAAATTTTAAAAAACTTGAAATTTGATTTTTAAAAAACTTACGATTGTGGACGTACAAATTACGGAGTGGGCTAGCGCTTTCTAAGGCTGGTCAAACATAGGCAATTGTCTGATTGTTCAATTTCGCTCTAATAATGACTCCAGGGGGGTGTGAAGTTGGCCCTGACGGATGATTTTTTTTAAACTTGTAATTCTGATTTTAAAAAATATCCAAGAGTGTTAAAAGAGTGTAACAAAATGAGAAGTCAAACAGCTGATATAGATATGGCCAACGTGGAAAGTTTAAGATCGAGTAAACGTCACCTCTTGATGATTGCAGTACAATTGAGAGGAAATATGGGAGGAAGCCCTAAATAAGGAGTTATACCGGAAGAGACTATGCTAAGCGCACCGTCTTCGAATCAGGCATTCTGGTGATCACAGGGCGTCCCTAACGGCTTGCTCGTCAATGAACAAAGGAAGGGAGAAATGCACAAGCCAGCAGTGCGCCGAGAGGAAAGGAGGTACATCCTAAGCATGTGGAAGCAAAGATAGAATGAGGAGAGTAGGGAACTATGGACAAAAGGGCTCATCAACAACCTTGGCTCCTGGATAGGCAGAGAGCATGAGGAAGTAGGTTACTACCTAACCCGGGTACTTCCGCTCGAACCTCTACCAAATTAGAAAAACATTGCCATCGGGTGCTTCTACTGCCAAGACCAAACGAACAACGCAGAGTACACTTTCTTTGAGTGCCAGAGATGGGCTCCCGAGAAAGTAGCACTGAGAGTTTACCCAGGAAGGACGGTCTTTTCGGTCTGTATAGTTCAGGACATGATCGCCGAAGAAGAAACCTGAAACAACACAATCCTGTATGTGAACGCTGACGGGATGGGTGCTTGACGGGCAAAAGAAAAGGACCAAGCTTGAAGTAATGTTAAAAATCGTTCCAGGCTAGTGTCCGGAGAGCAAGGGAGGTGTTTTAGTTGGTCGGCACTGTTGGGATGGAGCATCCAGTGTGCTTAAAATATTTCACTTCCCTTACAAAAAGTGCTATCCTCATTTATGGCACCCTAGTTTCTTGGCCAACTATGGGGAAAGGATGTAACAAAGCAAAATTGCAGAGAGTTGCAGAATTATAGGTACTTCCCCATCGTGTGCCATCTCTGGAGCGACTGGCCTAACTTAACAAAAATAGAAGATCAGACCTGCTTTACAATTTTCGTGCTCCCGTTATGAAAATAGTCGCAATCTGCACATCCAACTGTATAATAGGCGAGCATGCGACCAGGTTGGGCACTAGCTACAATGCACACGCAAAAGAAATACTTTACTTTCTGTGCAAGTGCACAACTCTGGCGGGCACGAGAAGGAAGTCACTGGGTAATAACTTTCTAAAGAAACTTTAAGCGATCTCAGGAGTAACGGCTAGGGATTTAGCGCACTTTCTTACAGGTTTCAGGCCTCGTCGGCTCTCAGTATTACTATACTATCTTGTTGCCTATTATGGACCGAGACTAACAGTGCCGTACTTGTTGACCAACTATCGCCACTTAAACCAACATCTGCACCATCAATTTTAAAGCTATTTCGTCTTTAATCAGCCTCCACTCAGTTCTAAAAAAAAGCTATCGATTACCTACTGACCACTAACCCCGAGCACTACTTTGAATTGCAGATTCATTCCTGAAGTCGTAGATTCGCGTCATCAATTATTTACCAAAGAACTTTTGTTCGTAAAAATACAGCTATTCAGTTGAGACAAAGACTCAAGTCTTTCCAACTACCATGTGAAAGGTTTACTTTTCCTGTGTTTACCTATTTCTTCCACAAAAGATGAATTCAGGAGGCCCAAAGCCACAGCGTGAATTTAATGGAAAACTTTTCTAAAAGCTGGCAAAAGCTGCCGTCATGATGACATCTATCTAACCCATTTCAATTTAAAGCAGTCCAGATGAGCTCATCACATTCCCTGAACTTCTCCCATTTTTTTAGGGAGACAAGCTATGACATAATTCACTATCAATTCACCACCCCCTCTTACCAAGTAGACAGTTGAATGACCTCGTGTCATCTTCATTCCAGCCGAGTTCAATCCACTTCCCACGGGGCCCCGGAGCATATAAGTCTCAAACATCGCGTGTTTTACGATTATTCTCGTTTATTTAGGTAAAGCTCAGATAAACAGAAAAGTTCGGAGCAAGCTGCTTCCTGTTACCAACGCCATTCAATTGGGGTAGTTTGCCATACCAACCAACAACCCTTACCCACGTTACAGTTGGGGTAGGTCAAAGACACTCCGCACCGGAAACTTTGGCATTTGCATTAGAGCCGCGTATCATTTTTAATTATAAAATTTTTTTTATGTGTACAAACTGTGCCCGTCTCCCCTCGCCTTAACCCATAAAAGTCGGAAGTGGTACCGCACCTTTGGATCAATTTTCCGTTGTCGGAACGCCTCCAATAAGCACGTGCTTGGGTAACAGCTGTCAGTATGATTCCGCGAACTGTGACCATTTATTGATTTTTAATCACTCCCCGCACACGGTGAGTGCTCTCAGAAGTGTCGTGGAAAAGGGAAATCAAAGAAGAAAAAATCGAAAAATGAAAACGAAACAGTCATAAATATTCCAATTCACGTTCGTGGCTCATTCCGTTATGAATTAGATCTTAATGGAGCTTTAGTGCAAACAGCTTGCGGTGATCAACATCGAGACAAGTTCGAACCGAACTACTTGAGCGGTTCGGGATATGACGCAATCCTACAGGATTGCCGAGGATAGAAACGTTGCGATCTAAGTGATGCAAATTGCAATCACAAAGTTCGCTGATTAAGATTTCGCGCGAATTGCCATCGATGACGACTTTTAGATGCAAATGCGATCGTTATCGTTCTCTTTGACCCGCTTTCTGGGCGGAACTTGTACTTTGAGCTAATAATGATTGAATCTTAATGGATTTTGCTTAGGCACCTATTCACCTATTTGTGGAAAGGTGAAGAGGTTAGGTATTTTGTAACAAATATCTGAGCTTGCTTTAGCAGAGCAAGTATAATTTTATAGAATTGTCTTTGCTATACCTCTGAGAAACTGCCCGCATAAAGCTCTACATAATTATTGAGTCATTTAGAACAAATAGAGTAGATGACAGACTATCAGCCAATTTGAGAAAATCAAGGTGGCAGTGTGCTGGACTTTAACTGAATAAGATATGTTTATCACAAACTACATAAGAGGCTTTTCATTGCATTTTCAAAAACCGTCGCTGAACACCGCCAAATCTGAGTTCAGGAGGTTAATGTCTGATTCATGAGAAAATGTGGAAAATCTTAGCATCATCAGCATAACAGAGAATTCTACCACTGGACAAAAGAATCGAAACATCGTTAATATATACGATAAACAGGAGCGGTCCAAGGATAATACCTTGAGGCACCCCCGAGGTGACAAGGACTTGGTCATAAAGGAATCCACGAAACAGGACACGCTCTATACGACCTGTCATGTAAGAGGACGACTAATTAGCGAAAGAAGGAGGAAAACCGAGAAGGGACAGCTTATACACCAAGATTCCATGATCGATCCTATCGAAGGCCTTACTGAAATCGGTAAATACACAGTCCACCTGTTTGCCAGTCTCAATGGTCGGTAAAGAATAATTAATATTTAAGAAGGTTAGTAGTCGTCGATTTTACCTTAAGGAAGCCATGCTGGAAAGACCCCAAAAAAGGCTTATAATGAAGTCGAAGCATATCACGAACGACGGTCGACTTGCAGCCCTTTTTATGGAGGGGGATTAGAAAAGAAGACTTCCACAACGCTGGAAAATGGCCAGAATGTCAGGAAAGATTGAACATATAACAAAAAAACACGAGCAAGAGATGATCGACAACTCTTAAGAAGGAAGCAGGGATACCATCGGGGCCACTCGAGAAACTGTCAGTCAAGTTAGAAAGTGTAAATAAGTGTATCGTCAAACACTAAGTCCTTGACCTCAAGTGGCGGGAGCCGCGTCAAGTGGGTAAAATCTGAAGTGGAAATATCACAGGAGGAATCACAGAAGGAAGCTTGAAAAAAGTTCGCAAAGAGATTGGCTCTAACAGTTGCCTCTTACAGTCGAGATAGGAGGGATAAGCATCACAGAACTGTTTAGGGCCAGTACGCAGCATAGCTCTCATGTTAGAAAGGTAATTAGCATAGGAGACCTGCAGCTGAGCAGAAAACTGGAGATTGAGATCAGAGTAGGCTAGGTAATCGTCATGACTACCTGAAGCACAGAACCTCCTCCAAGCTTTGCCTCTCAAGTTCCTCAAGTGACGTGAGGTACCATCGAGCCAGGGGCAAGACAACTTATGGGATCCCGACCTAGATATGCCAATAGGAATACAACTGGTAAAACAGGCATTGAGAACATCGTAGAAAGTGCCCACAGCCAGATCAACATCGCACTCTCCCGGCACTCCACACTAATCCCAAAAAGTAAGCCACTTATCGATGGCCAAGAAGTCGGCCCGCCTGAAATTGAAATAAAAATCTGCAAGTAAAGGAGGACGAGTGTCAGTAGTGTCGAAACACATGACAACTAAAAGCGAAGGGTGGTAACGCGATTTAGGAACCAATGGGGTAATGCATCTCTTCATGCATTCAGGCCACGGTATCTGAAAAGGACAAAGCGCATTGGGGATTAGATGTGAAAGAGGGTGAAAGACCACGGGTGTTGGGAGAATGCACACATCCAATGGTGGGAAGATTGAAGTCATCAAAAATCAGGATGTGGTCCATGGGAAAGAGTAAAACAAATTGTCTAAAGACGCCGTGAGCAAATCGTAAGCTGCAGGTGGAGAACAGGGGGAACATAAGCAGTCAAAACAGACTTCTGGCGGGAAGTCTCAAGACCACGCACAAGAGCTCCAGATCACGGGAATCAGAAATGTTAACGACCGAGCACGAGATACCCTCCCTGATCGCACACAGTACACCACTAGGAGAGAAATGGTCGAGGTGACAATCCCTGCGAAAAACCTGGGACTCGGGCCCAAATAATTCAGAGTTAGAAATTCCAACATACAGCCAAGTCTCAGTTAGGCAAACCCCATCGGCGTCGGACGCAAAGGAAGAGGAAAAGAAAAGCGCGGTTTTAGAACCCAACCGTGTCAAATTAGCGTAGTGGAATGAGATCCGACTGGCAAGTTTTTTGGCTGCGAAGCCGGAAACGCTCGTGCCTTCGGGAGAAACTCGCGAACTATGGAACCGGGAGTCCGTATATCCTGATAGACAGCTGCAGTGAAGAAGTTATCCGGGATGAACACTGAACACCTTAAACGAGGCAGAACACGTACGGCTACCACATCGCTGACTGGGGCTAATTCGTCTACATGCGATCATATTGCCAGGAACGCCAACCCGAGAAGAAATATGATTGACAATCACGCCCTCAGAGGTGTCGGGGTGAACCCTAGACACAAAGATGCATTTATGCCGCTGTATCGGTCTAAGCACGCTAGCACCAGGAGGAGAAGGCTGAATTTTTGTTGAAGTATTGAGCTTAAAATGCGTCAATGACATCATCATTTCTCTTTAGTTTTGGTTACCGAGAGTGTGCAGTTTTATTTGTGTGCAAGGATTGATTAATCTTTGGTACAACAAAATTGAAATAATGACGAAACGTTTGGTGGTGGAATGGCCGAACTGTCATGTTTTCCGGGCTTGTGTCTAGAGTAGGCTGTGAATATAGAGTAAATGACTTATTAAAAATGGACCATTACGCAAGCCAGTTTGTCATACCAACGTTGGAACTGATTGGTTTGAACAGTTATCACCGTCAGTACATTTTAATATCACTTTTAAGATGCATCCAACGACCCAAACGCTATTGTGAATATTACTACTATTAGCTTCTTATATAATCGAAATTACAGAATCTTAAAATAATAAAACAAAAACCGCATATTAATCAGAACGAATAAAAAGTGTTTACTCACGCTATGATCTTCCCATGAATTAAGTCAACAACGAGTTTTTGCCACTGAAATTGCGTTTACAAAAATATTCATATACACCCCGTCCCCTTCGCATTCCTTTACGTGATCAAGATCAAAATCAAGGACTTGCGACTTTATTAAATGCTTGAACGCGTTTTATATCCAAAAAGCGTATAAAAAAAAGCCACACTCGACCTTTGATAGTTGGCGACATGTCGCTCTGAAGATCCATAAATTGCCGGGTTTTGTTTTTTTCTCTTTCGAAACAATATTTGCATTTTAATGAGATCGAGGTAAAAGCTACGATATAAGATCTTCAGTAGACGGAGTGCCATCTCGCGAAATTTATGAGACAAAGAGGTAGAATTTGTAGTTAGGTGCAATTCCTTACAATGTTTTGAGTGGAGATCTTTTATGAACTGGTTCACTC
The DNA here is from genome assembly GCA_964036015.1 of Leptarthrus brevirostris. Taxonomy (NCBI): domain Eukaryota; kingdom Metazoa; phylum Arthropoda; class Insecta; order Diptera; family Asilidae; genus Leptarthrus; species Leptarthrus brevirostris. The sequence goes on from OZ038372.1 coordinate 150,778,862, forward strand.
GGTTTTTTTCCACAAAAGATTATTGTAATTTGAAAGTTGCTGGGATCAGAATTTAAACCAAATACATAAAATCGAAGCCATCAAATCGTTTCTGAATATTTAATCGAAACACCCTGTTTTTACGTAATCGTATTCAAATTAGGCAAGCAAATTTTCGCTTCGATTTGTATTAATTCAGAAATTTTGTGATAAATAAGCTGTTGATTCCGTTTGTCATCGAAACAATCAATTAAAATATTTTAGAGTATTTTGCCCGTTAAAAGTATATTAGAAGCAGGTAGCCATAGTTAAAAAAAAATGTTCTCAATTTTTATAATGAGAAGAATCAATTTTTGTTCAAATTAAAGTTTGTTTGAAGGCCTCTACATTCTAGATAATTCCAGTGAAATTCACAAAGAACTAAGCGTCTGTTCAGACGGTGCAATATATTGCATTACCTAAGGAACAAAAACGTAACGCGACTTATCATAAACTGGAGCGTGATAATGTTCAACAAAAAATGAAGCGATGAGCATGATAAGGCTCCGCAGCCATTTATAGCGCTAGTTACAAAATTATGGCGAGAGGGGGGGGGGGGGGGATAGCTTCAAATTTTTGTTGCATTTTAGGAGAATTAGGGTTAACTTCACACTTTGTTTTAAATTTTATGAAATTCGAAAATCGTTAGTACATCGATTGACCATCATTTAAACACGTAGACACTCACTCCCTAAAATATTTGATCCACCCGTTGAAAAAAAGTTATAAAAAAATATTTTTTTGACAATTTTTTCTTTTAATAATCCATATCAGCTGTTCAATGACTTCCCATTTTGGTACCACATCCTCATACGCTTTTTTTACACTCTTGGATATTTTCTAAATCATAATTACAAGTTCAAAAAAAATCCTTCGTCAGGGCTATCTTCACACCCCCTGGAGCCATTATTAAATCATACATTTTCCAATGTTTGACCAGCCTTAGAAAACGTTTACCCACTCCTCAGTTTGTTGGTCATTAATCGTAACTTTTTAAAATAAAAATTGCAAGTCTTTTAAAATTTCCTCTATCAACGTTTTCTAAGGATGTTCAAACATGGGCAAATGTCTGATTGTTAAATTTCGCTCTAATAATGGTTCCAGGGGTGATGTGATGCCCGCACGGAGGAAATTTTAAAAAACTTGCAACTTTGATTTTAAAAACTTACTATTGTGGACCAACAAATTGAGGGGTGGGTTACCGTTTTCGAAAGCTGGTCAAATCTGGACAAGAGTCTGATTATCCAATTACACTCTAATGATGTAAAGATATCCCTGACGGAGGTTTTACTTTTAAAACTTGTAATTATGATTTTAGAAAATATGCCAAAGTTAAAAAACCTATGGTGGTGTGGTACCAAAATGAGAATGTGCGTAAATTTGTCCCAAGAACTCGACTTGGTTTTGCCGATGCGTTTTCAAAAAACGGATTGCGGGAATGTCGGTCTACTACGCAAACGTAACTGTTCTTCGTTCCAAAGCGGTTAGGCTCTTTAATGTTTAATTTGTTTGACGGAAACGTGGCTGTGTTAGGGAATTTTAGATGCGGAACTGTTTAGCTCTGAGTACATTGTTTTTCGCCGTGATCGTTACGCCGATTTGCTAGATGCGCCCATTGGAGACGGTGCGTCGCGACGTTCCATGCAGACTGGTTGACATCCCGAACTCAGAAGAATTAGAGGTTTTATGTATCGGTATTGGACTGCCTGGAAAAACTGTGTTCATTTCGAACGCCTATATTCCTCCAGGTTCTCCGTCTGATGTTTATGAAAAATTTGACTCCTGCCTGGAAGACCTCTCACACGCCTTGATGCCTTCCGACGAATTATTGCTTTTGGGTGACTTTAACCTGCCTGAAGTTGTCTGGGAGCTCTCTCATTCGGATGATGGCTTGGTTCCTTCTTTTCGGTCTATCAACCAGTTTGCGTTTTCTTTTATAGATAACCTTGCTTCTTCAGGCTTAATACAGACTTACAGCATATCTAACGATCATGGAAGGTTCCTCGATCTCGTTTTTTCTACTGATCCTGCTAGTACACTGGTAAGACGATGCTTTGTGCCCATTGTTCCTGAATCGGGTCATCACTCTGCGCTTCATATTGCTCTTTTCATTGATCCAATTATGATGGCTTCTTGTGCCCCAGATGACGTTTGTTATAACTTCAGTAAGGCTGACTTCTGCGTTATTAACACTGGCTCTCAGCTTGTGATTGGAGTAGCGTCCTCAATGAACGAGACATTAATGTGGCCGTAAGATCTTTTTATGATTTACTGTCTATCTGTTTTACTTATTGTGTCACTATTTCTAAATCGAAAAACTTACGTTCTAACCAGCCTTGGTTTGATAGTTCCTTAAAACATTTAAGGAATGTTAAATGTAAGGCCTAGAGGAGGTTTTGTTCCTCTAGGAGCGACGCTGACTATTAAACACATATTCCAATTAACACAGTAAATTTTTATGTGACTTAGTGTCTTCTTATAATAATTATATTAACAGAATGAGAGCATCCTTTTGGAGGTTCGTGAACTTGAAGCGCAATTCTGATGGCTATCCATCTTCTTTGTCTTTCGAAAACAGCGAAAGCAATGAGCCCTTGATAGCAAATCTTTTTGCCGATTTTTTTAAGATTGCGTTTTTGGACGATACCTGTGATATTAGCTTTAAGGATTTTACCCATTTGACGAGGTTTTCACCGACTTCTCTCGAATCCAAAGACTTGACGAAGACACAATTTTGAAGGAAATTTCTACCTTGGCTGATAGTTTTTCAATTTGTCCTGACGGTATCCCCGCCTCACTCCGTTCTTGCTCCTATTCTGTGTTATTTATTTAATCTCTCAACTCGTTGCGGTTTTTTTCTCGAAAGCTTGGAAAATCTCATTAATTATTCCCCTTCACAAAAAAGGCGATTTTCTCTACAAGCCGTTCTTGCAGCCGTTTCAACATGGCTTAATTAGGAGTAAATCAACTACCACAAATTTATTTGAATTTTCAAACTTCTGTATTTCTGCAATTGAAGGTGGTAAGCAAGTTGACTGTATTTTTACTGACTTCAGCAAAGCTTTCGATAGAATAAATCATAGAATTCTTGTTCTCAAACTCTCCCTTCTTGGGTTTCCGCGAGTTTTTGTAACTTTGATTCCTTCGTACTTGTCTGAACGCACTCAACGGGTTTCTTTTCGTGAGCTCTGTCTGATGTTATTTGCAAAACTTCCGGTGTACCTCAGGGCTCCCACCTTGGGCCATTGTTATTTATAATTTATATCAATGATGTATCTACGATTATTCAGACGACGCTAAGATATTTCGCACTGTGTCAGACACAAATAGATTATGACAGATTTGATGTACTTCTAATCACTAACTTACTAACACCAAAATCGGAATCTGCAAAACGAACACAAGAACGATTATTTTATGTAAGAAATCAAATTTCAAACCTTCGTGAACCAGCGGCTGCGTCAAATGAATCGTATTTATTACTGGTAGGTGCTAAGTGAATTTAATGACCGCTCAACACATGGAGAAGATCCGTAGAAAAGGAAGGCACCCAGATCAATCGTGGCCACAGCTTAAGGCGTTGGCGCAGAATCCGAACAGGTGGAGAGTCCATGTAGTAGACGCCCTATGCCCCAGAAGGGGTTAAATGAACAAAAGAGAGAGGCGAGAGAAGAACCTGTAAAAAAATTACAAATAATATTTTTAGGGCGAGCAGAACAGCTACTATAAATAAAATAAAACTTCGAAGTGCAAGTCAAGAGGATTTATTATAGACTAACTCTTATCACAGAAAAATGCGCTTAGCGCCTCGAATGCATTGGATGCAACCGTTATCATTTCTCTCTCTGGTTTCAGCTACATAGTCATTTACATGCATATGGAATGCATTTAAGGTATACGAAAATATTTTAATTTTATATTTCTCTTACAAATCGGCCATCCTGACCTTAATCGACCCGATTACATCCATTGCATTTGACATTAATTTTACCAAGTTTCAATTTCTCTCATTACTATTATTCTTATTTTGTAAACCGAATGGTCTTCTAAACAACATATTTGAATACGATAGTAAATGAAAATACATAAATAATAGTTGCTTTATGCTCTGATACAATAAAAGATAATTGATACAATACAATTATGTTTAAACTTGACATTATTTACATAAGAACTTCTTTGTAACCCGAATGGTCTTTTACACAACAGATATTTGAATACATATCAAATGAAAATACATAAATTACTACTTTAATACTTTTCAATAAAAGATAATCAATATACAATGATGTTTAAAATCATATTATTACATAATCATATCATTTACATAAAAACTTTCTTTCAAAAAAAACATTCACAAAATTCCTTGTAATAAGCAAGTAAATCTCCTTTTTATAACAACTTTCAATACCATTAAAGATAATATACATTTGAATTTAAATTTAGATTATCAAAGAATTTCATTAAAATTTTCTTTCGTTTTGTACCTGTTTTTCAGACCTCAAACAAGTTAATCTACTCACAGAATATATGGCTTCATATTACCCGCACTACATACGCCCTTATATGGTAACCTAGATAATTGAAAACCCTCCACATCTTTTATTAAATATCTATCATTCATAAGAACTTTCGATACTTCATAAGGGCCACGAAACTTTGCGAGGAGCTTTTTACTTATTCCCGGAGTCGTTACTATATTTTTTATCATAACCAGATCACCCTTTTGATATTTCTTTGGTGGCTTATGTCTACTATCGTAATAATTTTTATTATATTCCTGAGCTTTCAAAATTCTGTCAGAAGCCCTTTCCCTTATTTCACACAAATCTTCAGTTTTCTTCAGTCCTCTATCTTCCAAATATTCTTTCAATCCATCGCAGAACTTCCCCCTTTGTTCCACTCCGAATAATAACTGACTGGGCATAAAACCTGTTCCACTATTTACCGTATTATTTAGTGCGAATTCCACTTTAATCAAATTTTTGTACCAATTTCCTGTAGATGTTTCTTCAGTTTCCTTAGACAACATGGGTATAAGAAGACGGTTAACTCTCTCAACCTGACCATTAGCTTGTGGTGTATGAGTAGCAACCTTGATATGTAGTATGTTATTTTTTATACAAAAATCGGCAAATTCTTTTGAAGTTAAAGCTGTTCCGCGATCTGAAATAATTTTAGATGGTCTGCTATATACATTAAAGTAAGTCTCAAGGCAATTTATAACTTCTTTCGTCTGAGTACTTTTTACCGCAAAAAGTTTGGTAAATTTAGTGAAACCATCAACAATTAGGAAAATATGTTTGTTTTTGGCGGAAGCTAAAGGACCAAAGTGGTCTATATGTATTACTTCAAAAGGAACCTTTCCTTTAGGAATATTATGTAAAGTACCTTCTTCTTTGCCATATTTAGGTGAACGATACGAACACCTAAGACACCCTTCTATATGTTTACTTATTTTTTCTTTCATAGCTGGAAACCAGTAAGTTTTTCTAAGATATTCATATAGTTTTCCCACCCCTAAGTGGCATAAAGATTCATGATGAACCTGGATAACCCGTTGTTCCATATTTTCAGGAACATAGAACATTAAATGCTTGTTGGCCTTTTTATATATAAGTCCGTTTATTAAGGTATATTTATTATTTTCTTTCTCCTCCAACTCACGCATCAATTTCGAAAGGTTTGGATCGCGACTCTGAGCCACAGCTAAAGCGTGATCGAACGTCCCTTCCTCCACATTTAGAATCTCGGTACAACGACTAAGGGCATCTACGTGATTCATCCTGTTAGAGGGCCGATGTTCTATTTTAAAGTCGTAATCCTGAAATTCTAACACCCAACGAGATATTCTTGGATTAATTAGTTGCTTATTTAACGTTAGTACTAAGGATTGACAATCTGTAACAACCTTAAAATTTATGCCTATCAGATAAGTTCGAAATCTTCTTAACGCGTAGACAATTGAAAGAGTTTCAAGTTCATAGCTGTGGTATCTAGGTTCCACCTCCGTAGCCCTCTTAGAAAAATAGAAGACTGGGTGAAATTTACCGTCCTTTTGACGTTGGAGGAGAATCGACCCAAAACCTATACTGCTTGCGTCGCAGTGTAGTTCTGTTTCAGACTTAGGGTTATATAGAGCTAAAAGCGGTCCATCTAGAAGTTTCGATTTTAAAGTATTGAATGTTTCATGCTCTAGTGGACCAAACTTAAAGGTGGCATCCTTCTTTAAAAGGTCATGCAGCGGCTGAGCGATAATCGCAAAATCCTTTATGAATTTTCTGAAGTATGAAGCAAGACCTATAAAGCTTTGAACATCTTTTGTACAAGTGGGTATAGGAAACTCGCTAATCGCTCTAAGGTTTCCCCCATTTGGACGTATCCCATTTGAGTTAACAAGATATCCTAGATAATCTATCTCTTCATAAAAAAATTTACACTTATCAAACCTTAGGTGTAATGCATTTTTTCTAATAAGTGACATAACCTCATGCAAAATATCCAAATGTTCGTCAATAGTATCAGTAGCTATTAAAAGGTCGTCCATATAAACAAAAAGTTTATCACTAGTAATAAGATGTTGAAATATTTTATGCACGTATCGCTGAAAGACCGATGGAGCATTTTTAAGTCCAAAAGGCATCCTTAAATATTCATACTGTCCCATCGGGGTAACAAACGATGTGTATTTAATTGATTCAGGGGCCATTCTAACGTGGTGAAAACCGCTTTTTAAATCAAGAGCTGAGAAATACTTTTTCCCACGTAACTTATCCAGAAGATCCTCAATTAGGGGTAAGGGATAATTGTCGCGGATTGTATATTTATTTAAAGTGCGATAATCAATACATAACCTAAGATCTTTATTTCTTCTAGAAACTAAAACAATTGGGGATGCATAAGGTGAATTACTCTGGCGTATTATACCTCGATTAAGGAGATCGTCAATAATATCTTTTAGTTGTTCTTTGTAGGCAAAAGGGACTCGACGGGGGGAACAATAAAAAGGTTCGTCCTTTGACAATCTTATACTCATTTGAACATTATCAGACTCAACTAGTAATTCTTTATCACAACAAGCTTCCTGCACAATTCTATAAATTTCATCTTTAATATTTTGATTTAGATTTTCATTAATATTTAAAGGTGGAATATCGGGGCTTTCAACTATATCTATATTAAGGATCTGATTAATAAAATCTGTATTTCTGCTTGAGGTCTGAACGTCATCATCACTATTACTTTCTTTAACGCAAGAGGCAATAAAGTTAAATTCTAAGTTTGATTTATGTATAAAATCGCGTCCTAATATTACTGGATATCTCATACTAAAATTCTTAACCACATACAAATTTACATTAACAATTTTATTTTTAAAACTAACCTTAGGATAGGATACTCCCAAAATCTGCAACCGACTGTCATTCACTCCGAAAAACTTATAATTTTCTGGATTCAATTTTGTTACAAGATGAACTGGTATATACCTTTCCTGAATGAAGCTAATACTGCTACCGGAATCCAGTAATGTTAACAGTGTGCCAGAGAAACTCATCCCGCCATTATTACTATCATCAAAACCATACCTTAAATAAAATTCAAACTCATTAGTAACTTCTGAATTAGGATTATAAATTTGAACCTGTTCGGCGTCTTTCTGGATGTTCATCACAAGACGACCACCTTTACATTCTGGCGCTTTGTGTCCCATTTTACCGCAACGAAAACATGAGCCCTTTTCTCGCTTAGGTTTTGGACATCTGAAAACGGTGTGACCTGGCTCGTTGCAATTAAAACATTTGATTCTTGATGAAGGTTGTCGTAACCCTGCTGCCTGATTATTGTTTCGCCTTTCATCAGGTATCGTTGTATGTGACTTCATCAGGTAGTACTTCTTAAGCGCCTCCTTCAACTCTGCTATGCTATTTACTGCATATAACAACATTTTATTCGAGCTGGTGTCAGGTATGCCTCTAATAACATATTGAATGGTGTCTGTTTCCTCAATATCTGCCAACGAAGCCATTTCTAGCATGGTGAATAAATATTGTTGCCACGATTCATCTGACCTTTTGTGGCGGTTTGCTAACTGCTGATGAACCTCTGCACTGGATATGTGTTTATCAAACTCATTTATCAGAGCAATTTTTAAGTCCAGCCACGTTTTTACTTTAATTGTTCTCGAAAAAAGTTTTGCAGTACCTGCCATTAGCTTTTGAGCGTATACTAGACGTGTTTTTGAGTCCCAACCGAGGAAATCTGCCGTTTCTTCAAAGTGAGCAATCCATTTTTTCACTGCATACGAATCCTCACCGTTGAACTGATGAAGAGATTCCTCCACGTCTCTAAAATTGAACTGGTGGCTTCCACTCCTTGGTAATTCCTCTGTCGTCAATTGAGCAATTTTCCTTTTAAGATCAGCGATTTCTTGCTTTTTCGCAAGGACCTCTCTCAGTTCAGCTAGTTCTCTGTCGACATTATCTTGCCGACCCACTGTTGTTCCCGTGATGGTTACTGAGGGGCCTGCTTGCTCGTCCTCATGTGATGCCAGTATATTTTCAGGAAAATATATATTCAGATCTTCATCGGTCATTCCTCTCACCGCTTCCTGAAGTCTTAGTTTTAATTCGGTCTTATTACCTTTGAAATCCAGACCTACTTGATTTAGTTTGTCTTTCAAATTATTAACTGTAGCCTTATCTGTAAAATCGTATGCACGTGCAAACGCCATGTGTTTTGTTAAAATTTTTCACATAAAAGTCAGAAATCGCTCAAAATATATAATATTTTTCTTAATTAATCATAAAATCACCGATGATGTTCCTAGTTTTTAAATATTCTGCAATGATGCGTAAGATTAAATTTGATTTGTATGACCTCTCACAAACCACACTTCGCAGAACACATGGTCGACCGATCGACTATATGGAGTTTTTCTTTTCTTCCGCTCAAAACAAAACTTTTGATATGCACGTAAATTTAAATAACTCGCAACTATCCGTAATACATTTTTCGGGACCGATCCCACTTCTGAATTTGTAAAAGAATCACAAATAATATTTTTAGGGCGAGCAGAACAGCTACTATAAATAAAATAAAACTTCGAAGTGCAAGTCAAGAGGATTTATTATAGACTAACTCTTATCACAGAAAAATGCGCTTAGCGCCTCGAATGCATTGGATGCAACCGTTATCATTTCTCTCTCTGGTTTCAGCTACATAGTCATTTACATGCATATGGAATGCATTTAAGGTATACGAAAATATTTTAATTTTATATTTCTCTTACAAACCTGACCTAATTCACGATTACAAATGGATTCCGAATCAGCGACGTATCATTCGCTGTTATCAGCAAAAAACAATTATGGGTCGCCGCCGGAAGGGTTCGAACTTGGGACCCTCGGGATGTAAAACCAACACGCATCAATTACTTCTCAATTCATCAACAACTCGCATAATACTGACATCAAACTAAGAAATAGTATTGACATAAGCTACATCTCAAGAGCGCTAGGGTTCCCATAGAAACTGACAAAAATACTAAAACTTCTATTTAGTCTACCTTGAACTGTTTGAGCTTTTCTTTCCCTATCCCAAAAATTTATTAACATCGAATCTCATCTCACAAACTTCTATTAGAAAAAATTGCTACCAATTCAGACCCAAGAAAAAACTGCTCCCGAAAAGTGGTTATCCTCAACTCTCATCAACAAACAATTGCTGAGATAAAGACCAACGGCAGCACTAAATTCCTTTAGATTTAACCATCCACGATCCTCCACGAAAGACTTCATAGGATAACCTCAAACGAAGCTATCATAAATCAAATCCACTTACGAGATGGGTCCCGCCGACTTTCGTCCCAAGTCCCCAAGGGCAGGCATCATCATACATGATGACGTAACGGAAAGATAACGCACAAATTACGGTCGGAGGATTCTGAATGATGCAACAATAAAAAAGGGAAAAAAGCTGTGTGTTAAACGGGGGAAAACTCGAATGGGAAGATAAATTTTATGGCTCCGAGCACATTAAGAAACAAAAGAGGCAAAATCAAGTGTCGAAAATGTTTGTAAACACACGCGAGCATCCCCGAGAGATGAGATGAAATTGAATTACAGCAAAAGGTCCAGTTGCAAGTGATGTTGGAGGAGGACAGCACCAACAACATTCTTGGGCAATTTTACACATGGTGCAAACCGTAAAATTTACGTTTCACAGTTTCAAGACGTTGCAATGTGCCAGGTAAGAAACAGGTAAAAAGTGGGAAGGAAATAAGAGGAGCAGCGCAAGTAAATGAATAAAACTTCTGTTGTGCGCGGGGGCAATGAACTCTTTGCATTAAATCGGAGTGTAAACTACAAGTTGGCCATATTTTACGAGTTACGGCAGTAATTGTATGAATATTTAGCGTAGGTAGGTAAAATCCAGGTAAAAATTTCATATCGAGGAAGAGAGGCACCCACTGCTTTTGCTGTCTGTGAGGAAGTGGTACCGATCAGCCGATGAAGAAAAACCGGCGCTTCGTTGGATCTTACTCATTGCGGGACTGACATTACTCATGCAAGAAAAATCTTTCAAATTGGACCGGTGATCGTCGTCATGCTCTTGGAATTATTGCGTAAATAGTCTTCAATTTTGCAGACTACAAAAATACCTGTTGTCTGCTCGATTTCGTTCTATTTATAAACGTCCGCTCTCGATGGGCCGCTCCACGTCTCTGCCGCCTGAGATAAAGTTATTTGATAAAAGTGCCCCCACGACTCCGTTTTGTAACTCATTCAACTTTGTTCGACCCGGAGTCGGTTCTGTAATGAGCCAATAAGAAGCAATTGCTTGATGGCATTTGCATGCAATGAATTGCAGGCAAAATATATAATTCAATACGCGAATCGCCGACATATTTCAACTGTTGCGTGTACACCAGTCCAACCGAGGGCAAGTGATCATTTTTAAGGGGATTTCGCTGCAAGACTGAATTGCATAAGAGGCACGCTGCTATTATTTATCGGTGGTGATCCGCAGGAATTGATTAGTGGGAATTTATCATGCCGAATAACGTGCATGAGGCGAGAATTGTAGGCACAGTGGAAAACGATAGAAAATTACTAAGTAGGCGGGAAAGTGCACGCTAGACGATCTGACATTGGACTGAATATGGAAATTTTCGCTCAGCTATTGCTCCAGTATTCCATTTCGGAGAGATAAAACGATGTTAATAGACGCGATTAATATGCATGTTGGGCATGGGAACTTTCCTGCCCTGACGGATGCAATTCTGATGAGTTCCGGGTTAGTTTTTTTTATTGTTTGGTTCGATCATTGAGAAATTGGAATGAAAACTGATGAGATCGGGTCAGATCTTGCATGGAAAGAAAGTTTTGGAACTTTAATGCGAAAATTTCGGTAAAAATTACGGTTCTCCACTGCAATCGTGTTACAAATCTTAGCTACCTTAATTTTTACGGAATGGTACCATACAATTTCCTGAACTATAAGCCGCGAATATCTGTTGGGTTTCAAAGGATATTCGAAGCATAAATAAATAATGAATACAGTCTGAGATTCGACCTCGCTCCAACGTCTTCATTACTAAGCCAATGTCACCTTAAACAATTCACTTTCAAAGAGATTAAAATAGTTAAGAAATCTACGGTGGAGAACCGTAAAATTTGCCGGTTATTCCGGGAAAAATGGTGTATTTGGCTATAAATTTTTCCTAAATCAGACAGTAAATTTTACGGTTCTGTTCCATAACAATTGCCTATGCTCTGCGTGAACTTAGCGCCTTATTTTTTATGATTTCTACCTATAGTTTTCTGAAAATATTCAAAATTTCTATTAGAAACTCCAGAACTCTGAAACACTGAAAAACTTCAGAATATAGCTAGATTCCAAAGGGCCATCACAGGTGTTGAAAGTTAAACTCTGATATGCTTTCGACCGACTTTTCTTGCAGCACCTCGTCTGAGGCTTGTTTCAACGCCACAGCTGAATAGAACCGAATGCATCTGAAGTTATGCATAAGCTCTGATAATTCATATAATAAGATCGCAATAATCTAACTGCGACCTCACTGTTCGCCTTTTAATTTAATTTAAAAAAGCATTCGAGACTTAAGTGCTAGCCAAGCAACTTGATTTGATAATTGACCTAAACCGCGACATTTGCATCCCAAAAACAAGTGAGTGTCATTCTCCGGACTAAAAATAGCAAATAGAAAAATTGGCGCCTTGAATTGAACAAAATGCTTCAATGTCGTGTAGAAAACAATTTTCAATAGCTATAGGATGGATCGCAACATTGAAAGAACGAGCTAATTGCCAAAAAGTGACATTTCCTGTCACTCTTACATCACCGACTAGTGATATCACTGACCGAATTTATCAACCCCTCCGTTGATTGAGTTTTCGTGTTTAAAAAATGACAGAATGTCATTTGTGGTGGACTGCGGCTGACAGTGACATGTTTCCTGGTGTCATCTGCTCATGTTATTGTTGTTGTTGTTCTGTCAACAAAGATGTCAGTGGTGAAACTTTATGACAAACCTCATCAGAGTACAATTATAAACCAATAAACCACATAGTTGAGCCATTCCTTCAACAGACAATATCGCGATTTAACATGCCCCGATACTGCTGTCAAATACTGACTGACATCATTCGCGTGTAAAAGTAAAGCATCTCGCGGTCGCTGCTGGTATTAACTTTTTCTTTTCATCCGCGGTGGACCAGACCGCGGTAATGTAATGAATGCCCTCCGCAGTCGTAACTCAAACTTAAGTTTTCTTCCATTTACTGTGTAGCGGGAAACGCATTGTTTTCTTGTCCGTTTTTTGTGCTTCTTATAAATTCATTAGGTTAAATTTATGTGGGAGTGATGGACGCGGATTAAGGGAATTTTGCCTTAAAAGCCGCTTCTAGCTATTTTTAGAGAATAATTAATTTTTGATGGCGACTTGTTTTAATCTTGAAAAATTCGTTTATTTTTATTCTGTAGATTAGAGGAAGTAAAGACAACCTGTCGAGATAATTTGACAGAAACGAGCTGATTTAATAATTTTTCAACAAATTTCCGCGTAATTTTGAGCGCTTTTTTCTTTTCCCAGTCTTTTTAAAATTAGTTTATAGCCTAAGGGGTTGGGTAAATTTGCAGAAGGTTATTTGGACAAATAAGCATCACCTGTCTTCCAAGGATTTATAGTCTTGATGGTTTCTTTATAAAATTACTTAATTTGTGCAAATATTATGCTTTCGGGGTCCACTTAATAAAACAAACCATTTTTTGTGATGAGGTAATTAGCAGAGCGTAGATGAAGATCTCAAAAGCAAACTACGTTTCATCGACAAGCTAGACATGTAATGCGGAAAAATTCAATACTTTACTGATGGCACTGGTGAGACTTTTCCAAAACATAGGTTTCATTGAAATTCCATTTCAATTATCTTTTCGAGCGGCTGAAGATTAAGAGAATACTGAAATTCCGTCATACCAGTGCATTGTTACCTGGATTGGCTGGAAGTTACCTTTTAGAGAGTGTTCAAGTATCATATGACATTACGTAAGGGATTTAAGCTGGGAAAGTGAAAGAAATCTTTGTTTTCATTCAAAACTTTAAAGCATCTTAAATGATGCCCTATAAGTAAGACACAAACATTATACCCCTTTCTACACCTCTTTAATAAAACGCCAGTAGCGCCTTGTTGTAATTTTCAAACTTATATTATAGCTTTCTAGGAACGATCATTTTCGAGATTACGGCATATTATTTCTCTGTGTACCTACAATGCTTCTTGGTTGCTTACTTTGTTATAATATTAATAGCATATCTGTTTCATGTGAATTTTTTTTTTGACGGAGATGGGCATTTTTTATTCGAATAAACAAATTATTTACAAAAATTATTTGTTATGTAGAGAATTATTTGCAAATAATTATTTGTTATTTGGTGCTCTTTATTTGAATTTCAAATAATTATTTATAATTCAATTATCAAATAAGTGACCCTTAGGTAGAAATAAATCTGATATTTCGAAATTTTAGAAAAGCTTCACTTCAGATGAAGATAATCCTAATTGTATTGCAACAAAATAATTAATTATTCTATAAAGAGACATCATCTAACGATCAATTATTCGGTTATCAAGTAATTCAGCTCTGTATATACATACGAGGGTGCATTTTTATATTCGCGGAATGGGTAGGTAATTAATAAATGAGGGTACTTTCCTTAGTCGTAACTGGTTAAGTAGCTCATTATTAGTATAAATACAACGTTTTGTTTTAATCAGGCCATTACTGTTTGAATTATCGTCGATCAAACAACTCAGTTGGAAAGAACATTGTGAAAAATGGAGAAAATCGAGCACCGCGCTGTCATAAAGTTCCTTACCAAGCAAGGTAAATCGGTTCAAACCATACTAGAAGAGATGTCATCCGTTTACGGGGAGTCTTGCCCCGGTAAAACCATGGTTTATAAGTGGCATACCCTTTTTAAGCAAGGCAGGGCCTCACTTGAAGATGATCCTCGGCCAGGACGGCCGATCGAGGTGACCACTCCGGAAATAATTCAAAAAGTGGAAAAATTAATACTGGAAGATGCTAGACTAAAGAAGAAACAGCTCGCAGAAATGGTTGGAGTATCCGATACAACCATATTCAAAATTCTTCACGATCATCTCGGCATGACCAAAGTCAGTGCAAGGTGGGTGCCGAGAATGCTTACGCCGCCTCAAAAACAACAGCGCGTAGAGTGTTCTCGCGCGTTTTTGGACCTCTGTAATGAAGACCAGGATGGAGTATTGACTCGAATTGTTACTGGGGATGAAACTTGGGTTCATCATTATGAACCTGAGTCCAAACAAGATTCTATGCAGTGGCACAAAAAAGGTACACCACCACCAAAGAAATTTAAGGTGTCACAGTCGGCGGGAAAAATCATGGCGACAATCTTTTGGGACTCAGAAGGAATCTTGTTGATAGATTATAAAGATAAAGGTGTCTCCATAACCGGAGAATACTACGCTTCAATCTTAGAGCGATTAAAGGAAGCAATCAAGGCAAAAAGAAGGGGGAAATTAACCAAAGGTGTCCTCCTTCTGCACGACAACGCGCCTGTGCACAAGAGCCGTGTTGCGTTGGCTTCCCTGCATAAGGTGGGCTTCGATATTTTGGTTCATCCACCCTACAGTCCTGACCTGGCTCCCAGTGATTATTATCTCTTTCCAAAAATGAAAAAAGAACTTCGGGGGAAGAAGTTCTCGAGCGATGAAGAAGTGAAGGAAGCAGTTTCAGCTTATTTTTCAGACAAAGAAAAAACATTTTTTTTCGAGGGTATACATAAGCTAATTGAAAGATCTGAAAAATGTATTAGGGTTGCAGGAGAATATATTGAAAAGGAAAAATAAACTTGTATTTTCATTTCCACGTCTTACCCCCGATTCCGCGAACTTAAAAACGCCCCCTCGTATGTGTATATTTTCGTTGTTCACTTTCTAATAGTGAACATGATCCAATGGAAGAAATTTGAATTGCAAAATTATGTTTAAGTATTTTGACTTAATAAATTCTGCTAGTCGATATTCTATTGAAAAAAACTCGTTTCGATCGAATCGAATTCCGCGGTAGATATAATTATTTGAGAATAATTCATCAAATAACGAATAATTATTTGATTTTCAAATAACACAGGATCAAATAATAAATAATTATTTGCGAATAACTTGAAATAAAATTAAAATCAAATAAATATTTATTCTAATAATTCTCATTATTGCTTTAAAAGACACAGGGTCCCATATCCCTGCGCGGATGGAATTTTTACCTATTAAAACCACATTTCCCGGGATCCTTGAAACACCACTATTGGGCGCCTTTTCGTCCATTGTCCAAGCAATTTACCGGATGCATTTCTCCAGTTTTTCATCCTCATCTCAATTCCCTTCGTTATAGTGCAAACAAGCCAGGCTCCAAGCCAGTGTTTTGCCAGTTACGATGAGCTTGTTTTCGCCATTAACCCAATTAAATCAGAAACAATGGGTCCTGATAATCTGTAATCATAAATCATCAAACTATTGTTACCGTTTATCAGTAATCATATTATAAGCATTGCTAATGCATGCTTTACCATGTTCTGCTCTCCAGATGTATACGACAGTTTTGCCTGTACCTAAGGTGTTTTTCCAGAACTTCCTAGAGCCTTCCGTCGTATATGCTTGTCATGCTTTTAATCAAAAGTTCTAAAAAAGCTTATGTATATGGGTCAGATAAGATTAGATTAGATTAGGGTGGTGGCTATCGGAAAACCGATCAGCCTCACATAGACCTAAGAAAGGTCCGTTGTGTTTACACATCCGCTGGACTGCACCTGAATATTAGCTTTATTTTTATTAGCAATCGGAGAGTAAATGCATGTTCTCGACTTCTTACTCGTCCAGAGAACTTCTACAAAAGCCGTTGAAGAGGATGCATAAATGTTCTGCGTGTCTTCCGAAGAGACATTGGTCAGTAATGACTGCCACAATATTTCGGAGATCGGTGCGGATTCTCCTTAGCAGGAAAACCGTTTTCTTAATGTCCCAAACAGGACACAGCTACGTTGACATACCGCAGATTGCTTCATCTTTCAAGATCCGACTACGTACGTTTAGACAATCCGAGTACAACCCAGCTTCCACCCCGTCGTCCACTTTCGATTCATCAGTGAAGACCATATATCCGCCATGATAACACCACTTCCTTCCACTCCCCTCTGTCTGGGATTCTAGTAAAGAAGATTTTCCTAAAACTCAGTGTAGTGGTAGTGTAGTCGGTGTTCTCCTGTAGACAGCCTCCATGATACATCCTTAGTATACTGATATCGCCAGGTCAACTGTTGGAAGTGGAGCATGGTCTCCGTGGCTGTAGTTGATGTTGTGATAATTGCTCCGTATATGCCCAGATAGGCAGCTTTTTGAATTTTGATTAAGTTCTTAGGGTTGTTCAGTTTCTCTAGAGTTGTCCACCAGACTACTATTCCATAAGTAAGAATTGGTCTCAGAATGGAAGTGTATATATAATAAACGTACAATGCGACGGCTTAAGCCTTACTTCTTGCCAAAGATTTTTTTTGCAGACATAGACCGCTACCAACGCCCTTTTCAACGCCTTTCCTGTATGTTCTTGCCCCAGTTTACAGTCGGGTGTGACACCTAAGAGTCGAGTATGTAACCTAAGTAAGTCGTTGGTGAAGTGAGTGATAACGTAGTCGACCTACCAATCCGTAGGTCCCAGGTGGGAATCCCACCAGCGGCGACCCATGGTTGTTTTCTGCTGACAACAGATCACGATAAAGAGGCCATGGGGTTGGAGAGAAAATATAAGTGGTTCGGAATGCACTTTAAATTGCAGGTCCACTTGCCATCGTTGCCTGGAATCGGGCGAAGTTCTTCTTCCGCCCCATGACGCACAAGTGATTGCGGGAGGTAGAGAGAGAGAGAGAGATGAGATGTAAATACCTCGCCTGATTAGTTATTGCCAAGGTACTCCCGTCCAATTTGGGAGGTTGCAAGGATTCAATCATAGGAATAGGTGAAGAGGACTGCTTCCGTCTTCTGAGGGTTAACCGATAAACCCACCTGTGGAGTTGACTCAGAGCTATTTTTATTAGTTCGCTGATAGTGCTTAGGAACTTTTCTGAGACCAATAAGGTCAGATCGTCCTTATAAGCCACCATCTTTAAGTCATAATCTTTGATTAAGATCAGGATCTTATTAACTACTAAGAGCCAGAGTAATGGTGAGAACACCCCTCGCAGAGTTCCTCTATATACGGCTCTCACATTATGGATTTACAAATGCTTGAATTCATCGAAACTTCTACCATCTGGATTTTGCCATCACACAGAGCGGCGAATCGACGGTTTTAAAAGTAATCATCGATATTTAGAAAGTTATGGACCAGAGCAGGAAAATTTTTAATGCTCAGCGAACGTTGTTTTTTTGGTTTAAATAGGCCGACTTTTTCTGACAACGATATAACTGTTTTTTTGCAGTGGAGCCAAAACTGAAAGGATATATATAAAAAAAAAAGAAATTAAGGAGAGAAAAAAATCCTTTGAGCATGATGGGTAATAGCTGTGTGTTTTCAGTAACAATACTGACGTCTTCTCAAAACTGTGGGAACCTCAATCTTCAATTAATGCTACAAAATAGAATTCCTTTTGAAAATAGGACGATCGGCGAAAATGTAGGTTATGACAAGGTTAATCTTCACATAGCTAAAACTGAGTAAAATCGACTGGGAAATTCTTCCCTATTCTGCATATGGTTCACCATCGGTATAACAATGTCCCTGCAACACGTTAATTTTAAAAGCAGGATGGAGAAATTTCCCAAGAGGGCGCTCTGCCTTAGCGTTACTTCCAAAATTCCACAATTTCAATAAAACTATACTTAGGGCCAGTGGTTGGCAGTATTCGAATAAACTTTCAATCGAATAACGATTTAAAGAAACATCCAATATAATATTTTTCGAATAAATTTTTTTTTTTAATTTTAAAGTTATTTTAAGTTATTCACAAATAATTATTTGTTACTTGCTGCTCTTTATTTGAATTTCAATTGACAATCAAATAATTACTCGTTATTTGATGAATTATTCGCAAATAGTTACCATTTTTTCTCAGTTTTTCCACCTATTATAAAAGGTTTATTGCATAGCCACTCTTCTGGAACCACCCTGCTCAAGACTCAAGTTCTTTTGTATGAATTTCGCAAGACAAATGCAATTAAGATTATATTCGTTTAAAGTTGCTTCTTTTCTAAAATTTCTAAATATGAGAGTTATGTCTACTCAAGGGTCAATTATTTAATAATAGATTAAACATAATTAATTGTGAATAATTCATCAAATAACAAATAATTATTTGATTATCAAATAACGCACTATCGAATAACAAATAATTATTTAGGAAACCGCCGAATAATATTTTTTTTGCAAGTAATTCTCGAAATAACAATTTGTAAATTGTAATCAAATAAACGTTTATTTGATTTTGAGCTTTTATTTTTGCTTGAATAAAACGTGCCCATCTCTGTTTCGGAGCAAGCGAATCCGGCTTCTTCAAAACTTTCACTTGGATCCAATCTAGTGCCATAATTTGTTTACATTATCGAAGTGTTTGATAAGAACAAAGTTAATTGTTCTACTCGAAGTATAATAAAAGTATTCGTCACTCTGTTTACGAAAGTAAAAGCTCCGACTACATTAACCGGATACAACAAAATTATCACAAAAATTCTTCAATAAAAGCAAACTTAGCGCGAAACAACGCAAAATAAAAACTCTTTCTTAGCTCTGGTCATGTCTCACCTATAATAACATTATCAAATACAAGGCCACGAAAAGACAAGTTTCTTTGTGCTGATTATCCGCAATAGTAGTGCACTTAAGATATTTCCGACCATAAATTGAGGTTGACAAATTGTTCCATTATGCCAATGCTTTCAATGATACAGTCGCGATGCAAATTTTTGCCAGTCACTCATAGCAAGCACACCCTAGGAGATGCGATGCGATATCTCTATCTCGGATTACATCAATATGTTCCTTCGAGTGATGTCAATGTGGGTGGAGAAACGTGTTTTAATGCAAGCAAGCACGATAAATTATTTTGTTGATATCATCACCACCACCATCGCTACCACTGCCGCAATTACAGTCCTGCAAGGAATCCAGTTTCATTTCTTAATTCGCCGTACAATCAAGAAATATGCTTTGACAAAAATTCAATTTGTCACCCCAAGTGTGCTGCTGTTGGGTGCTCCAAGACGAAAGATTTGCTATTTAGTAGCCCCCGTTGGGTCACGTTCGTTAAAATCGAAACCGCAAGCTCAATTTGAATAAATCGAAAACAAGTTTTATGCCCGAAGATAAAATTCGTAATTGCTTTTAATATTCATTGGCAGAATTAAAGGGAATTTTAATCGTTTTTGTTAATTGAGTCTAATGCGGTTGCGAATATGCGTTGTGTCAAATTTTTGGCCACATACTCACTGTTGGAATTTAATGGAATTATTTTATTGCGACAATTAATTTGACTTTTTGGCCAGTGTCAATCAAAATTTATTAAAGGTTTCCAAGGCTTACATAAAATTGATCCATGTTTCGTCAGAAATAAGAAAAAAAAGTCTAAGAAGACCTGAGGAGAGTGGCACTCAAAATTCCACTTTACAATGTAAACAGAATTTAAATCACAAAAGAGTGTAACCGGCCAACGATAAGTAACATTTGAAAACGAAGATGTAAACAAACGTAACTCGATGTATGGTCGTCGAAAAGCCACATAGGCTTTATCAACAAACTGCCATACTAGTAAGTGACGTATGCAGTTGCGATAGAAGCACAGAATAATTCCGTCTAATTAGGAACATGTGACCAAACAAAGTTTCAAAGGAATTCATTAATTAAAACGAGAAGCCAATGAAACCACACAGTTAGGAAAAAATGCCACAAAACATACCCGCCCGCCTTACGATTTCAGATCGGTGTAAACACTTTTCAGTCAATAAAACACTTCCAATTTTAATGAGTTCCATTCCGATCGTTTCGAGATTAAACACAAGTCGATAATGCCACACCCCCTCGATGCCGGTCAGCTCACTATTACTCCTTGAGAAACTCTCGCTTTCAAACGATGTTCAATGAGCCGCGAAAATTTCCAATTGCACATTGTCTTCGATCTTCCACAGCTCGTGGTAGCTTATTTACCTGTTTACCTATTGTCGCGATTATATTGGCAATTAGCGACTTTAACAGGTTTCGCACCTTCTCCCACGCCTACCGTGTGTCGTGGTATAATCTTGTGATCGATCGATTGCAATAAGCGACACCATCAGAAAAAATAATTAAAAAAAGAAATTAAATGAAAATTTACCTGAACGCCAAATGATTTAGTGCAGGTGAAATGAAAGTGGGCGGAAGTACTGAACGTATCCTCGGGTATTAAACAGGTGATGGATTTTTTGATCGAATTCCTAGCAGTTGATGAAAATAAATTGCTTCGTGATGATTTTGCTATTTCCGACGAGTTTCATATACGTGCAAGGTGAACAGAAGCTAACCAGGTGGAAAGAGTATAGGTGTAAAAAGAGATTTTCTAGTTGCTGAGATATTTCTGGAAAATGAAATTTTATTCAAATGATCAAGCAGCAGAACGGTGACTTCTATTTTAAATGGAATCACTTGCAGCTATTTTTATCGCTGGGGCACGCTGCATTTGACCTTATAGTCGACTGACTTTATCGCAACGCAAAGGAGGCTTCACCAGAATGGCCTTTTGAGTGGAAAACTATTTCGTTCTTTGGACTTGTGCACTCGAATCTTCGTGATGGAAATTTATTATTAAATGAAGTGTTAATTCTCGAAAAAATTAATTTTGATTTGCCAATTTATTAATGGAAATTGCTGATAACGTCAGACTTTGTATTGTGTTGCAATTTATTTCTGTAAAATGTTTTTTGCGTAAAGGCAAGGTGCTGTATTCCGTCTGGCTCGTTGACATATTGCACAATTTCATGCGCAATACTCAGTATTTATGCAAGTGTAAGTACAAACAGAAAATAAAAATCATTGCCTGTGTAGGTATCGCAAGGCTTCAGAAAAGCCCTGTTACCAAGCCTTGCAATTCGTACGCGGTAATGAAGACTTTGTTAAAGTCTGAGCATTCAAACACCGGCTGAGCTAAGTTCTGAATACAAAGGATTAGTTCGCTACCATTGACCTAGGTCTCAGCCTCTAACCGGGTTCTTCAATGATGGTCTAGATTAGGTTAGGTTAAAGTGGCTGCCTTTAAGAAGGCACACTTAGGTCCATTGTGACACCACAAATTGAGGCTGCAAATATTAAACCCCATAAAAATACCTAGAGAAGAATAGGGTGAACCTGTTACCCACTGTTCACCGAGCCAGGTCCCGGTCTCCAGTGGAACCAGTTCACGGGGAGTCAAAATAAATTTGGCTGGGGTGGGAAGGGTGTTCAGCCTTAACCCGTCGTCGGGAACCATTTGAAACACCTGATAAATCGAGACAAGTCTCTGACGTCAGTGGAGCCTAATTCGGTTAGCTCTTCAAAGAAGGGGGAGCCCAAAAACCGGTTTCTACGATTGACTTGGCCGGGCAGTTACCGAGGAGGTGGAGTATGGTTTGCTCTTCCTCTTCATCATAGCAACTCCGACAGAAGTCGTTTGAAGGTGCGTCTAGTCTATCGGCGTGTCTACCCATGAGGCAGTAGCCCGTCATAACGGCTACGGTAATGCTAATAGATTTGCGCCCCAGTAGGATGAGCCCTCTTGACCGTTTAGGGTCAAGTTTTGGCCTAATCTGTCGGGTAATCAGGCAGGTGTGTTCCTCCTGCCAATAGATATTTACAATCATGAGAGATTCCTGTGAGAGTTTCAGTTTGAAAGTGGCGAGCGTTTTACCCAGCTGGTGGTGAATGTCCGGTACGAGTGGTACCAATTCTCGCTAGTTCGTCGACTCTACAGTTACCCGGAATATTACTATGTCCAGGCACCCAGATGATTACAACCGTTTTGGAGGTAGTATATACTCCCGTAAGGGATAAAATAGCGGCCTGACTATCTGTGAAAATACATATGTTGTCTCTACGCAGCATTAAATGATTCAGGTGGTCCGCGTCTATCTTTATAGCCATGATTTCCGCCTGAAACACGCTGCAGTAGTCAGGTAAGCGGAATGAGATATCGAGGTCCAAATGTTCCGAGATGATACCTCCTACTCTGCCTTCTAATTTGGAGCCGTCAGTGTAGAGATGATGGTGCAAATCAATATTAATATCAAGCTGAAAAAGATTTTGAAATTTGCCCATCATATGATTCGTACTTGAAATATTAGAAAAAATAATGGTGCTGTCTTTTGGGCAAGTATAAAGTAATGGTGCATTGGAGCGTCATTCTGATGAGCCAATAGCTGGAAATACCAAGATTTAAGGTTTTTGTAGTATTTTTTTTCTTGCTAAGTTAGCCAGAGCTATGGTTAAAAAATGGGCCATAGAAAAACACTGGAGACAGTAGTAGGACGAAGTGATGTTATTCCTGATTTTCGCGGCGAATTTCCGGGGACGGAGGAGAGGCAAACGACCTATGTATTATTTTTATTGAATTGCCTGTTGTAGTATAGTTAGTTTGTTAAGTGTTGCCTGTATGCTTGCCAGAATCCACTTCTTTTCGCTTTAATTCAAAACTTAGTCTGGGCAGTTCTTTTGTTCATCATCGAACGTCCTTAGCTGCTTTCGAAGGCTCTTTTAGACAAAGTCGTAACTGGGAATGTGAAATTTAAGGAATCCTTGAACTTCTCCTTATAACGAAATTTTTGTCGCCCGCCTGTCAGTGCGGCTTAATCATTTCTGTTGACCGAGCTTAGCTGCGTTCCATGCCGAACTCCTTACTGCTGATAAACCTTCAGTGTTCGCTATCTAAAATCAACGAGGTTTTCCTGACGTATATTCACCTTTAAGATCATTCCTAATATTAACACCAAATGTGGAGCAAATTCTTTGCAACGCATATGTTTCCCGACACTATTCTATACTTTTATAGCCATCCGAATTGAGCAAGGATTGTTCCTACCATGAGATCTACAAAATTGCTCAAATTCATTTTCGTTAGGTTTCGTTGAAACCAACGAGCGATATGTTTAAAAAATACTCTTGCAGCCTTCACCTCTTTCGACAGAATACCTGCAGCAGCGTCTAAAATTGTTTGAGACTGTCTCCGATTACTTAAGAAACTCTGCTTCCTTTACCTTTTGTGTTAGGAGGGGCATCTCTACTATAAAAAAAATTATATATTAAGTGATACCTGCGAAACGAATCCGGTTATGTTCTATTAGTCAAATATAATATATACACAAGGGGGATTTTAAGAATAATAACGTTTTAAATGAGCAGATTTAGGTACGAGAGGCATCACAGGAAAAAATTATCACCATCATAACGGAGTCCTATACAGGGAAAAGCTTTCGTAGTCCTTCCAAATGCTGAACGAAGTGAGACAAGGATGCACACTATGACCTCTGCTTTTCTTTATTGGCATTAATGACGTATTGTGCGGCGTTCTGGATGTCGATGCATGTCTCCTATCCAATAAATAGAGTCATGTAGCCCTAATATCCGAAGCTCTGAGCAGAGAAAGTCGCAGACCAAACCTTAAGATCAAAATGAAATTTATCTTGATGAGCAGAAAATAGAGCAAGTGGATAAATTTTGTTATCTTGAAAGCATAGTTCCAGCTGATGCTGAATATTAAGTTGATGTACAGGATCCCGTAAACAAGGTCCGAGTTGCAAATAATATTCTTGCTGAGATAACAACAGCTCCAGACGCACAAAACTTCGGATCTTTGAATGGAACGTAAAATCTGTTTTGTTGAAGGAAATGTATGGAAAGTGACCTGGCAAATAACATCTAAGCTACAAGCTTTTGTCAACTGATGTCACCGGCGCATCATTAACATCCATTGTTCGGAGGTCATTACCAATGAAGACCTACACCGAGTTACAGGAAAAGAAATTAGTGTTCGAAGGTGAAATTGGCAATGGATAGGCGACACACTAAGAGCCAAACAACATCGCTCAACAGGCTCTAAATTGGAATCCACACGGGACCCAAGGAAGACGTCGAATTGGACGACCGCCCAACATATGGAGAAAATTTGTAGAGAAAGAAGGTGCCCAGATAAACAAATTGTGGCAACAGTTTAAAGCCGTTGGCGTTGGTGAAGATTCCGTGTACTAGACGACCTATGCCGCACAAGGGGTTAAGGAACCAGAGAGAGAACCTTTTAAATATAAATTAGCGAAAATTTAGGGAAATATACTACTAAAATAGATAAGACGCAAATATATTCGAGATTTTATTTATTGGATTTACAGTTGAGCGTAGGTGCCACCTCTTCAGGTTCTATACGTTATCTTTGATAAATCCATAAAAACAATTTTTATGTCATCAAGAAATGCTTAACCAAACGAATTTATATGCTTAAGTAGCTCACAACATCGTCTGCATCTCCATTAGTGTCGTCTGCGTTGACCACTTCTTTTACTCACGACATGCTCTAAATCTTATGGTTTTCCTCTCGTCTGGTTTATTGCACCCGATTCTCTACATATAAATTTATTCTCTTCCTTTTCAAGTCTTACAATAATTCCTCGACATCCTCCGACAACTTGATCCTCCTCCACTTCAATTAATTGAAAATAAATTATTTGCTCAGAAACGAATTAACCATTAATTTGCCATCGAAAATGAGAATTTCTGCACATCATTAAATCAGGTGCAAGGGGGCTGTATTTCCTCTCGCTAAATAAATGCAATCGACCCACTGAAAGTATCTTATCAAGGTTGCAATCTTGGGGCTCCATCTGTTGAATGATTTATGGTTGGCTGGTTATAATTACAAGACAAGTGCAGGCTATTCTCGCTTTTTAACGACCGGTTGGTTTCTCCTTCTTTTCCGACTGGATCCAAGTTACTTGAGAATATTACCGGCCAACCTTATGAGTACTTTGATGAAGTACCTGCAGCGAATGCGGCACCATGCAATCAATGACTTTGTTCTTCATAACCTCACTTCTCCCTCGTTACCATTTACTCATCGATGCACACCATTACCGGTACGGTTCTACGGCAGTTCTTGGTATGCTGATGAAGATGAATTGGTGGGTATTGTTCAGGTGAGCGAGAATGAATCATTAGAGAAGACCTCCCCCAACATTATGTTTGCCAACAAAAACAGCTCCCCTGTGTATGTGGATGGCAAACAAATGACGTCCAACCTCTTGGTACCAGACCACCTGTGGCGTTTTCATTAATTCACCGAGAAGAACGGTGTCACAACAGAAAATCATTTAAAGAGACCCTCAAAGCTGCTCTTCATATTTTTTCTTATCACTTTGCCACTTAATTGCGATGAAGATAGGTGCCTTGAGAGTCTTATCTCATTTCAGCGAGGACGATTCATTTGTGCGAGTATTATTCACATTTTAATTGCGTGATGTGATAAGAAATACGCACTTGACAGGGTACTGCCATAAAATTGGAGCGAAAAATGCTTGTTTTCGTAGAGAGCTGTATAATTTGCCTACAAATCAAATCGCGCTCATTACACGAACAGGCACACCCACTAAAACTGGAACTAAAACAGTTCCAGCAAGCACTGTTCCTTCAACAGCACAACATTCGCATTCTAAATGGGCCAATGATATCAGTTCCACCTGTGTCATAACTAAGTAAATAAAAGTACGCAAAAAGTGCTTAATTGCACGCAAACTAGTTTTTTTTACAACAAGGAAATCTTCCGCATCGCCGTTCTTGCGTTACGTTAACGATAACAAATCGAGGTCAAAGAGTAAATCGCAGAAAATTATCTTCTCTCCAGCATTAGGTTAATTAAAAGATGTCGGATGTCGCACCTGTACTAGAACAGATAAAAATTCGAAAGAAGAAATTCACACGTTCCAGTCAAGTGCTTAGATGTTGTGTGAGTGTTTGTGGTTCTCGTATGGATAGAAAGCCTTTGGGGTGCGATAACAGAAATGATGCAAACCAAATTAACCTCGACATGATAATTAGTTTATTCATTAAATGTACTGCTACAGGTAACGATATATTTGCGGGTGGGAAGAGATAACAATTTTGTAATTTAGAGCTGAAATTGTTAGCAAAATTACCTCAGAACTCTCGTTAGCTATGAAGTCATAGCTACTGTTGGAAAGGTGGTTGGTGATTTAATCATAAAAAAGTTTGTGTGCACTACACCTGCTTTGGTTAAGGGTTAGGTGGGAAAAAGTTTCGTTTAAGGTCCTTCTTACGCAATAAATCTATAAGAGCCTTGTAGATGTGAAAGCTGGCCACTATTTCTCCAAACCAAATTTCCCTGACTTTTTGCAGATTTAAAGTGACGGTCGATGTGTTTCGCTGTCTTCCAAAGACTCCGGAGTGTTTGTAGTGTCTTTAACAGGCGCTGAGCCATGTCATTACTTTCAATGCCCTCGTGTCCTGGCACCAAGGCCAACTTTACTGTGCTGCTCTGGGTCGATTCCTTAAGTGTAATGAGACAGTCCCAGACAATTCTAAACGCAAAGGCACTAGACCCTAAAGCCTTGAGTACCGCTTGACTGCCCAACATATGTTTTGGGACTGCGTAATCTTCTTTGAGTAATCTTTGTTTGAGAGATAGTTGGTGCAGATCCGAGCGACTAATGCAACGGAGGATAGGTTCATATACTTCTACGCCCGTTATGTCACCCGTCTTCTATCTTGAACCATATCAGTATACCAAATCAGAGATCCCTTTTCAAAGGTGTGGCTAGTATTAAGCCAGTATTCTTTGCTTTTTTAGGATCAGCTTCAATGATAACTCCAACTTGTGCCTTTTTGGCATGACATCTGATATTAAGTTGACCACAGGAGCATCTTTGAATTCTTCCAAGATTTTCCAGTGGCTAGTCATAATGACAGCTTCGACGAGATTAGTGCTGTGCGTTGGCTAAGAATCGGACCACGTGGAGAGTCGGTGTAATAGACGCCCTATGCCCCGCAAGGGGTTAAAGGAAACAGAGAGAGTGCTGTGCAGTCTTATTGTGCCCGAAGAAGCCTCCTTCTTTAAGCATTGATGTAAGGAAAGGAGGTCCAAAACAGCCTCCATAGCTGTGGTGGAGCAGGTGCGTAAGGCTTCCATTACTCATAGACAGGCTGTAATGCAGATTGCGCTACCTTTTGTTCTATTTTTGTCACCATACCAGAGCGGCGTAGGTGAGTAAGAGTCTTATAATCGCTTGATAAGTTCATTTGGGGCTTCTCGACGAGTCTTCGACAAGATCAGAGTCTTTGATCTAGAAGCATCCAGATTCCATTTTCTTTTAAAGGGAACAATGGTGGTCTTATTTGGGTTTACAGTGTTTCAAACTACACATACCTACAATAGAGATGAAATTGCAGCATTTGACTAAAACTTGGCAAAAATTATTTCACCTACGAAGCAATAGTCTGGAAAAATTTAAGTTTAGTTTAGTAATAATTTATTATCAAAAGCTAAAAAAACTGAAGTGAAGCCATGCGGCAGTAAACTATCATCGTCCGCAGAATACTTCCAGGTATCGGATAGCATATTGAAATCACCCAGCAGCAAAAAGTCATCGCATAGAGACATCATTTCCGAAAGCCATTCCACAACCGAAGACAGAAGATCATACACGAATTAGGAGAAACATAGATGGTCATAACATACGTAATCCTACTATGGAACTGTAGGAAGACGCAGACAAAAACCACGGTATCAGCGCCAGGAATCTCGAGGAGGAGGACGACAAGTCTCTGAACGCCGCACAAAAAACGCCTCCGCCAACTTCAGCATCCACACAAGATAAATAGCGATCTCGACGGAAAACCTGGTATTCCGAATCAATAAGTTCCATTTCAAGAATCTTACCACAAAGGCAGGTTTCAAAGAGGCATATAACGTTGAATTCAAACTCAGCACAGATAACAAGCAGCCTAGTCGACTTGGAAAGCAAGCCAATTACGTTGTCGTAGTACACTGAGACCTTGTTGACAAGTTTTTTGAAGTAAAAATACAGGGCCGAGATTTAGGGACGAATTCTGGTACAATAGAGTTCGGAGGTCAAATTGATGGAGTTAATACCGCCCAGTAGCAGTCCTCAGGACTAAACAGCTTAAAAGATGTCGTATAAGCGCATCCACCATTGAAGGAGTAATCCTTTTACATGCTAAAATGTCACGAGGAATACCAATACGGACAGAACTATGGTTGATGATATCATCCCCCGATGTGTCAGATGGATTTACATCGACTAAAATTTATTTCGAAATTTTCGAAAAGCCCGTTCCACCATTTGGAGACACGTGTTGTTCACCATGCTGCACAGATGACACACGGGAGAACAGTCCTGCGCTGTGAAAACGAAACATCGGTTTTGTTAGAGGACTTCCTTAGAACGCTCACTGAATTTTGACAGGAAGAAAGTATTATTTCAAATTACGAACGTGTCCATGGTCTAGAGAATTCAAGTCTGTGCAATAATTTCGGATGGACACCATGTTGTGCGACATAACTGTCATAATTGGAGTGCATTTAAATGTTTTAAATTGAGTTCTTTATGGACCAGTGAATTTAAAATTTTTCTTTCTTCCTGAAAATTTGGCAGACTACCGAAGGAAAACACAACTATTCATGTATTGCAATTTTTGGAAGAAATTTACTGCATATGTTAAAGACTTAGAATATAGAACGAGAGGAAAGGCTATCTTAAGTAAAAACCCTGTACGTGTGATAAGCATTTTTGCTTCATGGCCAAGTGGCGAGTGGGTTAAGGGGGAATGACGCCTGAAATGTCAAATTGGACCAAATGTCGCCTTGAAATCAAAGTCGTCTCCGTAATACTGAAATATTTGGGGCATAAGCAAAGTGTTTTTAAATAGTAAAATTAAGTAAATTAATAAAATATGTTCGAGCAAAGTTATATTATATTAAAAGTGTTATAAGAATATATTTTAAAAACACCTAATTTAAAATATTATCAAAATGAGTTGGCCCCTCCTGTATACAAGCATAATTTTACTACTTTCATGTCGAAACGCACACATCGCTTGGGTTCTACTACATATAGCAAAATGCTTAAATTTTTCCGAATGATGTCCTTTCCTCTAGTTCTTTATTCTAAGGTTAAAGAGTAACTACGCCTATTTCACTCGAACATCTTTAGTGAACTTCTTCTAAAGAACTAGGAATAATCTTTTTCTTACAGCATGTCAATTCTGCCCAAGCTGACGTCACACCCATTTGACATTTCTTCGTGCACCTACTTTGTATTTTCTAGACCGTGCCTATCCCTCACGCGGTTATTCTACGAGCTTATTCTTAATATACGAAAAAGAATAACAGAAATGGATTAATTTGAAGAAATAGAAATTGAAGTTAAGCTTGGAATGATAGCTCCATTTATACCTACTGTGCGAGCATGGATCTTTTATCAGAAAATAATTTGAGTGTTTTGAATGAAAAATGTCCTCATTTTACTGAAAATTCCCAAAATTCCCTGATTTTCTACGACTCTTCCCAGTTTTCCAGAAAGTGAACACCCTGGTAATGGATAGTGTGGAATCTGCGGAACACATGCATATTGGGCTTATCTGAAAGTTACTAGCTTCTCTGAAAGTTCCCACCAATTTAAAAAAAATTCCGAATCCAACAAACTTAACAGACTCCACATCTCTTCACAGCTCCTGAAAATCCATTTTCTCGAAATCTCTTTTAAGACTACAAACTCCCAGAGACCACACAAGCTTCCGAAAAGAACTGAAACGGCAAAATCTGCAGCAGAGCACGACAGCTAATAAATTACTGCAGCCGTCGTTCGTTCATATCGAATTCAAAAGCAGAAAATTGTGGTGCAGCAAGAGTTTGTTCTCGCAACCTCCGATGTACCGTATCATATCGTATATCGCTATAACACTTTTGTAGAAAATTTCGTTGATGAACAAAACAATTCCCAAACAGTTACAAATCCTAGAGATGAAAAATTAGAAAATGACTCGACACATCTGGCTTGAAGCCAATTCCCATGCGAAAGAAATTGAGATTCCATCATTGCAAGAGTATTGAAGAGGTGACCCATGTCTCTGACGCCAAAGAAACAAGTCACCGTCTGGTCGTGCGAATAGCGTGAATTGGACTACAACACCACAAGCACTTACTTAAGAATATTCTTTTCTGCTATTGTTGTACGTATAGCCCCCCCTTGACCCTGGCCGTCGTCGATAGATGCGGCAAAGTTCTTTATTTCGCGTCTAATCCACTTAACCGCACGAACTTTGTTTAATGATGTCTTTGCCTCTATGGGAGGAACTCCAACGGTGTCCGCCGGAAACCGTGTTCATTATTGTTGCGCAAGTTTGGACAAAGGAAATGCGTAGACAACGAAATTATAGAAAAAAAAATTAAAATCACCTGAGACGAGCTGATTAGGACTTATAGGGAACACCTTAATTAACCTCAAGCTACGGTAAGGGAAACACTGAAAAATTATAGAATGCAAAATTTCATGGCAAATTGGAGGCGAATTTTACTGCCATTCTTCCTGTGTTGAGCAATTGATTATGCCTAAGTGGAGCTCGTATGGCACGATTGAAACTTTTCCAATTATATTGCCTCGCTGGAATTATGTCAAATGGCGAAACGAATGTCACGAAATTTTAGCGAAATGAGGTGATACCAGAATCGGGCGTGACGATAGTGTTGTCACCCCCATTTAGCATATAATCCGTTCCTTCGACTTCTTACTACCAAGAGCCCTGTAACGCTATGACTAATAAATAAAGTTATTTTATTCTGCTTTGCTCCATCAATCATCGCCACAACTTTTATCTACCTTGGAGTGGGCAATCCATGAATCACTTTGCAAGAAAGGAAAACTCTTAGTTGGGTGAGTTGGAGCTGTCTCCTCGGGTTGTATCTTTCCATTTTCTTGGTGTTTCGTTGTTGGCTTCATTCCTGCACGGAATCTACTCGTTCTGTATCAGGCAAACTTAAGTAGTTTACCATTGTCCGTGGAGATTTAAGTTTTTTTTTCTTTTCTTCTTATTATCCCTGGCTCGATACAAGTTTTTCTTCGACTCAGATTCAGACAGATCTTGGACTATTCTTGTTTGCATTTGTCCAATGGATGTCGTCCTGTTGTCATTAACCTTTCCCAACAACAGATATGTTGTCTTGTTGTGTCAATGTCGCAGCAATTTGTTTTGCACAATGTTCTGGCCTTTTGAAATGGAGTCTGATGAAATGGACGTCGTCCAAAAATAGACAAGAACTGGATGTAGAGCAATGCATTTAGCATTGTCGTAAATATTCACAGAAAATTCAGAAGAAGGTTTTAAGTAAAATGTCGTTACAAATATTAAGGCAAACTGTAACTCTGTAAGAAATTGGATTTTGTGTTGGAAATTATAATTACAAAGGAAAAGATTTGAAAGCAAAAATTAGCGGAAGTAAAAAAAATGCGATTGCCCTTACTTCATGTAATTGAGGACTTAAGATTATCAGTGACATAAAAATACTTCGCCAGACGCAAGCCCAATGGGAACAGCATATCCCAAGGAATACACAGCTCAGGGATATTCCGGACCTTCAGTAGTAATTCGAGTCTCTGCATAAAATGTCTCATCCATAAGTTAGATGGCCTGTCTAAAAGGGCACATTAGGATATTGTGATACCACAGTTGAGGCTGTATTTTCAGACCCCATTTAACTCCTATGTAGGAAAAGAGGAGAGGCTAGCTAATTACTCTCTGTAAACCGTGCTATTTCCCTGTCACCGGGGAGCGAATATGCAATATTGATGGGGGTTTAGCGTTATCATATATTCGGGTACCATTTAGAGTGCCTATATCGGTTAACCCTTCAAAGAGAGAGCCCAAAAACCGGTTCCTACGGTTGGATAGGTCCGGGCAGTTGCAAAGGAGGTGGAGTAAGACTTCCTCTTCTTCTTCGTCTTGGCAACTCTTACAGAAGTCGTTTGAAAGCGCACCGAGAGTCAATCGGCGCTTGTCTGCCTATGAGACAGTTGCCCAAAATAACGGCTACGATAATGCAAATTAATTTACGTCCGAGTGAGATGAGCTCTCTTGATCGTTTAGGGTCAAGCTTTGACCATATCTATCGGGTGGTCAGGCAGGTGTGTTCCGCCTGCCATCTGGCGTTTTTCACTCCTGAGGTATTCCTTTGAAATTTCCAGTGTTCAAGTGACCAGCGGCTTTCCAAGCTTATGGTTAATGTCCGAGTCGGGACGAGTAGTGCCAATCCTCGTTAGTTCATTGGCTCTGAAGTTACCCGAAATTTCATTGTGTGAAGGTACCCAGATGAGCCGTACGTACTTTCAAATGCTCAGCCATGTGATTTAAAACTGAGCGACATGCTATAATCCTGTTGGTGTTTGTTTTTTCTTCTATGAGGGATTTAATAGCAGCCTGACTATCTGGGAAGATACAGATGCTATCCGTAGGCAACGTTAAATGTTTTAGACGAGCTATGTGAAGTTGGCACCCCCTTTTTTGGAATTTGAATATTTTTTTTTGCATTAGTTTGTCCATCGTTAGTCCACGTTTATTCACCCATTAGTTTTATTTGTCCAAGCTCCATTTCAAAATGGCGGGCAAAAAACTTTTCTTCGCATTATTTTTTCACCAGAACTCCAAAACTAACCACTGCCTCACACTTTTTGAAAATTTATATAATTAATTACAATTAAGCTGCGGGTGGACAAACCTGGACTAACGATGGACAAACGATCTGTGGAGTTAAAAAAGGTTTTTTTTCGAATTTAGGGGTGCTGGTGAAAAAATACGCAAAAAAAAGTGTTTTGTTCGCCATTTTGAAATGGAGCTTGGACAAATAAAACTAATGGGTGGACAAACGTGGATGGACAAAAGAATGCAAAAAAAATTCAAAATTCAAAAAAGGGCGTGCCAACTTTGCGTTGGTTTTACCAGTTGCTAAGAAAGCTTCCCCCAGTATCCATTCTGACTATAGGCCTATTAGCATACTGAGTTTTCTTGGCAAAGTAATGGAAAAAATAATGGTGGTTCAAATTCAACAGTTTTTGAGTAGTAATGACCTTTTATGTAGATTTCAATCTGGTTTTCGGTCGAAGCATAGTTGTGAATCTGCTTTGTTGAATGTGTCAACGGATCTTCGAATTGCACTTGATGCAGGAAATGTTGGTGTTCTGATTCTGCTTGATTTCTCAAAAGCATTTGACAGCATTGATCACTCGATTCTATACTAAATTTGGTTTCTCTACTTCTGCTGCAGCCCTGATAAATAATTTTCTCGCACACAGGTTTCAACGGGTAAGAATAAGGGACAGGTTACCTTCGTTATTACCCCTATGTCGTGGAGTTCCGCAAGGGTCTGTTCTTGGGCCTTTATTATTTTGTATGTACATTAATGATCCCCCTACGGCAGCTTCATCTTTATGCCGATTATGTTCAGCTTTATCTGAATAGACCGGTTGGATTATTGTAGGATTTATTTGCTAGCTTAAGTTTAAGTTTCAACCATGTCTCTTTGTTGTGGTAGCCAGGCTCGGCGAATTTTCATGAATAAATAAATAGAGTTAATGATGACCTCGAGAGAATTTCTGCTTGGTCCTTAAGCAATCACCTCATACTAAATCCTAGTAAGTCTCAAAGTATAGCTTTAAATGGCAACACAACGCTTAGGGAAAATGAAATATCGTCTGTTATTCTTAATAATAGTGTTTTGCCTTTTGTAACCAAAGTTAATAGTCTGGGGGTATTACTAAATATATCTTTGAGGTGTTGCGATGTCAGTGCTACTCTTGGAAGGATATATGGTGGATTCAGAAGGCTGTAGTTGTCTGCCGATGTATTGCCTCTTGAACTGCGCTTAAAGTTGGTTACAAGTCTTATTCTGCCTTATTTCACATATGGTAGCTTAATTTACCCAAAACAGTGACCTCAACATTCCTATACTAATAAAACAAACAAAAAATTAATAGAAACCTTCCACTCACCTGCAATTCGTAAAACAGCACGATCAGCTGGGTCCAATTGAAGGATGCTTAGTGGCTTATCCTTAGCCCATTCGCTTAGGCTCTCCCTATCCATCATCATCTCGTCGAAGAATTAATTTTTATCAACAAATCTTTAGCAAATTTGTTATATAACAATCCAGAAATAACAACCGTATCATTGCACAATCGAAGCGAAAAGAATTTTCCACTTATCTAACCCACAAGGGGCACTACAACAATAAAAAAAAAGCAATTTCAAGAAAGAAAGAAGAAAAAAACACTAGCAACCCCCGTTTAAGTGCGGGGAATTTCCCGTTGTAAACAAATCATGAATTGCACCTTTAAATTGAAACAACGAAGGCCACAAATGAAAACAAAACCCGTAACTTCTCAGTATTCCTCCCCACGGCTGCTACACACTAGAATTTCACTCTTGTGAATGTATGGAACACTTCAAACGGAAACGGTGCACTTCCTTGACACGCGTGTGTTGTTTTTGTTGATTGCACTTTTGTTGTTTTAGAAATTTTTGCATGAATTAAGATAATTTCATTTTTTTAACGCAAACACTTGTTAAAAAAAATTAATTGTTGAGCTTTCCTCGAGAGGAAAATGTTTTTAAATACAAATCCCCCTCACTTTCCAGTAGTGGGTGAAGGGAAACTGTTGTGGATAATATTTCACATATCCACCTGCACTTTTTCTTTTTTTTTAATTTTCTTCACTTTTTGCACTATTTCACTGTTTTCTCCTCGCAATCTTGAAAGAATATTATTGTAAGGTAACACAAGACTTTACCTCACCGCACGGAGCACATCGGTCCGCTCCGGTCACTGACTTCTTCGACTTCAGAGAAAAAACTAAAAACTCCCAGTGCGGCCTTGTGCAAAAAACCGCAAGGATTTTCTTTTACTTTTATTGCTTGGAATTGATTTTTTTTTGTACCACTCTTCTTGCAAATATTCACTGGAAACTGGAAATAAATACGCAGAAAATGCACTTTTTATAAGTCGTTGTTAGGTATATGCCTTTAAACGGAAGCTATTTCCGTCTTCCGGTTATCTTTTGTCTGCCAAACGCTGCTTTTTGAGAACTTGCTGAGTTTCGTGTTAAATTTAAAACCGTAGCAGTAGCAGCTTCATTTTTGTCGAACAGATGACGAGATATTATATTGAAGGAAAGACGCCAGAAAAATTATAAGAAAACAAAACACCGCACAGAGCACAAGTTGACACGACGATCTTTGCTTTATCAATGTTCACCCCTTTCTGGTGAGCCGTAGCCGTAGCCGAACCAAAGCAGAGCCACAACCGTGACTTGAGAAGTTCACCGAGTTGAGCTTTGCTTGCTTGCGAGATGTTGTTGGTTTCTTGCGGTGTTGTGGTCGATGGCTGGTAACAGTGTTGCGAGCATAGCTGAAAATATATGATTTTTAGGAAAACTTTATTAAAAAAATAAATAAAAATTTTGTACTAGCAAAAACAACAAGAACTTGAAGTTTTCTTTCGTCTTAAGTATTGAAATGTAATTAAGATTCGTTTGGTAAGTATTAGAAGAATTATGACTTCTATAAACGGGCAACCGACTCATTCTTCTTAAATGAAAAGTTGGAACTGCTAGGGCGGAAAAGCTCATACAAATAGCCAACCTCCTCTTTTAGTCAAAACGATAACGGAAATATCCTTAAATAGCTTGACGGAGACGGAATTGGAGCAATTGATTGAGCGCCACGACCACCACGCCATGGTTCCTGGGTTCGAGACTCGGTCTCCCCTTGGATTAAAAAAAAAATAGAATTAAGAAATCCACTCCGCCTCTGGGTTGTTTAGTTCGCAGCAAAGCAAAAACAAGGCATTCAAGTTTTCTCACTTTTTTTACCATAATTCCCTTCCGGCCAAACCATGCTAACTCATCAAAGGGTAGTCCCCTAGGCTTTGGCCACATCCTATATAAAAAAACTAGTCCTTCAAGGCCCACAGATGACCACATAGACCAGATGTTGGTTTTCGAACACCAGATATAACCAGCAAAAGAAAACGTAGGACAGTTTTGTAGGATTTAGACAAAAGCACCAGACCCGGTAATGACTATCTCCGTTCGATAAAAGGTTTCTTTAATAGAATTAACCCTTCTAACACAGAAGGCGCACTTCTTTATCAAGAAGCCAAGAATCTCTTCACCTATTCCATCAAAAAGATGATATGAGGCTCCCACACCAGCATGCAGAAGAAAAATAACAAAAAAGAAAGGAACAGCAAGAAACAAGCAAGGAAACCCCGCACACACCATGCAAACAGAGAGTCACGGGAGCATAGAAAATAGATAGTTCTTAAAAAACACCTTACTAAGAGTTAAATCAAAATTAATACATGCATTAAGAGCCATACATTAACGATTAATTGATTCATGCATGCCATAATTTGATCTGGATGGTTCAACATGCAACAAACAAAGGCAGTCTTCGAAGGTTATGTTGGGACTGTCTGACGAAAACCCTGCTAACAAGCGAACCTGAGTCTATATTAGAGTTCAAAAGCTGGTGAATAAATACCAAGTCAGCGACTTTGCGCCTTTTTTCAAGCGAGGGCAAGCCGAGCAACTGGAGGCGGTCGGTGTAGGGCGGGACTCTAAATGGATCGTCCCATGGGAGCCCTCTAAGCGCAAATCTAAGAAAATTACGCTGCACCGATTCGATACGCTTAGAATGAACAGCGTAGTAAGGCGACCAGACCTGAGATGCATACTCAAGAATAGGTCTAACTAAGGATCAGTACAAATGCATCAATGTTGGTATATCAGAGAACTCTCTAGACCATCGCTTAACAAAGCCCACGATTAAACTGCCTCTAGACACGATATAGTTAATATGCAGAGTAAAGTCAAGCTTCCTATCAAGTTTTACCCCAAGGTCAGTTACATCTGGCGCACAACATCTTCCGCCGAACAATTATCTTTATGAAACATGGTGGTCTGGCAATATCTAAATTTGACGAGCAGATACCAATGTTGCCCTTACTACGTTCACATAAAATAACGGAGAGTCACGGAATAGTATAATCCGGAGAGGATGGGTAGTAACCAGAGACAAAAAAAAATCTGGAACGAACTGAAAGGTAATGCTATGTAAGTGAAGCGGTGGCGTTGGCATAGTATAAATACACTCCCGGCACTTAATTCCATTTTTCATTTAAATGGTAATGTCGCTGAGAGGAAATTATCCAAATCGCAAATTTTTCAGTCTTCTTGTATGTAGTTGTAAATGTCTTATCGTCCGAGTGAAAAGTTCGGTTATGCATCAATTTGCTGGTGAGTGTTTTCATTCAATTATTAAGACCAAGTGACAAGGATCACAGTGAACCTGTCCCATTCGGATATAAACTAAGAGATTTAGTAGTCTCGCGAAAGAAAAAAAAACACTTGATGAAAGAATTAAAAAAGATTGGGGATTTACCAACACAAGTCCAATTATACGAATTAATCGACAAAAAAGAGATATTTCTCTTCTAAAAGTTACAAAAGTGATTCTAGTTCACTCACAGCCTACTCTAGCTAGATACAAGCCCAAAAGATAACAGCTGAGCAATGGTGGTGTAAACAAACCAAACCTTGCTACAGTAAAGAATAGGAAAAGGTGAGGGAATTTTACTTCCTCATAGTAATTTCTTTTTAAAGTCTCAATTTGGAATTTACTTGAAGTGAACCTGCAAATGTTCTGAACGATAAAAAATGTTAATGTGTTTTAATGGGAAGACTCTCTCTTGTGTTCGCTTTGTTGAAGTATTAAGGTTAGAATGTTAGGTTAGGAACTGTTTAGTTAGGGAACTGTTCTTCTATTTAGTAAAGGGTGTCTGAAAATTAATGCAAGATTTGAATTTGACACCATTCGTGTAGTAAAGTGTTGGCAACCTTATTAAAAAACAGCTGATAGTTTAGGATTAGCAAAAATGGAGCGTTACACGATGAAACAACGTGTTTTCATTGTTGAACAATATTTCAAAAATAATAAAAGCCTGGCGGCCACGGTGCCACATGCCATATACAGCCCGTAAAACAATTCAATTACTGCATGAGACATTTCCTGGCCGTGTACTCTCTCGTTTCGGTGATAAGGTCCCCTTGATCGTGTGATTTTACACCATTGGATTTCTTTTTATGGGGTTATTTGAAGTCAAAGGTCTATGCCAACAAGCCCGCAAGCACTCGTGCATTGAAGGAGGAGGATATTCAACGCTGCATCAACTAAGTTCAGCCACATTCATGCAAAATGGTCATGGAAAATTTCGACAAAGAGTGCGTATGTGCCAGCAAAGCCGTGGAGGCCATTTGCCCAAAGTGTAATTCCATACATAACCCTATCCTGTGCACTTTACGATTCAATAAAAAGTAACAATTTAAAGAAAAAAAGTGTTTTTTATTTAATTCAAATCTTGCGTTAATTTTGGGACCCCCTTTATATATTCTATGGCACTCGTCTACAAGATTCTCTTGTTCGGCAGCTCGGGTTAATTTGCGAAGTAATTTGCTACGTAGAATCCGAATCCAAATTTTTGAGATTATGTACTCGAAAAAAGAGTTTTTTGACTACTTTTCAGGTTATGTACAGGATGCACAAAATGTTTTACTCTTTTTTTCTAGTTGCATCATTTAATACAACTTTTACCTTTCAAAATAAACTATTGAGGTATAGGTATAGGTTACCTACGATTTCTTCTTGCAAAGTTACGATTATTTTAAGTTATGATACATATCCCAATATTAATTTAATTGCTCATGACGTTCTGGGATATATATGGTGTTTTTTTGGGTGTCTCACATCTTCCGATAGGGCATCCAAACCGTTTCAATAAAT
Source organism: Leptarthrus brevirostris (assembly GCA_964036015.1). Taxonomy (NCBI): domain Eukaryota; kingdom Metazoa; phylum Arthropoda; class Insecta; order Diptera; family Asilidae; genus Leptarthrus; species Leptarthrus brevirostris. The sequence goes on from OZ038372.1 coordinate 150,818,339, forward strand.
AGAGCGCATGCTCAAAAAATGTTGTGTCAACAGAAAAAAATTTAATAGCAACGAATAAATGTGCACAAACTTGCATGATCTGTAATTCTCCCATGCCGATCCCCGCAACTTGCATCTAAATCCTCAGTCGCCTATTTGGAAGCTGGCGTATGATTTTGACATTTCATAGCGATTGGTCTGCCATGAGTAAAAATCTTGTAAAACGGCCAAAATCGCTATTGTAGACTAGACTGTGTCCGAAGACCCAAATTTATCAATTTGCCGGAGTGAACAACAATGGGCACATTGCCCGTTCACCATATGGAAAATTGTGCGGCAAAAATCTTGGTCTTCATCCATATAAGATCCAATCGGTGCAAGAATTGAAGCCGCGAGACCATGGACAACGTCGTACGTTCGCTCGATGGGTTCTGCAAAAATTGGCTGAAGATCCGCTTTTTTACCGCAAAATTGTGTTCAGTGACGAAACGTATTTCTGGCTTAATGGGTATGTAAACAAACAAAATTTCATAACTTAAAATGGTCGTAACTTTGCAAGAAAAATCGTAGGTAACCGCTAAATAGTTTATTTCGAAGGGTAAAAATAGTATTAAATGATGCAACTAGAATAAAAAATCGGACAAGTGCGAGTTTGACTCGCACACCGAGGGTTTCGTAGTATTTTTGCATGTGATATAACTACAAATTAACGATTTTCGGATTTTTTTTAGCTTCAGTTGAGCTGTGAGATCTTGCTTCTTGCCAAATTTCATGATTCTAGGTCAACGGGAAGTACCCTATAGGTTTTTATTTATTTGCGAATATCTCTCTTCAAAGGCAGATAGACGGACAACGAAGTGATCCTATAGGGGTTCCGTTGTGCACGTTTTGAGGCAAGAAGAGAAAAACAATTTTGTTTATCCTGTACATAACCTCAAAATTAGCCAGAAACCCATTTTTCGAGTATATGACCTCAAACTCCTGATGTGATAGCCCAATTCTTACCTTGGATTTCGATTCTAATATACTTCCAATATACTTTGGAAATGACTCCCAGCTGCCCAACAACAATCATGACCCCATTTAGTGATAGAACAGAGTGTTAAGGTAAACCAGCTTTAATGTACCTACCGATACAGAACCGTCCAAGAAAAGCCATCTTTTAGTGTTATTTAAAGTAAACGTATAGCTCTCGTTTTATTCTAGAAAAGTTGTAATCGGCAAATCATAGCCACAGTAACCTATAAATTTTATCTCAAGTACAAAAACCAAAACTAACCACGAAAAAGTTCCCAAACAGAAGTTCCCAACACTGGACCATACCCAATAGGTGTTTTGTTGTGCTTTTCGATCTTCTCAAGAGCAAAAGGAAGCGTTTTTCTTCTGCGACTTTTTATTCAATTTCCGACTGATATCAAACCAAGGGATCAATGCGCAGATACACCACAAATACTAGCAAATCTACATCTTTCCCGGGTAAGAAACGAATTTTCGGGAGTGAACTTGGTGTGATAGCATAGCATAACCGGTTATATTTTTTGACATAGACTTCTCTTAGCAAAAGCCTGCCATGTGCCTTCTTTTTTGCGTTCACATATTCAGCAATTTACGGAGCATAAGCTGAAGGGGAGAATAATGCACTTTGCGGCAGTTTGTTTTGAGCCGGTCTTTCGTTAATTCCAAATTTAAATAGATTTTGTTTACTTGATTGAACAAGTGTTGCAAGATTAGAAGGAATTTAAATAGTAATTTTGAAGGTTTTATGTGATAAGCGATTAGGTGGGTAATTTTTTTAGAAGAATTTGAAATATTTTAAATAAAATTAATTTAAGTGATGATACAAGTTAATTAGAAGTTATTTGATACTTACAGTTATTTCAAATGATTTTAACTCAAAGTTACTAAACTCTAAGTTTACAATAAACGTAGTTGACACAAACAAGCAACATACGAGGTGTGATCAAAAAGTAATGAGAATTTTTGGATTGCGCGCTGTATCTTATCAATCGAATTATTTTTTGGTGGATTGTAGGTAAGGGGTGGGGGTTAAACCTAACTTTGTAACACGTGGATGGTTGATGGTTCTTTTTTGTTGTACACAGTATGATACCCCATTGCTAATAGGAGAAGAAAAAATTGGCCTAGGGTGGCGGGATTTGGATAATACCAGGGGAAAAAATCTTAAGGGGTGGGAGGGGGGGGGGGGGGGTGGAACCTTAATTTGGTAAAGCGTGGACCGATTTGGATGGTTCTTTTGCTGTTGTATAGAGAGTGATCCCCCATTGCTAATAAGAGAATAATTTGGTCCTGCAGTGAGGGTGGGGTAGTCTAAATTCGTAACGCGTGGACCGAGTTCGATGATTCTTTTTCTGTTGGGTAGAGAATGTAACCTGATTGATATCACGAGAAAAACAATTTTGATAGGATGGGGGTGGGGGTTGAACCTAACTTTTTAACGCGTAGACCGATTTGGATGGTTCTTTGTGCAAAGTAGAAGACACTAAAAAGTGAAAAATAAAATAGTTTTTAAAAAAAGGTGAACCGACGGCATTTGGAAGTCGGTGCAAATCAAACAAACCAAACAACTACAACAAGAGTATTTAATCGTCCTTCCGTGAGCTGAAACGTTCAGGCAATTTTATGTACTACCCCGACGCAAAATAGTTCGTCCAGTCGAAAAATTCTTTAAAAAAGTGTCATTAAATTTAATTATTATTTTAACCCAATTCTTTTCAGGAAGAATTTTTTTCTTGTACCTTATTCTACGAAAGGTTGATTATTAATTTATCGTTGTTTGAACATCGAAGCTCTAAGTATATTAGAACAACAGTCGAGGAAATAACATTTGAACCGAGAAATTGACTTTTAATTAAAATTGTGCTTAAAATTATTAAGCTCTAAAAAGAAAAAAAGTGACATGTTTTCTAAATTAGTAGTTAATGTAGATGAAAAATATTTAGTTTACGAACTTAAGGAAATTAAAATATTAAAATTATAAGCGACCGAACTTAAAAAATCTAATTTGTGAAATTAGCAAAAAACTTTTTCACCACGACAATTCTTCTTTGCCATTAGCAAAGATAACAATGCAGAATGTTCGTCTTATTTTGCACATAATTACGTCTATTGGCTTCGAAATTGGCAGGAATCCAGAAAAGATCTTTTCCACACGGAAACATTGAGTCCTGTCAGTAGGGTAGAAACCAATCAAGTCACAAGCTGATGAAGAAAACCAGAACATCGATTTAAGTTTCGCGTACAGCAGGGCGTGATCGATGGCATCAAAGGCCTTACTAAACTGAAGGAGGAGCAAAATTGTGGCTTTCTGATTGTCCATGTTCAGTCGTATTTTCTCACATATATCCACAAGGCTGTGCGACCTTCGGAACCTGGACTGAAGAGCATAGAGTTGGCCCGACGATTCAAGGAAGTCCGTCATCTGCTCCCTTGTAAGAGGCTTCCAAGCGTTGGAGAGTGATGGTAATGGCTTGTAATCAGTAATATTCGATGCATGGCTTTTCTTAGGAATTTGATGAACCAAGGCCGGCTCCCAAATACTTGGGTAAACTGAAGTAGTGAAAATGCTATTGAAGAAGTGGAGCAGGTGGTGTGATATAGCTGAAAAAAACTTGATTGATATCTCGTCCAGGCCCACCGCATTGCACCTGACGCTGTAGATAGACCTACATATAAATATCCTCAAGAGAGGCATTGCAGAAAGAGAAGGCGTTCTGGACCTCAATCATAAGTGAGTCCGTTCGAGCGGTGGGGTGGACATAACTGCGGCGGGGCAAACTGGGAGTTGAACTCTTGGGGTGATATAGTAGGTCTTTCTCCCGACTCAACAGACCAAGATCGTCCACCTTACGATAGCGCTCTGTAGCGGTCATGTCCTGCAAAAGATACCAATATCGTAGGCGCGCTTGGCATTTCGTACAAAATGGTTCTGAGGCGTGCGAGCCCGCTTGAATGCTTGAAACGGGGTATTCCTGGATCGTAATATTTCACGGATGATCCAAGGGCGTCCATCATGACGCACTCCTCGTACACGGAGTGACATGTGGGTCTGGAATAGGTGTGAAATGGCCACATTCAATTTGGATGTTAACATCACTGGAAGAGTATATCAAACCAGCATCAATATGATATGCATCTATAAGGGGAGACTGTCCACACTCTTATAATCTCGGTATTGAAATTGCTCAGGAGCTCTAGTCGTTAGAATAGCACACAATAGGTAAATAAAAGCATGCATAGAAATCCCTGGGATCCAAAAAAGGTCGCTTAACTGAACCATGTCACCATTATTGACGATAAAGAAGTCAATGAGGGAGGAAGAGCCATGCGCTGCACAGTAATGAAAGGGTTTTGTCAGATCGCAAACTAAGCTCAAAGCAAATCACTGAAAGAAAGCCTCACTACGCCGTTTCACCGCTGTTTCCAGCAGATTCAAATTGAAATCGCCCATTGTTGAGAATTTTTGGTAGATCATTGTGATAGTAGTCTTTTAGCGCTTGTTTGATGCCGCGCTGCGTTGAGTAGATCAAAATATAAAAAAAAAAGGTGATTTGCATACCATGAACATTGCAAATTTATGAATTGCCCCCCCCCCTGCCGTTGCTTGTCTACGTGAGATCTATCATTCCACTTATTTCCGCATGTCACACCCTGTATAATTGTCTAATTTCAAATGAAACTATTGCAGAAATTTTCAAATTATTTTTTAGCACCTCACACAGAAGATCAAAAATGTCCTGAAGCTTGTAATAACCTCAGTTGACAACCCTAATTTTGTCCAAAATTCAATCACCTAACTAACGATCAAATCATCAAATCTGGCAACCCATTAAAAATTACCAGCAAAGAGTAATTAACGGTAAAACTAATGTAGAAAAAAAGTGATACAGCAGCATCCACAACAACAAAAAAAACTGTACAAAAGTGCGCAAAGCAGAGGTAAAAAGATCGAATTTCATTGAACCCAACTCCGGGGCAGAGAACCAGAACAAAACAAAAACAAGACAAAGACCGTACCGCAGTTCATAGTGCAAAATGACTGCAATCCCGGCGAATGCGGTAGAAATGCAAACAACAAAAGTTTACGTAAGAAAGACATCTCTCCGCCAATCTAAGATTAGATAAACCGCCGTTATGTAATCACTGATAAGGGGGGTAAAAGAAGAAGTTTATCCAAAATTCAATCTCTCGTGCTCCCCGTCAACTTCTCTAATCGGCAGGCTCCCCTTATACGCCATCTGACACAATAAAAAATGACCAACGCATGCAAGTGTCAGCACATTAGCTCAGCTGATGGCAGTGATGAAAATTTTCATTCAACACTTTTCTCCCCTGTTTTCCACCCCCTCAAAACGTTGCAACCTTTTTTTACTGTCAGTTGACTCATAGACGGGGGCTTTTTGTGAAAAAATCGATAACCTCAACAAATCCAAATAAGACGAGTAGCTTTTACCTTTTACTTGGCCCGTTCGAGTAAACAACTCTTATAAAAACTTTTTCTATTCCCTTATCAGCAAACAACGGCGAAATTTTTTCTCAAATTTTCGTTCCGTTTGACAATAACACCGACGCTGCGGTACTCGGTACACACGAAACTCAGCAAGATTGCAGCATCACCATCTCTTTCTCACCACTAGCACTTGCGACTTTTTTTTTTTCACTTGCTCACTTTTCACCACCGCGAAAAATTTTTCACAATTAAAGAGGAAGCGACTTTTCACTGCAAAATCCGCGACAAATAAACAAATTTTTTACGAAATAATTACTTTGGACGATTGCTTCTTATTCGTGTACCGTTATTTGAAATTTTGACAGAACGGAAGCTTTTATTTCCGCGACTCCGTTATGCCATAGGAACAGGAACGACGGCACAAAGGTGAACAAGAGTTTAACTGCGGATTAGAAGACGTCGCGACGCGGATAAGATCGATAATGAACTGACGGATAGCAGCCGTCTTTGGGCAACGGTGTATTGTGTGCGGAATAGAGCATCAAAGCAGAAGCGAAACAAGTGCGCTGAATTACACATGTGCTTTCGAGGGGGTGAATTTTGGGAAATTTTTTTGATAAAGGAAATTTACGGCTTAAGAATTTTAAATTTTTCATTTCGCGAAAATGGGAGGAACTAATTCGTATGATTTTTAATTTAAAATCTAATTGATATATGAAATTTCTTGTATTTCTTAAAATTTCAATTTATTTTTTATATTTAAAGATGCTTTCTTTGTGCTGCCATCTACTGTACATTACCCTAATCTTATAACACTATAATCCATCTAGCAGCATTACCACATCTGGTAATGACGTTCTTATTTTAATCTGTCACTTAAAGAAACGTAAACAATTGACAAAAGAGGACGGTTGTTTTCCTGCTCCAGCCAAAAGTTGTTTTTCCGAATTTTTTCTGTTTTTATTTTGTGTTTGCACATTGTCTTCTGTGATGTTTTCCATGTTAATTTAAAATTACATTTTAATTTAATGCACAAAAGCGTAGACACACGATATATAGCTACAGTTTAAATCAATTTTGGAGAAGCCATGACGAAAATAATGGATGCAAAGCCAACTAAGGAAACAATGAAATGTGCAAACATATGTCGTGTATGCTCCAGCCGTGGCGATTATGATATATTTTCTGTGATTCCAGCGTACCTGCATGCCGGTCCAAATGAATTTCTACATTGGAAAAAAGATATAAATACATTACTTGAGGAGACGACAGGTTTAACGGTGAGCAATTGCATTTCTGTTGTGTTATTATTCTTTTCTAGAACTCTTTTTGTCATTTTTAAGCAAGTTAATGGTTCAGGAATTACATTTGTTACACAAAATTCTTTTCAATATATTGTAAATAAGAATTTTAGCAGAAATATACAATAAAATCAACATACAAATAACTCGACTCTTACTTGGCCAATCTAAGCTTAAAAATGATCTCAAAACATAATATGATTTCTGTGAAGTAGAGAAACTCTATTGAAACTCCTAAAGATCAAATAAAAGGATTATATCATAACACAAGAACATTTAATTGTCCCAAAGTTGGCTTGCGGGCTTCATGACGCATTAGGTTTTTCGTGTCAGTGGTCGTAGTCATTTTTACAAAATATTAAATTGAAATTACAAAATATTAAATTGAAATTACAAAATGATCCACTCTAAAATTGCAATAAGATCCTCAAAGATTCTTTATGAAATTCTTTAACATCAGGAAAATAACGACTCTGAGATTGCTTAAATTCGAACTTTGAGATTATCAGTTTTCATAGCGTTTTTTTATGTTGTTTCCTTTGTTTGAGCAGTTCAATTCTTTTTATTTTCAACTATGGTAAATTTTCTCTATTCTAACTACATCCATTTAATCCGCGTCTTCGCAAAACTACTTGAAAACGAGTCATTTCTTCGTTTTTCTCATAATTGTTCAATTACAAATTTGCAGAAAGGTGTGGGACCTCCACTGTTACAAAGAATTGCACATAGAATTCCACATTTTCCTTATGCCTACTAAAACGGGTTATAATATTATCAAATTATTATGGAACGTTGCGGTAAATATTATTCACAGCATTTGTTAAGCCTTAGTCCGGTGGGCCTGGACGTCAAATTAATTCTTCAATTCCAAAGAAAAGTCATGCATTGAATGCTTCTGACTACAGACCAATTAGTTTGTTGCCATCATTCTCTAAGGCCTGGGAAACTCTTGCTAGGAAGCAGATGACACATTATCTTGAATCATCGGGTCATCTCTACGATCGCCAGCCTGGGTTCCGATGTTCTCACAGTACTACCACTGCGCTTATAGATGTTTGTGAGGAGATACACAACAGCATGGACAACAACAAAGCCACAATTTTGCTCCTCCTTGATATTAGTAAGGCCTTTGAACCCATCGATCATGCCCTGCTGTGCGCGAAACTGAAATCTAGGCTTGTGTTGTCCTCGTCGGCTTTTAACTTGATTTTTTGTTATCTTACTAACAGGACCCAATGTGTCTGTGTGGAAGAGGTCTCCTCCGGGTTCCTGCCAATTTCCAGAGGTGTTCCCCAGGGCTCAATGCTTAGCCCTCTTCTTATCAGCGTATTCATTAACGATCTTTCAGAGTGCTGACGATTTACGAGTTACCTTCTCCTATAAGCCTGGGCTGCCTGTGTAGGATTAATAAATGAGGCGTTTTGTGATTGGGCGATCTCTAACAAACTTAGCCTCAATGCGCAGACGCAGGCTATTGCTTTTTACCGCTTTCCGATTCGGAATCGCGTTGGGGCTATCTGGTTAGACGGCTAGACACCGCAAAATTATAGCCAAAGCCCCAACTCCGCTGGGACACCTCTGTAAAGATGATGGCTCTCGGACATAAGACAGTCAAGAAATCCTCGAACAGATCGTCTCCACCCATTTCTATCTGTGCACGGAGTATGCAAGACCGACCACAATATGGTGGTGTGGCCTTCATTCCCAAAGCAGGGAGACCAAGCCACACAACTGGTAACGAAAGTAAACTCCTCGTCGCCTCTCACCGTTTCGATTAAAAACACTAGAGAGGCTATTGGGCATATACATATTTCTGGCAATACGCTGATTCAACAAAGTATCAATGTAGGGCACAACACGCTTACACTAAAGGTAAATCTGTGAGTACAGCACTACATGAGGTTACAAAAACGATTGAGAAATCTCTCCATGATAAGGGATATACGCTGGCAACTTTCCTCGATATTGGGGAAGCATTTAACAATCTGAAAACAGAATCCATTATTTCCTCTATGGAAGAATCTGGAAAAAGAAAATTTCTGATGAACTGGATACAGACGATCCTCAAAACCCTCTGCGTTAAAGGACATCTCAAGATGGGCAGAAATCAATGGCCTTACGGTTAATCCCCATAAGACGGAAATGATACTGTTCACAATAAAATACAAACTACCTAAAACACCAAAATCCAAGCAAAGTTTCTGGGCTTAGTATTCGGCTCCAAACTAAATGGAAACGTAATGTGGAAGAGATGACGAAGAAAGGTCTCAACGTATTCTTTGCATGCAAAAGAACCTTTGGTAAGAAATGAGGCATGAAACCGCATATTGTACATTAGATGTACACAGCGATTGTCAGACCCAATTTTGTGCACGGAGCGATAGTTTGGTGAGATGCGGTAAATAAGCAGTCACATCTCGACTTTCTAAGAAAGTGACAAGGCTAGCTTGTTTGGGAATAACTGGTGCGATCAAATTTCCAACACAAGCTGGTCTGGAAGCTATACTACACCTGTAACCCATTGAAATGCACAGCAAAAAGTGGTAGTCTTAACAGCGCTCAAACTAAGAGTGAATAGCCAATGGTCGCCAAAGAACTTTGGACACGCAGTCATATTAGAACTTTTCAATCAAAGTGGGATACACCCCACAACAGATTATATGGAACCACTTCCGAAACCCTTTGATGTTATAATTCCTAGCGGAGAAGGATGGAAGCGCCCTTATAACATTATTAGGGGAACATACATCTTCACAGACGCATCAAAAACAGAAAAGGGCATCGGAGCTGGGTTCTTCTCGGAAGTACTGCAAATAGAAAAGACTCTTAGACCCATCCAAGTAGAAATATACGCTATCATGCAAGCTGCACTCGATGTTCAAGCAAAACAGATATCAGGGACTGAGGTCACCATTTGCATGAACAGTCAAACAGCACTAAAAGCGTTGAACTCCAATTTGATAAACTCGAAATGTGTTAGAAACTGTATTTGGGCACTAGGACCATTTCAAATCTTACGGTTCAGCTTTGTTGGGTTCCAGGACAGAAATGAAAAAGCTGACGAACTAGCCAAAAATATATAGACACCATGGAAAGGGTTCACCCTCCCTTTAATGCGGCTAGACTCGGCATTCCATCTAATTAATTCATAGTGCACCTGCTTTACAAAAACGACGACTTACCTGTCTGGGAGCAAGATTCTTCGATAACTTGGACGACTCAGCGGATACACCAATATCGGATCACAATAGATAACTTGCACGACTTAGCGCAGGACAGCACTGACGGATCTCAGTAGATTTACACGGAGATATGGGTGATTTTAAGTCCAATTAGATTGGTTTTTATTTAAAGGTCATTCACAATTGGTTTCATTGGCCTCCGAGTGGAACTGCTGCTCTCAGCAATAAACTGCCTGACTAACCAACCAAACATATGCGCAACCTAAGTACATTTATGAACTTACAGAGACGTTAAAAAATGTTAACGAAACACATCTAACCTCCAGCTCTCAGTTGGAAGCAGGTATGTATATAAAAAGAAAATCAAACGTTTCACTATGAAAGGAGGCTTATAATCGTAACTACATTTAAGAAACTACAAGCGTAAATAGATGATATGTAAAGAACTATCGAGGGAAAATTGGTCGCGTCTCTAAAATAAGCAGATCGGATCAAACACGATCAACCAAAGAATGTCTAAATAAACGCGTCCAATTTCAACAGTTTTTTTTATGATGTAGCCAAAGGAACAACCCTATGATGTGTTAGTATGGCTTTTACCCCTTGCTTGGCTTCAGGCCAAGATGATCTTCATCTTCAAGGGAGAGAGAAATGAGCACATAACGGATAAGGACTACAGATCAAACAGCCTTTCATCGTTTCTTTTAAAAACATTGGATGGAATTATATATGTGATCGGTTGCGTATGGAATAGGATAGTTCTCTGGCAATATTTTGGAAGCTGGTTCCGCGCTATCAAGTTTTCCCCGCAGAAGCCGGTGTAAAAATTTTATATCAGCAACCTAACGTCGCTTCTCGAGATTAACAAGTTGCAGTAACACCAAGAACTCCTCATAAAGTGGCAAAATAAGAGGGTCACTCCAAAGTAGAGCGAAGGTCCAATCTCACGCTTCTCGGATTCAATACGTTTGATATGATCTCCGTAAAACGGAGAGCAAATCGGACTAGCAAACTACAGCAGGGGTGGGTCTAACCAGGCAGTTAGCACCCATAAAAAGACCCTCAGATGAAAATAATTCACTTTGGGTACTTTTCTGGATATAGAGATTTCCTTTAATAATGTCAAAACTGAAGCTGTCTGCGATGCATTGAGATCCCATGGAGTATACCTATATGTCTGTCAATGGATCAAGGCAATGCTAAGTAGCCGACAGACGCATGGAAAAGTGGGGAACTTCGAGGTTGTGAGAGCCTACGTAGGGATATCCTACAAGGCTGTGTTCTATCCCCATTGCTCTCGCTGTTAGTTATTGATAAAGCTCTAATTTCGCTAGAGAGAATTGTAATAAAAGTGGTAGCCTATGCGGACGAACTGACCTAATTGGTATTAGTAAACGGAGAGAGCTCTGGGCATAATGCAAAGATGGGTAAGTAAATTCGGTTTAGGAGCCAATGCCCAGAAGGCTGCAATGGTTTTGTTCACAAGGAGAACACGAATCGGATTCTTTGAGCCACCCAGACCTTAACGGTAATAGTTCGACATTTTTCTTGATTCCAAACTGAACTGGGGCATCAACATTAAATAGAGCGTCAAAAAAGCTTAAATATGCCTGCAAGAAAATCCTAGGAAAGAAATGGGGAATTAGTCCTCGTATAGTTCACTGGATATACCCATAAATAGTGAGACCAATTAAAAATCTATGGAATCTTAATTTGGTGGGGCGCTCTAGAATAGAAAGGTTACCTTAAGAACCTCAATTCAGAGAGGTATCTGCTTGACATCTCAGACGCGGTAAGTACAATGCCAACAGCTGCGTTTGGAAACAATGCTTCATTTCGCTCCACTGGACATCTACGGACTAGTCTAAAAATTGGAAATCTTCAGCCTCTGGCCACAGCAGTATACTAATGGCCTACTCCGGAGAGTATGTGGTGTGCACCGATTATACAGTTCCTACAATAAGCTTCGAGAAAGATTTCTCTACTAGAATACCTAGTAGGAAAGCGTGGGAAGGTTGACAGTGAGAATGGGGAGAGGAGGGGGTTGAAGTATTCACCGACCGACTTAACAATAGAAACTGCAGTGTGTTTCAAGCACACTATTGAAAAAGTGTCAAGGGTATTGTTGTCGCACAAGGACCTATAAACGCGTAGTGTAATATTTTTGTTCAGTGAAAGTCAAGCGAACATCAAGGCATTAGACCCAAACACGGTTAAGTCACAGGTGATTGTTATAGGTAATGATGTGACCAATCTTTTGGCGATGGGAGGTTCGGAATTGAACACTTCAGAGATAGACAGATTGATCGGTCGGCCTCTTATATCAGTAAAAAGAGAGGTCAACCTGAAATCTGTTAAGATTGCCGAGCACAGATTGGGTGATCTGACAACCTGCGACCTTACGAAAGATGTCGCCTAAGCGGAATAAAAAGAGAACATTTTTTATTGCTGTAAAGCAACCGGAATTTCCGTAATTTCACTGCAGCTATTAACAGGTGACTGCTTTTTTGATAGTCATGCCTACCGCATGCGCACTCCTGCCAACGACTACTGTCGTAATTGCTTCGACGAGGAATACATTGAATATTTGCGAGAGCAACTCTCTCCTCGAGCCATGATATCTGCTTTGATTGAATCTCCTCTCAATAAATGAGCAAATCTGAAGCTTTCTAACATCCCACCAATGGCTAAGGTTTGAATAAATATTCTTATTTCCACGTCATTGATGCCAAAATGGATTTATTTCTTCGATAAACTGCTCTGAATTCAACAAGTTAAAGCAGTAAGCGTGTAAGCAGTAAGGTGATCACTAAATTAACACAATTTATGTGTGATACTAACGAAGACGTAAAGTTTCTCTATCTTCGAACCTGAAAAGCTGCCACGGACATTTCGAGTATGACCTAGTCGTTGGGTTGAGCCAACGGTAGATATCCATAAGGTTGCGATGTCTGACTAGGCTCAACAGTTGAGCTGATAATGGGGGCGAAGCCTCCGGTTTCTATTGTAATTATTATACAACTGCTTTCATTTTAAGAATGTATTTATATAGGGACTCTTTTAAGAGACAGTTTTGTTACAATTTCTTTACAATGTTTTTTTTTCTTTTCCAGGTCGATCCAAATGATGGATTACCGAAAAAAATGTGCGCCCTATGCATATCATACTTAAAACACGCAGCAACATTCCGCCAGCAGGCAATCGACAATATCATAAGCTTAAAGGCTGCCCAAACAGTAGGGAATGCAACAAATTTAAAGCCATTCGTCAGTGATAAAAATAGTAACAACACAACCAAACGTGCTGACAAGCAAAACGTTTGCGTTTCAGCGGACGACTTAATATTTAGTGAGACCCGCAAGACTGATACGAATAGCTTAGTAAATAACATTGTTAACAATCACAACAAGAGTGATGAGTATGTTAAGAAATTTTTACTAACCAACGACAGTAAGACCACCGCAAGCACAGAAAAGAGCAGACGTGAGGAGAGTGAAAAGAACAATCTCAAGAATTACTTAAATTTATTGTTCGAGAAAGAGATCAATAAAACACCGGGAAGATCGGCCAGAAAGCGCTATCACAAATTTAATTCGGCGGAGGCTATTGAGCTTAATTGGAACGAAAGAATAACAAATGCTGAGAACAGCGAGTCGATGGGCGAAGAATTTCAGACTGCGTCAAGTGACGATAACGAAATCCAAAGACAGAAGATGAGCTATTTTAGTTATAAGGAGAAAAATTTCGAGGAAGACGACATCACGGAACTAGAAGTGTTCAAGGAGGCTAATGTTATCATCAACATTCCAGAGTATTGTGAGGAACGCAAGTGTCGGGCGTGCTTTAGAAGATTTATGTTTGAAGACAGCTTTAAAGACCACAAGGAACTGTGCGTAGAGTACAAGTTTCTTGTTTTTATCGAAGAAATCAATCGCTTGTTAGATATTAGACGTAACAAAGCTGTTTCTCCTCATGAATTCATAAGGAGAATGATATTTTTCTTAAAAAAACTTTGCCAATGGCTAAGTACTAATTGTGGCGAGGTAATCGAGCTGCCAGACCTTGTAGTTGGTGGAACTGGAGAAGTGAAACGAGTGGAAAAGTGTGACGAAAATCAGTCCACATATGAGAATTCAGTAAGCAAAGCAAAAAGTTTGAATGATGCTTCGAAAATTTTAAACGGTGTAAAAGCGTTGAGCTCGTCGAGCCCAGCAAGTACATCTGCTTCTGAGAAAAATGAGAATTCTCTTCTTGATCTTCTAAGAAGTAAAGCTGATTCGTCACTACTTCGTTATGATGCCAAAACGCCAGATCCTTTATTAGAGCTCTTGAAATCTAAGGATTCTCCGACAACACGCAATAAGCCTAAGTTCGACAGCATTAGTTCAGACAGCTCGTATGCATGCTCGACTATCGAACACAATCTAAGGCTTAACAATGAATTTTCGAAACCTCCGAAAATTGAAAATGGACGCAAATCGCTACTTGAAAGTTTCAATCAAGTTGCTCCCTTGTCACCACTTATTTTTCGACCCATACCAATTTGTACAGCATCCCATCAGCAGTCACCCTCTCCAATTTATCCAAAATTGCCGTTTTCCGCTCGTTGTAATGCGTGCAATACAATATTTGAAACAATTGCATCATTGGAGGAGCACAATGCAAAATATCACAATAATCCGGCTAAGTTAGAAGAGCACAAACGAATCATTGCACTTTTCGAAGACGAAGATGCTCCAAATAACTTAGATGGGGCCGTCGACGTAATCAATGTTATAAATTGTGATCCGCTTAAGACGAACACAAACAGTTCTTCCAAAAAGCTGATTAGGTGCAGTACGTGTGATAAGAAATTTGCGACAATAATCCAATTGGATCAGCACAAAACTAAGTGTAACGTGAGCGGTAAGAAGTTGATTGCATAGAAAGTATGCAATTCAGTCAATGGCCGCAGACATATTTTTTTTTTATTTTTCTTGAGAAGGCCTAAGTGTTTTATGCTCATCAAAGATGTCGTCAACATAAATGTGATTGTAAGTGTTATATACATGTGAAATCCCACTAAAGTGTAATAATTTTCCTAATACGAAAAAATAGTATCGGACTTTTTTGCGTACCTTGTGGTACTCTAAAGTTATTTTGCCTTTTTTTTACTGATAAGTTAAGCTTTTTGCGGTCGGTTTTTTTTATAATTTTGTCAATTGTCAATTCTTGCGAGGATTTAACTTTTTTGGCATTCCTTTTAGTGTGGAAAAAAGTGGGATTTGTTTTCCTTTTTTTCAGTATTTTACAATTTTTGACCGTTTCTAAATTTAATGATAATTAAGTCAGTTTTTAACTTTTTGATCATCTTTGTAAAGTTTTATCATGTTTCTGGAAAAATAAAATCAATGTCAGTGAAATTTGATTTGTTTTAACATTGGAAGCCGTTAGACGAGATGTTGAACACCAAAAAAAGACTGTTAACGACTAATTGAATGATTGTTTTGTGTTCTAAATTTATTTTTATCTTTCAAGTAGTGCAATGGTTCAAGAATTTGAAATTGAACGTGAGATACCAGCTAACGCGAAGTTTCTTGTGTAACCTTGTCCAGTACATTCCTTCCGTAAACTTAACCGATGACATCCAAATATATCACAAGCAAATCTCTGAGCTTCTTCTCTGTACAAATAGTTTACTTCGTCCAGGAGAAAATGGTCGAAACTAACTAACGTTCACAAACCTGCGGGAGAGAGAGCAGATTCAGCTCTCTGAACCAGAGCTGGCGGGATGACATCCTTCCTACTAAATGTCACGTATTACCTGCTGCAATTTCAAATACTGTTGTTTAGGAGTGCAGCTTCGATCATCCACCTCATATATTAGGTTAGGTTAGATTATAACGACTCCTCATTTAGGGCTTCTGTTGATATCAAAAGGCAGCGTTTACTTGAACTTCGACCCCCCCACATTAGCTATCAGCATGCTCAGCGATGTGACCTTTTCGTCTGGGCATCTTTAAGCACGGTCTGAATCATTTGTGCCCCTTCCTTGCACTTTACCGATCAGAAGAGATCCATTCAAATTTCTTAAGAAACCTCCAGATACATCTGAGCTCTGCTTTACTTAGTTCACCGAGCCCCGCAAGGAAATAACTACCTTGCTAGCCTTTTTCTTCGTACTAACAGAGCAGGGATTTACATAGCACATAGTGAACTGACTCGATTTTCTCCATATCCCTACAGCTACGGCAGAAATCATTAGCGGCGAGTCCCAGTTTTCTTACGTGTGTACGTATGGCCCTATGCTCGTTTTTATTTTCATTGTTTGATACGCTACGTATTTTTTTGTAATTTTGTTTGGCATATACTGCGTTTTTAAAAATTCCAATAAAATATACGTACAAGTCTGGGACCGTCTTGCACATTACTTCACGCCAGGTCCTTTTCTTCAATTTCTCCTTTTATTTTATGCGAAGTGTCCAAAGCTTTGGGGAGCATGGTTTTGGCCGGAAGAGAATTAGTGTAAGGGAAGTGAGGAAACTTAAATGTCTGGGTTTTGCATTACTGCGAGCTAGACAACAGCCCAGAGACGGAGTGGATTATTTTAATTTCTTAATAAAAACTCACGAAGAGACCTGTTCTCGAACACGGGAACCATGGCATGGTGGTCGTGCCGCTCAACGAATTGATCCAACTCCGTCTCCACCTTTGGCACTCAAAAAAAGTGTGCTCTGTGATGTCAGTGGGCCGATTTGGATGGTTATGTTTTCGTTGTATACAATATCTATATCTATTACGACATTTTGAAGTCGGTGCAAATTAACAAATTAAACAAATAAAACAACTACAAAGTCACAATTGAAGATAATATATAAAACTACCCGAACGTTTCAGCTCACATGATCATAACAAATGACGATTTAATACATTTGTTGTAGTTGTTTGGTTTGCACCGACTTCAAAATGTCGTAATAGATATAAAATTAAAAATTATTTAATACTTTTTAGCAGCTTTTGTGAAGTCGGTTCAACTTTTTTTTTTTTTAAATTATTTACGACGCATAACATTACCAAAAGCACCACTCTACGCGAATAGCGGCTATCATCTTCAGCTTACCTGACCGTTCCGTGACCTCCAAAATCGCATTCGTCACGGATAGCTCCGCCCTTAAAACATACTGCCTGTACATTATTTGTTGTTATATTCGTCCCTCTCAACCTCTAGATGCCTACGAGCCCATAATTGAAGCGATCAATACCCTGTTTGAGAACGCTAACGCCTCCGATGAATTTATTTTATTGGGTGACTGTAACCTCTCCCGTATTCAATGGTCATTGTCCGAGGACTGTTCTCACTTTGTCCCCCTTAACGCATCTTCGGCCAAAGAAGCCTTCTTTACCGGTCAGCTCTCCTTCAAGTAAGCGGAGTCAGGAACTTCCTGGACAGACAATTAGACTTAATCTTTTCTTCAGACCCAGTTAACTTGGCTGTCGCAGAAAGCAACCATCTTCTCTCCTCCCTCGACCGTCACCATCCACCCTTGGTCCTCGTTTTCTCCTACGAACACCCTCATGCCGTTTCAAGCTCCGAGTCTTCTTTATCCTTCAATTTTCGTAAAGGCGACTTTGACAAATTAAATCACTTGCTCCTCAACTCTAATATTGGCGATATCCCTCAACATCTCCCAATTGACGTTGCTTTAGAGGCGTTTTATTCGGAAATACACGATTGTCTTACACAATCTATCCCTCTTCTTCCTCGTAAAAACTACTCCTCAACCGTATGGTACGACAAAGAATTACGCTCTCTCCGCAACAGGAGAAATAAACGTTGGCAGACTTTTTTTCTATCCCAGACCGAGTCTGACTATTCTTCCTACCTATCTGCTTATTACTCTTTTTCTGAACGTTGTGATATCCTCTACTATGAGTATCTCCAACGGATGGAAACTAGCCTCATATCCGACCCAATTCCAAGAACAAATCCAATGGTTACCCCTCTACCTTAAAACTTGAGAATACCTCTTCGTCTGATCCTAAGGTGATCGCCAACCTCTTTGCACACTTCTTCTGTAAATCTTTCAGCGACAATTCCCTACAACCTGACCTTAACTACTTTTCATTCTTGGACAAATGCACTCAAACGTCGTTTACATCTTTTGACCCTGATCCTGAACTAATCGCAGCCAGTATTAATGGACTTGAGGACGACTTTCACCCAGGTCCAGATGGCATTCCCGCCATCGCTCTGAAAAAGTATGCCATGCATCTAGTTCAACCCCTTATTTTGCTTGTTCGTCTCCCGGTCACTCAAGGGGTTTTCCCTCAATTATGAAAAAATTCGTATATTATTTTCATCTTTGAAAAAGGTTGCAAGAACGATGTGTCCAACTACAGACCCATCGCTAAATTATCATCCATACCTAAACTATTCGAAAAATTGGTCTATGATTCCATGTTCTTCCACTGTAAGTCTATCTTCTCCCTCTCCCAGCATGGCTTTCTGAAAGGAAGATCTACAACCACCAACCTTACTGACTTCGTCTCCAAAACACTATGTGCCCTGGAAAACGGTAAAGGCTGATGTTATCGCCACCGATTTTAGTAAAGCCTTCGACAAGATCTCCCATAATGTTATCTTGTTCAAACTTGATCGCCTAGGCTTCCCCTCCTGATTCATCTTCTGGATTCAATCCTACCTCAACAACCGTCGGTACAATTTTCTTTCCAGCTCATCCATTTCTAACCCTGTTGTCGTTCGTTCCGGCGTCCCACAGGGCAGCCACCTCGGTCCATTGATTTTCATCCTTACAATAAATGTGTTAAATGTGTCATCAAACACTCAGATCTTTCCACTTATGCTGACGACATGAAAATAATAAAACATATCTCCTCCACAACCGACTCTCTTCTCCTGCAAAAAGACCTAGATTCGTTCACCACAACGTGCATGAAAAACTTTCTTGATTTCAATGTCTCCAAATACCTGTCCATCTCTTATTCCCGCAAACGTCTCACCAACACCCCGAGAGTCTACATGTTAACCAACGTACCAATCCCTATCGTAACCTCTTTGTGTGACCTAGGAATAATCTGTGATAGCGAACTCAATTTCCGTTCACACATTGACAGTATAATTAACAGAGCTAACTCCGCACTAGGGTTTGTGAAGCGTTGGTATAGAGTGTTATCCAATCCTTATGTTTCCAAATCTCTCTATATCTCCTTCGTCTGACCTCTCCTTGAATATGCCAGCCAGCTATGGTCACCTACACAAACAATCCATATTAACAGGATTGAATCTGTCCAGCATAGGTTCATTCGCTTCGCTCTACGTGATCTTTCGTGGATAGACAGATTCAACCTTCCACCTTATGAAAATCGTCTGAAACTGATCGACTTACAACCCCTAAGTAAACGTCGTGATGTTTCCGACGTTCTCTTCATTTATCAGCTATTAGCTGGTGCCATAGACTGGCCTTCAATCCTACAGCCTTTACCCATCTATACCAACCCTCGTAACCTTAGGTCCACTCCCCTTTTCCGACTCGACCGCCATCGCACGAACTACGGTCAACGCGAACCAATTACCAGGATGCTAAGAAAAGTCTGCAGTGAATGTATCACGGCCTGTAGAATACAGACATCCCAACACTCCCTCTTTTTTTAAGTTTTCTGATCTGGCACGCAGCACAGTGTTGTCTAGGAATGTATTTGATTTGCCTATGATAAAGTTTTAACACATCATTATGCGCAACTAGTGTATAAATTGCGTTGAAATAGAATAATTAATAAAATAAGCTCATAGTTTAGGTGAACTTTTTGTTTACAGCTATTTCTGAATGTGAGATCAACCGAACATTTCTGGGGGGCTGGGGGACCCGCGAAGGCTAGGGCCCGGGTGGCAATCGCCACCCTGACTCTATGGGCAGTCCGACCCTGGCGTTAACTTCATCAATCCATCCGTACAATTACGCCTTTTTTTCAAAAAGGTAGGCTATAATAAATATGGAAAGGAACTACGTTAGCAGAGACCACCGCAACGAAAATACTTTTGACCAAATTGACTAATTGTCATTAAAAGCAAGAGGATGTCGTTGTAATATTTACCAGGAATGTCCAGCACAATATTTTGACTGCTTTGGCAATACAACCCACAATTGGACGTAGTTATGCAGAAAACAACCAACCCTCGAAATGAAAGCTTTTTTGAGCTAATTTGGAAATCTCAATCTGAAAAGTTGAAAACAAAGTCTGAAATAGCCAACCATGCCTAAAAAGATATAATAATAGTCAAGTGCTAACCCCCGTTGAGCTGACTACTTGCTGCGTACCTAATTAACTACGTCCAATTATTTTCTTATGCCTAAATAAAAAAAAAATTGTGTTCGAGTAATGACACGACGTCCTTGTTCCAGTAAGCAAAAATTTGTCCAGTAAAGCCACGAAAACGAAACCAACAATTGTTCGAAGCCCGTAAAGTGCAGGCCAAATCAAGAAGAAATCGGACACCGCCAAGTGAAATGAAGTGACAAAACACTTGCACTGCACGAAAAGAGTCGGTTTACACCCGCATATATAACATAAGATTCCCACAAGAAGGCCAGACCACCCTTAAGTAGTACAACAACATTGCCCAAAAGCAGCCTGACAGGCAAGTAGTAGTGACGGCAATCCAACAAAATACGTCAGTTGCGTACAAATTTAATTTAATTTGAATAAATAAACACAAAATTTCTTTAATAAATACAAAAAACTCTTTGATATGGCAAAAACTTAACCTACGCATGCGCAATTCGACTAATGACTAGCAGTGCTAACTACTGAAACAGTCACGCACTTAGGGATTCGGTTGTAGAGCGCTTCAAGGCTCAATTTCTCGGCTTCCGGTTCGATGTCCGACAATGTGTCCACATCCTGTTCCGTTTCTTGTGCAATCGGACACCCGGCAACAACATCGATTGGAAGAACTTCCGTTATTGCGGTATTAAAGTCAATCAAAATTTCGTCATCGTCCAGAATTCGTTTTTCATTTGCTGTTAATGTCGGCCGATCGTCCGAGATGATAAGTGACCCCACGGAGCAGTCCGATTCTCTGGTCAAAGTTGTTCCCAATCTGCGCAGCATGGCAACCACTTTTCCATCGACCAGAGGGCGCTGCCGTTGACGATTGACTAGATTTGTCCGGAAGTATAATTCGCCACATTCGTCGAGTTTTGACATTTTCAGTTCGTTAAGTTTGCGTCGTTCCTCGCGGATTAGAGCTTTTGAGTATTTGGCACGCCACTTGAGGATTCTTCGGCAATTCTTGCATTTGTCAGTTTTTATTTTAGGAGCAATTTCAGATTTAGCTTTGACACGCTTTTGAATATTTCGGCCACAAACTGTACACGACTGTAGACGTTTTCGGCGAATTTTTCTTATTCGATGCCAGCCTAACGAGGATCTTCTAGAAAAATAAAAACCGTTACGTTTTCGGTTTGAATTGTGCTGCTGATGATGATGATGATGCTGCTCGTTGTGCATTTCGGAATTTTCTTCGGTTTCCTCTTCCGGAATTGAGTCATTTATTCGTGATCTGGACTTTCCCGGCTGGCCGTTAGATTCAGTTTCCAAAGTCTGCAAGGAGTGCCAGTTAATTAACCAATTGTTGCAGCTGTAGCAGAGGTATTTGTCCTCGTTGACAGGCTGAAAAGAAACACAACAAAAGATTAGTTGATTTCTAAACTAATTAACATCAAGAAGAAGTGGCAGAAAAAGGAAGGCAAGATTTTTGCTATTGTTACAAGTTGCCATGTACATTTTTTGAAGTCAGAGGGAAAAGGAAGAAGGTGTTACAAATTTGCTAGTTCTTTCTCTTTTCCGCAGCACTCATATACCTACTTTATTTACAAAAGAAAATTGAATTTTCATCCTCTAAAGACACGCAATTAGCATAGAACAAATATAAATCAAAGAATAGGTCCCTAAATTTCCGAATTAAATTGTGAATGAAATAGTCTGGCAATACTCTAGAAAATTTTTACTCAAAAATACTTTCCATGGGCTAGAGAGTACAAGGTCTGTGCACGAAGAAATGTCAAAATATGTGACGTCAGTCGTGGCAAAATTGACATGCTGTAAGCATCGGTAGTTGGACAAACTTTCAAGAGATTGAAAAAATGTTCAAGAAGTCGGTAAAAATACTAGGGAACAACCCTTTGATGCATAAGCATGGCTTTGGCTGGAACAGAAATATGGTAAGGGGAGTGAGGAAACTTAATGCTTTGTTTTTGCTGCGAGTAGACTGCAGTACCTTGCACTCTGACGTGGCTGTGTTCTGCGATTGGTGCGTGAGCAATCGCCTTCCTTTAAATGCCGGCAAGTATGTTGGGTTTCGTTAAAAGATGGTCTAAGGAACTCGATGATCCCTACCTAACTAAGCTTCTTTACTGTACCTTCGTCAGACCGTTTTTGGAATACGACAGCCCTGTATGGGCTCCCTATTTCGCCGAGGCAGTGCAGCGCAGATTCCTTAGGTTTGCTCTTCGTGGACTTCCCTGGATACTTCCTTCTTATACTGATCTTTTGGGGCTGATTTCTCTTGACTCCCTTGAAAAACAATCGTAACATATCCAAACTATTATTTTTGTTCGATTTATTGCAGGGAAGAATAAATTCATCCGATTTACTGGCGGCCGTGAACATCTCTATCCCGCAACGCTTCTTGAGGAATCGCAACTTCCTGCACGTCTCTAGTCATCGAACTCTGTATGGGATGCACGAGCCCATCACGTAGATGTCTCGCCTCTTTAACCAACATTTCGCCAATTTCGACCTTAATAACTCCAGACTGCAGTTGAAGGGCATGCTTAGACAGTGTCTTGGTTGACGCGGGGTCCTGGATGTTGTCAACCGCCGTCCTTCAATCGTTTTTTCTGATTTATTTTTTTCGGCTTTTATTTTGTAGTTTAGTTTATAAGTCTTTATTGTACGCTGAAGTAATCTATATGGATGAATCTGAAGGAAATAAATAGACAACAGCCCAGAGATGGGGAACCATGGTGTGGTGGTTGTACCGTCATCCATTGATTCAAAATGATTACATTCAATATTCGCTTGTCAAAAGTTTGGCCAATATGACAGTAATGTTGTCAAATAATACTTCCTACCAGTAAAAATTCAGTGAGTGGGAATCTATTTCTTAGCAATCAGAATACAAATTTTCATTTTGGTCGAGTAATTCATATATGGCTGAAACAGAGAAACGAAATGGTTTTGCCGCACCGTGAAACAAAACATTATTAATCACAGCCTACTCTAGCCCGAAAGTCGACATTAACAGCTGAGCAATGGTGGTGTAAACAAATTAAAACTTGCCACAGAAAACATAAGGAAAAATTTGAGGAATTGTACTTTCTCGCAGTATTTCTAGCAACATAATTAAAATCTTAAATTGGATTTCACTTGAGGTTAACCTACGAATGTTCTGAACATGTAAACATAAAAAAAATACATAAAAAGTGTCTCTATTCACAATTTCCGTTTTTTAAAGGGAAAACCCTCTTGTGCTCGTTTTGTTGCATCAGCGTTTCTCTTTGGTTTTGGGTATGATAACATTGGATATTGCTAATGGATCTGCAGCTTAAGGTGGATCTGAAATCGCCAGTCACCAGTACCGTTTTAGTGAATTTCATGATGAAAAGCCAGCGCGTTATCCCTTATACCAACGACGACTTAATGGATTGTCCTTTCTAAATTCTACGTGTGACGGACGGACTCAGTGATTATAATATGCAAAGTCACCATAAACATTTTTTCTTAAATATGTTTGTCTTATATCTTTGGTAAGAGCCATGGTTTGAAACCGTTAAATGCAACAAACTTCAACCACTTGCATGCCTTTCTATAACAGAAGGTATGAGGACCTGTCTAGCAGCTGCCATAGAGGCTCACCCCAATGCACATCTCTATCATTAAATCCGCAACTAGCTTCCTGAGAGTGCAGCTCACATCAAGGTCACATGGGCTTCGTTCGGCGCATTTCTGGCATAGATTTGTAAGCCGTAACGTTGCACATGACCAAGGACGAGCTCAAAAGCCTAAAACGGTTTACTGATGGCTCAAGAATCGAGCACGGTGAAGATGCTGGTGTCTTTTGAATACAACACTAGAGTCCCGATTGCACTGGGTAGGTAGCCCAGTGTCATTCAAGTCAAAATCCATGCCATTGTTATCTGTACTGAGAGGGGCTGATATATATGCTTTTATCCTGCCTTAGCTTGGCTTAGAAAAAGGATTTTCGGTCGGAATTTTTGAGTCCGGCTGACGTTAGATCCTTCCCTGTTAAAGAACTTTTTGCCTACTACAGGGTGGGTAAGAGTATAGGGGAGTATAGGGGATTTTGGAATAAAAGACCTCATTGGTCGCAGCGTCCACCACATGGGTATCCTCTTCTTAATAATAATGATGATTAATTGGCCACAGCACCACATGAAATCCATCAACACAGGCAGCTGTGTTGCAATGAACTCTCTAATGTGGCTTCCTTGGTCGACCAAAGACCTCGCGACTCTCAGGACACAGCAAGAATCTTGGTGTTTATGGCACCTGGATATTTAGAGAGTGATAGGCAACTCGGGATGCAAAGCGGACTACAAGGCAATTAAGCACTTCCTATTGCTTTGCACTGGCATCCTAGGATCCTTCGTTTTTTATAAACTACGGGAAATATGTACACGAGGCTCTTTTAAGTTCGCTGCTCAGAACTTAGGAGGCTGAACAATGGACCAAGTAGTGGGCTCAGTTTTGGGCCCTACGCCCTTGGTAGCCTAAGTACTTCGTCGTAGGTACATGATATGTATTCCACAAAAGAGCACAAGACTGACCCGCTGCTCAGAACTTAGGAGGGAGAACAATGGACCAAGTAGTGGGCTCAGTTTTGGGCCCTACGCTCTCAATTCCCTGTCAGTCATTCAATCCATTAAATGACAAGTATGAAGAACTTCAACGTCAACCATTCGTCCAGGTCCTGGTAATTGGAACCACTTTCCAAAGCGATTACTAGAAGAGGGAAGAATACTTTTTTCAGGAGTCGGAGTTAAATCGATGGATGAGTGGCATGATTACCACGCGATGGTTCCACGGTTCGAGTCTCGTTCTCCTCGTGAGTTAAAATTAAATTAAAAAAATCCACTTCGTCCCTGGGCTGTTGTCCAGCTCGCAACAATGCAGAAACAAGACATTCATGTTGCCGCATTCCCCTTATTCTAATTTATTTCCGGTAAAAGGCATTTTAACGTATCATTGAGTTGGCCCCTGGGGTTTGGCAAAAAAAAACCTAGCAGAGAGTAATTACCATTGACGTTTGCGTAAAGTGCGGCAGATACATTCCTAGCAAGTTGTCTTCACATCTCCAGCAACGTTCCACTGTTATCTAGTAAAAGACAACACAAAACCAGTCGCAAAGGGGAAAAATTCCTGTCGATGCAGTACAGAAGTTAGCACTTCCTCCTGTAAGACGTTTAACCTAATCGAAAAAACTTTTAAAATTAAATTCCTCAATAAGATATCTGCACCAACAGATTTTATCTTAGAAGTGATATGAAGCAGGGCACGGAATTAAAGCTATTTTTCAGTCTACTGTGTATACACTCATTTCTTAAGGTTTTTTGACACTGAAGTTTATCAACTGAAGGTCAGAAGAAAATTTACGAAAAAGTATGTACACGCTAATTTTCCTTCAAGATAACGCTCCCATACACACGTTTAAGTTTTAAAATTTGTTTCAGATGTTAAGTAAACAGAGCTAATCTCACGCATGGTAGAAGAGACATGATAACACCAGGAGCAATATAGTTAGAGGATGGATAATAAAAAAAGTAGATAAAAGTAGAAAAACATTGTCAGAAACGGAAAATAAATGGTCCAAGACAGAAATTAGGGGGAACCTATAATTCCAAGGGAGTGGAGAAAGTAACAATTTATTCCAATTTTTCCTCCAACTCAATACCAGCAGTGAAATTTCGGACTATCGTAACAAATTTAATAGAAGAAATTAAGAAGATTAAAGAGAGAACACTAATTCCAACCAATGAAAAGCACGTCAATCATTTCCGATATCCAAGTAATACATCTGCCCCCAATGCCCACAAATTATTGAGAAAAGTTCAACGTCAACAAAGCACTATCTCATAGACCGTAGTTCAGCCAGATGCACTTCGAATGCACCTGGATATCTTCCCAAACGATGAAGCTTACAGTTCCTCTTGCACTAAAAACTATGAGAAAGTAAACAACAGCCAGGATCCCACTACAGACATCCCTAGAGGCCGTGCGCTAACCACTTACCGTCTCTATACTCAACCGTCGTCAGGTATTCTTACCTTTATCGGGTTGAATCACCTTTTGATTTTGGGACTGTTAAAAAAACCACGATAATCATGCAAATGATAATATAAAAAAAACGCAACTAACGACCTTCTTTTTACGTTCACTGTACTCTGTGCTCCCGGTTCCGCCACTATAGACTATAATACAGCTGGAGGAGGTGGCAGGTGGTCCTCGCGTCTGCCGGTCGTCGTCGAGTGCCGGCTGCTAAATAACCCAGTTCTACGGCTAATCGGCTCGCGTCAAAGGTAAAGGTGCGTGTTGCCATGTTCTGGTTCAGTTATGAATGAATTTTTCGGGGCTACAAAATTGATCGGATTTCTTAGAGTTGAAAACCACTGAAACAGACATAATTGGGGCCACAGTGTAATTGATTAGATACCCCGAGGGTAACAAATATGGTCAGCATGATTATAACAGGAAAACTGACTTGATAATCACCCTGTCAGTTCGTTGACAATAACATTTTTGGACATTTTGAGAATTCTTCGTTTTATTTCGGTGCAAACATTTTATTAGCTTTCTCTGATTTATCTCAAAACCGTCTATGGTGTTCACATTTTGAAGGAAGATTAGGAAAAACTTAAGCATCTTAGGAGTCTCTTATTACTGTCAGATCGTGGTAAGAGAAAGGGATCCCATTGCAAAAGTGTAAGTGACTGTAATTGGACATACATGCAAATCAGGGACAGATTTATAAGGGGGCAAACTATATGAAGATTTTTTTAGGATGTTGTCGTCCAGGATAACGTTTAAATGAAGGGGGATTTAATAAAGGTAGTCAAGATTTGTATTCTATGTTCTATTTGGAAAAAGTTTTTGAAAACTTGATTGAACCCCGTATGTTTCAAAAAAAAAAAAGAGAGTATAAATATGATAAGATTGTGCAAGGCTTCTAATAGAAGCCTAATAGAGCCGGCTCTATGTTCCAAAATTTTTAGAAAATTAAAAACTAATCACAGGATGGATGTACTCTATCTACACTAGAATTTTTATGTAGAAAGCTGGCAATGGATAGGTATTTTTAAGTGCTTCAAGTTCCCTGTACAGAAAATCAATTAAATCGTACGTCATTGGTTTAAGCTACCACCCGGGAGACATTTCAGAAAGGACTTTAATGGAATGTTGAAGATAGGAACTGGAAAGGAGAGACAATGAGTATTGTAGTTCTGGAGGAATGTTCAGGCATCACTATGTTGGAAGCTGAGTTCTAAGAAGACATTATTTTATCCTTTCAAACTTACGTACATCTACTTAGGGTGGCCATAGTACCACGCTAAGTCGTCTTTTAAGGTCAAAACAGTGCTTTTACACAATTTTTGTACAGAAGGCTGTTTTTTGTTTGATAGGAGGTAAGGACATAGCATGCCCGATTCACCAACTCCTAGGTGCTAACCCCCCCCCCCCCCCCCGCGCTTAATTTAACCCACAGGACTTCCGTTAGGTATTACTTTGCGGGATTGGTTAGCAGTTTCACATCCTCTCAGACGTTCTATTTTCCTTTTTTCAATTTAGACATTTGTCATGTATGTACTTACTTCCACCAATTGTCTTCGTACTGAGGCCTATATTCAGGTATAACCGACGTATCTGGAAAATTTATTTCCCATGGCCTAAAGCGCGGGCAGTGATTGAATTACGTGTTCTCGTCTTCCTTCTGGTTAGGACAGAGAGAGGACAAAGAGAAGAACTATCATGCCCAAATCTATGGAGGTGTTCTCTTTAGGCCCACATGACCTGATAAAAATTGCGTGAGGTGATAATTCAGATATTCGTGTTTTCCGTTCGTCCAGTTCTCGATATCTGAAATTAGTTTATGTCTATCTCCCCTTTATACCTGTGTCCCATCGAATTTACCACCTGTCGACTGATTTTAGTCGTTCTTAATAATAGCCCTTTGCTGTTGTTGACTCGAAGCACATCTGATGAACAATGTACACACGTGCCATTTCATCTGCAAGAATATCAGTCGTCATCATACCAGATATGACACACGCTGCTGCATCAGACGCTGTCCTGAAAGCACTGACGGTATGCTAGGCCTTTAACTTTCTACTTGTTTCCTTCACCGTTAGTACACGCGCCCAGGCTGGGAAGCGAACAATAGAACTGACTCCATAACTTTAGCTAACAGTTTTCTTCTTGCTGATTTAGATCCACCAGGTAGACGCCTTCTTGCTCACGATTGTCAAGCAAAGTTCCAATCATGACGATTCTAGTCACTTCTAAACTGTCAGAATTGCTTCGTTGATCACTGCTTCAATTTGGTGGACGCGTTTCGCCGCCGTGATTATCGCGATATCATCTACGAAACCTGTTATTGTTATTGGTAGCTTGAGTACTTCGTCGTATATGATATTCCACAAAAGAGCATAAAACTGACCCTTGTGGTACGCCTGCAGAAACGTCGTAATATTCGGTAACGTCGTCACTTTCATTTTGTTATTTCCTGTTAGTGAAGTAACTTTAGATTATTTTTTTGAAATATTCTAAAGGATTCATTCTTCTAAGTGCATTCATGATGGGTTACCATTCTTCCGCGTGAAAAGCAGTCTTAACATCAAGTGTAAGTACCACACAATACTGTGTTCCCCATCGCCATCTCTCGCCTTCGATACAAGCAAGTAGAACATGACAGTTTGGCTATTTCACCACCAAGCGTTTCGTAATTATTTCGATTTTGTTGTACCACAGATTAACCAATCTTTGCACACAAATAAAACTGCACATTCTCGTAACCAAAATCAAAGAGAAATTCTGACGTCATTGATGCATTTTAAGCTCGATACTTTAAAAAAAACGAGCACGAGAGAGTATTTCCTTTAAAACACATGAAAATTGAATAAGAGAGACACTTTTTATCGTGTTCACGTGTTCACAACATTTGTAGGTTAACCTCAAGTAAAATCCAATTTGAGACTTTAGAACAGTGATGTCCAAACCTATGCCCGCGGGCAAGTGAGCTTTTAAGCTTTTAAATTCATATAGGCACTTGTTTGACTGTATTCGGTTTGCTGTTTTTGCGTTTTTAATCGACAAAGCACACAAAAGTTTAAAAAATCTTCATATTTAAGTAGTTTTGTAAAAAATTGCAAACATATTAAGATTCTAAATTAAACAAACAGTACGAAATTCTTCTAAAGCTTTTAAGCATTCCTCACATTAAGTAGTGTGAGTTTGGCCATCCCTGCTTTAAAATACGAAATATTACGAGAAAGTACAATTCCCCAAACTTTTTCTAATGTTTACTGTGGCTGTGGCTTGGTTACTCCGGTTGTTTACACCACCAATGCTCAGCTGTTAATGTCAGCTTTCGCGGTTGTATCTAGAGCAGGCCGTGTCTGAGCCGAAATTGGTCTATCGGAAGCAATGGATTGCACGCGACTTTTATTTTAGTATTTTCTCCATAGTGTGAAACATGCAAATTGGGC
The DNA here is from genome assembly GCA_964036015.1 of Leptarthrus brevirostris. Classification (NCBI taxonomy): domain Eukaryota; kingdom Metazoa; phylum Arthropoda; class Insecta; order Diptera; family Asilidae; genus Leptarthrus; species Leptarthrus brevirostris. Next base: position 150,848,049 of record OZ038372.1, read on the forward strand.
GGTAGAATGATGGATCGTCAGTTGGTTTGCATCCTTCTGAGATTAGTACGAGGGTCATTCAATAATTAAAGAGACAAATTGTTCTGGGGAAAAAAATGGTTGGTAGGACAAGTTTGGTACTTTTAGGACTTTAAGTTGGCATCACTGAGATGAGTCCTGATCAGCTGTTGGATCAACATTGCTGTGTTTATAACCTCAAAATTAAGTTTAACGATGGCAAGTCGACTTAAAAATTCCATTGTTTGAACTACGTTCTGTGATTCGTTTTTTACTTGTTGAAGGTGTAAAACCAGCTAATATATACTCTAGAATCACTAAAGTGTATGGTGAAAGTTGTATGAACCGTGGAAATTGTTACAAGTGGGTAGAACGTTTCAAAAGTGGTCGAAACTCAGTGACTGATAAACACCGTTCAGCAGGAAAAGTCATGTTGACGGTGTTTTGGGATACTGAAGGTGTAGTTTTTTGTGATTGTCTCGAAGAACAGTGTACAATGAACAGGCAATACTACCTAGATATGCTTTGGAAGTGAAGCCAACTATGAGAGAGAAACGTAGTGGATCTCAGAGGAGAGGTGTGATTCTCCATCAAGACAACGCACGTCCTCACACTGCTCAACTAACCCGTAAAACCATCAACAAAATAGGCTGGGAGTTACTGCCTCATCCTCCTTACAGTCCCGATTTAGCACCATGTGATTTCTATTTGTTTGGTCCATTGAAGGAGGCATTACGTGGGAAGAAGTTCCAGGATAAAGAAGATGTCAAAAAATTTGTGGGAAATTGGCTGAAACACCAAGACAAAGAGTTCTTTGCAGCCGGTATAAAAAAGTTAGTAACCCGTTGGAACAAGTGCATAAATGTTGGTGGGGATTATGTATGTTGAAAAGTAGGAAAAGTGTTGTTTTGTAAAAATAAAAGGTTTTTTTCTCAGACCAATTTGTCTCTTTAATTATTGAATGACCCTCGTACAAGTTACTCTATTTTCTATTGGCTCGGATATACTCCCTCTGGCAGCCGCCTCAAAATAAGAGTTATGAAAATGACCGGTCGGGGACGGATCGCTAATTTCTGAGCTTTATTTGGAATTCCATCAAGTCCTGGTAGTTCTTCTTCTGTGCCTGGGCAGGGGGGGGGGGGGGGGGGGACACACCTCATATGATGGTCTCAAAAACAAAATGTTTTTTGACTTTTAATTTAACCCACGGCTTTCATTGGGCCACTAATTTATATCTTTGTGCCAAATTTTAACTTTGGAGGAAGTTGACTGTGACAGACATTGAAGTGATTCAATAAGTGTACCTTTTTTCCGGTACAGAACACTAAAAACAGAAAAGCATTGAAATGAGGTTGCAAATTGCTTTGCGATAAAATATGACAAAAGTCATTTCATTGAATTAAATATGTTTACCGAATCAACATCACATCGATGGAACAATCCATTCAAAGATTAACCTTATATCAAATCTCGGTACAATTTCTAGTTAGGCCTTCCCTGATCCCTAATTTAAACACAGAGAAAATAGGATACATAGCAGTTACTATGGAAGCCATAAAATCCTGTCGACTATTATTGCATATATGGAAATTCTAGAAAAAAAAACAGAACTACTCGGAATAGATTCCAATAATTGAAAGTATCTTGGCCTTTTTTGAAATATCAGGTAAAATTCAAATCAAGTCTACCTGAAAGTTGCAAGGTACATTCGTCATGTACCAGTTTCCCAGCATTTAAAGAATTTTTCTAGGAAAAAGACAAGCCAAAAACTCATTTACGACTTTTTCTAAGGTTCAGATAAGGATTAAGAAGGCATTACCGATTAAGGGGTTTGAGCAAAAAAATTTTTAAAACGTTTTTCCTAGTCTTCCTGCGGTTGAGGTATTTATGATTTTTAAGTGCAAACAACAATTCAACAAGTTGTGCAAACAAAAGTTCGTCTACTTGGAACAAAGGAAATTTCTCTTTTTTATGTAATTTTTTTGTAAAGTTCCCATTCCATTTCTTTTGTAATGAAATTTGATAGCTGGTGAAATGTAAATCAAACTTTAATTCAGAAATTGAGCACGAGTCAGTTAGAAATTGTCCAGAAATAATTCGAAGAATACGAAACAACTATGTACGAGCAATATACGATTCGCTGTAAGGAGGTGAAAATAAACCGAAACTTCCCATAGTAAACCATTAGAAACGGTTGGAAAATCCTACGTTCTCGCAGTATCCCTCGCAATACTTTAAAAGTCTTTACATTAAGTATTGAGTTTGAAATGCGTCAATGACAGCAGTATTTCCCTTTGATTTTGGTATGGAGACTGTGCAGTTTTGACTGTGTGCAAGGATTGGTTAATCTGTGGTACAAACTAAAACTCAAATATTGACGACACGTTTGGAGGCAAAGTGGCCACGACTGACATGTTTTCCGGGTTTGTATTTAGAGTAGGTTGTGACAGAATAAAATGCTGACAGTTTTTTTCACAGATTGCCAATGAGGATAAAAGATGGATCTACCAGTATAATCCAGAGAGTAAAATTCATTCAATTCATTCATTGATGACATCGATTGCTTCGGACGGCATCAATCGTAAATGCTCCTTTAGACATATCTCATATCGTCAAAATCCGTTGATTTCCTGTGGAATGGTATTACCATAAAACTTATCCAAGCAAAACATTTTCTGGACTTAAAAGAGCCTTGCGTGGAGGAACAAGTTCTTTTTACTCGTGCGTAATGTTCTTTTTACTCGTGCGTAACCTAACGTAACGTAAGAGAAAACATTGCCAAGCAAGAGCGGTACAGCGGCCATCAAAAAGCCTACCACTAACCAAAAAGAAAAAAAATTTTTTTTGCAAAAGCGGACTCATAATCTCAGTAGTACGGAAAACAGTATTTCCGCAGGAAGGAACGTCAGCCGACACCAGCGGTAAGCCTGCGCCTAGGGGTCATGTATGCGAGCACGAATGGGGGGATACAGGCGAATCAACTAAGGCCTGTAAACGCCAAGATATAGGGACAAACTCGGTGACCTTAGAGGATGGCCGGATAATACTAAGATGTGTTAAACAGGAATCCAAAGACTGGGTATGCGAAACCTTCAAGAAGCTGACCAATATTTGGGAAGGAGTTTTAATAAAGACATCAGAAAAATGATAATCTTTGTCCTAGGAGAATCTGCGGACAAGAATATTATACTAAAGAGGTTGAGAAACCCAACCAATTATACCAAAGACACATCCAAGTGGAGAGTGTCTCGGATGCAGACCTCAGATGGAACCAGTCTGCTGACTGGTGTCCCATGGAGGATGCGGAGCCCGTCAAGAAAGCAGGAAATAGATTCAATCGATTAATTTGACAAACCTACGGTAGAATGAATGGCAGTCAAGCTAAGGAAGGAGCTAGGGCTTGGCCGCAAATCTTCATGGCCCGGAACCCTTCACTGCCTTTGGTAGAGGACGAGTGGACACTATGATCAACGCATGGGCCAAGGAGGAACACTTTAGATGGTGGAATAACCTGAATTTCAGCAGACAGGCTAAGATGCTAACATTGACCCAGAAAATCGAGGTTAGAGGCGATAGTAGGATAACTCAGTTGGTCCCCGCTGGGAAGGGACGAAATGGGGCACGCTTTGTTGTGGTCTGTTTCGGCTAATCCCCGGAGAAGTTGTTTTAGTGAGTAAGAATCTCACACTACCGATGTTTTATGGAAGATTTTCACCTCTCCCGCTAAAAAAACCCAGAAGGCAAACATTTTCTGGTCTTAAAACATATTTGAAAGCGTGAACTTAGAACGCTTTTGTTCGTAGAAGGGCCCCTTGAGAATGTTTTACATACGGACTTTCTTGCGATAATAAGTGTAAAAAAATACACTACATTACGTCAATGCACCTGCCATCATCCTTACATTAATGTGAATATCTACCTGAATTGTCTTAGGAAATATTGTACCACCTAACTTAAGTTCAGATTTGGCCCATTTGGATTTCCATTTTTTTCTTCAATTAAGACGGAGTTGGATCAATGCGTTGAGCCGCACGACCACCATGCCATGTGCCCCGGGTTTGAGACCAGATTCCCCGTGAGCTTTTATTAAGAAATTGAAATAATCCACTCTGTCTCTGGGCTGTTGTCTGCTCGCAGCAATGCAAAAACAAGACTCAAGCTTCCTCATTCCCCTTACCCTAATTCTCTTCCGGCCTAAACCATGCCAACGCATCAAAGGGTTGTCCCCTAGGATTTGGCCACATCGTATAAAAAAAAGACATTAAGCGGACACAATGGCACCTATGTAGCTTCTAAATGAACATAAGTTGACGATTCTGGAATCAGGTTATGGCTAAATCGTTAAACACAACACCGCATTTTAAAGATTTTTATCTATAATGGCCTAGGGCAAGATGCCAACTAGTTTGTCTTTGACAGCGACAAAGAATAAGTTGATCAGCTGGCGTGCCTACTTACAGTTTACCTATATGTGAACTTATTTAAGATATTTGAAGAGGTTATATTGTGTGCTTCAGTTTTAAAATACGAGCAGCACAAAATTCAAGAGTAAAAAATAAATAAAAAAAATGCGCACACAACCCACCTTACAAAAATATAGTAATTATTAATTCGGTGGAGTAAGTGATAACAGGTGGGTCTTCCATTGCGGAAGCTGCAGATCCGAACCTCTCCGGTGGCAACCCATGGCTTGTTTCTTATTCTGATAGGTTATAAGCCTCTTCGATCGTGTTAACCCCGGAGTGTTTGTCCAGTGTAATTCTTCCTTCTATCCTCACATGACCCAATTTGTCTTGCCAGCTGGCTTTTCGAGTAGCCATAGAACGGCTCAAGTCCACTGAATTGAGAGCCTGCGATTTTTTTGACAGGCGTTTCGCCACCTCATTAATTTCAATGTCCTCGAGTACTGTCACCCAGGCCAATATGATTTTGTTGCTCAGGGTCAGTTCCTTAAATGCAGTGAGACAGTCCCACGAAATTGTAGACTCAAAGAAGCCTAAGTGCCTCTTTGAATAATCTCGAGCACGTAGGGTTCAATGGCGTGTAGCTCTGCTTGAAAGATGGTTGGTTCAGATCCGAGCGTCGATGCAACCATAGCCTCCGACACTTATATCACCCAGCAGCAAAGTTGAAGTCCATTAATTATGTTTTGTGAGTCTTCCCAATGTGTTCTATATTCTTGAGTATTCTAGGCGTTACATCAACTCGGTATGTACTTATTGCAAAAAAAAAAACACTCGATTTTATTTGGAGACAAAGTCGGATCAATTGGTTGAGCGGCACGATCACCATGCCATGGGTCCTGGGTTCGAGACCAGGTCTCTCCGTGGGTCTTAAAATTTAATTAAAAAATCCGCTCCATCTCTTTGCTGTTGTCTAGCTCGCAGCAATGTAAAAACAAACCATTCAAGTTTCCTTACTACTCTTACCCTAATTCCCTTCCCACCACAGCCATGCTAACGCATCTAGGCTTTAGCAAAAAAAATATGAATGCGTTTTCGGAGCAATTTATTTTTATTTTTAAACTCGAGCCGAACACTTTCAACCTCATTTCAAAAAATACCGGTCAAGCTCTTGTTAGACGCGGGTTCGATACAGTATTCAAAAAAAAATTAACAAGTTCTTTTCTTCGGAAACAATGAAAGGCCGGGAGTTCGTTTTATTTTTCCAGTAATATATATTAGACCTTCAATCAGTACGAATTATACTAACAAACTTCAAAGATAAGGGAGGGGGAGATAATATTTTTTCGCATTTTTTGGGGATAAGTTAAAATTTAATTCAACTTAAAATAAGAAATGTTTTTGATATAAAACAAAAATGGTTGTTTTGTAATCCCCCCCCCCCCCCCCCGCCACACTATTTAAGTTAAAAAAATATATTTAAAATTCTTTCACCAGGAATAGTGGCAAGCAAATGATGACTTCTACAACTCCGCTAAATTTTAAGTCGATAGCAATAGTAGTCACTGCGAAAAAGAGCCCTGACATACAGACAGATAGACACCGAAGTCTCACCGTAAGAGTTCTTTGAACTTTAAGGTACCGAACCGTAAAAACAAAATATTGTATGAAGTGGCAACGTTAAATTTACAATTTTCTTTGGAAATATTTTGGCTTAGTGCCATTTTTATTAGCTCGATCCGATATTCTCCAAGGTTCTAGCTTTTATCCCACTCTACTTCTAGCAAAGGAAAGGGTCGTCACAACATAATTTCATTTAAAATTGAAAAACTAAGTACGAGTACGAATACTAAAGAAACATTTTTACTTGGCACACTTTACGCAGTTCCTACAAAGCAATACCATGTTCTAAAACTTACTAGAAATCTACAGAGAACGGAATGAGTGCTAATTAAACGCTCTATTGCCTATTTTGTTTCTAAATAGCCAAATTTAATTGTAAGTCTCCGCACGCAATCATCTATCAACTGTGCTTTTTAACATACACACATTATACTACGTTTTCTCATTGACTAAACAAGTCCATCAGTTAGCTCCTTGTTGAAATATTCCAAAAAGGAACTTAAATTAGAATCAATTTTCCCCGTAGATGTAAACAACCAAAAAATAGTGTCGACGATCGGGAATAGGACCACCGAACCACCCCAAAACGTGTAACAAAAATCGATGAACGAAAAAATCAAAACAACAACGTAACGCACAGCTGAGACAAGAGTTTCCCTTTCTACCCTAGGCAAAAGTTCGACGTCACCCAATCAACCCTCCATCCATACACACACTATTCGTTTCGGTAAAGGATATAAAAGCTCGCAGCAGGAGCACAATAAAAACACCAACAGCACGGAACGCAGAAGCATCCACCCGAGGGGGAGGAATAGGTTAAAAACGTCGTTAAATCTAACTTCATCCTTCTGGCACCGTTGCCAGGATGACTCATTTCCATCGATTTTTGGCGACAAGGACCGGTACAGTACATAGGAATGTTACACAATCAGCAAAAAATTGTATGACAACAATAGCAAAAATTCAGGATTAATTCGAGACTGGCTTCAAGCACTTACCTGAAATTTAAATTTCGCCTGGATGAGCTCGACGATATTTGGTCCATTTCGGGGCTCGTAGATGTTGATGGCCTGGTTCGTATGACATCCGCAGATAAGGCAGATTCTTTTCAGCTCTTCCAGATGTTTCTCCGACATTTCCACACACTTCCGTCAAGGATAATTAAAATAAATCACTTTTCACGTAAATCAATTGTTTTTCCGCAATTTACTCAAACTGTTTAACTTAGCAAAGGTAAACACAATAGAGGAAGAAGTGAATTAACGGACCGAGCACAAGACTACGACGGGACGAAGTACTCGACTCGAAAGTTCAACCACGAATGGTTCCAATGCGTGGACTTGTGCTCCTTCTTGGCAAGGCAGACTACCTACCACCACCCCAGCCTTCGAAACAAAATTCACTGGCTGGCGGGAGTGTGCGCAAACGGCAGAAGGACATGGCACAGCAGCATAGCCCTTTCACCCGCTGGACCTCTGTGAGTTTCCTTTTGCGCTAGTGTCCGTCCGTCGAATTTTGAGTTTTGTTGAGCATCTGCTGCGGTGCTGCTACTGCTGCTGGCAGCAAAACAGAGCAGGCTTTTCGGGGCTATGCGCATTCTTTCCCATTTAAACGAAACCGGCGCAAGTGGCAGATGGTCGTGTGCGCCACTTTTTTTTTTGAATTTTGTTTTTTAATTTCTGAGCGCACTCAGCCAGTGGCCTTTGAATTTTTGTTACACATGTCACACTTACACCAGCATATCGATTTGGTGTAATAATTTTATAATTTGCTGCTCCTTTTCACCGGAAGACACCGGATTAATCGATTGGGTTCAGTGGCACAGTCGGTGACGAAATTATGTTGGGAGCATTTTTTTGCAAATTTTTAAATGTTCGGGTAAAGGTGCAAATTAAATTAAATCTTGTTTGTAATTGCTACATCTGCAATGTAATGTGATTTCAATAATTGGATAATTTTATGTAATATTCTGTTATGTCTTATTTTGCGTATACAGGATGTTTCAGATCTGAGGGGTGGGGGCAATCTCAGCCGTTTGGAAGTTACAGGGTGATTCAAAATTTAAGTTTTTCATGGTATGCACATCACTCTTTTATTTTTATCTTCTGATCTACCCAACGTAGCGACATGAAATAAACGCTAAAAAACTATTAACCCAATGACCCCTTCAAAATTGTCAACTTTGTCGATCCAACTCCTACTATTGCAGATACAGTCACTTCCAAAAGTGAAAAAAAAATTATGCGATTACCTAAATTCAGACGAATTAGTTAGCAGAATTGTGACTACAGCCATGGAAATACGTGAGCGATTTGCTACAATACACCTTAAGGGGGGGGGGGGGGTAAGTCGATCAATTCACAATATTTTTACCCAAAAATTTAACAGAAGATTCTTGAAATGTTGTGCTATTATGATCTTAACTTAAAAATTAATTTATATTTACCATATATCTGTCTCACTCCAATCAGCTCATGGAAGGACTCCGACAGTTTTACATTGTGTAGGACGTGACATTGGGCTCCTGAGTAGGACTCCTTTATGATGGTGATAATTTTTTCTGGGATGTATTAGTATACCTCTTTTTTATTTTTATTGGATTGCCCGTCTTAGATGCCAAGGTAGACAAAGAATTAGAAAAACCGCATTTTTAGAAATCTCTGACTACATAATTATTTTATTGCACTTTACGTAGCAAATTCTTTAAGTAAACAAATTTTTTATGATAAAGGGTCGAAAATGTTTCTTTTGGGTTAACAGGTAATTAATTTTAATTATTGCTGCAAAAAAGTTTTAAAAATGTTAGTGTAATTTTGTTTTATTACCGATATTAGCATGTGTTAGCCAAAATTCACATCCGTCTATCCTGGCGTTTTGTTACTCGTACCTGATGGAAATTTTGCTATAAAAAAGGGTCAGTAAACAAGAATACCTATCATAGTTGAAAAACAAAACAATATTTACGGCTGTTTTTAAGGAAAAATTAGTAAAAAATGGTAAAATTAACATTTGAGGAATACGCGAATATTATTTACATTTATGGTGTAGTAGACGGAAAAGAGAGAGCGGCTGTATGGGAATATCAAAGGAGATTCCCCAACCGGAAAGCACCCCAAAGTGGGGTATTTATACGGACTTTCCGAAGGTTAAGAGAAGCAGGAAGTGTGACTCCACACGACATGGAGACACGACCCGAAACTTCGGGAACTTCTGCCGACGTCGAGCAGCAAATAATCACCATCGTGAGGCAGGACCCTGAGACGAGCACGAAACGAGTCGCAAGGCGATTAGGATTGTTGTCATCTAAGGCTTGGAGGGTTATTCATCGAGGGGGATTACGTCCATATCATCATCACCCTGCCCAAGGACTACTGGAAGGAGACTCCGAGAGAAAACTGAAATTTAGCACTTGGCTTCTTGAACGCGACATTGACGATGGGGCGTTTCTGGACCGAATTCTGTGGACAGATGATTGTCAATTCACCAGGAATGATATCAAGAACTTCCATAACCTGCATGATCGAACACTAACCCACAGAGGGCACAGGTTACCTTATTCCAGCAGAGATTTAGTGTCAATGTTTGGGCTGGTATCATCGGCAACCATTTGGTAGGACCATTCATTTTGCCCCAAGTGCTTAATAGTAAATTTTATGCAGACTATTTGGACAATACACTGCCAGATCTAATAGAGGAGAACCCTATGGATAATCTTAGGTGAATGTTTCACCAACACGATGGAGTGCCAGCGCATATGGCTAACATTGTGAAGGTAATACTAAGTGAAAAATTTCCTAACCGCTGGATTGAACGACGTGCACCGATTCCTTGGCCTGCTGAATCTCCATACCTTACCCCCATTGGACTTTTTCTTATGAGGAACAATAAAGTATGAAGTTTATTCAAGCCCAGTTAACACTAGGTAGGATTTAGTTGGCCGAATTGAAAATGCAGCGACGAAAATATGGGAGAGGCTGGCTGCAATACGCCTTAGACAGGGATTTAGAAGGAGGCTGTTGAAATGCATCGAAAGTTGCGGTGGACATTTTTAACGGCTTTTGTTACTTATCAAGATTAATTGTAATTATTTTTAAACTGAATAAAAAGAATTTTTGAGTTAATATTCGTTAAATTTTTTTAATTTGTTGATTTTTATAATATTCTCCGATAGGATTTCTACGTATAAATTGCTAAATACTTTCCCTACGTAAACATGTTGCACCTTTTTGGAAAGGTAATAAGACGGGCAATCCAATAAAAATAAAAAAAATAGGTTAGTATACCTCTTTTCTATTTTTATTGGATTGCCCGTCTTTTTATCTTTCCAAAAAGGTGCAACATGTTTACGTAGGGAAATTATTTAGCAATTTATACGTAGAAATCCTATCGGAGAATATTATAAAAATCAAAACATACATAAATTTCGGAGAAAATGTCGGAAAATGCTGAAATGAAAATGCTGCAGTGGTAGTAGTGAGATCAACATTGTTGACATTTTTGGAAAGGTCATTAGGATAGTTATTTTTTAGCGTTTGTTTGATGTCGCTATGTTGGGTAGATCAAAAGATAAAAATAAAAGAGTAATGTGCATACCATGAAAAACTGAAATTTATGAATCACCCTGTAACTCTCAAACGGTTTAGGGTTCCCCCCCCCCTGCCATACAATTTTTTGTTTGTTTAGGTGAGATCTATCACCCCACTCATTTTGGCACGTCAGATCTGAAACACCCTGTATACGACTTCGATTGTACTAACAGAAGAATTTTTGACAATTTTTATTAATTTTCATTAAGTGAACGAAAGCCGTTTAAGTAAAAATTCATTATAATTTCACTATTTAGTAGTCAGTAACACTTTTAAATTAACTTTAAAAAATAAACCACTTTTAAAAGTTACGAATGCGAATTTATTCTAAAAGATCTAACTGCCATCTTGCAGTAATTATTGGAATGAAATAACATTGATGAGATTTGCTTCCGCGTTTGCACGTATTGGCAATCATTAAATGCAATAAAAATAAGATTTGAATTGCTTAATACATAATTGAATATTATAAAATTACTTACATGGATTTTTCCAAATAATTCTACGTAAATTAAAACAAAAACTTAACTCGTTGTTAACTGAAAGATTGCCTAAAAGTATGCCGAGAAATTGTATTTTATAGTTTAAATTTCACAGGTATTTATTGTGTCACTATTTTTAAAGAATTATTTTACTGTTTTCTTTACGAAATTCAATCGTTTGCATGATATTTTTCCTTTTAACAAGATAAAAACTAGGTCTGAGATGGATTCTTCCCAAAATTTCATTTTCGTTATGTTCTTGGTGAAATTTACCAACAAGTGCATTGAATAAAAAGAGGTGATTGTCTTGGTTGTATCGTTCCATGTAACATTAATCGTATCAATGTTTTACCGGTAGGCGGCGATTCAGCAATGCCAGCGAAAATGGCAACGGAACAGCCATGTAAGCTTTTTGTTTATTAATTTATTTATTCAATATTTATTAAATTACTGATTACTACAGGAAAATTACTAATAAAACTTACAATATACTAATAACGCTTACTAGAAGTTATAGGCTCGGTGAAATGGAATAAAGAAAAAGCTCTGAGTCCTGAAGGAGCGAGACGTAACCGATGATCTTAAAGCAGGTTAGCAGCTTAGGGAAATTAATCATACCTTGTAGGCAGTTAAAAGCAAAAATGATTACAAATTTGTTACAGTCAAACCTCTTTATCCGGAACTCCAAGAACCGGAAACCACCAAAGTCCGGAAAAAATCTTTCCTGTACGTTTTTAAAATGTTCACTCTATATTATTTTTTTTATAGCAAAATTGAATTGTTCACCTGAAAATTTTATGCTGTTCCATGGTTTGAAGTAACACGTTCTTTCGAGCAGGGACGTATACAGCCTAGCTCCTCGGAGGGGGGAAGGGGGGTAATACCAAAACAACTTTTCAAGACCAAATTTCCATGACTTTTTCTTTTACTTTATTTTACTTGTTTTAAGTTTTGTTTGGGTGGGGGGGGGGGGTCCTGAATTCCTGATTTCAAGGAAAATATCCTCACATTTTCCGGAAATATATACGAAATACGCGAACTAATAATAGACGCTCAGAAATTGTATAGTAATAATATTTTAAATGAGGAAAATGATAGTGTACATAGAGAAATTTAGCATTACGAGGTCTGTCGAGATGTAGATTTAAGTAGAATTCAGAAAATACACTTAGATAATGCTGTTAGAAACTTTTTTGAATTTAATGTTTTATCGTATAATATTTCAGGTTTAACGAGTAAATACGAAATTTTCTTTCTTTTTGAAACCCACGTTGTTGACGACGATAAAGACAAGTACAGTAAATACTTTGTGGATTATGAGCTTTATTGGGTTAGTGCGGTGAGGTCAGCTTCGTTTAGCAGGGACAGCGGAGGATGTCTTTACGGTATTAAGAAAAAAGGCACGATGAGTAATGCTTTTAAGGGGGTATTCCCGTTTTTCGGTTTGAAAAAATCGAAAAAATTTGTTTGGCATTTTCTTATTCCACTATGACCATATAATCTTGGTTTAAAATTTTATCGCGGTATCTGTTTTAGTTTTGAAGAGATACGCATTTACACCACTATCTTCTCCGGTAAATCCTCAGTGAGATAAAACTTTAAACGCGATTTTCTCAGAACCAACTTTTCTCAACTTCTTGGCAAGATTTCTCGAAAACGGTCTTACAGAATTTAATGAGTGATATATCATATTATTCATGATTTAAGGAAAAAGATGAACTACTATCGTGATGATGCAAGACAACTAACTATTATTTTTAATAAAAAAATTAGAAAAAAAAGGAAAAATTAGAAAAAAATTTTTTTATAAGCTGCCATTTTTTAACGAATAATTGGATATTGATAAGCGTAGTTCATCTTGTAACGGTTTTTCTCTTGAGTAAAATGACACCTCATTTGCTAATTTCAGATGACTCAAACGGACGCAATCCTGCCAAGAATGAGAAGGTGTGATTCGCGAAAGGTCAACTTCAAGCCCTCATAGCAACAACAATTTTCAACTTTTTTTTTTTAAAATCCAAGACTTTTGTAAAGTTTAGATCCTGCAATAAACGCTAGGTAAAACCATATCCGTTAAGTATTTATTTTTATGTATTAAAATTTATATTGAAATAATTAACGATTATCGCGTGAAAAACGGGAATACCCCCTTAAGTTCCAATTGGTAAACAATCACATAGTAGTATGCATTAACACTAATAACTCAACTTTGTTGTTGCTTCCAACTTATATCAACTGTAACCATTGGGAGCAGGATTTTGAAGAATTACAGGAGTGCGTGGAAAGCGCTTCCTTGGAAAATTTAATCATATTAGGAGACCTTAACGTGCGAATTGGAGAATTGCAAAGAATAATGCCTGAATTTAGAATTATTAACTCAAAACTTGCCATTAATAGGAGATCTAGCGATAAGACAATCAGCAGCAGAGGTAGAAAGTTTTAAGAATTCTGTGAAGACCAGGGTTTGATAATTTTAAATGGACGCACACCAGTAGATTTGGAAGGTGCATACACATTTGTCAGTACCGCCGGTGCGTCAACTATTGATATCGTGGCAGTAAATTACAACTTAACCCAATTTATAAAAACAATGAATGTTGTCAATCAGCCCAACTCCGACCATTTTCCAGTCAGCTTAACCTGCTCCACTGATCCAGAGGTTAGTACCACCTACCAAGGAACCAAAATGAAATTACTTCCAAAACTTGATTGGAAAAAGCAAAATATAGGTAGGTATCAAAGTAAACTGGATCTAGCTATGAGTGGCTTACACGAAGGAGCGGGTTTGACTGACTTAATAAATGCAATCAACGACTCCTCAAGTAAAAGTGGGGGCACGCATAAGGCCTTTAAGAGAAAGTGGTTCGACAATGAGTGTCTTAAAGCCATTCTATTTAGAAAAAACAATAATGAATTTGAAAAACGCATGTACTTAAGGGAAAACCAAAATTTCAAAAATATATATAAAAGCAAAAGAACCGCTTACTACGAGGAACTCTCCCGGAAACTAAGTCACACAAATGATAGCAAGCATTTTTGGTCATTGGTCCGAGAACTCCGTGGAAATGGTTTTACCAAAGGCAAAAGTATTACTATAGAAGATTTTAAAAATTACTTTGAAAAGTTTCGAACCCCCCTATGAAAGCAAATGCAATATTATACGCAGCCCCTTGTATCTATGATTTAACTCTTGATCGTGAAATATCTTTGAATGAGCTTCTTACTGTATTAAAAAAGGCCAAGAATAATAAGGCACCCGGACCAGATCGCGTACCTTATGAATTTTTCAAGAATGCCCCACTACATTTTTTACATTTGCTGGTTCGAGTATTCAACGATATTTATGAGAGCGAGACTTTTCCTGACAGTATTGGAAGTTCAATTATATTCCCGATTCACAAAAAGGGAGATATTAATCTTACTGAAAATTACAGAGGGATTTCCTTTATGGATATTGCTGCCAAACTACTAACAGGTATTGCAAATAATAGACTGGTTTCATGGGAGCAAAGAAATAATGTGCTACACGAATGTCAAGTTGGGTTTAGGCCAAGCTACTCCACAGTCGACAATATTTTTAACCTCCTCAATATTATTAAGATTAAATTAGCGGAAAAAAGAGGAAAAGTCTATGCCTTCTTCGTAGATTTCAAGGCTGCGTTTGATACAATTGACAGGGCGGCCCTTTTCTACAAACTGTGTCAACTTGGCGTATCAACTAACTAGATTTCTCCAGGGATTGTACAAGCAAACGTGTTCTCAAGTATGGAATGGTGAAACATTATCCGAAAGTTTCACTACGAATGTTGGCCTAGATCATTAATCATCATTAATTATATTGTGGATGACATGGAGGGAGGGGTAAATATAGACGGATTTATGTGTAATTAAGAAGCTATTATATGCTGATGACCTAGTGCTGCTTTGTCAGGACCCAGACGGATTGCAAAGGATGATAGCCAAACTGGAAGAATATTGCCAAAAGTGGAATCTGATTGTCAACTTAAAAAAATTCAAAATAATGATATATAAAAAGGGGGGGGGGGTGGTAGGCCATGCAGAACTGAAAATTGGGTATATCAACTAACACCTAAACTGTAGATGAAAGACCACTTAAGATAGAGATTGAACGCCGCAAAAGGAGCTCTAAATAGTACCTGGAGTAGCTTTATTAGAAATAAGGAAATAAGCCACTCCTCCAAGTTCCGCATCTATACAGCCGTCTCCAAGTCTCTGATGTGCTACGGTGCTCAAGTGTGGGGTTTTAAAGAGTATGAAGAGGTCGAAAAATTACAGCGCTTCTTTATCAAAAAACTTTTTCTGCTTCAAAAAAGAACGCCTAATTATGTACTCTCTATTGAAACTGGGTTACCCGGTCTCTATATCTCAACCCTTAAGCTCCATTTTGATTATATGATTAAAGTTCTATCCTTATATTCAGAAAATAGGTTACCTCATACGTTAGCGCTAAAAGCCATTGAGAAAAATGTTTATTGGTTCCAAGAATGGTTAACATTCACGTGCGATTGTGCAGCCTTAATCTTGGTCCGTAGACCCCGATGTCCGTTCTTTCTTCCATCTTGGATCCATCCGTGTACCAAACCAGAGATCCCTTTTCAAAGATATGTTTATTGTTGAGCCAATAATCTCTGCTCTCAAGGATCAACTTGAATGGTATATCAAAGTTGTGCCTTTTCGGCATGTCATCTGAGATTGAGTTGATCACAGTATCACCCTTGAATTCTTCAAGAATTTGTCTATGACCAGTCAGATTGCCTGCTGAGAGTAGATTGGTACCATGATTATTGCGCTCGCGGCAGCCTCTTTCTTTAGGTGCAGGTGTAAAGGGAGGAAGTCTAGTAGAGTCTCTATAGCTGCCGTGTGGCATTTGCGCAGGGCACCCGTGACTCCTAGACATGCTGTGCTCTGCAGGTTTTGTAATGCGGACTGTGCTGTCTTTTCTTCTGCTTTTGGTCACCATACTTCGTAAAGCCCATAGGGCCATTTTAGGCCTTAGACCCCAAGTTTTGCCAAAGAGTCTTCGACAGGACCATAGGCTAGATCAATTGGTTGATCCACCGATGAAGAAAGGTATATCGCCCTGATGCTTTCTCTTACGTATATCGCAACAACCCTACCCACTCGACCCTTGCGGTCGTTACGAAATAGGTGATAACTAGGAATTGACACAAAGAAGTTAAAAGATTTCAAACTTTTCTTCATACTTTTTTCAATGCGAGAGATTGAGGTGAAATAATTCTTATTCAATAAAGAGTGGGGGAAAGTTAGCAGTGAAAATAACCTAAAAATTCAATAAAAACAATCCCGTTACATTCTTAACATTTTATTCTACTTATCTTAAGTCTAACGAAAGTGCTTAAACTCAACTTAACCGTCAACAAAATAAATAAAAGAATTGACAACGTGTGAATTGAAAAAGAACTTAAAGTGATCCTTTGACTTTTCTAGCTTATCACATGAGGAGGTGTGTTTATGTGTTAATGTGGTGGCGAACGATCTAGGAACTGTTCTACAATTCAACTTGATCTACTATGGAACCTAAATAACAACTAATTCTAGATATAATTACGTCATATCTAAGGGCCAGAGTGCCCTTACTCTCTGTTATTTTGCTCCCCTTCGTTAATAGGAGCTTCGGCTATTTTTTCAACTTCGATATATTCTTCTTCATCTTCTTCCTCCTTGGCAACTTCGGTCGTTTCCGTTTTAACTTCAGTTCTATTTTCGCCATTAGTTGCGGTTGGAGGATTCTCTTTTGACTGACCTTGTGGTGATCTGGGAGGCTGCTGTACCTGTACCGCTTGTGCAGGTTGTTGTTGTTCTGTCGGTGATTCATTTTTGGCTTCAGATTTTCCGCGATTTTCATGCTCAAAAATGTGATTATCCAGCTCAGCTCTGAAAAAGTATTTTTCTGTGCAGAGATTGCAGTCATAAGGACGAGCATTAGGGCCATGTTCGTTCATGTGACTGAGAAGACCAGCCGGTACCGTAAAGACTGCCGAACAAATGTAACAGGAATAGCCTCGCTCTTCACAACCGACGAATGTGTGCTCAATCAAGTGCTCCTGAAGTCTTTGGGCATGAGGCAAAATCATTTTACACAAATTGCATCTATTCTCCACATAAGCGCGAGACGATTCAAATCGCATGTTAAACTTTGAATTTAGGTTATGTTTTCGACAGCATTTCTCACACACCCGAGCATCAGATGGCGAAGGAATGGCTTCTAAGCACAGTGCGCAAAGGTTTTCAGGTGTGTTGGAGGATTTTGTGTGGAACCTGTAAATGTAGAAGAAGTTATTAAAAAAAAAATTTTAATTTTGTACAAAACTCAATCTTACTTTGCATGGAGTCCTATCTCAAAGTCGGAATTTAACGTTTGTCTGCAACAAATACACTGAACGGGTATTTGACCCTCCACGTTATGCTCCGATAGATGACTTTTGAAGGCGCACACATCGCTTAAGGCTGCTGAACAGTGGGAGCATTTTCCAGACTGTCCAACTTTTGAATGTTGGAGCTTATGTTCGGCCAGTATTGCTGGTGATGGAAAGATTTCGTCACATATGAGGCACTTGTGTTTGCCTGTTGAGTTATGACAAGTCTTCATGTGGTGCTCGAGTTCACTTCTAGATTTAAAGTTTCCACTACAATATGCACACCTCAGACTGACACCGGTTTTCAGATTGTGAACAATTTTTCGATGCGAATGGACCTCGGCTTCCGTGCGAAAGTCATTCCTTTCGCAAATTCCGCAACTAAAACCGCCACTATGTCCTCTGTCGGATGTTTTTGAATCGGGCGGAATTTTTGGGTTTCGGCTATTTTCAAAACCACTCGGACTAACGAAGTAGTTAGAGTTGCTTTTTTCCTGGTGGTAGTTGTACATATCCAGAAGAGTTTTATTTGTGTCGAAATATCTTTGGCCTAATCCGTACATGAGTGAAGTGTGTTTGTTGGAGGCATTTAAGGATGTCGTGTCCACTTGCAGCGGACTGTAGAATTTATTTCCTGTCAAAGGGAAAAGCCCCTTGCCAGCTGCAAAAGCGTGATAGTCTAAAACATTGTTGTTGTTGTTTGGAGGTTTGCTGAACTGATTAGAGTACAGTGGATTAGCTGAATTGGTCGTGACTGGCGGAGCTCCGTCTTTTTGTGCATGATGCGTTTGCATGTGACGGTCCAGTAAGAATTCTACATGAAACGTTTCCGGGCATGATGGGCATCGGAATTGCCGGGCATGGGCAGCTAAATGGAAATGCATTTCCAATTCAGACGAGCATACTGCACGGCAAAACATGCACTGAATAGATCCTGCACTGGAATGTCGTGTCCTGACGTGAGTTGTGAAATCCTTTTCCGACCGAAACGTTTCCATGCAAGCAGAGCACCTGAAAATTTTGTTTTCATTCGAATGAGCGCAAGCAAAGTGCACTTGAATTGCGACTTTTGACTCGAACAGATCCGCACAGAGCGAGCATTTGAACATGGTCTGCATGTGATTCTCGAACAAGTGCTTCTGTAAGTCGTCCGGTTTTGGGAAAACTTTACTGCATGTGCTTGCGCAAGCATACTCAGAGCTCGAGATAAGAAAATGCGAAACTATGTGGCGTTCATACTCAACTTGATCTCGAAGCGAAAGTGTACAGTGGTGACAGACAAAGCTGGTAACACCTTGAGTAATGTGAGTTTTAAGGTGTGCTCGAAAAGTGTCGAAATCTGGAAGCCCCGCATTGCATTGATTGCACAAAAATGCTCCGGGCTTATCGGTGGTATTCGTCGACCCATTGGATGGAGTTTGGGATCGTTTTTTTGGTTGGCTCAGATCCGTAGGGCCGACTTGTTCTTCATCTTTTTCTGATTCAACTGGTCGATCCTGCGTTGGACTGGGCTCTTCAGTTTTAACCTTAATTTCCTCGTATCGTGCATTTGTCGCTAGCCGTGGACTGAACGTTCCTGATGCCGCTAGACGATTGAAGTGCTCGAAATACGAGTTAGGACTGGCTAAGCGGTCCACATGTGTTGCCCTCATATGCTGTAACATGGCAGGGATATTTGGAAATTTCATTGTGCAATATTCGCACGAGAGCTGAAATACTGAGTGGTTTGCAAGAGCATGATGAATGTCCTTGGGGGTTACGTTTTCATGCATGCTCTGTATATGCGTGTTTAACTGCTCCAAAGTACTGAAATCAGATTTTGTGCAATAAATGCACGAAATGTATGAGCCTCTGATTTGCTTGCGGTAATCGTTTCGATTGGGACTATTGTCAGCGGTTGCATATCTCCGTTTGTGAAGGCTCCCATTGCTCGATCCAGATCCTGTTGAACGTGGGCTATAACAATAAGTCAAATTAGATAAAAATTGTTGAAACATGCCATCAACTTACCTGAAATTTAAAGCATGCCCTCCGCTACCCAAAAGAGCCGCCTGTTTTTTATGATTTTGCATATGAGATGTCAAAGCAGCCGCCGTATTGTACCCCCTGTTGCATACCGTACACTGGAAAGGCTTCTGATTGTCATGCGTTTTCATGTGAATCTTAAGGTGATCACTGCAAGACAAAAGTGACTGTCATCGAAGGTAAAATGGCAATTAAAGGAGAATTGACTTCGTCTTAATTAATTGTGCTGGTCGAGGTAAAGGTAAGACATTCCAAGTGTCGTGTCCTCTGTCACGTTAATTGTTTCGAACAATTTGGATGGAACTTACCTCCTGGAGAAGGCTGCTTCACAGTGAGGGCATCTATAGCGGCGGTCCCCGGTGTGCAATTTTGTGTGCCGGTCTCTGGATCTCTTGTGCTTAAATAGACGAGCACAATATTCACACTTAAACGGAAGATGTTCTGCATGGCTCTGGAAATTAAGAAATATTGAAAACTTTAATTTGCAACCCATCAGAGTTAGGTGAAGTGAATTAAATTTTTTATCGCAGCACTACGTCCTAATTGTAGTTCCAAACACGAATTTTACCAAACAAATATTTTAATGGAGTCTTCCTAAAAACGCGACTTTTCCCGTCCATAACCGCCTTGCACATTAACTAAAGCAATTTCGCCGCTCATTCGTATTCTGAACTGGTCACGCCAAATCCTCTGGCGCAAACTCTTTAAAATCTTGTTAGACGAAGCACCGACATGACAACTATGTTGAGCATGCGTTTTGACAAATGCATTTGCGGTCATCACCGTTGGTAACATACCGAAGGCGCGCGATGGGCTTCCATAAAAAAGGGGCCAAGGCCTCTCAATATTGAACGTGTCCGAATTACAGAGATCCAGAATGCAGCAGCTTTATGAGTTAAATATTCGCCACCGAAACCAAAGGCTACAAATAGGTGCCTGGTTTAATGTAGTGCCAGAAGAATGCCATTTTTAACTCATCTCCGACTCCATTCAAATGCAAGCGAAAAATGTTGAGGAATGTTATCACACCCGTTTAAGTGCAATCTTTATGGAGCTTCACGTAGAGATCTGTCCTTAATTCATAAGGGTGCGATGCGATTTATGTCTCACGTCCACTGCGGTATGCAGACGCATAAGGCGCAGAAGTTAAAAGACAAGATTTCAGGTGATTTCATATAATGGTTGTCGTCATAATGAGCATCTGATGGATGCGGACTGATAAGGCCTTGGCGAACAGCAAAAAATATTTGGGAAAAGGACGTTTGGGAGCAATAATTGCACTCTGCCGAATTCTGGGATACCAGTGTATAAACCTAAAATCTTTTGACACTCAGGTCAAGGTTCAAACTTCATTTCTGTACGTGATCTACTTCATCATCGGTCTGTCACCTACTCAAGCGCTATCCTGAACAGGTACAACTACTCATCAACGATAAAACCATTTACCTTTATGGACTTGGGGCTGAGGCATTGCACATCGTGTGTTTTATGTAATTGCAACAGCCGACAGGGGTCCGATAACATCGCCCTGATGAAAACTAGTTCTTTTGCCCCATAAGGGTCTTGTTAGCGGCCCATAAAGCTAAGTACTCCGAGCTTGGACGCGATTATCATGCGCAGAACACAATTTACGTGTCATTGGCATGCACCAGGCGTAGGGTCTGAAACAAAATGCAGATGAGGGGCGCAAGCACCTTGTTCGCCAGTAATCCGTCATTTCTAGAGCGGACAATATTGTATAAAACATCAAAACAATGCGCGCGCGCAGAACCAAGTGAAATGAACAGCGTCGGTACAGGGTACAGGTCCATCAAATAAACAAGAAAACATTAAAATAGTGCGACAGCCTGGACTGGTTGTGGGGATTTTTATTTTTTGTTTATTTAAATCTGACGTTGGATCCCGACATCAAGTGCTGCTTTTGGACACGATGCAACATTGTGCAGTGTCAAAAGGTGAAGAAGGTTTCAGTTTGACAGGATTTTGGTATTCCAAATGCGTCCATCGTTCTACTGGAAGGCCCCGTTTACAATAGACTTGCCGGGGCTACATTTTTGCAGTTGTAAATTGCTCACGGAACTATGCGGAGAGAAAATTTGCATGAAAAACTAGTTGCCCGTTTTTATGGCAAACATTTTCTGTCGCCACCTGGAAATATGATTTCACTGCATAACAGGGTAAGACGCATTGCAAGCACCTTCCTCCATTATTTTTACTAAGAGATGATAGGAATTCTAATAAAGTTAGATACTCTACAGAAATCGGCGGTGGTGGTGGCTTTTGTTTTGAACAATCTTTTTCTTTCTTCTTCGTTCTCTGACACTTTTACTTTGGTCAGATTTTTAAAATGTATCAGATTGTTGGCATAAAAGAGCAGGATTGCTTCAATATCACATTCAAACCACAAATTTCTGAACGGAAATGTATTTTAAATTCGAAATCTTCGCCAACACCATAGCCATAGAATAAACAATAAATAGAAGAACAGATCTTAAATTTTCGTAAACGAAATAGTCTGGCAATGCTCTAGAAAATGTTTACTGAAAAAGTCAACTCGAGCTGTCAAATAATGAATTCTTCCTGCCAAAATTCAGTAGGCAAGAATAATTTTTTTTTTTAATTATTGTACTGTAATTTTTCATGTTACGTGTTTTCTGATAAAGGTTTGCTAATGGAATGAGCGTGAAAGTGTGTTCAGTGATGTAGTTCTCGCATGTTATTGTGACAATGGAAAAGAATTTCTTAACTAGTTTTATTTAATTTCCCGATAAAAGACGCCGCGTGGAAGGAGTCACCAGGATAATTTCAGAGTCAAAAGAGTATTCCTTTCTTAGGGCGCGTTGCTTTGTGTAAACGTTTTTTGTGTTACAGATGATAGCTAGCGAAATGGAACACGATCTACTTGCGTTCATTTTGTTCTAATAAATTGTAGTGTTTACAAATTTCCAATCCAATATCTCTCCCCTCCATATTTCCCTATTTCTAAATAATATTTGCATAAGACCACATCCTACTCTAGATATAAGCCCGGAAAACATGACACTTCGGCCATTTTACCACCAAGCGTGTCATCATTTTAATTTTTACCTGTACCACAGATTAACCAATCCTTACACCCACATAAAACTGCACACTATCTTAACCAAAACCAAAGAGAAATACCAATGTCATTAACGCATTCTAACCTCAATACTTCAACAAAACGAACTCAAGAGAGAGTCTTCCCATTAAAACATATGGAAATTGTAATTGAGAAATTTTTTACAGTGACCACATGTTTAGAATATAGTAAATTACAAGTTCAGGCTTTATAAATATTGTTAGAGATATTACGAAAAAATAGAATTCCCCAACCTTTTCCTATTCTTTACTGTAGCAAGTTTCGGTTTGTTTACACCACCAGCGCTCAGCTGTTCGTGTCAGCTTCCACACATTATGTAGTGTAGGCTGTGCTAAGACTGAAGATGGCGGCATTTTATTTTTAAGGGAAATTTTTTTAAATTCCCTTGAGCTGGATAATGATCCAGATACAGAACTGGTTCAGCAGTTTGTATGGCGCAAGATATGTATAGATCATTAAAAAACACAGCTATTGCTAGTATGTTAGATGTAAAAGGCACTCTTTTCGTAATAGAACTTTCACTAGGAAACTGTCATTTGTCATATTAATTATGACAGTTCTTTTTGACATAAGTGCACAGTAGGAAAGCTTAAATTTATAATGGAATACCTTACACTCAAACAATGATCGAAAATTCTTTTATTTTGGTGATAAAGCTGATTTCTGGTGTATATGTGAATAAACAAAATTGTCATATATTGAGTGAAAGTATTCCTCAGAACGTTCATGAGACTTCATTGCATCCAGAAAAATTAACGAGGTCACTATTTGCGTAGATAGACAAGTAGCACTCTTTTATACATATTATCGAAATGTGTTAAAACCTTTATCAGAGCGCTAGGAACTCTTTCAAATCATAAGGTTCAGCTCTACTGGGTTCCGGGACATGCCGCTATATAGGATAATAAAAAAAACTGACGAAGTGGACAAAAAGTGTTCAAACACAACCATAGCCATAAAGTTTATAGCCAAAAATAACTACAAAAAGAACTTCAAACCTCTTATCCTTCGACATAAGAAGAATTTGAGTACAAATCGCACCTACTCTGCGAATGTACAGCTCTCAACTTGGACATTGGAGAATCATAATCGGCGATAAAAAGTGGGGGTTGCCATTTGAAATTTCAAAGCCACCCCCAACCCCCGCGAGGATCAGGATCAAGATGGGCGGGGTCAAGATATAAGGCTGATGGATGATTTACTCAGATGGAAGTCAAAAGAGGAAAGGTCGTTGACTTTTCGTAACATCCTGGTAATTGGCTCGCTTTGACTGTAGTTTGCGCGATGGCGGTCGAGTCGGAAAAGGGGAGTGGACCTAAGGTTACGGGGATTGGTATAGATGGGTAAAGATTGCAGGATTGAAGGGCAGTCTATGGCACCAGTTAATAATTGATAAATGAAAAGAATGTCGGAAACAGCCGATCAGTTTCAGACGGTTTTCATAGGGTGGAAGGTTGAATCTATCAGCCCACGGAAGATCACGTAGAGCGACGCGAATAAACCTACGCTGGACAGATTCAATCCTTTTAATGTGAGTTGTTTGTGTAGGTGACCATACCTGGCTGGCATATTCAAGGAGAGGTCTAACGAAGGAGACGTAGAGAGATTTGGAAACATAAGGATTGGAGAACTCTCTAGACCAGTGCTTCACAAACCCTAGCGCGGAGTTAGCTCTGTTAATTATGCTGTTAATGTGGGAACGGAAATTGAGTTCACTATCACAGATTATTCCTAAGTCACACAAAGAGGTAACGATAGGGACTGGTACGTCGATTAACTCTCGGGGTGGTGGTAAGAAGCTTGCGGGAATAAGATATGGACTGGCATTTGGAGACATTGAGCTCTAGAAAGTTTTTCATGCACCATGTGGTGAATGAATCGAGGTCTTTTTGCAGGAGAAGAGAGTCGGTTGTGGAGGAGATATGTTTGATTATTTTCATGTCATCAGCATAAATGGACAGCTCTGAGTGTTTGATGACACATTCAACATCATTTATTGTAAGAATAAAAATCAATGGGCCGAGGTGGCTGCCCTGAAGGATGCCGGAACGAGCGACAATAGGGTTAGAAATGGATGAGCTGAAAAGAATATTGTACTGACGGTTGTTGAGGTAGGATCGAATCCAGGAGATGAATCTGGGTGGGAAGCCTAGACGATCAAGTTTGATCAAGATAACGTTATGGGAGATCTTGTCGAAGGCTTTACTAAAATCGGTGGCGATAACATCAACATCTTTACCGTTTTACAGGGCACATAGTGTTTGAGAGACGAAGTCAGTAAGGTTGGTGGTTGTAGATCTACCTTTGAGGAAGCCATGCTGGGAGAGTGAGAAGATAGACTTACAGTGGAAGAACATGGAATCAAAGACCAATTTTTCGAATAGTTTAGGTATTAATGATAATTTAGCAATAGGTCTGTAGTTGGACACATCGTTCTTGCAGCCTTTTTTGAAGATGGGAATAATATACGAATTTTTTCATAATTGAGGGAAACCACCTTGAGTGACCGAGAGACGAAAAAGTAAAGTAAAAAGTAAGTAAGCAAAGTAAGGGGTTGAACTAGATGCATGGCATACTTTTTCAGAACGATGGCCGGAATGCCATCAGGACCTGGGTGAAAGTCGTCCTTAAGCCTATTAATACTGGCTGCGATTAGTTCAGGATCAGGGTCAAAAGATGTAAACGACGTTTGACTGCATTTGTCCATGAATGCAAAATAGTTAAGGTCGGGTTGTAGAGAATTGTCGCTGAAAGATTTACTGAAGAAGTGTGCAAAGAGGTTAGCGATAACCTTAGGATCAGACGAATAGCTATTCTCGAGCTTTAGGGTGGAAGGGTCTGACGAAAAGATTAAGTCTAATTGTCTGTCCAGGAAGTTCCTGACTACGCTTACTTGAAAGAGACCTGAAACGGAGAGCTGATCGGTAAAGAAGGCTTCTTTGGCCGAAGATGCGTTAAGGGGGACAAAGTGATAACAGTCCTCGGACAATAAAAGTTGAAAAATTGCTTTCAATGGAAAACTCCAAATTTCACTTATATACAATTCGTAACCATCAGCCAAAGTACTCTGTTGGACCAAAGTTAATTGAAAATTCATAAAAAGATAGAAAAAAAGATTTTCTTTATTAGGATATAAAACTTCCCATGTTTTTTTCGCGGTGCAAAAACCACCCGAGCCCGCACACATCGAATAAAAACAAACGTCCGACCGCACTAGCTCAATAATTCTATCAGTTCAATAGCTTCCTAATGACACCGCAATTCTTTCAATTTTTGCAGAATATTACTAATCATTAATCGACGATAATCTAGGCAATTTCAGATTCTCAGAATGAAACTACTCTGCGCGGCCCCAGTCTGCCTTCGGCAGCACCAAGCGCTACTTGCACTTGTCGGCATCGGCTTTCTGGTCGTAAAGAATCTCAGATATTCATCAACCTGGCCAGTTTTTGTTTACATAGCGAACGTGTTGTCAGCTGCCAAGTATACCTAGGGCAGTTGCGCAAATAGTTATGAATTAAGAATTGCTAAATAGCATTTGTCATCCGTTCATCTGGGTGACCGATGCCAATGAGACTCCTGACGATTATGGAACGTGTAATTGATCGAAATCGATCAATACTTGTCGAACAAAAAACTCCATCTCCCCAGCGAAGAATTTTAATAATCTCCGGTAATAGGCGCAATGAGGGCTAATTATTAAATGGTGGTATGAACCGTACACACAATCACCCTGCTCAGTGCTGGAGTTAAAAACAAAAGGAATGCCATAATGCCACTCACCTGTTCATGTTTCTTGAGGTAGCCAAGACGTGGAAATGATTTATCACAGAACTGACACTGATAGGATCCATCTGAGGCAGTTTTAATACCGTCGCTTGTCATCTTTTCCGATTTGGCGGCATCTCTGTCAATTTTTCGCATTTTCGTGGGGATTTTGCCGTCGCCCATGTTGCTCAGTTCATCGGTACCGTCCTCGGTGGCTTCATGAGAGGTCGCAACCCTTTCATCGTCACCTGAATCTACTTCGTCATCATCGTCGTTACCATCAGCAGATCCATTTGCTCCCGAGGTACTTCGACGACGGTGACTACCTCTAAGATGATTATCATCTCCCTCGGATGGGTGATGGTGATGGTGGTGTATGAGCGAGTTCGGTGTTGCAGCCCCCTCTGACATTGAAGGTGAATAGCTTGACGAAGTTTGGGTGGAGTACAAATCTGAAAGAGAAAAAAATTAGTTCAAAATAAGTTAATGCTTTCACGAAAGTAATTAGCAGGTGACATTTTTGAATGTGACTTAAGTAGGATAAAAGGAACTTCCATTTACTGCACACCATTGTCGACCTTTTTTGCGGCATATTATGTAAGTCAAACCTCATGCAAAATTATTACCGTCGTCCTTTCTACCTTAACCTTCTAATGAATACATGGAAAATGCCAGGCTAAACCAAAGCTATCAATCAATCAATTACATTTCGGCAAAAACCGTTATTCGCAAATTGAAATCCTTATCGAAACGCATTTGCCAAGGCCGCAAATCCTTTTAACAGCCATCAACAGCTAAAGTGGATATTCGCGTATGGGCTCCACACGAGATAATGAGGGCATAAAAATCACAGCCGAACCCACGAATCCTAACCATCAATCTGAGATGAATCCTTATGATGGGACGTTAAAAACTACCAAGATAAATATTATGTGGGAACCCTCCATCTCGACTGTCCCGGTTTTGCCGGAGCGCATTTATATATCCCCATTTGTCTTCACTGACATCACACATCGTTACGCGCGAAATTCGAGTGAAATCTCGAAGAGTTTGGATACCTTTCCCACGTAGGGGAAGACTTAAAGGGATGTGAAGGTGGTTTTTGCACAATTTGTCTCGGACAAGGGTGGAAGGAATTGAGTGATGCAACTAGACGTAACCAGCTGTGAAAAATAGCAGAGTGGTGAGACCATTAGTCTCAATAAGAATCTCTTTTAGCGGCAAATAGAGATTCACTTGGAGTTCATTTGTTACTCATGTCACCCCTAGATGGACGGACTCCTCGCATTTTACACCCAAATGTGGTACGAAAAAGTTTTGCGATGACGTAATGGATATATAGCAGCTCCGGCCTTGACTGGACTCTTAAGTGGCTCGGGTTTCAATTCATCTGATTCAGGAAGTGACTCCGACCGGAGATGGCGATGGTGGCGGCTTTAATGAACCCCATTTAATTACTTGAGGAATCTAAATCGTGGTCGCATCGTCTTAATTAGCGTTTCCCTTCGGTCTAATTGTTGTGAACGCTTGACGCCTCTCAATCTCGCAATGTTGCCACTGAGCCCCACTTTGTAAGTGGGCTCAATATGCATATGGATATGCTTTTGATGCGTAGCCAAGTGTCGTGGTTAATTCAATTAATCTTGCAATTTAGGCGAGTTAATGAAGATTTTTCGGAACAACTTCCTCCGTTGTGGTGGCTCGCTTTAATCGACTCGAACTAATTACAAGTGCTGACACCTACGGTAATTTGAAAAGAGTATAGTGATAGCATGTTGCTCGGGACAGGCAGGAAAGGTTTCGTTAGTTCTCTGGGGATTTAATGTTAAATTATGTTTTTGAAGATTGCTTTAGGCATTTTTTACGATTAGAAGGAAGTTATGAATGGAACTTGAAATGGAAATACAGTTACCCTATTCGAGATGGAATTACGGACATTTGTCCGACGTTCAAGGAAAAAGAACAAAGCAAAAGCTTGGTGGCCAGGAATCTCATAGCTATATTACCACTACTTAAACTAGCGGCAAAAGAAAGCACCTAACTTCAGGTTTTTATCAGACTGAAAAGCAAGCAGCTAGGTCCTTCCCAACTTTCTGTGGTAATCTATAGGTTCTGCTATAGGAGGTATAACTAGAAACAGTTTTGTTGATGACTAACAGAACCTAAGCTCTGACCTACTGGAAACTCAAGGCATTTCTCTCGCCCCTCTTTTTGACAGTTCGAGCCGTCATTTTTCTGAACGTTAAATTTCAAATCTGGCGCTAAATTATTTTCCTTTATTGCAAAAGAGGAATTTGTTTCAACTAATTTCGGCACACGTTCAGTTTCGAAGCCATGCAGATTGATGCATATACCGTAATAGTTTGAACTTTAGATGTATTTATTTACTTATTTTGAATAACCCGAAAATGAGTTCTTTTACCAATGTTTAGGTATTAATAGCCCTATTTTACGCTAATAGTGGGGTAGATTCCCATCTCTATAAGTAGAGACCTAACAAACTCAGGTAGCGTAAGTCCTGAAAAAAGGACCTTTATTCCTGCGATTGGCTAGTGCCGGACCGAAAAGGAGATGAGGAATAGCATGCTTTTCTTCCTAATCCTGGTAATCTTTTTAACGCACGCCAAGTCTGTCAGCGTGCTTACCTATGAGGCAATGACCCGCGGTTACAGCCTACATCACTAGTAATATTTCGCTTAAGCGAGATAAGTTGACCCCTTTAGGTCGAAAGTCGGCCAGATCTGCCTTGTAATTAGGCAGGTGTATTCCCTTTACCGAGTCTCATTAGGTCATAGCTTTACAGTTTTCCGGAGTATCATTATGTCATGTGAGGTACAGGCTAAGTCCCTCAGCTGAGTTGAGCGACATTTTTGAACTATTTTGAAGATCGTATACACTTTCTTGAAAGTTATAATGGCAGCTTGACTATCTGTAAAGATGCGGTTTTCACTTAGCGATATTGCTGTCATCGCCTGTTCTCACTTTTGTCGCCCGAATACTGTGAGGCTGATATCGTCGATCTCTCCACATCTTATTCCCGTCCTGCGACCTTGAGGGATTCGTTATCTTCAGCGTCCACTGGTAACTCTCCCTCTTGGTGCCTCAACTTCTCGACGCGACGTTAGACCCCGTGGTAATATTCAGTCTAATCAAGAGGTTCAGCACAAACCTGCGTACCCTCCTACGTCATAATGTATCACTCACTGATCACACTGATATTACTCTCATCTCTCAAATTAACTGGCGTGTGGTCGATATTTACTGCCTTAAGGTGTTCGTTCCCGACATCGCATTCCAGTCAGCTTTGTCACCTGACATTTGGCCTAGTGGTTCGATTGTTGGTGAGTTCATTCCAAAGAATCGGCCAGGATCTCCAATCGTTCCAAAAAACGTGTCAACGAAATCTCGTTTTCAGCTGGTTCCAATTTTGACCTGATTTGCTAGATTGAGACTTGGTTGTGTGGGAAGATTGAGTTCTTCGAGAGTATCGTGTCCTCTGGGTTATCACAGGCCTGTGGAGTTGCAAACGAACATCGCATGTCCCTCGACGTTATGTTTTCTACGGATTCTGGTGGTGTTATGGTTAGGCGTTGCTCAGCGCCTCTGGTTTCCCAGTCTGGTCATCATCCTGATCTTCACGCTGGGCTATTTTTTAAATCTGAGAGCCCATTTCTCTATATTTAAGGATTGGCTCTCAACTTGTGATTGGAGTAGTGTTCTTGGGGACTGCGACGTCGACAATGCTACTAAATTATTCTACGATATCATGGCTATTTGCTTTGATTCAACTCGCGGCCCTACTTACCTTGGTTTGATGCCTTCATAAGGCATTTGAGGGATTTTAAAAAATCAGGCTTGGAGAACATTCTGCTCCTCAAAGAGTGACCCAGATTATCTGAATTATTCTTCTTCAGCAATTTGTTTCAGCTTCTGCGGCTCATGCAATGCGTACAATTTTCGGCTGGACTTGACTTTGCGAGACAACTCTAGGCGGTTTTGGCAATTTGTGTACTGTTAACGTAAATGTTTTCCCTTTTTCATAAAGTCTCGGAGATAGGTGGATTAGCGATCCTGTTACAATTGCCCACCTCTTTAGCTGCTTCTTTAAAACTGCCTTCTTGGAATACAACTGTGATATTAAGGATTTTACTGGCTTGACGAGGCCCAAGGATTTTTCGACAAGGTTATGGTGTTAAAGAAGATCTCCCACCTATAGCTTATAGTTTCTCGGTTGATACTGATGGTATCCGTATCTCAGTTTCGAAAAACTGCACTTCGTCCTAGTTCCCTGTAATTACTTAATATCCATCTATCGGAGTGTTTTTCCTAAACCCTGGAAAATCTCTGTAATTACTCCTCGGCATAAAAAGGGAAACAAGTGTGACATCACTTATTATAGGCCTACTGCCAACATGTCCTGTATATCTAAAGTTATTTGAAGCCTTAAGTGTTGTTGTCCTTTATCTTTATTACGAACCGCTTTTGGGCTCTTTTCAACATGGTTTTATAAAAAGAAAATCAAGTACCACGAACTTACTCGAGTTCTCGAATTTCTGTGCCTCTATCACCGAGTCTGGTAGGTAGGTGGATTACATTTTTCCTGATTTCACTAAGACCTTTGACAGAATTAATAACACAACTCTTCAATACAAGCCTCACCTCTTTGGGTTTCTCAATCTTTTTGTTGATTGGTTGTGCTCCTACTTGCCTTATCCTACACAGGACTTTTTATTTCGGCACGCTCTCTCCGACATTATCTACAATATTTCAGATGTTCCACAGGGCAGTTATTTGGGACCTCTGCTCTTCGTTATTTACACTGATGACATAACAACTATTTTGAATAGTTCCAGGCTTCTTTATTATACCGACGATGCTAAAATTTTCCGTATGGTTTCTGGCATAGCCGATTGTGCCCTCCTGAATTCCGACCAGGACATTTTTCGCAAGTTTTGCTCCACTAATTGTCTACCACTTAATATCGACAAGTGCACTACTATTTCCTTTTCAGATAAGAACAACCAATTGGTCTTTAATTATATACTAGGCAGACGCTATCTTGACGACTCTATGAAACCAAAGACTTAGGCGTTTGACTAAACGCTCCTTTCTGCTTTGAAGACCACATTGACGCAACAGTTAATAGTGCTCATGCAACCCTAGGCTTTATTAAAAGGTGGTCCAAGGAATTCGTCAATCTGTATATCAAGAGTCTACTTTATTTTACTTTACGCTTGTATTGTTTGGTATCCCTTTTGTACGCCACATATTAACCGAATTGACGCAGTCCAGCGAAGATTTGTCAAACTCACTCTTCGTGGTCTTCCATGGAACGACTCCCGTTCATCGCTCTGGATACCAGCCGCAACATTTTTCGTATTGTACTTGCATTCGACTGCCTACACGGCTCTGTAAATAGTCCTGAGCGGTTCCTTGAGGCGTCATGAATTTCTCCATATCCCGCTACATCGCACTAAATATGGCAATCACGGCCCAATACCTTCAATGTCTCGTTTTTTAGCCATCATTCCGATAGTATCGACTTTCACTTATCTAGGAGCCTTGTTAGAAGTCGGCTTAGTTAGGCTTTTTGATTTATTTCTTTCCTTTTCCTTTTTCCCTTGCTCTTGTACTATTTGTTTATTACTAGTTGATTTTGACTATTTGTAGTCTAACTAATTTGACAATTTGTACCAATTTCTGAATCTTTTTCGTGCTCCTTCTGTTTCATCTTTGCTTTGTATTTTGTTGACTGTTTTTATTTTGTTATTTTGTCTTTTCTCTTTCATAGTAATCAGTAATTGGTAAACTTATAAATAAATAAAAGCTCTGTCTTCCTGACATATTAGAACTACCTGTATAGTCATGACTCCTGCTTGAAAAACACAGCAGTCGTTTGGAAAATAAGACATTTTTAGTACCAGGTGTTCCGAATAGACACCTCCATCCACTTCACCTTTCAAGTTAGAGCCATCAAAGTATACATTACTGTACGCGCTGATTAACCCCTTTGGGGAAACCATCCTCCCACTCCTGAATTCGAAATTGGAGTTGAAAGTAGGCTGGTGTACGAGGCATGTCCAGAAAGTAGAAGTACTAAGCCTGTGACGCTCAAAAGGAAATTGTTTTTACTACTTTGGCAACACTGCTCTCAAAGGCAAGCTCTTGGGAATAAAATGAGGGGTCGTTCACTTCAGTCGGCTCGAAACTCTCATTGTAGTGCCGTCTTAAAGTGACCGTCTCGATTCCGAATCCCGGCAGCTGTGTTTTGGGACCGAAAAGGAATTCTCCTGATTGAATACTCCTATTTGCTATAGGGAGTAACAATTAATTTCCAATGTTATATTGAAACCCTAAAAAGAACTATGCAGAGCCATACAGAATAAAGAGAATTGTTAAGGAGGGGAGTGCGTTTATTGCTAATAATGAACGTCCCCAGGTTTGGGCATTTCCAACCACCCAGCACCAACCTGGCGCCTTGACCTCTCGGAAGTTGCTTATAGGTGGGAACATTTTTTCGACCAATGATGATGTCAAGAACGCCGTAAAACAATGGGAACGAGAGTTATTGGGAGACTTCTTAGATGCAGGTATAAAAAGGGTCGTCCCTCAACTCACAAAGATTATCGATCGGAAAGGGAGTTACGTGGAAAAATAGTGTGAACTAAAACCTCTAAAATTTTTTGTTTTTGTTTTTGTAAATATATATTTTTTCAATTTTTAAATAAATCTGTACTCTTATTTCATGTATGTTCCTCGTAGTTAATGTTTTTTGGAATACGTAGAATTTTAGAGTTTCCGTAGTCGGTACATGTCCATATATGGACATAGGCTTATAGCGATTGAGGATGCGGTTTGTTTGCCGAAGAGTTCCACCGCAATAAAGTCAAGGATAGTAGTAGTAATCAGTAGTTCGGCCTCTGAATTTGTTAGGGCTTTCTGAAGGGCCACTTTTTCCAGTGAAAGCCTCCGTCCAGGTGACCCCTTATGTAAGTACAGGCCTAATTACGCTCGCATAGAGCCAGTACACAATTCGAGATTCCATGCCCAATCTTTTGCGTGTTGCTCATTGCCTTCTTTCTTCTAGTGAACTATCAAACATTTCTGGTGCACCCCAGAGCAATCATTTCGGTCCGCTGCTTTTTATTATTTTTACTAATGAAATATTTTTCATTTTAGCGAACTCGAAAATTTTAGGTTATGCTGACGATGCTAACAGTTTTGTGTAGTTGTTGTTGCATTGCGAACAATATGCCACTGAATGTTGATAAGGATACGTTTGTCTCATACACTTATAGCAAGGATCCATTTATCTGGGAGTATTCTGTTTGTGCCAAACTGGTAAATGTAATAGTCAGATTGTTATAAACCCCTCCGAGCGCTCAGTTTTTTCCTAAAAACTGTCTATTAAAGTGGTCAGTGAAATTCTTCATAATCACAATATTTCGACAAAAGCGACAAATACTTTGTCCCTCCTTTATTAGCTCTGTTCCTCATATTTTTATCGCCAACTAATAAATTTTATTTTATTTGTTAAGATCATGGTCTCTAACATAATAATCTCTAAACAACACTGGGATTCATTTGCCTTAAATTATTTTAAGTACACACGCTATGTCTCAGAACAGTTTTACTTTAATTTCTGGATATCCTTTGTAGCTGTGTAAAAGGCGTAAAAGCAATACTTTGAAAATCAAGTAATACTTCAATGTGATATTGTCAGAAAGTCTTTACAATGAATCAAGTTAAAAATTCTTATAATGATGATATGTATTTTTGGCACGATCACAGAATGAGGCATTCATTCGTGTCCTTATTTTTTACATACTATAGAAATATAGTCGTCGATGGAGTAAGTGATAACGTGTTCGGCCTACCAATCCGGAGGTCCCAGATTCGAATTCCATCGGCTATTTTCTGACAGATTATGTTAAAAAGACCATGCCCCCCAGGGGGCTAATTCGGAAAAGACCATGCCCCTGGGAGGCTGATTCAGAACCACTGCATTTTCTCTGCACCCTTTGGTCTTTTTAACGATGTATTTTTCACTGTCAAAGCAAATGATAATCAAACTCTGATTCGCATTTGAATTCAAAAAGTAAAAGGTGAGGGTCAGGAAGTTCCTCGGTCTTATTTAAGCCCCCGATTGCTTACTTATTCAGCTGATACATAGATCCTAAACGGATGTTGTCCTCCGACACTAGAAGACGTCACCACACTTGATCTTACGCGATTTATTAGCAGTAGACAGTATCTATATCTCTTTAAGCGCCCCTCCCAATCCCAATTTATGCACCATAATTATTTTCTAGCTTTAAGTATATCATCTAATGTTAAATCAAACATTTTAATTCAAAAGCTTTTTTTTACCTATTTTAAAGATCAGCCGTTACCAGTCTGTAGAAGAAGTAGAAGAAGCGCTGAGGTGGGTGCCCACTATAACAATGGACTCAGTAGAGAGTTTAATTGTGTACTACTATTAAAACCTTTAACATTTGCAGATTATTCTGACAATTACATACCATCCTGACGTCACTACGTCTGTACCCATCGCCTTTATATCCCGTTGGAAGTCACTATAGGCATACATATGTCAATACTAGTTAGTAGATTTTATCTTGTAAGTAACAGCCCCGTCGGACCACACTGCAGTAACCTGATAGACGATACGAATTGCCTTCGTTTAGGTAATCAGAGACCACACGTAATCAGTCGTCTATTCAGTTTATACGTTGATATCCGTGTTATATCTTCAAACCTGTCTACCGGGGTAATGCAGATGATGTTCGCCTACAAGTAGTATATTGCTGAGACTTATTAAATACAGGACAATTGCACTAGCTTCGATCATATCTAATCACTTTGAATCACTCTCAACTCTCAGTTGATGAAATATCTAGAAAATAACCCTCTTATCAGCGATTTTCAGTACGGTTTCCGCGCTAGCCACTCAACCGGAGACTTACTAACAGCTCTAATGCAGCGTTGGAATAATTGTCTCCATAATTCTGGTGAGTCCGAAATCGTCGCTCTTGATATTTCAAAGGCTTTTGATAGAGTCTGGCATGCTGCCCTTTTAAGCCAAACTTCAAACATTTGGTCTGCACCCTTCCCTCGTATAGATAGTTTTTTGTCAGACCGTTCAATCCGTACAGTAATTAGCGGAGTAACATCTGATTTCTACGAAATAAATGCTGGTGTACCTCAGGGTTCAGTTCTTTCAACAACCTTA
Source organism: Leptarthrus brevirostris (assembly GCA_964036015.1). NCBI lineage: Eukaryota > Metazoa > Arthropoda > Insecta > Diptera > Asilidae > Leptarthrus > Leptarthrus brevirostris. Next base: position 150,883,684 of record OZ038372.1, read on the forward strand.
TTTTTTGATTTTATTAATGACCTTTTATCCCTTACTCTCAATCCTATTCATAGTTTCGCCGATGGCAGCACCCTTGATTTCGCGTACTCATTTGATTCTGTAATGAATTCATGTGGAATTGCTACAGAAGTAAATCGACAACACTTGTTAAGATCATTAGACAACGACATTTCTATAGTCTTCGCTTGGGGCAGAGCAAATCGTTTTTCTTTAAATGCATCAACAACTCAATGCTGTTTAATGTGCCTTAAAAACTCCCAGTTCAGCCTCTCTAACACACCCTCTCTAAACATCTTGGGTATTGAGATATTCAGCAATCTTAGCTGGACTGATCATATATTTGCAATCGCTGAAAGTGCGATGAAGTGCTGAAGTCCAGCGTAACGCTATTAAACTGATTGGCGACTCCTCAATCTCTGAAGGCCATAACTCTTCGGAGCATCGACAGAATGTCAGTTGTCTCTCACTCGTCTATCGCTATTTCCATGACCATTGTTCTAACGAAATTGCTAGCCTGATTCCTTGTAGACAACGCGCGATACAATAGCTACAAGTCGTTCTCACCCCTATACTCTCCAGATCAAATTTGGACGTACCGTGAAATTTCGGGATTCTTTTCTAAGCAGAACAACACGGATGTGAAACAGTTTACCATCTTCTGTTTTTCCCTCGTCATATGAGCCCGAAACTTTCCCCAGTCTCCTAACCCATTTCCCTTATTTTTAATTCCTTTCCTGCCAAGGCTGTGCTTTAGCATCATAGGGCATCCCCTGAGCTTTGGCAACATCGTATATAAAAAAACAACAAAAACCCTCTCTCTTTCCTTTAATGCTTTGTGCTGCAAATGGCATCTACTGCACCTACCCTTAATCTAGTCCCGTTAAGTACTACTTCCTTCAACTCCTGCCATGATTAGCGTTATTGTGTACCTTCCTTTTTAATAGATCTTCCAAAATCCAATCCATTACAATACAGTTAATACTTTAAACGTAGATGTACCTTCAAAATAAACCAAGGTAGGGAGCTTGGAAAACCAATAAACTAATCACTAAACATTGCTTTTGTCTTTGACTGCATACGAAAAGTTGCTAATTTTCCTCCTGATTTAACTAATACACTATTAGGTACATTTAAGTCTTTCTAAATTTAGTAACAGATCAGCTAGGTGGCTTCTTTGAATTTTTTAATGGAATTCATGACCTACCCTAGGTTGTCGTTCTTTCTTAAGCGGATTTGGCCAGATCGAACGTACGTATTCAATGAAAACAGATTATATGAACAATAGCGGCCCAAAAATGGAGCCTTGAGGAACTCGCTATCATGTTTAAGTTAATGCTCAATTTATAAAAGAATTATAGTAGCTTGCAATCTTATTCCATTTCCTCGTAGCAAGGCTTGAATAACGCTAATCTTTTCAAGCAGAAGCAGATTTAGTAATGTGATCGCTGTAAATGTGCAGAAATTTTACCCAGCCGAACAAGAAAAAAACAGTTCTTAGGCTGTGCCTAATTACTTACGATAAATGAAGTTTTACTATAAAATGGAATAAATACGTAGCTGCGGAAGTTATCATAATGGACCATTTTAAAAGCCTATGTGAAGCTGATTAGCATTGTCCTACTAGCAGCACTATAACTTTGCGACGATCCTTCCAGCAACACTAGGTTTACTTTAGTCCAGACCATCGACCAAAACTACTACTTATGACAATTTTGAATTCCGTGTAGATTTCGCTTTAAATTCAAAAAATTACATGCCTGTTAGGTTAATAAGTCACCATACCAAGCTTTTTTTCATTTGTTTAAAAGAAGCGTGAGAAAAACTTTGAAATTCGTTCAGCAGAATCTAGAATAGAACTGCTATACAATTTGATTTTCAACCAAACTGGTCTTAAAATTCGAAAGTGGGTGAATCAAAATTTACAAATCGACTATGTGAAAAATCACTAGAAGCTACAAAGTAAATTGTTCTCGAACACAGAATCTAAGGCAGTTTTTAAGTGTGGGTGAATTTTTTTCTTATAACCAATAATTAAAAAGTTTGGGCAAGTAATAAAAATCTAATAATATTAATAAATTTTTTCTAATACCTAATCCACAGAAAAAGCGATGCATACTTAATAAAAACTACACATCTAATTGTAGTTATGATATCAGAATGCCAGCAAGATAACACTTCCATCCACAGTGTAAAATTTAGTATTATAAATAATGCCCGTATCAATTTTAGTAAAATTATAATTTAAAGAATAAAATGACTTCTCCTTAAATTGAATTATATTTACCGTTATTCACTTCCTTATTTTGTTGAATTTTTTCAATAAGAGTTTCTAGCCTAGAACTAGGGCCCCGATAGAGCATTTTCAGGGCCATATTCCAATATTGTCCAAACAGGATTGCTGGAATGCACTCAAGCCGCACGTATATCACTAAAATTGTCGTCTATTGATGACACCAAAGACAGCACTAATTCGAATTAAAATCACTAAACAATCAACATTGAATCACTGTCACTATGCGCTTCACCACAGGAATCTCAATCGAATTAACAGAAGCGACACTATCACTGCGCTTTCATGAGGTCTACATCATTTTCAAGCCCTTAAGCTAAGACGTCTCAAACTCTCGGGCACCAAAGAATGACTGACTACTGTCGGTGGCGCGGCTCAAGTTCTGCTGGGATTGGGATTGGGTCTGGGACACACAAGCCTCGGATAGATGTGATACCGGTTAAACGAATAGTTATCAAAGCGCCCACACACATTGGCGGCACACTTGCTAACGCCACAGCATATCTATATCAGCGTTCGTATCAAAACTGGCGGGGAGCACTTAACGACGCTTATGTACACCTCACTAGCTCTGGAGGAAATGGAGGAATTCCATTAGCCGTGTTGGTGCTCGCAACTCAACTCGAAGTAGCTTGACGCCCCCTACTAAATTCCGTCAGCGCCAGAACCTAAAGAGCTAAATGCCAGCCAAATGGAAAAGTAAATGGAACCAACACAGTCAAGTTTTTTTTTCGCTATGTACTAAAGGCCTTAATTGAGCCATTCAAACACCCACGCCATGTGAAAATGGGAATTGGAGGCGAACAGTTTACGGTTTACTTGGCAACGAATTGTGACGTTGTATCGAAGACGTTCAAGAGAAGACAAGAAGGGTATTGTATATGCCTCTCGAGGATGCACGGGCCAATTTTGGAGCGTATTGACAGAGGCCAAGTCCTGGTTTTAGTACCCCCCCCCCCCCCCCTCCCGAAATTAGCTACATGTATACTGGATTCCAAATTCGGGCAGTAGCATGTGATGACATGTGAATGTGGGACGAAGTCACTTTAGCATTTCAATGGGTGGATGGGATTCGATTCGCTGCGCATTTATTTCTGATGGGGAATTTCACAGCAATGGTGCTGAGCTTGGGTGTTATGTACTCGAAACGAATCAGATTCCTGCATAAATTGGGGCATGTGAGAAAGGAATGTTATAACCATCCTTGGAGGACTGGATTTTTTTTTCACTGCGATTTTGAGAGCGTTGATAAGGGATTTTGGGGAATTGCGATTTTGTGGCTTTTCAGGCAAGGGGTGTATTATATTCAAAATTGGAAAAGGACATTTTTAGTTTAAATGGAAAGGATTGGGAAGAAGACATTGACTAATGGAGTTTGAATGACCCGAAAATAGAAAGGTTTCTAAAATGTTAATAATCCGGTTCGAAGGACCATTGCAAAAAGTTATTTAAAAAATCTTTGTAGAAAAACTGCAAACGAAGTTGGTTGTAGTTAAAATATGCAAATATTTTTAAAATCACATTAAAGAAGGATTTAACTAAGCTTTTTTTTCTAAACTAATCCGGGTCGAAGGATCATTTCCAAAAACGTTAAACTGAAGCACATAATTTCTAAAAACGTGAGAAAAATTCTTATACTAATAGAAACTGCTAAGAAACGGTACTGGACTTAATATTCCAGCCTGTAAAATATATGAGGTATATGTGATGTCCTTTTTTCCCCAATAGTCGCATATAAGTTAAATTTACTTGCGATGTTTTTAATTTCACTCATTAGTACTAGCTAGAAAGAATCTAATTTCAGTATCTCACGTTCGAACCCCATCGCTCGACCCATGACTGTTTTCGGTTGACAACAGATTACACTGAAAGACCATTGGGAGTTCCTTTACTCTGTTTCGGAATACATCTGGAATTGTAGGTCTACTTGCACTTCGAAGTTCTTATATTCATGGGGTAATATAAGAACTTCGAAGTGCAAGTAAACCTACAATTCCAGGTGTACTCTGAAACACAAGGATATTCGATTTTAATGTCTTACATTCCACTACTGAAGGAGTTAAATCAGGCACAGAGAATTTTAACAGAAGTTTCCTACCTTCAATTTTGTCGAAAAGTTCAAAAAGTTCTTAGCCTTAGTTTTTACAAGTTCGATCCTACAGAGGACTATTGTCATAGATTTGAAACTGATATGAAACCGAAATTGAATTTGGTTATATATCCGTCATATTTCAAAGCAAAGACACGGTAATAACATGTAAGGTGCTGGCCGTCCAAATTAGACTAGACGATGTTTATATCCGTATTGCACTTTAGTTAGCATAAACCATTAGTAACCGTTGTAAGATTTAGAGCTTAATATTACATTACTCCTTTTCACCTGTAGTGAAGTTCAGGTTTTATGGTTCTGTAGCAACAAGGAATCTTTATAGTTTTTGTCTCTCCGTCCGTATGTCTGCACCCGAACCCCACCGTTTAAAATTTTGTTGCGGTACCAATGGAGTAACATACTCTATACTATAATCAGAAAAAGAATCAACCAAATTGATCCGCGCGTTACCAAGTTGGACTACTATCTCCCCTTTTTCCGCTCCGTTTTTTTTCTTTTTTTGGTAAATTTTTTTATTGACGAACAATAGAAACATAGAAGCTTGAACTTTTTATTATATACTTATTATCATTTCAACAGTAAGTCAGAATTTTATTAGAGGGTGTTATACCACTTTAAAGACACTGAGATGAACAAATCAAACGGAATTTTAAAACGCGTTATGAAGTTAGTTTAAACCCCCCCCCCCCACTCCCACCAAATATTATTTTGACGGTACCAATCAATGAACATACTCTATTCAACAAAAAACAAAACATCAAAATCGGTCCATGCGTTACAAAATTATGCTCGGTCATACATAAAAAAAAATACGTGTTGAACTTAGAATCTCTTTGTTTTTTCGAAGTGGGATAAAAATGTCCAAACTTTTCGAGGGCTTTAGCGGATGCGATATTTTATTAGATGGAACTTTGAAAATACATCGTCAAAGCAAAATTAGGCTGAAACGGCTGAAAAAAGGTTTTTTCATGAATCGTAAGGAAGACTGTCATAACTAGAACGTAATATCTGGAGAAATATCAGGATACGAAAAGCGAAATATGTATCCAAATTGCATCCAAGAAGAGAGTTAGAATACATTGATATATGACTATTGCGGGGCAGTTTGTAGACAAATCTAACATCATTAAATGCAACATTCATTTTCCTCCGGCATACTGAGTGAAGAACCGGAAATATAATACTGGCATATGTAAAATGGGGAATAACTAATAATTTAACAAGACGGCTGCGTAAACTAAACGAAAGGATGCTAGAGCTTAGCCAGGGCTGCCGCAAACAGCCATAAATTTTTCCCATTACGCCCTTTATGTAGTTGTAGCACGAGAACCTTGTATTGAGTTCAACACCCAGATTTCTGACAGTGTCCCTATAAGGGAGAACTACCCCGTTTAATAATATTGGAGATAGCAAATTAGAGTCAATCCCATTTATGTAAATAGCCAGACAGTTAGATTTGCTTGGGTTAAGTACCAAGTTATTTAGTATGGACCATTCATGTATTCGCTGAAGTTCGTCGTTGAGCCGACAGACACAGTACTCGACTAATCCTATTGGCCTGCTGAGATATATCTGAACGTTATCTGCATATAAGTGTATAGAGGTATCAAGAACTACATTAGGAAGGTCATTAATATACAAGCTGAACAACAAAGGCCCTAAAATGGATCCCTGAGGTACGCCGCACCTGAGTAGTTCGACCTCCGATTGCTCATCCTTAACCCGAACAATTGGACTCCGTTCATGTAAAAAGCTTTGGATAAACTTGATAGTTTGTTAGCAAGTTAAGGTGATTAATAGAATCAAAAGCCTTGCTAAAATCAAGTAAGACAAGGATTGTTAGGCAATCCTCATCGAGTGACTCATGTATATCAGATGTGACCCTCAATAAGGCAGTCTCGCAACTGTGAGAGCGGCGGAATCCTGACTGCCAAGTCGATATCATAGAATTTCTGCTCCAAATTCTGGTCCAAAATTTGCATGAATATAATTTTTTCAAAACTCTTGCATAAAAAACAAAGCAACCTGATAGGACGAAAATCACTCATATGCAAAGCGGTAGACTTCTTGGGAATAGGAACCACGACAGCCCGCTTCCACTGCTTAGGAAAATGTGAGGTAGTGAAACAGCGCTTGAAGATGTGTGTTAAAACAGGTAATAATCCCGCAGCTATTAATTTGAGAAATCGGAGAGGTAACCTATCAGATCCCACAGCATTACATTTAATTGATTGCAATGCTGAAAACACTTCCATGGCACACCGAAAGGCAAATCCATGGATAGGGAAGTCTTCCATGAAAGAATTAAGGCTTGTCATAGGAGCTGCTGGATGTCGGGAAAGTTCTCTACAATTATTGATCCTAAAAAAAAAACAATAAACAACAATTAAATGTGAAATGTAATAAATAAGTACAACCTATACTTCCGCATAGGTTGTACTTATTTATTTATTTTAAAACGTTATTGGTTGAAGTACTTTGTTACCATTAAAAGCCATTTTGGGCCATTTATCACTTGATTAATTTATTAAAGTTCTCACATTTTTATATTTTTACTATGGCGTCTGGAGGATAACTTGACTGTATGGTTACCGACGTTAGAAAGGTTTTAGAACCATAGGAATCTTATTTCTTAGCTTAATCCATTCATACTATTATTGACAAATCTTTAGATGTTAATTCAGGTAGTGGATAAGTTTGTGTATTCGATATCAAGTTGAGAATTACTGCCCTTAACTTCGTAGCGGAAGAATAGGTATTCGAATTCACATACTTGCGGGATCCAGATTTAAAATAAAACAACTTCACTCGATATTTGAGATAGCAGAAGGGTTCTTGCAATCCTGACATCCTTATAATTAAGGTGATACTTTGTTAAACATGCCATGTCTATAGTTCACTTAATTATATGTAGAACAGGGGCCTATTGACGATCTTGTCGAGCTGAATTGAAGTGAATTTCACATGTCTTATGGATTCTGAAACACTCACCAGAAAATCGATTTCTCCTGTTTCCGTAACTCCTTGCAGGACATGCGGCGAGAGAAAAACTTCACCAGATTCGATGACGACGATTGCAAGGTTATAAGGTTGATTCCACACCACCGACATTACTGTGCAACTTCCAAGCATAATTTGTTGTCTGCAGAAAACAACTATGGAGTTCGATCATGGAACCCTCCTGATGAAAGGCCAACTCATTCTCACTTTCTTCGTCCATGAATAGATTCAAAGAGAAGAAATATTGGTTTTAGATTCCGCACCATCCACCAAAGAATTGGTTCAGAGGCCTTTAGGAAACCAATAAACACACCAAGAGCAATTCCCAGGTTGATGCTACACCTAAGCTATCAAAGACGAAGAGAAAGAAGACTTAAAAGAACAAGGGAGGCAAAAGCTTCTTAATGAAAGAAATAAGGCTTCTAGGATTAACTTTACTAGAAATTCAGTGAATTACCTGCTGAGTTAGCCAGGTATTCGAAATAAAAAAAAAGTTTAAATCACCATTTGGTAATGTGCTCAACAATATTTTGTACGAGTTTCGTTGAGCGTTAAAAATAACACAAATATAAAAAAAACATTTCAAACGAGAATCATTGGAGTGGATTGCGAAAGAACAGCATCTATTAAAACCTATTGGCACCGAAAATCCTGCTCGCCCTTTCCTTCATAATCCAATTGAACGACTACTACTTGGAGAAGATCTGTAGAGGAGAAAGATACTCAGATCCCAAAATCTTGAGAGGAGCTGAACACGTTCTTTCAGAACCCGAGAGACAGTGAAGTAATCTCCACAATGGGCTGAAGGAACCAAGGAGAAAACCTGCTGCAAATGCTTTGCGTGATGATGCTGCGGTAGCTTACAATGTTAATCAAGAGTTGTTAGCTGAATGATTATTTAATAAAAAATCGTCCAAAACACAAATTGTGGAGCTAGCTAGCGTGTTTCAAGACAATGCTCCAATGAATGGACCATAAAAACTACGGTTGTATCTTCCAATCTCCGATTTTTGGTTGTTTTAAACGATACGAAATTGTTGCGAGAAAAAGTATTTGAGACGCAAGACGACATCACTAAAGAAGTCGATGAAATTACAAAAAAAAGTTTAAAAAGGGTACTTAAGGAGTCTTTCGAAATATATATATATATACCGACTGGAAAAATGTTTAAATAGCGTACTCATGCCTAGTTGGATCACGAAGAGATGCAGTTTTCCTACGAGCTATTGTACCTCTTCGAAGAGACCAGCTTGACTTAAGTAGTAGGAAGGTTAGTATAATAGGCGTTACTGCCTGCGGCGCTTCTACATCTCAGTTCTATTCCGTTCGTTGTTGCGTCGGATGCGCAATAAAAGGTGTTTACCGTTTTCAGACCAGACGTAGTGTCTAAACGAACCTATAAGCACTGATTGCAAGAAATGAGATTTAAGCCTGGATGATGAGCCCCGTACTGGATCATGAAGTGGGTTATGTATAACTATGTTTTTTTAAACGATAATCGACCTTAATTCTTTTTCGATCGCAGGAGAGAACAGAAAAAAACTATACAAAATTGTACAATAGATGCCTCAGGAACTATCACAGAAGAAGACTACGAAGACATCTTAATATCGTGAGGAAGACGAGCTTCAAAAGAAATCTGAAGATCCTCGACCTGAGATATCTAAACCCAATTTTTACACAAAAATTAGCGAATGCCGTGCAGATCTTGTATAAGAAAGGACAACTGTATTTATGTAGCTAATCACTAGTAAAACGATGAACTCCGAAAAATACTGCCGAAAAAATGACCAAATGACCAAAGAATAGGAAGGCAAAAAGTTAGCTAGTCCGAAAAGAACGGTGCTCGTATACAGTAAAGGAATAGTATTGTTTCAAGCAACTTATTTCCCATGCATTGGTAGTCAGGTCCATAGAGACAAAATTCGGGCCCGGGGGGTACCACATACGGGCCCCCGCGAAAGGAATTTCGGGCCCGGGACTAAGCGTTTACGGGTCCAATCAACCCCCCCACCTCCCTCGGCGGCATTGTTGGTAGTATATACAAGGTTTGATTAATAACTACGCGGACTTTTTGTATTCCGCGGGTTCTATAAGTTCAATTGTCACAATTTATTTGTTATGTCGGTACACTTGTTCCTGACGTATCTTCACATTGGTTGCCATATTGCATGCTTACCTTATTTTTGACTGTCGAAAAGGTTACATATGTTTAGGTATGCTAGGCGGTATGTAATTAAGTACCTATAACGCCGTATTTGAAATGTTGAATGTAGCGTTTTAGCAAGTCTTGTATGAATAAAACAGACGTTTCTAAGATGATGGTGAAGAGACTGGCACATAAAGAATAGACGACAACGGTAAAAAAGTTGGAAAAATAATTATGAGCTATTGCTATGTTGGCATATCATTCGGCTTATACTAAGCAATTTTTTCGGATGTTTGATAGCAAAATTTGTTCCGAAACAGTTAAATTTCGACCAAACACAATGCCGAATGGACTTAGCTCAGGAGTTGCTGAATGAAATCAACGACGATGACGGATGGTAAAATATAGCATAAGCAACCAAATGGATGCGATGGTTCTACTCACTATTTATTTCGACTTTAATGGCAAAGTATTTCATAGGTTCTTATCACCAGGTACCCTAGCTCGAAGCTCTACGCCGTTTGCGTGAAGCAATCCAAAGAAATCGCCGAAATTGTGGCGAAACAAAGTAATTGCACCACGATAACGCTTCTGTTCACACTTTACTGTTTGTTTGTGGTTAAAAACAACACCGTTAGCATGCCTCAGCCTTCGTATTCATCGAACATGGCACCTTACAACGTCTCCCTGTTCCCGTAGACAAAAAAAAACTATGACTAGGGACGATGTTGTGCCAACATTGAGGATTTAAAGACTGAATCGTGGGTGGAGATAAACGCCATACCGAAAATTGCATTACAGAAATGCTTTGAAGAATGTACAGTGGCCCATTTTCAAACTGGCCAAAAGTCGGAACGTTGTTCGATTGAAGCCGAACCTTGTATACCGGGATTTTTAAAGTCGCTTGTTTTGAATGTCGTGTTATTTTTTTCAAAATTTAAAATGGCGGCTACAAAACGGCGGACTTTTTTTATCAAAAGTAGTCCGCTTGAAGCCACACTTATGGACTACAGCTGTAGCTGTTATTGTTAGTTAGTGAAAGTTTAAAATTGCAGCACAGCACAACCATGGGTTGCCAACGGTGGGATTCCAGCTCATACCTATTAACCATACCCACTTTCTCTCGTTTTTTGGTTTTAAAATTCAGAAAATTTCTTATCTGTCAGCTTTTAAAATTTTATCACGTTTATTAGCAGGTTTCTAAAAGAATTACAGTTCTACGGTTCAAATAATATTGATAAGATTCGGCTTTTCCATTTACTTGTCTTATAGGTCCAGTGTTTGAATATGATGTTTAAAATAATAAAAGATAGATCAAATTTCAGCCTCCACATAAATCCTTGTCCGAATGTAACTCGTTGAAGGTACAGAGGATGGACGCAGAAAAAACCTGCGGGGAGGCGACTGTAATGCTAACTTAAGAGCGCAAAGTGACTTAGTGCACCAGTTCCTGCATCTTCTCCAATCACATCATCTTAATATACTTCAATATCAGTGATCCTTCCTTGTTAGATGAGATATTTGTTGTGGATTATGAAAGAGGATTATGATATTCTCTTCTTCAGTCATGATTTCATTTCGGAAACGACGGATTCTTTAAGAACGATCTCATATCTCAATTATAATAGTATTAATATTGATTGCTTGCTGAATGTTCTCTCCTGTCCTGGCACCCGCCCACTGCGCGCTGGCAAAAGTATACTATTACTAATGAGGACTACTTGCAAAGGGACAGCATTAACATTTATGAATGAGTAATGAAACTTCGCGTATTTTTTGATAAACTTCGTAATAGGTGAAAAAAATCTACAGGGCAATATTGACGAAGAAATCGGAAATGAGAACAGATCTAAGACTTGAACTAACACGTTGCATTGCCCCGACATTGAATTGTATTTTAAAAATTCGAATACACCTGCTGATTTTCTAAGCCAAATTGTAACATTTAGGGTAAAAAATAAATTTTTAATTCTCAAGCAGCAAAATTCAGTTCATTGGCCGACATTAAGAAATCCATTTTCTCCACTTAAAGTCTACTTGAATAAAAACGGACTGGACCAAATGTTCCACTCTCAAAAACATAGTCTTCCTGCTGAAAAATTCCCATCAATTTCAGGAAAATCCATGCCAACAGCTTAAATCCATTTCCTTGTCCTCGAATTTTAAGTTTCAAAATGAGAAATGCATGTCCTCTCTTGTTCCGCCAGTTAAAAGCTTTCCCCGCGTTGCATGTAGGAACCCCATGACCATCGCAACTGGCATGGGATAAACTGTAAGGCAATTTTCATTAATAAAACGAGCAATGATGGTGGACGTTGACGAAAGGACAAAACGCTGAAGCTTTTTTCCCGGCCCGGCCTCAAGCAACACGTAAAATGCATTAGACCAATGCTGAAAGCAAATTGAAAATTCATCTGTGTGACGACAGTGCCATCCTGCGAACGAGGTGAGCTTTTTAGAATATCAAACAACAGGAGGTCTGAGCATTTTTTGTCAATGTTGGGACAATGAAGTCCATGAATTATAAATGCCCAAAAACTGGATGACTCCAAAGTGACAATTCGAAACCAGAACTTTTCCAAAATGTACGTAGGTGAAGTGGGTAACACTTTTAAAGTTCATTCCAGTCGCCTTGAAATGTCACAGATTCCCATCTCCATGTCAACGGTTGAATAAATAACGCAAAATCCACAAAGCAACGAATGCTTAGAGGCGAAATTTAGCCTCTTTCTGTACAGTCGTCACACCGGGAATAAGGAGGAAAAAAAAACAAAAAAAAATCACCGTCAGTATCACCACTCCCACTGGAGTTTGAGAGTAGACTATCATTGGTCCTCTAAGGTGCGCATGACAATTTTTCAGGTATATAAGCGAAACACTACTTTGTTATATATCAGCTAAACATGTGTGTGTTAGTCGGCACGAATCCTAATGGAAGTCAGAAGAGGACAAACTTACTGCGTTTGAATGAGGTGTGATTAAGGTGAATTGTGATGAGTAGAAAAATCGAGTTCGTCGCTTGTTTTGTTGAAGTCTTTTGTTTTAGTTAGGTCAGGTTTGTAGGGCGAATTTATTGGTGTACTTGGCGTGACTTTTTCTTTTTGGTGTTTATGCAAGGTAAGTTAAAGTAATCAATGCAATAGGCAGATGTTACAGGTGTTAATGGAGTGCTGTGACTGTAACTGATTTGAATTTCAGTAAATGAAAGTTTGAGGAAATTGAATTGTTGACAGTTCCAAAGCGGAACCGATGCGGTGAAGATGCTTTTGTTGTGTTATTGGCCTGGAAATGAGGAAGTAGTTTTTAGTGATTTGTCTGTGGAAATTTTATAGTTGAGTAATGTGCATTAAAATTAATGTTGCGCTATGCTTTACAAGGCGAATTAGTGTGAGACAGAGATTTATTTAACATTTTAAAATAAATTTTGTTTAATCTGACATTAAGATCTGTTATGTACTCTGCTTCCATGCCAAGCTGAAAATATTTTCACATTTTACAATAGAACATATGTATCTACTTACACTATGGAGAAGATTGATTTAAAAAAAAAACTAGATGCAACTAGGTAGGTCGAAAAAATCGATTTTTCAAAAATATCTTTAATTCGATTGTAGTTTCTCTGAAGGTTTTATTTGAATACTCCTAAAATTATAGCCATCAAAATTTGATCTGATTTCCGGACCTACAAATTTAATTTAATTCATATGGGTACCAAGTTTGGGGTATAAAAGGCTTCTAGAGATATCCTTGAGCATATATATAAATTCACATTCATTTTTATAAATATAAATAAGGCACAATTAGGTCGAACTAGCCCATTGTGATACCATAGTTGAGGCTGTATTTTCGGAGCCCATTTAAGCCCTAGGAAAATAGGAGAGCCTATCTAATTACTCACTGTAAACCGAGCTAGTGAAATCTAGTTCTCGGGGAGCCAACATGCAATATTGGCTGTGGCGGAAAGGGTTTAGCCTTATCACGTATCCGGAAACCATTTAGAGCTCCTGATGAACCGAACTAGGTCCCTGACGCCAGAAGAGCGTACTTCGATTAACTCTTAAAAAAATAGGGAGTCCAAAACCGTTTCCTTTGGTTGAATAGGGCCGGGAAGTTGCAGAGAAGGTGGAGTATGGTCTTCTGTTCCTCTTTGTTTTGGAAACTCTTACAGACGTCGTTTGAAAGCGCACTGAGTCTATCGGCGTGTCTGCCTATGAGACAGTCGCCCGAAATTATGGCCACGATGATGCAAAAAATGTCCGAGTGAGATGAACTCTCTTGACCGTTCAGGGTCAAGCCGTATCTATCGGGTAATCAGGCAGATGTGTTTTTCCTGCCATCCGGCATTTACAATCCTTGATTCCTATGATATTTCCAGTTTTCAAGTGGCCAGCGGCTTTCCAAGCCGGTGGTTAACGTCTGAACCGGAACGAGTAGTGCCAATCCTTGTTAGTTTGTCGGCTCTACAGTTACCCAGAATTTCACTGTGTCCAGGTACCCAGATGAGTCGCACTAAGACAAACTATAACCGTTTTGGAGGTTAAATTTACTCCCGTGAGGGATTTAATAGCAACCTGACTATCTGAGAAGATACATATAGTCATGATTTCCGCCTGAAACACGCTGCAGTAGTCAGGTAAGCGAAATGAAATATCGAGGTTAGGGTGTTCCGAAAAGATACCTCCAGCTACTCTGTCTTCCAGTTTGGAGCCGTCAGTGTAGAGATGTACTGACTCCCCCCGTTGTGCTGGTATAGTCGATATTCGTAACGGTTCTTCCGTCCAGCAATTCGGATTGACCGAAATCGGTTCGTTTCCAAGCCAGGACTGCGTTAAGCCTGATGGCAGCCAAGGATGCGGATTACCTACCGAAAAGACACACCGGTAGAGGGTGGAGAATAGTACTTAGGGCTTTAGAAGGATTGGTTCTCAGGGCACCTGTTATCAGTAGTGTTGTCGTCCTTTGAATCTTATCCAATGCTTTGTGATGGTTCGCTATACTCAGTGCCGGCCAAGATTCAACTATCCCATACATGAGTATAGGGAATGCACAATAGATGCGTAGAGGCAATGCACAATAGATTGCTCCATACCATATTTTTTCCTATTACCCCTTTTGACGACTACAGCTCCGCTGAGGCTTTCCGTACTCTTTCTTGAATGATAGGCTTCCAGGCAAGTTTTCTATCTAGGACAAAACCTATATATTTAACCTGATTACTCAATTTCAGCCTGACCCTGTTAAGTGTAGGGCAATTCGTAAGAGGAATATTAAGTTTCCGAGAGAAGAATATTAACTCCGTCTTATTCGGGTTAATGCCCGGATCACACCCATCACTCCATGATGATACCTTCGAGAGGGCGTGTTGTGAAGTGTGTTTGGGTGCTTACCTAAAGGAATCAGGGCAATATTATCAGCGTAGGCGATAACCTTGTGACCAGAGTGCACTAAGTCTATGAGTACCTCATCCAGAGTTGCGTTCTACTAGAGTGGTGAAAGGATACCTACCTCTAGTGATGACTCCTTGTATGCTAGATCATCTCAAACTGGAGTCGATGACCCTGCTTTTAACATAAGGTCAATAAGTTCGATGAGAGGATCATTAAGTTCTAGCCTCTTCAAGGATGCTGTTATCGCATCTGGCCTGATGTTATTGAAAGCATCCTCGATGTCGCGGAAGGCTGCACGTGAATATTCTTTATGCAGTAACGAATGCGCTATACTTTTGGCAAATTCGTGCAAGGCACCTTTTAGTGTAAGCATGTCGCTTATATGGATTGATCTCATTCAGCGCGTAGAATTTCGTTGCGCCCTTTGCAATGAAATGTGCAACCTGTCTGGGGTTCCTCAGGGAAACCATTGGGGGCCCTTACTCTTTATTATTTACACCAATGATGTATATAATGTTTTGACAAATTCGAAAATTCTTTATTATGCTGATGACGGTAAAATATTTCGTACTATCTCTAGTGGTTACGAATGCGCTCTTTTAAATCCTGACCTGGACGCCTTTAGAAAATAGTGATCTAATAGTCACCTTTTCTTGTAAATTTCCTTGTAACATATCGTATATCGTTTTTACACAAGAAATCTTTGGTCAATTTGAATTACACTATTGACGGAGGCTTATTATCTAGACTTGCCAAAGCCAAAAACTGTACTTTAATTTTCACTTTAAATTTTCGGACCATATCCAGAATAAAAATTTTACGCTTTGTGAAGAAGACTCAGGGTTCAACCTGATCGGAATAGCTGAGAATTCCTCGTATCCATGTTCATTATATCGCAAATGGAATGTTGATCTTATTCTGCCCCAGGTCGTAATCGTGGGGATCTTGAGACCAGCCATGCGGATATGGCGGACGTACCGAGAGCAGATAGTAGTGCTCCCACCGCTACCACCCCCCCCCCCCCTAAAACTTACCCATAGTTGCGAAATTAAGTTATATTTTTGACAGAAAACTCGCTGGAATGCCCGTAACTGAAGACAACAAAATTTCACGATCATGTCTGTAAAACAAACCACCTTCCGCTACTGGTACTACTTTCAGCGACCCATCGTCTTCCCCCCAGAAGGCGTCAACGACCTTCGTCTGTAAAAGTTTCACCAAGCCTTCTTCGAAGATACCGATTTTAACAGTTGCACGATAATTGATGACGACTTCACGTCTTTTCAGCGAAAGACGGTGCGGTCTAGTCCACCAAGAATTCACAGCTAAAAGAGAGTTTCTTCAGAGTCATTTGGCTATTATATGTTTTACCATCAAGCCCTACATATACACCTAAATATTTCAGACAAGTATTCGTCCATTGGATGCCAAGGGGAGAATCTGTTCGATTCCGCCACCTCTCGCACTATAGGTCTCGGCTTTTGCTAGAGCCCGCCAGCCGCTCGTATTGTTCGAAAACTCTACAGGAAACTGGAACTGTATCCTCTTTCGTGACGAAAATAGACAGGTCGTCAGTACATGCTGTATAAGTGTATGGTCAGTGAACTGAATATTCCCTCAACGATCGACGAAGATTTACAAACATCAGCTCCAGTGAAAGGTCATAAAGCATATCAGATAAGGGGCATTCCTGCCTGACACCCCGACGAAATATAAAATCATGACCTACATGACCTGCTCCTACAAGGTCCCAACAAAAGGGGCTTAGCAAAACGAACCGCGTGAGATTCCGGGCAAAAACGAATCAGAGAAAAACTCTGGCCAAAAACGACTTAACTACTTAACTTCATTGCTTTGCATTACTTTTTGTAGTTGAGTCATTTTTGCCCGGAGATTTTTTCTGATTCGTTTTTGCTCGGAATCTCAATCGGTTCGTTTTTGCGCGGACCATTTTCAAGACCACTTTTGCTTGGACCTTGTAGATAGGTCATTTTAACTCTCGACCTGTCAAATAATGCTTACCCAACTTTAATGCAAATGATAAATTTTTAAAAATATTTTTACTTTTATTGCAAAGGGGGTCGAAAAGGTGGTCAAAATTTTAAGGTGGAGTTATATAAATATTACAGGAAAAATTAAACGATGTCTCTAACTAGCCCAGTTTTTTAGAAATCAGCAACCTTCCAAGGTACGGAACCCTCACTGAGTCTGACTCGTACTTGGCTGGATTTTTTTTTATATTGACTCTAATGATTTAATGGGTGATTCTATAAGTTCGTACCTGACTTTCATAGATGACGCTAACTTCATTACACGACGGAGTTCTGAATAAGTGAAGATGTTATGCCTCAACTGAGCGTCAGATATCTGTTAAATAATTCGGTTTGCGTGTTTAATTAAATTTTTAAAATGGAGAAGAAAAAGATGGATTTTCGGCTTATAATGTTGTACGAGTTTTGGAAAGCGTATATGTTGGGACTGCGAGAAAAAATCATACCGAGCGTTATAAAGATAGTGCTCCTATTTTTCGGGCAATTAAAAAGTGGTTTGCCAGATTTCGGAATGATGATTTAAACGTAACAGATCAACCCCGCTCTGGACGGCCTTCCAGCATTGATGATAAATTGTGGGTGTCTTCATGGAAACTCACTCAAGGATTTCAAGTGAGGTTAATGCTAAGAGGATGAATATCTACAACTCAACCGCATGGATACATATCAAAGTTCCATAAATGGGTGCTGCATCGCTTCACCGAAGGAAATAAGCTGAACTGCATGAATGTAATCGTTTCTCTCCTTGCATGTAGTGAAAAGGAGCGCCTTTTGGATCGAGTTACACAGTAACAGGTGATGAAAGTTGGATTCTGTGCGACAACGTAAAGCGAGAAAGGACCTGGAAAAAGCAGATGAAAGTGGAGAACGCGTCATAAAACCTGGCTTGCACCCAATGAAGGTGTTGTTGATTATATGGTAGGATTCCAAGTGAGTTATTTATTACAAGCTACTCCAACAAGTGAAACAATCACGGCAAATAAGTACTCCGAGCAGTAGCGATGTGGCTACTCAAGAAAAACGTCCGGTTTTGGCAAAATCAAAACAAATCGACAAATCGGCCAATCACCCAATATTTTGCAAAATTAATTCTGAATCCAAAAAATTATGTAATAATTTGATATTTTACATAAATATTTATAAATTAACTTAAATTCTATAAATGTAATCATTTGAATATCGACACTTTCAAGTATCGATAGTTCCTTTACAATTTAACGATACTATCGCAACTTTCCGATACATTGCAATACCAAGTATCGATAATTTTGCTTTCGATTCCCATCTCTAGTTAACGTGACTACTTAAAAAACCACATTAGGTTTTGAGCCTACTACGTATCGGTAAGGAATCAATATGTTAACGTTATTTTTATTGTATTAAATAGTAGGAAATGAACTGAAAACATATTTTATATGATACATTTACGTGTGTCTAACAAACATTCGACTGGACTCTTCCGCGTAACGAAAACACCCAGAAACATTGCTATCTGTACGTGACAATTTTGATATTTTTCTGGTTACATAACATGATAAAAGCGATTAGGCAACGGCAAAGTGCCAAACATAAGGTCTATGTATGGCTACTTGGGTCAAATGATCCAAATCCCAAAGATATCATCCGTATGCAATGAACATCTAGTGGAATTTCGTCGCTATGATGACTTCCAGTTTATGCTCCACTCATGAGATAGCGATAAACCGGCGTTGATGAGGTCCATAAAAGTTGGCGAAATTGCGAAAAAGCTCAACTTCAGGTGGTAACTCACCATTATCAGGCCAACCCATCCATGCCCGAGTGAAACTTGTATGCGGAGCACGTAATTGTGCAATGTCCAGTGCGCGATTATACCAACGGTGGTCGCATTTAAGCAGCATAGCACAGCGTCTTGAAATTTGGCCCGTGCAAAATTGCCAACAATTGCTTCTCTCGACAGTAAGTACTTGAACAATTTTGACTTGCGAAGCCCCCCAAAAGTGTGGGACTATATTCGACCTGGACCTGGTTATAACGAGGCCATAAAATCTCGCGGCGAAATCACGCAACCGAGCACTATACACTATCAGCCAAACAATGGAGAGGGGTCGTTGATGGACGACAGTGATGACCTTTTTTTAATTTTCGCATTGTTCTCGACTGGCCGTAGTCTTGTTGGAGCCGAAAATTCTCGTTTTTTTTTTGCATTTTGTTACAATTTTCTTAAGATTTCGCATGGAACTTTGACTCGAAACTGGTCGCAATTGGGTCCATTGCGAAAGAGTATAGCGGACCAGACCATTTCGTGAACCTTGTGGGAGGTACTGTAGGTATCTATACAAAAAAAAAACTGCGACACCACATAACTTCTTCGCCTCCACTTATCTCTTATCGGGCGCAATCTGTCAAACTAGACACGGTGCCGCTCTCACGTACACGTTTCATATTTTTTTAATTCTTCCCGACAAAGGCTACCGCCGCTAAAATGTACCTATTCTCCTCGCAAATTAACTACCCAGATGGGTCAGATCGACTTCTGTTCCTCGAAAATTCGCGGTTTATGGGCCCATTGTGCCGCCATTTAGATTTAGCTCCCCCAAAAATTTTTTGATTGCCGCAATGAAAGGTGATGTAGAGCCTCGTAAAATTCCAAGCGCGAGGTGAATGATAAATTTTGAGTAGTCAAAAAAAAGAAAATTGGTCACGACTAGATCGGAATTGAGAATGATATAATAGTGCTGTGGGTCGTCTGTTTTCGGGAGTGTTTTACAATAAAATTTTAAGACCTCTTCGAGCTGAATCTTGTTGGGCATAATTTGTGTGGTTTCGCAATTAGCTCGAAAGAGTTTTCTATCAAGTTTTGAAAATATTTAAACCTTTATTTCTAAATTAACCTGAAAGAAGAGACGGAATATTTAATAGGACCACCTTGGTAGCTACAAGCTTTTGAATTTTGGAAGCATCACAACAATCTGTAAGGCTGTGTGTCCGACCTAAGTTCCATCAGGTTTTAGTAGAGGAATACAATATTCCGCAAATTTAGGGGGGGGGGAGAGAGTTGAATGTGTAGGGACATTATCATAATTTAGCATCCAAAAACCGTTTTACTAGACTTCAGACGGACATTTTCTTCTAAAATCCATAATAAAATTGGTCGACAGTTTGTCCTTGTGAGAGAACTCCATAACTGTCATCATTTTGCGGTCGAAGCAATGTCAACAAGAACAACAGTAGCTCAAAATCGGATCAAGATATCAAAGAAATCGGCCCATAATTGCCAGAGCAATACAATGATGAGGAATACGGAGGAGTTCAAGCCTCCTGTAAAATCGCGCTGGAACGGATATGTAAAATTTCGGAAACCACGTAAATATGGTAAGGTTTTTCTGCGTACGAAGGCAACTTGAGGTAAATATGAAAGGAAGGGCGTGCACGAAGTGCAGACGTAACAAATTTTCGATGGAGCGCATCAACATAATCAATAATAAAAAGGAAACCTAATAGGACACGTGTTTCGCAAGAGCAGCTGAACGAATACGCAGTCGAGGGTTGCAACATTTCTAAGATCAATTTTAAGAAATCCCAAAGTTTAGCCGTACTACTTAACAATTGCGTTAATATAATCCTCACAATGCCAATCTTCAGTCAAAAGCCTACATCCATTGGTTTTGCCAATTTTGGCTCTGGCAGGTTAATTATCCATTTTTGGTGAAGCTGAACAGCAGGGAATTGACATAACTCTTCACTTGTTTAGATGGCCACGAAATCATTTGAAACTTCATGAACAATTTTGACATCGCCGTTACAACAAATCCTGGAGCTATTCAAACAGGATCGCTAGGGTTAGGTTAGGGTGGCAGTCTCCTAAGGGGAGGCATACTTCGGTCATAATGGTCCATTGTGATACCACTTTGGGGCATTGGTCTCCATGAAAAAAGAGCTAAAAAAGCTTGGAGCTTCAAAAGAACTGAACGAGGTTCCTGATATTAGCAGATCTTAGTTCGACTAAATCTTCAAGATAGGAGGAGCCTAAGTATCGGTTGCGGAGGAGACAACGGATGTAATCCTCTCCAGGTGATAAGGCAGGTGTGTTCCGTTTGCCATTTTTCGTTAGGACTCCTGCTGAATGGTTTTTGAATGTCCAGCCTGCATCAAGCTAGTGAAAGAGAGGTAGAGGTGCCTAATTTCAGTGGTGGTGTAAGCATAAGTTTCTACATAAAACCGTGTCGTTCATAGCTGGGAGCTAAACCAGTCACTAACGAGCTCACTCTGATGTTCTGGCACGGCTATTTGTGTTAGTGCCTTACCCCGGTATCTCCTCGGAGATCATCCCTTCGTCAGAAGACGAATAATTGCCCTCCAGCCAGAAGACCATTACAGAAGCTGGTGGATCGGCGAGTACCAGCCATAATATCCCCGTGAAACCCATGGTAACCGGCTCAATCAAACACAAATCGCCCGAAGCAGACACCAGCTACAGTGACAAACTGAAGCCTGTAAAAGAGAAAATGTCAGGAGCACACTCAGGAATCAGTACCAGAAGGCCAAATTCATTTTTGGCAAGATTGCAAGGTGCTGTTAACGAGCGGGACCAGGCAGATAAAGCAAAATACTCGGCCATAGTGGCAGAGTACGAAGCCTTGGCTACAAACAGGCAACTTGAATTAGGTAAGCGAAACAGGTCTCAAGACGAGACCTCGTCTCCACAGGCCGCTAAAAGCAGCCGAGTAACACAGGGCAAACCTAACCACTACCTGCATTCTGACTAGAAAAAACCTAAACATTTTTCTTTCTCCTAATTACAGCTCAGCAGACTTGATAACATAAGGACAACTGCAGTAGGAACATGTACATAGTCTCGACCAACATGGCTTAAAATAGACCGACCGCACCACCGGAAGTGGAGGTGCCAACAACTGCCATTAAGGTTAAAGGAAAAGATCTCTTGTTGGGGTGCGACGTCAATGTGGGACACACATTATCCGCCAGCTCGAAAAACAATGAACGAAGTGAGTCTCTTTTTGATTTTATAATTAATACTACCCTTTTAGTATGTAACAAGGGTATATCCCCCACCTACAAGTTTCCGAATACAGGTAAGAAGTACTTGATGTAACACTGTTATTAACTAGAAACAACATTATGGTCGAACTCTGAAGAGTGTCAGATCTAAGGTCATTCTTCGGCCATAACTGGTGAAGGTGAAAAACCTTAAGCTGGTCGGTAATAGACCTTAACCTTGAAAGAAACCCCAGAAGAACTAACTGGAAGAAATTCAGTCAAATTCAAAACTAACTGCAAGAAATTCTAGTAACATGCTTGAGTTAGGCATTAAAATAGGGTAATGTGTTCGCATACTCATACATATACAAAGAAGTCATCAGAGAAGCGACAAAACAACAACAGACTCAGCAGGGTACTGTCGAAGGGGCATACCAAACGCTCTTTTTTTAGAAGAGCCATATAGAGTTTAGACGCAATCCTCGGCTGAAACCCTAGAGGTTCTCATTGATACCCACTTC
Organism: Leptarthrus brevirostris; assembly: GCA_964036015.1. NCBI lineage: Eukaryota > Metazoa > Arthropoda > Insecta > Diptera > Asilidae > Leptarthrus > Leptarthrus brevirostris. Next base: position 150,906,172 of record OZ038372.1, read on the forward strand.
CAGAGTTGCAAGGAGAAAGCATAGCGACAAACTGAAACTTGGTAGTAAGATACATTCTGGAGAGCAAAGTAGAGGCTATATTCACCAGAAAAAGAACTATCTGAGGTTTTCACAGCTTTGGCCCCTAGATATCCTCTGGGTGAGATGGAAGCCTTTCAATCATGCTGCAGAAGCTACCTGACTTAGTAGCATTTTGGGGGATGCATTATTTTCAACTAGAGTCCATCAGATTGCGATGTACTTGAGACCAATCAGTCTAACCTCCTTCTTACTGAAGACTCTAGAGCATGTGTTGGATGTTCACCTTAGAGAAACTCGCGATGACAATCGAATGTCGAGATCTCAGCAGACCTACTACAAGGGAAGATACGCAGGCATGGCTCTTCACAAAGTTGTGCGTACTATTGAATACTCACTAAAATAAAAAGAGTACATTCTAGCGGTGTTGCTAAACATAGAAGGGGTCTTTAACAACGTTCGATCTGAATCCAACCTTGAGGATCTCGCCAGGTGAGGCGTAGAGCAGGGCCTCGGACGTTGGATTTTAACGATATTAAAATCAAAGGTAATACGGTCAGAACTAGGTACCAGCAGTGCTGCAAGGCACATCTATAGCGGTACGCCTCAGGGTGGAGTTCTTTATCCCCTGATTTTGCGGATTGTAATGAATGAAATACTGTTAAAACCCGACCAGGACGGGATTAAGGTTATCGCTTACGCCCATGATTCCTCCTCGTAATTAGTTACATTCTGCGGAATGCATTGAACAAGATTAGCAGATGGTGCAGATATTGTAGATTATCCGTGTACTCGGAAAAACTGAGCTGATGCTCTTCACCGCAAAAACCAAAGTCCCCAGTTATGTCATGACCAAACTAAACGTTCATCAAGTAATATGAGTCCTCCAGGGTTAAAGATTTGGGGCTGATTTTAGACCCCAAGTTGAACTGGAAGCAAAATAGAGAATAGCGGTTCAAAAAGTCAAGCTTGGTTCTTTATTCCTGCAACCGAACTCTTGGTAAAGGGTGGAGATTGCGACCTAAATTGACGCTATGGATGGACATAGATATAGTGGTGTTTCTGCTCTCCACTACTTCAGTGCAGAAGTTGTTCACATACTTTAAAAGGGAACCCTTTCAGCACTTCTTAGCGAAGGCTAACCATAGGTGGAGTGATTTCTTGACCTGTGTCATCTCTAGAGGGACCTGGCCAAGTTTTAACAATAGTCGCGGCCTGCACAGACACTGTCTAATAGACGAGCATACAGCCAGGTTAGGAGCTTCCCACAAAATGCGCTAAACCAATCAACCAATGTCTATGTCATAGATGAGGAGAGAAATTTTATACCTTTTTTTCTGTTCGCATACTCAACCGTAGAACTGAGCGAAAATTTGTTGTTTGCAATGTAATTCCACTCAACTGCCATAAGTCACTCTCGCACTAAGGTAAACGAATGGACCAACCCAGTTGCTAAGCATGTTAGCAGTCCCAGCCAAAGACATTTGATTTTTGCCAGGTAACCCTGCACATAATAGCACGTGCCTCATATTTGCCTATTTTGAAAATAAAAAGCCAAAACAACGAAACTACTACAAAGCACGCGTGCCCGAAAGGAATTCGACCCAAAAGGTTAGCATCTACCTACCCAAGCCTCATAGGAAACATTTCATAAAAACTTGTAAAAATTCCTGAATTACCAGCCAAGAATGAGGCGAATTGCCACGAAAGGGAATAATGGGTCTGGGGCGCACTTGAAGAAAAATTCGCCAAGTCTTGTCAAAATTAAGGTGAAAAGGTAGCCACGACAATGCAGTTATGTACTGCGTTAGGGTCAATAACTGAGCTTTGAGCCAAAAAACAAGATTCTACTCGAAACTTTCTTATCAGATGTCACCTGAGAGGAGCGCAAACAAATCATAAAATGCAACGAGGCCCAAAAATCCGTCGTCCATCGGACTCTTTGATCGCACGGCTAATTCAAAGCCAGCAAATGACTCGGACTTCTCATCTTGTTGACAAAATGAGCCATTAAATTTAGACGCGCATCCAAAATCTTCTGAGAAAAATTCTTCTGACGTGATATCATAATTTTCTGGAGATTTGTGTAAGCGCGGGAGCTCCACTGTCGCTAAGGAGAATCTGCAGAAGTCATCAATCAGAGCATATCCATTCGAAGTGACACGGCAAATCTGAGAAAGCGTTGGATTTCTTCCGAAAGTCTTTTGTTTTCCGTTTTTGTGCAAAACTTAATGGAGCTTACAAAAGCGTTTAATGCGTAGCCCTGCTACGCCTCCACCTCACGCTATGGTTGGTGTGCAATTGGCCACAGTCACGCCAAATAACGGAAATTTTTCTTCGGTTTGATTCGCCTAAGAGCTGAGTGGTTACTGACCAGAAATAGATTCCCCGACCTTTGAGCTGAAATGGTCCAACGAGGCTTTGTTTTTTTGTTTTTTTTTCTTTTTTTTGGAGAGTTTTCATGAAAGGAAACTTCCGGTCGTGGCCATTGTAGGTTGAGTGGCCATTTGTGATTGCGATTTGCGTGGATGATTCTATCTCGATTTTCAGTTAGTCAGTCCCCTTTAAGGTTCGCTAATTTCTTTGCTCTGTAGCACCATCAGAACATCTTGAATGCGAGTGGGGTTCACGGTTTGTAGGGTGAAGATACTTCAATAATCGCGATTAAGATGCTCAATGCGCTCTACACACAAAATGATTCCTTAATCAGAGAATGTGATCAATTCTTGATTTGTTTTTCGACAGACGCGCCATTAAAAGGGTTAAAGTTCCACATTGAAAGTAGAAAACTAATTGGGTTCGAACAATTTGGCGGGAAAGTCCCGAGCTACGTCAAGCGTGTGAACCGTGCTGATCCATACCTTGTTAGCCTAAACTGAGACAAGCACCTTAACGATCCTAACACCATTAACCGGCTCCCCAAATTCCATTGCGTTGTGGTGCTGAATAGATTTAAAATCAACAAGCCCCAAACACAGTGGGAGCATCAGTCAACCGCATAATGAGTAACACAAAAAACCGACACAGTTTGATCTAGCACTTAATGCACCTGCTTAAGTAGGAAACACTTTCCAGGTGTATCGGGAAACCCTTTCAATTGGTATTGAACCGTGCCAGATTGGCACTACGTGCGCGTCAACTTGTCTCAATCGAAAGGTGTTCGTCGACGGATAAAACTCAATTATGAAGCCGCCAAATCGTTCTTGTGAATCCTGATTAAGACCTCTTTGGACCCCCAAAATCAATTTAACGCTCACTGATTTCACGGATTACGCAAGTTTACACCTTGCTTAGACCGAGAAAAACTTACTCCGTTTTTCCGAATGAAGAGGTCATTGTCAGCGGAAGAGTCCGTCTACAAATGCAAGGGGCCATCGCGCACGTAAAGCACTCAAAAGCACTTAATGAGTTGATCTCCGACTAATCAGGGGAGCTCAATTCTAATTTCCTGTCATTTACGTGAGTGCTTATCGCAGTAGGTAATGTAGGCATCTCTGAAATTTTTAAATACCCTCGGTCGCACCAGAAAGAAAAAAGTACAACTAGAGATGGGTCTGACAATTGATAATCCATAATTAAGGGTGGTTCTGATTCGGCACAGCCACCTTTTGGGTTCCTTCAAATAATGACAAACTCATGTTCTCCGAATCACGAGTGGTTTGGCGCAAATTAGATGACTGACGTGGTTCACGTAGAATTTCACCCTTTGCTACTACAACGGCAAGTCGACATATCCGTCGGGAAATCCAGGATTCAGGAACAATACCTCATCGGGGGCAATTTTTTGAATTGAATTATTTACGTCGGATAAACAAATTTCGTCCCACATTAGAACTCTCAATTATTCATGCAATGGCAGAATTTCGTTGGCGACCTCGAGTGACTGCGGATTACTAGCCTTGTCGGGTCATCAACGGACTGGGGGTCTATATATGGAAACTTTTCGGTAGGTAAATCACAACCCTGGCTGACAGCTGGACTCCGAAATAAGCGAAGCTCTCACAAAATGCCAATCAAAAAAGTACAGATGGGGTGTTGATGTCGCTTCCCGTATGTACTTGGGGGTGAAATAACCTAGTGCCTCTTGACTTTTAAGAGCATTATGGAGGTATTTTGCTTTTTGGCCTTGTTATTTACGTAAAAGCCAAAGATCAGACTTATTTTGGGATCCTGTTTTAAATTTTTTGATTTTTGACTTTTTCTTGAATAAAAACGGATTTAATTAGGTATTCACATGCATTAACGAAACTACGAATTTAGTTAAAAGCTTTGTTTCCAATTTCAGCGTTTCATAGCAGTTGATTTGTGGGGTTCACCAATACAGATATACAGGTAAATGGAAAGGAGAAGGAAAGACACTCTGAGACAAGTCAAGCGAAAAAGTCACTGAGGACTAAATTGAGTAAATTCGGTGCGTTAAAAGAACACCTAAAAGCACAATTTATGCAATTTTGCGACTTCAATTAAAATAGAGCGGGCGCAGGTACAAAACCTTAAAGAAAGAGATGAAGGAAATTCTACGAAGAAAAAAAAGAGTCGTGAATGAACTTCTGCTCGAGTACGAGAAATATTTCTGATGTTTGTCAACTTCAGAAGATGATATGGGGTTAAAACTTTGACTGGTTCGAGATGGATGACAAAGATGGCAGAGAAATTGGACGAATCACTTGAGATCCTACTTTAAACTCACTTTCCTGAAAGCTACAAATTGGACATACCGATGGACTCTGAGGAAGCAGGATGCTAATGCAGTGGATTGGTTTGAGGTGGAAAGGATTGTGACTCATTAGGCGGTCAGATGATATAGTCATTTCGAACAATTCAAGGCAGCAACGGATCAGATGGTATATTCCCAGTCCTATTCCAGTGGGGTAGTGAGATTGTAGCACCAATATTCAGGGGAATAGCAATAGGGTATGTCCCGGTTTTGTGGACAGAGACTAAAGTCATATTTCTATCAAAACCGGAAAGAACTGGAGCTGAAGTCCTTCAGACCAATTACATGTTACGTTACCTATGGTGGGCACTGCGACCAAGGAGGTCTTTTGTGCCAGGCTGCAGCCTATAAGCCTAACATTTTTTCTGTTAAAAATGATGGAGAAGATTATGGTCTATCACATCGTAAAGATGACGGTAAAACGATACCCATTAAGTAGAAACCAGCACGCTTACTGTCCTGGCAGATCTACTGAAACGACACTCCACTAAGTCGTGCGAGTAGCAGAACAGGTGGGTGGTGTTGGGAGCTCTTCATAAATGTAAAAAGTTTGGTCTCATCATTTTGACTAGCAAAAGGAAAAATCTAGACTTCATACCAGTGGAACTCTTTAGCGAAGAGCTTACTGTCTCGGAGCCAGTCAAATATCTGGGGATTTTTCTAAACTCAAGACTTTCCTGGAATAGACGTGCCTAAAAAAAATATAGAGAGTCAAAAGGGCTTTACATCAATTTGGGATGAAGGTGAGGAATCCCACAAAAAACCGCAACCTGGACCTACGCTGTGACCCTCGGTGATCTTGTGGACAAGAGTATTAAAGATCACTCTATAATGGCAATTGAATAGGCTTCAGAGGCTAGCTTGTGTTGGTATAACATGAGCCTTTCGAACCAAACCAATAAATGCGTTAGAGATGCTAGTAAGAATGATGTCATTGGACTTGTATGTGAAAAGGATAGCAGTGTTAGGAACTCTTCGCAGGAACCGATGTGCAAACTGGCACAGTTCAAGTTCTACAAGCATAGATATATCCTGGATCTTATCAAAAATAATATACGGAAATTAGAAATATCTGTCTACAAAATAAGCAAAGTAGGAGGAATCGATAGATACCGTGATACGCTTAAAAATTATGGATCACTCACTGAAAGCAGACTAACTGACGTAATAATTTTCACGGATGGATCCAAAATTGATGAAAGGATAGAGGTAGGAATTGTTGAGGACTTGAATCTGAAGACCTACCTAAGTCTGTGGTCGTGTGAAAGTGTTAGTACTTAAAAATTAGACGAGGATCAAGTGCATGAACGATACTGATTTCGATATACCTCTGGCCTTACTTCGGTGAACTAATTGTAATTGTCACTGGCTTGGTTGAGAGGATTTGTAGGAATCGGAGGAAACGAAAGTGCAACCAAACTGGGTTGAAACGGAGTTGGATTGATGGATGAGTGAAACAATCAAAACAATCAATGGATGCAGGTTCGAGCCTCGGCCTGTGCATAAGTTTTTAATTGTGTCTGGTCTGTTGTCTAGCTCGCAGCAATGCAAAAACAAAGCCATTCAATTCCATCATTCCTCTTACTCTAACGATACGTGACGCCTATATTGTTATTCCGGTGTTACGGAAACAATTGCCCGACTTTCGACCGATTAACTTACCCCAATTCCTTTCCAAAGCGTTGCAAAAATTGTCTAAAGAGAAATGCGAAATGCTGATGTCATTTATGCATTCTAACCTCAATACTTAAACAAAACGAACACAAGAGGGAGTCTTCCTATTAAAACATATGAAAATTGTAAAAGAGAAATTTTTTATCGTAACCAATGTTCAGAACATTTGTAGGTTCACGTCAAGTAAATTCCAAGTTGAGACTTTGAAAATACTGCGAGAAATATTACGAATTTCCTATTCTTTGCTGTAGCAAGTTTCGGTTTGCTTACACCACCAATGCTCAGCTGTTTGTGTCAGCTTCCAGGCTTGTATCTAGAGTAGGCTGTGAATCGCCAAATCCTGTCAAGTACTTACGCGTTCTGCTTAATATATTCAATTTTCCTGCTTTGTACCCAACTTCAGGAGTTGTGACATTTATTCGCCTCAAACAAAAGGCGATAGACAACATTTCCAAGACTGAAAAATATAGTTTCAATATATCACAGCTTAGCCCTTAAATTTGAACTTAAAAAGACGAATATACAGATAGTAACTTTAATTTTATAATATAAGTAGCTGTTCAACATGGAAAGTGACCTGTCAAAGAACATCTAAGCTACAAGCCTTCGTCAACTAGAGTCTCCGGCGCATCCTTAACATACATTGGCCAGAGGTTATTGCCAACGAAGAAGACTTACACAAGCTTACAGGCCAAGTGCCATGTGTTCTTTCCGCTGTGCGTCGCGATATTGCGTGCAGACTGGTTGACATCCCGAACTCCAAAGAATTAGAGACGCTAGACATACCTGGTAAAACTGTGTACATTACGACCGCCTATATTCCTCCAGGTTCTCCGTCTACTGACGGAAAGATTTGCCTCCTGCTTGGATGACGTCTCAAACGCCTTAATGCCTTCCGACGAATTATTGCATTTGGGTGACTTTAACCTGCTTGAAGTTGGCTGGGAGCTCTCTCACTCGGATAATGGCTTGATTTCTTCTTTTCGGTCGGTCAATCAGTTTGCTTTTACTTTTATAGATAGCCTTGCTTCTTCAGGCTTAACACAGATTTGCATTTCGGAGACAGCGAAAGCAACGATAGCAAATCTTTTTGCCGATATTTTTAACACTGCGTTTTTGGACGACACCTGTGATATTAGCTTTAAGGATTTTACCCATTTAACGAGGTTTCGACCCACTTCTCTCGAATCCAAAGACCTTTTACTTCACGAAGCTACGATTTTGAAGAAAATTTCTACCTTGGCTGATAGTTTTTGAATTGGTCCCGGCGGTATCCCCGCCTCAATCGTAAAAAGATGTGGTTCCGTTCTTGCTACTATTCTTTGTTACTTATTTAATCTCTCAACTGCTTGCGGTGTTTTTTCCGAAATCTTGGAAAACCTCATTAATTGTTAGTCCTCTTCACACAAAAAGTGATAAATCCGATATTTCGAACTATAGACCAATTGCTAAACTTTGTTGTATATCCAAGGTTTTTGAGGCACTTATTTGGTATGCTCTATACTTCCACTGCAAGCCGTTTCAAGATGGCTTCATAAGGGGTAAATCAACTACCACCAATTTACTAGAATTTTTAAACTTTTGTATCTCTGCAATTGAAGGTGGTAAACAAGTTGACTGCATTCGGCTGTATTGAGGCTTTCGATAGAACAAATCACAGAATTCTTCTGGGGTTTTCGCGGGTTTTTGTAAATTGAATTCATTCGTACTTATCTGAATGCACTCAGCGGGCTTCTTTTCGTGAAGCTCTGTCTGATGTTGTTTTCAACACTTCCGGTGTCTCACTTAAATATTCTTTGTTATGCCGACGACGCTAAGATATTTCGTACTGTGTCTGACAATGCCGATTGCCTACTTTTAATTTCTGACTTGGACGCCTTTCAGAATTGGTGTTCTATTAACCACCTTCCCCTAAATATTGGCAAGTGTACATCTATGTCTTTATCACGAAAAAGATCTCCGTTTCAATTTAACTTTACCATAGGGAATTACAAAAATTACAAAGACTAAGGCCCCAATTTTCTTTTGAGGATCATTTTGATGCCATAGTTACCAAGGCTAATATGATTCTGGGTTTCCTGAAGAGGTGGTCCAAGGAATTTGATGACCCGTACATCACAAAACTTCTATATTGCACTTTTGTCAGGCCTATTCTGGAATATGTCTCTCCAGTCTGGTCACCGCTCTATGCGACACATATCAATCACATTGAAGGTGTTCAACGGACGTTCGCTCTTCGAGGCCTTCCTTGAAATAAATCCCTTATATTACCACCTTTTGCTGATACACTTGGACTGCTGCACCTGAATTCACTTGAAAAGAGACGCTGTAACTCCAGCATGCCTTTTGCTTTCGACTGCATTCGGGGTCCATAGACTCTTCTGTTCTCTTGGCATGTTTTGGCATATCGGTTTCGGCTCTCTCCTTGAGTTACCTTTTCATCACACTAATTATTGGGTAAATAAGCCGATCACATCGATGTCCTCTTTTGATCGCATTGATTTTCATATATCGCGAAATCATGTGAGAAGTCAGCTTTGTTGAAATTACTTTTTACTTTTTATATACATTTGCAGACGAAAGTGGCAATGGATAGTCAGCACACTAACAAAAGAGCCAAACTACATCGCACAGCAGACACTTTATTGGAATCTCCACGAAATCTAAGGAAGACGCCGAATTGGACGACCGCGAAACACATGGAGAAGATCCATCGAGAGGATAGGTACCCAGATTAACAAATCGTGGCCACAGTTGAAGGCGTTGGCACAGAGAATCGCACTAGGTGGAGAGTCTGTGTAACCCCTATGTCCTCACAGGAGTTAAAGGAACAAGAGACAGAATTGTACTAGACGGAAGATGGTGATCGAATCGTTAAAAGGCAGATTGTACCGAATTAAGTTGTTTTAAACTATGTTCCGCCAAAATCCGTTTTTCGAATTATGTATATGTTTGACAAAAAATCGGTAAAACTGAAAAACATACGTCGATACGTAGAATGTCGACTGTAAACATCTCTAATATCATTCAGAACTAATTGTAAAATTTAAATGTTTTTAATTTCATCTCATCTCCTCCACCCTCTTGGCTGTTCAATTTACAGAATAATTACATTGCCTCCTTAAGAAAAACAGCGTCACAAAAATTCACCTCTTCAAGTAAACACCGAAAAATTATTTATTAAAATCCAAATTAAGACAAAATTTAAAAGTGCTCCATAGAGTAATTGTCACAACAGGCGACCGCCATTAAAAGTTAATTAGTAATGGCCAAAACAATAAACTTGACGGCATGCTCAACAACACTCAATGGTTCCATTCTTTTTCAAGAGGGCAATGATGCAATATTTCCACCCACCGCGGGTACCGTTTATTAAAGTTTTTAACTTTCATTTCTGTACAGTTTTTAACCCGTCCGCAGCAGAATAACCACCCCCCCATCAACTTCACACTTTTAAGTTTTTCGGAACTTACCCCAGGGTGGAGATATGCCAGAAAAACTCGTAAATAATACGAGAAAACTTTTGTCAGGTGAAAGCTGGAGAAAACTTTCTTTTACACCAAGAGGAGCACTTACCTGGCCATGTCATTGAGATTCCGCCACCATTTCCCGTGCGGTTGACGCTTTTATTCCTCTGTGAATGGGACGGCTGCCATGGAAGTCAGCCTTGCAGTAACTTTTTATGATTTACTGCTCTGTAAGCTGGGGGAGTTCCTTAAGGATTTATGGACTTCTATAACGTTGTTCTCAGCGCTTTTAGCTTGGCCCCTTGCCTTTAACTCCAACGAGTTTTGTGCATTCCGTGCATCTCAGGAGATTTCCGATGGACCTGAATGAAAAACACTGAGAATAGGGAGGGGGTTGAGTGCGATGTATCCATTTCAAAAGTAAACAAAAGTCGAACCCTTGTCGGTTGCATCAAATGACATTCGGATGCTGAGTGCATTGTGATGAAACTCGATTTTACGGTTATTTTACGGCAGAAGAAAAGAGAACATCGGCCGGACAATAGACTTCTTCCGCGGACCGGATCTTTGCGCTATTTAATTGCCCGTCGAGAGGGAAGTTAACACAAACCCACTCTCGGCGATAATTGTCGTCATCAGATTTGATTTGTGAACCACAACAACCGTCGGCTAATTAAGAGATTTTACCTAAGACATAATTCCACAAATACCCACAGTCCGAATTGCCTGCAAAAGCCACAGAAGCACATCATAAAAATCGCGTAAAAGTCTTTTTTATGGAGCAGGTGCCACACATCAGGTCGACCTCAGAGAATGGGTCTGCTAGCAATCGTCGGAAATGTTAGGCACGTACCAAAACCATGTTTGACGGGCACACTATAAACTATGGTTCTATGGTTGCTGTGCTTACATATGCCAGGTTCATGGTACCCAGGAGGATCTATCGCGTACTTACTAGCTCAAGTGCTGTATGCGTGCCATAAAGTCACTTTAAACGCCCGTTACTCAACCGATCCGGTGGAGTCTCCTCCAGATGAGATAATGCTGATTCAGGTGATAACAAAAATATGAAACTATGCCTGCTACCGTAATTTAAGTCAATCCACGTCGCCCTTTTTCGCAATTGCACAGGCCTTGACGCAAACAATTCGAGCAACATAAATGCCGCTTTTGATAGTAGCTACGCTACAGACACGGCCATGAATTTTTCATTGCACTTTCTGGTCATGTTTATGTCTCTAGCCGAGGTAGAGATCGCCCATTACCGATAACCCGGGGGTCAAGATATGCTTTAATTTCTTTGAAACGGAATGTGACATTCCACCTACTCGGGACCTACACCGCATACCTGTCAGGGACTTGTTGTCACCACTTGTAACAAAAGTCAATCAATCTTCATCATGTCCTGGACCGATCATCATTTTCTCAAATTGCACCTAATCCTTCTTGTCGACTATCCTAGATTTGTCAACGTCATTCGGAGGAGACGTATTTCCGCTTCTGCATATCTTGAGAGATTGGTGATCGGACCTACCTGATGATGGAGCAAGTAATGTGCAAATATACCGCTGGGCAGGTGCATTTATCACTGATTGGAAGTGAAGGTACATAATGAACTCGTTCCACCGCAGTTGGTTCGATTACGTGAATCTTAATCTCACCTGCTACTGTTGCTGGTGATAGGTCGGCGGTAGAGCAAGCCAACGTTTAGCGCGTGCCCGCGAATCATTCAGACGTGAAAGATTAAGACAATTCTCGGAAGGCAGTGAATTATTGGTATGACGATTAATTCCACGGGGCAGAGTAGAGGAATTGAATTACGCTGTGAAATTGACGGCAAATCAATTTTAAGGGTCGATGTTGGATGGAAGGGTTCTCATCTTATCTGAGTTTACATTCGATCTTTTGTTTAGAATACGTTGCAGTTGCCAAGCAGATCGGAGTTTCAGTCCTCGTTCGTTTTAGTTTTTTCTTATATTTCCAACTTATTGGATTTATGGAGTGTTGATAGGATTTTCTGTGTCAATGAGAAGATGCCTATGATAATAAGTCTTACCGGAATAAATCTCAAACAAAAATTACAGTTTTAAACGAGACTTCAACACCAAACAGGATTTGTAGGTCCTCTTCATAGTGTTTGCTGTTTCAGATTGGAATAAAGCTCTAGAGTGGCAGACGTACTTGATTCAATCTTAAAATTTGCGTTTCCTATTAATCATAGTAGAGTAGTTTTGTTAGCCGGTGGTTTCACATCCTTTTAAGACTTCTGTGTTATATGCTGCATATAGCTCTGGTTTTGTATCCCTGCTGCAGTAACTCCTGCTTACAATAATCCTTGATAAAATAGAGCAGTGTAATCAATATATCAAGGCTAAATGCTAGCATACTAGCACTACTTAAGCATGCAGCAATCATACCGCCTGAAAGAGTTTTGAAGTATGTTTCAACTGGAATAGTGTGTCATTTGCAATGCTGCAAGAGTACTGTTACAGGTAGAGAGAATTCCAGGAATAATTACGATTCCACTCACCGTAATCGTGTTGCAAGTAACACATTCTGCAAAATTGGTTGACAGATTTAACGATCCTTCCAGCAATATTTTATTTGTTCGTAGGCACTTTTTATGGAACAGCACCGTAAAATTTACGGGACTCATAAAATTTACTTTGTGATTTAGGACAAATTTACAGCGTAATACCAAACGTTTTCCGGAACCAGCAACTTTTACGGTTTTACGGTTCTTCATTGTAATCTTCCCAGTTCTTTTATTGTCTTTGGAAGTGAATTGTATGTTGGAGTGTGCTGCTGAGGACTAGGGTTCGAATCTCACACACTGTGTAAAATTTTTACTTTTTTTTGCTAAAGGTGAATTCATTTGATTACTTTTGAGTTTTTTGAATTCTCTGCTAGGAATATCCTTTGAAACCGAAGAGACGGAGTTAGATCAATTGGTTGAGCGGCACGAGTTCGAGACTCGGTCTCCCCGTGGGTTTTATATAATTAAAAAATCCACTCCGTCTCTGGGCTGTTATCTATATCGCAGCAATGTGAAAACAAGACATTCAAGTTTCCTCATTCCCCTTACCCTAATTCCCTTTCGGCCAAAACCATGCTAACGCATCAAAGAGTTGTCCCCTAGGCTTTGGACACATCCTAAAAACAATAGATAAATATTTGGGGCTCTCTGTTAAGGAAATTTAACGATGATGTTCCGTAAAAATTAAGGTAGTTGACAGTTGCAATGCGATCAGTTGAGTACCATACCCTTTTATTGAATTTTTCGTATAAAAATTCATGAACTCTTCTCTCCGTGTAGTTCACCCGAATCTACCTACCCAATAAATATACACTCAGCTAGTTAAGCGGCAGTTAAGGCACTCCAATATTTAAGGTAACAAATAGTGCGTAGATGTATCTGAAGTTTTAAATCTGCAAATGCTTAGTGCTGCAAGACTAGGTACCATCCATTATATTCCGTTACATGGCGTTATACTGTGATGCACGGAGGACGGATTAGCCGACAGCGAGAACTTTTGTCCGAAGGGCTTTTAATTTACAGAGGATAGATGGTGCAACTCCCGTCCATACTAAGTTTAAAGAAAAGTTGCTGAAGAATGGACGGAAGAGTTGAAGCCCTCTAGGATACGGCGATCCTCATCTGTACATTGTCCAAGCGGTAGCAACCGAGTAATGCATCCTAGAAAGTAGCCAAGTAACTTATGCGGTAGGAGATAACTTCTTGAAAAATCCCTCTCCAACGTTGTAGTATGCCATGCCAAGGGAGCCTGTAGTGATTTCCTCCTCTCTGCAGGACCGAAGGTTAATTGGGTCACGAATTGTGTCTCCTCAGACGTTTCTGTAAGAGTGGAGGTGCAGGGTATGGTAGACTCTAACAGGCTGGACTTGCGTCGGATGAAAGTGTTGTAGCAGTCCTCGAAGAAGGTGGCAAAATTATAACTAGCACTTCCTCAGGTGCGGCGGTGACAGTGATGGTAGACTCTAACGAGTTGGCTATCTCTGCGGGAGACGTGCCAGTAGAAGATGCCATCCCTGCCATCCAAAGGATTAGTTAATTCAGAAGAAGGTACTTGTCCTACCTCTAGACTAAAACTTCGTTAACCCAGGGAACCGAGGTTAAGGCCGACAGTGGGATCAGTGGAGACAGTGTTTCAGCTAATGCCCGGAGAGGTGTTTTTAGTGAATTAGCAATCTCACACTACCGGAAGGCATGGGCTGTGCGATGCCTTTTGGAAGATTCGAAAGGAAGGGTTCGAGTTGAACTACTGACGGGGACGGACGTGCCGCCGTGTCTTGCTTCCCAAAAATTTTTAAAACGGTTGCGAAAGCAAATAAAATTAAAAAAATTCAAAGTGCTAGTGCCATCTTGCCGAAGCGAAGGGCTTTTATGCTCTATTTGAAAGCACAGTCTGGTGAGTCCGTTCCTTTTTAATATATGTTATTTCCATCCAACATTCAATGTAGTACAATCGTGCTGCATTGAATGCGTTTAACGGGTCTCCACTGCTGAGCATTTGGCTGCCTTTGTCGAGATCAAAGTTCAGCACAGCAGGCATAACACTGCTGCTGGCTTTGTTTTCACAGAGGCGGCTTTGTTTTGCATCTGTGGATCCCGTTCGTCAGTCCTTGTGTTTGTGTACGTTTTTGTTTTGTTTTGTTTTGGGAAAATTAAGACCGGGAGTATGCAAAAATTTGTATTTAATTTTTGCAACATTCGTGGCTTGAAAAGTAACCATTTTTCGGTTTACTGCCACTTGATCGCGGAAAATCCGGCTGTTTTTGCACTAAGCGAAACCAAGGTTGTTTCCGAGTCTGATATTAATCAGTATCACATCCCTGGTTATCACTTAGTGCCACTCTTCTCTCCTCAGAGGGGAATCGCGGTTTATGTTAGAAAAGATGTGCCATTTTCCCTTCTCCCTCAATTTTCTTCTACTAATCCAGAATTTAATTATGTCTGGATTAGATTTAAACTCTATCGGCACATCATTAATTTTTGTTTTTTATACCGCAGCCCGAATATGTCTGACACTGACACTGTGTGCTCCTTCGATAAACTGTCTTCCGATATCGATAAGATTTTGGAATTATCCCCCTCTTCTGAAATCGTTCTTGCTGGAGATTTCAACGTCCACAACACACAGTGGCTCAGGCATTCTTCCACCACAAGCCCGTCTGGAAGACACGTCGAGTTATTTAGTGAGTCTTTTAATTTACAGCAACTGGTTGAGTGTCCGACTCGTGTTCCTGATACTTTGGGGCACAACGCGCATCTTTTAGATCTATTTCTAACATCGCATCCAGAAAAATACTCGGTTTCGGCGACGTCTCCCTTGGGTAATTCGGACCATTGTCTAATCTCCGCCCAATTCTCCATCTCCTCTCTGACAACCACTAACCTAAACTCCACCAAAAGATTAGTGTGGCATTATAAAAATGCTGATTGGGCGGGACTTAATAAATATCTCAGAGAGCTGGATTGGTCTGATTGCTTTTCTATGAAGGACGTTAACAGAAGCACCGATTATATCTTGAACATCCTATGGTTTGGAATGCACCGCTTTATTCCTCATAGCTTCAAGAACATCAAACCAACTAACACCAATTGGTTCAATAATGACTGTTTCGCAGCCATTAAAAAGAAGGAAGCAGCCTTCCAGGCATATAAATTGTGCCCTTCAGAGGAATTGAGACGTATCTATAGAGATGCGCGGAATATTTGCAATTCAGCAATTACCCGGGCTAAGTTCAATTTCGACCAGAGCATCAGACGGAAGGTATTTTCTACTCAAAAGGGTAGTAAGGGCTTCTGGTCTATAGTAAAAACCGTAAAGAACAATTTCACCTGTTCGTCAACACCACCACTCATTTATAATGGGAATGTCTTTACTGACTCATTGGACAAGGCCAACCTGTTTGCTGCTAATTTTGCTGCTAACTCGTACTTGCCACCTTCATCGCAGCCACTTCCATCTCCATCACAGTGCACTAGTAGGCAAAAGCCGCTACACTTTCGCACTCGGGATGTTTTTAGAGTACTTTCGAAACTCGACGTGTCCAAAGCTACTGGGCCTGATGGTTTCTCGCCCCTTGTTTTAAAATGCTGCGCCTCTGCTTTGGCTAAACCTCTGCGCAAACTTTTTCACCTGTCATATTCAACAGGAATATTTCCAAGTGTATGGAAACTTGCTCATGTCCAGCCGATACTTAAAAAAGGAGAGGCATGCGACCCCTCTAACTACAGACCAATTGCACTAACCTCGATCATATCCAAAGTTTTTGAATCACTCATCAACTCTCAGTTGTTGAAATATCTAGAAAATAACCATCTTATTAACGATTGCCAGTACGGTTTCCGCGCTGGCCGCTCAACCGGAGACTTACTAACTGCTCTAACGGAGCGTTGGAATCATTGTCTCCATAATTTCGGTGAGTCCGAAATCGTCGCTCTTGATATTTCAAAGGCTTTTGATAGAGTCTGGCATGCTGCCCTGTTAGCCAAACTTCAAACATTTGGTCTGCACCCAACCCTCGTTAAATGGATAGAGAGCTTTTTGTCAGGCCGTTCAATCCGTGTAGTAATTGACGGAGTTACATCTGATTCCTACGAAATAAATGCCGGTGTACCTCAGGGTTCAGTTCTTTCACCAACCTTATTTCTTCTTTTTATTAATGATCTCTTATCCCTTACTCTCAATCCTATTCATAGTTTTGCGGACGACAGCACCCTTGATTTCGCGTACTCATTTGATTCTGTAATGAATTCACGTGGAAATGCTACAGAAGTCAATCGGGAACGCATGTTT
This sequence comes from Leptarthrus brevirostris, assembly GCA_964036015.1. NCBI lineage: Eukaryota > Metazoa > Arthropoda > Insecta > Diptera > Asilidae > Leptarthrus > Leptarthrus brevirostris. The sequence continues at coordinate 150,922,872 of OZ038372.1, forward strand.
AGATCATTAAACAAAGACATTTCTATGGTCCTCGCTTGGGGCAGAGCAAATCGTGTTACGTTTAATGCATCCAAAACTCAATGCTGTTTAATGTCCCTTAAAAAACGCCCAGTTCACCCCCAACCCATTTCAGTCGACGGAGTGAATATACCCAATTCACCCTCCCTAAAGATCTTGGGTATTGAGATATCCAGCAATCTTAGCTGGACGGATCATATATTTGCAATCGCTAAAAGTGCGATGAAATGTTTGGGTTTTCTACAGAGATGTAAGAAATATTTCACCCCACCCGACTTAGCGTTGATCTACAAGTCTCACATTAGGCCTAGACTTGAATATAATTCCCATATTTGGGCAGGGGCAGGACACACCGCGTTGTCCGCGTTAGACAAAGTTCAGCGTAAGGCTGTTAAACTTATTGGCGATACCTCAATCTCTGAGGGCCTTGACTCTCTGGAGCATCGACGGAATGTCGGTTGTCTCTCACTTTTTTATCGCTATTTCCATGGCCATTGTTCTAACGAAATTGCTAGCCTGATTCCTTGTAGACTCATTACAACGCGCGATACAAGATCTACAAGTCGCTCCCACCCCTATACTCTCCGGGTCAAATTTGGACGTACCGTCAAATTTCGGGAATCTTTTCTTAGCAGAACAACACGAATGTGGAACAGTTTACCATCTTCTGTTTTTCCCTCGTCTTATGAGCCTGAAACTTTCAAACGAGGCGTACATCGACACCTCCTTCACTCAACCTCCTAACCCATTTTCCCCAACCTTAATTCCTTTCCTGCCAAGGCTGTGCTTTAGCATCATAGGGCATCCCCTGAGCTTTGGCAACATCATATATAAAAAAAAAAAAAAAAAAAAAAAAAAACCTTTACCAAAAAAAAATGTTTAAACTAAAATGCTTAATACGCGCATCACTTGCATTACTACAGAGGACTGTTGCAGAAGTTGTCTGAACGAAGAAGTCGAAAGCATTTAATTTGATTGATTGAAAAAGAGGTGTGAGCAAGACTCCCTGACCGTAGGCCACTAGTTATCCCTTTGTTCCACCGCCGGTAACAAAAGTCGTGAACAGCGATCATATGGTCTAAGCAAGCCTCTCGCTTATTTTAATTTTAGAATAGTTTCGCACCCTTCCGTACCTCTTTAAAACCGGTCGGAATGGACAGGGGGTACCGGGGAGTTCTTTAGTCAACCCTAAATTGGGTCCTCCACGAATATCCTTCGTAATACTTCCAGGGCGCTAACAGTTAGTTGACGGGCAGTCTATGATGCGATCCTCGAGATTATATATCTGGACGCCATACCACCAGCGATATCTGCGATCTCAACTGCGTCCCTTTGTGGGCAAGTAAGTCTTCAATTTTATTTATGAGATTAACCTCATTTTCTTAAGAAAAGAGGTTTAGAACGTCTTATAGCCTCTAGATCAACATTAATGCAATAAACTTCATCCTAACTTATTTCTATAGGTCTCGAGACATGTAATTGAACATCATGCGCATAGAAATGTAATTGACAATACTGAGCTAATGACCTTGATGAATACTGAAAACAGCAGTGGTTCAAGAATAGAATGCTGGGGTACTCACGAGCATATAGAAAAAAATTTGAATAAAGCCTCATTTGAAAAAACGATTTGATAGCATTGAGTAAAAATCATTAGAACAAAGTAGTCGACTCAAATCACTGTATCAAACATTTTGGAAATATCTAAAACTAAACGTGGTGAGACAAGGATGCATAGTGTCATATTTCCTATTCTTGCTTGTCATTAGCACAAACAAATTGAGTGCTCCTTGTTTCTAAAATATTAACGGAATCCTGATTACTTATCTTACTCCGACTTGAGCAATCAATATATATTTTGTCTTACACCAATTATTTGGATAGAATTAAGTCTACTTTGCGCAGTGAATCCAGGCGGTTCTGGAGATTCATGAACTTGAAGATTGTGGAAGATTGTGAGAGAGACGACCCCCTGATTGTTTCAAATATCTTCGGTGGCTTTTCAAAACTGCTTTTCTTTACAATGACTATGATATTAGTGATAAGAATTTTACTTGCTTGAGTAATCTTCCGCCGACTTCCCTTCAACTGTAGGATATTGTATTTGACTAGATTACCGTCTTAAAGTACATCCCGAATTTCACTACTAGCTTCTCGAGCGGTCCAGATTGTACTCCTTTTGAAAGCATGTAGCTCGTCCCTTGTTTCCGTTCTTTGATATTTATTTAATTTTTATTACTAATTTATGCTGCATTGCTAATGTTTTTGAAGCTTTAGTTTGCGATGTTTTTTAGTTTCAATGTAAAACATTTCTTGGATCATTTAAGCATGCTTTATAAAGGTTACATCCTAAGTACTGCGTTTCCTCCCTCGAAGCCTCGTAAAGGTTTCGACAGAATCAATCACAGAATTCATATTCATAAGTTTTGCTTCTGTTTTTGTAAACTGGTTGTTTTCGTATCTCTCCGGTCGTACACGGTGTGTTTTCTTTCATGGGGCAATTTAAAATTAAATACTTAACACCTCAGGGGTGCCACAGGGTAGCCATCTTGGATCATTGCTTTTTATCATTTACATTAATGATGATCCTTCATAACTCGAGAATTATTTGCTGTGCTGAAGGCATATTCAATTCGTGGGGTACTTTCAAATGATATACTTAACAACTCAGGGGTGCCAGAGGGTAGCAATCTTGGGCCATTGCTTTTTATCATTTACATTAATGATGTGTCGATGATCCTTCCTAACTCAAGAATTCTTTGCTATGCTGATGATGCTAAAAATTTTCGTACTGTTGCTAATGAACATGAGCGATGAAACTCCGACTTAGACGCCTTTCATAAATAGTGTTCTATTAACTATCTGCCTGTGAACACCAACTGAAGTGCACCACTATGTCATTTTCACGCAAAAAGACTGTATCTATCTTATTGATGGTAGCTCATTAAATAGACTTGACAAGACCAGGAATTTGGGAGTCATTCTTGACGCTCACTTTTTCTTTGATGACCACATAGATTCTCTTGTAAATGAGGCTAATGCCACGTTAGGTTTTATTAAACGATGGTCAAAGAGTTTGCTGATCCTTATTTATCAAAACTTCTCTACTGTACTTTTGTTAGACCTATTCTGGAATACGCTAGTCCTGTTTGGTCACCGTATTATGCGGTCCATATTTATCCATCGAGGCCGTCCAGCGTAGATTTGTGAGATTTGCCTTTAGAGGTCTTCCGTGGAATAATCCTCGTATTCTGCCTTATTATTTGGATAGACTCAACTTATTTTCATTGGATTCTCTTGAGAACAGGCGTAACAACTCTAAAATTATGTTTGCTATCGATTATTTTTAGGGCACAATGAATTCTCCAGAGCTGCTAGGATCTCTGAATATCTCCGTTCCGGCTCGCTCCCTGCGGACTCACACCTTTTTCAAAGTTCCTTATCATCGCACTAAGTACAGTATGAATGAGCCATTAGCATCGATGTCGCGTTTATTTAATGACAATCCAAAACCCGGAAAACATGACAATTCGGCCATTTCAACACGAAGCGTTTTGTCGTTATTATTATTATTATTTTTGCTGTACCACAGATTAACCAATCCTTGCACACACAAATAAGACTGCACCCTCTCGTAATCAAAATCAAAGAGTAACGCTGATGCCATTGATGCATTTTAAGCTCAAAACGAGCACAAGAGAGTTTTCCCTTTAAAACACATGAAAATTGTTTAAGAGTGACACTTTTTATCATTTTCACATGTTCAGAACATTTGTAGGTTAATCTCAAGTAAAATCCAATTTAAGACTTTAAATATATTCCGAGAAATACTACGAAAAAGTACATTTCCCCAAACATTTCCTTATGCCTACTGTTGCAAGTTTTGGATTGTTTACACCACCAATGCTCAGCTGTTAAGGTCAGCTTCCGGGCATGTATCATGAAGTATATAAATAAATAAATTTAATTCGATATAAAATTTTTAAATTTGTGTACTTCTTTAAAAGCGCACTAGTTCATTTATCCCCCCCCCCCTCCCTCACTCCCACGACAATCAATTAATAAATTTTAAATTGAGATTTGGCCATTAATGAAAAGCCTTGTTCTAGTTCAATTGAAATTCATTATTGTAACGACACTTTCACCGCACAAGCAACTCATCAAATTCATAAAAACTTCATTGAATAGCATCAAAATCGTCTCCCAAAATGATCGCAAATTGTTTCTTGAGTTTGCATTTTTTCGCTTTCGTAACCGTCTCCATGTGAACATTTTAATTTTTTTTATTTGCCCCGCGGTAATTCAGTTTGCTCGTTTTCCACTTGTCTCCCGGCAATTTTCACGTTTTTAATGGCACGCAGCCAGGAAATAAAAAGATATTCAAGAAGACAACAGGCACAAAAAAACAACCAAGTTCATCCGAGAGCTGGATACAATAATCCAAGCGCCTTTATCATGTACCAAGCAATGACACGTGAGAAAACACCTCAATTCGAGCGAGCATTTTGGGTAGCTCCGCCGCCGCCCCATTCTATCCCACGCAGTCACCGACCAAGGAGAGCTCATCGTCCATGGGCCAGTGATGGTCCTGGCGCTGCGATGGAGTGTAATACAATTGGTGTTCGGGGTGTTTTATTCAGCTGGCCACGACACTCCTGGGTGCTCTACACCTGGACCATGGGAGCAATTTCAATACTGCCTAACTGCCCTTTAAAAACCCAAAACAACACTACCGCACACAGTAAAGCTCAGTTCATGTACCCATTCCGGCATCGGTTCCGTTTGGAAGACGTATCCTCTCGCAAGTACTTTTTGGTTTTTTGAACCAGCCACCCCACAACCAACATCATAGGACCATTCTGGCACTTCTCAATGGCGCCCTGAAACATTTCACCCCAATTCACATATGCTCCGTGAATGAAGAAAACAATTGCAATACGCCCTGTCCTGGCCCGGAGCTTTTACGTCAATTTCACTTTTCCTTTTCTTTTGTACTTCTTGGACTGAAGCAATTCGTTTTTACACTTTCGTGTATTGTAAGGACAACTGAAGGAGCTTTAAAACGACATCACCGTAAATGAGTTAATTCGATTATGAAATGAACGGCTGTTATCTTAAAGTGAGGTGCACATTGGAATGCATAGCAAATCTAGTTGTCACTTGAACTGGTTCGAGGCCCGTTAAAAGGACGATTACGGAAATTTTTTGAATTAAACTGCAGCAAACTTCCCAAGTCACTTATCTGACAGTTTTCAGGATTTGTCGAGTTTATATTTTCAGGCAACGGCCATACCATGCTGAAAGCACCGGTTCTCGTCCGATCACCGAAGTTAAGCAGCATTGGGCGCGGTTAGTACTTAGATGGCGGTTTATATTTTATATCAAAGATAAAGCCTAAAGGAAAAAAAGAGAAGGTGACATATGTACAGTTAACGCATTGAAAACCATTATAATTGTAAGTTTCGTCATATTCCACATTCTAAAAAAATGACATTTGTATACAAATTGAAGTTGGCGGCGTTTTATTTTTTAAGCGAAATTTATTAAATTTCTTGAGTGAACGAGACACAGAACTCGTTCAGCAGTTTGTAAGGCCGATACCTCTATAGGGGCCGTTCAAGTATTACGTAACCAGTTAGGGTGGAGGGGGGAGGGTTTGTAAAACGTTACGATGCGTTATAGGGCCATTCACATTCAGTTTTTGTTAAAATTAAAAGTCTCAACTCTTAACTCGTGACACACGGCTCAGTTTACATGATATGTCTACACTACACATATTTTTTACATACTAAAAGAGTCGCGTCACTGAGTGTACAGACATATATATATGGCAAATAACCACAATAAGCCGTGTACCGTGAGTACATAGTTTGGACTCTGAAGTGGGAAGTACAATGGTTGGTTTGCTTGCTCTGCTTACTTAAAACGTGGAGAGGGGGACGGGGGACGGGGGGGGGGGGGGGGAGTAACGCGAAACGGGGGCGAGAGCGAGGGTCAAAAAACTTAAAAAACTGCGTTACGTTACTTGAACGGCCCTATAGCTCATTAAAAAAATAAAGCTTAGATCTCTTTTAATCACCAAATTTGACAAATTGTTGTGTAAGTCTACCTAACCGAAAAGGACTATTCAAACAAATTGCTACAGAGGGCGAAACCATGGTACAAAGACTATAAAGTAGTCTCCCTCGTCTAAAAAAGCTTTACGTGACGTCACCTGGTGCTTTGAATTTAATGGAAAGTAGCGCAGAAGCTGTATAAAATGAGGGATCATTAAATAAAAGATTATTTTAAGTACAAATTTTATGTAATTTTTTTATATTTTTTTTTGCGTTGTAAGTGAATGTTTTCATATTTTCATTTAAATTCTTAATACGAAAGTACAGTCTACTTCGAAAAAAGAGTTTTTTTACATTTGCATGTACGTCAATATTTTTAGATAAGCTCAAAAGGTAACTTATATATCCTTCGCTGAATTTAATATTTTCATTGTTTACAAACTGAAATCCTTTTTCAAATCTATAATGATATTTAAAAAGTAAGTTGATGGTTTAATTAAAACTCCTTCTGATAGTTCATCCACCCACGTAAATGAATCATTCGTCTGAAAAACAGCTTGGTTAATGTTTATACGATTTACACTTCTTAATTATATAGCCGGCTAAATTTTGAATTGCATCGAGATGAAGTTTTTCAAATTCATTTTCTTCGTGACATTTATTAAAAAGTTCGTTTTCATTAAGTGGAATGATTTTTAACAGAGCTTGAGTGATAATCTCGTCTTGCTCTGCAGATTTATCTATCCAGTTTAGTTTCAAAGAAACGTCGTCATCTCTTTCTACATTTGATGAGCTTAGAATTGTTTTATTTCGCCCTATATTTTTGTAGAACGTATCAGTTATGGTACAACATTATATTAAATATAAACTGGAGGAGAAACTAGGTGAAACCATGGTAAAAACAAGATGATTGAGAAAAGAGAGTTATTTCTATGTAAAATGACACTACCGCTATTATTTAAACAACCGCGAATACTACAGTAAAACATGCCTATTTCCTCTTAAAACATTAATTCAACTCAATTTTATTTTCTTGTACGATCTACTTAGCTGCTCAGAAAGTATTGAGTGGAGCACCACGCAAAAGCACCAAGTGACGCTGAGTGATCAAAAAATGGCGAAGAGCTTTTTTGAGAGAGACTACCTTGTAGTCTTTGTACCATGGGGCGAAACCTTGTTTATCAGGCCGCAGCACATTATACTGACAGCTGATCGATCGTGACAATGCATGGAATTTACCCTACGATGAAGAAACTAATGGAGTGGCCCTAGCCCGTAAAATCCATGTACATGAGTGTGCCAATTTCTAAAACTTTTTTGCTCTCATCATTTAACTCCTGCTGTCACTTTTTTTGACGTTTTTCCTTCATAGAGTGATGTAGGCGAAAAAAAATTGCTAATTTTATCGTCCTGTAAAGCAGAAATAAGAATTAAATTGCTTGCGAAGGTTAAAAATATGAAACTAGTACCTGCTTTGTCAGAAATTTTTGAGAAAAGTTCAAGTTTTAAACAATTAGTGACAATGAAGTGTGTAGTGAAATATTGCAAAAATTTAAGTTATTTGAAACGTTATTTATGTTATCAACACCAAAGGCGGAGGTCTAATTAAATTTTGGAAGGAGTTAATAGATAAAAACTTTGTTATTGAAATATTTATTGAATTGTAAATTAATTAGCTAAATTTCTTGTTTTAATGATTATATTAATGTGGAAGAAGACCCTAGGAAAAATTACAAACTTTACTGATTATTACTTTACAGATTGCTCTAGAATTTCAAAAATTACACCAAAACACCCCCATATATAAACCCCTTTTTTCAGCCTGTCCTGCGCTGTTTTTGTTGTCTCCGTGTCAACTTACACACCTTTAGTTTGGCTACGGATATCTTTGCTGTTGGGCCACTCCATTTAGTTTCTTACTCGTAGGAGATGCCCTAAAATCGAAAAATCGTGGCAACTTTAACAGTGTGCGATAATATTTCACGCACTATGTAAAACGGCATTGCAGGCGGCGCAAAATTATTTTGTTTGAGGCAGTTTTTGGCGCGTTTTTTAAACAAACTAGACTTCGGGTAGGAAGACCCGCACCACAGCTAGTGGGATTTGGGTCAGGCTTAGCATTTCCCAATGGCCCAAGCAAGGTTGGCCTGATGTCCGGCAAACAAGGCTCGGGCCAGGTCTAGTAAACCAATTTTTGGCCAGACTTTATTTAAATTTTTTTCAGTAGTGCACCAAATTGAAAAATAATTATAAAAATATCATAATTAAAGTGTAATGTAATGTAGATTTATTTTTACTTAGAATTAAACTTTTTTTATTACAAATATATCATTATTTATGTAGATTCTGACTATTTATTTCACTTCACTTTGGATAAACTCTTCTATTATAAACAACGCAACTAAAAAGACTAATAATGCACTTCTTTAAACAGTAAAAGTAAAGAGTAAAAATGTTAACATAATATGGCTTCCATGTGTGTATAATGCATTAGCCTGGTAAATAACGCATAATATAATAAACTGAATCTTGGTACAGTCCAGGCATTTACAACTGGCCCAGACTAAAACCAACGGTAACTAACCAAGGCTTGACTTACCAAGACAGGCCGAGTTTGGCCCGTTGTTTAATATTGGCAGTTCCTACCCAGGACACGTTCACTTAAACAATATTAAATACAAATTTTACCATATAAAATTGGAAGTTCCTCTTCTTAATCTCAGCATTAAGAAGTGGCCAAAGCCGAGGAGACTATTTAATTTGTATCACTGCTTAGTCTCGTTCGTTGAGTTGAAATAAGTCTTGAATAAGTCATGAATAGGAGTGAGCTAAGGATGCTACCCTGAGGCACTCCAGAGGTAATTGAGATTTCGCGGGATAGGGTGCCAGGGATCAAGATGCGCTGGCAGCGATCAGACAGGTAGCATGACAGCCACTCAACAAAGAGCTGCGGAAAACCGAACAGATAAAGCTTAAAATACTTTGCAAAAACTACATAAACCCTAGCCGCCTTAGACATATTTCAAATTTGCAGGGTCCGTGGTAGTAAAGTTTTGGGAGAATGAGGTTTCATCATCATTTATTTATTTTTGTTGCCCCACGTTTAGAGGGTTACAACATATCAAAGCCCGATAGGATTTAAGCATCCTACTACCTAGCTCCATGCATTGACATTACGTTCAATGAATCAGAGTGCTGAGCTGCTAACACCCTATGGTCATAGTTACACCCTGAACGTACCACCCGGAGAATTGGTCATACTCCTAATCGACTAAATGATTCCAGAGCTGAGCTTTACGAAAATTTCCTGGTAAGGCTTCCTAACAGAGAGAAGTGAGAGGACAGCGGAATCATGAACGTCTTATGGACTCCATTCACGTGTACCTCGGTGAATATCGTTGTGTCACGGATGATTCCAAGACGGATCTATGAGTCCGGAAATTTTCTTCTTCCTCTTTTCGTCTTCCAGATCACGCATGATATGTAATAACATCCACTTCTGAAAGAAAAGTTACCATCATATCTGACATTCAAAACATCATTAAAGCGGCTAATTAATTAGACAGTGCCAAAGTGAATAAATGAACTTGCCTTTCTAGACAAAAGCCCTGATATACGTCTGGCTACCGAATCACAGGGGCTCGGTTCACAGGGTAACGGATCGTCGACCGTGTTGGCTCTTTTGCGAAAATGGTTCATGTTAAGGGGCCCATTTTCTATCGTTATTTATCTTTGATCACCTCTTGGAACTACTTAACCACCTGTGCCGTATCTAGAACTACTGTAGCAAGTAAATAAGCTACGAACTTCTTCTCAGAATCCGTAAAGCAAGGGCCGCTTTGGCCCTTCTCGGAGTTGGATCAGTGGACGATAGGATTGTCCCCTAGGCTTTTGCAACATCATAAAAAAATTACGGTACAAATGAGGATCATTCGGCTAGGCTGGAGATTCCCTTAAATACACACTGTTGACCCGCAGCGCAAACGACTGAAAACTCTCGTACCTGCTCACTGCAGATGCTCGGCACTTGTAAGGGCTACACATCTTGCAATGGCAGCTTCTTTTTCCCTTTCCTCGAAGAGATCTCGCGGATGAAGATTGCTGATAACATCGACTTGTTGAATTGCACGGGTTGACTGTTCTAAATTTTTCATCTTTTGAAACGGCGAATTTTAACAATCGGGTTACAAGTTGTAGCTTTCAAACGGAACAAATTTAGTGCCAATTTCACTCGCTCTCGAAGCGTTGCCCCCTAATAACAACATTTACCAACCCACCAGTCAAAGGTCTTCATCTTCAACACATCTTTTGACATATAAAATTGATATTCCTCTATATAGGGATCCATAAGAATCGACTGCAGGATAGTCAGTTGCATTTTTTTTGGAAATCTGGATCAATTGGTAGAGCGGCACGACCACCATGCCATGGTTCCCGGGTTCGAGACGAGGTCTCCTCGTGAGTTTTTATTAAGAAATTAAAGTAGTCCACTCCATTTCGGGGCTGATTTCTAGCTTGCAGCAATGCGAAACCAAGAAATTCAAGTTTCCTCACTTCCCTTATCCTAATTTCCTTCCGACAAAAGCCATGCTCACGCATTAAAGGGTTGTCCCCTAGGCTTTGCTTACAATGGCGATGAGCCGGTTCATGCGTTTTCTCGTAGTCTTGATCTTATAGATCAATCTATGCTCTTCGACTTTTAAACCATGGGCATCCATGGACTTGTCACGCTCTTCATTCGTTCAGTGTGCAATACCACATCTTGTGAAGCATTTTTTAGTTCTTTGATAGAATGCAACAGTTAGCGCGCGTAATATAGTCAATGTTTTTAGCCGAGCCGCATAGTATTATGTTAAAGTACTACTGCCAATAGAACAATAATTCTCTGCATCTACAAAGGTCCATATAATTCTAAGACCAAGAACAACTATTTCTAAGCGACCTAATATCTGATATGTTACATTAGCCCCGAAGTACCACAAGGCTGTGTTCTTAGTCCAAAACTGTTTTTCATAAGATTTTCAAACGGTTCAATAGTTATGTAACTTTATGTCGAATGGTGTGTTTAAACCTAAAATTATAGATCCTATCAGAAAATCGAAATTAGCTAGCACAGTTTAGACTCTTTCAATCACGCCTGTTGCTTATCAAAACTGCATTAAGCCTAATCGACTGCAAGTGAATCCGTAACAAAAACAAAAAGGCGTCGAAAAACTTAAATAAACGTTAACAGTAAATATTCAAATCTAATATAATGGGCATAATTACTTTAACTCCACTAAAATGCATTTGGATCCCTTAAACATGACACTATTTTTGCAAATTCCCCACAAGGGACGCTAATTTTATCTTTCTTAGGGCTTTCAATGAAGGCTACGAAGTTCAACACATAAAATTCCAATAACTCTACAAAATCTGCCATCTCTCATGATAGACAATGATCCACTGATACAAGTGTTTTTATCCTATCACGGCTGCATATAAACATTTTCGCGGTCTGAACCTTATCTCCAACCGGAATTCACTCGTACAATTCTCTACCATTCGTAAATTCAAAACGCGAGAAGTCTATCGTCCTAACACCCATTCATTTTCAGGACAGAGTGAAAGTTCCATCTCCTTCGACTCAGACTACCAGAAACATTTTAAAAGCTCAGACAAACTTGAAGGGGTTTTCCGAGTGTTGGCCAAGCAAGGAGTACAACACAGATGGGCGAGGAGCTCTTGATGGGAAGCTTGCGAAGAAAGGGAATCGCCTGGAGGATAACTTTGGCACATTCCAAGTGCCTTTGCCGGAATGTATTTATGGGGCTGTGTGGGTACATGTGAAAGTCAGATGGATACTTTTTGGGATCCTGGAGGGGGTAAGGCGAAAGGATGCTCTCGTCCTCTGTCTCACATCTTGAACGTGTATGAAAACGAAATATTTGCTCGAGTCCCACGAGATATATTGAATTGTTCCTCAGAGTACCATAATGCTTCAAAGTGCCCCAAAAGGATACATCCAATTGGAAATTACTACACACACTCGTTTTATTTCGGTGTGAGACAGAGATCCTGGCCTGGTTGATGTGCATGCAGGGAGGACTGCTGGCAGGGGGCCCGACACTAACATTACATTAGAGCGCTGTACACTTTGAGTACTCGCTGAGGACCTCCGTATTCTTGCGACCGGCCCATACACCCTCATCTCTGCAGATCTATGTCCTCACATTATTTCGATATGATTTTCCTCACACGAAGCCTGGGAGCTCCTGGATGAGTTCCGTGGAGTTATCATTAATTTATTAAGGATTCCGATGATGAAGATTCAGGTAAGGCTGACGCTCGTTTGCTGGAGGGACAATTGCATTCCTTATCTATCCCTTGACGAGCCTGGAATTCTTGATCCGGGTAGCCTTTGATTAAGCTCCACAGAACGAGTTCCTGTTAATCTGGGCATGTATCAACTTTCATTAAAGTGAAAAGGAACCGTAAAAAATTCTTTCAACAATTCAACGATTCAAAACTTTTCAATTGCTGCTGTGTGCTCGGCTCCCGGCGGACCCATTTTCTTGGCATGAAAAGAAGGCGGTTTGTTGGTTGTGTCGAACAATTAAGCAATTCAGGAGTCTTCAGGCGCAGAAATAATCCCTCATGTCCGTAGCGGGGTCCCTGTTCATTCTGCACAATAATTCGGATCTTCTCGCTGGCGGCACAATCTGTGTCTTTTGTTTCATGGCCTGGGATATAGGCGTGCAGGTCACAAACAACAATTAACATCCCGCTAGAGGAGCCCTTACCATTCTGCGGTACAAAAGGCTCACCTTATCTCGATAAAGGATCGAATGTCATATCTCCTGCATAAGAAAAAGGGCTCCTTCTAACTAACTGTTGTGCAAGGGCTTTGTTTCTTTTTTTTACCTTGTTCCCATTTCAGGATGAGGAGATCGCTTTTTGTCAGATATCTGCGCCTTTGGTTACGTCGCCTGTTGGAATTGGTATGATTTACCGGTTCCTTGCTGGCGAGGAAGTTTTTTAAGTCTCGCGAGACAAGGACCGTTCAATTCGGGGGAAAATTCTCGTGATTGATGTAAACTGATAGCCCAGCAATTCAGGGCCCACTGTATGGGACACTACATGATGGGACCACAGGATGTGGTGCTGCTGCGGGTGATTGTTTATTTTATATAAATTTTTTTTAAATAAGGAAAACAATGGATAATTGATTGCAGTAATAGTTTGGCTTATTGCAAGCACAAAACTGCAAATTTATTTATGTAGGGAAACGGTTTTAAGAATTTTTCATTTTAATTAAATAGAGGAAGATACTAAGTGTCTTTACTGGCTTTGCGACAAGGACTTATTGACAGAATTGCATCAATTCAAAATCAACTGAGTTTACGTAGGCTAAATTTAACAAAACAAAATTTTTCTGCAGAATTAGGAGAACAAATTGTTTTGTTCGATTCCAGTAATTCTTCTACTCAAACCGAGAGGCGCTAATTTCGTTATGTAGAAATTTTTGAAACAATATCCATCAAATACATCACATTGGCGCGATTTACCATTTAAAAGGTTTTTGTTTATATTAAGGTAAAGAGAGAAATTGAGTCAAAAACAGAAGAAAAAAATTGCGTCTGTAAATACGTTTAAATAATACAATTACAGATGCTCATTCATAAAGTCGATTTAGTTCTTAGTTTTATATTATTCTTTGACAGTTGAAACAGCAGAGCCACCTTTTCAAACCAAAAATTTAGTCCTAGTCAGGAGTTCTACACAAGAAAAACTGTCGGAACCGTTCCAAGTGTTGAGCGAGGTGATACAAGGATGCATACTGTCACCTTTGCTTTTTCTGATCGTTATCATTGACGTATTGTGCAACGCCCTTGACGACCACCCATCGTGAGGGATTACATGGAAACTTTTTAAACACCTTACGTACGTGGACCATGGCGACGATATATGTCTCCTATCCAACAAACAGAGTCATATAGCCATAATATCTAAAGCTTTTAGCAGAGAAGTTCGCAGAGCAGGGCTTAGATCAATGCTGCTAAAACTAAACTTATGAGCTTGGACTCCAGGAGACAAAATGAAATTTATCTTGAAGAGCAGCAAATAGAGCAAGTAGATAAATTTTGCTACCTTGGAAGCATAGTTACAGCAGGCAGCGAAGCTGAAGCTGATGTACAGGCTCACACCAATAAGGCTCGAGTTGCATATAATACTCTTGCTGAGATCTTACGCAAATAACAGCGTCTTTAGACGCATACAACTCCGGATCTTTGAATCTAAAATAAAATATGTTCTGTCGTACGGCTATTCAACATGGAAAGTGACCCGCCAAATATCATGCAAGCCTTTATCAACCGGTGTCTTTGGCGCATCCTTAACATCCGATGTCCCGAGGTCATTACCAATGAAGACCTACACAGACTTTTAGGCCAAGACGAGGTAGACACCAGTATTTGCAGGCAAAAGTGGCAAGGGATAAACCACACACTAATGCCGAGTTTACACGAGTGACTTATTCGTCATAATATTGACCTTTTTTGTCAATATTTCGGTCATAAAAATGATGAAAAACTGTTGTCACTAAATGTTGCCATGATACTGACATCTTGTAAATGCCGTGTAAAAGCGTGTTGTAAGTTATGACTGATTAGTGACAACGGTGTGGAGACAGAGTTGGATCAATTGGTTGAGCGGCGCGATCACCACGTCAGGGTTCCCGGGTTCGCGACTCGGTTCCCTGTAGAATTTTAAAACAGAATTAAAGAATCCACTCCGTCTCTGGGCTGTTGTCTAGCTCGCAGCAATGCAAAAAAACAAGGCATTCGAGCTTCCGCATACCCCTTACACTAATACCCTTCCGGCCAAAACTCGGCTCTGGCCACATACTAAAAAAACCATGCAATAAAAATTAGTTTGCTTATTCTTTTATGATAAGATTTTTTTTTTATACGATGCGCCAAATCCTAGGGGACAACCCTTTGATGCGTTAGCATGGTTTTGGCCGGAAGGGAATTAGGGTAAGGGAAGTGAGGAAACTTGAATGTCTTGTTTTTTGCATTGTTGTGAGCTAGACAACAGCCCAGAGACGGATTATATTTTTTTTTAATATCTTAATAAAAACTCACGGGGAGATCTTGTCTCGAACCCGGGATCCATGGCATGTGCGGTTGTAGTTAATTTTAAAATGAAGAAAATTAAAATTCTTCGCTCTACATCAAAATGGTAGTCAGAATGCTGAGGGCTAGATGGGTTAATGAATACTTATTTATTTATTTATTTAAGCTTAATGCAAGCTATTACATAAAAAAAAATACAAAATAACAAAATAAATACTACAAATACTACGTGAGATAAGTTGTGGCAAAAGGCAATTAACCACCTCTCCACCGCTTACCGCTCACTCACTACCATTTCTGCACACTCAGCCCCAACTTAACGACTGATATTTTGCGTAACTAAGCCATTTTAATACAAAATCAATGATTTTGTCTTTACCACCCCTTTAGCCTCACTTCATGTATTAACTAACCCAAGTAGCCACAATCAATTTACCCTCAGCATTCCGACTACCACTGTGATACACAGCAAACAATTTTAAATTTCTACTTGTTAATACAAATTATGTACTAACCCCTTGTGCCGTACAATCTTCGGCTTACTATAAAATCTAATTCGTTTAGGTAAACACCACCATTAAACCCGCTAGCGTTACTTAACGACGCATCCTTAACATTGCTTTAGTAATTTTGATACAAAACCAATTATTCGGAGCACATCACGACACCTCCGCCAACCCACCCCCACTTAGCCAATTACTCAAAGTCAACGTTGTACTTGTGATTCCGATACAAAACAATTCATTTTTTTATTATTACCTCTCTGCCCACCTCCCATCCCCCGCCCTAACTTATTCAATCACTCAAAGCCAACGTTGTTCTTGCCATCACGATACAAAGGAATTAATTCTTTCACTATCACCAATAACTCACTCACCAACCCCTCATCCACTCACTACTCTCGCACTATGTCCCACCGTCATTTAACGGCTGATCACAGCCTACTCTAGATACAAGCCCGGAAAACATGACAGTTCGGTCGTCTTACCACCAAGGCATTATTTCATTTATTTTTGAATCACAGATTAACCAATCCTTGCACATATATAAAACTGCACGCTGTCTTAACCAAAACTAAAGAGAAATGCTGATGTCATTGACGCATTCTAACCTCAATACGTCAACAAAACGAACACAAGAGATAGTCTTTCTATTAAAACACATGAAAATTGTAAATGAGAAATTGTTTATCGCAACCACAATGTTGTAGATTCACGTCAAGTAAATTCCAAGTTGAGACTTTAAAATTACTGCGAGAAATACTACGAAAAAGTAGAATTCCCCAACCTTTTCCTATTCTTTACTGTAGAAAGTTTCGGTTTGTTTACACCACCAATGCTCAGCTGTTCGTGCCAGCTTTCGTGCTTGTATCAAGAGTAGGTTATGGGGTGATCCTTTAGCTTACCTCAACCATTCTGATACAAAACCAATCATATTATCTTTGCCAGAATGCACCTCATATACTTACTCACTAATCCATCTGTACACAGAACCGTTCACTCTCAGCATTTTGACTACTCATCACCGATAACGCGTTAATACTATTTGCCGCTGTTTCTGCTCTGTCATTATCCGAATCCTCAGTTTGCCACAATCCGACTCGTCATCCATGTACATACTACGATTACTACGCTTGGCATTGTACAATTAAATTTTGTCTTAAAATTATGAAACATAGTGACGAAGCTCTCAGTAAGTAATTATTTGTCATTACTTTGCGTCGTGTAAGTGGTAAGTCATTATTACATGACATGAAGTCATAATTATTGACAACTTTGTGTGATTCGTGTAAGTCCCGCAGAAAAGAAGAGCCAAAGAACATTGCATAACAGGCTCTAGATTGCAACCCGCACTCGACCCGAGGAAGACGCTGAATTGGACGTCCGCGGAACACATGGAGAAAATCCGTAGAGAAGCAAGGTACCCAGATCAACAAATCGTGGCCGCAATTTGAGGCGTTGGCGCAGAACCAGACCAGGTGGGGATTTAGTGTAGTAGATTCCCTATGCCCGACAAGGGGTTAAAGGAACCAGTCATCTGTTCTGGTGCAACCGAATTCATTCTAACACTACACATACGATTCTAAAGATCTTAAGGATCATAACTTTATTGGCACAGAACTCAAGAATTAACATCATTGCAAGAACGTTCTAGCGAGAGACTTTCTCTGCTCGCTTGAAGCTGCCTTTTAAATCTCTTCTTAAAAGAATGGAAACAGAATTATCCAAAGCCGGCAACGTATTACGAAATTATTCACGGTCAACCTTTCATACTTTCACCTTCGAAAATTCTTAATACGGCGCTACCACCATACCCTATACAGCAAGAGAATCATCGTAGTCACTCTAAATACAAAATTATTATCATTTATCAATCAGGAAACGTATTCTGTAGAACAGAATCAAAATCGGTATATGCCTTATGGATCTAAGCGCCGTCCATCCTCCAACTCTTCAAACAAGCCTCAATTTTCATGAGAATACAAATAGATACTCTATTCATTCAGAATTACGTACAAAGTTAGGTTAGGTAAGGTTACTCCTCCCCCACCGCCACCTTAGGTAAACATTTTTCCATGTAGTAACAATGGGGGGGGGGGGGGGGAGAGGTACTGTGTATAACAAAAAGGAATCTTGAAAATAGGTGTGTGCATTAAGACAATGGGTAAGGTTCCTTTCGCACACCACCCCACCTTATAAATTTTTTTCGTCGTACCATTGGGGCAGCATATTCTACACATCAAAAGAAGAATCATCTAAATCGGTCAACACGTTACGAATTTAGCCTACCAGTCCCCCCACTAACAACATAGTGAAAAAATTTATCTTCATATTAGCAATGTGGGATTATACGCAGTCTACGCGTTAATGTGTTGACATCCAACTCCACCCCTACTACAACTCCACCGTTTAAAATTGTATCGCGGTATCAGAAAAAGAATCTTCTAACTCGGTCCACACGTTACGAAGTTAGACTACCTTTCTCTCTTCCCACCCTACTCTAGGAACATATTTTTTCAT
Organism: Leptarthrus brevirostris; assembly: GCA_964036015.1. NCBI lineage: Eukaryota > Metazoa > Arthropoda > Insecta > Diptera > Asilidae > Leptarthrus > Leptarthrus brevirostris. The sequence continues at coordinate 150,941,082 of OZ038372.1, forward strand.
TATTATTTCATTATCTTTCTCGGTGGGCCGTTTCCCTGCAGTCTGGAAGACATCATTTTTAGTCCCTGTTTTTAAGAGTGGCAATAGGAGAGAGATTGCTAACTACAGACCAATTGCTAAATTGTCTTGCATTCCAAAACTCTTCGAACAGATGATCCAATCTCAATTGTCCATGGAGTGTAGGGGTTTCATTTCTAGCCGACAACATGAGTTCCTTCAGGGTAGGTCCACGGTATCCAACTTATTGGAGTTTGTTTCTGGCAATGTGGGTGGATTTTTGGATGGCTGCCAAACTGCCTGCATTTATACTGATTTAAGTAAGGCAAAGGCCTTACTAAAATCAGTATAAATGCAGGCTGTCTCACTCTATTATCGTTTTCAAATTGGCCAGGTTGGGTTTCCCGGCCCCACTCATTGCATGGATTAAGTCGTATGTTTAGGACTTATAGAGTGTGTTTTCGGGGCGTGCTCTCCAATGCTTTTGTGGCTCCTTCTGGCGTTCCCCAGGGTAATCATCTTGGTCCTTTGTTATTCATCTTATCTATTGATGATATCACTTATTTGCTTCAAAGTAGTAAAATTCTTATTTATGCGGACGATATCAAGATTTTTCTCCCAATTAAATATTTTGGGGATTGCGAGATCTTGCAGTCGGACCTACAGATATTTTATAGCTGGTGTGGCAATAATAATCTTAAATTAAACATTGGGAAATGTCAGATTATGACCATCTCGAGGTCCCGCAACTACTGTACTTTTCAGTACAAGTTTGATGGTACTTGTATTCAACGGGTGGAAGAAGTGAAGGACTTGGGTGTGTACCTTGATAGACAACTTAACTTCATCCCCCACATTCATAATATCGCTTCCAGGGCCAACTCTATGCCGCAATTTATCCTTCGTTGGTCCAGGCCGTCACATAGGATTTCATCTGTATACATCCCTTGTTAGACCACTGCTGGAGTATGCTAGTCCGGTTTGCTCTCCGTTTTACAGATCTCACATTAAACGTATTGAATCCGTTCAGCGTAGATTTGTGAGATCGGCTGTTCGTGCTTTGCCCTGGAGTGACCCTATTATTCTGCCTCCATATGAAGAGCGATTGGGACTGCTACAACTTGCTACTCTCGAGAAGCGTCGTTGGGTTGCTGATATAACTTTTCTACACTAGCTTCTGCAGGGGAGGATTGACAGTAGGGAACTTTCTTCCAAAATGTTACCTAGAGAACTGTCCTATTCCCTTCGAAACCGTTCTAGCTTACGGATAGCTTACTCGCGCACTAGGTACGGCATGTTTGAGCCAGTTAACCGCATGTGTAGGTTTGCTAATGATGTTGGTGATGTGCATGTGTAGGTTTGCTAATGATGTTGGTGATGTTTTCAGCACTAACGTGTACAAGGTTACATTAAGGAGTAGCCTCTACAACTTATAGCCATCCTGTTGCACTCACTCGTTTTTGTAATGCTTTTGTAAGGTTTTTTTTATGTTAGTTTGTGTATGTATTGCATTGGCTTGGCTCAAACGATCTCTATTGCCTTTTGCACCCCTGATTGTTGTGTTTGAGTGTGTTTTGTGCTTTTGGATACTAATATTATTTCTTTTTGCATGCTGGTGTGGGAGCCTCATTCACCTCAATATTTTGTTATATTGTATCCTATGGTGGATAGGTTAATTGATTTCGGGCTTCTGACTGTGAAGTTCTGAGTTAGAAGGGTTAATTCGATTCAGAAATGAATCTTCGTAAAAAAAGCTTAAGGTTAGTACTCAGAAACTATATCCTGTTATAAAGATATATTGGGGTTTTATTGTGTATTAGACTATGTAAAAAAAGGAGCTCCCTCCTCTTGATAAACTTCAATTGATGTACCAAGTAATGTGGAATCATGCTCTCTACAACCACAATGTTGGATCATACTCTATACAACCAAAAATGAATCATCTAAATCAGTCCACGCATTATGAAGTTATGTTTCACACCCACCCATCCACAACCACACTCCACCAAACATTTTTTTGACATGGTACCAATAAGGGAACTTACTCTACCCCAGTGATGGGCATTATTCGAATAAATTTTCAATCAAATAACGATTTTTTTTAAAAATCGAATAAAAAATTATTCGAATAAATTTTTATTCGATTTTCAATTTATTTTAAGTTATTCGCAAATAATTATTTGTTATTTGGTGGTTTTTATCCAATTTCAAATAATTATTTGTTATTCGATCGTTCGTTATTCGATAATCAAATAATTATTTGTTATTTGGTGCTTTTCGTTCGAATTTCAAATAACTATCGATCATGTCTCTTTGGTACAGGCATTTCATATCACAAGGTGTCTCGTACTTAGGAAATTAAAACTGCCTTGTTATGTTTCGATGTTTACAGTAAAGATTTTAGTAAATAATACCATAAAACAAATAAGTATTCCATAAAGAGACATCAACTATCGAATAATTACTAGATAATCGAATAACTAATAATTATTTGAAATTCGAATAAAAAGCACCAAATAACAGATAATTATTTGCGAATAAGTTCAAATAACGAATAATTATTTGATTATCGAATAACGAACGATCGAATTACAAATTATTATTTGAAATTCGAATAAAAAGCACCAAATAACAAATAATTATTTGCGAATAATCCTCCAAATAACAAATAATTTTTGTAATCAAATAAATTTTTATTTGATTTTTCAATTTATTTGAGCTTTTAGCTTTTATCTTTATTCGAATAAAAAATGTCCATCTCTGCTCTACCCGATAAAGTAAAAATGATCCAAATCGGTCCACGAGTTACGAAGGTAGACTACCCCCCCCCCCTTTCACCCCTCCACCCTAGTTTTACATTATTATGGAGGATCATACTCTATAAAAATTATCAAATTAATCTAATCGGTCCATGCATTACGAAGTTAGGTTTCACCCCTACCCCCCCTCCCCTCCCACCTATCTCCTACCACAAAATTTTTTTGACATGGTACCAATCGGAGAACATACTCCATCCACCAATACAAAGCATCAAAATCGGTCCACGCGTTACGAACTGGCCATAAAAAAATAAAAAAATTAAATACATGTCGAAGTTAGAGCCTTGGTGTTTTTGGGAAGTCGGTTAAAAAGAGAAATATTTGAATTTGTCTGCATACCGAAACAAGAGAGAAAGAAAATTAATCAAGGGAAAAGCCATAAACATTAATGAGTAGTATATTAGCCAACCCGTCTTAATAGCGCAAAAAACCCCAAAAAAATATCTCAAAATCCAAATATATAGTATGTAACCACCTTTAGGAGTTAAATCCTTTCAAAGTAAAACTCTTACCTCAAACAATACATAGGAAGCGACCTATGTCTGTCCTTCCTGGTAAACATCTAAATATCCACAAAAGCTTCCAACTTCCTATTCCTTAAGACAACTACACCGGAAAGGACATTTGCTAAAGAAAACAACCTTAGCAACCCATAAATCTCTAATTAAGAGACATTTGCATTTTAAGCTGAACAAAATCATTATTTAGCTCACATAAAGGACTGTTCTTATCCGGCAGCACCACTCGTTCCACCGGAATCCCATCCAAAGTGACACTACTTATCAAGGATAGTCCTCTTCTTCTCAGTTGGCCACTGGCAGCTTCATCTCCTAAATGCGAAACTTTTTGGAACAAAGGCCGGCTGAGATATTCGGGGGATGAACGTACAATTTGTCCAAAAATCAACATCGTAAATAATTCAGTTTGGCTGGTGGATGGCGCTTTAATTTATCATGCGACATTAAAATTTCACTTTTCAACTAAATCCTTTTTTCGGATCCACATAAATGTCATATGTGTGCTGGGCTAAAAGGAGCTAGAAGGAGTTGGCGTATGTAAAGATACTGCGGGATTGTTGTTGATACTGAAGGGTAGGATGACAGTCTTTAAATGGATGCAAGTTAAGCTTACGGAATGTGATCCGAGAAATGTGAACACCTTTACCTTTTTTAAGTGATTAATGTTAAGTAAAAGCATAGGACACTGGAATATTAAAATGTTCTGAAAATATGTTTTTGACTCATTTAATTTAAGAAGAACTTGAAATTTTCTCTCTCTCTTTCTAGATTTTTAAATAATACAAGAAATCTACAAATGCAGCCAGAAAATATTTTGGCTACTTTTCTTCCAATAAAATTTTCAACATCCTAAAAACCGCCAGAAAAGCGAAAAGGCAAGAAACAAGAAATTTTTAATTTTTCTTCCTTTCCAGATCTTGTTTTGTCTCGACCCCGAACACTTTTAGGGCAATTAAACGAGTGAATTTTAAATAAATACCACTGCAAGGTTGTTCTATTTGAGATAGAAAATCCCTTCTACTTCAACGTAGTTTTCACCCACCAGCCGATTGGGGTTAATTACATCAGACGTTTTCCTTTGGTTCAATTAGAAAAGGGTTGGTTTGAAACTTTTCAATCACACTGTGGTTGCGGCGGTTCTTATTTCGACTTTTGTTGTTGAGATTTTAATGAAGATTGTCTTAAATTTTGCGAAAAAGTCAATAAATACAAAATTAAACAACTTACCTGAGTAGAAAGTGTCGGAGCTGTTGTCATCCTCGTTGGTAATGTCATGTCCTTCGAAGGCATCGGATTGTGGAAGAGTCTCCAAAATCTGTTCGTTCGGTTCACTGTTATAATGTGATTTGATGTTTGTCCCTAGTTCTTCGTCTTCTTGGATGTTTTCTATTATTTCTCGGCAGTTAGGGGTGTCGTTTTCATCTGAAAAGGGTGAAAAGTTTATTTAATCCCTTAGTGTCACGTGGTTTCAAAAATCTTGGATTATTGTCAAGTGAAAATTATTGTTGGGGTAGATTTTTGGAATAAGTTATTACACGGATTATTAATTATGCTAACACTTAACTTTTTATTGATAAAATACACCTCTGATAGAAAAGAGAGAGATGAAAAAGAAAGGAGGAGATGAAAAATAGAGCGCTTTTTTATCTCCTTCCTTGTGCCTTTGTTGATGCTGTTGTTCCTGACGTTCTCGAGCTGCTGTGTGTAGTTCTCAGGGTGCCTAATAAAAATACCTACGTGATTCATTTTTGAGCCGCCAGTTAACCATTTAAGGCGTATAGAGTCCACAGTTCGGCCACCGCTGTCCCAGGAAAGAGAATCTTGTATTTTCTGCCAGAGCGCAGTTCTTTAGTCATGTTTTCCGTTACGATGCATACATCTATTCCAGAACTGCAATAAAGAAGGCTCAAGTGATCTATGTCACCAGCCGGAATAATTGATGTTAGTTGCACTCTCAGGGTGGTAATTGAAGTCAATTCCATAATAGACACGTGCAAGAAAGTGAGTCCAATTCCCACCTCCATTGCAGCTGTTAGAAAATTCCTAATTGCAAATCGCTGCAGCTTGTTATATTTGGCGATTGCCATCCATTGTAGAACTTTGGGCTACCACACTAAAGCAGCGTAGGTCATAATCAGTTTGACAATCGTATTGTATAACCAAATTCTTCCGAAGAGTTTTCGATAGGCCCATAGGGTTCGTGTATAATTGTTTAGGGTGGAGTCAAGGTGAGCGTTCCAATTAAGTCTATTATCGAGCATAATGCCCAAATATTTCACCTTATTAGAATATTCAATGATCGTGCTTTGGATCGAAATTGGACCACGCGCCAAATGGTGCCTTCGGCTGAACGGCATAAGAACAGCCTTGTCTGGGTTAATAAGCCTCGCTTTAGCACACCAGTTGGTAACCATGCGCAATGCTCACCAAGCTCACTAAGCTGGTTTAGAGGTCTTCTACTACTAGCGACCACAGCACTGGCGACAGTACACCGCATAGCTGCTCTAATGCACCCACCAACATTAAGAGAATTCATTGACCCCCTACCTTGTGTTGTCAAAAGCACCGTCTATGACAAGAAAAGCACATAATGCCATTTTTTATGGTGAAGGACCTTATTAAAAAGATTGTGTAAGGCAGTTTTTGTAGGTCTGTGTTCCGTATAGGCAAACGGAGTGTAGTGAAGTGGAGATAATTAGTCCAATTTGCATCTGATATGAAGGTCTAGCAGTTTTTCCGTCGTCTTGAGTGGAAAGGATGTGAGACTGATGATTTAGTTAGCTCTAAAGGCCTATTTCATTGTTTGGGGATAAATACCACAACTCTCCATGAGAGCGGTATATATCACCAGCTGTAGTATTTATTTTGTTATTTTGTATTATTATGTAATAGTTTGCATTAAGCTTAAATAAATAAATAGCTGGCAAAGATTGCCCAAAGAGACAAGGATGGTATCTAAGCAGTTTTATAGGAGGGCTGGGATGATACCATAGCCACCCCAGAAAATTTTAACGGTTGAAAGGAGGCCACTGCCCACCTGACCTTGTCATTGTCAAAGCTAACGCCAGACAAGCTTTAGGCCCTACAGCTCGAAGGGGATCTTTCATCATCGATCACGTGATCCTAGAAATGAATCAGGAAAGTGCATCTGCAACATATATTGCAGTGTTTCTTGTTAGGTTTTGGTGCAGGAACCATTCTGCTTGTTGAAAAGCCCTACCTACGAACAGAATATCATAATCAATTGTACTTAAAGGACTGAGTTGTTTGTTTAAAGTAACGTTGTCCTAATCCGTCACGTTAATTTGATCAAGAAAATTAAGATTTCCAGCTTGGTAGTAGTCGTCTGTGGAGTAGACCGTAACGTGTGTGCCTACCAATGCGGAGGGCCAACCGAATCCCACCGGCGGTAACTCACGGTCGGTTACTGCTCACGAGGGAGGGGTTGCAGAGAAAATGCCAGTGTAGGTCCACTTGCAATCGTTGTCACGAATCGGGTGAAGTTCTTCTCCCACCCCATGCCCCACAAGGGGTTACGGGAACTAGATGGAGAGTAGGTAGAATAGATTAATATTGAAATCACCTTCAATGATAAGATTGCAATAAAAATTTCTTAAAATTCGCGAGCATTGAGACAATGAATAGATGTTAACCAGCACTTTTCATTATTCATAAAAATTTCAACAGATATAAACTCAATTGAATGATCAGCTGACGCGAAAATCTGCTTAGCCCTAAAACTATCCTTGACATAAATATCAAAGCCGCCACCTCTTCGAACCGTGCGAAACAAAGTATAAACAGGGACCCTATTATTGAACTCGAATCGAAAGAAGTATCTGGTATTACCCCAAATTCGATTTCAACTTATTTTCTTTCGACCATTTCCTAGTTACATTTCTCTGGCCGACTTACCAACGAAACAAACGAATCGCAAAAGAAATGAAGCAAAAAGAATTTAGTTGATTTTTGGGATTTTAAACTCCATAATTAGCTCGAGGAATAATACCAAAATGTGAAGATAAGACCCACTGTGAGTGGGAGTAACCAATGAACTTAACTCTAATGGGTCACCGGTCAAGACAGCGGATAGACCGAAAATGTAAGGCTCATATAATTAAATTTAAAAAAAAACCCTGCAGCCGGATAACTATCCAAGTCAGGCTTTGACCCCGAATGTTATCAGCTGAAAATCAGCTGATGCCACTCAGGATCGCAGCATCTACTGGATATTCCTCTGTGAGCAGAGACTTGAGCAGATATGTATGGAAGATGGCATACTAGCAGGCTAGGCTGCGGCAAAGAAGTAGAGAGGAGGGGGAGGGGGCTTAAAAAGGAAGCAATCTCCGCGCGACGCATGAGCAACAGTCGAAAGATATCATGTCGAAGGATTTGGGAAAGGTAGACAAAAACGGTGGAAGAAAGTTGCAAAACAAAATGAGAAGAAAAAAATGTAAGAAAGAAAATATAAAGGAGAAGACGGCAGGCAGGCGCTGTCTACTTACCGGCTTCACTGGGGAAGCCTGTTGTTGCGACTTCCTAATGTGATCACATACCCCAACCGCTCTATGCATCCAGAAGCCAATATGTCTGGATTTCCTTTGATACCTGAAACTAGAGAGGATCATTTACCTTACCATGTGGACTCCGCCCATTGTCGGAATGACCGCCCTATAGAAGAAGTGAGGAGAGGAAAGAGAGAGTAATAACACCTTCACATTTTATTAGCAAGAGAAAAGGAAAACCAATTTTTCATGCAATTATACTATTAGGATATAAATATACGACTTGGCTAAACTTGGAATTTTAATTTCCCCAAAAAATAAATATAAAAACAACAAGTAGTAAAAGATGCGGTGTATTTGCCTAACAAAAAAAATCAATTGGGCAATTTTTTTTCCTTAAAAAAGGGGGAATATTATTATTATATCGTTATTTAATTTTATTTCGCATTAGAGAAGCCTAGAATCTCGAGGTCTGTCCAACGGGGAAAAGTTAAACTTAAGAAACGGACCATAGAAGACTCTTCTTGTCTTCTCTTGTACAGGATTGCATACTATTCAGACGTTATACATGTAAATTAGTAGGAATTCAATCAAAAACTTAACAAATATTATTCCGTAAGCACCATGTTCGCCTTAATCGGCACCATTCTGTTCCCAATACTTAAACTACCACTCCGAGGACACCGTTTTGAATCGGTGAAGCCATAAAAATAAGTTCACTGCAGCCTATACCAAAAATGCGTTTTCGGAAGCTTTTGAGAAGTTAAAATAGTGGCATAAGTGTATTGCATTCAATTAGGACTACTTTGAAAGAAACAAAGTAAATATTGATCAATAAGTTAGTAGTCCTTTTTGTAATTCCTATTATATTCGGGACTGCAAGTATGCTATTATCTTTCCCGCCTTAAACAATAAGTAGAAATTTTTTTTACAAATCTAAGTCACTGCACATGATATGACATGTGTCACTAGGTGTGCGTCTATAAATAATACAATAAAAGTTAAAACCTTTGAAAATGATTAGAAGTTCACAGAAAACTTCTTCCCAAAAATAAAGTAAAACAGCCACAAAGTTTTCCATATAAGTCATGGGAACAGAAAATCCAACGATACCCAAAGCTCTTGCAACAAGCTTTCCGCGTTAGCTGACAACGGAAGACTAAATTTAACTTCTCACAACACTGAGTACAGTCGAGGGAGCTAATAAAACAAATACTCGTCGAAGAATGCGGCACATCACATTCTATCCTTAGCACCTAGGCCCCATCATTCCCAGATGATCCCAAAAGTGTGCTACTCACATTTCAAAATTTTATTACACTCGCCAGGAACAGGAATCAGGATCAAGAGAAGGATTTTATTTTTTACGAGTAAAACCAACGCAACCGAAACTCACAACAGAGAAAATATAAGAGAGTGAACACGAGTAATACTAGCCTGTGAATACATGCACAGAAAAAGGATTACAAAAGGATACATAGAGAATACATTGATAACGCAACAGTATATGTGAATTCATGCTTTCGCCGAACGAATATGGTCCCAGTGGATCAAGAAAAAACAACAAGAGGAGGCCAATTCCCACGGGATGAACTTGAAAGTGTCGATGGGACTTTATTAGTGTGAAGTGAATACAAGAGGTTTCTAGTTTTGCCTGCTCGGTTCGTTCTAATTTTGTCCGAAATTACTTAAGTAAGGTCGCCAATTATTTGCTTTTGCATTATTAAATTTTTACGGCCACAAGTGAAACCCCTTTTAACACAAAAATCAATGCTGGACAATATAGATTGGCAAAGTGTTGGACAACTAGAAGGCGTTTACCTTTAAAATTTTAATCCAGGTTGCGATAAGTGAATTTGTTTGGACCTTTTAATGCAATCAATAATGTTATTAAAGGGAAGCACTTATTAACTTCCAACATTTTTAGTTAATATTAAAAATACTTACAAAAATTACGCGTTTCAACTTATCAGGGCATCATCAGATTGAGAACTAACTCTAATTTTTATAATTATGAAAATGCGTTGGCTCTTATAGAGAACTGCCGTAACTGTAATCTACTATCTATCTCTATCATTTAAAATATTTCTATTCAGGTGCTTAGCTTTCTTAATGTCGAGGCTTTCTAATCTAAAAACCTCCCTCCTTCCAGTCCGTGAATTAATTTAATGTGTAATTCTCAGCCTAAAACTTAATTTTCACTCGAGTCTTTTAAGCCGCGTCTTATTTTTTCCAAATTTTTAACCAATCAGCACCAACCTGTTGATAGGTCAATTAACTAAACCGTGACTAAGTTGTGTTTCTTTTTTAGTCGAAGCCGAACTAGTCAAGCCTCATATCTTGTGTTTACATTTAAGCGAAATGAATTATTTGCCTTGTTTGGGCTTCTTTTCTTTAGCTCACAAAACAAGCGATTTGTAAATATTTCGCTCCCAGAATCTTATTAAAAAAAAGCCATGACTCTCCAGCTGCAGCCTGAAACATCCTATCTCGATGCAGGCAGCGTATTCATTAAAGAGGCGCGACAACGACGCAAAAGGCTCGAGCATTTCGTAAAGTGTTCTGCGGTAGGAAACATGATAGAAGTCGAGTTTCCCCAAAGACCGGGCGGAAATGGAAATGCCCATATTGTTAAGTACTTCGGAGGAGTTGATCGACCCCTGCAATAAATCGTATAAAAAATTGGTTTAATAAACCCTGCGTCTTTTCTTAAGTGAGTCAAAAGAAATCAGACCAAGTCTAGTAGGATAGGATTGAAGGAAGAAATGATCGCACCAGGGAAGGCCCTGAAGAGCGAAACTGAGGAATCTGCGCTGGACGGCCTTAATACGGTTGATATGGACAACGGATTAGGGATTCCATACCGTACCAGCCTATTTGAGAATGGGTCTAACAAAAGTGCAGAAGAGAAGCCTAAGTGAGTAAGGATTCATAAGGATTGAACCACTGTTTCACAAAGTTGAGCATTGGATTTAGCGCTACCCAACACGAAATCAACGTGATTGTCGAAGGATATACGAGATCTCCGGACTATTCCTGGGTACTTGACCTATCAACCTATCAAGCTTACTCAAGACACCTCTGTCTAAAGGGTAGTCAAAGAAAACCGTCTGCGGGTATAGGTCATTGCGGTGCATTTATTAGTAATAAGGGGGAGACGACTTCTTGAACACAAGGGTCGCAAGAGACGACGAAAAATATTTTTGCCTTACAATAATACAATACAATAATACAATATTGTAGAGCCAGTCAGGAGCAACGGGACATCGTTTAAAAAAATGATGAAGAGAAAAGAGCCGAGAATGCTGCCCTTGGGCACTCCGGAAGAAACCGAGATTTCGTTGGATATGAGAACCTCGTGGTCAATTTTGTCGAAGGCCTTACTTAAATCACTGAATATGCAGTCGACATGAAAGCCAAACTAAATCAGGGGCAATCAGTGCTGCCTGAATTCGAGCAAGTTGGTGGTGGTCTACTTACCCTTGATGAAGCCATTCTGGGAAGAGCTCATGAATAGTCTGCAATGAAAATGGAGCACGTCACTGATTAAAGCCTTATAGACCTTCGCAACATGGCACAAGTTGACAATGAGTTTGCAATTAGAGATGTCAGACTTGTCGCCCTTCTTGTGAAGGGGAATTATCACAAAGTCCTTTTAAAGCGAAGGAAAACGGCCGAAGCAAAGGGATAGGTTAAATAGATAATAAAAAACAGGAGACACTGATAAGCAGGACATTTTCAATAAAGACGAAGGGATACCATCGGGACCGCATGAAAATCCGCCGGGAAAATTCGAGAAGTATTCAGTGACCGTGGCGTGGTCAAAGAGTAAGTCTTTGGGTTCAAGGGAAGTGCGAGGAGCCTGTTTAAAAGGGTAAAATCTGAAAAACAGTATCACAATCAGAATCACAGAACGAAGTGAGAAAGAAGTTGGCGAAAAAGGTAGTCACAACATTGGGGTCGTTATTCTCGAGATCGCCGAGGCTGAGAGAAGCAGGGTAGCCGTCGCAATGCCGTTTAGAGTTTATAAACCTCTAAAACTGTCTAGGACTGGAATGCTGGAAAGTAATTTGTAGTAGGGCGTCTTTAAGTCAAGATAGAACCGAAAGTAAAGGTTATAGTAGGACTGGTGGAGACTCCATAGACTCTGAATCGAAATTCCGTTAACCACTTAACAGTTTACCCCGAGTGTCGCTTGCGTCCGCTTACGTACTAACTATCCCAAACGTCACTCGGGCACATGTACTTTTGAATTATTTGATTCTTGCTTCTACGAGATAAGTTTCAGATTGCACAACAGCAACAACAATATGTTCTTATTGGCTGTTAAGTGGTTAAAATGATATAGACATCTCAGATGTACTCGCTACGGCCAGAGCGATTAAAGTTCTGTTTAATGATTCTAAGTCGCAATGCTGTCTTCGACTTCTTTTAAACGCAGTCCATCTCCTTTCTGTCTCGAGTTCCGTTAACCTTTTGTGCCTTCTCTTTGGTTCCACCAACTCTCGACCTTGCTCTGTTCTGTGTACACGCCTTCAACTGTTGCCACGATTCTGGGTACCTTCGTTTTCTACGGATCTTTGTGTTGCACCACCGACCAATTCTGCGTCTTCCTTGTGTACTGTGTGGGTTTCATTCTTGACCCTATTGAGCGAAGTGGTTTAGCTCTTTTCTGAGAGCGTGGGCCTATCCATTGCCACTTTCGCCTTCAAACACTTATATCTATCCCATTTTGGCATGTAAATCTGCCAATAAATGTTAAGGATTTGCTGGAGACACCGGTTGACAAAGGGTTATAGCTTAGATGTTATTTGAAAGGTCACTTTCCATGTTCAACAGCCGTACAACAGAACAGATTTTACATTCAATTCGAAGATCCGGAGTTTTGTGCGTCTGGAGATGTTGTTATTGAGCCAAGAGCAAGTATTAAATGCAACTGGGACCTTGCTGATGTGAGTCTGTTCATAGGCTATAGCTCGGCGATCTGCTGTAACTGTGTTCCCAAGACAGCAACATTTATCTACTTCTTCTATTTGCTACTCATCAATATAAATTTCGTTTTTTTTCAGAAGTCCAAGCTCATAAGTTTGGTTTTAGCAGCATTGATCTTAAGCAATGCCCTGCGGCATGCTCAATTCAGGGCTTCAGACATTTGGAGTACATAGCTTTGTTTGTTGGATAGGTGTTATACATCGTCAGCAAAGTTCAGGTGCATAAGGTGGTTAAAATTGTTGGGTTTTGGGTTTGGTTGGTCGTTGGTTGGCGGCCTGTTTTTAATGTAAAAATATTTTCCTTACTATAAAAAAGCTAAAAAAAATAAGGATCGAACTTAGAACCTCTTGTTTTTCGGAAGTCTGTTAAAAATGGCTTTTAACAGATGAACGATAAACGACTCAGTGTACCTCATTCATCAACTAACCTACTGACAGATGACTGGGGCTTTTCTGTCGCTGGCTCTTCTACTAGAAGAAGAATATCAGCCACAGCCTTGTGTAATTCATTGGTATTCCATTAATTCCAGGGGGCCTTTCCGTGATCCGTCGACTTTAGTGTGTCCACCACCTCCAATCTTCTTGGAGGTCTGATGTTTATGTTAGCAACAGCCGGCCGTTCTTCAGGCTCGGCTGAAGAGGTATTTAATAGTCTAAATGTGCTGTTTAGAACTTCAGCAAAATATTCCTCCATAGTCGATGCTCCACTGTAACAAGTGGAGATCCGTTGTTATCTCGTACAGGATATGTTCAAGTATAAGATTTCTCGACAAACTTGTATAGATCTCCACTATAACCTCGGTAGGCCTCCTCTAAGTGTTGATTTAGTTACGCTTCCCACTTTTTGGACGCCGTTCTTTATATATCGGTAATCGGTATGCAACTCTGAGATGTTGTCTGACTGCAACAACAGGAGCAGAATTAATGTTGTCATTAGTCTGCTTCCGTTCAGGGTATCATCGGTGCAATATGCGCTGCGGAAGTTCGGTGTTTTGAGCCTCTACTCATTGAGCCATGGTACCTATATTAGTTGTTGTGTTACGTGGACATACTGTAGCCGTGCATAAGTGAAACTTAGCTGTTGATCGTTGCCAATATCAGCACCGCTTTTAAACCTTACATCGAGAAGTCACTTTCTCCTGCTTTCCGAATCAGCACTATGGTTAATCTACTTCTCAGTTCTGCCGTCTGGGAAAACCTAGGTTTTTAAACGGCATTTTTGTGTTTAAATAAATATGCACCGATGACAAGTTGCGGCACAAAGTTCAACAAACAAGTCCCCATTTGCGTAGCTGGTAGAAGACCTCCGTGGTTGCTTTATCCACTTGTTCGGTCGGCGCATAACAACTGACTTATTAAGATGTTACGTACCCTGCTCTGGAACCTGGCAATGACGATTCGGTCGGATATTGGTGACCAGTTCAGTAGTGATCGCCTTGATTTATAATAATTGCTTTACGTGCCTATTTTTGTAAAATTTCTTGAAACAATAATTCGAACTGGGAAGTGTTATTTTTAAAAAAATACTAAAATTTGTTTTTTTTTCAAATCCTCTTCAGGAATAAATTATCCTTTTTTTATATCTCTATCGAACAATAACCCCCCCCCCCCCCCTCTTTTCAATGTCTTGGAGAGGGGATGGATGGAGTGCAATCGACCAAAACCCTTTTATTTTGTCGCAAGAAAAATGAGACAGGGAATATATGCAGGATTAGAACACATACAGAAAATACGAATAGGTCTTTCAGCAGTACAATGCACCAATCTACAATTATCCTTGTTTTAACTAACCCATTAATTCCCCTGATATAAACTCCTTTGAAAACGTTTGGTTGGTACTGTAGGGCTTCACGGCACCGAGACAAGACCGAGACTTTGGCAGATCTCGGTCTTGGTCTCGTCAAGGTGAAGACGATCTCGCTCTCGATCTCGATCTCGGCGAGATAAAGGCCAGTCTCGGTGCGATCTCGCTCTCGGCAAGATAAAAAAAAGGGTATTTCGGTGGAATAACGGGGAGCGAGGACAAGTGATATATCTATGTATATATGCATTTTCTTCATATTTCCATAGTCAAAATAAGGTAGCAAAGGCTCTTGTTTGCTCTTGGGGATAAAGCGCAAATATCTGAAGAAGGAAATAATGTAGAAAGAAGCGATTGGGGAGAGCAGTGTCTACTTATATGCCCCATAAATCACACAATTGGAATTTTTCGGAGCGACATAAAAGCTGAAACAAAAAAAAAAAATTTTCCACAATAAAATGATAAAAACTAATATCTCGTCCACTCTCGTCACCTCAATCTCGCTCTCGGTATCGTACTGTTACCAATGATATTGCTCTCGCTGCCGGTCTCGGTATCGTGTCGAGACCGATACCGGCAGCGAGATTTATCTCGAGTATCGTGAAGCCCTAGTTGGTAGATGGCTGTTTTATCAAAAATCCAATTCCACTAATGCTGACCTTATCCTAAATATTCAAGAATTTGGGATCTTCACAAAAAGTGCATAAAACAAGTTTCGTCTTATACTCTAATTTCGGTAGTGTAAATTCATTCAATATAAATAAAAATAAAATTGAGGTACTAAAGAGCTCGGTTATATTCATGTCTACGTTCGGTGCAATTAGGTACACGGTTTGTATACGAATTATCACTATAAACAACACCAAAAATGTATATTGTCGTTATAATCAGCTGTTAGCAACAACACCACTCCATTTTCAGTAGCAGCAATCAAATTGGCTTCACTAGAGAAGATAAGTTATTTTTACACAAAAGCCCATTAATCATCAGCACACGCTTGTGGAAAAAAAACTTCCTGCCCTTTCTTTAGTTGACCTTAACGGCAACCCTTTAAGTTTAATTATGCCCGATTAATGAACTTATAACTTGTCTGTAAATTGCCAAATATTTTTAGCATTAAATTGTTAACAACAAAATTTCGGTGATGCTCCGCTGATGACAATTTGTTGACAAAAATTTATTCACAATTAAAAGCCTAATCGATCAGAACAAATAATTGACAATAAATTTGTGATTATTTCATAAAAATCGAAAATTTCCTTTTACGAAATAGCACGTATCTCTTTTGCTGGCATCGTAACTCAAAAAAAATTTCACCAAAAACTCACAATGGCGTTGTAATCGTGTTGAACGTGATGTGTCACTTCGCGATTGCAGCGACTTCTTGTGCTTAACTTTAATACCGCGGAATCGGTTTCTTATGAACTTTTTGAAATTTTTTTTAAGTTATTTCCGACAGAGTACTTTTTTCTTAAGGGCAGCAGCTTCTAAAAGAATTTGCATGGTTTTAATGCGTGAAGATTTAGAAAATAATAACCACCTTTCAGTTTTGAATTCCCTAAATTTCTACGTCTCAGAAACTATGTAACTTATACCTAACATAAAAATATTAAAAACCCTTAAATTTCCGGGCGAAAACCCTTTCTGTTCGCATTTATTTCTACCACCTCCTCCAAGGAATGCTTTCAAAAATACCTCAAGGGCAACAATAGTTCCGAAACAATATTTTGATTACGAACGGACTAAAATGAGCAAAACCGTAGAGTCATTTGCCCTCCACCCTAAGGGAGCAGTTGCGGGGTAACCCAATTATCTGGCGGAAGGTGATCGAAGCAGCTCTCAAAGAAAAACTAACGTTGCTCTGAGGAAAGGAAAATTTTCCCGACAATTCCCAAGAGGCCAAGTAGAGCATCTCAGCAAGGACATTCGATACTTGCTTCCATCAGGATTCCACCCACTTCCTTGCTTGCATCGTGCAGACCCATTTACTTGGATGAGTTCTTTCGTGAGAATGAGGGGGAACCCTTCTGAATAGGGTGATTTTGTTGCCCGTTCATTTCACTGTCGCTTAAATTTTACAAGAGCGTGGGGTGCGGAGATGGGTGTTCGTCATACTCGTACGTTGGTGGTATCCCACCATCGAATAATCATTGCGCGGTAATAACCGAACGAACACGTGAATTCCAATTCAAATTCCGTGAAATTCCCTGGTGACAGGACAGCGACGGCGAAAGGGTTTTGTAGTTGCCGATACATCTCTGATGGTTATCGGGAAGGCGCCCGTGTATATGCAATGTAAGCGTTTGATACGAGAATCGAATTGAAGCAGTGGAGCCAGGCACTGAAGTAGTATCGCTTTGGGGAACAGCGCGCTCATGGAATTCCCACAAGTGCCATATCGCAATGGAATGGAATAACCCCCCCGCTCGGTGAGGCCCCTGCGCCTCATTCAACACCGATGGCGTTGAATAAATGGATGACACATTCACGTTGCTGTTGTTGTTGCCTTTGTATTTATGTGGGCCACCCACCTAACAAAACGGGGTTGTCGTGGAGATCCTAGTTTACCCACATTCGGTGCTCCATCTGCGATGGCAAATTCATTTCGTACACATTTCATACTCACCAAACACGTGCAAGAGAATTTTCCTCGACTCACTAGTACACCGGCAAACCAAAATGTATCCCATCCAGGCAAAGCTAAAGGATTTCAACGTTTTCCGTAAGGAGACAAAACGGATACAGGCACAGCTCCCGGCTTCGTGGTTGATCAGTGTTTCTTTGAATGAGTCAGTGGGTCCCTCAGGAGATTTGGTTGCCGTAGTGGGTGGTATGCGGCGAAAAACTCCTGTGGGTGTGAGGTGAGAGTATGGTCCTCTTGGGACTTAACTAATCAGAAACGGTTTCACCTGGGACCACGGGGCCATTTTTAGTGTGCTTGGAAAATGTTTTCAAGGATTTTCTGTTGTTAAAGAACTGAAATATGAGTAGTGCAGGAGAATATAGAGAATCAATGTGCATATTAGGAATTGTAAGGTTTTGAAATAGCAGAATTAGAAAAATTAGTCAATAGAACGTTTCGAGCTAAAAGGAATTTGAATGTTTTTCGATATGACAGATGTATTTAAAACTTTTCTGGGTTATCGAAACAACTAACCGCGTCAAGTAAAAACAGTTGTTTAAATGCGAAATGAACTAGACGAGCAAAAGAACGCTGGAAGTGGAAATATCTGCGAATAAAATATTGACAAGCACTGGTCCTCGTCACTAAACCACTGCACAGAGAGAAACGTTTTTGAATTTGTATACGAAAATTGAAATCCTGCTACAACTGTTAGTACCTTAATTCTTACGGAGTAGCACCGTGAAATTTCCTAAACGATGAGCTGAGAAAATTACGGTGGCGAACCGTAAAGCGGGAGAAAAATTATGTATTAGGCCATTAATTTTTCACACAGTAAATTTTACGATTCAAACTATTTTACGGTGTTGTTCCGTAAAAATTTCTGGAAAGATCGGAAATTTTATTGTGGGGCTGCTTAAATTTTGGCAAAATACGAGCACGATTACTGTAAGTGGAACCGTAATTTTTCCTGGAATTTTCTATCCGTGTAATTGAATTTACAAATCTTAGGACAGCTTTCCATCCTACTTTAGGTAGTTCGTCATCCGTTTTCTTTCAAGTCTTCTGTTTAATAGGTGGATGCTGGACAAAGTTACATACCTCATTTTTAGGGTTCTGTGCCTAAAGGGAAAAATAGGGACTTCAGTGTCTGCCTGTATGTCACGGACGTTTGTCTGAATAAGTACTGTTGCTATTGACTTGAAATTTTATATAGAACACATTTGCCCGCATCTATTCCCGCAGAAACAATTTGAAAAATATATTGTTTTTTAGTTAAGTAGGAGGAGAGGAAAAGAACAAAGAATTTTTTTTCATTTTTGCTACCGTAAGGGCTTGCTGTAAGGATTCACAAGAAGATTTTTTTAAATGTCAAATCGCATTAATTTTTTTATTTAACTCCAAAAATATCCGAAAAAATACTAAATAAAATAAAAATAAATCAATCAAATATTTGGCGATATCGTTGGATGTCAATTGGAAAGCCCATAGCTGTGTTGGCCAATTATAAGGGCAAGTAAGTTTTCAGGTCTCAGTATTAAAATCTAAGGAAATATAGTTGTGCACTATTCCTTTGGAAGTTACATAAAAACCTATGACAGGGAGGTAGAGGAGGGGGGGAGTCTATTTTATTTATACGACAGAAAGGTTGTCCATGGTTCTCTTCAAGAGTTCGATCCCTAATTGCCGAACATGAATTCTTGTATCAACGCTATCGGCGTATTAAAACTACTGAAGCCAGAACGCTGTATAGGGTTGCGGGTAATAAAGTCAATACTGCTGTTAGGTCTGCAAAGCGCCAATATTATAGTTCCAAATTAAACCCAAGTCTTGATACCAGATCATTATGGCGAAACTTACGACAGACTGGAGTATGTTGTAAGGGTGTGTTTGGCTACAGCTTTATACCGGATGAACTCAACGAATTCTTCACCTATACCACCAATATGAATGCAGCAGGTCAATCTACCAGCCAAATCGGACCACTCGGATTTCCGGGACGTAGATACCAAACGGACAATTTTTCTTTTCGGGCGGTTGACATTGATGCACTAATTACATCAATTTACTCAATTAAGTCTAATGCTATCGGTCCTGATAAGATATCGCCGCGGTTTATTATCTTACTTCCTGTTATTTCTAAATACATACTTCATATAATGAATTCATGGCTGATGTCATCTTCGTTTCCCAAATGTTGGAAAGAGGCCATAATTACTCCAATACCAAAAGAAGTCATCTCAGGAAAATCTCTCTGATTTTCGCCCAATTAGTTTGCTAGGGTTTTTGTCTAAAGTCTTAGAGAAACAGTTCCTATTCATGTGAAACTGCTATCCTGAAGGTTTCCTCTGATATAAGGGCTTCTCTAGACCGTGATGATTTCATATAAATGGTATTGCTGGACTTTTCTAAGGCCTTTGACTGCGTAAATCATGATATTCTTTTGTCCAAGCTCTCGGGTCTCTTTATTTTTGACAGTTCCGCCTGTCGGATGATTAACTGTTTCCTCTCGGGTCGTTGCCAATGTGTCAAGGTCAATGATTCTTTTTCCGAGTTAAACCTTTACTACGTGGTGTTCCTCAAGGTTCTATTTTGGGTCCACTATTATTTAGTCTATTCATCAACGATTTACCAACGGTGGTACGTGACGTGAGTGTACACCTCGAGGCGGACGATGTTCAGTTATACCTGAGCAGGCCCGAGGATTCTGTACATCGTGTAAATTTAGATTTGGATAGAATATATGCTTGGTCTGTACAAAATGGTCTGCAGTTAAATCCTAATCAGTCTCAGTGTATTAGTTTCAAAAATGGTGCACTGAGTGACCTAGATATTCAACGAGTACTTTTAAATGAATTTCCGATACGGATGTCAGAAAAGGTGAATAATCTTGGAATTGTTCTGAACCAACATATGAAATGCTGTGACGATGTAAACTCGAAACTTGGTAAAATCTATGCAGGACTGCGCAGACTGTGGCTCTCGGCAGATTTTTTGTGTTGTTGGGCTCGGATAAAGTTGGTCAAGGCCTTAATTTAACCTCATTTTACTTATGGTAGCTCAGTATTTCCTAAGCTTGATAGCACTTGTTCTCGTAGAATTGAGATTGCTTTTAATGACTTTGTTCGTTTTGTTTTCAGGATAAAAAGGTTTGACCATATTTCAGCTTTTGTGATTATCAGAGGTACAGGTCTTTGGTCTTTCTGTATCGTTTACTCAATTCGAATAAAGCGGATTATCTTGGAGAGTTCTAAACTTTTACATTTTCGCAGCGCAACAGGGACTTGTTGGTGCCACGCTTTCATACATCAGTCATGGAGTGTTCTTACCCTGTCCAGGTCGTTCGGCTATGGAATAGTCTTTCATTAAATGTTCCAACTGCGGTAACCATTGGTGCATTCAAGTCGCTTTTAAAGAATCATAGTCTTAATGTCATAGAGTTGGTCTTAATGTCATTAGTTTCAAAGATTTTTATTTTCGAAAATTCGTAAATTCCAGAAAACGCATCCTCTTTTGTTCGAATCTTCTTGAGTTCTTCGCGAAAATTTTTGGCGAGATCCATGTTTTTTGAGGACTACATGTAAATCAACCTGTTGAAATTCGCGACTCAAAGGCAGGATTGATAAACTGGAAACTTATTGGTAATAGATAGTGTATTTCTAAGGTGTGGGGAGGGGACGGGGGGGGGGGGGGTTGGACTTTTGATTAGGGTTGGTGTGGAACCTAACTTCTTCTTAATGCGTGGATCGATTTGGACGGTTCTTTTTTGTTGTACCGAATATGATCGCCCATATTGTTAATAATCGAAAAAAATCTTCTGTAATGGGGCGGGATATGGGGACTTATTGGGGACTTTAAGGAGGGGGGGGCGGGGTGTGAAGGGGTCGTTATCCAATGCATAGGCCTATTTCTTTTTTGTTGTATACATTGTTACCATAAGAAAAAATGTTAACCAAGGGTTTTGGTGGGAGTAGTGTAACTTTGTAACGCGTCGACTGATATATGTTAGGTAGTTCTGCATGCATAGCGTATCTATTTGTGTCATGACAAAAAATGTGGCTTATGGTGAGAGTGGAAGGAGGGGCGGCGCCTAGCTTCGTAAAGCGTAGACCGATTTCGATGATTAAAGCGTAGACCGATTTCGATGATATAATTCTCTTGTACAGAATACGTTTCCTGATTGATAAATTTTAAAAATTGTGCACCTACAGTGACCTAGATACTTGTATCTAAGGTAAGGGTATGAACAGGTGAGCGTGAGTAATTTCATAATATGTTGCTGCTCAAAACAGAGTAAACTATTACAGCTTTTATTTCAGCTATAACTTTTCGAGTCAATATGTTATAACAATCATCGACAATTTCATTTTGTATAGAAGGACTCCCATAGTTATCACATTTCCCTGGACCTTCTGGGAAGTTACCGGGTTAGTTGCAATATAAATAAAACATCACATTAGGTTTTTATTTTTCTGATTTTGAGGATGTTGCAGATAATTGCACATATTGCCCAAAATGGATGTTGGCGCTTTGAAAATTTCGTGTATACATAGTTACATTATGTAAAAGGACTTTTATTTAATTCTATCATAATTGAATTGGCTTATTATCATACAGAAAATAACGATTAATGTATTAGTTTAGGTTGTATAATATTCAGGGGTTGCACACATTGATCACTTTTATCTCAAACTAGTGACATTTTTAATGTGTGTCTAATGTATTTCTTGCATCTTTTCCAGGTAATTGATCTTTAAAATGGGAACCAAAAGAGGAATTTGGCTGCTAGAAGAGGTGCCTAGTAGGGAGTTTTTAGGAGTTCGGCTCCGTTCAAAGGAGCAAGTACTTTTAGTTTTTATTTACCATCACAAGAAAATAAAAGAAACACTTTCGGATGCTGATAAACCTAACAATACTAAACTACAGGAAGTATGGAGAAAAACAAATATCCCTGTTAAGACGGAGGATAATATCTGCGATGTTATACAAAATCTGGGTAATATGGGTTAAGCAAATATGAAATGGCAGATTTGGAAAGGTGATATTGTCGAGTTATTTGACATTTTCTGGCAAAATGTGATGAACATGACTAGCGTATCACAAGAAAATAAAGAATTTCTTAGGTCACAAAGAGAAGATCGTATGAGTTCGTCAATGAGTAGAGTAGACAAGATGTTAGCCTCGAAAGAAAGAACTAAGTGTACAAAAGAAAAAAATGTATAATAATAAACATTACAAAGCTTTCACTGAAATTAATAAGACAGTTTTACTGTAAAACTCATCTCCATCTTCATCAACACCTAGTGACGAACAGGCTGAGTTTTCGCCTCCAGCAATGAAAAAATTACGTTCAAGTCCTAGAATAAAACCTTTTGAACAGACACTCAGATCTACTTGGGATTGAAAACAATTCTCTATTTGCTTGTCGATTTGAACCAAAGATAAACGCTGATGTCATTGACGCATTTTAAGCTCAATAGCTCCAATAAAACGAGCACGAGAGAGTTTTCCCTTTAAAACACATGAAGATTATTAAGAGAGACACTTTTTATCGAGTTCACATGTTCAGGACATTTGTAGGTTCACCTCAAGTGAAATCCAATTTAAGACTTTAAATAATATTGGGAGAAATACTACGAGAAAGAAAAATTCCTCAAACATTTCCTATTCTTTACTGTGGACAGTTTTGGCTTCTTTACACCACCAATGCTCAGCTGTTAATGTCAGCTTCCGCGCTTATATCTAGAATAGGCTGTGAATGCATACATTTAGACAGTTGAGAAATGCATCCGTGACGAAGCAGACAAAATGTAACAGATTTTAGTTTTATGCGCACATGTCAGTGCATAAGAGCAGTGGTCAAAATCCACCTAATGTTGTGCTTATTGACGGGAATCATTAAAATGAGCAGCAAAAACGAAGAAAAGTAAGTTTATAACGAAATTAAAGTAAAATTTGAAATAAAATTCTTTTAAGGGAATCGAGGCCGTGGACCGATAACCACACGAAATTATGTATAATTAGTCGCCTATGAGGAAGAGTTTTCATCGGACAAGAGAAAGAATAGCTCTTTATGGACTGAAGTTTTGGGCTGAAATCCGGGAAACTGATGCCGAATTTCCCTCCACAAAGAAATTCGGAGTCAAGTCGTAACGCTACAAAGTGGGAGCATTACTAAGCTTTTCATTCCGTTTATGGAACAAACCATGAGCCCCCTAGAGGCCTCCTGATGTCAACACTGGGATCTGAATGAGAAGATAATATAACGTCCGAAGAAGATATGGGGTTTATTAGAAACCGATAAAACTAAAATAACAAGATTCCAAGCGAAATCAAATAACGAAACTTTGGAAGCAGTTGAAGAAGAACGCCGTCAAGAGCAATTGAAAGTCGAATCGTGTGAAGAGGTGTAAGGATCTTTTGGAGGGCATGTTAAGGGAGTAATAAAATACGTTAATAGCAGTGGTTAATGGGGTAGCTACCTTGGTGATTTAGTAATGCACTGAGATTAAAAATGAATTATTCAAAAAAAACATCAGTAGTATGCTTCTCCACGCTTTTTGCTTGGATTAAAATTGAATGTGTACCCTTTCTATCGTAGTAGCTCTCACTATCTGTCGAAGACGAAGTGATTTCTATGTAGCTTTCATCCATGCAACTCACTACGTATCTCCGTAGGCTTTGGAAATCATCCATTTCTCGATTACATTCCACTTGTGTCGTAGGCCACTTAATAAATTGCTTTCCATGTCTGGTAATTAATGTTGTAACTCTGGCTACATTTGCGTGCGCGGTTTCCTTTGCTATATTGAAGTGATCACATATGTAGGTCTCTATAATAACATGCGTTTGCTAGCTTCCAGATAGTAACGTAGAGGGAGCTTTTTAAACTGATTGTAGGCCTACCAGTACAGGACTTATGCCAGTATGGCAAGTTTAAGTTTAGATTACAAAAAAAAAAACCGAGTTTATGTTTATCAATACTTACAATATCACGTAACGTCAATATTCCTGGAGCTCACTAAAGTTTGTCACGTCAATCATATATAAACAAAAAAGGACAGCAGACCGATTGATTTGACAGAACTCGTACTAAAATTTGACACAAAATTAGTGTATACATATAAGTAAGGACATCTCCATTAGTTTTTTCCTCGTACATTTTAAGTGACTTCCCACAAACGAGAAGGTCCTAAGTTAGACAAGTATTTCTTATTAAGTTAATAAGATAATGGAGGCCCTCAGAGTATGATCTTAAAAGAAGTTTTCTTCACAAATAATATGATTGTGGTCTTGCCAAAATTTATGTGTTACTCATTTAAAGACAGATGAGTGCTCCTAAAAGAAATCTATTACATCATCCAACTGGCAATAGATCTAATTAATAAAACGTAAATTTATTGTAAAATAAATCAAAATACCTTTATTATTTCCGTTCCAAATCCACGTGCATTTAATCAAAATCTGAAAATCTGGTGATTAACTTCCATAAAAGATTTCCCCGAAGCATTTAAAGATAAAGCTCGCCCACCTTAACCGATGAGTGCTTAAATCCCCGAAAACCCGCTGAAATTGGAGAATTGTTTACTCTTCGACTTTAAGGTTTACCCGTCATTGCATCTGCAGTTGCCTACGAAGTGTTCCTTATTAAGAATTTACAGTCCCCAGCTATTACCTTGAGTATCAATTTCCCTCGTCAATGTAAGCCTTTTGGGTTAAGAGCGAAGAAAATGGGAGAAAGACGAAAATATTCTCTACACCGACGAACGTGATCCCATGGGACAGAGAAAAAGAGGAGAAAACTCCTATAGGGAAACGAAAACACAAAGCAAAAGGAAACACATAGACAAACGAAAAATTGGATTCTATATCCACCATACTACCATACCGACCCGCAGAGGAAAAGCTCGTTATTCTCGGGTTAGAGTCCCAAGGGAATTTCCCTTGAACTCGTCTCCTTGGTTACCGCGTCCCATGGGAGGCTCCTTGAGATTCGTTCATGTATATGGTCGGGATCATATGCTGGCAGTTAACTTCACATCCTCGTGCGGCATAGTCCTCTGTTGCCTCCGGGATATATCTATAATTCCATGTGTCTGTGCACGTATTTCAGCCAAAACCTTAACACTGGCACAAGGGTAGGGAGGCTGCTGTCTGCCTGAATAGCCAAATCCAGTAGCCGTGGGAAAGATGGCTTTCGGAGGTCGATTACTGAAGCTCGAAAGGTACACGGCAACCATACCGCGCGAGCCACACATCAAATTATGTTCCTCAGAGCCGAAGGGATGGACATTGGCTCAATTTCCCTGAGCGCCTCTATTACGGTGTGAATTCGCGTACAGCCTCTTGCCCCAAATCTCGCCCTATTTCCGAATTACAACGCCGGACGCGAGTCCATTTTGCCTCTCCCCAAAATGAAATTATGATATAATTCGGAGATTAGGGTAATTACAAGTTAAATAAATTGCCGACGTTTTAGATAAAAAATTTCGACAATTTTTCGCCACCGCCGTTGCGGTTACACACCACCCCATCGGCGTTGACTTTCCACCTTATTCGGTGGCATCGTTTTCGTCAGACAACTTTTTCGCATAGGAGACATTTTCTATGGGGGATGAATGGGAACTTTGCTATAAACGTACTTTTCTGCGTATACTCACATTTCTTTTGGGGAATCACCATTCATTGGACAGGACGCAGTATCTAATCGGGGTGAAAGGCAGTGTCGGGTATTACTGTGGGAAAAAGAAAACGTAGAAAATGTGTCCCTGGGGTGCAAACAGGTGAATTAACAAAAACGAAACTCCAAAAGTAGATTTTCCTGTTAAAGTTGCTATTTTTGGGTAAAATAATTACTCAAGTGGCGCTCTTCTTTCTTGAAAAGTTGAGCAACAAAGGACGACGGAAACTGTTTACATATCAATTGAAAAGGGCTAGAAATCTAAAGGTAGAGTCCTGGGGTACAATATGTATAATTTTTTGGAAAGTGTTCGGGCTTTCACATAGTCTTTTAAGGTAAACTTGATTCTGAAGAGTGTCGGATCCGTTCAAGTATGTAGAAATTGCACAAAAATTAACAAAATAATAAATCTACAGTGCGAGCTAAAAGTTAAATGACAAAGTCAACGGAAGATTAAAATCATCCCTCTAAATCAAATACTTGGCAAGGAATCTCAACTTCTGCAAGGCGGTGGAGTGGCCCGTCAAAGGAATGTATTTTAAACGTTCGGTCACAGTTCTTTGGACGTAATCGGACTCCTTTAAGCTGTGATTTAGCTTTAGGGAGCAGAAAAATGTTAAGGGAAAAAATTGAAGTATTGTAAAGTACGGGGAAAATCGTGTTTAGTAAAAACAGGTAGGGATTATAATGTTAAGCGATGACAACAGTTTTGGACATCTTTTAAGACATCAGAGATCAAAGAAGTCCAAGATCTGTTGCCCCTATCCTCTATCGTGTCTAAAGAGAGCATCCCAAGCATGTCCTTATACAGTGAAACCTCCCTTTACGGACACCACCGAAAAGCGGACACCTCCTGATAGCGGACATTTTTTTAGGAACGAACAGTGTCCGCTAGAGGGAGGTTTCACTGTATACGGTCAGAATCAAATGGTTATTTCATGAAATGAAACACAATATAAATGTGAGAAACCTACGCTGAACAGACTCAATACGAGCAACCTATACCACACAGGTGGAAGACCCAACAGGACAGGCATAGTCCAACTCAAGCCGAACGAAGGTACAAAAATAAGTTTGGTGATAAAGGGATTGTTAAGATCCTCAGATTATCTTTAAGAAGCCAACAGAAGCAATATCCTGTTTAACTATGTAACTAAGGTGATCAACGAAAGGCAAATGTGGATCAAAAACAACACAAAGATCCTTAACTCTTTTAAGTCTGATTAGCGTTGCCAATAAGAGAATAATATCGTAGATCGATGGATCACTCCTTCTAGAATACAAGACAAACATACACTTGTTAGCACCAAGAATTAAAAGACTGAAGATCGGAGTTCAGCTCACAACAATTATTAATGTCAGAGGCTACACGAAAAATCAGCATCACAATTTTCGAGTTAGCCAAAATGGAGCCCATGCAGTGGCGGATCTACGGGAGAGTCTTCGTGTTCAAACAGCCCCCGCCCCACCGCCCAACTAACCCAAGTTCAGTTTTATTCTTCCACAAATCTCACCAAATGTCTTGTTCGTAACGTCCGTATAGCAAATTTCATCTTAATAGGTGGGTTGACTTACTGACAGACGGACGTACAGACAAACATTATAAAGATTTTTGTTGCTACCTCCTCCCCCTCCATGATAAAATCCTGATGGATCCGCCACTGAACCCATATCATTCATGGAAATAATAAAAAGATTCGGACCTAAACAATTACTTTGGGGTACACCAGAAGTGATTGATATTTCACTACAGAAAACACCCCGAAACATAGTACTCTATATCTGGTCAGAGAAAGAGGACGATATCCATTAAACGAAGGGAAATGGAATCCCCAATACAGTAAGTTTGAAAACAAGCAACTTGAGAGCAATCCGAAATACAAAATTTTGAAAATTCCACGAAATTGTTAGTGATTGATCTGTTTTTGACGAAATCATGCTGAAAGGATCCCAAGCGTGGCTTACCGTGAAAACTAAGGACATCCCACACTATTGTATCGAAGAGCTTCACAATGGTAGGCAGATTAGCAATGGATCTATAATTGGAGATAACTTCTTTCTTCTCGTTTTTGAGATAAAGAAAATAGTAGACCACTTCCCCAATTTAGGACATGGACGAGTTAAAAAAATGAGCAAGGACAGGAGGAAGAGACTGGACACAATTTTTTAAGACCGACACAGGGATACCATCCGGATTGGGCAAAAGCCTATTAGACAATTTCATAATGTGCATGATAATTGGGGCATCGTCAAAAAAAGTAAAGTATCCGTAATTGATAAGGAAGTCGGAGGATAGTTCGTCCATATACCAAAATCATCTAAACGTCATCAAATTCAGTGAATATGTAGATTGACTCGACCTAGTAAATAGAAGTACAGCGAATAACATAGAACTAGTAAGAGAGCTCGATGAATTTGCTTGCAATATTTAACTTTAAATTCAAAAACCCAACGTTGAATTGCCGAGTCTGAAGCACACCAAATCGGCAATGATGAATAAACTTATGATTTCAACTTGATTTTTGCTACCGCGGTAACCACTTATCGGACTGAAATTTGCTTTTCCGATGGCACTTATAATTCCACGACAAGTAAAATACTCAAAATTCAGTGTATGATGATTTTGGCGCCCAACGCAGAAAATAACCTTTAACAGCCTTAGATGTTCGGCGCGAATACTGTGAGTTGTGAAAGCACATCCAAACCAAATGTCACAAGCCTCGCTATTTAATTTTCAGAAAGATGAGCTAATCAGGCTGGTATAAAAGGAAGATAATATCCGGACTCTTCCTGTTATTGTTAACCCTATTAAAGTACTCGAAATAAAGTCACTTTAATGAAGAAAAGACTTTCCATTGACTTCTCATCACACTAGCTGGTCTAGCCGTCCCTGTAACTTACGACTCCACCAATCTACGAGTATCAAAATAATATTTAAATATTAGAAAAAAAATCCCAGAAAAATTATAAGATCACGACATATCCCCCACTTTTATAACTCTTTGTAAAAACTTTTGTTGCCTGAATGCCTTTTAAAACCGATCAAACAAAAAAATGCCGAAAATTGCCAAGTTCGATGCCACCTTCAGTTGGCAATTGACATTTTCACTTCTTTTCAACTGACGCCCCCGTTTCTCTAGAGACTTGAAATTCTCTAAAAACTGCAAACTGAAAATGACAAATCCAGAACTTTTCGTGTATCACACTTACCGCAATAGCTCTGAGAATAAGATGTGGAGAATGAACCACCCCCTCTGGTACATATATCCATAGTACCCGAAAAGTAACTTCACTCAAAGCCATAAGAAGGGCACACACGTCCCGTGTTGTGTAATTTTCACCCGCCACTGTTGCTCCCAAGGCAGGGCATAAATATAAATTTATATGAGAGCCCCCCGAACAGGGCCCCATAGTTTACTGGAGCCCTGATGATGATGTTCGGTACGGGATTTCCCTGGGGACCCAATGAAGGCACAGAACTATACACCCAAGTGCCATCACAGGAACAAACACAGACACGAGACAACGATGTACGACTGGATTCCCTGACATCTCCAAGCCCCCGATACCAACCGAGAGGCTGGGAATACGCATGAACCTAAATTCATAGGACGCCTTGATGCTGTACTACCGGAATTATCCTTCACCGCTGGGGATATAAGAAGACTTTCGAGCGTATTTCGAGAAATTGAGACCAAGTTGGAGTCCGTGTGAAAGTTTTCCTTTTTATTCTTGACTTCGTCTGTTTTCTTCTTTTTTTTTTTTATTATTTTTTTCAAAGTTCATAAAAAATGCGCTGAAATAGTGACTTACCGTCCAAAGGCTGTTCCTCTTCCTCGCTATCGACATCAGTTACGGTTTCCTCCTTGGTTTCCACAAAATTGACATCCTGCTGAACTTCATCCTCGCAGCCATCTGCAACGAGTTGAAAGAATAAAACGGTTATAATGGAACTTGCCAGAAGTAATCCCAGTTCTGGGCTAACAGAAATAATCGTGGGGGAATTGGACGAGTTATTAGGGCACCTCCTTATGATTGGAATCATCTTGATCCAGGATAGGAGGAATGAGAAAGTCAAATTTGCAAGACGAAAACTCAACATGTGGTGCTTTGAGAAAGGGGTGATGGATGTAACCAGCGGGTGATTCGGAAAGGCATGGGAATTTTGCTGATAACTTAATGGAACTATAGATCTCCTGCTGCATTGAATTAAGTCTAATTTTTTCGATTTTTTTAAATTACTTATTTTAAATCACACCTTGGAATTTTATAAAAGTGAAGAAGTCTTATTTTCAAAGATCCCCCTTTACTTCTGTTTTGTAAAGAAAAATTTCAAATAAAATAAAATTCGAATCCCTTATAAACTTTCAACTGCCACTATTGTAGAGATGACTTGTCCAGGACGGACGGATTTCTTCTTCCGCTTCTTGCCTTCACAGCAGGAATGATTGAAAAACTAACGCTAGCATATTAACACTGAACAATGGTCCAAGAAAATAAGATGGCAAATTAAACCATTTTATGATTAAATAAAGAAAACATAAGTTCAATCCTCACCTAAATCAATAGTTACGAAAGGCCAAGGTTTTCACACAAAGACAAGACTTGACCACATATTTCAGTAAGGCCCGAGCAAAAGTGACTAAGAAAAAATGAGATTCCGGAAGAAAATGAATCAGAGAAAAATTCCGGGCAAACACGACTTAAGTATTTAACTGCATTAAGTTTGCATTACTTTTTGTAGTTAACTGGTTTTTGCCCGGAGTTTTTCTCTGATTGGTTTCTGCCCGGAATCTCAGGCGGTTCATTTTTGCGGTAAATTCTGATTCCATTTGTGACAGCGAATGAAAATGTGCAAACAGGTATATCGGCCGGACATAACCGTATGGAGTAGGGATGGGCGATCTTCGTTTCGATCTCGACGGATTGATCTGCTGATTTTTGAATCGATTTTTCGCGGGGCCGATTCAGCTCGAATCGATTTATTTTTTTTCCGATACCCATCCACTTAAGGGGAGGGGGGGGGGGGGGGGGGGGGGGGTGGTTAATTCGCTACATTTTAAGCATATTTTTCATATTTTTTTTAATTGCACCCCTGGTTAACTCTAAGGCCCTTGAAGATTTTTCGCTGCTAACTAAAAATTAATTCCTAATATATTGTTCATAATAAGAAAACCTTGAATACATCTTTCGCTATATGCGATTACAACTAATGGGTTCTCCCCAGCGTTCTGTTCGATAGGTGTTACGTCCGCCCACTCCGTCCTTCTGCTATACGGTATTCAGCCTGGAGCAGGGTATCCTTCTGAACTATCATTACTCAGTTTTAGTTGTTTAGAATTGCAAAATTAATCATTTGGTGATTCTAATTCATTGTCATATGAAGTCCACCAGTTTTTACTAGTTATGACAAATTGAGCTTAATGAAGCGACACAAAATTTGTGCTTTTCCAAATTAAAATGTCAAAATAAATGGAATCGATCTATGAACATCGATCTTTTTAGGCGATTAATCGATCTTCGAAATCGGAAAAAAATTACAGATCGATCCGTACTGAATCGATTTTCTCAGTTCGATCCCCCATTCCTAGTGTGGGGAAAAACCGGCCTGCATACGGTTTTGCCCCGCAAGGTTTTTAGTGGGCAATCAAAAGTGTATGTGATGGAACAATGGGCTACTTGAAAGCAGCACAAACCCACGGAGTACCGAAATCTACATTACAAGATCGCATCAACAAATACAGAAAAAGTGGAGATTTGGCATTATGTACAAGAAAAGGTTTAGGCCGTTTTAAACCGGTGTTTTCAGCTTCGCAAGAAACAAGCTTACATAGTTAGTCACATTTTGACGATGGAAAGACGCTTATTTGGATTAACCTACAAAGATCTTCGTCGGCTAGCATTTCAGTTGGCGGAATCTAATAAAATTGCTCACCACTTCAACAAAACGGAGAAATAAGCCGGAGAAGATAGGTTGAAAGAACATCCAGAATTATCCCTTCGTGCAGCCGAGCCAACCTCTGTAGCGAGAGCAATGAATGGGGTTCAACCAGTGATGGGCATTATTCGAATAAATTTTTATTTGATTTTCAATTTATTTTAAGTTATTCGCAAATAATTATCTGTTATTTGGTGCTTTTTATTCGAATTTCAAATAATTATTCGATAGTTGATGTCTCTTTGTGGAATAATTATTGGTTTTATGGTGTCCATTAATTCAATTTCAAATAAATATTTCTTGGTACACGCATTTCATATCACAAGGTGTCTCGTACTTAGGAAATTAAAACGGCCTTGTTATGTTTCGATGCATACAGTAAAGATTTTAGTAAATGATATCATAAAACAAATAAATATTCCATAAAGAAACATCAACTACCGAATAATTATTTGATAATCGAATAACAAATAATTATTTGATTATCGAATAACGCATGATCGAATTTCAATTCAATTCTCCAAATATCATAATTTTTGTAATCAAATAAATGTTTATTCGATTTTTCAATTTATTTGAGTTTTTAGCTTTTATCTTTATTCGAATAAAAATTTGCATCTCTGGGTTCAACAAAGTCAACGTACATAAATACTTCGATTTACTCGAAGAGCTTATAAATCAATATACATAAATTCCCGCCAACCAAGATTTTCAACGTCGATGAAACGGGTGTGACCACGGTACCTGAAGAACAAAGCAGGTCGGATTAGCTAGTTCCGGAGAAAGAGGAAAACTCACACCGGCTGTCATTTATATCCCTGCTTCTGGAAATTATGTTCCTCCTCCTCTAATTTTTCCTTAAGTGCCGTCTAACTGTCGAACATTATGTATATTTTAGCACCGCGTATATCTCTATTAGTAATTTCACGTGCGCAGAGTTCGATGGCATGTATCTCTGCTTGAAAGATGGTTGGATCAACATAGCCAACAACGTAGAAGGTTTCAACAATATGGCGCTACGTTGAATACAACCACCAAAAACATCAATTTAATGCGTGGCAAAGTTGGTGACAACAATATTTCCTGTTCAATAATAGGAACAACAATGGTCCGGTCAATTGACCTCCAGCACCATGAGATTTGGCGCCACTGGATTATGTGGACCGAAAACTCTATTTATCGTAATTGCAACCGCTTCAATCAGCGTCAATTAATTTGTAAGTGGAAGCCATATGAGAAAGCTTTTCGTAAGATGAGTATCGGGATTGCTCACAATTGACCATAAACACGCACATGTGTCAACTTTAAAGGAGTGCTTGGCAATGTTAAAGCGCAATCCGAATAATTTTTTGTGTCGATTCTTCCCGTGACGAAGTGGCGCCAAAGTAGGCCAAGCCGACTTTATCGACCAATGAATTCACGGCCACAGTGATTAGGGATGCACGCAGCATAATCCACGTGGATTATGTTAAAAAAGGCAAAACGATTAAGGACGTATATAATGCTGTAAAGGAAAAACATCCGCATTTGGCGAAGAAAAGAAATTTCTTTCATCAAGACAATGCACACCAGCACACTTGTGTCATCGCCATGACCAAAATTCATGAATTAGAGTTAGGATACAGCGATTACTTCCTATTTCCCGAATTTGAAAAAAATTGCTCGGCGGAAAAAGACTTGGCTCAAACGTTGAGGGGATTTCTGAAAAAAATGCCTAATTTGAAGGGTTGGACCGATCATATTTCTAAGATGGGATATAAAAGATAGAAAAATGTTGGACAAGTGTATCGAGCTAAAAGGAGATTATGTTGGAAAATAAACAATTTAGAAACATCTTTTAAATCCATCGAAAAGCAAGAGACCAACCTGTATGTAAATATCTCTCAAAACTCCCTAACCTAAAACTAATTCAAATCCCATCTCCATACCACAGAATTACCAAATCCTTTTTCTTATCCTGCCGAAATTCCTTTAAAATTAATACTGAACCGGAGGAACAATAATTCCAATGAAGAAGGATACACTAGGCACCAATTAGTTCATATTCCTAAGTCCGCCCACAATATCCTAATTGCAATCCTGAGATTATTTCCGAGGTTATAGACAACGCAAGGCCGTAGAAGAATATTTATTATGTCCAGAACCGAAAAAGGATACCAGTTAAAGTCTGGACAGTTTTAATCGTTTTTTCTCGATTTGTTGTCCTTTTCGCAATAACTGGCCACGTTCTCTACAGGATCCCTGTCTTTGAAATCCTGAAATGACCATTAAATTGAATATTTTATCACAGAGGAGAAGTAAATTGAGGCCCCGGCTATCTGTCCTGGCACTCGTGACCAAGTCAAAGCAATTTCGCACGGCCTGCACAGCTCCCGAGAATGAAAAGACAACGACACCGGAGCACCCCAAAAGGAGCTTGAAATAGTTGTTCGAGGTTCTCTAAGATCAACCCCAGAAGAGGGTAGTAGGTATCCTTTCGTAGCGTTTCAACTGAAGACAAAAGATGTATGGGGAATCTGGGGGGTTCGGTGGAGAATAAATAAAATTTTTGGTCGTGCTCTCCTTTTCCGTAATAATATAAGCGCCCATATGTATGCATGCGATTTTCATTTTTGTTTAGAGCCCCCCAGAGTGCATTTCGCACTCAGTCAGCTCTTCTTACGTACAGAAGTCCGTCTATAGCTGTGTAGAAAGGATATAACCATTCTGGAGGTTCAGGACTTCGGGAGATAGCTCTGTGTGCGACTGTTTGGCGCAAACAGTACACGTCATAAATATGTGATACACCAATACATTATCATGGACTGTGCCTCTTGGATTTATGTCCGTTGCCGTACTTCGTGAAGGAGGCACTTGAGGAATAATTGCCCGTTGCGATGGTTTCGATAACGAACAAACGAAATATTTATTTGAAAACTTTTGAAATTTTTACCACGTCGAGAGATTGATGGCAGCACATGCATATTTGCATGAGCGCGGAAATATTTTCCTCCTTTTCCTTTTTTCGCGGAGCAAGTGGTGATGCATAGGAGATAAGACATTGGCATGATAGCTTTTGTATCCAAACCAGATTGCCATATTTTAAGCAATTCAACTTCTTTTGAATATGAAACTGTCGAGTAAGGATTGCTTAATCTCAGAATACCTACACTATGAAAATAAATAGTTTATAAAAAAGGACTCTATGTACTTAATTTATACCAAAAAAACGATTCTGCCAGTGCAAAACATTATTGGCTTCTAGATTCCGGCAAGGTTTTGTTAGTGAGCCAGGCGGAGAACACTAGCAGTTTACTTTCTACAAAAAGCCTTCAGGAATAAAAAATATGAAGTTAGCCCAATTCCTTAAATCCTCGGCACAGTGCTCCTGTGCCTGGTCGGCGTGTTAGCCGTACCTCCTCGTACCTAGGAGAAGCAATTGCCCAGTAATCGGGTTGCTACCGGTTATGGTATCAAAACGGTGCGTCAAGTACTGATTAGGGTGCTAACCTCGCTGGGTAGCACTCGCCACTTAAACCAACCAACCAACTCTACGAAAACTGAAAGAAACGCACATTTTTCTTTATCTAAAGAAAAAATCAACAAATAAATTGCCGATAAGTTATCGGATTTTTTAAGTACCACTGGAGTTACGCGCACCTAACCGACTCCACTAGGGGGGGAGGGGGGGGATTTGTGATATCCATCTAGCCGTGGGCGCCTTTTTTAAAGTGCTTCCCACATATTTCGTTCGGTATGTACAAACTGGAGTAGGTACTTCTAGGTCGGGTCGCTCTAAAGAAGTTCTGTGCATTTGAGAGTCACGAGGATTGTCTGTCTTATTCTGATCTTTGCTGTAGATTTTCCTCTCAGCTGCAGATCTCCTTTACCGAATTTTTCGCGAGCATAAGATCCACGTTGGTAGCTGATTCTAATCAATTCTGGAGGTTATAAACTCCAAGCATAACTGTGTTGCTTATCCTTCCTCTTTAATTTATCGTTATTGTGAGAGTGATGATCCCTCTACAATTGCCAACTTCTTCAAGGATTTTTTCCGTACTGCCTGTAATATTTCCTCTACTGATTTAACCCATTTGACGAGATGTCCGCCTATTTCCCTTGGATACATAGACCTACTGTTCGACGACTCATCCGTTGCTCAGCACCTTATCTGTCGTAAGGCTTTCTGGGGGCCTTGACGGCATTCCTGTTTCCTTTTTTTAGAATCACCAATCGTCAATCGCCTCTTGTTCGTGTCCTTTATTATTTATGCAGCTCGTCCTTGGATTCCGGTTGTTTCCCTGTGCTTGTGAAGAGCTTTTTGATTATACCTCTAATTAACGACCGATTGTTGTCTTGTCTCATGTAGCAAAGATTTTTAAGGCCGTGGTAGGTGACGTGCTTCATTTTCACTGTAGGCATTTCATGTATTCCTCCCAACACGGGCTCCTTCAGGTAAATTAACTACCACCGACCTTCCTGAATTCCTGAACTACTTTTTGCCGGTCATTGAATCAGATAAACAGGTGGATTGTATATTGACGGATTTTAGCAAGCCCTTTGATAGGATTTACCATCGAATCTTAGTTCACAAACTATTCATGCTTGAGTTTCCTTCTAGCTTCGTCGAATGGTTGTCTTCTTATTTGTTTGGTCGAACGCTCCTTGTTCTGTTTCGGTGAGCTATTTTAGACCAAATATCTGTCACCTCAGGGTGCGTCCTCGACCCGCGCTTTTTATTCGGTACATAAAAGATGTTTCGCTTCTCCTATCCAACGCTATAATTCTGTGTTATGCGGATGATGCCAAAATATTTCACACAGTTTCTCCAGAATACGACTGTGATCTACGAAACACTGATTTGGGAACGTTTTGTTAATGGTGTACTCACAAACGGCGTCCCTTAAATGCCAGGAAGTTCACTGCTATAAATTTCTTCCGTAGCAGATATCCTTTACTCTTCGACTACTCTGTAGATGTTATTGTCTTGAGCAAAGTTGACAAGGCTTGAAATTTGGATGTGGTGTTCAACTCTCGTCTTTCTTTCGAGGATCATGTTGCAACGATCGTTGTTATGGATGATTCGACGTTAGATGGCCCACGGAGGTTAAAATCCCCTACCTAACCAAACTTATATACTGTAACTTTATGTTTGCACTCCGTGGGCTCCCTTGGAATGACCCTGCCGGGTTCCCTCTTATACTGATCGTCTGAAGCTTACCTCACCGGAGTCTCCTGAAAGTAGATTCAATATTTTCAAATCTATTGTCAATATATGACAATAAATTCACCCGAATTACTTATGGCTTTGAGGACCTCTATCCACCCCGCTCCCTTAAAACCTCCAAACACTGTTTGGCATGCCATAGCCTATAACTTTTCACTACTTTTACGAGTACTATGGCAACCTGGACCTCAATTTCTTCAGCATTTTTTTAATTAGGAGTTCAAAAGAACTGCATCCACCGTAAAATCATACTACCATTTTAAGCTGTCGTCTTTTACAGAATAATTGTGCTCTAAAGACTTTTGTAAGATCCTGACATCCAGAACAAAACACATCGTTAGGTTTTTGAATTCCCCACTTATGTCACCCTTAAACATATTCAATCTTTCATGGGTTCCGATTTTCCACACTTCCAAATGTATCCGAACAACATTATCGTCGGAGTTACAACTGCAACGTTACTATAAACGTTAAAAAAACATTTATTTCTGACACTGAATTTCCTACTTCTTTACCTTGGAGTTGTTGAGAGTATGTAGCACTACTTTCAGATTAGAAGGAACAGGACTGATATGAACTTACGAAAGCTCTTTTTGGGGAAGGGAGCTGGAATTTTCTCAGAATGCCTTAACATACGGGAGTCGTATAGGCTACCGCACTACTGTGGTGAATTTCAAGCGCAAAGCCATAAATACGCAGCTATTAAGCTGTTAGCGGCAGTAATTTTAAATGTGTTTATAGTCAATTTTTGAGAAACAGCATTGTAAAATTTACCTGAGTCGTAAAATTTACCGCCTAGTATACAAAAGTTGAATTAATGTGATTATTTTTTAACCTTTTGAATTATAAGCTCACAATCCGTGGTTCATTGTTCAGATAATTTTACGGTTCTGTTCCGTAAAAATTAATGGAGCTGATAGTTTCAAAAAGATTAAAGTTGAGAACCATAATTTTTCCTAGAACTTTCGTATACAAATTCCCGAACTTTTCTTCCGTGCAGAGGGTGGTCAAATAAAAATCTATGTTGAGAGTCAGGCAGCTATTAATGCATGAATTTCGTATACTATATAATTACATCACGTCTAGTTCAAAGGTTTCGTGATATCATCTGGACCATGGGCTCGCTTAGCGTATGCTGAGTCCCAGGCCATAGTAAAATACCAGGTAATAAAGCAGCTGGTTGTCCAGAAAATTGGAATGGTTCAAGGAGAAATCGAACTTGATCCTTTGAACCACTTAGACTTGAAGGTAACACCTATACGGTAAAGACTCAAGTGAAATATTTGGGTATCATTCTTGATTCAAAATTAAGCTATGGAGCGCGTAAAGGAGATTTCCATAGTATTTTATGCCTGCAAGAAAACCCTAGGGAATTAGTCCCTGTATGGATATAAACATCGATAGTGAGACTAATCCTAACTTACGGAATCCTAGTTTGGTGGGGTGCTCCTGAAAGGAATTGTCACCTTAATAAGAAAAGTTCAAAGATCTGCCTGTACGGTATTTCAGGGGCTGCGAGTACAATACCAAATGCTGCGTTGGAGTCAAGG
Organism: Leptarthrus brevirostris; assembly: GCA_964036015.1. Lineage (NCBI taxonomy): Eukaryota > Metazoa > Arthropoda > Insecta > Diptera > Asilidae > Leptarthrus > Leptarthrus brevirostris. The sequence continues at coordinate 150,979,710 of OZ038372.1, forward strand.
TATATCCATTAACTGGACATCCACGGTAAAAGTGTATCTGCTCGTAATGCCGTTAGATTGAAGGAATTCAAAAGTTCACTACGGACACATCAAAATACTAATGTCCTACGCGCAAGTTCGTTTACAGAAGAGCACTGACTATACCGTTCCTATAATACAATAAGCTTCGAGAAAGCTTTCCCTACTAGAATACTTAGTAGGGAGTAGTGGGAGGGTTATCAGAGACTTGCAATGCCAGGTATATGGATCTTCACGGGTAGCTCAAAATATGGAGAATGGGCTGGGAAGTTGGAGTTTTCTCCGACAGTCTCAGCAAACAAAAGCCGGATCACTGCAGTATGTTTCAAGCAGAGATCTTGGCCATTGAAAGGGTGACAAAAGTATTGCTGTCGGACAAAGACCAACAGAGGCGTAGTGAAATTAATTTGTATAGTAATAGTCAAGCGGCCATCAAGGCGCTTGACTCAGGCAATATTTAATCACTGTTGGTGCGCAAATACCGGAGCGGTTTCCAAAGATGGGGTGATTCTCTGCTAGGTACTCGGCCATAGTGATGTGTTATAATGCGAAAAATGTCCTGCGAAACAAGATTCGCAGCTGATCGCTTCAATAATAGGCAGATCGATCAGTAAACAGAGAAGTCCAGAGAAGTGTTTAACTCGCAGGGTACAGATGGAACGATCTACCCCTACGACCTATCAAGGAAGATGTGGCCTAAGATGAATAAAAATAGAATGATATTTTTTTTCCGATAGAAAATGCCGAAATCTCCGTACTATTACTGTGGTTATAACGGCCTTTTTGGTAGTCATGCCGTCCACATGTTCATTCCTGCCAATGATTTCTGTCGGAGCTGCTTGGACGAGCAAGAACTTGAAAGCATTCAGCATTTACTTTACGAATGCCCGGGACTAACTAGGAGAAGGTTTCAGGCCCTTGGCTAACACTTCCTTAATGGACCAGAAGAATTCGCCTGCATGGAGCTAAGAAACCTAACTAAGTTTTTCAATAGCTGTCGATCCAGGTGACCATATTAAAGTCTATATGAGGCCGACTGGTTTACTACCGGTGATCGCCAACTAACCTAACTTAACCTAAGCTATGAACGCTCCCTAGCAGAAGGATCTGTAAGGAGGCCTCTATGTTATTCGTTAAAAAATAAATTGACCGAAAGCTGGCAAATGAGAGATGGGATAAGTTAAGCTTTGCTGAAAATAAATCGCGTTGATCTAAGGCATATCATGTCATTTCTGAACATTGTCTTTTTAGTAAATACGCGGAACGCATACGTATTCCTCAGAACGCCTTCTACAAGAGTTGTCTCGATGAGAGAGCGTTTAGCATTTGTTATGTCAATTCCATGGGTTTGCTGAAAGAAAGTATAAGACGTTGGGTAAATATTTTTTCCGCGAACTATAAGAGGTTACCATTGAGATAAAAGGCTCAAAAATTGCCTCTTCCCACACGGTTAGTGCTATAAAATCAAGGTACTTGATATTCACCCTAAAATTGGTTCCAATACACATGGTATAATAGTGGACTACATCAAGTTATATGTAAGGCTCGCTGGTTAGTTGACTAACAGCCAACACCCAAACCTAACTTAAAATAGCGTAAACACACATCGTAAGCCTGAAGTCTAGGTCTCCCATGTCCGCCAGGGCGAACTTGCTTGGTATACAGGCGGCTCGATGACCGATGCGGAAGTGGGCCGGTTATTTAGGGTGAGTCATATAAATTTTACGCATCTTTGCGGTTAGATAAACTTGCCACTGGTTGCTATAACAAAGTTTATATCATACTGATATATATATATATATACGAAAACCTGTATCTATTTGAATAGGAATATATTTACTTTCTCCGCCAATCAGGCGGCGATCAAAGCAATCAGCTCCTCAATAACCAAATCAAAATTGGTCTGAGAATTTCAAGAAACTACGGATCAATAAGGAAAAACATATCGAATCAACTTGGTTCGGATATGGGGAGATTAGGGTTTCTTTGGAAGCGAAAAGGCGGATAAACTGGCGATATACTTGTGGGCTGGAGTTGGTTGGTTGGGATTTCGATCTGCGTTGATACTATAAGGCTGTTTGCAACAGGATATCCAAGAGGCGCAAATGCTTCGGGAGATCTTGCATGAGTCAAGCTTACTCGAAACACTCGATATCAGCCCCATCACTGAGTAGAGCTTAGAAGCTCCTAAAATTTGGTAAACCAGACGTAAGACTGATGACCAGTTGGTCATCAGTTATAGTCAACTAAGGCAAAGCAAATGGCAAACATCGGCAGAGCAACCCATATAGACCATTTCTGAATGACGCCGAAACGACCATTGATAGGAACGGACTTTTTATACTTGGGAAGTCCTTGTTGAATCCCAGAGAGTTAGAGAGCAATTCGTTCTACAATGTATTTCTTTAAAGAGACAAGCTGTACAGGGTGACGCAAAAGTCCAGTAAGCAAAAATTTGCTTAGTCCTTTGACGAATGTTTTTGTTTTTTAGAGTCTCCTTTTGTATTATTTTATTTGGTACATATTCCTTTGTTATTATTTTTCCTTCTAAACTTTTCAATCTTTTTTCAGTTATGTCAAACAATCATTCCCCGATCATCGCATTCCACCAATTCGAAAACGAAATTGTGCGATTGTACGTAAACTCGATAACGATAAGGATCTCGAGAACCATTAAGCTGTATAAGGAGCTTGACCAGATGACCGTCCTAGAAGTAGAAAAAGGCGAACTGCTTACACATCTAGGGAGCGCTAGGTCATCAATTTGCGACCGGCATCAGCCGTCCAAAACCATTAAAAAATTAGCTAAACTTAACGCCCTACAAGCTCCACAAAGGAAGAAATCGTCTTCACGGATAAGAAGATCTTCACTGCGGAATAACCCCACAAAGACCAAAATGACACAATGAAGTCCACAGATGTGCCGGTCCATCATCCGTATTGAATACCGCCAAAATTCCAAATCAGTCATGGGGATTAAAATCAATCAAGAATTGTACGGGCGCGATATTCTCGGCGCTGCAGTTCTTCCCTGGGCCCAGCAGCACTTCGTCAAAGGAGACATTTGAACACGGCTCCGCGCCAACCCACGGAGCGAAACGACTCAGCAGTGATGCAAAGTCCATTTTTCGAATTTCATCACATCTGCGAAATTGCCACCGTTCTCGCGGGATCGAAAACCCACGGATTGCAGTGTGGGGCAGATTTTGGAGACCAGGGCCTGTACTGTACAGAAAAGTTTGAAGTTGCTTAAGAAATCGTTACACCATGATTAGGACCGGATGTCGCTGAAGGAGTTGCGTGCCATTGTCAAAAATTTTAAGTTGCGTTTGACGCTCTGTATCCACGCAAAGGGTAGCCACTTCGAAGCCTGCTGAATATGTTATTACCAAAGGTGTATGTTTTCGTTATTGATTCTGCAGTTAGCAAATTTCTTTTTATTTTTATTTTTACTTATTTTTTATTAAATATTACCTGATGATCGCACTTTTGTGTCACCCTGTATTTAAAGAGTAGAGGGGGGGGGCAGTTACCTAATATGCCTTCCTCCACTAAAGCACCTCGCTCTTCTATTTTAACCTAACCTACCGGATTTTTTAAACATGGACGCGATAATATTATAGTCTTTGGGTGATTCTATGCTCGAAAATGCCACCTCTACCTTTGGGATTTTAAAAATATTACGAAAATGTTTATGCTTTGTTACATAGAGCAAGGCGGTCTTAAGAATCATGAAGAACAAGTAATGTGAATATTCCCAACTGACTCTCAACACTGTTAAATTTGCCATCCTTAAACAAACCTTCATCAGATTGACCCAATCTGGCTTTTTCCTTTTTCCAGTGGTGAAAAAATAAAAAAAAATTAAGAAATTGACTTCCAAAAATTTTTGGGAGAACAGCAGGAGCGCTAACACAAGTGCATTATATCTCCAGGGAATGACATTGGATGTGACAATATTTATATTAATGTACAAAATAAAAACATAGTTTAAAAATTGTTTACGTTTTTATCTCTTTTATTCCTTGTACAACTATAAACGATATTTTGATTAGTGGTGAGGAACGTTCACTACAAGGACTATGCGTTAATGGTAAAATTGCCATGCATTCCAAACACATAAAGTCGGATGATGTATTAGTAAATTATTCACTATTTCAAAATAGCAATTTAGAAACCTTGCTCCAATTTTTAACAACAACAAAATATAATTAAAAATTTGAATTTAAATTTGAAACAATAGTTGTTCCACAGTGACTCCCACTAGGTCCACTAACAAGCCCCTTTAAACCTTTTAAAATAGTTTTACACCGAAAACCCATTTTAAAGTGGCTAGCAGAATTTGTGTCATGGGACAATGCTCCATGCATAGCTAGCTACAGTCCGGCTCGAACTATATCAAAACAATCTAAAAAAATTTTACTATTGCAAAGCAATTCCTAATCGACACCAGAGTTCACCCCTCTAAACAATTCAGCAAATTTCGCTCTTTTATATTTTATCAAAAAAGCAAGCATAGATACAAAACAAAAACACAAAAAGTCGTCCGCCACCGACGAAAAAAGTAGCATAAATATAGAAAAAGTCAAAGAAAAAAAAATATTTTCGTATATATTGACGTTGTGCCAGTAATACTGCCGGGGATTCCCCTGGGACAATCTATTCCCACGAGGCATAGAGACGATGGTTTCTGTGTTGGAGAGTTGATATAATATGAAGCAGAGAAATATATTGGAAAATTGGATTATGTATGTGGAGCCAAGTGTGTTTTGGATTTAGACGAGCATCATCCACTACATGTTTAGTAACTGAAAGGTGGTTGAATATAGGAAAATTATATATATCGACATAAATCTACGAGAAGACAAGTTGGCACTATGACAGCATTACGAATGGAATGAAACGTTTCCTTTTTGAGTGTGCACTTTTTTATAACCTCAATAAATATCAACGAATTAATGAAATTTCTTACGTTTTAGAAGAGCCCGAGGCTTCGCCTGCTTTCGCCGGGACATGTGAGCAAAAAGAAAATTTTCCTCGAACTAAATAAGTCCACAAAAATTATATATCACTTTCGAAGATTTTCACATTACTACGCACTGCACAACCGGAAAAACAAACGTGACCGTGAAATGTTAACAAAATCGGAACCGCTTTGACAAGCACTTCGTAGGCGGGACAATTGCACACGTGTACTCAATTTCCGTTCCGCTTTAACTTCCGTCGTTGTTTACCCGTCGAATAGCGTTGACAGAATGCATAGAGCAGACACCAAAAAGGTATTTTCTCTCACACATCTCTTTGCAAGTACTGAGAAAATACACACAGAGAACCGAATCGTTCTTGTGTTGGTTGGTAAAAGAGAGATATTTTCCCGTCTCTCGACTATTCTGTTCCTGTTGCAAACACGCAAACGTTCACCCCATTTTGGCATTTCCACCCAATATCCCATGCCACCCCATTCGACCGAAGACTGAAGAGGGCTGTTCCAAAACAGCATGGATTGTTACTCTCTCACTTGTTCCCCAGATACCCGATGTACCGTAGAATATCCGAGCATCCCTTGCCATTCACATCCCTTGAGAGTACCTTAAGGGGATGGGATGGGTTCTGTTTCTTCACCACCTCGTTTTGGTTTTGTTTTCATCAGCAAAAAGGACTAAAGAAGCCACGGGGTAACTTTAAGGGAAATTTACTTGACTCTCGCTCTCATGACTTACTTCTCCGGAGCTTTTCCTGCTGTGCTGGTACGGCGCGCTTACAACAAGAAAAGGGATGCTGCCGCTGGTTAAACACTTCAGAGCCAGCGACTCCTCAGGATCTTGAATTAATTGCATGCAACCTGCAGGGGGTGGTAACGTGGGAAATTTTTTCGATGCCATAAAAGTAAGGAATGTGTGCTTTGATTACGAATAATGCAGAGCAGTGTGAGGTGATTAAAGGGTCAATGGCTAAAGGGTGATAGGTATGTACGGTGAAAAGGTATACACGACTGTTATTTAAAGAGTCCTTGTAATCCTGTTTAACTGTTTTGTTCGCAATCTTCTGAATATTGAAAAGAACACAGTTCGTTGGTAATTTAGTGATTTAAATGATTGTACAATGTTGGATAATGTCAGTGCGGAATTACAACAAAAACAAAGAACCTCTTCCTCTTAAGGATTACATTCACGTGTACCTTTTCAGTGATTTTACCAAAAAAGGAGATGAAAGGAAATTTAATAATTTTGTTTATGTATAATGTTGCTTTATTTGGCACAATCATTATAAAGTAAAAATCCTACAACAATCTAGCTACCCTAAAAATTTATAACAATCAAAACAAAAAACACAATTGTTAACGATCAAACAGAACATAAATAATGAGACGGTACGTTACTCTGAAAATATTATGTAAAAACGACTCGAAAACGTGAAGGTAAAAAATAGTAAAAAACCTGTAAAAAATAAAATACAAAGAAATTTTGAAATGCCTCCAAGCGAGTGCCAGCTCTAAAAAAAGTTCCCAAACATTTTGAAAAAAATCTGAAACAAAACCTAGAACTAAACCTAAAACGAACGAACAAAATGATCCGAACCGAAAAATCAAACTAGAACATGGTTGCCTGAGTGTTCCCAGAGGGTAGGTGCAGCACCAGTCGAAGCTCCTACTACGGGAATCACTGCTCCCAAGCAAATGTAGATCTGTTGGCCATGTTCTAAATGAACGCACAACAATTTTGAACCGATTAGAGTCCCGCGGGACCAATCTGCAGTGTCATTGATGTCTGCAAACTGCTCCCATCATCCTCCCAGTTCTACGATTCCAACGTGAGACTTGTCATTCCCGCAGCACTTGCAGCAATACCAAAGCGAAGAGAAGCTTCGTGGACAAGCTGCTGCAAGTCTGTGGCCTGTTATTCCCAGTGAAAGACAAGGCTTCCGTTCCGCACCGACGGTAAAGGTTGCCAGGTGCAGTTGAATGTGTCGGCCTTCGTTGCCATGAACTCTAGACGTAATCGCCTCTTCAATCTGGCAATGAAGTGGTTTTTAAGTGCATGTGTGTGAAACTGTGGGTTAGTGGGCTGTTGCCCAGGCTCAATCCGCATGCAGTACAGATGAATTGTCGATTTAGCAAGTGTCAAGATAAAGTTATCAAGCAATTTACCTGGTTACATGTCCTTGGCCCCAGTAAAAACGACGTTCTTGTAATACTGAATGTCGGGCAGATATGCTGGCACATATCGCGAACAAGATTATTAATGTCGCACAAGGTCGGGCATGTGAAGTATCTGTGGAACAGGGTTCCTTCACCACCACAAACCGTGCAGGCTCTTTGAATTCGTCGATCGATATGCAACAGCTGGTTTGGATGCACGAGGCTGTGATGGAGCAGTTTGAAGGCCACATCAGAGTCTCTGTAATTGGACGGATAACTATAGATGACTCTGCTAGTTATAGTCCCCATTACTCCCAAGTCTACCCCAAGATGTGCGCGCCATCTATTAACCCCTAAGGTATCCGTAGGATTTACTCCTACGAAGAGCTCGCGCAGCCTACGTGAAGTGAGTGTACTGAATGTCGTGTGCGGTGGTCGATTAATAACGAAAGCGTTTATCACCTCAGTGCTAGGTTCTCTAGTAGATAGAGGACTGAAACGCTCTCGTGCTGCATCCACCAATTCGTTTAATTGTGTTGTGTGGGGTGTATAAGTGTGTTCCCGGAAGCATCAATGATGTCTCCAAGAACTGTGAGTTTTCCTGTATCGGCCGTTACACCTCGAGCATTACTGAACACCGAATCTACTAACTCAGGGTTCAACCTGATCGGAATTGCTGAAAAATCCCCGTACCCAAGTTCATTCCATCGCAAATGAAATGTTGGTCTTATTCTGCCCCAGGTTGTAATCGTGGAGATCATATCCTGGGACCAGTCATGCAGATATGGTGGGCGAACCGAGAGCAGATATTAGTGCTCCCCTGCGCCGCTACCCCCCATAGAACCTACCCACAGCTGCGAAATTAAGTTATCCCTTTGACAGAACACTCGTTGGAATGCCCGTACCTGAAGACAACGAAATTTCACGACCATGTCTGTAAGACCCAAACCACCCTCCGCTACTGGTCAGCAGAGCGTGCTTTCAGCGACCCATCCTCTTCCCCCCCCCCCCCCCCTCCCCCTCCAGAAGGCGTCAACGACCTTCGCCTGTAAAAGTTTCACGACGGCTTCTTCGAAGCACTCCGATTTTAACAGGTGCACGATGGACGAGGTAATCAAATAATTGACAACGACTGCACGTCCTTTCAGCGAAAGTGGGTGCAGTCTAGTCCGCCACTAATTCACAGCTCCAGAGAGTTTCTTCAGAGCCATGCGGCTATTAGATGTTTTACCATCGAGCCCCACATATACACCTAAATATTTCAGGCAAGTATTGGTCCATTGTATGCCGAGGGGAGAATCTGAACGATTCCGCCACCTCCTACACCATAGGCCTTGGCTTTTGCTTAAGTTAACCCTAGCGCCCGCTAATCGCTCATATTGTTCGAAAACCCTACGAGCGACTGGAAATGCATCATCTTTCGTTACAAATATAGACAGGTCATCCGCATACGCTAGAATAAGTGGCCTTCTAGTAGTGTATGGTAAGTGAATTGAATATTGTCTCAACGATTGACGAAGATTTACTAACAGCGGCTCCAGTGAAAAGTCATAAAGCATTCCTGACAACGGGCATCCCTGCCTGATACCCCGACGAAACGGAATAGGAGACAATATATGCCCATTATGCTTTATGAGAATCACTGAATCTCTATACAGACCACTGATGATCTCAATCCATCTGGACGGAAGCCCAAATTTATCGAGTACTCTCAGTAGATACTCATGCGAGACGCTATCAAACGCCTTTTCTTGATCCAAAGAGATCATGGCCATTTTCGAACCAGTTTTTTCATGGTAGGCGAAAAGATGCTTTGCTACGGCGATGTTGTCGTAGATACTACGACCTGGACGGGTGTATTACTGAGGCAATCACTGAGCGAAGTTCAGTTCCCAGTGTTTTGCAAACTATTTTGTAGTCGACATTACACAGAGTAACTGGCCTCCAGTTTCCCATCCTCTGAAGATCCCCCTTCATAGGTATTAGACGCATAACGGATCTCCGCTAAGAAGTGCATCAAGTGGAGGATGACAGTTACAGATTTCTTAATTTTTTCGTTATTTGTGTGCTAATGCTAGCCGGCATACCAAATTTCAGCTTTCTAAGACTTCAGAAATTACCCTAGAGGTTTTGATTACGGAGGTTTTGATGACGGAAGTTTTGATGACGGAAGTTTTGATGTCGGAAGTTTTGATGACGGAGATTTTGATGATCATGAGTGGCGAAATCGACGTTTTTCAGGTATTAATAAAATCTGAAGTATAAAAGCTGAACAAATGAAACTAAGTGTGTTTCATTAGACTGGGAAGTAGGTACATCTTATTCTAAGAATTTGGGCTCTCTGGTATTATTCAGACCGAAGCTATGAGGGTTCGAGAAGGTAGGTAGTGCCCAGTCTTTGCGGGGGCAGATAAGGAGCTAAAATAAATCATATCCTCTTAAATTTTTCACACCACCAATGGCTTGCTGTCCGAATCGAAGAGTTCTAAGTTTTATTTTTAAGCGTAAAAATAAAATTCAACTGATAATAGTTATCACTCGAGCGATAAAGTAAAAATGACCAGTTGAGTTTTATTTCTGAGCGAAAAAATTATTATTTATAACTTAAAAAATATAACTTTTAAATTAATGGTTACCAGATAATTGAAATTATTTCGCTCGAAATTATTACGGTCTCTGTTCTAAACCAATTGATTTGTGTAAAATATTTTTAAGTGTTAATTTTTCGCTTAAATGCACACTTAAATTTTTGTTATGCAAAGCAATTGGTTTAAAAATGTATGGTGAATATAATTTTAAGCTAAAAAATTAATTTTTCCGGAAACAATCGCAACATACATATTACTGGTTCGAAATGCTATATATAATAGAACTGATTAGTTTTTGCAGTTCAATTTCCAAAATGTATCGATTCGCGGTTATAGTGTGTATTACTTTTGCAATTCTTCAGATTGCTAAGGGAATTTTTCACGGGATGGACTGTACAACAGAGCCATTGTATCAGGTGCAAATATGGGCTGGAGAGAAAGTCGCAAAAGAAGGAACGTTTAAAGGCTCTGGCTCTATTCTAACTGATAAAATTATTCTAACAGCTCATCACACTATTTCATTACACCCAAAAACACCGCGTACAGGTCCCGCAAATCAAATTGCTGCAGTAGTTGGAGAAGTAATTAGAAAGACAAAAGCAAGTGAAATACCTAAGAAATCATTGATTTACGTTAAGGATTATGTGCTGCACGAGGATTATGACGCTACAGCTAAGATCAATGACGTAGCACTTCTTCTGTTAAAAACGGCAATTAAATTAGGTCAGAGTTTAAAAGCGGTAAAACTTTTTCGTGGTTCATCGCCACAAGTTGGGGAAGAATTTCAAGTTGCTGGATGGGGTGACTCTAACTCTGTATCTAAAACCGTTGAGAAAATTACGAAAATTTTCGTACAAGTTCGCGATCCGGCAAATTGCGACATAACAAGTGAACATAAAATGGTATTTTGTGCTTCTGCAGTAAACAAAAAGGCAAGGATCGGCAATTCGGATTCGGGGGATCCATTAATAGATTGCCACAATGAAGGTATCCAGTATGGTATTGTTTCCTTTGCACCAAGCTATTCGGGTACGTGTTTTACAACTAAATTTACGGATATCACTCAGATGGTTAGTTGGATCGATAGTAAGACGAAGAAACTCGGTGGATCATCGCCCAACATAATTGATATTTCCACTGTTTTGCATAAAAATAAATGTATAGATTCTGCGAGTTGTTCCATTTTGTGAAATGTGTAACTAATAGTAGATAAGCAGTAGAAAGCTCAAAATTACTTGGACATTGAATATTCAAAACTGTAACGAAACCAAAATGTCAAGTGAAATTAATTTAAATTAAAAAAGTCTCTACTGGTTTCTGGGTTTTAATTGGAACATTACAAAAAACAAATTTCTTTTGTTTTTTTTTCTGATTTCCCTTTACCAGAAGCATTTGTCATCACAGGATATAAGGATACTTCGGAAATTTAATAATCAAATAATTAATTCATTGTGCGGCACAAGTCTTCCGTCGTTTAGTTAATTCCTCAACGTATTTGTTCCAGTTGGGTTTTACACTGCCTTCTGTGACATAAATTAGATCGTCTAAACTAAAGCGGTACGTAAGGCACCCTAAATGAACGAACTTCTGTCTAAAATGCGTAGACAAGTGAGACGACTATTTAATAGTGCTAAACGCTTGCAACAGTGGAATGAATACAGATTCGCACTACTGAATATATCAAAGAAATAAGACGTTCCAAACGTGAGTCTTGGAGAAGGCTCTGTGAAAGCAAAAAAAAATCTTTGAAAATCTCAAGGAACAACGAAGGATCTCCGTTGAGCCGTAAGGCCTCAAGCTTGTCTGGCGCGGCCTCCTTTTATCATCCAGAACCGCATGGATACCATCCTTATTCCATTGGTCAATTTGTTTAAAGCCAGCTGTAATTGGGGCTACATACGGCTCTCATGGAGGAAAGTAGTTGTGTATTTAACCCCAAACAATGCAATAGTCCTCTAGAGCTGCCTAAATCATACAGACCAATCAGTCTTACCTGCTTTCACCTTAAGACAATGGAGAGACTGCTAGACCTCCACATCAGGTGCAAACTGGACTCTCGTCTCACTTTACTTAGTTTTCCTACACAAAAGTTGAAAAAAAACCTTCACCGTAAAGAAATTGCTTTATGTGCTCTTCTTGACATAGAAGCTGCTTTCGACAACACCAGATATGGATCCATATCTAGAGCTCTCATACAGAGGGGTCTGGAATCTCATACTGTTTATAGGGTGGATGCTATGCTAAAGGAACCATCCAAATCAACCCTGGGTAACACCTCTGTGTACATTAGGGCAGGTTAGGGATGCCCACAGGGCGGGATATTGTCACCGCTGCTTTGGTTTGTAGTAGTAGACGACCTCTTAAACAAGATATGCCAACCGGGTTATCGGGCAGTCGGCTATGCGGATGACCTTGTAATTATTATTACGGGGAAGTTCGACTCGACTTTTACTGATTTAATTAAGCGAATTAAACGAAGATCTCACTATTAACTATGCCACGGCTGTTCTTGTTCGGACGGACTTGGGGTCACACTCCGAAGAAGATTTTCTGGCTATACAATACGACTATCAAACCTTGATCTGGTGGCCAAAAGTTCAACAACGCCTCTCTATAACAGGAGCAAAGAGGTCTTTCCAACAGCTTTCACGGAGGCGGTAATTGAACTCTCTCCCCCGCACATCTAATCGAGGGTCACATGGGCATTCTTCACCGCATTCCTGGCATTGATAGGTGCACCGACCATATGAGTAAAGAACTGTGCTTTGACAGAAAATTCGGGATTCTCTTTCCTAAGTGAGCAGACTGGGGCAGCGGTAGTCTAAGTCTAGACCCTATTAGGCTCAAATGGTTCACTGATGGCTCTAAAATTGAACATGGTACTGGTGTCTTTGGACCAAGCACTAGGGTTTCGACTGCATTAGGTAAATAGGGATCCGGGGAATTCGTCGTAAACAATTCATCGTAAAACAATTCCTCGTAAAACAATTCATCGTAAGAGCAATTAATCGAGAGCAATTCATCGTAAATCAATTAATCATATATCAATTCATCGTAAACCAATTCACAGTACACGAGCAACTAAAAGCCTGATTAATACACCTCTTCCTCCCAAAAAGTCTAATAAAAATTTGACGAAAAGTGTTGCGTACACGGAGTACACGGATCCATGTACTCTCCCGAACCTTATTGCAGCCTCAGCTGGTCGTCGGCGAGAGCTGTTGTAGAATATTGGATTAGGCGTCAACAGCTCCTACACTGAAGAAATGTCCCCGAATTTACCCAGGTTAAAGTGCTCGTTAGACTCTATGCTTACAATGATACTACTGCATTAAATATGGGGGATTTCAAGTTGCTATCAGATTAACTATCTGGCCACTATAGGCTAATATATCATCTACGCCGGATAGGTCTGTCTAGTGAGATAAAGTGACACTTCTATCTAGAAAACGATGACAAGCATATTATGTGCTTTTGTCCTGCTTTGGCATGGCTTAGAAGGAGGATTTTCAGTCTGGAATTTTTGAGCTCGAGACCCCTTGCCTACCTGAGGGTGGCCGAGCGTCTTTTACATTAGCAGTAGGGGTTGTGGCACAAAAGATCTTCTTGGTCGTAGTGCACACCATACACCCATGAATAATAAATAAATGAATGAAATGGTAAAATTCAATGCTGTCTCTGGGAGTGCTAATAGGCCAGGTCATCTCCAACCAAAATACTAAATTTCCGTTTGGTAAAAATGTAATAGTTTTTGAGCGTTCGACACTTTTTTGTAGTTCGTGAAAATCGTTACCTTAGGTCAGTGTTTCGGATGCCACACCTACAAAAGTAGTTTTTTTGTGACAAAAATTTCAGTGAGAATTTCCGAAGAACCAGACTATGAAATAGAACCAAAGATTTGTCCAACGTGGCTACAGTTTTCGTCCATAACAATATGGAATTGGTGTTATTCTATCATTGGGTTATGTACAACATTGGCAGACCCAGACCCCGTAAAAGACGCCTGTTGCTCCGCCCCGCCGAGGCCATAATGCTGTTCGGAGGCAGTTCGCCCATCGGGAGAGTGGCAAGAAAGATGGGATGGGGAGTCGCGTTGCCGTGCTGTGTATACTGCTGCTCCTCTTAGGACTCAGCTCTCCACACAGGGCTGAGCTGGAGACGGAGACGGGCAGGATAACTCCGGACAATATAGTTGTGGTCATGCTGCGGAGATGACCACTGGAAAAGGATTGCCGCTTTCGTGAGGGGAGTCCTTCGCCAAAAGGAAGGAGACAACAACGGGAGCGCCTGCTAGCTTGTTGGAGGGGGGAGGGGGTTTCAGCCGGTATGACTGATCATTGGCCGGGTGGTTTTGGTCACCCAGGTGCGTAAATGCATTTCCACACTTCCATAAAAAAAATCATCAAAGTTAACCTTCTAAGCTGTAAAAATATTGTATTAGGCTAGGGCAGTCCCCATTGCTTGAAGAACTTACTTTACTTATTTTAAAATGAGCTGATTTACTTGAAAATGAGCTGATTTTGAAATAAGGCCCGAGCAAAAAATTTTCGCTACCCAGAAAGGGACATGGATCAAACCATCCATTTAATATATCCAGTAACCCTCGGAATTTCTATGACAGTCAAAATATTTTATATCAAAAAATAAATTTGGTACCAAATTCTCCTTTGATTATTTTAATATTTTACGATGCCTATCTTTCCCTTTGATTGTAATAAGCCGAGACGTTCTAGTGACCAAAGTGAAACCCATAATTCACGATTGGTTGACGAAAATTCATGTAGTAGGATTTCGAAGCTGCAAACATCTTCCGAAATTGTAGAAAACATTTTGGACATTGGAGCAACAATAATCCAAGTTTTATGTAATTGTGGCATTCATCCATCCAAAACTCAAAAAGCCTTGGATGTTATCGTCTATTCGTTCATACACTTTGAAGAAGTAAGAGCACATCCTAGTGGAAAATGCAAAAAGAGAATACGAAGATCGGAATTTATCAACAGTTTAATGACGGACGCTGAAATGACAAAATCAGAGGCGAAAATGACATATTCCATTGCGAAGGCGGCCTTTAAAGCATTCTACGAGCAACAAGTGGTAAACAAGTATGACGCCAAAGAAATTGATGCATGTCAGTGGAATAAGGCTGTGGACCAAACGATTGGTGCGTACATGAAGTCTGGGGCTTCGAAATCTGAGACCGATTTGACTGGACAAAAGATCTTATCGGCTTATCAGAATTATTTGCGAAGACTTAGAAAGAAGAATGGAAGGGATGCACTTTTGTGTGGAAACCATAATGATTCTAAAGCTTCAGAAAACGGTTGCAATTGTCAAACTGAAACGTCTTTGAGGGTTACGCAAAGTTCGGATGAGTGTGAAAAGGTCGGGAAGATACAAAAGCTACCGGCCTTAACTGCTCAACTAACTGGGGAATATTGTAATTCGTCATGTTTGGGTCAAGGAAGAGGGCCACTCGTTGTTAAAGACTGTCAAGGAAGAGTGTTTCTGATGATTCAAGAAAACCATGTATATTTCGATCCGAAAATTTTGAATTCTGAAGCAAAAAGAGCCACCAGAGATATGTTCCCAGACAGCGAAAGTGATTGTTATTATTAAAGGAAAAATCTTTACTAAAACTAATTGGAAGATTTATTAAATTTTTAGTTTTAAGGACCTTTACACACTCACATGAAAATAACAATAAAATTCGCATCATTGCGCACATATATGCTATTTCCTTCTTCAATCATGTTGCCGAGCAACAACAGCTGCTGCTGCTGCTCGAACTGCTGCTATAGCTTTCCTTTGTTGAAACATCATCTGAAAGAGCCAGTGCTTCGCACACACATGAAGTGGGCTCACAAGGCTGACTACGAAAAACTTTTGAACAGACAACATATTTAGAACGGAGTGTACAGGATGCTACAATTTCGTGAGCCTTACCAGACTCTTTTGCAAAAGTCTTACAAATCTTCCTTTGGAAGCTATTTGGGTTCACCAATGGCTTCAAACTTTTGCACTTGTACTTCCGATTATGCTCGCCTTTTTTATGGTCGCAAATGTGAATATCTACAGGTTTCGAATCACTTTTACACCAAGCACAAGGCTGTGGCCAACACTTAAAAAAGTTATCGGGTTCCTTTGCATCTGTCAAGCTTTCGTCTTTATGTAGTTCCAGCTTCTCTGGGAATCGCGAGAATGAATCTTCCTTCTGATAATGGTGCGAATTTCGGTTCCTTAACCGTCGACGAAGCATATACTTGTGATAGGCATGTTCCAACAACTTAAGCACTCGTTCAGACTCAGGTAATGGCATTCCCGTGTTAACATATGTTTCTACTGTTTCTTGAATAGCTTTATCCCAATCCGATTCTCCAATACTAAAAGCGTCGTATTTCTTTCCAAGCTCAGGCTGAACAAGTACCTTAAAACCTGCTTTTGCAATAACGTACGTTATTCCGGCTTCTGACTTGCTCATCCCACATTTCTCCTTGAGATTGTTAATTAAATAATCTTTTCGGATTATGTATTTTCCCGTTTGTGTCTTATCAAAACGAAGAAACGAGAACAGAATAAAATCAAAAGACTTCTTAGCTTTGGTATAGCAAATCCCACAAGTGGTTAAGATTTGAACAATAGTTGATGCGATCTCATAGGCTCTTTTGTGATTTCCTGTGGGCGACTTTAATTTTGCGTACCTGCTATAAGAATTTCTCATGTAATTGTGCGAGCCAAAATTAAAGCATTTTCTTGGAATTTTCGTTTTTTTGAAATCTTTTTTTTCGGGACGCTTTTCGCTATTTTGAGTTTTAGTCAATACACAATTACTTACAAAAGAACACATTTTCAAAAAGATAAGATAACGGTGTAAAAACGCACTCAATTTGGAGATGACGCAAATTTGAAAGTTATTTTAAAAGCAAAGCTTCCTTTATGTAGACAATACAAAGTTTTGTTGATGAAAACGTCAAGCAAGGTAGGTTAGGTTAGGTTAGAGGGGTACCGCTGAACTACAATCAGCCCGCTCCACTTAGACTACGAGGTGAGTCCATTGTACCCCATAGATTCATGGGAATCCAACCTATTTACCTTGCTCTCATAGCCATTCTGATTCCATCAAGACACGGCTTTGAGATCTATATTCTGGTGGACGGCTTCACGGGTCGTCCTGATGATATTCTCGCTTCCTTTCTTAAGAAATGCCAATTATCTCATACTAGTGCTATTTGTTATTTATTCAATCTGTCTCTGCATTCTGACCGCTTTCCCGAACTTTGGAAGACTTCTGTTTTGATTCTTTTCCATAAGAAAGGTAGTAAGTAGGACTGACGTTTCTATTTATCGACCGATTGGTTGCCTGTCCCATACCGCGAAGGTTTTCGAATCACTTGTCAGTGAATTCTTTCACTGTAGGCTTTTTCCTCGTAAAAACTACTCCTCATCCCCCGTATGGTACGACAAAGAATTACGCTCTCTCCGCAACAGAAGAAATAAACGTTGGCAAACTTTTCTTCTATCACAGACCGAGTCTGACTATTCTACCTACCTATCTGCTTATACCTTTTTTTCTGAACGTTGTGATATCCTCTACTATGAGTACCTCCAACGGATGGAAACTAGCCTCATATCCGACCCCAAGCGTTTTTATAATATTATTAATTCCAAGAAGAAATCCAATGGTTACCCCTCTACCCTAAAACTTGAGAATACCTCTTCGTCTGATCCTAAGGTTATCGCCAACCTCTTTGCACATTTCGTCAGTAAATCTTTCAGCGACATTCATTCTTGGACAAATGCACTCAAACGTTGTTTACGTCTTTCGACCCTGATCCCGAACTAATCGCCGCCAGTATCAAGGGGCTTGAGGACGACTTCAACCCAGGTCCTGACGGCATTCCGGCCATCGTTCTGAAAAAGTCAGCCATGCATCTAATTCAACCCCTTGCCTTGCTTTTCCGCCTCAAGGGGTTTTCCCTCATTTATGGAAAAACTCGTATATTATTCCCATCTTCAAAAAAGGTTGCAAGAACGATGTGTCCAACTACAGACCCATCGCTAAATTATCATCCATATCTAAACTATTCGAAAAATTAGTCTATGGTTCCACGTTCTTCCACTGTAAGTCTATCTTCTCACTCTCCCAGCATGGCTTCATCAAAGGTAGATCTACAACCACCAACCTTACTGACTTCGTCTCTCAAACACTATGTGCCCTGTAAAACGGTAAAGATGTTGATGTTACCGCCACCGATTTTAGTAAAGCCTTCGACAAGATCTCCCATAACGTTATCTTGATCAAACTTGATCGTCTAGGCTTCCAACCCAGATTCATCTCCTGGATTCGATCCTACCTCAACAACCGTCAGTACAATATTCTTTTCAGCTCATCCATTTCTAACCCTATTGTCGCTCGTTCCGGCGTCCCCCAGGGCAGCCACCTCGGTCCATTAATTTTCATCCTTACAATAAATAATGTTGAATGTGTCATCAATCACTCAGAGCTGTCCATTTATGCTGATGACATGAAAATAGTTAAACATATCTCCTCCACAACCGACTCTCTTCTCCTGCAAAAAGATCTCGATTCCTTCACCACATGGTGCATGAAAAACTTTCTTGAACTCAATGTCTCCAGTCCATCTCTTATTCCCGCAAGCGTCTTACCACCACCCCGAGAGTTTACATGCTAACCGACGTACCAGTCCCTATCGTTACCTCTTTGTGTGACCTAGGAATTATCTGTGATATTGAACTCAATTTCCGTTCCCACATTGACAGCATAATTAACAGAGCTAACTCCGAGCTAGGGTTTGTGAAGCGCTGGTTCAGAGAGTTCTCCTTATGTTTCCAAATCTCTCTATATATCCTTCGTTAGACCTCTCCTTGAATATCCGTCCAGCGTAGGTTCATTCGCTTCGCTCTACGTGATCTTCCGTGGGTAGACACATTCAACCTTCCACCTTATGAAAACCATCTGAAACTGATAGACTTACAACCATTAAGTAAACGTCGTGATGTTTCCGACATTCTTTTCATTCATCAGCTATTAAGTGGTGCCATAGACTGCCCTTCAATCCTGCAATCTTTCCCTATCTATACCAATCCCCGCAAGCTTAGGTCCACTCCCCTTTTCCGACTCGACCGCCATCGCACAAACTACGGTCAAAGTGAGCCAATTACCAGGATGCTACGAAAAGTCAACGACCTTTCCTCCTTTGACTTCCATCTGAGTAAATCATCCCTTCACAAAGCCTTACATCTTGATCCCGCCCATCTTGATCGCCTTTCTTAATTCTTCTTCCTTCCAGCCCGTATCTACTTTAATTCGAGCTCATATTGTAGCTTTTACTATTTATTTATTATGTCATCATTTATTATAGCTTGTAGTATTAGTATTATGTTATAGCTTGTAATTGTAGTATTATTATGTTATAGCTTGTATTAAGCTTAAATAAATAAATCAGAAATAAATCAGAAACCAAGTTGTGACAAGCCTTTTAGTTGTGCTCACAACCCTCTGTCCAATCCATGTCCTCATGCTACCACTTGATGGCAGCATGTTCGCATAGATTTCTCTAAATATACCAAAACAGACGGAGTTGGATCAATTGGTTGGTCACGACCAGGGTTCACGGGTTCGAGACTAGGTCTGCCCGTGAGTATTTATTAAAAAATTAAAATAATTGACTCCGTCTCTGGGCTGTTGTCTAGCTCGCAGCACTGCAAAAACAAGACATTCAAGTTTCCTCACTTCCCTTACCCTAATTCCCTTCCGACCAAAGCCATGCTAACGCATCAAAGGGTCGTCCCCTCGGCTTTGGCCGCATACTAAAAAAAACTAACAAGTTCCTTTCGCTTTACAAATCAACAGAAATTGGAAAAACGTCTACTTTATCTCTTACTTATCAATCTCTTATCCTTTTATTCCAATTAGATATGTTGCTAAACATTTTCAATTTGTTGTTTTCCTTTTGTTCCACATGGAGTGATTTTTGACTCTTTTGTTAGAAAAATGCCATGAGCATAGAAACAATGGATAGCTTTACAACAACAATGCCATTTCTTTTATCTTTTCTTTTTGCGGGAAAGGTGAAAATCTTCCAAAAGACACCAGACAGCCCGTGCCCTCCGGTAGTGTGAGATTCTTACTCACTAAAAACACCTCTCTGGGGATTAGCCGAAACAGACCACATACCCGGGTCCCTTTTCGTCCCCTCCCAGTCTCCCTTAGTGGGGGCAACTGAGTATCCAGTTATCCCACTGTCGCCACTAACCTCGGTTTCCTGGGTCACTGCTAGAATCCTAGCCTATCTGCATAAATCCATGTTTTCCTACCGTCTCCAGTGTTCCTTCTTGGTCCATGCGTTAGTTACATCACTCATCCCTTCACTGTCTACGACATTGACGGGTTCCAGGCCGTATCGCTTTAGTCCTGAGCCAGGACAAGGAACCCCCTCCGGATTAACCGCAGCTAACCCTACGGAAGGCAGATCTGCATAAATATATGTTTTCCCACCATTTCCAGTGTTCCTTGTTGGTCCATGCGTTAATTACAACCTTCAACCCTTCTCTGCCTACGGCATTGATGGGTTCCAGGCCGTAACGCTTTAGTCCTGAGCCAGGATAAGGAACCCCCTCCGGATTAACCGCAGCTAACCCTTTGGAAGGCAGATTTGCATCTTCTACTGGTGTGCGTATCGCGGAGATAGCCAACTCCTCTCCAGGACTGCTGCAGCAGTTTCAGCCGGTGGGAGCGAGCCAGCCTCCATAGCCGCCACAATTCCTTCGAAAGGTAATTCTCCCAAAGCTGCTACTGTTGTGTTGTGGGTACCGTGGGTATGGCCAACCTGTTGGGGTCTCCCATACAATCCACCTCCACTACCACAGAAGCACCCGAGGAAAACGCCATTCGCGACCCAATTACCCCTGGGTCCTGCAGAGGGGACGACGACACTGCAGACTCCCTTGGAGTTAGGGGGATTTTTCAAGAGGTTATCTCCTCCCGCATTAGTTACTTGGCTACATTCTAGGATGCATTGCCCGGTTGCTACCACTTGGAGGTGTAACTAACACTTGAGAATATCCAGATGAGGATCAGGTGAACCTCACCGTATCCTAGAAGGCTTCAACTCGTCCGTCCATTCTCCAGCAACCAACAACAATGCCATACTAGGCAGATTAATTTGGCAACAGTTCAATTTAAACGTTGAACTATTTATGATGTTTTTGCAGAACTATATTTAAAATGAAATTGGTTACCAACCGCACCCTGTATAAAGAGCTGGACTACCATGCGCCCAAATGTATTTCCTTCAATAAATGCGAATTTCATTTGAAAAATATCATATAAATAAAATGACGGTTATTTTAATTGAAATGCAACCAACTTAATCTACCAATTATGGCAGTTGTTGTGTTGTAAAGCTCTCCAAATTAAATTTAAAAGTGTTAAAGTTTGTAGTGTAAGGGTTCGCGTCCATAATAATCGTTACTTTGTTTCCCATTTGTTTCTTGTATTGTTACATCGCTTGTTTTTGCAAAGAATATGCGCAAAAGGCACTGCAAAAATCAGCTGATCCTATCTGAAGTGTCAGTCTGACATCATTCAGCCAGCAGAAGAACGCGGAAATTGTTAGGGGAACGTTTGATAAGATTTTGTTTAGCCAATAAATTTCCTGCAGAGTCGCCCTCGGTATAAATTGTCAGTGCTAATGAGGAAACAGAAATTGCGAGGGGTTAACAAACGTTGAGTTCGATTGGATTTTCGGTTCGGTCAGTGTAAAGTAAACATGCAAAAAATGGAAGTGGAGGATAATGGATTCGACGAATTAGCACCGAGCTTTGCTGACCTGCCCATGGAGGTATGTACGCAATTTGTTTATGACAACACAATAATTAAATTAATCATGTGACAATCTTTGTTTTCGTAGATAATTCTGAACATTTTCCGGTACTTGAACTTTGGCGATATTCGTGCAGCGTCCTTGACTTGTCGACGATGGTGTGAAGCTTCCCAAGACAGCGAATTCCAATCGAATGTTCAACTAATATTTTCGAAAATATATCTAGCGGATAACATTTTGCCGGGAACACTTTTCCTGAATAGTTTTCGATCATTCCCCAATGTCCACTTGAATGAGACTGTTTTGGGTAGCGTAGAGAATTTTTTCAATCACATCGGAAAAGCAGTCGAGCAGATAACAATAGAAGCAGTTGATCTTACAGAGAAACAACTAAGTGCAATATTAAATCAAACAATTAATTTGAAAACAATTACGATAAAGGATTGTTGTTCACTCTTCATGACAGGTCAGTTTTTTGAGTCGGACATCGACAGGGAAAAGGTGGCCAATTCGCTCTGCAATGTTAAGACAATCTCATTAGACACAAATCAATATTTGTCCGATGCCATTTTGCTGCGTTTAACATCTCTTACACCGAACCTTGAGCGATTGGACTTACACGGGTGCCATATTGCGTACCACACTGCAATACAACGCCGATTTTATCCTCCAGATCGCGTAGACTGTCCCAGTGAATCTATCCTTACTTTTAAATTTCTTTTAAAAGTTATTGAAAATCACGTTACAACACTAAAAGAATTGGATTTAAGTAATACTTTGGTGGGGGGATGTGCGCTATCCTTATTAGCAAACATCAACGGTCTACGTCTTAGAAAAATCGATCTAAGCGCATGTCGTCAATTGAATTTTAGTGGACTGGATACGCTATTGAAGTCGCAAAAAAGTCTAACCGCCCTTGATCTGTCCAAATCGGTTAGTGTAAGCGATCAGTATGTCGAGACGATTTGTGTAAACCTGGAAAATCTCGAAGTTCTCAAGCTTCGGTCATGTTACAAAGTATCTAATGCAAGTATTAGTGGGCTTTCACGATTAAAAAAGCTGAGAGTATTAGACATTGCCCACTGTGATTCTATAACAAGCGAAGGGGTTCAAGAAGGTATTGCAAAGGTGAAAAATACAAGTCTACAGGAACTTTATCTAACCCGGATTGATCTTTGTGAGGCTTGTATTGTAAAATGTGCGGAAAATCTTCCCAATTTATTAGTTCTTGATGTTGGCTATTGTGTTAACGGAGTTACCGATCGGGCTGTGCAAGCAATTATAAAGAATCTCATCTGGCTGCGATATCTAAGTTTGGACGGCTGTCACTTGGTAAGTATTTACTTAGCAATTATTAAGCTATTCTAAAATTAACTTATATAAAAATATACGAAACTTACAAACAAAAGAATTCAAAATCCAGTAGGTTGAGCCTATAAAATGTACAGAAACATTTTTAATTAGAAAACTGATGGAGCAAAGATAATTATGCGTAATGACCAAATAAATTAAATAGATCCAATCTAAATTTACCACGATCATCCGACAAATCAATAAAACTACAGACATCATTAACATTTCTTGAACAACTGGCTATAGGTTCATGCTGTCCATAGGTAGTCCTATGACTATGAACATAAAGTAAATTTCTATAGCGTTGAGGAATTCCTGGAGCATAGATGGTAAAGAGAGCAACAAGGTCAGGAGAACAAATTCTATAGCATAAGCAATCCCGAACAAACAATATTGAAGCAATCGTACGTCTACAAGATAGAGACTGTAAACCAGTTTAACTTTAAATTACTAATGGTAATATATAAAAAAAATACTTTGTGAAGCCCTCTGACGTAAATTAAAAAAAAAAAATTTAAATTGTAAGTCATTGAAAACCTAAGGCATACGATAAAATATTGTTAATTTGTCGTACAATCTTTTAGAAAAGGATTTTGAGATAAATTCTAAAACGTAAGTGGAATAAAAAAAATTGCAATATAAAAGTCCTTTATTAAAATAAAGAAAGTTTAATAAACAACATGCTATAAAATATCTACATAAATTCAAAAACAATAATAAAAGAAATAAAAGGCAAAAATCAAGTTTGTACTGAAAATAAACCACTTCAAGTACAATAAAAAAATAATTTAAAAGCATATTTAAAAATTTACTTAAGCCCTAAAACAGCTTGATAATAAACCTTATCCACTCTCAAGAGATCGATCTTTAAGCCTTCGATCTGCCGATTTTTAAATCGATTTTACGTTTGACCGATTCAGCTCGAATCGATTTATTTGTTTCCGATTTCGATCTATTTAAAACGTACAAAAAAACACAAGCTAAGTCGTGATATCTTAGAATAAAGAACGAGAGGAAAGGCTATCTTAAGTAAAAACCCTGTACGTGTGATAAGCATTTTTGCTTCACGGCCAAGTGGCGAGTGGGTTAAGGGGGAATGTCGCCTGAAATGTCAAATTGGACCGAATGTCGCCTTGAAATCAAAGTCGTCTCCGTAATACTGAAATATTTGGGGCATAAGCAAAGTGTTTTTAAATAGTAAAATTAATAAAATATGGTCGGGCAAAGTTATATTATATTAAAAGTGTTATAAGAATATATTTTAAAAACACCTAATTTAAAATATTATCAAAATGAGTTGGCCCCTCCTGTATACAAGCATAATTTTACTACTTTCATGTTCGAAACGCACACATCGCTTGGGTTCTACACGTGTAGCAAAATGCTTACATTTTTCCGAATGATGTCCTTTCCTCTAGTTCTTTATTCTAAGCGTGATATTTTTGCATTTTATCTTTCATTTGTGTAATAAATTGACAAATGTAAAAAAATGTTAAAAGAATCGTAATTGTTAGGTGAATGCACTTGAGATCGCTTTAATATTTTAGTGTTAACTGTGTAGTTTAGTGACTACTGCATGATTTTGTCATCGGTGGCTTATTGTTTTATTTCTGGTTTGCACAATGAGAAAGAAGTAAATTATTTAAAGAAAAATGTAAAATAAGTGATATTCGAATATGCGATTTTAAGTTTTTATACAAATTGGTTTTGGAATACACGATTAAACTTGTAATTGCTTCGAAAGTTAGTTGAATTTTGTATACTGACATCCTAGATGTTATGCATATTAGTTTTTTTTTATCCGACGTGGTTAAAGCCGGAAGGGAGTTAGGGTAAGGGAAGTGAGGGAACTTGAAAGTCTTGTTTTTGCATTCCTGCGAGCTAGAGAACAGCCCAGAGACGGAGTGGATTATATTAATTTCTTAATAAAAGCTCACGGAAAGACAGAATAAAGAATAAAAAATTCCCAGAATATTTTCAAAAAACGTCCCCAAGATATACATTTTTAGGGCAAAGACCAGAAACCTTCCCAGAAAACTTACGAGAATATTCCTCGTACATACTTATAAAATGTCCTGAAATCGCTTCTGAAATCAGACATAGAAATGCCTTGGGAACGTTTTTTTCAAAATATTCCTGGAAGTTTTCTAGGACATGTACGCGGCACAAAAGTTGTGCTTATCTTTTACTTTTCGGGTGTACATTTTTAGATGTGCTACTTTAATGAAGCAACATTTCTGAAATACCCAAGTTTTGTAAGCTACAAAGGCTGTTTTCTATTATTTAATAAATTGGTATTACACTATATTTTTATATGTAGAAATAGGTTAATAGGTTTAATTACTTGCAATTTCAAAATGCTGAAATAAATTGAAATATCAAAATAAACTGAATTGATCTATTCGTTCTATGGATATCGATCCTTTTAAGGCGATTAACGATCTATGAAATCGGAAAAAAATTACAGATCGATCCGTACTGAATCGATTTTCTCAGTTCGATCCCCCATCCCTAGTTACCGTTACGTTTAAAAGCTTCACATTTATCGCACATGTCCTTTTTTGGCTTATGAAAGGATAAATTAAATTCGGAGGAAAAAATATTTCGATACAACTCATAAGTTGCAGGTATTAAACTTTGCTCCCTGTATAAAGAGAACATTTTTGAAATTGTCAAACTTGAATCCAAGTATTGCCTTTGAGTGTTATTTCTGCAATAATGAGATTCAATTTAAGGAAAACAATTTATGTGGGAGCGAATAGATTCCTTTATATTATCAGGTAAGCAATTTTTTCGGTGTTTTCCGTGTTTACTTGGTATTGGACTACCAGTTTCAGTATTTAAATGATGATTAAAAAAATAGTAAACTCGTTGCTCGCTAACATCAATAGTTCTTAAGAAAAATGTTTTACAAACAGAAATACAATCTTGATTTTTCTCAATGTAATATTTATACGTAAACTTTTTCTTACTTCTTTCTCTAGCTTTCACTGGAATACGATGTATAAATTTTAAATAAAATTGTTGCTTATCGGAGTCTGACAATGACCAAAAATTTCTATGAATATATTCCCGTTCATTTAAATTGAAACGTAAAGAGCAGTCTAAATGACAATTCGGGGTACATGCAAATTTAACAGATCTTTTTCTTACAGTTTACCCTTTGATATTTTCATATTCTTGTCCCGATTGCCGCAATTGTTTTCTTATATTTTGTTTCCATAGGTTTGGTTGACGTTTTCTTTTGCGGGGTAGGTAGGTATAGTAATAATTGTTGAAGTTGAGCTGCTGCTTTCTACACACACTGTTAAAAAGTAAAATAGGTATTCATTTCAAACGAAAAATCTAAGATCTAAATCTATTTAAACATACAGCCACGTTCTGTAGTAATGTTTTCCTGGTCGGCAAGGCTGTCGTCACTACATCTAATTTTACTACCC
Organism: Leptarthrus brevirostris; assembly: GCA_964036015.1. Classification (NCBI taxonomy): domain Eukaryota; kingdom Metazoa; phylum Arthropoda; class Insecta; order Diptera; family Asilidae; genus Leptarthrus; species Leptarthrus brevirostris. The sequence goes on from OZ038372.1 coordinate 151,006,093, forward strand.
AACCACAAAAGTATTGGGACACTTGCATTTTTTTCACATTTTCAACTTTGTGGGTATATAAAATTTTTTTTTATATTTATAAAAGAAAATTTCGTCTTAGCAATAATTATTTTATTTGTTTTGTTTAAAATTCTTTTCACAGTTACAAGAATTCAAATACATAACAACAAAATAACGAAAATAATACATATTCACTGGAAAAATAGGAAAAATAAATTAAATTTACTGTAGATTTCTTTATGTTCAGTATTTCGTTTCATTACGTTTTTGTTTTACAACCTTTTTAATTTGGAGTGGCATTGATTTAACAAGTCTTAATCTCCCGCTGCACAATCCTCGGCGGTAAAAGAATTCCAAATTTCCTTTATTTTCTCACGAAGAACAGTTTTAATCCTGGATGGATCCGCCCCAAGTCTTTTCTTAATAACTCCCCATAAATTCTCTATTATGGAAATATCTGGACTATTAGCGGGCCACTTCATTGTTGGTACTCCATTGACCTGCAACCAGGCTTTACTGGATTTTGAAGTATGGCTTGGCGCTCCATCCTGTTGAAAAACGAACTCCCTTCAGGCGACTGAAGGAGATGTATTGATGGCAGCACATTTCGGTATTTTTCGGAGTTAATTCCACCATCAATAAAATGAAGAGACCCAACTCCATATCCGGACATGCAGCCCCAAAACCATTACAGAAGTAGGAAATTTGACAGGGTGCTTCAAGCATTCTGTCAGGTATACTTCGGACTTTTTCCGTATAACATGACTACGGTTGCCTTTCTGCTATTGTGCATTATTTTCGTTTTTTTCTTTACTTATTTAAATTTTTTGTAACTGCGAAAAGAATTTCGAACAAAACAAACAAAGTAATTATTACCATAACGAAATTTACTTTTATAATTAAACACTTTTTTATATACCCACAAAGTTGAAAATGTAAAAAAAATGCAAGTGTCCCAATACTGTTGTGACTGGGTAGTATTAAAAGAAATTAAATCTTCATTTCCATCCGATGATTTCAGTGGAACAAAATCAGGATCAGCAAAAGTGTCATCTGAATTAAAAATTTCTTCGAGTTTATGTTTATTGAATGTAATCGGATTTTCCTCCGGTATTATTTCATCCATCATTCTAAAATTCAATTCCAACTCTGATAACCAAATAAGAGAAAATAATAAAAACTTACTCTGAAACTGCTGGAGATAAATTCGGAACCGGCGATGACATAACTTATCTGCACTCACTCACGGTCACATTAGAACTGATGGCAAGTATACAACGCTGCTTGCTTACAACAGGCATAACGGTATTTTTTGTAGCAAATACCACAATATAATAATAAATAGTGTACACCGCGAAATAAAATTATCACAGCTTTACAACAGAATAATCGTTTGCGCTTTTATAAGCTAACATAATACTGCAATTTTCTTTTACCAATAGCCCTTATACGATAAGATAAAATTACTGCATTCTATTAAGTCAAGATAATTTTATATATCAATTAAAATAAAAATATAGTATACCGTATACGACAAGATAATTTTTTAAGAATAGATTCTCGTGTATTTTAAATGGACTACGACAAAATAATCTTTTCAAACGGCATCATAATACCAGGACTTTAAAATAAGGGATGTTTACGACAAAATAGACTCTCTATATCTCACGATTGCGGAAACCTATAATAATACTACATATATAAACTGAAAGCTCTTTTTCTCTACGTTCTAAAGATACATTTAACTCATTTTCGTAAATTTCACCGATACGATAGGATAATTTTGGTGCGACGACCTGTCGGCATAGGGCGGAAGTCCATTCGTCCAATTTAACTTACGAAGAGCATACCGGGTAAATGCTCGCTGAATTTACTCAAGACGGTCAGAAAGTGATGTAGTGTAGGGGTTCCAAACTACAGAAGCATAGTCTAGTACTGAACGAACCAACGATATATACAATGATTTCAAAGTGTGAGGGTCAGAGAAATCAGTAGAATTGCGCTTAATAAAGCCAAGCATTTTAGAAGCTTTACATGAAATATAGTCAATGTGAACATTGGAAGTAAATTTGCTATCAAAATACACACCAAGATCGCAAATATTAGACGGTCGAGTTATGACAATGTTATTGATCATGTAAGAAAAGCAATGAGGTGAACGCATGCGATGGAACGAAAATGCCTTACATTTATCAGGATTTAGTTCAAGGCCATTGTTTATACACCATTCAACAAGCCTATCAATATCCTCCTGAAGTCTATAACAATCTGATGACTCCTTGATGACACAATACAGCTTAAGGTCATCCGCATAAAGCAGAACTGAGGCAAAAGAGAACATCTTGATTACATCATTAATAAAAATAATAAAATGAAGGGGACCAAGATGACTTCCCTGAGGAACACCAGATAAAGCTACAAATACTCTGGATTCGACAGAACCAATCTTCACACACTGACGGCGACCCATTAAGTAGGAAAGAATACATTTTAATAAAGAAGAATGAAACCCAAAAGCAATCAATTTCCTTTTAAGTATAGAAAACTCTACTTGATCAAATGCCTTAACAAAATCAGTATATATTGTATCAACCTGGTAACCATCCTCAATTCCATTGATCACAAAGTCCTTAAAAATTACCAAATTGGTTGAAGTCGACCTTCCACTAACAAAGCCCTGTTTTTGTGGGACAATAACATCTTTAAGGTAGAAATACAATTTCTCTTTTACAAGACTTTCAAAGCACTTCGGAATCGGTAACAACTTAGCAATACCCCTATAATTATTAATCATGTCTTGAACCAGCCTTATGCAAGGGAAATATATAAGAAAATTTCCAAGCCATGAGCCTCCTCAACTGGGCTGTGGTATGTGCTGCCCTGTCTGCCGCATGCCTAATGTGTTCCCAAAAGGTGAATTTGTAGTCCCAAACGCACTTCCCTAATCGTCAGGGTCCGCTTTCTAGTAAGCAGGACAATCTCAGTTTTCTGGTTCGATAGACTCAGGCCACGTTCCTCCATCCAGGTGGCCACCCGTCGCATTACCTGGTTCAATCTTAGCTGCGTGGCGTTGACGTCTCGTGCCGCGATTACTGCGACGATGTCATATGCGTAAACCAACAAAAAGGTGTCTTCTGGCATGTCCATTCTCAGTATACCATCGTACGCTATATTCCACAGCTCTGGATCTAGAATCGAACCTTGAGCGGCTCCTGTTGTATTTTCTTCCTGCCTGGTCCTTCTGAGGTGTCATGGAGGAGAACCCTGTCATGGAGGAGAACCCTGTCATGGAGGAGAACCCTGTCATGGAGGAGAACCCTTTCATGTAGGTAGCTCTCTACCATCCGGAGGAGATACTCCGGTATTTTAAAGGTGTGCTCCAAAGCGTTCAGCATGTCGCACCATCTGGCGGAGTTAAAGGCGTTTTTAACATCCAGTGCCACCAGCAGGACTACTTTTCTTGAGTGGTGGTTTCCTTGTTGCGCCGCGCAGAAGTCTTTTACCACTTTTTTACCGCTCCAATGGTTGATCGTCTTTTCCGGAAACCGTACTGTTTGTCTGAAAGGCCTCCTGTGTTCTGTATTCCGACCCGGAGAGCGCAGAATGCTGCGTCCGTGAAGCGCACGTTTGAAGTAAGCTTGAGAACCTTTTGAAAATACCTGGGCGCTCTATATCGCTTTTTTGAGGTCCATAACCATCAGTGAGACGATACCAACTTTAAAAATTAAATAAAAAAATAATTTTTCTTTGACTTTTGGCCACCTTTTAGGGATTTTGAACCACTGTGCGTAGGATACCACTTCACACGAGCCTGAACACCCCCGGCTGCGGCCAACATTAACACCAGAACTCCGACAAGGTTGGAATTGGCTGACGCAAAGAAGTCGATAAAGCCCAAGGGATTGATGGAATACCAGTGGAACTACTTAAGGCAGATCCAATTACTGCGGCTGATATTCTTCTCACCGTAATCCAAGAATCTTGGGAAATCGAGACCCATGCCACTCAATGCAAAACAGAAGTAATTGTAAAGATTTCCAAAATAGGCGTCCTGATAAGTTGTAGGCGAGTTGGCGCGGTATCTATCTTTTAACTGCAGTCTCCAAATTGATGGCTAAAATCGTCTTAATGCGAATCAAGAATACAATCGAGCATAATTTTAGAGATGAACAGGCATGCTTTCGTGAGGTTTTCTTCTGCAGCGATCACATCAACACTCTCCGAATTATCATCGAGCAATCCGCCGAATTGGTTAACCATTTATATCTAATGTTCGTCGATTTTGAGAAGTCGTTTGATAGCGTTGTTCGCGCAGCATCCAAAAAGCATCCAAAACCAAAATAATGAGCTTGAGCAAATAGAACAAGTGAATAAATGTTGCTTTCTCGGAAGCATAATTACAGAAGACAGCGGAACTGAAACTAGCTGATATACAGGCTCGCATCAATAAGGCTCGAGTTGCATTTAATACTCTTGCTGAGATCTGGCTCAAGAAGCGATAGACACCACTAATCGCAGACGAAAGTCGCAATGGATAGCTCACACACTAAGAAAAGAGCCAAACAACATCGCACAACAGGATCTAGATTGGAATCCCGACAGAATCCAAGGAAGACGCCGAATTGGACGACCGCGCAACACATGGAAAAGATCCGTCGAGAGGGAAGGTATCCCTGATCAACAAATCGTGGCCACAGTTGAAAGCGTTGGCGCAAAACCGGACCAGGTGGAAAGTGAGTGGATTAGACGCCCTATTCCCGTGATGCTGGCCAATGTCTGAATAAAAGTTCATATCAGACTTTTTCACTCGAATATCCTACTGTGGGGTGTCACCACTGAAATCTCAAGAGGTGGTCAGAGGAAGATCGTTCTTTTTTTTAACTATCTTCTCATATATTTTAGATGTAAATAAATTTAAGGCTTAGAGTGGCATCACTCACTTGTGACAGATGCCACTCCGAGAAGTCTAAATCGTAACCAATTTACATAACTGCAATTCATTCTTTTATATAAAGAAAGTATGGTAAGAGTGGTACTTCGACAACAGTTTTAAGGTGTCTTTCTGCATTTAAAAATTGGTCATAATATTGTGAGAGTGCCTTTGATGGCTGGTGAATTTATAACACCAAATTTTCTAAGCTAATTGAGAAAAGTTGTATGTAAACAGATTTTTGTCTTGCATTAAAAATTCTTTTTTCTTTTCTTTCCTAGATAACAGACGCAGCCATCACAGGCATTGACATAAAATCTCAACTGTCAGGTGAGTTGTCACCATGCAATATAGTGGCATGTGAAGATTGCAATGATCCTCATATGGATGACGCCACTGCATCAACAAAGCGATGCAAAATATCACTTCGAAGTAAAGCTGAAGAAGAGATTGTACGCGATGCTGTCCGTAAAAAGGCTATGTTGGCAATCTACGAAATGAATCAGATAGACGACCGCATTCAGGATGGTCTTTCGATAAAAGAACTGAGAGGATTACAAACTCTCAACTTGCAGGGATGCACCAAAATATCTGACGTTTCGCTAAAGTACGGTCTGAAATTCTTAGAATTAAGAAAACTTGTACTGTCCAACTGTCAACAGATATCCGTAATTGGAATGCAAGCCCTTGTAGAAAACTGCCCATCAATTGAAATGTTAGACCTTTCCGAGTGTTATAACATTAACGACAAATGCATTGAGATTATTTCACGCTGCCTGCGACGACTTCAATTTCTTAACATAAGTGGTTGCACGCAATTGACTGATCACAGCTTGGATTATATTGTTATTAATTGCAAGGTACTCCAGGTAGGTATTCCAATTAAGTTTGTTAAAACGAAAATAGTTAATTGTTTCAACACTATATAAGGTTCTGTCCGTCAGCCATTGCCGTCGCATGTGTTCTGACATCGAACTCCGTCTGTCGAGCCTTTCAACGCTTCGAGCAATCCACAAAGATCGAACTCCCAGTATCGACAACGCCGACATTCTTCGAATAAAGAACCACGGACTACGTTGGGATTACTGATATTTTGTTGTTGTTGTTGTTGTTTATTTACTCTATTACTTTTACTAGTATTGCACCCAAGGTGATGATGATATTTTTCTAAGACATATTTGGCCGGTGACGTTTTTCGCTCTATTTATTAACATAAACTAATTATTATTGACGATTTAAATTAATATATTAAAGATGCCTTTCAAATATTGTTGGAAGTTATTTGGATTTGTATTTTTATTTTTGATAATAGAACCACTGAAAGCGATGAGTGTGGCGTGCTTTCCTATAACTTCCTTTGCTTTGAAAATACATAGTTGACCCAAATTCCAAATTGTTGTTTATTTGGTTATCTCAATTCGAAATATAAATAAATTCTTTAAACTGTAACAAAATTTTAAGGAAAATTAACACAACTTTAGAAGTTAGTATAAGTTAAAATCAGTACAAATAATACGGCTTGGCAGCAAAATTCAGTCCCCTCCACTCATCCCTATTCCGGGGGTTTTTTATGTGCACTCCATCCATGAAAACATTTTGTAAATCGTTTCGATTCTTTGTTCTTCAGAGTCAGAAACAGCTTTCGAAGCCTATCTGGTTGCTTGATCCTCATGTGTTGAATATAAACCTAAACAATTGAATTATAATATTTTCACCAAGAAATCTGAGCTAAATTTACCTGAGCAGATTTGTATGCTAATTTAATCTCAACTTCACTGCATTTTGATCCCAACCAAAGGAAAACCTGTTCTCCATTGTCGAGAATCATAATGTCGTCGTCAGCAAGATCATCCTGACAAAAGTCAGAGCATTTCTCTGCAACCGTGAAGTATCCCTTTTCGTTGGAACATCGGAACAAACGTGTGAACTTCATAAAGTCAGCATCTTTGTCATACGGTTTACGACCTCCTAACGCAACCCAGAAGAAGTTTTCTGGCTCTTCGCCCTCATTTAAAATCTACGCAAAAATAAACTTACCGAGAAAGGGAATTATTCAAACTTACCTGCAAGCTCACCCAAGGATTGTTAAACATTTCTTCGGCAATTTCTTGTATTAATTTGGCCTCTTCAGGAGCCGCGTTTGATCCAATCCAAACGTAAACAATTCCAGATTGGGACTCATCCTCAGTTTCGAAGGGAACGTAAAGAATATAACTGCAAAAATATTTTTTTTTATTATTTAGCCAAGGTCCAGGAATTACTGTTGCATAGCTTTGGAAGTAGAGGGAATAAGTTTAAGGACATAAGGTTTTGTGAGTTGTGTTTTATAGTGCCGCTCCTTGGTTGATTAAGTGTAAAACAGAAGATGGTGATTTGATGGTGTAAAGATGAACACGTGTGTTACATGCAAGGCCAAATCATACGTCGAAAGCCGTATCCATGAACGTAACGATAAAAGAGCTATAAGGGGAATTCAATGTGACTGCTATGACGGCAACAGACGTGCCGCCAATCTTGTTTTTACTCAGTCACGAGAAGAAATTAGCCATCTTGCTAAGGGGAAGTGGTTTTATGCTCTATTAAAAAGCATAATCTGGTGAGTCTGTTGATTTTAATTTTCCACCCAACACTCAAGGTAACACATCCGTGCTTCTTAGAACACACTTAACGGGTCTCCACTGTTGAGCATTTGGCTCGCTTTATTGTGATCAAAGTTCAGCATAGCAGGCATAACTCTGGCTTTGACCTCATCGAGGCTCCTTTGCTTTACATTTGTGGACTCTGTTCATCAGTCGTTGTGCATTCTTGTTTTTGTTTTGTGTTGGGCAAACTACGGGTTTTGATTTTTGCAACTTTCGTCGCTTGAAAAATAACCATTTTTCGGTTTCCTGCCTCTTGATAGCGGAAAGACCGACTATTTTTGCATTAAGTGGAATCAAGGTTATTTCTAGTTTTAATATTAATCAGTATCGTATTCCTCTTCTCTCTTCCAGAGTGGAATCGCACTTTACATTAGGAATAATGTGCCGTTTTCACATCTCCCTCAACTCATTTTTACTAATCCAGAATTTAATTATGTCTGGATAAGACTTAAACTCCATCATCACATCACACATCATTCATTTCCGCTTCCGTTTGATAAACTGTCTTCAGATATCGATTAGATTTTGTAAATATCTCCGTCGTCTGAAATCATTCCAACTGACGATTTCAACGTCCAAAACACAGTGGCTCAGGCATTCTTCTACCACAAACCCGTGTGGAAGGCACGTCGATTTGTTTGGGAGTCCTTTAATTTGCAACACCTAGTTGAATGTCTGACTCATGTTCCTGATATTATGGGGCACAACGCGGATTTTTTAGATCTGTTTTTAATATCGCATCCAGACAAATACTCTGTTTCCATCACGTCTCCCTTGGGCAATTCAGTCTCTACCTGGTCTGGGCTGGTCTCTACCTAATTTTTCCATCTCCGCTCTGATAACTACTATCATCAAAAGATTTTTATGTGATTACAAAATTGGGCTGATTGGGCTGGACTTAATACATATCTCAGAGATGGAATTAAATGATTGAACTCCGCGAGAGTCGTGGTCGGTGGCGTAAATGATAACGTGTCAGTCTGCCAATTCGAATTCCACTGACAGCGACACATGGTTGATTTCTGCTGACAACAGACTACGATAAAAGCACTATTAGGGGTTGTAGAGAAAATGTCGGGAGTTTGGAATCCACTTTAAATTGTTCTCCCGCCGAATATCCCACAAGGGGTTAAGGGAACTAGAGAGAGATGAAAGAATTCCAAAACAAAACGTCCCCCAAATACCAAGGCTTTTAATGGCACGTTGTACACCCACTGATCGACAGCATTTCAAACTGGATTTCGATACTCCTATATTTCTGTCATGTGTCCTTCGTCACGAGGTCTACAAAAAGTTTCAAATGGGCCTCGTTCAACCTTATTATTATTTTAATTCAGATGCTTTGCGAGGTCCACAGAACGCTTAAGTGTGTATAGCTATCCGGGTCCTTCTCAATTTTCTTAGTCCCTCCTCGTTGCCCATTCCAGGATTTCCTTTTTGACTTCCTGGATTGAGATACCCAGGTTGCGCCCTTCTGCACCAACTCATTTGTCTTTTCATTTCCTGGTATCCCGCAGTACCCTTCCGCGTATATTAAAGTGACCTCGTTTCGTCAGCCTAATTCAACAAGAGCCTGCTTACACCCCTCTACCGTTTTGGACTACACCGCACCGTTTGTTAGTAATTTGATTGACGCGTGGATATCCGTACATATTGCTATCTTAGAGGGTCTTACTTTCCGCTCCATTAGCTTCCTAGCTCCTGTGTCTACCGTTGCGATTTCACACTGAAGAACAGTGGAGGAGTTATTTACCCCACCTCTTATCTTCATGATACACCAAAACCACAGCCACGTTCGTCGATAACTTGGTACTGTATAACGTTTGCTTCCCTCAGCGCGAGTATAGCCGTATTTTTCAAATAGGTGTGACAATGCGCCGAGAAGTAAGTACTTTTTAAGTCACGAATGTACTAAAAACCAAATGGAATTCATGCTTTTCGCCAACAAAAATTTGAGCGCGCCAATTGCAGACGCAAGATCGATGACAACTTCAGTATATTCCCGATGAGTTAACTTAGTACACAATGCTTATAAATAAAAAATAAAAAAAATTAGCAAGAACTTACCAAAATGCTGAGTTTAGTAGCGAAGCATCAGGACGAATCTGTATAAGTCTTGTACACAGAGCTCCACCATTCGATCGGAGGTGGAAAAATTCTACGGGCGCCTTTCCGTCTGAAGTTTTTAATTTCTCTTTCCTTTTGCCAGTGTGAATTATAAATTTTCGCTTGAAATGTGCCATAAATTTAAGGTTCTCCTGTTGCTGATGAATCCTAATGACCTCAAGCTCTTCTCCAAACATGACCTTAAACTTTTTTTGCAAAGTAAACGTAAACGTTAGCCAACCCATGTTTCCAGCATCTCTACCCTGCCAAAAGTAAACAACACACTGAATTTCCTCTTCGGGTGGAGGACGAGTATCGTCATCCACAGTATCTTCTTCGTCTTCAACGGGAATGCAATACCGACACAAAAATACATAACACTCAGATGTGTAGAAGTGACCCAACTCTTCTTCCGGCAATCGAACAAATTTCTTTCCCTCCAGAACGAACGATTCCATTGCCTCCAAATCATAATTCCACTCCTCTTCCAACTGTTCAGCTTCGGTAAGGGTCATAGGCTGTTGTCGTGGCATAAATAAGGCAGCAAGATCGGCTCGTGTCTCTTGCTGCTTAGCCCATTTCGTAAGATCTGCCCCAGTTTTCGATACCGAAGCAGCTGTACGCGTAAAATCGACCGCCATTATTTCATCCCAACCAATGAATTTACTCTTGAAGATTTGAGTTTCCGTTCCTTCTTGCACGCGAGTAACCAAGCCATACTCAGGACGTTTGATCATATTGAAAAGTTCCCGGGACAGTTTAACTGCAGCCGCTCGAACTAGACGTGTCGACTTCTTACCGAACCACACAAATAAATCAGTGTAGCAGTCAAGAATGTAAACGTTCTTGCTATTAAGGAGCGTATTTACAAGCTTTTGCTCAGGTATCTCCACTTGCGGCAATTCCAGGTACCCCATACCCAATTGGACTTGATAAAGGCGTGGTAACGCAGGAGTAAAATCATCGAGAACATGTTGCTTTATTTTTTCCTTAGACACCACTTCAGGATCCGCTCCAAGAAGCTCCCAGAACTCTTTATTTTCTTCACCTGAAATAGCGTGATTTGAACATTTTCGATATACGTAGATTGCATCTTTGCTTACCTTGCAATTCTGTACAAATCTCTGCCTTGTTTTTCCTTTCGTTTTTGTTGATCTTTTCAGCCAGAAGTCTTGCCTTCGATTTTAATGTATTTTTCGAACATTTACCGTACCACATGAAGATCTTCAATCCTGTATCCAATACAAAAACATATCGGGGATCTAAAGAGTCAAAGTGAACAGCCACTGGTTCTAAATGAATCGAGGAACCAGCAGCATGTACTCGATAGAGACGGGTGACATAGACCATATCGTCGATTGTGAAGAACCCTGTTGCAGTTCGCCCACCTTGAATATAAGTCAGTTCGGTATCGAATAGTGCCAAAAATTCCTCAGATTCGTCCCCTTATAAGGATATCATTTACATCAAGTTAAAGCATTTACAAAAAACAATATTCAAATTCTCACCTTGCTCTTCCCTAATTGTCCTGCAACGTGCTCCAAGGTAATTCCTTAAATTTACAGCATGTATGGCAGCGCATGCCCTTTTATCTAAAGTAGCTTGAGTCCCAATCAAAAAATATATTTCCCACGTAAGTTGTCCCAAGTCATCCAAGCTTGTTTTCAGAATGATGTAACAGTCGCCTTCGTAAAACTTGCCATGCGTAACTTCGTCAATTTTATTTGGCAAAAAGTTCTCAATCTCCCAAATCGTAAGACCCGGAATTTGTCCGTCGTCTTTTTCAAAGAACTTTGAATAATCCAATGGCGGCTTTTCCAGCGATTCATCCCACCGCTTCGGTTTTAAACTTTCTGGTTTTTCTCCATCATCCCATGCATTACTAGTGTCGCGATCTTTAGCAACATCTTTCATGCCTTTCAAAATTTTCGCTGAATCTTGGTCAGAATCAGTACGAGCTCCACGTCGAAGACGAATTTTTCTTGCTATTGGATCCTTGCTGGTGTTTGTCACCGGAACGGAAGGCGGAACATTAGCGCCAGCCAATCGAAGTTGAGTTTGCAAGGAAAAGTCGATATTGTAAAATTCGATTCCTGAACCTTTTTGCGCTTCGGTCGGTTTTGGTGGCATTATGAGATCCGGATTGTTGCGCAAATCTAATTGATCAAGATCGGAAAGAAGGTGAATCGCATCGGGAAGAGTAATAAGTCGATTTGAACTAAGGTTCAATTTTTTTAAAGCTCCACAACGGCACAATCCTTCAGGAACCATTTCGAGTTGATTATTGGAAGCTGAGAAAACTTCTAAACTGCAGAGCTTTCCGATTCCAGAAGGAATTCCTTCAAAATCGAGTTGATTGTCATTCAAATAGAGACGCCTTAGGTTCGTCAGTTTACAAATCGCGGCCGGAAGTGCTGTTAATTTGTTTCTGGAAAGATTCAATGTCTCCAATTTCTGCCAAAACTCGACCCCCGATGACAATTCGTTTATTTCATTTTCACTCAAATTCAGTCGCTTTAGTGTTATCATGTTGTACAAACAGTCTGGTACTCTCGGAAGCGAGTTTTGCGACAAATCCAGCTCCTGAAGATTTGACAAACTATCCAAAGATGTTGGGAAATTTTGTAGTGTTCGTTGTGTGTTTCTCATATTCAAACACTCTAAATTTTGCAACGACGGCAATTGGCGTAGCTGAAATAGCTCTAAAGGATTATCAGCTAAAATTAAAGTTTGCAAATTGGCCAGACGTCTAGTTTGTGGTGGAAGAGTCTCTAGTTTATTGTGCGATAAATCTAAAAACAAAAGATCTGTCAAATGAATGAATAGAGCTGTTGGAATTGATTCGATTTGATTGTGGCTTAAATTTAGAACAAGCAAATTTTTTGCACGATCCAATCCTTCAGGAATTTCTTTTAATTTATTGTGAGAAAGATCGAGAGTTGTCAATTCATCCAATCGAAAGAGTTCTGGTGGAATTCCAGAATTTTTAATTTGATTATGGCGCAGATTTAATGTACGTAGGCATCCGAGTTCTGTGAGCTCGCCGTAGAGCTTTTCGAGCTCATTGTTTTTTATCGACAGATGCTCCAATTTGTGCAGATTTCCCATTTCTTCGGGGATTTCTTTTAAATGGGTTTTGTCCAATTTTAGCCATTGGACACGTGTCATGAGCCGCACTGCATTGGGAAATTTTTCTTCCTGAAAATATAAAAAAAAAATCAATTTGCAATTTGAGTGTTTGCGTGCGTAACAACGCATTTATGGAAAGAGCCAAAATTATATTTTGTGATCATCCAACTCAAGCGAATCTTTAAATAGCAAAACGATTAGCTGATTTCGTCATTATCACTTACCAAATTTACAGGATGGAGAAGTGATCAGAGATTGTAGGACCTACTAAAAGTTATGTCTTTGCATTTACCCGTTGAACCCCTATCCAAGTAAGATTCCATTGAGGTCACGATGGTATAGCAACCGAGGTGATGGAGGAATTCAATTTACTTTCACCAGCGTAAATACAATAAGTTTAGCACACCCTTGTTCAAATCAACATTTTCCACTATCAGAATCGTTGATTCTAGAAATGAATACGTCAAGACCTCTCTTGTTAAATTATTTTCTTGGTAATCATGCTATGGCGGGTACCTCCTGCATTATGTCGACCACATACAGAAGCTATACTGTGGATACACGAAATAGAGGTAAGGTGAGCAAATCGGCTGGAGCTGGCACTGCTATGGTTGTTTCGCAGACTATGTCTCAGGTTGTTAACACCCCGCTGACCAGAGATCGACCAGAGGAAGGAGAGGACTTATCTTTAAAGGTTAGATTTATGATATTTTCTAAAGCTGTATTTCTTTTTGTCAGCCATTATTCATTTTGCTTACTAGTTACACTTATTTTTTGACACAATATTTTGGTTACGAATGCTTTGCTATGTTTTTTGAAATAATATTTGCTGTACAATCTGTTTCTTTTCTGCAACTAATGCTGCTGAATTAGAATCTATGTTGTCTTAGCTATCACAATCCTATCATGTTTGTGGTGACTTTAATGTCAAGAGTAGCTTTTCAGGATTGGCTTATTTCGCTGCTTACAACGGCTGTTAATAATTTATAAGCATATTTTACTACTAAGTACTAGCTGGTCCCCGCGGCTATGGCTCTCAAAGTTCAATGTAAAACATTTACAGGTTGTAAGGTTCAAGTCGATAGTCGGGTGGGAGTTGAACCTTTTTTTTAACAAATTTAAGTTTGTGATTTGTCAATTTTGACATTTTTGGGGATATTTTTTGACCCACGATAACTACACATAGAGCATGGGTATGATTTCGCATCTACGTTCCTAACCGATTGATTTAAACCACGATCCGACCGATAGTTTTCGAGTAAGCAGTAATTGAATGAAAAAAGTGTTTTTTTTTGCAAAGGGATCTGTGCAAATTTATGCTAAATCTTAATTGCTCCGCCTCCCCACCCCCCGAATAAAACCTGATTTTTTTATTCAGCCGTTCGAAGGAGCGTCTACCAAGTATTACTGCACCTTACACTTTGGTGCTGCTGCTGATGAAGAGCCAAAGTGATTAAGATTTTCTTTATTAGAAACGCCGCTCTTGTCAAGAAAATTATATTTCTTGCTCCGCTCGAGTTTTGAACACTTTGTTTTGAATTTTTCGTATTACTGCATAGTTTTTTGGAAAATTTCAAAAATCTTCCGGTACGTCATTTTGAACGCGAAATTTTCCTCTAGTACATTTGCAATAGATTTTCAACAGATCTTTGGGCTACATGAAAAATTAGTACCCACATGTTGGGTTCCGATCAATACATGGGGTGTTATTAAGGCTCCAAGGAGCCAAAACGGCGAGGCCCAAAACTACGCCCCATTTTTATCGGTAAACCTTGATTGAGCATCGATTTCATCTTGACCTGTTGCCCATTCATTGATTTGTATATCGGCTAAACTGGGGCTATTTGAATAATGTATTGTTGAATGCTTCCGCATACACAGATTCAGACGGTAGGTTTTTCCGAAGCTCAATAAGTAGAATTGTGTCCTCTTCATCCCACTGCGTTAATTGTAACCAAAATTTAGACCAACTTTGTTTGACATTTATCTACGATATAGATTCCAAGGCCTGATTAAAAAAAGTTACTGCATGCTTTAAATTTATCGCCCCGAAAACTTTAGGTATATCGTAATTGTCTTGCTTAATCCCTTTTTACATGCTTTGTATACCACTGGTATATTTAAATTTGTCTAAGCTTGTTTGCCTTCCCAATAACTAAGAGAGGATACTTGTGGCTTCCGTTGGCATTACAAGTTGGCATAAAGGTTATCCGATCCTTCGACATTTTTCCTCCAGGAACTGATTCCTTCATCTTTATGCACCCATGTAGTATTCGACAAAACCTTTCAGAAAGAACCAGATTCATCGCAGTTGTAGACCTACTACTACTACTAAATACTTTATTAGCTTGTACAAACTTTGGAATAACAAAAGTTCTTATAATTTGCTTAATGATGAACTCCTTATAAATTGCAAACAACCCTTTTTAAAGCTATGGAAACCGTCACGCTCCTCAGTTCCAGCGAAAGGTCATTACACATTTTTAAGCCTTTGCATAGTAAAGAATTCTATGCACTCCTCCTTCTCCAACGGCTCAAACTATAGGTCACTTCTGCCTCCCTCAGAACTAGATTTAACATCTCATCTAGACACTCCGGCTGTCTTCTAGTTTTCATTTAAAATATAAATAATAACACGTTAAAATTCTTTCCTTGCAGCTCATCCATGTAACATCCATTAAATTGAAATAATCGCCTTGACACTATCAATTAATTCGCCATTGATTTCGACACGAATATCACAATTTAGGGTAATAGTCATACATTTTTTTTTACATTTAACAAAAGTTTATTCATTTGTAACCATTCACTTAAAACGTCTAAGTCTTAATTTAATTGTTGCTTTGCTAATTGTGAGTTTCTTCCCGTTAAGTACATTAGTCAGCAAACAACGCGACCTTTGAAAATTTTGTAACCTTCTTCATATCATTAATATATAAAATAAAAACCAATGTTCCAAGTACTGAACCCTGTGGGACACCTAAAGTTGTATCTGCAGCCGCTTATCTGGGGCTCTCGTCCTTTGGGTCCTTTCAGATAGAAAACTCTCAAACCAATCCAACTCTTTTCGGACTATTCCATATTTCCTCAGCTTTTCTAAAAGAATTTGTCTATTGATTGTTTCGAAAGCTCGCCTGAAGTCCAAAAATATTGCTACCACAAATTTCGCCTCATCCACATATGTTCCCTCTTTTTCCATTCATTTATTATAACATTTAATCTGCTTTTTATATAACTGGGTTTCTTGAACCAATTTCGCTCGATTAGTCTCTTGTGTTATTTATTTAAAGTGTTAGAAAAACTCATGAGTATTCAAAATAAGTGAATTTGTATCTGATAATAATTTATTGTCCAAATGGCAGTCAGGTTTTAGACCGGGACATAGTTGTGTGTCCGCGCTCTTAAAGGTTACAGCGGACATTAGTTATAAGCTTGACATTGATTACCTAGTAGTTTTGACATTACTGACTTTTCAAAGACCTTTGATAGTGTCAATCACAGGCTCTTGATCTCAAAACTTTTTAATTAGTTTCAGTTCAGCTTTTTATCAGATCGGTGGCAGCAAGTTAAAACTCCTCATGATATATCTAATCCTCTACCTGCTTTTTCATGGGTTCCGCAAGGATCCATATTAGGTCCACTGTTGTTTGCATTATTTATCAATGATCTCCCCGATATAATTGAGGATGCGAGTATACACATGTACGCTGATGATGTACAAATCTCTCTTTCTAGACGTATTGGGTTAACAGAAGACTGCATCGAGCGCACAAACCGAGATATTGCTCGCATAGTTGCTTGGTCAAGCTTACTCTCAATCCAAAAAAGTCCGTGTCTTCTACAGAACAGAACTAGATATTTCCAGTTTACCACCCATACATCTAAATAATGCAGTATTGCCGTATGTAAACAAAGTGAAAAACCTGGGAATCATTGTAAACAGCAAGCTCTCCTGTTGTGATCAGATCACGATCTATGGTGGTCTTCGGCAGCTATGGCTTTCAGCTGACCTTCTACCAATTGAACTCCGAAAAAAGCTCATATTATCACCTGTAATTCCTTATTCCTCCACTTATTGCAGCACCATTTATGCAGTACTTGACGCCGAGTGCAGCCGGTTACTAAACCAAGCTTTCAATGATTGCATTAGATTTATATATGGCTTAAGGCGATTTGATCATGTAAGCCAATTTACCAACTCATTATTGGGTTACTCAATGGGAACGTATCTGAAATCGAAAGCTGTTGTTTTCCTCTTTAGACTTTTTATGACGCGTTTGCCAGCATATCTGTATGAGCATCTTGAGTTCTTGAACTCTATGCGCTCTTTGACAATATTGATGCCTAGATGTAACTACTTGCTAAAGCAGCGTTTGTGTTTGATGCGAGAGAATGGAATTCCTTGCCTGTGGACATCAGGGGATCGGCGGCGGTGGAGACATTCACGAAGCTATTAAATCAACATTTCTGTCCAAGTTAATTCTTTATCTTCCTGGTCTTGTCAAGCACAAACTTTATATTCGAATCTTTTGCGGTTAGTTTTCGCTGTTTAATTTTTAACCAACTTCCCAAAAACAAAGAGGTTCTAAGTTCGACGCGTGTTGTGTTGTTTTTTTTAATGAACAATAAACTGAAGTTTATTTTGTTCGAAAATGACACTACTAAGATAGACAATATAGAGCTAATTCACAGAGCTGATTTTACTCCAATTCGAGACAAATTAGAAATATTTAAAATAAGGAAGGCTAAAAACGATGGTTGTTCTTGGTAAATTACCAGATTGATTTCACGAACAAAAGTCCTCCCTCTTTTAGATCATCAATTTATAGTTAGCTTGACACCCACATAAATTATAATGATAATTACATAGACATTTTAATGTAATTGTATCTCTTGTTTATTTGATTGATTAAATATTCGATTTGATTATTAACAGTACTCGGTTTGAACCGCTTACAAAAGATTTTTACATTAGCAGAACTTCTACTTGAAGTTTTGAAAATGTCCCGATAAGACGAAACGTGTAAAAAAAACTTTAAGTTACATAAATAATTTTTTATGTAAATGTGGCGCTTTATTGGGCTCATCGTTATAAACGGTAAAAATCCTAAAAAACTATAGCTACCCTAATAATTGTACAAGTATTAAAAAAGGCACGTCTGAAGAACATAACAGAACGTACAAAGACACCTTACATTACTCTAAAAGAAACAAAAATGACTCTAAGCTTGAAGGCAAAACCCTGTAAATAATAAAATAAATTTTAAAATGCCTCCAAGTGAGTGCCAGCTATAAAAAAGTTCCTTAAAAACTTTTGAAAAAACACCATATTGAAATTAAACCTAGAGCTAAGCCTAAGCGAGCAAACAAAATGAACCGAAAATATTAACAAGAACATTGCCTCTGCCCGCAAACAGATTTTTTATTTTATTTATTTACAAATTCGCCAAATACTGACTACTAGAAATCAACGAAATCTAAACAGTAAATATAACGTAAAAATGAAATATCACAATAAACTACAGAATCAAAGTAATTAACTATTAAGACTTATCAAATACTGACTACTGCAAAAAATAAAATAAACAACAATATAACTACAAAGAAAAAGTAACCCTAACAAAGCTGATTCTTCAGATGAGATCTAGATAAGTGAAAATCAACAAGCTCAAAATGATTACTAAAAAGACGGCACATAGATGTAATAGGCTCATGCATACCATAATTAGTTCGGTGGTGGGGAATATGGAGAAAGCTTTGGTTCCTCAAGGGGCGAGCAGGAATCGATAAACCTAGAGCTCCCAGCAGCTCGGGGGAATCAACTACGCCCCGCAAGCAATCAAAGGCAAAGACAACTCTGGAGTTGTCGCGTTTGCAATGAGATAAGCTTTAATCGGTTAGCCTGGGGAGGCAGCTGAAGAGGATCGGTCCAAGGAAGGCCGCGAAGGGCAAATCTAACGAATCTACGCTGCACAGCCTCAATACGATTAATATGAGTCGCATAAAAAGGAGACCACAAAGGACTAGCATACTCCAAAACAGGTCTCACGAACGTAAAATAAAGGAGTTTAGTTATATATGGATCATCAAACTCCTTAGACCATCGCTTGACGAAGCCCAGAGCAGAATTAGCTTTGTTTACAATAGTGTTAATGTGGTCGTTAAATGAAAGGGTCGTATTTAGCTCTATCCCTAAATCTTTGGTCTTGCCAAGTCTGTTCAGAGAGCCACCGTCTAAGGTGTAGTAAAAGTGCACTGGATTCCTTGATCGAGAGAATGACATAGTAGTGCACTTGCTAATATTTAGGGGAAGGAAGTTTAAAGAACACCAATTATGAAAGGCGTCTAAGTCCGAGTTTAATAGTGCACAGTCATTCGCACTTGAACGCAGAATATTTTGGCGTCATCGGCGTAACATAGAATTCTGGAATTCGGGAGAATTATGGATACATCATTGATGTAAATGATAAAAAGCAATGGTCCTAGTTGACTTCCTTGAGAAACACCGGAGGTAACATAATTATCTTTCGAAAGTGAACCTCTTAATAGCACACTTTGCGTGCGATCAGACAGATAGGAACGAATCCAATTAACAAAAATTGATGGAAACCCTAGAAAAGACAACTTACGAACAAGAAGACTATGGTTAATTCTGTCAAAAGCCTTGCTAAAATCAGTAAAAATGCAGTCGACCTGCTTGCCAGCTTCAATGGCAGAAATTCAGCAATTAGAGAATTCCAGCAAGTTAGTCACAGTAGATCTGCCCTTCATGAAGCCATGCTGAAAGGAACCTAGAAAAGGTTTGCAGTGGAAGTTAAGAGCATTGCACACGAGAGCCTCAAACATTTTACCAATACAACATAAATTGGCAATGGGGCGGTAGTTTGATATGTCCTTTTTACTTCCTTTCTTATGTAGGGGAATGATGACAGATGCTTTCCAAGATTTCGGAAAAACACCAGAACAAATAGATAAGTTAAATAAGTGACAAAGTATAGAAACTAGGGACAAGCGACAATTTTTTACAAAGCAAGCAGGGATACCATCAGGACCGCACGAGAAACTATCAGCCAAAATAGAAATATGCTTTAGCACAGCATCCTCGTCAAACACAAGGTCTTCGGTTTCAAGAGCAGTCATTTAAGTAAAATCCTTATCACTATTATCACAGTCTGTAGTCAAAAATGTGGTGCCAAAAAATTCGCCAAATAGGTTGGCAGTCGTCAGGGGGTCGTCGCTCTCGACATCACCAAAACTTAACACAGACGGGTAGCCATCACAATTGCGCTTACAATTTACGAACCTCCAGAACTGTTTAGGCTCAACACGCAAAGTCGATTTAATTCTCTCTAAATAGTCAGAATAAGAAAAATCAAAATTGGTTGCGTAACATGGAGTAAGTGAAGTAGTCAGCATCACTCCTTGAGGAACAAAACAGCTTCCAAGCTATATTCTTCAGATTCTTTAAGTGCTTCACGGAACTATTGAGCCAAGGCTGATATGAACGCGAACCACGAGACCTTGAAACAGGAACACAAGTAGCAAAACAAACAGAAAGAGAATCGTAAAACAATTTTACAGCGTTACAGATGCCCTCTCCATAGACCCTTTCGTCATTTTTCTAGTCCTCTGGGAGCACTCATCCAAACATGTTCTGAACGAACGCACAAAAATTTCGAACCGATTAGAGTTCTGCGGGATCAGTCTGCAGAATCATTGACGTCTGCAAACCGCTCCCATCATCCTCCCAGTTCTATGATTCCAACGTGAGACTTATCCTTCTCGCAGCACTTGCAGCAATACCAAAGCGAAGAGAAGGCTCGTGGACAAGCTGCTGCAAGTCTGCGGCCTAAACGTCGCCGATAAGGGCGGTCAGGTGCAGTTGAATGAGTCGGCCTCTGTTTAACTCTAAACGTAATCGAATACTCAATCTGGCAACGAAGTAGTTTTTAAGTGGACATGTGTTTACTTGTGAATCAGTGGGCTATTGTCCAGGCTCGATCCGCATGCAGTACAGATGAATTGTTGACTTAGCAAGTGTTAGAATAAAGCTAATTAAGCAATTCAGCTGGTTATATGTCCTTGACCCGACAAAAGAGTCGTTCTTGTTATGCAGAATATCGGGCATATAAGCTGGCGACATATCGTTAACAAAATTATTAATGTTAAGAGATTGAGAGAAACTAGATATCCTTAGTTTACAGATTTAATTCAGAACTTAATTGCACAACGTAGCTGTGCTTATTGCAGATGGAACAGTTTTAGGATACCGAAACTGCCGAAAAATGATCGCCATGTATCTCTCGAAATCAGAAAATTTAAAATTATCTACAGCAGGCGTAATGTTTGAAACCAATCTTGATGTAAAGAACTGTGGAGTAATTTTCGCGATGTAGGTGTTGATCGGGCCAAGAACGCCTGTTCTGAAGCTGATAGTAATGAACTCAACATTTTATTCGGAGAGGTATCTAATTATTCGGCTGCCCGTGTCGGCTCCTCCTAGGATTTACCTAGTTATATTTCTAGTTTTGAATCTAGCACGGAATTCTTCTAGACATCTAGTGCTGCAGTTTCCAAAAATATTAATAGCAAGTTAAATGGTTCCGGAAAATGTATACCAAGTTGACTATTATCCCGTCCAATTTGATAATAAAAAGCCGGTAAGGAAATCGCGGAAACAAAACAAAAGGATGAAAAAATCAACAACTTTTTTTGTAAATCTAATTGGAAAGAGCAGGAGAAATTCTTATGACTCAACTGAACTGTCACAGCCTAAAATAAAACATGAAAGAAGCCCCGAAAACTGTATTCTGATCTTCTAGAATTTTGCCATCACTTAAAAGCAACTATTAGCTTCAATTTCCATATATTTAAGGTAGTAAAATGCACTTACACTGAAGTCGTTTTTCGTAAAATCGACACCACGTACAAATGGCAAAACACCCGTGTTCGCCATTTTTCTCAACTACGAATGTCAACAGAGGAAAGTCGAAAAAAAATAACAAATTCCATAAACAATTTTATATGGCAATGCTCCAAAACACGTGTGTTGCAACAGCTGTTTTTGGCATTTTCTCTTACATTAAATTTCTAACCAAGTTTTGAAGCATCTGAAGGAACTATTCACGTGTGATTTTTATAAACTTGTAAAGAAATTACTAAACCGAATATGATATCAGTAAAGAAATCAGATTTAATAGCAACAATAGAAGACGATGCGGAAGTTGAGAATTTATCGGAGGACTCGGATGCAGAGATTGAGGTAAATATCCATTAAACATAACCCTACTTTATCGCATACAATTTGTAATTCAACAATTTTTTAGTATCAACCAACAAAATTAAGGCAAAAAAAGATCACAGAATTCGAAAAAGGATTTGAATTTGTTTCATCAGTCAAAGAATACAATCAGGATACGTGGGATGATATAATGAAGTTCGTGAAGAGGAAAGCCCGCACCAAGACCGATGATAAAATTGCAGCTATAATCGGAAATAGGCCAGAAAATGGGCATGTGAAGGTTGATGATTCTGATGAAGAGGTAATTATTCATATTTATATAATTCCTAAGTGGATTTTAAGTACGATTCTCATTCAAGATTGATTTATCAGAGGATGAGCTAAAACACGACAATCTCAGACTGCGTGAGAAAAAGATAAATAAAAAGAAGAAAAAACAAGAAGACGACGGAGAAGAAGTTCCAGATGAAAATGATAAAGATTTCTTTGAAAATGCGGACAGTAATGATCAAATAACATCTTTCTATCAAATGAATCTTTCACGACCGTTAATGCGTGCTATAGGTGTTTTGGGATACATTTACCCAACACCGATTCAGGCTGCAACAATTCCAATAGCTCTTTTGGGACGAGATGTTTGCGGCTGTGCTGCTACTGGAACGGGAAAGACAGCCGCGTATATGTTGCCCACACTCGAACGTCTTTTGTATCGTCCAATGAACAATAAGGCCGTTACTAGAGTCCTAGTTTTGGTACCTACTCGAGAATTGGGAGCACAAGTCTATCAAGTAACCAAACAATTGTGTCAGTTTACCACAATTGATGTAGGACTTTCAATTGGTGGTTTGGAGATAAAGGCACAGGAAAACATTCTACGACAAAACCCCGATATTGTTATAGCCACGCCAGGACGTCTTATTGATCATATTAAAAATACACCAAGTTTCAGTCTGGACTCCATTGAGGTAATGTAATTTTTTAAATTTTCTACTCTAATTGAACAATAAGCAAGATGTCCTGATCTTGCATTATTTCCAATCCTTCCGTTAAGTGATGAACAAAATCCTTGCGCTCTGATCACAATGAGGATATCAATTACTGGCTTCCTTTTGAAGGACTGCTCTGAAGCTACTAAAATTCAGAACATCAACTAAAATATCTTAACTTCTACTAAACACAAAACAATTTTCAGGTATTAATTTTAGACGAAGCTGATCGAATGTTGGACGAATATTTTGCGGAACAGATGAAGGAGATTGTCAACAGTTGTTCCCGTACCCGGCAAACAATGCTTTTTTCGGCTACAATGACCGAACAAGTTAAGGATTTAGCCGCAGTATCGTTGGTCAAGCCAGTTAGAGTATTTGTGAACAACAATCAAACGGTTGCCTTCAACTTACGGCAAGAGTTTATTCGAATTCGAGAGGATAAGGAAGCTGATCGTGAACCAATTCTGGCATCGTTAATATGCAGAACGTTTCACGACCACTGTATGGTGTTTGTACAAACCAAAAAACAAGCACATCGACTACATATACTGCTCGGACTCTTAGGTATTCGTGCAGGCGAACTTCACGGAAATCTGACGCAGCAGCAACGTTTAGATTCCTTAAAAAAATTCAAAGAGGAACAAATTGATATTTTAATTGCAACCGATGTTGCTGCTCGTGGTTTGGATATTGTTGGAGTGAAGACGGTTATAAATTTTGTTATGCCCATTACAACAGAGCACTACATTCACAGAGTTGGTCGAACTGCTCGAGCAGGAAGAGCAGGTATTTCGGTGTCATTAGCTGGCGAAAAAGAACGTAAGATTGTTAAGGATATAATTAAGAATGCAGAGAATGCCGTCAAGAATCGAATCATTCCGCCCGAAATAATTGAAAAATATAGGAAAAAGTTGACAGCATTAGAACCCGAAATTCGTAAGAAATTTTAACATAACTTCTATTTGAAATTAATTTTTGAATTTTAGAGAATATTCTCGATGACGAGTACGCCGAACGACAAATGGCAAAGGCTGAACAGCAATTGAGCAAGACAGAGCGCCGATTGCTGGGAGGAAAAAAGGAACAACGAGAGTGGTTCCAAAATAAGAAACAGCGTCAAGACGAAAAGGATCGTTTGGCAATAACTGAGCCCGCAACAGACAAGAAAAATAAAAAGGGACAAAACAAAAGAAAACATAATAAAGATGATAGCGATGGTGACGAGGACGGAAAACCTGTTGAGAAGAAACCAAAAAAGAAAAAAGAAGAAATTAAGTCTCCGGAGCAATTGGCAAAAGAGCGAGCTATGCGGGAAGTTGAAAAAGTTTCTCTCGTAAGGGCGAAACTAGCGAAAATGAAGAAACGTCCTGGCAGACTAAGTACAGTGTCTGATGCCAAACCTCTACAAAATAGAATGGGTGGCGGTGGGAAACGAAATAAATCGAAATTCTCAGCAGATCTTACTGATGTCACTCGAGGAGGTGCTAAACGATTGAGGTAATCTATCTATGTCAGACATGTTTTAGTTTATTCATTTTTCCACTTTCAATTTTCTAGGTCCGAAGCAAACAGGCACCAGAAATTATCTAAGATTCAAGCTCGCAAGAAAACGAGCCAAGTTAAACTCGCTAACAAAGCAGGAAAAAATAAATTTAATAAAGGTAAGAACTTTGGTGGTCCTAGATTTGGTAAAAATAAGAAATAAATTAATAATTCTGTCAAAAAGCAAACTTTTTTTAATGTACTTTCTCGATCCTAATAAACCTAGACACCAATTCTTAAATGGGCTATTCTGCGACTTTACAGAAAGAACAGATAATTCCAAGCCATCCTTCTGGTTCCTTTAACCCCTTGTGGGGCGTAGGGCGTCTATTGCACCGACTCTCCACCTAGTCCGGTTCTGCGTCAACGCCTTCAACTGTGGTCACGATTTCTTCTTGGAAAGTACCCATATACCTCTCTCGACGCATCTTCTCCATGTCTGGCGCGGTTGTACAATTCGGTGTCTTCTTTGGGTCCCATGTGGACTCCAATCTAGAACCAGCTGTGCGATGTTTGGCTCTTTTCTTTGCGTGTGTCCTATCCATTGCCACTTTCGCCTGCGAATACTGGTGTCTATCCCGTCTTGGCCCGTAAGTCTAGGTTTTCGTTTGTAATGATCTCCGGCCAATAGATATTAAGGATGCGCCGTAGACACCGGTTTTATATCCTATCTTATTAACTCGGGGGGCCGTCTGCTCAACACCTTATGGTGATGGAAACGGCATTCTCAGATGTTTAAGCCTTAAGAGAAGAAAGGCTTTACACTGGCAGAGGATATGTTTTTTCGTCTTCCATGTAGAAGCAACAGCTGCGTCCTCAGCTTTACCCATCTCTTTGAGGGGCAGTGTTCAGTCAGAAGACCTGTTATCAAACTTAGCTCTGATTTGCTGAGTGCGAAGTATGTTTTTTTTTCTCTGTTGCGAGTAGTTAGTAAAGTTTTTAACCTGTCTCAGTTTTGGAGTTTTTCCCACTGCGCTTGTTTATCCCTGTTTTCTCAAGATCTAATGTGAATTGTGGTACGGGACCCACTGGTTGTCTGTTCATTTTTGTCAGTTCGTTTAGTACATTAAGACAATCCCAGCTAGCGTGTGTAGTGATAACAGGGGCCTTCCAAACCTCGCCGACAATGGCGTTAGAGACGATACTCGGCTGGCTCGGCCTTTAGACAGATATATGAAGAGAACTGCTGCATCAGCAGCTCTTCGCATGGATCGAGGCGCAAACTGGTACAGATCTCGTGATAACCAAGGGCATAGAAAAATACTGGAACTTGTCAAAGATGAGATACCGGAACTAGAAATGCTTGTTGATGGTATAAGCAAAGTAAGGGTAATTGATAGACACCACGACACGCTTATAAGGGATGGGTACCTCCCTGTAAACCGTCTAACCGACGTTACAATATTCACGGATGGATCCAGAATTTATGGGAGAGCAGGCGCAGGAATCTTCCGTGATGACCTGAATTTGATCAGCCATCTTTGTCTGGGGGCATACACCTTAGTATTTCAGGCAGAGATGTTGGCTCTGGTCTATGCACTATATTACATTCTAGAAAGTCGGGTGAGGGACAAGAAGATAGTGGTGGTACTCGATAATCAGGCGGTGATCAGGTGTATGGACGGTACAGAGTTCAACACAGCGCTAGCCTTGGAGTGTGTCCGTAAACTAAACGCGTGTGCCTCATCAAATGAGATGACACTGGCGTGGGTCCAAGGACACGCGGGGGTCGAAGGAAATGAGAAAGCAGACGTACTGGCAAAACTAGGGGCTGCTTCGAGTTTCCAAGATCCGGAGCCGTTCACTGCGCTAGGCAGGGTCACGACAGAGGGCCTGTTAGGAACGTGGGCCACGAGGGAGCGGCGGAACGTCGTGGAATCCTGTAGACACGCTAAGATGGCAATTGTAGCGACCAGCAGTGCTGAACAGAGGAAGGTCCTGGATATGGATCGTAGGAACTTGAGATGGCTGACGGCACTACTAACAGGGCATGGTAACTTCAGGCGTCATCTAAAGAAGATGAACATTCTCAAGGCTGTGCCTGGAGGAGCAAGAGACGGCGGCACACGTAGTGTGCCAGTGTCCTGCACTAGCAAGCATAAGAAGAAAGCTGATGGGACACTACTGGATGGAAGAATGGCAGAGGTGTCTTATAAGCAAATGCTTGCGCTGACCCGAGGAATCGAGGTGAGGGAAGAAAACTGGATTAGTCCGGATCTCTCTCGTTGAGATCACAAGGAGTAGGGACGAAAAGGGACCCGGATTAAGTGGCATCTGATTCGGTAAATCCCTAGAGAGGTGTTTTTAGTGAGCAAAGTTCACACTACCAGGGACAATCGAGTCTCCTGGTGTCTTTGGAAGATTGAAAGATTTTCACCCCTCACGCAAAAAAAAGACAATCTCAGACCAGCTTACACTGAAGAGTATGTGCCTTTAGTGCTTTAAGTTCTGCCTGACTGTTTGATATTACATAAATGTTGGCACCACAAATACCTCGATTGAGTATCTCTTGTGCGCAGAGGTTAAAAGAATGTATTTCTGCTCGAAAAGTGATTGGCACAAATCCAAGCGCTTTTCGGAGCCTAAGCTTTGGTCAATATACTCCCACGCCTACCTTACCCTCCATTATGTATCCATCCGTACAACATATAAGGAATCCTCTTTCGAACACTCCATTTAAGTGTCCCGTGCTCTCTCGATCCTATGATCACACCGAATGGTATTTCGAAGTTATACAATTTCGGGATTCATAGAGAAATCGAAATTACGACGGATCTTGGAATAGGCCTCATACTCATTCGGCACTATGTGCGATATCGAATTAACCGCTGGGTCATCTATGTAGTCGTTAGAATACTTTCATTACCACACTGAAAGTCGCATCTTTCCTTACATGCAAGGGGAGAAGGTCTAACATGGCTTCCAAGTCTGAAGTTTGGCATTTGTGCTATCTTTTTCTCCGTTTTCGGCCACTATACTAATGCTACATATGTGACCAAGGGTCTTATAATCGCTTGGTAGGCACACAGGTGCAGGACGTTTGTCCAAAATGCCGCCGGCACATCCATAAGGTCGCTGTGCGTTTCTTCAGGACGACTTTCACTTCTGGATTCCAGGTGAGTTGATGATCTAGAGTTACACACAGATGCTTAACTTATTTGGAGAATTTTAGTTCTATTCCCTGAAGGGTAGAAACTTTCTTTTACACGGGGAGGAAACAATAACTGCTTTGTTGGGTTTGGTACGAACTTGCCCTTGATATTTAATATTCAAGGCATCTGTTAAATTAGCTAGAAGTTCGTCAACAACCAGTGACCTAAAAAGGGGGCGGGACCCATCCTTGAGGCATTTCTTCAGAGATTGTCTGATCAACTTGGCCTTGTTATTTAATATCCAAGGCATCTGTTAGCTTAGCTAGGAATTCATCAACAACCAGTGACTTAAAAATTGGCGGGACTCATCCTTGACGGGCAGCCCTTCGTGCCTTAATAGTTGCTGACTCATCTCCTACTTCTATTCTATCGGGGGCAGGAATTTATTGTAGTGTTGTTCGACTCGACTAGCTAAGACGCACACTCTGCTAACAATTCAAATGAAGAAATGAGTTGCTAGTCGGGTCGACTGAAAATCGACACTCGCAATAGGGGACAATATTCGAGGCAATCAAGCCTTAAGTTTGAAAAGCCCTTACAAATCGGTGATATCACGTAACGTTAACTTGCCTAGGCGTATACATCTACGATCTTTCTTGAACTGGACATGACCACTTTGGCGCATAATAGTGGAATTTTACCTAGGAATCTAAAGAAGTGTAAATTCAAAATAAAAGCACATCGATACACAATGCTGCTTCATAGCTTACTACTTTACACTGATGCAGTCTTGAGTTTACTTTTCATCTTCCCACCACCATTAAGAGTAGTAAAAAAGAAAAAATCAGGACGGAAGAAAAGCTTTAATTTGATCTCCCGAAAAAATTAATTTATAGTTTACAAAAATTTGTCTGTACAAACACTATGCTTGAGCCTTTTCCTCTACGGTGATAGTTGTTTGCTCATTTTCCGGTGCCACAGTAGGCTGCTCTTTAGAACCTCTTGGAGTATATGTTGGAGTAGATGTTGCAGGGGGTTCAAAAGGCTCAGCTAGTTCAACAGTTGTCTCCATTAATGTTTGCCTTTTCGTGTTTTCATGAATCGATGCTACTCTCCCTTCTTCTGCAGCTGATGATGTGATGCGTCTTGACTGTATAGATCTAACGTCATTAGCATCTAATAGTACACATGCGTAATCGACTGGTAGATTTTTATTAGCAATTACCCTGAATGCGTTAATATTATCTGGAGCACGAGTTCCTGGCGGACCGTAGCCCTGCATATCTACCTCCATCCTATTTATACCATTGGCTTCTTTATTAAACTTAACAGTTATTGACATCATTCCGGATTGAAATTGTCCCTTCGATTCGGTTTCGTTTAGTCTGGAACCAACTCTGTCTGAACGTTCTGGATAATTATCACGTTCTTGCTGCCTTCGATCGCTGTCTCTATCTGGATAATTATCACGTTCTTGCTGCCTTCGGTCGCGGTCTCTATCTGGATAATTATCACGTTCTTGCTGCCTTCGATCGCGGTCTCTATCTGAATACTTATCAGTGTCTCTATCTTTCTTATCTTGATTATCACCCTGCCTATCATCGTCTGTTTTATCATGACGGTCTCTCTCATTACCAGCATCGCCGCCCCCACCACTGTGAGCTTCATCTTTATTTCTTCTGGGATCTCGAGTATCGTGGTCAGAGGGCTCTTTGTAATAATTATTGTCACCTTCATCTTCACAAATATCACTCCGTTCGTCTCCATCATTTTCTTTGCAAATATCCGCTAGTATTCTATCGCAGCTATCAGTCTCTTTTG
Source organism: Leptarthrus brevirostris (assembly GCA_964036015.1). Lineage (NCBI taxonomy): Eukaryota > Metazoa > Arthropoda > Insecta > Diptera > Asilidae > Leptarthrus > Leptarthrus brevirostris. The sequence continues at coordinate 151,035,585 of OZ038372.1, forward strand.
GTTGACAAACATCTAGACTCTCTCGAAGTGATTTTATACGGTCAGCATCGGACTGGGGACAAACTCGCATGGCTGCTCTTTTGGCTTCGCATTCCATTATGATTGGATCAAAGTTAACTCGGTTTCCATCCACTTTGAGAAAGGTCCTGCCGCATGCATCCTTGCAAACAAGTTGTGGACAACTAGCACCTGGGGGACAAACAATTTGGCAACATAGTTCTCCACAAAGTGGAGGTTCTGGCGGGCACGGAGGGGGAAACGCCTGTTGTGGCGGACACGGATCAAATGATGGAAAACCACGGCTTCCACCCAACGAGCTTCTTCTATTTTTATTACACACGCACTTGTTTACGTCCTGTTGACTTCCCCTTCCCTGTCTTTTGGCCTGCAGTCGACACATGTAATTTTCATAGGCGCAAAGGATACGCCTACCAGTAAGCTCTATATCAGATTTTGAAGCTCCCGACTCACCAAAGGCAGTGATGGTCCGATTGGCAGCATTCTTCCATTCACACTCATCAACGAATCCAGCGTCATACTTGTTTATAATTTGCTTGTGGTAAAAGGCCTTGAAGGCACACTTGACTATTGAGTAAGTTAACTTAGCCTCAGCCTTAGTCATACCGCAATCCCTCATCAAATCATTATAGAACTCTTCCTTTCGTATTCGCTTTTTGCATTTTCCTCCAGGATGCTCAGATACTTCATCAAAGTGCATAAACGCGTATATGATAACATCCAAAGCCTTGTTTGCCTTACACTCGTGTATGCCGCAAACGCACATTATTTTCACAAGAGTAGAGGAAATATCCAAAACATTTTCTAGAATTTTTGAAGATTCTTGAACTCGCTTAATGCGATTGCACAAGTTCTCCTTGAAACTTGGACGACATGTTTTAAATCCATTATTTCCGCCGCCCTTCTGACTAAGCTCATCGTAATCATCGTATGTGTTATTGTAGCACGTTCTCTGCGGCGCACAACAATTTGATCTGCCCAACATTTTTATAATTTTAAAATAATATTTGTTTTAAAATTTTTTTAATTTTTTTTAATATTAAAATTACTTGAAATTTTTTCGTTTCACTTATTTATTCGATTTGGCGACATCGAGACAAACCAATTTTGTAAATGCTCGCTGCGATTGATTTTCCCCCGGCTTCTGTGATTTAGCAAGAGCAAGTGAGATTTTTTTGAATCCATGTTGGACAGTAGAAAAGTCAGTAAATGGCCAAGTGGAAACTCAAGCCGATATCATTGTTCGTATATTTCCGCAGCATCTAAAGTTAAGCCCAAACTAGTGACTGTTTGGCATTGTCTAACCAGATAGAAAGCGATAGAAAGCCAGAGCCTGCGTCTCAGACGCGTTGAGGTTGAGTTTGTTGGAGGTCGCCCAATCATAAATCGCCTGAAGATCCCCATTTATCAATAATACACAGGCATTCAGCTGCCCCAGCTCGGAGGAGGTAATTTATACATCGTCAGTATAAAGGTGGACCAACCCAGTACCGACACACCCAGGGAGATCGTTGATGAATACGCTGAAGTGGAGGGGCCAAACGCTGAGCCCTGGGGAACGCCCCTGGAAATTGGCACGAATCCAGAAAATACCTCTTTCACACGGACACATTGACTCCTGTGTCAGTAAGGTAAGAAAAAATCAAGTCACAAGCTGACGAGGAAAACCCGAGCCTTGATTTCAGTTTCGCGCGCAGCAGGGCGTACTCGATGGTATCAAAAGCCTTAGTAAAATCAAGGATGAGCAAAATTATAGCCTTGTGGTTGCCCATGTTCATTCGTATCTCCTCACAAATATCCATAAGCGCAGTGGTAGTGCTGTGCGACCTTCGGAACCCGGACTGACGACCATATAGACGGCCCGACTGTTCAAGGTAGTCCGTCATCTGCTCCCTTGCAAGAGTCTTCCAAGCCTTGGAGAGTGATGGTACCAAACTAATTGGCCTGTAGTCAGTAATATTCAATGCATGGCTTTTCTTAGGAATTGGACGAACCAAGGCCCGCTTCCAAGCACTTGGGAAAGCTGAAGTAGTGAAAATGCTATTGAAAAAGTGGAGTAGGTGGTGTGATATAGCTGGAAGAATCAATTTGACGAAACTGATTGGAATCTCCCACCGCATTAGACCTGACACTGTTGATGGACCTATAAATATCCTCAAGAGAAACATTGCAGAAAGAGAAGGCGTTCTGGACCTCAGGCACAAGCGAGTCCGTTCGAGCGCTGGGCGAACGTAACGGTGGCGGGGCAAAGTGGGAGTTGAACTCTTGGGGTATTATAGTAGGGCTTCCTCCCGACTCGCGGCACAACAGACCAAGATCGTCCACCTTACGCCAGAGCTCTGTAGTGGTCATGTCACTGCGAAAAATACTAATACCGTAGGCGCGTAATATTGTACGACACGGTTGACAGCATTACGTAGCCTTCGAAAATCCTCCCAATTCTCAGGGGCGCGAGCGCGCTTGAATGCTCGAAACGCGGCATTCCTGGATGAGATATCACAGCGCACTCCTCCAACACGAAGTGGATCGTGGGTCTGGAATAGGTGTGAAATGGCCAAATTTAACGTTTCAAGTTGGACATTGACATCATTGGTACAGTATATCAAACCAGCATCAATATGATATGCATCTATAAGGATACTGTCCAGATTCACGCTCTTATAATCTCGGTATTGAAATTGCTCAGGAGCTCTAGTCGTTGGAATAGCACACGATAGGTAAATAAAAGAATGCATAGCAATTACTGGGATCCAAAAAAGATCGCTTAACTGAACTAAAGAAGGTATAGACCTTCTTTAGTATATATACCTTCTATATACAAAATTTGGTTTTTAAACAAAGTCCTATTAACCCGAATTCTTTTTAAAACTGATTAACTGACACTTTAAAACGTTAAAATTCTTGGAATGTAGAGAACCTATTAGAGATTGCCTACTGCAATCGTCACTTCTTGACGTAGATGCTCCTGATCTGGGAAGCCACCCCAAAAATATACAAGGGATAACTAAATTTTAAATAGAAGTCGTAAAATACAGACCTTAAAAATCCGGTTTCAGTTAAATTGTTCACGTCAAGTTCAGTTTAATTTGAATATATCGAAATTTCTTTTCGCGAATTATAAAACATGTCGCGTAATCCGTACTATTAGAAATTGCAAATTGTTTTTGAAATCAGTTAAAAATTTTCAATTGAGAAAATTTAATGATCTATTACAATTTGTATTAACAAAAAGAGCTCTTGGTTAATTTGCCGGTTGTTCTAACAAAATTTGCATTTTATATATTGCCAGCACTGCGTTCTATCCATGTGGTCGACAACTTCGTTCGATTTTTCACTTGTGAAATTTTTTACATCGTATCAATTTCAGTGCGAAGAGAGGTTGAATTGCGTGAAAATACGGAATATTTTAATGTGCGGAAATAGTTTTGCGTATAAAGTGATAAAGACAATATTTAAATATAGACAGCTACCGAAGTAGCATTGTATTTTGTGCTATTATTAAACGAGAAAACGTTTTTTTTTTGGTTTTGTGTTTAGTTCATTTGCTGTGAAATGCATACGTTTAGTGAAACAGGGTCCGGTGTACCCGCATTTTTGGCAAAATTGTGGCGACTTGTTGAAGATCCCGATACAAATCACTTGATATATTGGAGCAGGGTGCGTATTTCTACATAATAAGATTTTAAAAATTAATAAAAATGCAAACATAATGGAAATATGTTGAGTAAATCGCAATTGGATGTGTCAGAAATATGGCAACATGGCTGCGATGATGAGTGTGTTACTACAAAAAATTTTCCACCGTTCAGTGATTAAGTGCAGTGATAGAATATACCTACACTTTCTGAGATTGCTGAGGTCCAAAATTGTATAATTTGTTGCGGTTGGAAGCTGTAAAATTGCTTGTTTACAAATCACAAACCGGAAAGAATACACTGACCAAGATTTCATCATGAGCTAACTAATCCCAAAACCTGTTTGTTGTTTAAATGACAATATTAATTAGAAATTTATTTAAACCACATATGCTGCAGAAATGAGAGAATTAAGGCTCAAGGGTAGAGGTCGGTCGAACCGGCCAGAGTCGTGCAATACAAGACCCCTTAAAAGAGCTTTTTTTTGGAAAGCCAGAATAAGCACAAGTAAGCTGTGTGGCATGTCATTTAACATAAGCCGCCCATTACGATGGGAGACCAGCACATGGACGACGGTGCCGTCTGCCATTCCCATTTGCAGTTCGTTCCATATATAGCGGGGTGTGTAGTATAATTACAAAGTCACCTAAAGTCGGATAGGTCAGTTCAGTTTCCTTGACGTTATCATCACAACACGATTGCTTTAAGATTTTTCTACCAAAACTTTCTTGGATTGTTTTATATCTAACTTGTTGTATTTTTAGTATTAATCAATTAAAAAATGATTCCTTATTCAAGAAGTCAGACCCTAGGGTACTGTGTAACGCGACTGAATATAAACACTTTCACCTTTCGTTCTCATGTTAATGTCACGTTAAGTCTAGTGTGCTCTCTTGTCTGGTCTTCAATGTTTGGGCGCACCTTTTCTGATTAGAATATTAAAATAAACTAGTGATTCTAGGTGAAATTGTTATTTTCTAAACAAACTAAGTAATTAGCACTACAATTTGTAGTTTTCTTTTGTTATACTTCGATTTGATAATCAGTTTCCCAATATTCTGGTGCTATTACATAGAAGTCACTCACCAAACCAAGATTGGACGTCTACTTGTTTTCATTTCTGTAAATAAAATTCTGATAAAATTCATTATATAGATATGGGCAACTGCATATTCCTGTATCAAGAGCAATAGATTTTTGCAACGTCTTACTAATCAAACACTTGTCTAGAAACAAAAATTGCATCGCGGACATCTACATCTATAAAATACGATGAACTTTAAGTTAGAGACAAATATTATAATTTGTTATTACTTCTTATCAGTATCGCTTTGTCACGTGAAATAAAAGTAGATCGGACACATAATTGTTTATCAATTCTCTTGTGATTATTTGTTTTCTTTGTTAGGATCAAAATCATATTTGTTAACAAATTTACATAAATTGATACATGATTGAGTTTTTGTTGTCAGGAGAATATACAAAATGAAGTATAAACCAAAATTTTCATTTTATTAAAAAATAACTTTTTTAAATACATATTAACTCTTGACGGGTAATAGCCTATCACACGCTCCTTTTGCGTGCAATGAGATTCAATATCACTTGGTCGTTATTTTTAGGGCTCCGTAGTCAACAACGATTCCTTATTGTTGCGCCATGTCCGTCCGTCTGTCTGTCTGCGGCTTAGCTCAGAGACTCTTACTACTAGAAAGCTGTAATTTGGCATGGGTGTACATGTTAATCACGCCGACAAAGTGGTAAAATAAAATCTTGAAATAAAAATTTATTATACCTCCCCTACACATAAAGTGGGGATGATTTTTTTTCTCGTCTACCCCATGGTTTGGGATGTCGTTGGATAAGTCGTTCAAAAATATTGCGGGTGTGTGAAACCATTTTTCTGATTCAGTAATCCGGGTTGCGAAATATTAAGCTTTAAAGTGCTAATATTTGTTAGAGTCTAGTGCCCCCTCCCTGTCAGCTAAACGGTTGTTTTTGAATGTGTGAAATTAATTCACGGCAGTAGTATATACAACGAAGTTAAAAGGAAAACTATCACAGCTAAGGCTTTTTACTGGACAATGATTTATTTACAGTCTTAGTACTACTTGATTCTACTAAAGCATTTGATTCTGTGAATCATAGGTTGCGCTTATCAAAACTGCATCAAATGTATAATTTCTCACACTCATCCATTGGGATTATATCTGATTTCCCGCTCTCAGTTTGTAAAAGTTGGGGATGAATAGTCCAATTGGATTACAATCACATGTGGTGTTCCACAAGGTTCAATATTTGGACCTCTTCTTTTTTGCTTATTTATCAATGATCTTCCTGATGTCATTAAAGACGTAAATATCCACTTGTATGCTGATGATATTCAGATTAATCTTTCTCGTCCAATTGGGTTATTTGAGGACTGCATACATCGTGTCAACTGTGATTTTAATAAATATCTCCACTTAGGCTTTAAGGTATATGCTCTTGCTAAATCTTCTGAAGTCAACTTGTATGGTTTTCTACAGAATTGGCTTTGATGAATCAAATCTTCCCAGTATAATCTGAACGGAGTGCCGTTGCCTTATTCTGACAGAGTTAAGAATCTTGGAGTGTATTTCAATGGAGTGCTGCGAACATATAAATGCAGAATTACAAAAGATTTATAACGGTCTTCAACTGTTAAGGCTGGCGAGTAGCCTGCTCCATTCTGAGCTAAAGCTTGTTCGGACATTGTTATAGCGTTTTCGATGGGACTTCAGTGCGGAACGAGTTTCGATTTTTTCTAGCAGTGTCGCTGTCAAAACATGTTCGATGGGATTTTTGACAGCAAAACTGCTAGACTCAGTGGTCCACTGATTTCCCCTTCCTGGCACTGCGGTTTGCTTTTAGCGTTTTCGATGGGACTTCAGTGCGAAACGAGTTTCGATTTTTTCTAGCAGTGTCGCTGTCAAAACATGTTCGATGGGATTTTTGACAGCAAAACTGCTAGACTCAGTAGTCAACTGATTTCCCCTTCCTGGCACTGCGGTTTCCTTTCAGTGGATCCAATTTTACAACTACAAAGGTAAAATGTTTTGACAGTTCGAATTGTCCGACGGTTTTTTAGTGGTTTACAAATTGGTTGGTTGACCAGCTCTGCCTAAAACGTTTTCCAAGCGATATAATTTCATATAACAATATTTTAAAATGTTTTATAATAGATTTACGCTGTCGTTTTATTAAAATATTTTTTATTGGTATGCACACATGGACAAAGTCGGCAAGATATGTTTCATTGATCAGTGGGCCACTACAATAAAACGTCAGAAACAGTGCGCCACGGAATACGTGCTGAAAGAGTCCCATCGAAAACGCTATTAGAGTACACCATATTACGCAGATATACTAAAGCTTTTATATCTAATAGCGTTTTCGATGAGACTCTTTCAGCATAGTTTCCGTGACGCACTGTTTCTGACGTTTTCTTGTAGTGGTTCACTGATCAATGAAACATTTCTTGCCGACTTTGTCAATGTGTGCGCACAAATAAAAAATATTTTAATAAAACGACAGTGAAAATCTATTATAAAACATTTTAAAACATTGTTATATGAAATTATATCGCTTGGAGAACGTTTTAGGCAGAGCTGGTCAACCAACCAATTTGTAAACCACTAAAAAACCGTCTGACAATTCGAACTGTCAAAACATTTTACCTTTGTAGTTGTAAAACTGGCTCCACTGAAAGCAAACCGCAGTGCCAGGAAGGGGAAATCAGTGGACCACTGAGTCTAGCAGTTTTGCTGTCAAAAGTCCCATCGAACATGTTTTGACAGCGGCACTGCTAGAAAAAATCGAAGTTTCCTACGTATTTGTATAATCACTTGCGTTTCTTGAACTCGTCACGTCATGTCAGCCTTCTAAATCCTAGAGCGCGTTATGTAGTTAGACAACGTTCTTATTTCACTGTTATTTCTCGTTTGTGGAATTTTCTTCCTGTTAAGATTCGAGGGCGGGATCGGGCACGAGATTTTAAAAATGAGCTGTAGCGTTACCTTATAAATTCATCTTGAATTAACCATGTCTGTAACACAATTTCTACTATAGTTAGATTAAGCTGTAAATTTTATAATTATTTAATTCTGTAGTTTCCAGCCCGGATAATTTGCCGGGCTTGTGAAGTTGGCCCGGAAATTTTGATTTTCAAATAAAAAAATTGAGAGGGGGAAAAAACAACACCAATGGGGGGTAAAATGTGGTCTAACGATAGACTATCGATTGGGACGTTTTGAACCTTTCTTGGCCAGCTCGTCGGCTTTTTCGTTACCCTCTATGCCTATATGTCTGAAAAATCTCTTAAGCCTCTGAAACGGTTTTTTATCAGGTGGGAGTTTAAAGCCTTGAGTGCTGCTTGACTGTCCACACAAATATTGATCTCGTTTGCCGGCATCTGTATTCTGCTTGGACAGTGAGTGCAGCTTTCGTAATAGCGTAAATTTCCGCTTGGAAGATGCTGCAATCGTTCGTGAGCTTATAAGACTCACTTATTTGCAGCACTTCCGAGAAAACTTTAGTTCCAACTCTGTTCTTTAGTGTGAAATCGGAGTAATAGAGATCCTTCAAAATAGCAATATGTATGGATAGCCAGGAATCAATTAAATCACTGGCAAATGCCGTAAAATCTATGAGGTGCAAACAGTTCCCAGCAGAACTAGGGCGCCAAAATAAGGTGGTATAAGGTAGTATACCTGCCGGGGCACTGTGGAATCCCAGCTAATGAAAAAGCGAACGATCTGGCACAGAAAAGCACAAACGGAAAAACCTTAACAATGATCAACTTTTGTAACCCTGAAAATCAGAAACGTTATCCGGCCATGCTCTACGAAAAATCATAAAGAGAGTTGGGAGGGATCCGAAACCACTAAACATACAAAAGCGTTCTGGGGAATTGTCAATGCATCTGGACAAGTGCGAGTTTTACTCCTGCACCGAGGGTTCCGTAGTATTTTTTCATGTGATATAACTAAAAATTAAAGATTTTTGGATTTTTCCCTTTAATTGTGTTGTGAGACCTACCTTCTTGCCAAATTTAATGATTCTAGGTCAATGGGAAGTACCCTATAGGTTTTGATTTGTTTCCCAATGCCTGCCTTGACAGAAAGACAGATGGATAACGAAGTGATCCTATAAGAGTTCCTTTTCTCGTTTGAGGTATGGAACCCTAATAATGAGATTGAATAAACCCCAACTAAAAACTTACGTAGACCAACTCACAGGGTATGCACGATTAATGGCTCACGTTAGTAGAATAGGGGTAGCGGACTCCCAGTCTGTACAGAGGTTGCGGGGAGGAGGACAAGGCCATTTTACACGTTCTCGGTTAATGCCCGGCCTAAATGCAATGACGATTTTTATTAGACTTTCTGGGAGGATGAGGTGTATTATTCAGGCTTTTAGTTGCTTTATTAATTAATTTAGGATGAATTGCTCTATGATGAATATCACGATGAATTGTTTACGACGAATTGTCCGGATCCCGAACATACAAGTGGGTAAAGTTGGCCCAGATTTTTTCCGGGCTGGGGGGTAAAACGTCCCAATCGATACTCTATAGTTAGTCCGCATTTTACCCCCAATTGGTTTCGTTTCACCCTCTCTCAATTTTTTTATTCGAAAAACAAAATTTCCGGGCCAACTTCACAAGCCTGGGGGGTAACACGTCGCAATCGAAAGGCCTTCGTTAGTCCATATTTTTGCCACAATTCATTTAGGGAATGCTGTCAAGCAATTGCGTAAAAACGGGCGTTTTAGGCCTAAATATTTGAGAGACATGTATCTTCCCCCTGACAAACCAGACAAATATTAATAGAATGTAACCCATAAAATATATTTGTTTTATTTTTGATTTACCACGAATTATTTCTGTTTAAGTTGAGAAATTACGTAAAAAGTGAAGGTTTAGAGCACCAATGCAATGCGTAGATACTGTAAAGGGTTGTCCCCTAGGTTTTGGCCACAGGGTACAAAAAATAAAATAAGTGCCGTATATTTTGCAATCGTGGGTTTTGTAAATTTCTTTCATTAATTCCATTAACTTTTCCCCGGGGTTCATTTTTAATTTTACAGCTCCACGTAATGCAATTTCTCTATTCCTAAATCAATTTGATAACAGTGCTCTCATGTGAAACACTATTTAACGTCATAACGACAAAAGAACATAATAAAAATTTCAAGTGAGTTTGCAGTATTACTTAATTACGAGTGACAAACTGTTTATAAGCAAATAAGCCACCGGTGCACCCCCTATTTCCCTTTAAGGAGGGAAATAGCTGGGAAAATTCAATTTTCATGAAAACATATTTTACAATGGTTAGCGGTCTCCTGTATACCTGCAAAACGAGTTTCGTAGGTGTTATTATCAATAGTTTCAACATTTCAGCTAAGGATGTTGCGTAATTAGAATAATTATTACAACGTTATTTTGTCGGGCACATGCTACAAATACTGCTCAGTCTTCGATTTGCTAATCCTTGACTCCTATTCAGAAATGGGAGATGGAAGAAACCCATGCGGCCTATTTAAAATTGAAAATATGAATTGAAAAATTGCTATATCGCTTATTAAGTTCGCAAATATCCTTTTGGTTCCAAATGCGAAACCCCCCAAAAAGTAGAGTACAAGTAGTCTGGCAGAGTGTTGAAGCTTAAAATTCACCTGCAAATGCAGAAGAAAACTTTTACTGCATACCTGTGTACATTGCCTCGATAACTTTTCAACCCCGACAGCAAATATTAACCAGTTTTCAGCTAGTGACAAAGACATTTTGATAAGTTTTTGTTAGTTTGCTTATACAATCAGCCGACGGCGTGTCGTGCCGATCGCCAAAGTGCAGTCGATAGTTGTTGGAATTTTTTCACTTTGGTCTCTTTTGTTCCAAAACCCCCTTTCTGCACGGCTAAGTCCATGTCCACATTTACTGTGTTGACACTCTTCTACAGAGGCTTTTTGCTATGCAGTTATTCCGTCGTCCAATTTAAATTTATCCGCCATGATGGGGAGGCAATAAAAGAGTTCACCGGAGATAAAATGGTAATCCGACGCCACCGATTAGTATTACTTCGAGATGGCGAATCGTACGATTGTTTTTTTGCTGACTACGGCAATGGTTATGAAACATAAAGGAAATATCTAGTTCTGATAAATTTGATTTATTTTTTCGAAAAATGTCATGTTATGTATCTTATCTGCAGTCCACTTTTCTCGATCTAGATCCATAACATTATTAATATTCACGTAAAAGGAGAGAATTTTTTCATCCTAAAGCTTCTTTTGATTATACAACTTGCAAGGTAACGCTGTCGATTTTAACTTCGGGACAGAAACTGCAAGATTAAATCATTGTTAGAATAGTGAGATAACCTAGAAGTACTTTCTTGGTTGGGTGAAGTTGAGGACACGTGTAACCATGTCCCTAAGAAACGTGCATGAACTCGTGTACAATTTCCATGAACAAATAAAGTTGAAGATATTCAATCTCTACGCATTCAAGGAGACATTTATTAAGATCCCCCAGTATGCGTTCAAGTGTATACTCCATGAAAGTTTGTAAGAAAAGATTTATCGATTCAACCCAAGGATATACGTGTAATTGCTTTGGTTACGTGGTGGTAGCGATGACGTATGTTAGAAAAATGTGTCAATATTGGGATGTTAATCAAACCGAACCAGGAAAGGAACTTATGCATGTTATACGCAAACCTTCTTTAATTTATTTTTATCCAATATTCGTTTTAAAGGTATAAGGGAGCTATTTTTGTATCCAAATCTTTTCCGTTAGAATCGAAACCTAAGAAACATCTCGAATCTCTGAAGATTCTAAGAAGAATTTTTCAATTTTCACATAACAGGATTTAAAATATAGGCGTTTTCCTATATAGATTCTGTCTCTCTCTCTCTGTTTCCTTTAACCCCTTGTGGGGCATAGACCGTCTACTACACCGACTCTCCACCTGGTCTGGTTCTGTAACAACGCCCTCAATTGTAGCCACGTGATTTGGGTACCTTCCTTCTTTACGTATATTCTCCATGTGTTGCGCTTTCATTCAACTCGGCGTATTCCTTGGGTTCCAATGTAGAGCGTGTTGTGCGATGTTATTTGGCTGTTCTCTTAGTGTGTGGCCTATTCATTGCCACTTTCATCTGCGAATACTGGTGTTTATCCCTTCTTGGTCTGTAAGTCTGTGTAGGTCTTCGTTGGTAATGGATGTTAAGGATGTGCCGGAGGCATCGGTTGACAAAAGCTTTTAGCTTTGATGATATTTGTCAGGTCACTTTTCATGTTAAACGGCCGTACAACAGAACAGAATTTACGTTTGATTCGAAGAACCGGGCTTTTGTGGGTTTGAAGATGTTGTTATTCCACCAGATCTCAGCAAGACGTCACTTCTCTGCGCAAGACAGTGAAGTGTTCCGATCCATGGAAATAAGAGTCCGAGTCCTGTTTTGCCAGATCATCCGCCGCCTCGTTTCCGAGAATTCCGTAATTCCAGTTTGCCCTCTCATACAAACGAGTGTTGGCTCAGTCACAGAGGCACTTTTGTTGAGTTTAAGAACACTCGAATGCGAGAAAAGTGTTGATCTTCGTTCGTGACATACACTTTATGTCCGCCTGATTGTCGAGCGCTATGAGGATTTTCTTCGCCATCACACTACTTTCTATCAGAAAGTCTAGTTAATTATATTAATGCCAAGATCTCCGCTTGGTACATTGAGGTATACCTTCCTAGCGCCTGAGGATGACATAGGTTTAGTTACTCTGGATCCACCCGTGTAGACGATGGCGTCGAGGTGCAAATCCACGGGAAGCGATCCATCAGAGGTAGCGCCCATGATATCTTTCGATTATCTTTAATTTGCTATTCCCATCCATTGAAAAAAATTTTTTAAGTCGTTAGTGGAGTAAGTGATATTGTGTTGGCCTTTCAACCTGGCGGAGACCCATGGTTTTTTTCTGCCGACAGCAGATTATGATAAAAAGCTCTATGGGGATTGTAGAAAAAATGCCGGTAGTTCGGAATCCACTCCGCCTCATACTCCACAAGGGGTTATGGAAGCTAGAGAGAGAAAAAAGAACAATTTTTACAAAAATTTCAATGCTTAACGCAAGACGTCTGTCAAACTCATATTCGTCGATTGTAGGCATAAAACGATTACCTCCTTGTCGTTGCGTTCATTTAATTTATCTTTCTTTTTAGTTTCATTGCATTACGTTCATTGTGTTCTAGCCTTTATGTTTTCTTCTTTAGAGTCTCTTAAGGCTTGAATGATTTTCGTTTTTAATTGATTGCTGGATATGGTTAGTTCCACTGAACTTTTTGGTGCTTTGAGTTTGTTTCGTTTTGCACCTTTTGAGGACTGGGGGATACTTTAACAATAATTTCTTTCTTCACAGTCAAAAGTGTACTCAAGATTTTTTTCACTTACTTCATTGAGATAGGTCTACTATTATTATATGGTGGGCACTTCGGCCAATGTCTATTGCGCCAAAACCCCTTCTACTGTAAAAGACGCTCAGACCCTTAGGTGGGCAAGGAGGGCTTTAAGAGGGACAACATCAGCCGGGCTCAAAAATTCCCCACTGCAAATCATCCTTGTAAGCCATGCCAAAGCAGGACAAAAGCACAAAATGTGCATTGGAGCTACATCGTCTTCCAGACAGAGCCGACACTCCATCTCACTAGACAGACCTATCCGGTGTAGATGATATCTTAGCTCAAATAGGCCGATAGCAACGTGAGATCCGCTTTATTTAAGGCGGTAGTATCATGTTATGGGCGGTTAGTTGTTAGAGGATGTCGAAGCACTTCTCGCAAGAAAACTCCTCCAGAAAATTAGCACCTTTCGTCCTTTGTTGACTTTGATAATTGCGCAAATTTCGTTGACATGGATTTCGGCTTGAAACACACTAGACCATGTACCCAATGCAATCGAATCCCTAATGTTGGGTCCAAAGACATCAGTACCGTGTTCCATTTTTGAGCCGTCAGTGAACCATTTGATGCTACTAGGGTCCAGATTTGAACCACCGCCATCGCAGCCTGCTCGCTGAGGAAAGTGAATGCTGAATCTTCTGCAGAAGTGCAGTTCTTTAATCATGTGGTCCGTTACGGTGCACATATATATGCCAAAAATGCTCTGAAGAATGCCCATGTGACCCTTGTCACCAACCGGCACATTAGATATAAGATGCACTCCTAGGGCACTAATTGCTATCGATTTTATAATATAGATGTATAGAGGGACAAGCGAGTCGCAGTAGCTTGTTACATTTGGCGATTGCCGACTATTGTTAAACTTTTGGCCACCATACCAAGGTGGCGTAGGTTAAAATCTGAAAATGATCTTCGGAGTGGACCCCAAGTCCTTCCGAAGAGTTTTCGATAGGCTCATAGGCTTGTGGAGTCTTATTTAGTCGAGTCAAGGTGAACGTTCCCATTATGCCTTCTATTTAGCGTAATATCCATGTATTTCACCTCATAGAATTACTCAATGACCGTGCTGATACTGCCATTCCTGTTTAGTTTTTATTCTAAGGCCAAGGTGAACGATTTAAATGTTTTGGCGGGACGTTCACCTTCGACAGACGCTAGATCGAAAATGAATGTCAAGATCCCAGCACGCCTACTGTAAAGAAGTTCCACAGAGACAGTTCTCCACGAAGTTGTACGTACAATCGAACACTTAATAGAATACAAAGAATACTATCTAGTAGCGTTCCTAGGCATAGAAGAAGCCTGTAATAATGTTCGCACTGAATCCATCCTTGAAGCCCTAGCCGAGCTAGGTGTGAAGCAGGACCTTGATCGTCGGATACTAACGATGCAGGATGGTAATGAACAAAATACTGTTGAAACTCGACCAGGACGGGATCAGAGCTGTTGCTGGTTGTTGGTGAAAGGATTATGGACTATCTGTTAACGCAGGAAAGACCGAGCTTGTACTCTTTACGACTAAAACCATCCCTTGTCTAGGACAGGCAGGTGACTGACTACCGGGTTCCCTCAGTGTTCTCCTTGGTCATTAGGACTCACCACTTAAACCAACCAACCACAACGCCGTTCATTGCGGTTACAGGGTTAAGATGTAATATTAGCATAACCACAACCATATAAGCTTTTTTTATAAATGTTTTCGGTATTGAATTGAGATTAAATTTGGATTTAAAAAAGGAGAGATTGGGCCTTATTACGGAACACGAAAGCCAAAGAATTTCTAGCCTAGACACGTTTTTAAATTTGTCTCGGACTAGAAATTCGTTTCGTTTTCGTGTTCCGCAATAAGGTCAGAGCAATGACGTATAACTATAGATGCACGGTATGCTATTTCATTTTGAGACAACTTTTGTGATTGGTAACGAAAACCTTTTTTGCCTGCATTTCTACTCTAAGTATAAAGACAGTGATTAAAATTAAAGAAAGGGAAATTCGCATTTTGAAATAGAAAGTTCCCAGAGTCGTTATGTTTTTCGGTCTGAAATAAGTCAATGAACTGTCTATGAATTCGCAATGTGCTTATAGAGAAAAGGATGAACATGCAAAAGTGTTTCACTTTGCGGCCTACTCTAGATAAAAGCCTGGAAAACATGACAATTCGGCCATTTTACCATCAAGCGTTTTCTCATTATTTCATTTTTATTGTACCAGAGATTAACCAATCCTTGAACACAAACAAAACTGCACAGTCTCGCAACCAAAACCAAAGAGAAACGCTAATGTCATTGATGCATTTTAAGCTCAATACTTTAACAAAACGAGCACAAGAGAGTTTTCCCTTTAAAACGTGAAAATTGTAAAGACAGACACTTTCCATCGTGCTCACAGAAATTTGTAGGTTCATGTCAAATAAATTCCAAGTTGAGACTTTAAAAATATTGCAAGAAGTTCTACGAAAAAGTAAAATTCCCCCATCTTTTCCTATTCTTTACTGTAGCAAGTTTCGGTTTGTTTACACCACCAATTCTCAGCTGTTCGTGTCAGCTTCCGGGCTTGTATCTAGAGTAGGCTGTGCGGCAAGTAATTTTGACAGGTCTATCTGTTAAACTATGGATAAGTCATTGGGCCAGAGGCAGGATTGCATCACTTTTTTTCCGCACAACACTGTTAAGATCGCCACTCGTATGCATTTTAAAGTGCATACCATGTAGTGAATCATTGCTCCTCTTGCGTTTGTCCTCACATTGATTTACATTAGAAAATAGCGATATAATGCTATTTTCTTTGTTGACACCACTGCACTCTAGTTCTAGTATCGATTAAAAAATCAAGCTCTATAAAACTTGCGTCTTTTCCTCACATTCCTAAAATATCGTCAACAACAAAACAAGGTAAAAGAAACGAGAAAAATGTTAGCTTTACAGGTAGCAATAATACTAGATTTACCGCAAGAGAAATCGAAAATAATATTAAGCTAATCCGAGCAACGTAAATATGTACTGGAATTTTTCTGCTGAATTTAGTTTCCGTATTTACTATGGATTTGTAGGAAGAAACTGGTGGAAGTAAAAATTCCGAAATCGTTTGTTGATTACCTGTTTATCAATTACGAAAAGAAAAAATGCCTGGAGAGCTTCTCCTCCGTTTGATCTTATAAATACATTTACTTCGCAAACAGGAATTAACTTGCACTTCCTCCATATCGTCAAGGTCAGATTTTACATTGATGCGCGAATTAAATTAGCTGAGTCGACTCACGAAAGCTTTCTTATTAACGAAAAAATAAGAAAAAAAAGCAAGATTGTTTACGGAGTTAGTAAATGAACAATATTGTCGATATTGAGCGAGGAAGCTGCAACGCAATAGCCTGGCTCGAGTCCAATTATTTAGAGGTGAATTTGTTAAATTCAATTGATTTCGTCTGCGCCAAAAAAGCTTTTCATTGCCTACACCACTCTAATTTCTGTTTGCCTTTTACCGAAACGACTGCAAAGAGCAAAAATAGAAAACTGTTGTGATTCACTCAAAAATATTCTTCGAGTCAACAAAATTATCAACGAGGGGCGATACTATCTTCTAAACTTTTGAGTGAAACATATTCACATGAGCTTTATGTCTCCGGAAGTTTGTGGTAAGGGAAAAGTCACGAACCATACAAAACTGTAGCGGTTTTTTAGTGATTTATCAGTAACCGCTAAGTTTGATAAAATCAACTATTACTTAGTCTCCATTCATCGCTACAATTTATGTGCACTTCAATTTATTAAGAAATATTGATCAAACGGTAGGTCTAATATTATGAGGGTGACCATATTTACACCTGCTAACACGCCTCTTTCCCTGCGTAGTATTACTTTTGACACAGTGCACTTTCAAATATTGGGGCTCCGTTACACAATTGCTATAATAATAAATCAAACGACCTAGAAATGGGTAGCTATGGAGTGCATTAACCAAACTATTCAATTCGTTTGAAAGCTTTGCATCATGGAAACAGCAGTTCCAGACTCATTTTGTTCTTTTGTTGTTGTTGTGGCGTCGTCGTTGTTGTTGTTGTAAGACGAGTTCACCTTCAGATATGACCGATAATTCAGTTGTTAGCATGTGACTATGACTAGTTATTCACTGTTCATTGTATGGAAATTATAGATGTGTTTTATAAGAACTCGTAACAGTAGGCACATTTTACTTTTTTTTATAATCATTTCGATTGCATAAATGTGAAATGATGTAACCTTGAATGGAATTCGTTTTAAATCTTCTCTTCAAGAAAGTTTAGTTTTAGGCAACGCAAGTCAATCGAAGGTCTTTGCCCGCATTAATTTTATTCAATAATTTTTATGTTTGTAATATAATAACTGAAGACTTTGTTTTTAAAAAGGTCTTACTTACCCTTAGTTGAAAACTGGATCATACAAATATTGTCAATCTGTTCATTTTATGAGCCCAAAACTTTCAAGCGAGGCGTACATCGTCACCTCCTTCACTGAACCTCTTATCCTTAATTCCTTTCCTGCCAAAATTGTCAAAATATTTGTCTTTTTTCTGGTTATTGTCGGCTATAATATTTTTTTTTTCATTAGAAAATACTTTATATCGGCAATTACTTAATTTTGAGGCGGAGTTAGATCAATTGGTTGATCATAACGCCATGGAGGCAGGTTGGAGCCTCACTCCGTCTCTGGTCTGTTGTCTGGCTCGCAGCAATGCAAAAATAGGACATTCAAGTTCCCTCATTCCCTTTACCCTTTGGCTAGATGAAAAAACTTATCTTTTAATTTAAAAAAATATATGGCTTTTGTAGTTTTCCAAATTGTTGTTTCTTTCTAAAGACTAGAGGATTCATATTTAATGGCGTGTATAAATATTATTGTACATAATCCCATTTTCCCGAACAACTTATACTGCAAGGTTAGGTTAGGTTCGTGTGGCGGCCTTAAAGGGCACACTTATATCTCAATAGGTCCATTGTGATGCCACGGGAATCCAAGAACTTCCCTCCACCTCCTTATTGGAACCATCCGCAGCTGTTGATGAAGCACCAGAGATCTGCAACGTCAATCGCATCGGCAAATTTCCTCCTACTCCTCGTCCATGCAGCTTCTGCAGAAGTCGTTTGAGAAGATACCCAGTCTCCTCGCGTGTAGGCCAATAGGGCAATGGCCTGTGATTACCCCAGTAATTATACCAAGGTCAGATCTGCCCCTCGAAAGCAGACTCTTGGAGCGCCTAAGATCCGGCTTAGGCCAGATCTGTCGTGACGTATGGCACGTAGTGCCGTTTGCCCATCTATGGTTCCCTAGGTTGATTGCCCTCGTGCTAAGCAACATCTTACAGGCGGCCAGAGGCCTACCAAGAGTAGTCTTATCCGGCCGGATCTCCAGGTTGGTACCACGTCTTGCAAGCTCGTCTGCCACGCAGTTTCCTGGAATATCCATTTGCCCCGGGACTCAGCACAGGTGAATTTGATACCGCTTCGCGAGCTCATTTAAGTGCGAGCGATAGCTATTAACAGCCCTAGATGTCGTTAGGACAGAATCAAGGGATAGCAAAGCAGCCTGGCTATCTGTAAGGATACAGATGTCCGTTATGGGAGCTTCGTTCCCCTTCACCCAATTCAAAGCTTCCCGAATAGCCGTGACCTCCGCCTGAAACACACTGCAGCAGTCTGGAAGACGGAAGGACAAGCTAATGTTCAGTGTTTCTGAGAAAACTCCACGCTGCTCTGGCCTGTAGTTTAGAACCATCCCTGTAACTCTGAATGGATTCCCCACATGGAATGGTGTCCCCATCCCAGTCAAGCCTGGTTGGAATGGTCAATCTGAACCGCTAGACAAAGCAGTAGCTAGGAGTGGTATAGTCAAGATGCCCCACTTGGAGCGAAAAGGAGTCCAGAATTGTAGTGTGCTCAACTCTAGTATTGGACCATTGAGATGCGGCTGTAAGTCGAACGGCAGCATTAGCAGCCATCTATTTACCCATCAGATCTAATGGAAGTAGATGAAGAAGTATCTCCAGAGCATCAGTAGGAGTGGTCCGTAGTGCTCCGGTGATACAGATGCAGGCCGACCTCTGCACCTTTCTCAAATCGTTGAGGTAAGTAGCCTTGTCCAGTAATGGCCACCAGACAACCACATACAACAGGATTGGTCTAATCAGTGCAACATAGAGCTAGTGAGTTAACTTGGGCTAAATGCCCCATTTCCCACCGATGGCCCCCTTACAGGATTAAAGAGCTACAGTTGCTTTCTTGACCCTCTCATGAATATTAGGCTTCCAGCTGAGCTTCCCATTCAGGGTAATACCCAGATATTTAGCTTCAGATACAGAGGGTCAACAAGAGGAATTTTATATTTCCTAGTAAATATGACCAATTCGGTCTTGTTATTCCAGAGAAGAGGAGACAGAACCCCACCTTGCGGTGTGCCCGTACTCACAGTCCTGGTAGCATGAGCCTCTCCCAGCCATGAGCTGATAGTCCTGCCATGAAGCATTATACTGCAAAGGGAAATCTAATCATTTCTCGTTACATTCTCGTGATCTTTATATAAAGTAAATACTATCTGTCAAAAACCAGTGAGGGAGAAGCAATTTTGTAACTCTCAGAAGAGAAATTTCTTTTGCAAATCTGTTAAACTAAAAGCTTCGCAAAATGATAATAAACGGGGGGGGGGGTTAGCGTTTGCAATGACCATCTTTGGTTTCTAGAAAGGGAGATGTTGTTCCATCAGGACAATGCCGAATCTATTAGAGATGACTGTACTATTGTACACAAATACAAGGACCCTCCGAAAGTGAAAGTTTTTTACGTATTCTCTATTACTACAAATGAAAATATCTAAAAGGATTTTTGAAGACTCAACAAAGTATATATGTAGTAGTCATATCTTCAGTTATCGCACTCAATTGCAAATAGTACTTAATTATTTATTATTTTTATTAAAATTTAACAAATTCAACTATTTTTCCGCATTACAGGATGGTCGAAGTTTTATAATACAAAATCAAGCACAGTTTGCTCGTGAACTTTTACCATTGAATTACAAACACAACAACATGGCAAGCTTTATTCGACAGTTAAATATGTGTAAGTAACCCTTAACATATTTTCCAATCAGTCTATTTAAAATATAATTTTTTATATTTTTTTGATGTCCACAGACGGCTTCCATAAAATCACGTCAATCGACAATGGAGGCTTAAAATTTGACAGAGATGAAATGGAATTCTCACATCCCTGCTTTAAGCGAGGTTGTCCGTATCTGTTAGAACATATAAAACGAAAAATTGCCACACAAAAGACAACTATTGATGAAAGAGCCGGAATTAAACCCGAAGCTGTGAACAAAGTTTTAGGTGAAGTGAAAGTGATGAGGGGACGGCAAGATTCCTTAGATTCTAGATTTTCAGTTATGAAACAAGAAAATGAAGCCTTATGGAGAGAAATTGCATCGCTCAGACAAAAACATATGAAACAACAACAAATTGTAAATAAAGTAAGTTTTGATGTAATTTGTTTTATCATTTAAATATTCATTTTTGTGTATTTTGTAGCTTATTCAATTTTTGGTGACAATAGTACAGCCATCGCGAAATATGAGTGGCGTTAAAAGACATTTTCAATTGATGATTAATGACGCTCCGAATTCATCGAAGGTGAGAAAGTGTAGTGAGAGTGAATCGGGACCAGTGATACACGAACTAACTGAAGAACTTCTGGATGAAGTTGCAGATAGTGACGCTGAATTGCTGTAAGAATTGTTTATATCCATTCAAATCGTGATTGCAATCTTTGCTTTATTTTCAGAATTTCTTCAAGTCCGAATGTTTTATCTCCCTGTGATGCATCAAATCAAATGGGATCAGAAATTGCAGATGAACCCAGTCCATCAGGCTCAGATCGTCCACATTCAAATCAAAGTTTTTCTAGTCATAATTACGACTCTCAATACGAAGATACACATTTATCCGGAAGTGCAACAGTTCAAACTGATGACAATGTCTATCATATCAGTGAAATACCAGAAAATACAAATGCTTGCAGCATAGATACAAAATTTCTTGATGAAAATGTTCTCAATACGCCTTTAGTTAAACAAGAAATGGTACGAAATCAAGGGCACAGGAAATTAAAACGAAAAAACAGGCAGGGCCATTTGAATGCGTCCAGATTTAATCAGAAGCCTAAAGAAGTTAAGCAACAGCCGGACACAATGATTTCAATGCCGCGTATTAAAACTGAAACTGACATTGATCCCCTTATGTTTCTTGATGTATCCGAAGACGAACAGGGCAATTCATTCGATCCTGCATTAATATCACCAAATCCTCATAGTAATAGCAGCCAACAACAGGATAGTAAACAAATTTATACTTCTGGCGATTTTATAAACACAGATATGCCTACCGATTTGTTTGAGGTTAGTTTTGATTTGTTTTTTCCTTATTTACTTGCCGAACATCTTAGAATAATCAAGAGATTATCATGTATTAACGTAAAATAAATAAAACCAATGCGTCCCGTCCCGGTATAATATAAATAATTTAAAAGAACCTGCTGCCATCTGTTTTCTTGGACGAATTTTGTTAAGTTGTGCCCAAAACACCACACTGTATGCCGTACATCGGTGACGATGGCGGTTTAGCAGCTTCCTAGCTAACATACGAAAAAAAAGAATTTTTTAGAGTTGAGTTTATACCGCTTAAATAAAAAAAAGCTTTGAGTTGAATGTTGTTACCATTTCGTAGAGTTCGTTAATCAATTTCTTAAGTCGGTCGGAAAATAAAATTTGGAATATTTAAGCCAATCTCCCGTAATGAACCTGACAGGTCACTCATTAAACAAATACACTTCGGCAATACTACCCAAATACAAAATAGTTGGTCTACCAAAAATGTCAACACATTCAATATATTTCACTAAAATCAATAAATGAACAAAAACAAATTCTTGATTACATAACTGCAATGGTTCTTCTTCTCAATTCCAAACAAAAGTAGAAAATTCGCTCACAACAAATAATAGTAATACTAAATTGGATAGCGATGCAAAATAGTTGGTCTACCTTGATTTCAATGTAAAATAGTTAGTCTACCTCAGTTTTCTTACATATGTTACCACTTAGTAAAATTTGCTGGTTGTGACATCCATAACTCTTTGAGGTATAGTTTTACGAGATCTTCGCATTCCTTTGGTGTTATGGAGTTCCCGGGTTCTTTTATGGGAGAAATAAATTTTGTCGCATTTTATCTGGATATCTCTTTAGGATTTTCTTCATTTTACCCCCACAGAGACTCAATTGGTAAAAGGTCTGGGCTATTGGACTGTAGCAATGGTATGTTGTGGGCATTTAACCAAGATTTTGTGGATCTTGTTGTAAGACAGGAAGCTCCGTCCTGTTGAAAGATGTATTCTCCTTCAGGCGATTGCAATTTTCTAACAGAAGGCAGGAGCTCTTCCTCCAAAATTCCTTGGTATTTTTGGGCATTCAGGAAACAATCTATGAAACACAATTGTCTCACACCTTGCCCGGACATACAACCCCAGACCATCAATAAAGAAGGAAACTTAACTAATCTTCTTAAACAGTCCTTATGAAATTTCTCGTCCCGAGTACGAACTACCTTCCTCTCATTACCTATGCATACCTGGAACTTTTGATTTGTCGCTCCATATCACAGATTTCCACTGTCTAATTGTCCAGTCCTTGTCAGATTTTGCCCAATTTAGACGTGTTTTCTTTTGTGCAGTGGTGAGTAGGGGCTCTTCTTTGCCTATTTGAAATGTTGCAGTTACATGTTTGTCTTTTGATTGGTAATCTAAATTTACTGTATCCCAGTTTTTTTTATTTCCCTTTTGCATGTGTCCACTGATATGTCCTTCTTAATAACGTCTCTCCAATTAACCGTAATTGCTGAAGCTGCAGCATGATGATTTTCTCTGACGATCGTCTTTAAAACTCTTCTATCTTCTGTAAGTTCACATTACCTTCTTTCTTGTAACGTAGAATTATATTTTGCACTGAATATTTTTGAATATTTTGTTGGTCCTCCGTTTCACCGAATGACGTCAATGTAGAGAATCTTAAGTCCAACCAAGCTAACAAGATAGCCACTTTCAGTTCATCAATCAATCCGTATTGCTTATTTTCGGAATAAACTACCCGTACAAGAATGCCTCAAATATTTTCGATGGGGTCTAGTTCGGAAGAACACGCTGGTCAGTCACGGACATTAATATTATGACTTCCTAACCACAATTTGTACTGCTGCTGGTATGTACACTGGTATTATCTTGTTGAAATGTGCCGTTAGCATTAGGATGATTTTTTAAGTATGGGATTAAATTTTCTTGCAACATATTCTGATATTCCGTGCTATTCGGTCGGTTAGTGCCGTCCAAATTAAATTTTTTCTCATCAGAGAATTGTTAATAAAGTAATTATTAAAACTTGACGTGTTCTTTATCCGAGCCCAAACAAGTGCCGCGATCTCGTGTGTATTGGACTTTTTATTTATCTAGTGGCATGAATAAGTGCACATTTCGGCCTTGGAAAACGTGCACAAAGCCACATCCATAAAAATGCATAAAACTTCAAGTACTTTATTATCAAAGTAGATTACCTGACTCCAGTGGGTACTCATGTTCCTCTTGGCAAATTCCAACCGGTTTTTTTTTTATTTTGCTCACAGGATAAGTGGTTGAGGTTTTTTACTCTCCAGACAGTCGATTTGGATACATTTAATCCCAATTCGCGCTTTATGTCGTTGCAGCTTTTCTTCAAATTTAAAACCATATTCGAAAAACCCCGAATTTGCCTGATTGTAAGGGACTTTGGGCGTACGGTAGATTTATTTTTCCCATATTAGTCAATATTATTTATGTAGTTTTGCACAGCAGCCAAAGATCTGCCCAGCATTCGCGAAATGTTTCTTATACTGAGTATCATATACCCATAAGTCTCAATTCTACCTTTTCCTTATTCCGATAGACTGACTTTCCGCCTGCCATTATCTTAAATGAGTATTTTTTCAAATAAATATAATACTGTAAAACTCAAATTGTATTTACTTTACAGCTTTACTTAAACTTTTCGTTCTGACTTTATAATTATGAAACGCCTAAATTGCATTTTTCACAAAATGTCTGATCCTCCTTGTAGAAAAGTTAACAACAGACTACCAGATCAATCGCATTTAACTTAACACACGTCATATTTGTCTAATAGTAACGAAACTACCTCGTAAGTACCTTTTTTGCAAAAAAAAAAACCACTTCGTCAAGGGACTTTATAATTTTGAAACGGACTGTATTACTTGGCATAAGTGAACTTTCTACTTCTGTTTGTAATTGAGAGGAAGAGTTATGGCAAATATATAATCAAAATCCAGGTTTTTCCAACAGTTGGATTCTTTCATATTTTTACCAGTGACAGCACAAGGTGCAGCCAAAAGGTGCATACCAATTGGAGACGGGTTGGTTCACTTCGTTGAGCGGCACGACCACCATGCTACGGGTCCCGGGTTCGAGAACAGTTCCCCCCTGGGTTTTTATTAAGAAATCAAAATAATCCACTCTGTCTCTGTGCTGTTGTCTAGCTCGCAGCAATGCAAAAACACCTACTTCCCTTACCCGAATTCCCTTCCGGCCAAAACTATGCTAACGCATCATAGGGTTGTCCCCTAGGATTTGGCCACATCGTATAAAAAAAAATACCGCAGTTGGCGTTGTATTGACAGATTTTATAAAGCTTCTCTAAAGCAGTCCATCAAACTACTATGCCAGTGTTTCTTAACACTTTTTTCGCACGATATTTTCATACTTCAAACTCGAGCGAAGTAACGCCAATCGCGTTAAGAAATATTTTAATATTTCTTACTTCGCTCGAGTTTATTTCGTACATGTGATATATTTTTAGTTACTTAAAAGTTTGGTGGCACACTAACCATAAGATAAATTTAAAGGCTAGGTTCAACCCACACCCCCACCCCAGCTCCATCAACAAAATTTTTGACATCGTACCTTACTCTCCCCAACAAAAAATGAAGAATTCTCCAATCTGGCTGTCAATACGGCGAAATGTTTTGGTTCTGTTCGGATACGTTAATGATGCAGCGGCATGCCGTGGTAAAATTTTTTTCCCCGGTTATTTAACATTCTGGAGATATTTGTTTAGAATTGCTTTATAAAAGTAATTATGTATGGGTGGTGGCACATTAAAGAGCCGCGGCACAGTGCCTGAGAATCACGGTACTATACCATAAGTAAGAAGTGGTCTAACAATTAAAGTGAACATCCAGTTTTTCCCCTAAAATACTTTCAATATTCAGTAGACTTACCTAAAATGTACCCATGCCATCGCTTACCCCTTATTGCAGGATGAGCTCATTACTCATTAAGAAGCCTTTCCGTAAGAAATGCTAAAAGGCTTGTTCAATTTAATACAAATCAGATCATAAAAATAACTTTGGTTTTCTCTTCTAGGAATCTTCAATGATTGGCGACATAAATTTGGAACATGGAAATTACAATCCAAATATTGACGTGAAATCAATTGGTAAAACATCAGTTGCTGGAGGCTCTACATCACCTGCAAATACAAGTAAAGAAAATCAACAGAACAAAGACGAAGTGAATAATTTGACGCTGGCTAAATATAGCAATCAAAAGTACCCATCAGATGATGACATTATGCGGTTGAGTACAGCGTTAGTAACTGAGAGTAATCCCAGTTGCGAAAATTCTTCTTTTACTAACTTTTATTTTTTCTCTTTTTTTTTTTGCAATATCTAGTGATGAATTTAACAGCCATCTGGATAATGTTCAAGACGATCTGGATAATTTGAAAGATATACTCCGCGGCGATGGTTATTCGCTTGATGCGAATACTCTCTTGGGTGTAAGTGATAGAAAATGTCCATTGGATATGTTATTTGATATAATTACCGCAAATGACCAAACAATATAAATTTATCTTTTGTTTCATTTAAGATATTATTAAGAAATTTGTTGTTGGTTATCTGTTACACACATTTTTTTCGATCAATTACTTACACAACGTATGGATTCTTTTTTAAAGTTTATTCCATCCAAAGCTATTCCGGCTTTCCTTGATTCCTAGACTTTTTTTTTGTAATTTTTAAGAGAAAAATTTGTGTAAATTATAAACAAAATGTTCAATAAACTTAGTATGCCACTCTAGTTGTGGACAAAATCGTGATATTTAGTAAACAAAATCTATGTTTTTGCGGAAAATCAGAACGTTGGACTTGATGTTAAGATATTGCAACTTTTTATTAGTTATATTAGTGGAAAAATTGTAAAAATTGTTTGCTCTTTTCATAAGTCCACGATGAAATATTTTTTTTAAATATTAAAAGTGAAAAACAAGTTTTGTTATTTTCTATCACTTTCCTCAATTTACGTTCATATCAATAATATTTTTCCTTTACGACGTTTCAATTGTTTTAATATATTTCTTAGGATCCGACGCACCATTCCGTAAATGAAACAAACATGGTGGGTACTAATTTTTTTAATTATTTGATTGGTCCCAATTGTGGCTGATTGCAGTAAAGTATTGGCATAATTTCATTAAGAATTAATTTTCAGTCCCTTTTAAAAAGTCTGCCGATCAACGAGTTACTAACACCGGTCAACCAATAATTTGTTGTTGGGTAGCTGGGGGGAAACTTCCGAAGTAGTTTTCTGTGTATAATTCAAATCCGAGGTCAGAATTGGGCAACCACATCAGGGTTTTAAGATATTTGAGGTAATTTTTTTTCTATTTTTAGGGTTACGTACAGAATTCACAAATTTTCTTTGGTCGCTTTTTTTAGTTGCATCACTTAATACTACTCTTACCCTTCAAAAGAAGCTACTGAGCGGTCACCTATGATTTTTTCTTGTAAAGTTACGACCATTTTATGTAATGAAGTTCATAATTTATAATGTTCGTAACTTTGCAAGAAAAAATCGTAGGTGACCGCTCAATACCTAACTTTGAAGGGTAAGAGTAGTATTAAATGATGCAACTAGAAAAAAAATTACCAAAAAAATGTTGTGCATCCTGCACAAAACCTCAAAAGTAGCAGAAAAATCCGTTCTTTTAGTACATAACCTCAAATATCTCAAAATCCTGAAGTGATGGCCCAATTTTGACCTCGGATTCGGATTCTACGCAGCAAATTACTTCGGAAATGACCCCCAGCTACCCAACAGCAGCAGCTTGTATACCTGTGTAATCTATAATATTTTTTTTTTAAATAAAAAGGAGAGCCATCTTTGTGATCAAGATTTAGTGAAAAATAAATGTTAAACAAATTTTAATTTTTAGAATTTTAAGCAAATTTCATGAAACATTTTTATTTATTTCAAAGAACAATTTTTTTACTAAAAAGGTATTTTACCCAATAAGTAGAGGAGTGTCCCCGGTTGTGCAGCAGGTTTTTTTTGTCAATAACTTTTGATCGGAACATCCAGTTTTGATGGTTCAGATACCGTTTTAAAGCTAAGTTAATGCGTATTGTATCCACCTTTTTTGATCGAGTTAATTCTCAAAAGTACAATTTCAAAATAATACAAAATTTCAAAAATAAAAAAACAAAATACTTTTTTAGATTTTTGTAGTGTTCAGAAAAACTGTAGGAACCAATAGGTGTTATAGGTTCGGTGCTTACTCATAAACTAGCTTACAATGAGACTAGATGTTGACAGTAGTTTCACAAGGGTAGGCAAGTAAACACGTCGATAATGACGGGTGTTGCACAACCGGGGACATTCCCCTACATACAATTCAAATAAATAAGATACGCGACGTTGCTTTTCAGTCTTATATTTTAAGAATTTCTATTGGTAAAATTTGGATTTTTGTTACTAAATTATTACTTTAACATATTTAAAAACTCCGATTAAAACGAAAAAGCTTCAATACTGTTTGTATTGTGGCCTTTCATGCGCAGAACTGTCGTTAATCGATCTTACTATTGACTAGAAATTTTCTATGCAAAACTTCAGATTTCAAAAGTGAGATCGAAGAGTGGATTCAAGAAGTTATGGAAATAGTTGATAATCGAATATTGTAAGATAGATAAATAAAATCGTGATGAAATAGGCTAGGTGATGTTATCTGATTTAGAAAAAGAACCTTGTTTCTATAACATACGAAAAAGTAGTCCAAAAGGGAGGGGTTATTACAATTATAGTAGGTTGGCAATCCGTTATTGATATTCTCGAGGTAACACGTTTGAAATAAGTGAAGAAAGCTGTAAACGGCGTTGGTTTTAAGTAATAAGTTGATATTAAAATCCCCACCAACAACTATATTGGATAATTTTTGTGAGAAATATAAAAGCGAGTTACCTAATTTTACCGCGCTGTCAGGATTAAAAGCCCCTGGCGGGAAATAAACCTAATAAGAAGAAAAACCACTGTCTATTTCACTTAATTTTAAGCGACTCTGCTTAATACGAAGCCACTGCATGAAAGAGCGTCGTTCAGCTGCACTAGAGAACTTCAATACAATCTATGCCCCCGGAGTATTCCAACTAGAGTTAACTCTGAATGCGTCAATGTATGGAGACGGAATTTGTTCAATCAAAGAACATTTTTTTTTTGGAATTTCAATAGGTTTCTCAGTTTTAATGAAAGGTACACCTTTGATAATTACATCAGACTGCCTTTGATCGCGCTGAAGATGCTCCTTTTCCCGAGAGAGCCTCGCATTTGTCCTGCAGCAATTTCGCCTGATCACTGATTGATTGAGTCCGCTTCTCATAATTCGCAAAAACGTCGTGAATCCTCTCCATCAATCGTTCCTCCATTTCGGAAAATTTGCCATTTAAAAAATCCTCAAGTCTTATTAATTTATCCTCGAGAGGTTCAGATGATAGAGAAGGCATTCGCTGCTTTGCTCCATTCGGCGTTTGCACACAATTGTCGGATCCTAAATTGCTGCGATTTAGCTGACATTTTGCAACAGAGAAAACAGATTTATTAAAAATGAACAACAATTTCAAACGCTGATCGAATCTAAATAAGCAATGTGATCAATAAGCCACGAAACTAGTAAAACTCGGAAATAAGTGACTAAATTAGGAAAATTGCAGGAACAATTTAAAGACACGTCTACTCGAAGTTGCACATGAACTGAACTAGCTTCATTCGACCTGAACTTGTAAAAGCATAAATCGACTTAAGCGCAATTACAATTTTTAGTTTTTTTTTTCGCCGATTACTTCAACATAGTCGATACAAATCGAATTGCCCCTGTCGGATCTGCTTCCTAAAACTCATCAGATAGATATCCCTTTACTACGCTCACGTAATTGGTCTAAAATCTAAAACGACTCGCTTCTTTGCTGGCAGCTTTTGATGTGATCTGTTTAACCAAAATTTGGCTGTGTGGTGGTATAGCGGAGGAACTAAAATTCCTGCACTCTGCGCCCTATTTGGTAGTGGGGTTTTGTATGCTGTCTGCCTTGAGATTCTTTCGGATGTCATCGACACAGCCTCCTCCGACAACTTGGAACTGATTTGTGTTGTTCTGCGGCGTCAACTAGAGAACATCTATATTGTCACAGTTTATATCCCTTCTGGCTCACCTTACGGGATCTACGAACAGGTTTCCTCATTTCTCGAACGACATTCTGCCTTATGATGAATTGTTGCTGTTCGGTGACTTCAAATTGCAGCCGTAGATTGAGTGGGCTCTACTATGGACTGTTATCTTCTTCGACCCGGTGTGGTAGTTCCATTAACGATCGACGATTACTGTTACAATTTTAAAAAGGCTGACTCATCCATACTAAACGATTGGCTTTCCACTTGTGATTGGCGTAGTGTATTTAATGAACTTGAGATTTATATGGCTGTAACTTTATTAAATAATATTCTTTCTTTATGTTTACCTCAGTATGTACCAAATACCAGGTCGTAGATTGGCTCTTTTAAATCTCAGCCTTGGCTGGATATGTCTCAAAGACATAAGAATGTGAAAAATAAAGGCTACAGGAGGTGTTTCTCCTCAAGGAGCGGCACTGACTATTTGCCCTACTCCGAGTTGCGTAATAAATATTTTTCTAACGTCAATGGTCAATGGTACTGAGGGGCTACGTAGAGGTAGCGTTCGGGGAAAAATCTTAGCGAGGGAAATAAAGTGAGCCAACAAATTTATTTTGTTTGCATTTGTTTATTGTGATTAGTACCAGTGATATTTTAAAGTTAATTGAAATCTTCCATTAAATGTGTGCTCCGTTGATGCTTTCTTTTTCTTGAAGTTTCACAGCAGTTTACGCATAAAACTAAACACTTTCCAAATTAAGATTACTATCCGAGTTGTTAATGAGTAAATTGTTATCTTTTAAATATTTGCAAGTAATGGTTTTTATCCATTTTTTATAAAATATAATGTTAATATTTTAAATGACAAGCACCCAAAGGTCGAAAATTCCCTCAGTACAGTTCGGTTCGGTTCGTATTAGAATTATACAAATAAGCGCAGTCGTTCAACCTACCGAACAAGCCCAATGCCTCGTATAATGGCTACATTGGTAGAATTAAACAAACATTTTATAATGATCCCAAGCAGTTCTGGAGGTTTGTGAGTTCTTAACGCAAATATTATGGATATGCCTCTAATTTATGCTTTAGAATCACAAGTAGTGGCGACCCTTTGATCATTGCTAATCTTTTTAGAGATTTTCCCACCTATTTACCGGCCTATTGTAAATCTTTCTTGCGTTGTTGCCAAACTGTTCGAAACGCTGGTGTGTGAGCTTCTTTATTTCCACAGCAAACCTTTCTTTTATCTTCTTTCCAGCAATTGATTATTAAGGGCAAATCAACTACAACCAAATTATTAGAATTCTCGAACTACCGCATACATACTATCGAAGCTGCTAAACAATTTGATTGTATCTTAACAAACTTTATTAAGGCTTTTTAATCCTACCTACCTATCTCAGCGTTCTCAACGTGTTCTGTTTCACGGAGCTTCCTCTGAACCGATTGGTAACACCTCTGGGGTATTACAGGGCAGTCACCTTGGCCCTTTATCATTCATTATTTACATCAGTGATGCATCTTGGAAATCTATGTTACGTTGACTGTTTCGTACACTTTCGAATTATCTTGATTGCCACCTTTTAAATTCTATCTGAGACGACCTCTGCAACTAAATTTCCTCTCTCCAACTTAATTGCCACGTTTTCAATGTAAGCACATTCATTGTCATGTCTTTGCACGTAAAAAAATCTCATGCTTTTTAATTACTCCATGGACTAGATAAATCCAAAGACTGAGATTAATACTCATTTTCTCTGCAACCTGCAATGGCGTATAATCTAATCTGTTGTCAGCAGAAAACAACCATCGGTCACCGTCGGTGGAATCCGAACCTGAGACCCCGGATTGGAAGGCTGACACGTTATCATTTACTTCACTGACTCCTCATTACTTCTGAAGTTATGTATATTCTGTTCCAAGAAGATTGGCAGTACACGGTAAATGGCAAGTTATGATACCTTTTTGGTTGACAAACCAAGAGGCCATGATTGTGTTAAGAACATTCAGCAGACAGATACTTTTGGGTGGTGGGTGTTTTTATGTACATGCAAAGTTCTCCGATGCAATACGAATTTGAGCGACTGGAGTGGTCGGAAAGAACATTTAGTGTAGCCAGATTTTATCTTTTAACAGTAGGTTTGTAGAAATGCTTGAATTTACTTATTATAAATTGTTTTGAATCAGAAAATGTTATGAGCTGAAATCGTGGCAACAGCGTGCTGAGGAAGAGGGATGCATACATAGAAAAATTATATGATAATAAAGCAGACAGGAATAGTCCATAAGAGAGTGTACCGCCAATCTTTTTGGAACAGATTATAGTACATTTAATATATCGTCTAATCAACGCAGTTTTCCATAGTTGTTTGGCATCTCTTTTGGGATAGTTTGTCTAGGTTTTCATATGGTGAAAAAATCAGTTCAGTTTTATTTTTAAATTTTTAATGTCCTTCCTATGCTATGCTACTCGAAAAATACGAAATTTTTGTCGCCCACTTTACGTATGGGCCCATGTCGGATATATATTGCCGGTATATTTTTGTCGAAATTAATTAATTCTTTTTTTTTAAATTAATGTTTTATATAATGTTGCCAAAGCTCAGGGGTTGGCCTATGATGCTAAAGCACAGTCTTGGCAGGAAAGGAATTAAGGTTGAGGGAAATGGGTTAATAAGTTGAGTGAAAGAGGTGTCGATATACGCTTCGTTTGAAGTTTCGGGCTCATAAGATAAGGAAAAAAACAAGATGGTAACCTGTTCCACATTCTTGTTAATCTGCTGAGAAAGGAATCGTGTATATTTACTTCGTCGACTCAAATAGGTTGAGGGTAAACTGGGCGTTTTTTAAAAGACATTAAATAGCATTAGTCGACGAGACTATAAATAGGTTTGAGAGTAAGGGATAAGAGGTCATTAATAAAAAGAACAAATAAAGTTGGTGAAAGCATTGAACCCTGAGGTGCACTGGCATTTATTTCGTAGGTACCAGATACAACTCCGTCAATTACTGTACGGATTGAACGGCATGCCAAAAGACTGGGCTTATAGGACGTTCTACCGAACTTTTTGTGAAAGTCCTCGGTGTACGTAACTTAAATCGTATTTTGTCTCGGGTATTCAGATAAAACCCTTTATTTTAGATGATATCTTAAATTTTGCACGGCTTTTCTTTGTAGTACGTTTTGTTTAGCATAGCAATTTGATTGTATATTTTCAAAGCAATTCAATGAGGAGGTTTTACAAGAAAAATTCCCACTCGACTCTGGACTTAATTTGAAGCCGTCTTCATTGCTAATCTCGAAAACAATTTTTAGCAACAAAATAACTTAAAAAGTTATGTTATCTTAACATCAAGTCGCACAAAGCTTTTTCAAATATATTGCAACGTGTTGTTTTCTTATCCTTCATGGGCTTAGAGAAAAAATTTTGAACTTTCAACAGATTTCCTTTTATCCGTTTTATAATTTTTGCTGAATCTATTAATCCAATAAATAATAACTTCTATTTTCAAATATAATTTTGTCGGCTCATTACTTAACCCTTGAAAAAAAGGCATTTGATATAATTGTAAAACTCCTAACCTAAGTTTTCTAGAATATTTGCTACAGTATAGTACGGATTGCCCTTCAAATAATGTGTATTTCTTTAACTTTAGTACAGTAACAAAGGTAAAAAGGATTATTTTGGTGAAAGAAAAATCAAAAAAATAAATAAATAAATTTTTTTTTAAATACTTAAAATTTAATGTTTATTTATGGCAACTTTTTTCTTTTGTTTATTTTGAAAACATTTATTTTTCATATTATTCATTTTGTGAATCAGTACTTAGAGCAAGTAGAACTAATAAAACATATTTTCTCTTATTTCTCCCTATCTTGGCGAACAACAACAAATTGTGTTGGTGCTACATTCTTAAACCTTCAATCACTCAATATTACAATCAATATGCTTACACTTGGCCCCTTTGATGACAACAATGTTTTCAAAAACTTCAATTTCTATTTGAACGAACTGAACTGACTGATCTAATTTTTGATGGAAATCCTTGTGAATATATCAATCACACAATCATATCTAGAAGAATGCAGCATCAGCTAATCGAATAATATTGTCATCACCCCTGGACGGTGATATACTGGCTAAGGTTAGATTTTTTGTTGATTTCAGAATTTTTTTTATGTTTAAATCATATCAATTTACTCAGAACGTTTCAACTAATTATTAATAAATTTAGTCCCTTTGTTTCTGTTAAAATTCTCATACTAAGCGATATTGATTAAAATCAATTTACAAAAAAAAATAAGATCAAATATGAAACGTTAAAGAGTTTTATCCAGTTGAATGCAATTTTTATAAGAGACTTATCGCTTAGAATAGCAGTTCAGCAAACAGTTGTGCTGTTTTCGAAATATTTCAATAAATTTCCACTTTTTTTAATATCTTACTTTTGTACAATTTACAGCTATTCAGTGATTCGGACATTCTTGCACCATACGGACTGTCTTTGTCGACTGAAAATAATCAGGACAACAGCAAAAAAGGTAAACGACATTGACTTATATCCGTTTTAGTTTTAATATGTATTTTTATTTAATTTACAGGATCAGAATTAATGACCTATCAACCATACTATGCCGCAGACCTTGCCGATATTTTGGACATGAACAATTCCGAAGATTTACCTAAATCTCCAGGTAAGTCATAATCGCAGTGATTGGAATTGTGTAACCCTCTTTTATTTTCCAAAGGGGTTCCTATTTAAATAGAAAATTAAATTTTCTTTTTTATTTATTTATTTTACTAGTCTGTCTACCGATACAAGATCTCATAGACCAATTAAAGAACTTAACTACTAAATCGTATATATGCCCCAACGATTATATTTAATTAAACCATTATAATTCATCCCCAGTATAAAACTTGTAACCTAATTAGTTTGATCAGCTGACTACAAAATATCTAAAAACACCAATATTAGACCATGATTACACGATGCGCTTAAGCGCACGTTCCGCACGAAGAGCTGAACTACTGACGGGGACGGACGTGCCGCCGTGTCTTGCTCCCCAAAAAATTTTTAAAGCGGTTACGAAAGCGAACTAAATTAAAAAATTTCAAAGTTCTAGTGCCATCTTGCCGAAGGGAAGGGCTTTTATGCTCTATTTGAAAGCACAGTCTGGTGAGTCCGTTCCTATTTATTTATATTTCCTTACATCCAACATTCAATGTAGTACAATCGTGCTTCATTGAATGCGTGTAACGGGTCTCCACTGCTGAGCATTTGGCTGCCTTCGTTGAGATCAAAGTTCAGCACAGCAGGCATAACACTGCTGCTGGCTTTGTTTTCACAGAGGCGGCTTTGCTTTGCATCTGTGGATCCCGTTCGTCAGTCCTTGTGTTTGTGTACGTTTTCGTTTTGTTTTGTTTTGGGCAAATTAAGACCGGGACTATGCAAAAATTTTTATTTAATTTTTGCAACATTCGTGGCTTGAAAAGTAACCATTTTTCGGTTTACTGCCACTTGATCGCGGAAAATCCGGCAGTTTTTGCACTAAGCGAAACCAAGGTTGTTTCCGATTCTGATATTAATCAGTATCACATTCCTGGTTATCACTTAGTGCCGCTCTTCTCTCCTCAGAGGTGAATCGCGGTTTATATTAGAAATGATGTGCCATTCTCCCATCTCCCTCAATTCTCTTCCACTAATCCAGAATTTAATTATGTCTGGATTAGATTTAAACTCTATCGGCACATTATTCACTTCTGTTTTTTATACCGCAGCCCGAATATGTCTGACACTGACACTGTGTGCTCCTTCGATAAACTGTCTTCCGATATCGATAAGATTTTGCAATTATCCCCCTCTTCTGAAATCGTTCTTGCTGGAGATTTCAACGTCCACAACACACAGTGGCTCAGGCATTCTTCTACCACAAGCCCGTCTTGAAGAAACGTCGAGTTATTTAGTGAGTCTTTTAATTTACAGCAACTGGTTGAGTGTCCGACTCGTGTACCTGATACTTTGGGGCACAACGCGCTTCTTTTAGATCTATTTCTAACATCGCATCCAGAAAAATAACCGGTATCGGTAACGTCTCCCTTGGGTAATTCGGACCATTGTCTAATCTCCGCCCAATTCTCCATCTTCTCTCTAACAACCACTAACCTAAACTCCACCAAAAGATTAGTGTGGCATTATAAAAATGCTGATTGGGCGGGACTTAATAAATATCTCAGAGAGCTGGATTGGTCTGATTGCTTTTTTATGAAGGACGTTAACAGAAGCACCGATTATATCTTGAACATCCTATGGTTTGGAATGCATCGCTTTATTCCTCATAGCTTCAAGAACATCAAACCAACTAACACCAATTGGTTCAATAATGACTGTTTCGGAGCCATTAAAAAGAAGGAAGCAGCCTTCCAGACATATAAATTGTGCCCTTCAGAGGAATTGAGACGTATCTATAGAGATGCGCGGAATATTTGCAATTCAGCAATTAGCCGGGCTAAGTTCAATTTCGACCAGAGCATCAGACGGAAGGTATTTTCTACTCAAAAGGGTAGTAAGGGCTTCTGGTCTGTAGTAAAAACCGTAAAGAACAATTTCACCTGTTCGTCAACACCACCACTCATTTATAATGGGAATGTTTTTACTGACTCATTGGACATGGCCAACCTGTTTGCTGCTAACTCGTACTTGCCACCTTCATCGCAGCCACTTCCATCTCCATCACAGTGCACTAGTAGGCAAAAGCCGCTACACTTTCGCACTCGGGATGTTTTTAGAGTACTTTCGAAACTCGACGTGTCCAAAGCTACTGGGCCTGAAGGTTTCTCGCCCCTTGTTTTAAAATGCTGCGCCTCTGCTTTGGCTAAACCTCTGCGCAAACTTTTTCACCTGTCATATTCAACAGGAATGTTTCCAAGTGTATGGAAACTTGCTCATGTCCAGCCGATACCTAAAAAAGGAGAGGCATGCGACCCCTCTAACTACAGAACAATTGCACTAACCTCGATCATATCCAAAGTTTTTGAATCACTCATCAACTCTCAGTTGTTGAAATATCTAGAAAATAAACATCTTATCAACGATTGCCAGTACGGTTTCCGCATTGGCCGCTCAACCGGAGACTTACTAACGGAGGAATCATTGTCTCCATAATTTCGGTGAGTCCGAAATCGTCGCTCTTGATATTTCAAAAGCTTTTGATAGAGTTCGGCATGCTGCCCTTTCAGCCAAACTTCAAACATTTGGTCTGCGCCCTACCCTCGTTAAATGGATAAAGAGCTTTTTGTCAGGCCGATCAATCCGTGTAGTAATTGACGGAGTTGCATCTGATTCCTACGAAATAAATGCCGGTGTACCTCAGGGTTCAGTTCTTTCATCAACCTTATTTCTTCTTTTTATTAATGATCTCCCTCCCTAAAGATCTTTGGTATTGAGATATCCAGCAATCTTAGCTGGACTGATCATATATTTGCAATCGCTAAAAGTGCGATGAAATGTTCGGGTTTTCTACAGAGATGTAAGAAATATTTCACCCCACCCGACTTAGCGTTGATCTACAAGTCCCACATTAGGCCTAGACTTGAATATAATTCCCATATTTGGGCAGGGGCAGGACACACCGCATTGTCCGCGTTAGACAAAGTCCAGCGTAAGGCTGTTAAACTTATTGGCGATTCCTCAATCTCTGAGGGCCTTGACTCTCTGGAGCATCGACGGAATGTCGGTTGTCTCTCACTCTTTTATCGCTATTTCCATGGCCATTGTTCTAACGAAATTGCTAGCCTGATTCCTTGTAGACTCATTACAACGCGCGATACAAGATCTACAAGTCGCTCCCACCCCTATACTCTCTGGGTCAAATTTGGACGTACCGTCAAATTTCGGGAATATTTTCTTAGCAGAACAACACAAATGTGGAACAGTTTACCATCTTCTGTTTTTCCCTCGTCTTATGGGCCTGAAACTTTCAAACGGGGCGTACATCGACACCTCCTTCACCAACCTCCTAACCCATTTCCCTCAACCTTAATTCCTTTCCTGCCAAGGCTGTGCTTTAGCATCATAGGGCATCCCCTGAGCTTTGGCAACATCATATAAAAAAAAAAATTTCCCAGGGAAAGCATTTAAGCATGCAAAGGATTAGTAAAATGCGGCCGTATTTTTGCGCACATACGCACCCCACTTTCGAACATCTTGTGACCCGATTATGGATCTATAAGTACATGCGGTTTCCTGTAAACGGTACTATACAAAACAAATAAGATGATTCTAATATGAGGGGAGATTCCTGAGCAGTTTATTAGTTGGAGAGTTTCGACTCGTGATTGTAAAGTAACCAACACTCCTTCGATAGATGAAATTAATCAATTTTCCTTCTTAAATTTTTCTTTAAAGCAATTTTTTTATTGCAATTGTAAATTTTAATTACTTAGAAGTTTGTTGTATTTCTTATTTATTCCTTTTTCGTTTCAGAAAACCAGAACAGTGCAAAATCTCCAGGAACTCCAAGTTCTGTGTTAAACACACCGTATCCAGAAAGGGATTGAACATCAAGTTATATTTACATGTCCAGAAAGCTCTAGGATTGCTGTGTAAATACAAATAATAACTTTTAGATGATAATCGCCAAGGAGAATACTTTGAAATTGCATCAAACTATCAAATCCAGACATCTGCAAGCATACACACGTCTTTTTAGTTGTAGACACTTTTAACTTGTACGTTAGTTATAGTTTTCAAAGACCGTTACTAAGTGTAAATATGCATATAATCAATACATAGTTACATGTTCATGAGCGATATATTTACAATTTACATACTAATTTGATCAACTTACAATCTCATGTCAATCACATTTAATGTGTGTTTCTTTAGTTTTTTTTTGTTCACTTTTATTTCGACTTGTAAAATTGAATATTTTTAAAATTGTAATCTAAAATCAGACGTACTACTCGCTGTATGTTTCGTGGAAAGTGAATTCCATTGATTGATGTGGACTCATATAGCTTTTAAGATGGATGAATGATTTTAAAGTAAATGATCTAAGTAGCCTTCGTAGTTATTGCAGTATTTTTCAAGACCTAAGCATACTACAGCTTCATGCAGTATTTTAATGCATCAGGAAGTAGTTTTTGGTTTACTTAAATTGACTAAATTACTAATATTAATAGTCGGTTTTATGTAGTTTCTTAAATGGAGCACAAAACTAAAACATTAGCTCTATTCATCTTCTTGCTACAGCTTTGTGCAAAATATTTTTCTTATAAGCTTTGGTTTCGAAAAAAATCACCATAAATTATAGTACAAAAAGGGTGGAACAAACGCGATATGGTCAGTTTTTTAGATTTTTCGAAAGCTCGCTTCACACTTTGTTCGTGATCTGTAGTGCGTTGTTCAACAAT
This sequence comes from Leptarthrus brevirostris, assembly GCA_964036015.1. Lineage (NCBI taxonomy): Eukaryota > Metazoa > Arthropoda > Insecta > Diptera > Asilidae > Leptarthrus > Leptarthrus brevirostris. The sequence goes on from OZ038372.1 coordinate 151,074,688, forward strand.
TCATGAACTTTTTCTATTGATTGATCTACTTTTAACATCTAATAACATCACTCTTAGCTTTACTTACCGAATAGGTAAATAAATACTGTTACACATATCTTATGGGATAAAATGAAAGCTAAAAATTACTTTTTGTTAGGCAAGCAAATGACAGCGTCACATGGACGCAACTAAAAAACATAAATTATCAGATAACTCTTGGTAAGTTATCTTATCCTATAATAAGTAAAAGGGAAAATTTTAAAGAAATCCTTTGACAAGTATCAGGCAAGGTATTCGCACGCAGCGCAGATGCTGAATTTATCCATTTCTTCTTCTTAATCTAGGCAGCTTCTAATGGAGTCAGACTATAGTTATATGTAAATTTGTTTGGGTAAGAACTGTCCGTGCAAAAACTTACTTATATGATGCGGGGAAAATTGGCCAAAAATCAGAAAAGCGTGAGAACATGTTTCACGCTTCATTCGTTCAACTTCTGAGGAACAAAGAGAAGCAAATTTTTACTGATTAACCAATTCTTGTACACAGTTAAAACTGCACATTCTATTAACCAAATCCATAGAGCATTACAAGCTCAATACTTCAACAAAACGAAAAGAGATATTTCTCTTTTTAAAACACCGCTTGAGTGAAAATTGTTAGTTGGTGACGAATGCTTTCCATCGAGACTCATATTCCAATTAGCACTTTTTTTTCTTTCTTTTTTTTTGCGATGTGGCCAAAGTCTGGAAGGGAATTAGGGTCAGGGGAGTGAGGAAACTTGAATGTCTTGTTTTTGCATTGCTGCGAGACAACAGCCCAGAAACGGAGTGAATTTTTTAATTCAATTTTTTTTTTCAAAACCCACGGGGAGACCTGGTCTTGAACCCGGGAACCATAGTGATCATGCCGCTCAACCAATTGATCCAACTCTGTCTCCACGTCTACGCGCCGTTTTGATACCACGACCTGTAAAACCCGGTTGATCACGGCCTGTCATAGGTAACGGCGGAAGAGTTATGCCAATGCCAAGTTATGTTGAGGAATTGGATTTCTCCTGAGATTTCATGTAGATTCTCCAGAAAGTAGTCTCACAGCATTTTCCTTCTAGTACCTTCGCAGCTGGTCACTTGCATAGAAGGTGAAGTATGGTTTTGTTTTCATTAACATTGCCGCAGCTGTGACAGTGCGTATTGTGAGATTGGCGCCTGGCCGCATGCTCGCCTATTAGACAAACCGCGACTGTTTTTAGAGTAGAGTGAAGCAGTAGAGAGCAGAGCCGTTCCTTGTGAGTTCATCTGCTCTTTCATAAGCACTTCTGCTTAAAATACGTTTGCGTTATTCGGCAGTTTATCCATCATGTATCAGTTCAGTGTTCCTCAATTTATTCGTGGTAGGAATTTTGACATTGAAGCTTCTGGTAAAAGTAAAGTCGGGCATTACGGTGTCAGACATCGTAATATATAATTCTCTCGGGCTTGGGTTGAGGATACTACTGTGGTCATAGGGTTTGGTAACCCAGCATAGAGACTCTTTCAGTCTGATTGGACTACATGACGGCCGATAGTTTATGTGATGGTCAGGGGAGAGAACAGCAGAACATTGAGAGCATCGGTTGGAGTAGTGCGAAGCGCCCCAGCGGCACCAATGTAAGGAATTCTCTGCACATTATTTCATTCCCGCATTGCCGGTCACCAAACTAAGAAGCCATAAGTAAGGACGTACCACTGGTGTGTACATCCACAATGTAATTTTTGGTCGCAGTCCCCCACCAAGAGTGTGGTAGCAGGAATAAAGAGTCAAGCTTGCCTTTTTGGCTCGCTCTTCTATGTTTTTTTTCCAGTCCAACTTGGGGTCTGAAATCAGCCTCAAGTACTTAATCCTGGAGGATAATAAGAGTTGATGCCTGTTTGATTTGGACATAGCCAAGTTAAAGGAAAATTGCAAAGAAGAGACTTCTTATCGTGATCGTAAATTTCAAGTTGAAACTTAAATATTGCGAGAAAGTAGTATTTCCAAACTTTCCAAGGTTTACTATAAAAAGTTTCAGTTTGTTTACACCTATAATGAGCAGCCGTTCGAATTTTCTTCCAGGCTTCTATCTAGAGTAGGCTGCTGCCGATCGTATATTGACGTTTTTGATCCAAGATAATTGTAAATTTGGCTTAGTTATACGCCCTATCAGTGAAATTGAAGCTAAAAAAGACAATAACTGTAGCTACAGCCGCAGAAAAGAAACAGAATTTCTAAAAAAACACTGAACAGTTCTTCAACAGGTGTAAAAGCTAAAACCCAATGAATGCGGCTTATGTTTTTACACTACACGGTATCACTGCTGCGTAGGAATTCTCTCAAAACTGGTTGTTTTCAGTCAACAAGGTTGATTTGTAATTACAGAAACATTTATAAGGGGATGTATTTAGCATGGGTGTTTTCAAACGTTGAAGGGGAATGACCAACCGTTTTACAAAACTTTTACTCATGGTCTGTCCGAGCCTTAGAAGGAAGGCATTACTTTTAAATTAGTTCAACGAAAATTATGTAAAAACTTACACTGTTATTGTATTAATCTAAGTAAGAATCAATACCTTGACCATTGAGCCATAGTAAAAGTGAAACACACCGGTCGCAAGTGGGGATAACTAATGCTTTGTGTAGACTCTATCACTTAAAAGATACTTGTGAGCTCGCATGTATGAAACTTTGTACTGTCAGGTTTATTGAGCCAAACGTTTTAGCTCATAGCAACTGTATTTGTAAATTTGTACATCTCTATGTAGTCGAATAAAGATAATCTTGAATCTTGAATCATGGCAGTCTAAGCGCTATGTTTAAACCGCAACAACTTATGCAGCATAATTTTGGCGGTATAAATACTTTCAGAACACAAGTTCTACTTCTGCATAACATGCCGGTCTAGAACTTAATTGATGTGGCATCAGTTCTTTTGTTGCTGTTTATACCGCACTTTTTAAAACAGAGTTGCTATTAAATCATAAGCTTAATATCTAAATTTGTCAGACTTGTTGCGCACCTCCCCCCCCCCCCCCCCCCCCTCCAAAGGAGCAAGATCTGGTCAATAAGGTGGATGCAGTAAGAACTCCCATTCAAAATCCCTAATTTTTTGGTTGGTAGTTCTCGCTGAATAGGGTCTCGCGTTGTAGTGGCTTGAGATAGTGTTGCACCTATTGATAAGTTCTGGACGATTTTGATCGAGTTTCATCTTCAATCTCTCTAATTGCTGACTGTAAGCATCTGAAGTAGTCGATTCATTATTAAGCAGCATTCCAAAATGAACGATACCTTTGAAATCCGACCATATGCACAACATTACTTTTTTTTTTGCTGCAATCCATTTCGAGCTATTGACTTTTGCGCAGTGGCGTAACGATCTCTGCCGGGGCCCCGACGCAGATTTGTAATGAGGACCCCCCAGATAATCTTGAATCATGGCATAAAAACAATTTACAAGTCCAAACAAATTTACGAACATCTTTCATCAATTTTTATTTACAAATGCTTCAATTATTTCGCCCTTTAACGAGTTCGTTACCTTACTCTCTATGGACAACAACTTAAGTCCGTCAGTCTGCTAGTCCCATCGAATTACGCAGGTAATTTTTTGTAATTTTCAATTTGGAAAACTATCGCTCTGCGGTTGCAACTGTCACGGAAATGGTCAAAAAGAGTAAAATTACTGAGCAGACGTCCGGGAAGCTCGCAAGTGTCAGTTATGTCAGTTAAGGGGGGTATTCTACCTTAGGACGCCGTTTTTGATACTGTTTTTCGAGAATGAGTCATGGACATTGATATCTATTATTCTTATACTTTGAAAATTATTTATTTTTTAATTTTTATTTTTTCTGGTTTAACCTTTGTTCGACCATGATGTACCCCTTAATAAAAGCTCATATCAAAACGGTTGACACGATTCAGCTCATGAAAGTCGTCTAAAACAAAAAATCGAAAAGTTTTATTATCCCGTTGGCTACCGTTTGACGAACGGACTTTTTAAAATTCAAAAATTTCGCAAAATAGTCAACATTTAAAAAAAATTGTTTTTTCCTCATATTTTTTGAGTCAAAAACAGATGTAAAAATTGTAAAAATGAAAAATTTTCAAAAAGGCATGTCACGATAGCGGCATGTTTTTCAAAGTTTTTGATAAAAGATTTGAGTTAATTGATCAATTATTTTTTGAGATATCATGTCAACCAGTTGTTTAAACGCAACTTTTGGGAAATCTCATTTAAAGATGTTCATGCATGAACCTTGGACGAAAAGTTATTTACGATCAATCCTTACCTTATAGAGTTCATCTTCTTGTTGGAGAAGAAACTCCCGTTGTGCTATTTGCTGTTCTCGTTGTTCAATCCGAACCGTTTTTGCAGTGTCGAATGTCCGTGGTATGTTCTCGTAAAACAAGTTTCCGGGCTGCCGCGACGGAGCGTTACTAAAACGGCACGTGGAGCTGTCTTTGACACTCTGACTTCCAAAAATAATAAGAATTCCGTTATATCATTTTGAGGGTATGTTACTGACACCTTCTAGATTAGAAAAATGCAAAGAAAATATAGATTTTTTGAAACCAACATAATAGAAGACCCCCTTAAAATGTATCGTTGAACCAGTAGTTCCACGTAATATTTAATGAAAAAAAAGTCGGGGCCCCAAGCAATTGGACCGGCGCGGCGGTAGTTACGCCACTGCTTTTGCGCTTATTGGTGCTAACACCATCATCGTCTACTGTAGCTGAGATGTGCAAGCATTAACACGCTGCATGCGGTTCTCCGCCCTTAGTTGCTGGGGCACTTATCAATTAAAACACAGTTGAATAAGTTGATCCTAGTTTCTCAGCTAATGCATCATTGGAGATACCTGGATGCGTCTCCACCAAATCTGGTAGAACGTCATCCAGTGTTTTAGACCTCCCACGACCTGTTGCATTCAATGTCGAAAGATCTCCGGATCCAAATCTGGCAAACCACTTTCTGAATGTTCGTTCCGCAACACAATCATCTCCGTAGACACCACAAATGATTTTACGGGCACTGGAGGCAGATTCGCCTTTGATGAAAAAAACTTTGAGTAAATGGCGAATATGAGTTTTATTAACTTCCATTTTAAGGGTTTTTTCTCAGAAATTTCAACACGTTCAAAGCGCCAAGACCGGTCAGAATAAACTGAACGATGGTTGTATAACAAAAAAAAATTGCTTCCCATATTTTTTTTATACCTTTTCAAAATAGTAGTATAAAAACGGCAAGTATTTTTAGCACTAGCGAAATCTGCACTCATACCACTTCCATATAATGCAAGTGCAGAAATTTCCACTTTTTTCAGCGAAAAAATACTGTACATACATTTGCATTAAGTTTACACTGAGAGTGAAACAACCTCCATTTGACGTAAATTTTGCAGGTAGTGGAGTCGTCGGTAGAGTAAGTGACAACGTGTCGACCTACCAATCCGGAAGTCTCAGGTTCGAATTCCATCGGCGGCGACAAATGGTTGTTTTCTGCTGACAACAGATTACGATAAAAAAAAGCCGTGTGGGATGCAAAGAATATGTCAGTAGTTCGGAATCCACTTTAAATTGTAGGTCCACTTGCAATCGTTGTCTCGAATCGGGTGAAATTCTCCTCCAGTGCAGTATAAGTGGAGCGAAACAAACAGGCTTATTGAGGGTAATTTTTTCTTGACGGCATTCATTGTGGTTATACTGTAACCGATGCAAGAATGTGCACCAACTAAATTTATTGGGCAAGTTCGTTTCGCAGGGGAATATGGGGCGACATCTATGCTATTTTGCTTGCCAAGACAAGTGAAGGAACGCAAATAGGCGGGATTCCAAGTGCGAATACGATTGCTTTTCTGAATATTTTTTGACTTACTGAATGAATAGAAAACGAAAGACTCTTTTATTGTTCCTATTAAATTACTTATAATTTCTAGTGTCTTGAGTAATGTTTTTCGGCGGTATCAATGCTTTGTTTTTGAAGACATCTACGAACTTGGTTCATCCTAGCGAAAAATTGACCTAACACTACCGCAAATAGCTACGTTGGCTACACTTTTATTTATTTATTTTTTGTTTATTAAGAAACAAATTTACCATGGAGAAATAATTGCTGTGATAAATTTGTCTTTTCGATTTAAAGTAGAATAATAGACAATTAAGCGAAGTACTTCTAAGGTAGATCTATAAGGCTCCGCTATGACCTTATTTTAAATCTATTTGTTGTTTCCAGTGTGTTATATGACGTAGAATTAGATCGTCGATAATTTTGGATCATAACACCAATCACACATTTCTCTTTTGGTGTGTTGTTTTAAACAATTTACGGTTATTTATTATTTATTGAATATTTTTTTGGCAAAATTACTTGAGGTAATACGATCTCGGTCTTGAGTTTATTTTTAGTAACTGCAGAGAGTTACTTGTTGTAGACAAAATCAAAATTATTTCGATCCTATATAAGACCGTTAACAAGTTTGAAAATTTAATTTTCTTTTAATTTATTTATTTTTTCATTGGTAAGTGGCCTGTAAAGTAAATTGCAATTTAGACTGATTTTAGAAGAAAAGTTTTGATGCGAACAAATTCAAATAAGAAGTGCACAGCGGCACAAGTGCAAATTTGCTAAGAAGTTCTAATTAAGACTAGTTTAACTCATGTTAGGATGGTAAGTGCAAATGAAGCGTGCTTTTTTTTATAGAGTGTAAAAATCTAATGGCGAGTCACAATAATATATAGACGTATTGCAATATAGAACAAACTGTACATAGTCGAACTACACAATAATTAAAAAAAAATCTCTAGAGGTAATTTGTACATGAGCTAAATTTGATAAATGTGACCATCTAAGCCTTTGAGAAACAAATCCTAATTTAACTTGAATATATAGTATATGCAGAGCAGAGGTTAGTTGTATTAAGTGATGAATTCTTGTGTGGCAGTGTTTTCTTTCTTTTTACGTGTATGAAGTTTTTATCAGATTTTCTAATTTTTTCCTTTTTTTATATAAGTCCGTCGCTAGTAAGGGTTGAAGTTCTTTTTCATGAATAATAACTATATGTTAAATATGAAATAAATATAATCGTAAAACGTAAGTTTTGTTATCGAAAATCAATAAAGTGTTGTTTTAAGAATAAAGCGAACCTTTATATTCGTAATTCAGTGTGTTTGATTCTAGTCGATTCCTAGAGTTTTAGAATTTTTAGTTTTGACCATACAGCGGCATCGGAACGTATAAAATTGTCGGAATTATTAAAATCTTCAAAAATTTCACTTTATTTCAAGTTTATACAGCTAATCTACTTTAAAACTTAGTTCTACTATTTAGTATGCATCCCTTCTATCGATGGTTAAGTGCAAAAAAGTTGTATCTCCAAGAATTTTGGTTTTAAATTAAAAGCTTTGGAAAATTGAAGCGAACATGTAAAGGAAGGTAAGTCAAATGTCTTGAAACTTGCCACAGTTGGATCAGTTAGCACGACCACTATGCCATGGGCCCCAGGTTCGAGAATTTTTATTAAAAAATTAAAATAATCCACTTCGTCTCTGGGCTGTTGTCTAGCTCGCAGCAATGCAAAAACAAGACTTTCAAGTTTCCTCACTTCCCTTCCCCTACTTCCTTTGATTTAATATATAATTTCAAGGAGTTGTATTACAACCATAAAGAAAGTTAAGTTAGTATTCCTGATATATATTTAAGGGGGAAAGTACATGAAGACGTTTTCAAAAATCGATTTTTTTTTATTGTCTTAATCGATAAGTATATGCTCTAAGAATATAATTCCAAAATTCCAAAAGCCTATCTCGAAAATTGTGAAAGATATGCCACTTGAAAGTGGTCGGCGCCGATCCGGCCCAGCGCGCCTGGGATCGAGGATCTCTGCTGCGCGCGTGATTCCGCTTACCGGATTTGTTTTCTGCTCTGGAATTTAGAGTGATGAATGCGACTTTGTTAAAGAGCGTTCTCGACGTTTTCAGTCCAAATACCGATTTTTCTGAGAATACCCCTCCCCTCTTACCTTCTCCTTATCTGCATCTTTTTCGTCAGTTTTTCGGGACAAACTTTAAACGGCGTGTTCTCAAAACCATGTTTTTCAAATTGGCGTAAAAGATTACAAAAAAACAAGTGAACCGATTTTCTTCATCCAGCACTCATTTTAAAGGGCATAAAAAACTACTCTAGATAGACTACGGACATAGCAAAAAAATCATTTTAAGACCATTTTTGGCGCGAAAATAATCAAAAATTTTGCAAAAAAAAACCAACTTTTTTTTTCATGCCCGATTTTTATAGTTAATGTTCGAATTTCGAAAAGATCTTAGCTGTCCTATTGCAGATAGAAGTGCAGCGTTACCAAGGATGGATGTAATTTCTCACTCCTTCGCATATTATCCAACCACATTAAATTACAATATGTGAATCCAGACCAATACTTGTCAAAGCATATAAACCTAATTATTTAGGGTGAAGATCTATTGAAGTGTTTTACTAGAGATTAAAATCGTAATCCATAGAAAGGACTACTCAAGTGAAAATTGTTTTATACTAAGAGTTCAGTCCGTAAAGTAAAACTACTTTCGATTGGTCATACATTTATACGATTTGTATTTTTAAATAATTTCTTTCTGTAATTGAAAGTTCCACTATTTACAGAACACTCGACTATTTCGGCAATTTGCCATATGGCAAGTTCCTTAACTCACTTTCATCGAGTTTTTCGAATTCTCTTACCACACCACTTTCACTTTCAAGAAGAAAGTGAATATAAATTAAGTTTAATCCTAACAGTTTGACCTTTGATTTGAACAATTTTACTCCCTCGTCTGGTACTTACCTGGTATATAATACTGCCAAAGTAATGTACCCGCCCGTGTGTTAGATGGGTGAGAGACCATTTTTGGTGGAAATATCTTTCACTTAACATTTTCTTTAAACAAATGAAATACTTGAATATTTTCCACAGTTTATAATTTATTTAATAATCGTCTTATCGGGACATTTTCAAAGCTCCAACTGCCAGTTCTGCTAATTTGAAAATCTATGAACTACCAAGCAGTTCAGAATTCAGTTCAGTGTACTGTTAAGCTCAATAAAATAAACAAGAGATACTATAGCATGAAAATTTCTATACAATTTGTGGATGTCAAGCTAACTATAAATTGATTATCTAAAAGAGGACTTTTATTTGTGAAATCAATCTGATCATTTACCAAGAAACAACCATCGTTTTTTTAGCCTTCCTTATTTCAAAAATTTCTAGTTTAAGAATTTGAATGTCACCAGCTCGGTTAATAAGCTCTAGATTATCTATCTTAGTAATATGGCCCGTGTCAATTAAATGTTTAGAAAGGCCTGAAGAAGGTCTATTAAATAAAAAAACGGATGTAATATGTTCTTTAAACCGAGTTTTTATGCTTGTTTTGGTTTTCCCTATACAGGGTGTTTCAGATCTGACGTGCCAAAATGAGTGGGGTGATAGATCTCACCTAGACAAACAGAAAATTGAGGGGGGGGGGGGGGGGGGGGAATCTCAACCGTTTGGGAGTTACAGGATGATTCATAAATTTCAGTTTTTCATGGCATGCACATTACTCTTTTATTTTTATCTCTTCATCTACCCAACACAGCCACATAAAACAAACGCTAAAAAACAACTATCCTAATTACCTTTCCAAAAATATCAACAATGTTGATCTCACTACTTCCACTGTACAGTCACGGCGAAAATTGAAAAAAATGTTTTGTAATTACCAAAATTTTAGCATTTTCTCAAATTTTCTCCGAAATTTATGTAATTGGGATACCTCTTTTTTATTTTTATTTGATTGACCGTCTTATTACCTTTCCAAAAAGGTGCAATATGCCAAGGTAGACAAATAATTAGAAAAACCGCTTTTTTAGAAAACTGACCACCTAATTATTTTATTGCACTTTAGGTAGCAAATTCTTTAAGTAAACAAAATTTTTATGATAAAGGGTCGAAAATGTTTCTTTTGGGTTAACAGGTAATATATATCTATAGAGATGCGCGGAATATTTGCAATTCAGCAATTAGCCGGGCTAAGTTCAATTTCGACCAGAGCATCAGACGGAAGGTATTTTCTACTCAAAAGGGTAGTAAGGGCTTCTGGTCTCTACTAAAAACCGTAAAGAACAATTTCACCTGTTCGTCAACACCACCACTCATTTATAATGGGAATGTTTTTACTGACTCATTGGACAAGCCCAACCTGTTTGCTGCTAATTTTGCTGCTAACTCGTACTTGCCACCTTCATCGCAGCCACTTCCATCTCCATCACAGTGCACCAGTAGGCAAAAGCCGCTACACTTTCGCACTCGGGATGTTTTTAGAGTACTTTCGAAACTCGACGTGTCCAAAGCTACTGGACCTGATGGTTTCTCGCCCCTTGCTTTAAAATGCTGCGCCTCTGCTTTGGCTAAACCTCTGCGCAAACTTTTTCACCTGTCATATTCAACAGGAATATTTCCAAGTGTATGGAAACTTGCTCATGTCCAGCCGATACTTAAAAAAGGAGAGGCATGCGACCCCTCTAACTACAGACCAATTGCACTAACCTCGATCATATCCAAAGTTTTTGAATCACTCATCAACTCTCAGTTGTTGAAATATCTAGAAAATAACCATCTTATCAACGATTGCCAGTACGGTTTCCGCGCTGGCCGCTCAACCGGAGACTTACTAACTGCTCTAACGGAGCGTTGGAATCATTGTCTCCATAATTTCGGTGAGTCCGAAATCTCTTATCCCTTACTCTCAATCCTATTCATAGTTTTGCCGACGACAGCACCCTTGATTTCGCGTACTCATTTGATTCTGTAATGAATTCACGTGGAAATGCTACAGAAGTCAATCGGGAACGCATGTTTAGATCATTAAACAAAGACATTTCTATGGTCCTCGCTTGGGGCAGAGCAAATCGTGTTACGTTTAATGCATCAAAACTCATTTAATATCCCTTAAAAAACGCCCAGTTCACCCCCAACCCATTTCAGTCGACGGAGTGAATATACCCAATTCACCCTCCCTAAAGATCTTGGGTATTGAGATATCCAGCAATCTTAGCTGGACGGATCATATATTTGCAATCGCTAAAAGTGCGATGAAATGTTTGGGTTTTCTACAGAGATGTAAGAAATATTTCACTCCACCCGACTTAGCGTTGATCTACAAGTCCCACATTAGGCCTAGACTTGAATATAATTCCCATATTTGGGCAGGGGCAGGACACACCGCATTGTCCGCGTTAGACAAAGTTCAACGTAAGGCTGTTAAACTTATTGGCGATCCCTTAATCTCTGAGGGCCTTGACTCTCTGGAGCATCGACGGAATGTCGGTTGTCTCTCACTTTTTTATCGCTATTTCCATGGCCATTGTTCTAACGAAATTGCAAGCCTGATTCCTTGTAGACTCATTACAACGCGCGATACAAGATCTACAAGTCGCTCCCACCCCTATACTCTCCGGGTCAAATTTGGACGTACCGTCAAATTTCGGGAATCTTTTCTTAGCAGAACAACACGAATGTGAAACAGTTTACCTTCTTCTGTTTTTCCCTTGTCTTATGAGCCTGAAACTTTCAAACGGGGCGTACATCGACACCTCCTTCACTCAACCTCCTAACCCATTGTCCCCAACCTTAATTCCTTTCCTGCCAAGGCTGTGCTTTAGCATCACAGGGCATCCCCTGAGCTTTGGCAACATCATATATAAATAAAAAATTAAAAAAAATAAAAAATAAAAAAAAAATTTAAAAAAACACTATTTGGTATTTGGCAACTTGATCGAATCGACAAAAAAGAGTTACCATTTGAAGCACCAACTTGTTATCTAAAGTATGAATTGTAACCGACTTATCATCTATTTGAACTGTAAAATTTGTTTTGCAATTAGTTTTTATCTGAAAATTTTAAAATATTCGTCAGTTCGTTCGGTTAATTTTAAACAAATTTTGTAAATTGACTCGATCGGGATACATTTGTTACGGGATGAGGATGACGAAATGAATGAAAGAGTGCATTTCAAATCACTACGAGTTTCATGTATTCCCTTATCATTAAAAGATTACGCTTAAGCAAAGAGGCTTTTTGCTATCTGCTAGACCAAGACTAAGACTAAATGTGACCCCAAGTCAGAGAAGAGCTGTATCAATACCGCCTTTATTAAAACTTGCGGCAAGTTTAAGATTTTTTTCAACTGGATCATTTCAGGAGACTATTAGAGAATCCTATTTATTTGGAATGTCGCAACCGGCAATTGATATTTACTTACATTTTTACATCTGCTCCTTGCCTTGCTGTCGACAACGTCAATGTCATCGAGAGTTTTGTCGATTACCGTCGACTGCAACCTTGTCGATATCGAGTTACCAAATACAAATTTCTCGATATCGACATCGAGTCGAGAAACTAAATACAGGCCCCAGGTGTTTAGCTAACTTTTGAGCCGAGGCACCGGACGTAATGGGACATCATCCTTGTGAAGCTTTGGAAGACCTATGGTTGTTCCATAGCTTATATGACTCCCTTTTATCAGGATAATTTATTACTTTTGAAACTATTCGCGCATATTTTTCAGTTGGATCAGAAGTTATTTCACATATATTCATGTTTTCTAAGCAGTTTCCATTTTATTTATATAATCGTCTCTATCTAATACTGTAATAACATTACCTTTATCAGATTTAGTTACGATTAAATTATTTCTTTCAATTTTCTTTCTGATTCTATTTAACATTAAACTATCTGAAATGGAGTTCTTTTTGCTGTTATTACTGATATTCACTAAAGAATTAACGCAATTAACCACCGCATTGGTATTATCCACTGCTGCATCCAAATGCACCGCAAGGTCAAGAAAATCCAATTAAGTTGGTGAGTAGCTGGTGAGAATTTTAAGAACTTTCAAAAATTTTTGTTCGGCATCCGTGAAAGTACCACTGGACAAATTAACTAGTCGTGTGTGAAATGTGACTTCACTGTTCCGATGATCTGATGACAAACGCTGGTTGGCATTCCACACATTTGCTTATTTCATGTAATAGTATCTCTTGTTTATTTTATTTAGTTTAACAGTACACTCTGTCTGAACAGCTTGGTAGTTAATAGATTTTCAAATTAGCAGAACTTTCAGTTGAAGCTTTGAAGGTGTCCCGCTAAGACGAAAAGCGTCAGTTCAGATTTATTAAATAAATTATAAACTGTGGCAAATTTTCAAGTGTGTCATTTGTTCAAAGAAAATGTTAAATAAATGTGACCATATTTGAGTTCGCGACAACGTGATCATATTAGGGTGGACCTCTGTGACGCCTAAATAAAAATAGTATGCTCGTATTAAAAATAATAGTTTTATTTAATCTCCTTTTTAAAGTAAGTAACTTAGGTTGAATGTGACTTCCTTTCTTTCTATTGCAATGCAGCAATGGGATGAATTTGAACTTAGTGACATTTCTAGCATCCGGCAAAGTAAGGAAAAATGGTGACCTTGAAGTGGAAATACTAGAGACAAACTTTAAATTAAAATTCACATATTTCAAGCTAAAAATAACAGGACCAAGCAGAATTTATTAAAACAACAATCTAACAAAGGACAAGGAATCAGCTTTTACAGGACTTAGCAATACGAAAGTCACTTTGTGACCAACACCATTACCGCCACCAAAACAAATAAGCTATTTTCCAAACAGCATTTTACTCGTCTAATAACATTATAATATTTGAATAATTATTTAAGAAACCTAAAAATAAATCAAGCAACCAACAGGAAATCTTTTAGCTTTGCACTACTGCGAAAATTTATGATTTTCTGCGTCCAAAATTAGCTATATATATATTAAAATAAAAATTTTAGTCGTCATCATCGTCGTCGTCCGAAGGTACAAACAGGTCGTTCTCCTCGAGAAAATTGGCTACCGTTTTGCTAATAGCAGCTCCGATAAAAAGTCCAGGAATTACGGCACAGAAAACTCCAACGATCCCAAACGGCATTGTCGGGGGCATCGGTTTGACGGCTCCAGTACGAAAATGTGTTTTATGACGCCTAACCATTTTTAAATAATTTAAACTACAATTTATGACTCCACCTTTAAATATAAATAAATTAGTAAGTCGCGACAGGGCCATTCTTGTCACTTTTTTGTACTCGAGCACTGCAGCTTTTCCGACTAGACGTTTCACGATGAAAATAGTTGACAGAACTGAGGTAAATAAAGTTCAAAGCAGGGGTAAGTAAAATAAACTTTTATTTATTGAATAATATTTTATTAAATAATATGATTTATGTTAATTTTATTTTTATTTAATTAAACTAAAACACAATCCCGGTAAATAATGCTTTTGAATCGTGTACAAAAATCAAACAAATAAATTAGAGTGTTTTGTTGTCAAAAGTTGGTGCTCCTACTTTAATTCCCCTAAATGTCAAAATATGACAATTTTACCACGAAAAAATTCACCAAACTAAAGTCATCCGGGGAGCATTTGTGAGCAAAATCTTATGAATTTCAGCTATTTCTTCTCAAATGCGGAGCGCGGTCGGTCGGATATTTTTGCCTAATCAATTTGCGAACTGTCAATTTCTATTTCTACAATTAATCTTGAAAAATCCGTGAAATTGTTTTGTGACGAGCCGTTTTAAGAATCTTAAGAAAAAATTCGCCGCCGTATGATTTCTATTTTCGAAAACTTTTAACTCAAATAATAAATGTGCAAGTGAATCTCGTTGGGAAGGCTGTGAAATGTTGAAGAAATAATGAGATTTGTTGCCTCATCGAGTGCTGTGAATTCACATAAATTCCGTGAAATTGAAGAAAATAATAAAAACAAAAGTGAGTCAGATCAAGTACGCGAGTAGTTGCAAAGGTTGAATTTTAAATGATTTGTTTTAATAATTAGCAAGAAGAAAAAAAAATATGAATGTCTAGAAGTAGTGAATGTTCTCCCTGTGTGGTGCAAAAATTTAATGTTGAATTAAGAAAATTTTTCCTATTGTAGGTGTACTATAAGTAGATAAAAATGGAAGCAGATAACGACTTGGATCCAAGAATACAGGTGAGCTGCTATGAATTATTTATTTCCCAATGAAAATTTTGTATTTGCTTACTTCCGTGAAGGTGCGGTAAACAAATAGAAAAAGAAAATTCGCTAATGCTCTTTCAATTAATCGAGTTATAATGGAAATTTAAGTGTTCTCACCCCACCCTGCTGTGACACTTAATAACGAGGGCAAAGTCATTACAAACTGCACTTGCCGTGGGATAACTGCAAGCGAATTCGATTTGGCTGGGGGTGCATTTTTGAATACTCCCTCAAAGAACGTAATCCCTTTACTGTGAACGGAAAAAAACCATGAAAAGCTTGAGGACGTCTTCGAAGCGCCAGAATTAAAACTTCTTTGAAAGATTTTCATAATTTTCCATAAAAGTTATTATTGTTACGCTAATTTGATTCTTTCTTAAACTAGGTCAATACGAATAAACATAGTTTCTGCTTAATGAAATTTGGGTCTCAAATGTTATGCGTTCCTCAGAATCAGAAAACTGTGCCGCTCTAGTATTTTGGTTTTGTTTTGGTAACCCAAAAGAATAGAAACAATAAAGACTCCTTGTAAGACGTTAACAGAATCTTAAGATAGACACAATTCTAATTTGCATAAAATAGCTTAATTTCAGTTATTACCATATACATTGGCCGATATAATGTTTGTTTCCCTTTCCCATCGTATGGCGACAACTTACGCCACATCAAGCAAATTAGCAGCGATTATATTATTCAAGGGAAAACAACTGTCTACTGTTTTAGTAAACAAGACCTCATTGGCACGCCGACTTTTTAATGACATCATCTTCGACGTTTGTCTCTTGATTCAGCTTTTGCACTGTGCACTACCTGACCATGGGGTCCCTTCATTCTTTTCTTTAAAAAGGAAAAATCGATTTTTTCGCGACTTTAGTTTACACACCCTAATTGCATGTGCCCATTCTTAAGTGGAGATTAATAACGACTTCCAAGGTTTGTAATATTGATTGATGTTCTCTCTATTTGATACTTAATCCAGGCACTTATACATATTTTTTTCTAATACCCTTTCTAGTAACTTTCGTGATCGTCCGGCTGGAGACTGAGTTTTTCTTATAGTTGTAGTCGTTTTCTCTATTGAGTTTTAAAGGTATTAAATTACAAACAAGTTGGTTACAAGAAAGCATGTCTCAGGCAGTGAAAAATACTTAAAAAGAAGAATCGAACCTTCTAACAAACAAAATGACTTTCTCTCTGGACCTGTTCCTACTTAATTATGAATTCCTGTGGGCTTGTGGCGCTTTACCTGTTTGAGGCGTGGTTCCCAGATTTCTTGTTTTTAAGACTTGTACTGGGTGTGCTGAAATCAAACCTTTTTTTTATGTGAGCGAACCTGGGCAACGACCAGTCCTACCGACTAAAACCCCCCTCCTGCTCCAGGACGACCACCACGGACCTGTCTAGGAGACATTACCTTGCGCTTGAGTCCTATAGAACAGCCTCCTACGAAGCCCGCAAGTCAGCAGGACTCCCCAACAGGAGCGCCTCCTCTCGCCCCCACAAGCTAGCAGGCGATCGCGCTTCGTTTGGCGAAGGACCCCCTCACAAAAGCGGTAATCCTTCTCCAGTCGTCCTCCCCCTGCAGCATCATCACAAATAAATTGTCCGGGATGAGGCTGCCCGTCTCCGCCTCCAGCTCAGCCCTCTCGGCTCTCAATCGGACACATTCAAATCAAACCATGTTACATTTTGAAGCTTTGAAGAGTCATTAGTGACACTATCTCAGGCTACCTGGCATTCTTTATTGGAAAGGTTACTCCGTATTCCAGTCGTCTAAACTTCCATTTTGTGTTCCATGCCACACTACTTTTTGGATCTTTCAGCTAGTTTCGAGCGAACATTTTAAACTCATGTTTTGATTCACCAGCTAAGTTCCTTCATTTTCTGCAAATCTCCATGTTTCCATGAAATTGTGTGACTTCCAATCAAGAACGAGCGCTGTTATTAAGGCCGCTCAACACATCAAGGGAGAATCTCGCCGTGATTCTCGCCGAGAAACATAGCGAGAATCGCAACGAGGACTGTCTTGAATCCACACTCACAATGTTTCGCGTTGGGTTTTTACTACAGTTCTCGCTCTCCTTTGATGCGGGCCAAAAAACCGACAACAATCGGAGAACAGGGCAAGAACTACGAGAGAAGGCTTGAAAAATAGGTAAATTGGCCCCACATTCACATTCTTGTGCAGTTCTCGCCTTCTCGCGAGATTCTCCTGTGAAGTGTGGAGCGGCCTTTAGACCCTTTCCTAAACTATATCAAATCTGTCTTGGAGAGTGAATCTGTTTAGACATTTATTATCAATGACCTCTAGCTAGTACATCTTTATATATTTTTACAGCAACTGTGAATCCCTTTGGCGTTTCCACTATCTCAAATATCGAACTGCCCTTAATCTACTTATTGGTAGTCCACTTACAAATCTGATTCCATTAGGCCTTCCTGCTTAACATGCGCACGTGGCCCGATCAGTGAACTGCTCTTAACCTACTTCTAAGTCTGTTAGGTCTTTTCACTCAACACGCGTACGGGCCCCAGCAGTGAACTGCCCTTCGGTCTTTCAGCTTAACATGTGTACGGGGCCCGAGCAGCGAACTTACCTTACTCTACGAGTCTACTAAGCTACGCTCTACGACTAATTGCCTGAGCCGATACTAAGTAGCATGCTAATGCCCGTACTTGGCTTCTAACCTACCTATGGACGGGGTACGAGTCACTGATATAGCGAGAATTTTATCAAGTGGCCGGTCTGGCCTTGCCCACTGAAAATCTCGAGAGTACTGCTACTGGAAAATGGAGAGAAGTGATACGGGCTTAGAAGATAATTTTGCTTTTTTGATGTTATAGTTACTTATATTTCACAAGGTCTAATTTTAAGTACGAATCATGTTCCAAGAGAAATTCGGTTTCCTGGGTTACTGCTAGAATACTAGCTCATCTGCAGAAAGCCATGCTGTTCCATCGTCTCCAGTGTTCCTTCTTGATCCATGTGTTAATTACAATCTTCAACCCTTCTTTGTCCACGGCATTGAAGGGTTCCAGGCCATAAAGCTTTCGTCCAAAGCCAGGACCAGTAACCTCCTCCGGATTAACCGCAGCTAACCCTTTGGAAGGCAAGTCTACATCTTCTACTGGCGCGTGTACCGCGGAGATAGCCAACTCGTTAGAGTCTACCATCTCTGCACCTCCGTACCTAAGGAAGGCTAGTTATTATTTTGCCAATGGCACCTTCTTCCAGGTAATTTTCCCAAAGCTGCTTCTGTTGTGTTGTTGGTACCGTCGGTATAGCAAACCTTTTAGGATCTACCATACCCTCCACATCCACTCCTACAGAAGTGCCTAAGCAGACGCCATTCGCGACCCAATTACCCCTGGATTCTGCAGATAGGGGGACGTCACTGCAGACTCTCTTGGCATGGCCTACTACAACCTTGGAGTTTGGGGGAGTTTTCAAGAGGTTATCTCCTGCCGCATTAGTTACTTTGCTGCGTTCTAGGATGTATTATCCGGTTGCTACCGCTTGGAGGTGTAACTAACACTTCAGAATGTCCAGATGAGGATCGCCGTATTCTAGAAGGCTTCAACTCATCCGTCCATCCTCCAGCAACCACAATTCCAGGCCTAACCAACTTTTTAACTTTTTCTTTTGGTTCATATTCAAAATTTTCAATAATGTAACCACCAAAGACCATTGGGGATATAGGACTTTATTCGTAAATTTATACTTATCTTTCTCTCTGTCGGAAATTTAGCTTCGGAGGTAAGGCTGGCTACAGGTTAATAGAAAATAGCAAAAAACCTCAATTTTGAAATGAATCTCTAGTTTGTGAGTACTGGTGGTCTTCAATTCTATAGTGCTGCTCTGGTGGATAGAACCAAAATAAAAGGAAACGTTTATTTTCGAATTTAAAAAACCTAAAACATCACCTATGCCTAGATACACGAAGATTTGAAAAGAACAAAGATCTACATCTTAAGATAAAGTGATTTACGGTGCACCATCTGTAAAAGACGTCGATGTCAGTAAATTTTAGCATCATCCGCATAGCAGAGTATTCGCGTATATCGTAAGAGTACATCGTTAATATAAATTAATAAAAGTGACGGTCGGAGATGGCTGCCTTGCGGTACACCAGACATAATCTAGATGCGATGGAACCAATAGAATTTTAACCAGTGTACAAAAGTAGTAGGAAACTCAAGAAGCATTAGTTTGTGAGGGAAAATACTGTGGTCAAGCTGGTCGAAGGCTTTGCTAAAATCATTAAAGTTATAATTAACCTGATTACCATTTTCAATGGCAATGCAGGAACATGACAGTTCTAACAGGTTGGTAGTAGTCGACTTACTCTTCATTAAACCGTGTTAGCAGGAACCAAAAAATGGTTTACAGTGGAAGTAGATGATGTCGCATATCAGCGCTTCAAAACAGTCTGCAATTCAACAAAGATTTGCAATGGGCCTGCAGTTAGACACATCGGTCTAAGGATTGGAAAGAGTTTCAACGCTTTTGGAAAAGTGCCAAAACAAATCGATGAATTAAGAGAACTGAATATACGAACCACATCTATTAGGAAATGTACTAGAAATACCGTCGGGGTTACCTTAGAAATTATCGGCCAGATTAGATATTAGTCTTAGAATCGTGGCGTCGTCAAGTATATGCATGGCGTTTATGTTCACGTCCGCGGTCAGCTTGTCCACCGTACCCACTAGGCAGGCCAACCAATTAGAAGCCACAATTGCTCTACTAAACCATGCCCAGCTCAGCAATGGTTTGAAATTATATTCAAAAATCATATAATTCACTGGAACTATTCAAAATTTCTGTCAAACTCCAGAGCTGCATAATATATCAAATCTACTTAGAACTCTAAAGGAGTTTTTGTTTTTAAAAGCGCTGCTAATCTGACATGAGTGCAAAAGGCGAGAGGGAACTCTTCAAAAGTGCTATAAGTGCTAAGAATAGGGATCCAATCAAGAGAGAAACAGGAGTAAGTGGGCTTGGGTTTCTTCAATTCATCAGAGCCAGCAACGTCCACCAGCGCATACGAAAAGTCATGACGAACACAGCGAAAAAAATGCCTTCTCCAACAGGCGTATCAAGAATTAAAGCTTGGCGATCCCGGTGAAAGACAATAAATTCAGTTCTGAATAGCTTTCGTAAACCCACCACACAACCAGGTCTGTTTGAGACAAAACACGTCGTAGCTGGAACTAGTAGAGCAGGTAAAATGACGGGTGCTCTTAGTACGCAAACCGGTTACGTTGGCGTAGTACAGTGAGACCTCATTAATCGGTTTTCTGGCCCAGATTGCAAAGTGGCTCACGACTGGAAAAAACTCGTTTGCAGGACACTAAGCCTTTCATCAGGCGATGATAGTATCCCCGGTAGGTATCGGGCCCGCTGGACATTTGGGGACCTTTCGACGCTATGTCTAGGACGTGATCTGGAACGTAGCATCAGGAGCATAGTTTTCTTTCACGCTAACCTCCTTCGCTATGCGATTATGAATGACATTATGCCGCCACAGTGGCGGCACCGACTTCTACGACGACTTGCGATTGATTAAAATACCGTAAAGTTGTCTAAATCGTACCTTCTGTTATAGAGGCGTCTTCTAACGACTGAATATTACGAACTATTTGAAGTCTACCTTTTAATAGATATTTTCCTCGTTTCGAATCTGAAAATGTTAATTTTAATAAAACCTTAATTGAAAACATGTGCCAACTCGTATAAATGAATGCAAACAACAACATTGCATTGCGCTTATTAGACCTCCTACTATCTGCACGGCAACAATTTTACGCAGATTAACCATTGGACCCCCCGAATGGAGCGCGTCCACAATTTAACCTAAAGATAGAATGCAAAACAGCGCCACACGCTTTTCAAGTCTTAATTTTGCTTGATTTGAGTCAATTCAAATACGAGAGCCTCATAACAAGTTAAATTGCTTTAACCCGGGTCATAGTAGCGTCTTGTTTTGCTTGTTCGGAATCCGTCACAATGGCACAACATACTTTGTCTTATTACGTAAAATTGTTCTTTCATCCTGAACAGCGGTTCTTACAATGTTCTCACGAACAATTAAATTCCAAAATCCGTCCATTGTTTGAATTGAATTGTCTGGGAATGAATCGGCGAAAGATCTAAATCCAATTATTTCGGCAGATAACGTTTTGGTTTGTTCGATTTCGAATAAAGACAGGCTGAAATATTCCAGTCTCCAGGCGGAAGAGGTGTGAATTAGAGAAATTGTAACAAAACCGAGATTGCTGGGTAACAGTGTCCAGTGTTGACACTAATTCCACTTTGGCACGTTTAAAACAAGTTCCAATCGTGAATTTACCGAAAATCTTGCATAATTGCAAGAGAGAAAATCAGTGTAATGGACAGGTAAAACAGGTGAAACTGTTCGTCACCAACTGTCGAGTGCGGTGATACCTGCTACCTCAGTCGCCGCACAAAATTGAAGGATTAAAGTAGATCGACGTGGAAATAGAATGAAATTTGCTTAGTTTGGACAAATTCAACCCTTAATAATCCGATTTTCCAGCACTTTGCTGCGTCAGAAGGTTTCCCAGTTGGTAAAAACATTTCCCTTCCCCGCTCTTCCATTCGATTTCATTTAAATCTTGGAAGGTGCAATTTTAATCAAATTAGAAACTATTTCGCTCTCTGGGTCATAATTGGTCATGCAAATTGATTTGATCATGAACAAATACTTCCTGCAACTAGATTGCGTGTGGCTATGTAGTTTTCTACATGCACCACGTGTCGCATCATGCAAAGGAAAGCTCACGGCGATTAGTAATTTAAAAGTAATTTTCAGTGGTTAATGTGGCCTTGTGATAATGGCGTGTTATCTTCATAAGCAATGTCGTTGGAAAAATTTATTTTATCGCAATTCTTAGGAAACTTACAAAAAGCGATTATAAATCGGTTTTAATAATTCAACTGAAATCACGCTTAAACTGGCTGATTGCGTTGACTATCGATCGCTACTGCACGATCTGCATTCCTCGAAAATCAGAAATTATCATAACCCCATTACTGCGAGAAAATTTAGAGAAAGTAAATTTAAATATTGGAAAATTCTTGGCACTTTTTAAACTTGTATATATTAATTGGCTGGGCATCGATAATGATGAGTGGAAAAGCGCACCTATTATCCGTCACCAGTTATCACTGAAACGATTGAATGCCTCCGTTTCTGGTTCGCCGATTAACGACACTATCAAACTATCAGACCACGTCAGACAAGGGAACCGCAAATCGCGGTAAGCTCGCGACAACTGCGCAAATATTGAAACGGTGACACAAGCAACATTTTTGTAAGGTGATCGATCCAGGTGAGTTTTCGGTAAGCAAATTAACATTTCGACGCCACTGGAAATTTGCGCATATTATTATTTTATATCCTATGCTGGCGAGGTTTTTTTCTTCAAACATCACATGCTCTTTCGTGCTATGCGACTGATTTCACAGGCAATTTATTTTCATACCGCGATGGTGTGGTAAGCTCTGACTTGCATTTCGCTGAAGTTGTTTTTTTCCATAGAAGATCTGAAGGGGCAAATGTTTTTTGGGATAAGATCTGATCATGATCGGAATGCTTGAAATGGGCGACCGCAGAGGTGATTTTAAGTGATAAAACCACACGGGTGAGTTGGCCGCACAGTTTTGTTTATTTACTGAAAATTTCGAGCAGACGTGAATTTAATTTTGTGAATTAATGAAAGCGTTTTTCGGAACCAGCGCCTGTTTAGATTGGCTTTAGAGATTGTTTAGCATTGGCCTTTATTTTTATGATGTACACATTTTTAGTTGCGCGTGCGAAGGATATGTAAACTGTGACCATAAATAAATAGCGAAAGTGATAATGGGTAGAACTATGTAAGTTGAAGCCCGGATATAGATTACATTTCAGTGGTTTTGATAATGAGACCTGTCCGGAGCACGCAAACTAAATTTGTCCATTGCTTTACTCAATTCTTGACTACACTCAAAATCTCTTCGTTAATTGGTAAACTGAAGAAGTTCGTTAAGGAGTTTTCCTCTGCCTGTTGCTTTCAGTATTTTCAATTCCCTCGCGCCTTAATTCTAAAGTTGTAACATCGACCAGACTCCCACCTTTTCTCTCCCGTTACATTTTTAAAGTAACAAAAAGTTTTTAAAATTAAACGAAAGAAATGTTATTAGTGCGTAAATGTTCTACGACTAAGTGGCTGTTTACAATTGAGCTAGGCAGTCTTTTCAGCGAATTGAATGTTATGAGTCTGAGACACTTACTCCACCTCGGCAAATAAATTTTAATCGTGGTACCAAAGGGGGAACATACTCTATACACCACAAAAAGAATTATCAAAATCGGTCCACGCGTTACGAAGAACTATTCAAATCGGTCCACGCATTACAAGGTTAGCAAAGATTACTTACTACTAGAAAACCGGCGCCCTAAATTACCCAGCTAGTCTGGCACCACTGTAAAACGAAATATATCCAGCTTTCCAGCTTGTAAAGTCATAAGAATATAAATGAAAATAAAGTGTACAGGTGCAGTCATTTAGGTTAGGTTGGGTTCGTGTGGCTGTCCTAAGGTACACACTTAGACCTCAACAGGCCCATTGTGATGCCACGGGAGTCAAAGAATTCCCACCACCTCCTCATTGGAACCATCCGGAGCTGTCGATGAAGCGCCAGAGATCTGCAACGTCAATCTCCGCTAGATCGCAGAGACTATCAAAGAAATAGTTACCCAAGAAGGACTTCCGCCTGCGCGCCAGTGCAGGGCACCGGCAGAGGAAGTGGAAAATAGTCTCCTCCTCGTCCATACAGCTTCTACAGAAGTCGTTTGAGAAGATACCCAGTCTCTTCGCGTGTAACCCAATAGGACAATGACCTGTGATAACCCCAATAATTATACCAAGGTCAGATCTGCCCCTTGAAATCAGACACTTCGAGCGCCTAAGATCCAGGCCAGATGTGCCGTTTGCCCATCTGTGGTTCGCTAGGTTGATTGCCCTCGTACCAAGCAACAGCTTGTAGGCGGCCAGAGGCCTACCAAGAGTAGTCTTATCCGGCTGGATCTCTAGTCTAGTAAGCTTGTCTGCCACGCAGTTTCCTGGAATATCCCTGTGCCCCGGGACCCAGCACATGTGAATTTTATACCGCTCAGCCAACTCATTTAAGTGTGAGCGACAGCTATTAAGAGCCCTAGACGTCGATAGGACAGAATCAAGGGATAACAAAGCAGCCTGGCTATCTATACGGATACATATGTCTTTTACAGGAGCTTCGTTCCCCTTCAACCAAATCAAGGCTTCCTGAATAGCCATGACCTCTGCCTGAAACACACTGCAGTAGTCCGGTAGACGAAAGTACAGGCTAATGTTCAGTGCTTCTGAGAAAACCCAACCCAAGATCTTCCGAGAGAATTCCCTTGACCAACGCTTTACATAACCCAGAACTAAATTACTCTTAGAAACAATGTAGTTAATGTGCAGAGTCAAATCAAATTTACGATCTAACTTCAGACCAAGGTAAGTAACGGACTTCACGCGACAGATATTAGTTTCCGCAAAGGTATAATCAAAGACAAGCTGATTTTGGTTCCTAGAGAATGACAGAACCTCACACTTATCCAAGTTAAAGCTGCAGGCCATTAGATTCACACCAGTTCTTGAATGTATTTAAATCATCCTGTATGCAAGAAGAATCATAACTGTTTATAACGCATGAGAAAATCTTCATATCATCTGCGTAGATTAAAACTTTGGAGTGCTTCATCAGAGGCACAATGTCGTCAATGGCAAGAATAAACAGCAACGGCACCAGATGTCTACCCTGCGGTACGCCAGATGAAGCCCTAACGATTCTGCATAAAGTATTACGGAAAGATACTCGGTATGTCCTATCTTTTAAGTCAGAGCAGATCCAGTCGAGCAATTAAGGCGGAAAACCCAACTTTTTAAGTTTAAGCATAATCACAGAATGAGGGAGCTTATCACATGCCTTGCTAAAGTCGGTGTAGACGCAGTCAGTGTTGAGACCTTGTTGGAAGGCAGAGATAATGTGGGATGTAAATTCAAGCAGGTTAGTTGTCGTCGACCTACCCGGCAGAAAGCCATGTTGATTAGATGAGATTATCCCCTTACACTGCCCAACAAGCTGTGAATATATAAGAGATTCGAACAGCTTGGGTATGCAGGAAAGCTTCGCGATTGGCCTATAATTTGTTATTAAGTTTCTACGCCTCTTTTTCTAAACAGGAATTATAAAGGAGCTCTTCCATAGCGTAGGAAATCTACCGGACTGAAGAGATTTGTTGAAGATGAGTTCCAGTAGAGTGAGTAAGGTGTCCGAACAGGATCTCAAGAATGCAGGTGGAACACCATCAGGATCAAAAGAAAAGTCCATTTTAAGTTCACTTATACCATCCATGATAATATCACGAGATATAATGGGCAAAACAATGGAGGCAGCGGAACGATCCTGGATATGACCAAACTCTTTCACGGTAGGCACAAAATTGCCTGATGAAAAGGCGCTCTAAAGAAACAATGCCAAGTTATCGGCTATGTCGGGCGCGCTGCAACTAGAGGATCCATTGTACCACATTGTAGATGGATAATTATCAGTTTTCTTTTTCAGATTTACAATTTAAAAAAGGTACGAGGATCATTATGCCAGTTATCGCGAACATTATCAAGGTATTCCCTGTATAAAGATGATGATAGCGCTAAAAAGCTGTTATGACAATAAACGAAATCATACAGCATAATAAGGTTTTCCATAACCTATTTTTTATTCTTAAGGCTCCATAGTTCTCTAGTATATCATGGGGGAGAACGACAGGATGATCTCGACCGTTTAAGTGGTACACACGATTTGTTTTTCTTAACATTCAACACATGGAAAATTACCGGATACCTGACTCACCATTTACAGGCACTTATAAGTATATTTTTTCATATCGAACAAAAATGTACTCTTAAATGAAAAAAAGGAAAAAGAAGCTCTCGGCAGAAAGCCATAGTGTGGTAACTAGTCGAAATGAATGACCTGGAGAGGAACGACCTCGTACAAAACCTTAGCATAAAGATTTCGAAGAAAGAAAAAACATAACTGGCGCTCAATCAATACCACGCATTGACACTAAAATTAGATTAAGGGAGTCCGATGATGAAGGTTTCTTCCACGTGAGAGGATGCTTTAGAAAACCTGAAAACCCTGTTAAATGGCGTAAAATTGGGAACTTGAAAACTCTGTTAAAGAAAATCATTGGAGCACTGAAATAGTCTAACATCGTTGATTCACTTTGACGAGTTTCAGAAATATCAACTCACCAATTTTGTTAAATCACAAGCAGACATGATAGCCGGCTTATCCTAATCTCTTCAAAAACGAAATATTTCGAAAAATTGTAAAATAAAATTCCGACGTCGAAAGAATTATCGTCAAATCATTCAGACACACAGCACGGCATCGAAATTAAGAAGAAATTTCATTTCAACTCCGCTCAACAAGTATCTACCTACTTTTCCATGGAGTGAATGAACAGCAGGGGCTCCAACGCACGTACCAACATATCACATGCTCCAATACAATATGGGTCCCTTTTGTTTAGTAAATGGACTCGTCCACCCTTAGCCATTGCTCATGCTAGAATTCAGATTGATTTATATGGTCGCCTTTACATGAGGTCATCAGCCGCGTAAATAGCCCACTATCGAGCCCGTCTATATAATTAATTGCACGTAGAGGCCTCACGAGGACCCCACCCTTTTAAGCGAGAATTCCTTTGTAGTTCACGGAAAGTCTCATTCGAACGATGCCGTCGCACCGGGTCGGGCGGGCTTGGATTTACTCAATCGGATCAACCGGAAGGTGTGAGTTTGAGTTGCTAATTAAATTTTCTCGTGTTTGCAGACTGGCGTTTTCCGCCATGCTGGAGATTTTCCTAATTGCACGTCTGCTGAGGATAATTCGTGCGTTTTGGGTAGTCGACGGGAAGGCTTAGTGGACAGCCAGAAAAACTTACGAAGGGGACACCCATTTAGCAGAATGAAAAGTGTCTTAAGAAGCATGAGGGCGTCAATAAGGTCAGATTTTCCCGAGTTTAATTACGGTAATCCACGATAAGTAGAGGATTGTCTTGACAGCGCTATTATTTCACTTGTCCAGGGTTGAAGCACTCCTGTATCTGACGTTCTTTTAGATATAAATAGAGATTGTCGCAATCGGAGGTGGATGTCGTAACCATTTGTATTAGATGTGATTGCATTTCAACTACATAGAATAGCGAAGACTTCATTTATATCATAAAACGTGCCGAACAAGTGATACCAATGAGGCTGCCTGTCACCGTATTCGTGAGTAAATTAAATCGCAGACGAGTGCAACTGATATCACCCCGGAAGTTTTCGACTCTACTATCCACCCACACATTATATTTTCAAAACAATCTCGTAATGCGTCTCGTGTTTGACTGTCTTGAAAGGGGGCTCGGAGTCACATATAAGACTTTCCCAGACTTTAGAGCTCTATTTGCCGGTGAACTTTGCTCGGGCGACCGTGTGCGATTATTTGTTTGCTTCTGTTTGCTCAGCATATCAACAAAACGGATAGCGGCGAATGTATAGTTCGTCAAACGTTGCCGATTCATGCAAAATCCGATGTCGCAACGTTCCTCGTCGGCATTCGTCAATAGCTCATTGTTTCTTGGGCCTTGGCTTAGATCATCGCGAGATACAATGTCTTGCAACGCATCGAAAATTGGCGATTCCGAGAATGCTAAGATTCGCCTGACTAAGCAGTGTCGTGTTGCTTCTAAATAACTCGTCCACCTGTACGTACCTGCCTTGAGTAATTGAATGTTTCATGGGAATTGGATGAATGTCCGTCTAGAAGTGTATGCGAACTGAAGTTGATATTAATGCAAGACGACTCCACAGCGAATAATGCGTGTTATCGGTCTGACGATTTAGATAACCGCAGGTAAAATAACAAGCAAAATTAGCATTTCTTGTGTAATCTAACGGACGTGCGTTTATTTCGAAAACGTAAAATATTTTTATTGGCACTTGTCAAAGCATTTGTAAAAATGAAATGAGTCAACAACAATTGGAGAGCCTCCTTCAATATTTTTAGACATTATTCGAACATGTGATTGCGACATTGTGTCTCAAGGGTGAACAAAGTCACCTCCTTATTTATTTCTTGGTGTAGTTAGACACATGTTGCATCTTTTCTCTAAAATTTTTTGGGGTCAGTTCGCGCATTCCGACATAGAATACATAGAACGTCGATTTGTGTGTGCAGTTCGCAGCTACAAGGAAAAACACTAAAGTAAAGCAAGGCTTAAAGTTGGTAATGTCATTTTCTGAGCATCATTAGACGACGCGTCAAATATCGAAATATTCGAACTTGCCCAGTTTTCTTCGTGTCTTATAAAAAGCCTTTGTTTTTTCATAATGTAAACCAGAAAGATTTTTCTCGTTGTTTACAATCGTCAACAAGCGTTTTAAACTATTCTGACAGGGCTAACCACAGACCAAGAAGGCAGCTTTTCGATACTCAGAACGCTATTCAAACTGGCTATCATTTCACGAGACAGGGTTAGGTTTGTGTGGCAACCTCTTAAGGGGATGCACACTTAGGCCGTAGAGGCCCATGTTATACCACGTTGGGGCTAGAAACCCATCCCTATGAAAAAGAAACCTAGAACAACTTCGAGCTTCTAAGGAACTTACCAAAATCTCTGATATCAGCAGATCCAAGTTTGGCTAGTAGGGGAGTCTAAATTCCTGGGCTGGCTAGAGCCGGACTGTTGCAGAGGAGAGGAGAAATGTTTTCCTCTTCCACCTTATGCTTAAAACTCCTATAAAAGTCATTCGAGGGCGCGCCTAGCCTATTGGCGTGACTTCCAATAAGGCTACGGCAACGTTAAGGATATCCTTCTCTTTGAGTGAGATGAGTTTTTTTTATGATGTAGCCAAGGCCCAGGGGACAACCCTATGATGCGTTTAGCATAGCTTTAGCCGGAAGGGAATTAATGTAAGGGGAATGAGAGAATTGCATGTCTTCTTTTTGCATTGCTGCGAGTTAGACAACAGCCCAGAGACGGAGACCTCGAGACGGACCTCGAACCCTGGAACCATTGTGTCGTAATCGTGTCACTCTACCAATTGATCCAACTTCCTCGCTTAGTCCGAAGGATGGCCTAACCTTATCTTTCGTACGAGTACAAGGCAACCGTCACTTCCCCTACTCTTTCTTGAATGATACGTTTCCAACTAAATTTTCTATTCAGAACAAGGCCCAGACAGTTGACTTGGCCACTTACTTTCAGTTTTATCCTATTTCGTATTGAGGAGTTCATAAGAGGTACACTATGCTTCCGTGAGAAGGGTATCAGCTCTATTAGTGTGTTGTAGATCCTGAAGTAGCTCATTTAGGGCTAAATTCCACAGAAGCGGCGAGAGGATCACACTTCTTCTGCAAAATTTCTATACGCTCGATAAGTGAGCTTTCCAAATCTAGCCTCGTTATGGGTGCCGTCATCGTCACTGATTTGCCGTTATTAAAAGCCCCCCTCAATGTCTAGAAAAGCTGCGAGGGTGAATTCCTTGTACATGATTGATCTATCAGTTCATGCAAGGCTGTCTCTACGGACCATCCCATAAGCGTGTTCAGAGAGAGAGAGAGAGAGAGAGAGAGGACAGACTTAGATGGATCAACTGTTTCTTTGATGTGTACATCAATAAATCTCTCCAAGATTTTAAGAAGGAAGGAAGAGAAACTTTTTGGCTCAAAGTCCTTAGGACTCCGGCTCTAAAAGAACGACGACTCGCCTGTTTGGAAGCAAGGTTCTTTGACAACTTGGACGACTTAGCGGAGATAGCACTGGTGGACCTATATAGATTCATACAGAGATCCGGGTGGTTTTAAGTTCTGACCATGCTTCTTCTTTTTAAGGGCAGTCACAATTAGCCTTCATGGCCTCTGAGTGAATTTGGTGCTTCTTAGCAACAAACAGCCCGACAAACCAACCAACCAACCAAAAGTCCTTAGGATTACCTTTGTCCATGAATCTGGAATGTATTTGAGGTCGAGGCAAGCTTCATAAATAGCATCCAGCCACAGAATTAAAAACTCGAAGGATGTTTGAAGTTCAGCAGGGACTTTTCAGCTACTGTGGACTCAGTAATTCTTGCTGTTGAACAGCCCGAAAAGTGAGCATTCACTAGTAGCTGCGCAGGGTCTCTATTCTGTATGATGTCCAGTTACTGTCTTGCTTAACTATAAGGCAGTTTTTTTTGAACATGGCTTTAGTCGGAAAGGAATTAGAGTAAGGGAAGCTAAATGCCTTGTTTTTGCATTGCTTCGAGCTAGACAACAGCCCATAGATAAAGTGGATTTTTTAATTCTATTTAAAAACTCACAGGGAGCCCGACGCTCGAATCCTGGAACTATGGCGTGGTGATCGGGCCACTCAATCAATTGGTCCAACTCCGTCTCCCAGGCTTAATTTTATTATAGAATCTCGCCACAAAAGATCTTTCGGGTCGAGGTCAATTCATAACAAGACATTTAAGTTTCCTCACTCCCCTTAACCTAATTCCCTTCCAGCCAAACCATTCTAATGCATTAAAAGGTTGCCCCGTAGGCTTTGGCAACATCGTAAAAAAAGGGAGTTCTTAATTTTCTGGCAAAACGCAGTGCCTTGGTCTGGTCCGGAACGGTACACACAACTATGCCAGGAATGCGCTAAAGGATGCCTAAGTGACCCCTGTCACCAGCCGGCATGTTTGATGTAAATTGTTATCTAAGGTCGCTGACTGTAACCAATTTCATGACAGAGATGTGCAAGATAGTGAGTCCAATTACCGTCTCCATTGCAGCCATTGGACAAGTCCTCGTTGCTCTTGTTATGAAGAGGCAAGCAAGCCGTTGGAGCTTGTTACATTTGGCGATTGCCGTCCGTTGTTTGAGTTTAGCCTACCAGACCAAGCCGTCTTAAGTAACAATCGGTTTTACAATCGTATTATATATCAAGCAAATCATCTTCGGGATGAGACCCCAAGACCTTTCGGAGAGTTTTCAACAAGCCAATAGGGCTCGAGTAGCCTTGTTTAGGGTGAAGTCAAGGTGATCATTCCAATTAAATTTCTGAAACCTTATTCGATTCGATTATTTCTCCCGAATAGATCTTGCAGAATCATGGCTCCTGAATTTATTTCTAGACTTCGTTCTGATTCCGGAATAGCCTCAAGTTACCTCATAACAAGCTAACGTAACTACACTGGACTGTTTTGACGTAATCAGTTTAGTTAAAATTTTACTTTGCTTTCACCTTCATTAATTCTGTGCAAAGAATATCGGAGACTTGGATATGACATCTGTCCTTTCTTATACGAAGGCTGTTCGAAAAGTAATGATAATAGTGACCCCTGGGGAAAATGTGTTGCGAAGGTTGATAATACTGCATACCACATAGCCCATTCTTTTAGCCATCTATAGCGATCAGTTTCAAGTCGATCGCTGCAGTGAGTGGAATTATGTGACAATTCCCGTAACGTGTGTTAGATATTTGCCTACCATGTCCAGCAGAAGATAAAAACTTGAGCAACGTTGTAACGTGAAATTTTAGGGAAAACTCGGGTAGAACCGTATAAATTATTAACTACGGCGTATGGTGAAGACGTTATGAATCAGGTGACCTTCTACGAGTTGTATAAAGCGTTGGAGGAGGGTAGAGAGAGCATCACCGACGAGCCGTACGAGGGGCGCCCTTCAGCGTTTCGCACTGAAGTTGTAAAGAATACAGCTACTGTTATCGTCGTGTGAAAAACGATGTCTTACGGTTAGGGAGTTCGCCGCATGTCTATACATTTCAGTTGGCAGCGCCTTTTCGATTTTGCACGATGAAAAACGGCTGTAGGCGAACAAAAGTCAGAAAATCAAAGCTTGCCAAATTCACCTAAATTTAGCTAAAGCGCATTTCTAGAAACCTGTCGAAGTATTTTAAGCCGCCACAACTCCACGGAAAACCCTCTGTTATCATGGTAATCCCCTCCAAATATCGTGGCCCAAGGAAATTCAGTTTTAAGAACAAAGCGCAGTCTTCGAAGAGAACGTGGATAAAAACATTGTCTCCGCTTGTATATTTGATTTTTTCGTTTCTTCAGTGAAGTTTATAGTTTTTATTTAAAAATTATGTTGATTTTCATTTATTGATCAAATTCGATTTCTGGTTAATACCTGTATTTGGT
Source organism: Leptarthrus brevirostris (assembly GCA_964036015.1). NCBI lineage: Eukaryota > Metazoa > Arthropoda > Insecta > Diptera > Asilidae > Leptarthrus > Leptarthrus brevirostris. Next base: position 151,107,061 of record OZ038372.1, read on the forward strand.
AAGAAGAACTTTTGTCTTTGAAAATCAAAATTTAACAAAGCCTTAAAAAAAGGGCCAGCTTGGACCAACCAAATCGACTCGAATTTATCATACTAACGTCAAAGATTACTTACTACTAGATAACCGGCTCCCTAAATTACCCAGCTAATTTGAAAAAGTAACACTGGCACCACAGTAAAACGAAATATATCATCCAGCTTTTAAGGTCATAAGAATATGCATGTAAATAAAGAGTACAGGTAGTGTGAAGTCATTTACTCCTGTCAAAATTATTTCAGAGAATCATTTACTCCTGTCAAAATACTGTTCTCATCCGGAGAGAATTGCAGCGAAGAGAAAAATGTACCAAAAAGTACCACCAATAAAAAGAATTCATGTGAATCACATGATTGAGATAGCTACTTGTGTGCGTAAGAAACTTTCAAACTGTCAATGTATTCTGATCTTTTAATGAGAGAAGTACATTTGACATTTGTAAATGCACCTAAGAAAAGTATACTTGTCTCTTACCCACAAACTCTCTCGAAAACAAATTTTTAATTCTCATTGCAGGGTTGCCCGATGCGGGAAATATATAAAAGCAACCAAAAAATTTTCTCTACTTTGTTCGAAGCCGTTTATCTAGTAATAGTAATCTTTGCTAACGTGTTAATGAATAATCCTGCACGGTTTCAAGTTATAAACAGATATAAGTGCTCATGGCAATTCGCATTCTATGATTGCGATTCAACGCCAGGCGCAAAATCACCTCTATCGCCTCCCGCCATGCCACATCAAATCGCTTTTCTTACTACCCCATTTCTTATACCCCCCCATTATTCATCAAAATGCAAAAAAATATTAACAAAAATGGATTCCGGAACCGCGAAAACATATAAAATGATATGTTTAAAGAACAACTCACAACCCCCCCCCCCTCAGCCCGCATTATTCATCGAAATTCAAAAATATTGTCAAAAATCGATTCAGTGACCTCGAAAACTTGGAGGTCTATTATTTAAAATTTTTTTTTTCAAAATAGATATCATTCAGGATCTACCCCACTGTGCGGCATCGCAACTCTACCCCACCCATCGTACAATCCCAGATTTTTCCCCTTCCGACTTCTGGCTGTTTCCCCAAGTCAAGTATCAGCTCAGGGGACGGAAATCCTAGACCAATCACGAGGTCATCAAAGCTGTGGAAGCGCGCTGAGCTCCAGAAAGATGGTCTGGTGTTCGTGTTTAAGAAGTGTCAGAAACCGTTGGAAAAATGTACTAGAACCGAGGGGGGGGGGGGGGGGGTTACTTCGAGAAAGAGCATGTAGATTTGAAAGACTGAATTTATCATTACTTTTGAATAGCCCTCGTATTTGTTATTGTCAGGAAAAACTTCAGCTCAGTACTAAATTTTATTATTAAATTACAAATTGTTACAAATTGTGCATTTAAAGGGTTTCTCATGTTTCCTATTACAAAAACCTACAAGATGTTTTCGTTTTTCGGTTTGCGACATGATCAACGTTAACCTATGTACTCAACACTACTCTTTATTCAGTCGAATCATTAATATTTACCCAAATTAACTTAGCACACTCAAATCAAGAAGAATTGCCAGTGAATACAAAGCCAATCCAATTCCCCTTTACATCGTTTATCTCGGGCTTTAGTGCCCTCGTATTGAGCACTTAAATTAAAACTAGTTGAACGGGTACAGCATGGTATCTGTAAAAGTTAAAGGCCATTATCTTTCCACCGACGCGTGATAAGAAATTTATTGGCGGATTAAGTATCGCACGTGAAGTCAAAGTCAACTCGGTTCCGTCATAGTAAATTCCCAACCACAAGGTGAACAAGTTTTTAGAACTTGGCGGGAGATGCATGCTAGTACAAAGACGGTGCATCCGGAGTTTTTTCACATTTCAAAAAATTCCAAAGCATCTACAATGGAAATTCTACTATTTCCGTGCACTAATTGTAGTTGCAGTTTTCTCCTTTATTTTTTAAACAAATTTCCTTACCACAAAAACCAATTATTTCTCTGACTCGAACGTGCAAAGTAAACCAAAGTGCTGATAAGTTTGTAATTGAAATTCGAAGCAATTTTGATAAGACTGCGAATATCATTAAGGTGTGAGATAACACCGCACGACTACACGCCTGTAAACAATGGGGGGAACTCCGTCGAAAACGAAAGTTCACTTAAGTGATGACTAAACACTTTGAAATTTCTCTTGCTAACAAAACACCTATAAAAACGAGCAAAAAAGCACAAAAATCATGAAGAGATCAATTACTTTGGAAAACGTAAGAAATGGTCCAATTAAGGAATAAAACTCGACGGCAAGACAGAAAAAAAACGAAAAACTGCTGCTTTTAATGTACACTTGGAAGCACAATGGCTGCGTCGTTGTCGTCCGTCGGCCTGGAGGAATTTTTTATTTACTTTGATCTGTGCGGTGCTGGGAAAATTGCTGGCAACCAATTTATCTCGTTAAAATGTCAGAGACACCAAGCTCCGGAGGATATAAAAAGAATGCCAAGAGGAGTGGTCGCGGGCATACGTGGTTTTAAAAATAAATTCCAATTCTCTTATCTACGGTATCCCGTCGTGGACAGAAAATCGATTTAATGGATAAGCGAATGACGAGATTTTTCATATATATTGTGTGGTCATGATGCTGATAATAGAAACAATTTAAGACTCAGCACGTAAATTGATCATAGTTGTCGTTGGCTATCGAAGAGCGGAAGTAGTTTTTTAGTCGAGCTGTGGAAAATGAAACTATCTATCAAAGGAAGTGTGCTGTGTTGTTCAAAGACAGGAAGTATACTATCGGAAAAAAGTAGATAATACACGGAGGCATTAAACGACCTCTCATTACTAGAATTGAAAACAGTCCTGTTTGGTGATTCTAACCTTCATAAATATGTGCTGATGTCTAATTAGTAGTTCGTCGAATTAAACAGTGTTTAAATTATGAGAAATTTATGTATAAAATAACGTAATCTCAGACAGTATGTAAAATAATGCAACGTGCACGTAAATAAAGTTAGGTTAAGAAGGTCAGCACAATTTAGACGAGTACAGGCTCGCGCCAACAAGTCTAGAGACATACTCTGCTGTGGTATGGCGTAATAAATACATTTTTGGATAAACAATCTGAATCTTTGAATCGAACGTTTAATATGTGTTGTATGGCTGTTAAATCTAAAAAGCAAGACCGGACCCAGTTGTGAGGGAGGGAGGGGGCGGGGGGAGGGGGGGGTCGTATATCCGCTCGTATGCACTTGAAAAATGAAAGTACAAGTACAATCACCTTGTACTTAGAATTTTTTAAGTACAAATACAATTCGTTGGTACTTGTATTTGAAAATTTTAAGTACCAGTACAGGGACTTGTACTTGTACTTGTAATTTCCACAAAAGTACTTTAATATCTGATAAGTACATAAGTAGTTTTCAATTCCTTTTAAGTACTTTCAATTTCTTTTAAGTACTTACAATTCCATTTAAGTACTTTTAAACTCCAAATTTCAATACAAGTACTCACTCATTAAAACGATACGCTGTGGTCAAAATCGCTTGCACGGTAACGCCACAGATTTACGGTTGAAGTCATCATCGATCCAGTGATAGGTATATCCCAGAAACCTACAGTGCCTGGTGGACCAGATATCAGCAGTAGTACAAAAGTACTTCACAGATGGCATAGTGGTTTTAATTTTCGATATCACGTTTTTCTACTGTGGATCCAGGAGCCTCATAACTCGAGGTCGGCTGCTGGCACCGAGTCCAGTTCTTTGAAAGTGCAAGAGGTTAGCAAAGGATTTCCTTTCATCAATTAAAACAGGTGAGGCTGTGTCAACTATAAATAATATCAAAAGTTTGTCGAACTCTTTCTGGAAAGACTTCGGTTCGCCAGATGTTGTAGGGTTATTAATGTCAATAGAACTTTTTTTTTCATGCTAGTGTATTCTTCCTAGCTATCTGGGTGAATTCTCTTTAAATATTTGATGAAGTTAGAGGTAACACTTAGAGATTCTTTATAGTTTTTTTACACAGTTGACAAACTGCAGAAATGCCAGATTACTTATCATTCAACTAATGAAAGAAGCAAGAAGAAACATTGTTTTATTATTTTACATATTTTTACTGCATATTCATTGAAAGCCCATGTCATCATGTAACAAAATATGTATAAAAGACAAAACCCAGCTCTTCTTAATTGTGACACCCCCGCAAGAAATTTAACGCCACCACATTTTACATAAGCCTTTTAGACTAAAGTGTTTTAGTGAGTAAATATCTGTACTGCAGTTAGACACATAAAAGGAATTAAAAGTACTTGACAGGAATCAAAAGCACTTAAAAGAATTAAAAGTACTTAAAAATAAATTAAAAGTACTTAAAAGGAATTGAAATGTACTTAAGTACAATTTTTAAGTACTAAAGTAATTAAGATCAATTATAAGTACAAGTAGAAGTACCGGTACTGGTATTTAAAATTTTCAAATACAAGTACCAAGGAATTGTACTTGTACTTAAAAATTTTTAAGTACAAGGTAATTGTACTTAAGCTCTCCTTCAGTCCTAATGTATTTAATTACTTTACAGGTCTGGCTGACACGCTTCCCGCCCGCAAGACCCTCCATTCGCATCTGATTGGAAGTGACCTAGTGAGCTAGGCAATATTTAAGGAACAGCACCGTACAATTGTGAATCAAAACTTTACTGTGTGATTTATTGAAAATTGACCGCATTTACTACACAATATTTCCCGGAATGATCGGCCAATTTTACGGTTCGCCACCTTAATTTTCTTATGATACTCTCTGATACTCGAGATTCATCGTTCAGGAAATTTTACGGTGCTGTTCTGTAAAAATTAAGGATACTGAACAGTTGCAACATAATGACAGTTGAGAACCCCAGTTTTTACCGCAATTTTCGTATAAAAATTCCAAAAAAAATTTGTCTTCAGCGCATCTTAACATCTATTGTTTAGACCTCAATATCAACGAATATATACACAGACCAAGACCGGAAAGACATCGATATTTGAGGACGAAAGCGGCAATCGATAGTTCACACCCTAAGAAAAGAGCAAAACACTATCGCGCAACAGGCTCTAGATTGGAACCCACAGGGGACCCTAAAGGAAGACGCCGAATTGAATTGGAAAAGAAGATCCGTAAAGAAGTAAGGTACCTAAGTTCAAAAATCGTAGCAATAGTAGAAGGCGGTAGCGTAGAACCGGACCAGGAGGAGAGTCGGTTTAGTTGATGCTCTATGTCTCAAGGCCCCCCAAGAGTGATTAAAGGAAGGACAGATTTTCTCCACGTGTTGCGCGGTCGTCCAATTCGGTGTCTTCCTTGGGTCCTGTGTGGGTTGCAATCTTGAGCATGTTGAGCGATGTTGTTTGGCTCATTTCTCAGTGCGTCACCATCACCACTTTTGTCTTCGAACACCGATGTCTATCTTATTTTGGACTGTAAAGTGTATATGTAGGTATTCGTTGGTAATGACTTCCGGCCAATGGATGTTAAGGGTGCGCCGGAGACACCGGTTGATAAAGGCTTGTAGCTTAGATGTTATTTGACAGATTACTTTCCATGTTGAACAGCCGTACAACAGAACAGATATTGGATCGGTTAAGCTGGCACCCTCACCTACGAAAATTAAAAAAACGATACGGTAAAATAATGTGCTCTTTATGGGCTAATTTTGTGCCAAAATAAAAAATTGTGTGCTCGATAATTAACGCGGCAAATCACAGTTGTAATTTGCCGTGCCAGCTATCGGAAAGCTAGCACAGCCCCTCCCCTGGCGGGGTTCTACTTGGCCTTGGATAAAAATTAACAGCGTTAAAATTAAGTGCTATTTATGTGCTTTAAAATCGCCGGGTCCGATTTTCGAAAAAATCATCCATTGCGTAAAAACAACCCCTATAAGAAATTGATCATTCTAAACCAGTGATGGCCAAAGCTATGTCCGCGGGCAAGTGAGCTTTTAAGCTTTTATTAATTCGTATATGCACTTGTTTGGCCTCGTTCATTGTTTTTCACTTTTTTTTAATAACACATACGTATAGAAATTATTTGCATCTAAAAGCTAGCTTAAAAATAACTACAGAAACTCACCTCGATAATCCGACAGAGGCTCAAACTTTATCTGTCCGGATTATCGAAGTTGTACTGTACTGTTATATTTTGGCTTATGGAAATATAGGAGCCCTGTCTTACTTCTTTTACCTACACATCCAGTAGCATCTCAAGCGCTTTAAAAATAATGGACAGGAGATTATTGCTCTTTAATCCTTCCCTGTTACATCGCTTACCTGCTTGTTATGCCATTTCAATGCCGACTCGAATAAATTCTATTTCTATAAGAAAGGATTAAGCTTTAGAACGCGAATGCAAGAGGCGATCTATGTTATTTAAATTTGAGCAATCTTCAATGTCAGATCGCTGCTTGAGAGTTAATTCAAAATGCAAATGGGCAATGGAAGAACACCTGTAGGTGGTTTTATAACGGATGAAATCTAGCATTTAACTGGTAATGAAAGCAAGTATTCGTGTTCAGCACATCGCGCTGTTTATATGCAAATCTTTCACGAAGAACATCTAAAACTTACCTCCATTGCCTTTAGCTAAACCGTTGTATCAACTCGACTCCCACAAAATGGATTTATTATTGAAATCTATACGACAAAGTGGTAAAAAGGGAAGAAAAAATCGAAAAGTTCAAGGAGACTCTGCCGTTAATTAAGAAGCTCCACGCAAAATATGCTTAGAAAGTCGTTTTGCTAGTGCGATCTTTAAAAGACGTGCTCAAGTACGATAATTGTTGCAAGAGCTGCTGCTGCTGCAATTCCAAGATATCTGGAGCGGCTGAATTCAGCTGATTACGCCAACACTTAAATCAACTCAAAAACGTTGCAAAAATAACATTTTCGACGATTTCATTTCCGCGTGCACAACAAATTCAACGATTGCCTCTCATTTGCATGAGAATGCGCGTCTTATGCGAAAATTACTTTTGTAAAATTTTCCATTGCCCCGCCCGCCGATGCTTATTAGCAAATTTTACAAAATAGGGCCATCACTCAATACGGTTTCTATCATTTGAATAATGAAAGCCCATTTTTCGTATGTCAGTCGTGTACGAAAAGGTGTTGTTGTGAATTGCGAAGATGATGATTCTGCGGATGGTCGACGACAACTTTTACTTGTGCTTTGGATCATGAAACAGCACTTTCGCCAATGCTGACAGTTTTTGTCATTTGCTAACTGCGGCGATCCACCATGAATGGGAAATTTACCACCGGAAAGAATTTCTTTGTTTCGTTGACGCTTTACTTTTGCAGATTCATTTCAAAATTTCAACATGAACAAAATCGAACTCTTGCACTAGACCTCACCTGAGATGTTGCTCGCTACAGTTGGTTGCTCAACGTACCTATCGTACCAGTCGCCGACAAGTTGGGATTTCTGAACGTGCAGAATCAGGTTTTCGTGGGTCGAAGTCAATGCTCCCCCGGCTCGAAGTAACTAAGAGAAAAGGTCTCGCCCTTTTACTGAGTTTTTCTTTGAATCTTTAACTGGTTTTTACCGTTGGTATTAGTGTCTGGTAGTTCTGGGGCAGGTTGCCATTTGTTTCTTGGTGGAGCTGTCGGAAACAATGTACATTTCTTGCTGGATATCTTGCTCAACCACCATGCCAGGAGCAAGCACAAAAAAAAAAAATAAACGTTCAAATTAAAGTCATCTATCTTCGATGGCACAATTAACGTGTGCAAAGCTCATTTCATGGACGATAGTCTGGCAAAACATTTTGACCCATTTGTTCAGGGAAGCATTTGTTATGGGAGTGACGGATAAATGCATGGAACCTGTTTTTTGTGTTTTTATTCTCAGACAAACGGGTTGGTACCTACGTTAAAACATGATCCGAAATCGATTGTTAAAATCAAGTCCAGTCAAGAAGAGGAATATTCTGTTATGACAACACACACCAGATATACCTCTTTAGTCCAAGAAGAGTTGTAACGTAAATTGAAGCAGAATAACCTCAGATTAGTAGCACCAAAGGGTTGGCTGCTGGACAACAAATCTTTCTTTTGATAACTTACTCTGCTTTATACTCTGAATATTTCGTAGATATTTTATGTCCATAAAGTTGGACTCGCCATTTTAGAATTTATTTAAAAAAAATTGTGCTGAAATGTGCCCAAGATGTGCTATCATTTTTTTTTTATTATTATCAGGAGGGGTTTACCCATATCGTGGGCACTTCGACCATGGAGGTCTTTTGTGTCGGAGCCCCGTTACTGCAAAAGAAACTCAGCCACCCTGAGGTAAGCGAGGAGGTCTTTAACAGGGGAGGATCTAACGTCAGCCGGATTCAGAAATTCACGACTGAAGGTCCTCCTTCCAAGCCATGCTAATGCAGGACAAGAGCACAAAATGTGCAATGTGGTTTCGTCGTCTTCCAAACAAAGCCGACATTCCGTCAACCTAGACAGACCTATTCGGTGTAGATGATACCTAAGCCCATAGTGGCCAGATAGGTAGCCTGATAGCAGTTTGAGATCCGCCTTGCTTAGGGCGGTGATATCGTTATAAGCGTAGGGTCTGACAAGTGCCTTGGCCTGGCGAAGCCCAGGGACGTTCCTCCAGTATAGCATGTGCTATCATGTGCCACATTAAAAACAATTTATTCAGAAAATTTAATTTTTATGAGAAGGTCCTTTTTAGCCAGTTATGTTGGCCCGGTTACTTTACATTAACAAAACCGCAAATATTGTGCTGTAATGTGCAAAGGATGTGCTGCCATGTGCCAAAGTCAAAAAAATAAATAAATGCCATTTTCAGATAACAAAAACTGTTTTTTTTAAGTCAAAAATAATTCTTTGTGTAATGGAAAGGTTTATTCAGCATATAGTGAATGTGCTGGAAGGTGTTCGATGTGTGCTATCTTGTAACAAGAGAAAAAAATTTATTTCAAAAAGTACCATTTTTAAAGGCAGGTCCTTTTTTTGCAAGTATAGTTAGCCTCTCGTCTTTCTCCATTAACACCAAGAAGTCATATGTTAATTTTATAAGCGAAAAAAAAATAGTTTTTTTTAGACACCCTGTTCAGAAAACTAGAAAGAATGAAATGTGGATTCGAAAATCAGCCCCATTATCTTTGTAATTGTTAAACTATCGGCTGTGACATAATGTGCTGTGTCTCTAGTAATATGTATCGTATAGAAAAATTGCCAATTTATAAATTAGCAAATAGAAAAAATAAAAAATTTTTTCTTTCATTATTAGTTCACCTTACTTGTCTTTCTGGCTACTGAACTATTGGCTTCGACATGATGTGCTGAATCTCGTGTAATAGGTGCTGTATAAAAAATTACCAATTTATAAATTCGTAAAAATGAGAAGCCAAATTTTTTTTTCTCAAGTTATCCCTGCCTATTTTTGTAACTTCTAAACTATTGGCTGTTACATAATGTACTAACAAGTGTCCCAAGACATCATGCGACAATTTTGGCCAACCCCGAGATAATCGTAAAAGACATCACCAAGATAAAAGATGCAATAGAAAGTTCATTTGAATAGCCAAGGAGATGCTGTGGAGAGGCGAGGAGTCTAAATATCGAGTATGGACCACATCTTATTGTGAAAACCGACCTTGGAATACGTCGTGAATTACCCTTGAAGTTGATTCTATTGACACTGAATTTGCCAGAGACGAAAAACTATCGTCTCGTGGGTGTAATTAATTACTCGGGAAGATACGGCACAACTTCAATAGGACATTATACAGCATACATTCCGATTGCAAACTATTGGGTTCAATTTGACGATTCATCCACGAAAAGTGCATCACGTCACCTAAAAAATGACTGTACAATTAATCCATCCTTAATATATATATGTTTTAAAAGAAAAATAAATAAAGAATAAAAACAAAAAAAAGTAACAACCTTATTAAAGAATACAAAGAATTTCGTAGATAAAATTCGCTAACATATAAATCTGTGCAGGCTTTCTATTCCTCTCATATGCAAATTTATAAATTCACATTTTTCCATCATTATGTTAGTACATTATGTCACAGCCAATAGTTTGGTAGTTGCAAAAATAGGCAGGAATAACTTGAGAAAAAAAATTTTGGCTTTTCATTTTTGCGAAATTATAAATTGGTAATTTTTTATACAGCACCTATTACACGAGATTCAGCACATCATGTCGAAGCCAATAGTTCAGTAGCCAGAAAGACAAGTAAGGTGAACTAATAATGAAAGAAAAGATTTTTTATTTTTTCTATTCGCAAATTTATAAATTGGCAATTTTCCTATACGGCAAATCTATAAATTTGCATTTTCCACAGCACATTATGTCACAGCCGGTATTTTAACAATTACAAAGATAATGGGGCTGATTTTCGAATCCACATTTCATTCTTTCTAGTTTTCTGAACATGGTATATATGACTTCTTCTCCATTTTTGCACACGGCAGCACTTTTTTTGTTTAGTATGTTACCCTTCCGTGGTGTTAGTGGAGAAAGGCGAGAGGCTAACTATACTTGCAAAAAAGGACCTCCCTTTAAAAATGGTACTTTTTGAAATAAATTTTTTTCTCTTGTTACAAGATAGCACACATCGAACACCTTCCAGCACATTCACTATATGCTGAATAAACCTTTCCATTACACAAAGAATTATTTTTGACTTAAAAAAAACAGTTTTTGTTATCTGAAAAATGGAATTTATTTATTTTTTTGACTTTGGTACATGGCAGCACATCCTGGCCTTCTCATAAAAATTAAATTTTCTGAATAAATTTGTTTTTAATGTGGCACATGATAGCACATCTTGGGCACATTTCAGCATAATTTCTTTTTATTAGAAATTCTAAAATGGCGCGTCCAACTTTATGGACATAGATATTTTATTCATTTAGATTTCAAGCGCTGATAAATATAGGAAATTTAGAACTGAGTGGACCTAAAGATAGCAACTTACGCTTAATCTCATTCAATTCAAAATTTTCTATATTTACGATCGATTGCAATCGAATCGTATTCAAATTATTTTCCTTTTGCAAAAACTTTTGAGGTGCTTGAAGGTGGCATGGAAAATTTACGGGCTGCGGGGTAAAACGTTCCAATCTATAGTCAATTGTTAGACAACATTTTACCCCCAATTGGTTTAGTTTTACCCCCTCTCAATTTTTTTTTTTCGAAAAACAAGATTTTTCGTATTGACCTTCGTTAGTCCATGTTTTTCACACAATTTATTTCTTTTTACCCCCTCCCAAAGTAAAGTTATTAAATATAAAGTTGTTTTCCAAAAATACCATAATTCGCTGTAATATTATGAAGGAAAGCTTTTAAGGGTTGATAGTGTTGACGTAGGTACGATAGACTAAAAACAACAAGTCGTGTCGGTCTCATTGTTAGGCATAATAGTATGTTGCCCATGTACGAGATAATATGGCATACTAGCCAGGGGAGAAAACAAAATGCTAAAATAAGAATAATTTGTACAACGTTTTCAACCCCTAAAGACTTTCAGTCTTTTGTGCTGTATTAGGGGGTTGTAAAATTTACTGAAGGGGGTAGTAAATTGTTTTTTCGCTAAGATCTATTTTACTTCAACTGTATCAGCCCTTAAATGCTTTCCCTCGTCATATTACAGCGATTTATGGAATTTTTGGAAAAAACATTGTTATTAAATAACTTATTTTTGGGTGGGAGTAAAACGAAATGAATTGTGGGAAAAACATGGACACTGAGGTCTTTCGATTGGGACGCTTAACCCCCGGCCCAGAAGATTTTCCGGGCTTGTGAAGTTGGCCCGGAAATTTTGTTTTTCGACTAAACCCCCCCCCCCCCCCCCCCCCCCCAACCTTTAATTTTTACGTGCCAACTTCACGCACCTAAATTTTTGGCAGAAATTTATTGAATTTCGCAGTACGGTGCTAGACCGACTTTACCTGCTGAGAATGTACTGACATAAATCCACATCACATCACATTCTGAGATTCCTCAAGCTCTCAATCTATAAGTTAAATGTTTCAATGTGATGAAATCTCACGACGAGCAGCGAAACTTCCCGGCGAACCTCGAGAGTGTGTTAAGACCCCGATTCTGGATTTGGTCATAGATTTGTGCACTTAGTCAGAGAATACTAGGGCCTGTGCTCTAATACTCAATGTGATTTAGCGGATCCTGAAGAACTTCCATTCGATTACTCCACTCAATCATCCTGGATCCATGGTTGAACATCTTGTCAGGCTTGAGAGGAACATTGTGTGGGCCGAAGATGGGCTCTCTATCTATACAAAAGATCTGTCTGACCATTCCTCTAGGTTGGATTCCATTATTTCGAGCATCGATTGGTTTTTCCCCATCTCTTTCTCTGGATTGAAGGCCCTCGCCGATATGTCTCCTTTAATTTCCGGGGGAATTCCTTTAACATAAATAATGTGTCGTCTTCACGGCGCGGCACTGTTCTCACGTGGGCCGTGATCTGTGGGCCGTGTATCTTCTAATGGTGGGACGGGCTCTTCGAGAGTTTCGAGCTCAACTGTAGTCGATGTAAATCCACTTATAATATGTCCGGCTAACTTACAAGGAATATTTTTATTTCCCACATTCATCCTGACACCTCGGTGGATGATATCATCAACCATATTTCTGATCGTATTGGTGTTTCTCGTGACCTTTTAACATGTAAAAGGATTACTCCATATATCAATTAACCATTGAAAATTAAAGTCCGCTTGACGTAAGTTTCAGCATCCATAATGCAGTCGAATTTCGTTAGGAAATTTGCATACAAAATGCGGCGGCTCCTGGATTTTTCAACTTGTTTTTTTTTCTGATGTTCTGTCCGGTGTTTTCTGAAATGGTAGCCCTTCTCTTCTTTAAGCCGATGGACATATGATGTTCTCACCTTATCAGCCATGTCTTTCAACAACATGTTGTGATTTCGCTTAAAGTTATCTACCACTTCTTTGGCCAACTTTTGCTCTGCCGAATCTAATTTCCTTCCTGACCCGGACATTCTCCGGATATTATAAGATTCCTGAAATATAATTAGAACATTTTGGATGGTCGTCTTCGGCATTTTCAACTTTTTAGCTAAGTCTCTTTGAGACATATTCGGATTTTCCATATGTGTGGAAACAATTAAGTTGCGACGCACTTTTTTTACGATGTGGCCAAAGCCTAGGGGACAACCCTGTGATGCGTTAGCATGGTTTTGGCTGATGGAAGTTTACTACACAAGAACTTTTCACTTAATGGCTTACAGATATGTATAAATGATAGATGCAAGCTTACCAGGGTTCCCTGATTTCGTTTACCTGGGGGGTGAGTAATGGGAGTGGATAGGTGGTCGGTCGGCATTTTTTAAACTGCTTCTTCCTGAGGACTGGTACTCTGCAGCGTTAACTCCGTCAATTTGACTTCCGAACTCTATTGAGCGAAAATTTGTCCCTGTACCTCGGCCTTCTGTTTAATTTCAAAAAAACTTGTCAACGACGCCTTAGTATATTCCATCAACGTAACTAGCTTGCGTTCTAAGATGACTAGGCTGTTTGTTGCCGCGGCTGATTCTGAATTCAAAGTTATATGCCCTTCTGAATCCCAGGTTTTCCATCGAGATCGCCATTTATTTTGTGTGGATGTGATGTGGCGTTCTTTATGCGGTTCATGGTGACTTGTCGTCTCATTTGATTAAGATTCATGGCGCCTAGAATTATGTGTGCATCTCCCTACAGTTTCATCCTAGGATCATATTTGTTGGGACCATATACTTCGCCGTCTTCAATGTATGACCCTTTTCCTCGCCGTGGGCTGTAAAATGGCTCTCGAAGATGATATCTTCACACGATGACCTTTTGTTGCTGGGTGATTTCAATATGCTATCCGTTACCAGGGAATGTTCCGTGGAGTTTGTTTGTCTGCTGCCGTATGTCTCTTTGGTCCCCCAGTCTCAGGGTGCTCTTCTGGAGGCTATTTCGTCTCGACGATCTGGTATTCTGCACGAACCACTGCGGAACTATGATGAGAAGATGTTTATCTCCATTGCTTCCTGAATATGACTTTCATCCTGCTCTTCATGTTGTCTTCTGCTCTGAAATTTGCATGAATCTGCCTTCTAATTTAGACACCCATCGTTACTACTTCAAAATGTCTACTTACTCGTCAGGAGCGTAGTAGTATTGAGAGTACTTCAGAGTTATTTTGCGATTTGGACTATCTTACTGAGATTGGGCGATCCATCTGAGTCAATCCCAAAAATTTCTGGAGTTTCGTTAATCATAAGTGTAGGAGTCATGGTACTTTGGTGACCGGAGTACTCACAGTCAGTGGTAGTTTCTTTGGATTTTAACGTTTTGACGAACTATCCTCCGACTTCCTTATCGGTTAAGGAGTTGTTATTTTACGAAAAGGTTTTTTTATGATGTAGCCAAAGCCCAGGGGACAACCCTGTGATGCGTTAACATGGCTTCGACCGGAAGGGAATTAGGGTATGTGGAATGAGAGAACTTGAATGTCTTGTTTTTGCATTATGGCGAGCTAGACAACAGCCCAGAGACGGAATGGATTTTTAATTTTTAATTAAAAACTTACGGTGAGAACGATGCTCGAACCCTGGAACCATGGAGTTGTGATCATACCAAACAATACATCTGGGGAAATGTTAACTTAGACGAATTGCTAAGGAGTCCCGAGGCGCTTTGGCCACTTTCCCATTTTTCTGCAGAGTTCCTTTGAAAGAAATTTCTTCAGTCATGATGCTTCATTTACTGCCTCGCAGAATGTTTGCCAAGTTTTCCGGTGCAAGATGTGTTGATACTAGTAACTCCGTTTAGCTGTAAATAAAAATTCAAATATTCAAAAATATCATCAAGCGCAATATTTCTTGAAGAAATCCCATACGGTCCTAATTTTTTCTTATCGCATTGTCTTCACTTTTTGCAGGTTACGATGTAACTTGCTTACGGTCCACTTAACACCTATTTCGCATAAAAATTAAGAAAAAAAGGCTGTGATTGCATTCCATAGAGTGAGTGATCTAGCTTTAGATTATGACTACTATCAAAGTAGTATCAAACCACTAACAAAACTAGACTTTCAACAGTTTTTGAGCATTGTTCGATGCACAGCACAACCTACTCTAGATACAAGCCCGGAAGCTGGCACGAACAGCTGAGCATTGGTGGTGTAAACAAACCAAAACTTGTTAGAGTAAAGAATAGGAAAGGGTTTGGGAATTTTACTTTTTACGTGAATCTACAAATCTTCTTGCAATTTTCATGTGTTTAAATGGGAAAACTCGTTTGTTATTTAATGGACAATAGTTCAAGCTTTCCCTGTTTAATGTGCTTCCGTAATTAAAAATTCACATCTAAGGTAATTTAATGTACTTAAGAATGAATTATACCTCAATAAAAATCTACAATTGCATCATCGCTTAAAATGTTACACCACAAAATAAGAAAAAGTGAGAAAAAAAATCGGGTTTCATTCTTCTTGTTAATTCTGCTGACGTCGTCTTCACAGCGAAACTATTCACGAAGTCAAACAACTTCAAAGGCGTGGGATCTGGTCTTGTTAAAATCTTAACACGAAACACAATTTTCCTTGCTAAATGTTATGTAAATAATTGCCAAGTCAGTCTGTTGTTCCTTCACTGCTGTTTACTAAAGGTAGAGGCATCATAAATTTTCGCCTTATGGGAACAATTCTATTCAGGTGTAGTCGAGTGTTATGAATTTGGCAAAACCGGTTGCAGAAATTTCTTAAGAAAGCCCACAGAGCAACCTGCTCTCATAATTAATTTCATTTCATAAACCCCGTTATTTGATAGGCTGGGAATTTTGTGTAACGCTGCTCGTTTGTAGTAAAGTTACAACAGATTAGTTACGATCTCGGCATTAGAGACTTACAATTAGTCAAATATTTATGGAACAATTGGGTAGGGACATATGTTTATGATTAGGTTTTAACTGTGATTGAGTACAGTTCAAATTAGGTTTTAAATAAAAGCATAGAGATAAGCTAGAGCCAAAAAAAATGTATACTATGTCGCATCTATTTTTCATTGCATGATACATAAACGAGTTCGAAGCGCTTTTTAGATTTCTACAGTTGGTAATAGTTTATGTTGCCTACCCAGCAGAAAATCAGTCGCCGTGGATAGGCAATGGAAAATGCACCCTAATTTCCCCTTTTCGAAAAATTCAAAATGGACGCAATTTGGTTTCACTCCAAGTGTGCCTATAAAAAGTTATAATTAGTAAGTATTTTAAATAGTTTGGAATTGATCTTGTGAGTATTTTGTTGTTTTATTCATTTTGGTAAAATAGCTTAAAAAAGATGTTTTCGCCGACTACACAGCAGAAATTCAGTCACGTGGAAAGTCGCTGGAAAATGTACACAAGTTCCACTTGGAGTTAATGTGCCAATTCCAAGTAAACTAACATTCATAACGCCTAGGACATCGGTATACAAAATTCAACTTACTTTCGACATAACATAAACCCAGCAGAAAATCTGTCGCCGGGGATAGTCGATGGAAGTTGTACCCTTTTATTTCCTCTCTTCGAAAATTACGAAATGGAGTCAATTATGTTTCATTATTTTGTGCAATTATTTTGTAATTGAAAAAGCTATAATTTGTAAACGTTTTAAATAGGTTGGAGTTGATCTTGTGAGTATTTTATATGTATGGTAAAATAATATCAACAAGACATTTTCGACGACTACCCAGAGAAAATTCATTCACGTGGAAAATGGGTGGAAATTGTTCCTTTGTTCCACATAAACTGTTATGTATAACGCCTAGGACATCGGTATACAACATTCAACTTACTTTCAACATAAAGTTTCAAAGCAATTCCTCGTCGAATCATAGTATATTCCACGTGATTATTTTTACTGGGAAGTTTCGAAGCAATTCCACGTCAAATCACCGTGTATTCCACGTGGTTTTTTTTACTGGCTACTAATTGGAATTTATATCAACCCTTATGTCATGTGATTGCGTTTTCTCTAGGATCATAGCGATACCTCCGACAAGACAACTTTCATAACAATCCCCCCTATTGCAAGTGTCGATTTTCAGTCGACTCGACTAGCAAAGGCTCACTTCCTCATTTGAATTGTTAGTAGAGTTAGTCTTGGCTAGTCGAGTCGAACACAAATCGATATTCGCAATGGCGCCCAATAAATGCTTTGTGTTTGCTAAATTTTCAGTTTCTTCATCGGGTTGATGTTTTTGTAAAGACATTGATTACAATATCGTGCTACGCTATACGTAATGGCAGCGTCCTCAATTGAATTGTATATGCTTAATCAGTCCTACAGCTATAATGAGATCCGAATACATTCTTGGAAGCGTGAACTCCCTAAAGTGGATTTATTGTCTGTAAACATAACACCATCAATTTCATCTCATATTCTCCTCAGAAAATTGATACAGATCTTTCCAAATATAGTAAACCTCTATAACTGGCTTTTGTTTGATTTTTGATTATTCAAGTGTTCTGGAGCGTTGAACTTGTTTTTGGATATGCGTGGGTGCACATATTCGTAGGAGCTTCATAAAAGTTCTAAATATTTGTAAATTCAAAGCGGAAACTGTGATGTTACGCCTACTTGTTATGCCCTCATAGTATTTGGATGATCCTCTTGTTGTTTAATATAATTTTGGTGATTCGTTTCTGACTGTTTTTCTGGATAAAAGTTTTATTGATTTCACTCATAAACATATTGTGTTGCAATCAAATATCTTAGTCATCCGTGTGAAGTAAAGGCTAATGTGTTCTTTTTTCTATCATGAGGGTCAACCTATGACAACCCATGCTGACAACAGTTTATACTAATCATTGGGGGTTGTAGAGTAATGTCGCTGATTAGGATTCTACCTTTAAATTGTAAGTCCATTTGCAATCGTTTTCGTCGGATCAGGTGAAGTTCTTTTCTAACCACATATCCCGCAAGCGGTTACGGAAGCTAAAGAGAGAGACAAAATATCTTGAGGCTTTGATAAGGCTACTGTTTCAAAATTTAGCAAGAATTTTCTGAAACAGTTCCGAATAGTCTTTCGTACATTGAAAAAAAATTTGGCATGCAGCACCGTACACGTGATAGAAGTGAAACTTCTTAATAACTCTTCACGGATACAATCGAACAATCACAAAACACAATATAAATATTAATTACACAACGAGTTTCCTCAGCTGTTCATATACAGTATCTGACGCGTCCATCTAAAACGTATTCTACCGCTTTGTATTGAGTGTATACGTTGCTCTCTTTTGCTCCACGCCCGTGACGTTGGAGTTGTATGGACGGATCGCGCGCACGCGCATCACTCTCTCTTTTTATTCTATCGCCTTGCATTGAGTGTATACGTGGCCCTCTCTGTTCAATCGTGAACTCTACAATACCGACATCTACCTTAGACTTAGCGTATTAATGGGAGTAAAGACGTAGGACCACACAAAAGGGAGACGCGGATAGTCTAAACTGTGCATTAGATATACAATATATAGCTCCCTTTCTCCCTCTCACTACGTTATATCTTTCTTCTCTCTCATGTAACGAAATGTGCCTAAACATGACGCGTCCTTGAAATTTCACTCTCAATTATCGAATCACCGTCTAAGAATTTTCACTTAAAAAAAAGATGCCGTCCAAATGCGGGTCGGACTCGAGCACCGAGGGTTCCGTATCTTGGAAGGTTTCTGATTTCTAAAAAACTGTGTGAGTTAAAGTCTGGGCGCAGTTATAGCGCTGATCACTGGCCACAGCCTTATTGATTTACACGCGAAAAGACTTCTCAAATGACTTCTGCAGAAGCTGCAAGTCGAGGTGAAGTAGACTATAATTATCTCCCCTACTCTGTTCATGCTCTGCCTTGGTACGCACGCGAAACGCCTTTCTGAGTGATTATTTCTTGCGCAGTCTCTGCGATCTCGAGACGACTGACGTAAAAGATGGAAGGCGTTTCATTGATAGCTCCAGATGGTTTCAATAAGGAATTGTGGGGTATCCGATCCCATGGCATCACAATGGACCTATTCGAAGTTTAAGTGTGTTCTTTCGTTGAACGGCCACCCATGCCTACCTACAGACTGAAGACTTTCAGATCCAACTCCAACAGGCACTCCTCGGACTTCCAGTACCTGACGAGACTTTCGGTATCTCTGATTTAGAGGGAGCTTCAACCTAATTGTAAGAATTCTCCATTTAATTCTATCGATTATCATGGCAGAAATCCGTTAAAATTTAAACTGGTGGTCGCCTGGTATAAGGAGTTCGCATACTAGCTATGGAGATTCTTCTTAACCCGCAGAACCTGGTCTATACTTTTTCATTTTATCTTAGGCTTGATCGGGTTTGACCGCACTCTCTATCTGATTCCCGTGACCCTTGGAGGGCATGGGGCGGTAAAAAACCGATTTTGAGACAACGATTGCAAGTGGCCCTACAATTGAAAGGGGATTCCGAACCACCAACATATTCTGGAACCTTCATGGCTCTGTTATCGTAATTTGCTGTCACCAGAACAGGAATGTTTCCAAGTACATGGAAACTTGCTCATGTCCAGACAATACTTCGAAAAGGAGAGACATGCGACCCTCTAACTACGGACCAATTGCAATAACTTCGATCATATCTAAAGTTGTTAAATCACTCATCAACTCTCAGTTCATGAAATATCTAGAAAATAACCATCTTATGAACGGTTGCCAATACGGTTTCCGCGCTGGCCGCTCAACCGGAGACTTCCTAACGGAGCGTTGGAATCATTGTCTCCATAATGTTGGTGAGTCCGAAATCGTCGCTCTTGATATTTCAAAGGTTTTTGATAGAGTTTGGCATGCTGCCCTTTTAGCCAAACTTCAAACATTTGCTGTGCACCCTACCCTCGTTAAATAGATAGAGAGTTTTCTGTCAGACCGTTCAATCCGTGAAGTAATTGACGGAGTTATACCTGATTCCTACGAAATAAATGCCAACCTTATTTCTTCTTTTTATTAATGATCTTTTATCCCTTGCTCTCAATCCTATCCATAGTTTTGCCGACGACAGCACCCTTGATTTTGTGTACTCATTTGATTCTGTAATGAGTTCACGTGGAAATTCTACAGAAGTCAATCGGGAACGCATGTTTAGATCATTAAACAACGACATTTCTATGGTCCTCGCTTGGGGCAGAGCAAATCGTGTTACGTTTAATGCATCCAAAACTCAATGCTGTTTAATGTCCCTTAAAAAACGCCCAGTTCACCCCCAACCCATTTCAGTCGACGGAGTGAATATACCCAATTCACCCTCCCTAAAGATCTTTGGTATTGAGATATCCAGCAATCTTAGCCGGACTGATCATATATTTGCAATCGCTAAAAGTGCGATGAAATGTTTGGGTTTTCTACAGAGATGTAAGAAATATTTCACCCCACCCGACTTAGCGTTGATCTACAAGTCCCACATTAGGCCTAGACTTGAATATAATTCCCATATTTGGGCAGTGGCAGGACACACCGCATTGTCCGCGTTAGACAAAGTCCAGCATAAGGCTGTTAAACTTATTGGCGATTCCTCAATCTCTGAGGGCCTTGACTCTCTGGAGCATCGACGGAATGTCGGTTGTCTCTCACTCTTTTATCGCTATTTCCATGGCCATTGTTCTAACGAAATTGCTAGCCTGATTCCTTGTAGACTCATTACAACGCGCGATACAAGATCTACAAGTCGCTCCCACCCCTATACTCTCCAGGTAAAATTTGGACGTACCGTCAAATTTCGGGAATCTTTTCTAAGTAGAACAACACGAATGTGGAACAGTTTACCATTCTTCTGTATTTTTCTTCATCTTATGAGCCTTTGAAACTTTCAAACAAGACGTACATCGACACCTCATTCACTCAACCCATTTCTAGCACCCTTAATTCCTTTCCTGCCATGGCTGTGCTTTAGCATCATAGGGCATCCCCTGAGCTTTGGCAAACATCATATATAAAAAAAAACCATGGGTCACTAGCGGTGGGATTCGAACCTGGAACTTCCGGATTGAAAAGCCGACTCGTTTTCTTCATCGAAGACTTTTACTAGCCCATTAATCAGCATTAAACCTTCATACCACTTAACATTACGTGGAAATACTTGGTTCCCTGGCTAAATTCTTCACTTCGCCCACCCATGGGATCACACTATAGCAAAGTTTTATTACCTTATAGAAAATGTGATTTGGTCTATTGTCACCGAGATAGATCCTCTTAAAATAGATATGTTTTCGCATTAACCCCAAGAGAGGGCTGTAAACTCCAATGAATATTTTTGGAGCTCCTTGAAGAATAGCTTTTCTTCAAATTGCTTTAATATCAATCTCTACCATCCTTGGATTTGCATTTATCTAAAAATCGAATGCAAGCTCATCATGGTTACGACTGCTCGGATTTGTACACTTTTCACAGCCGTCATAGTCTGATATGATTTCGTTAAAAATCAAAAAAAAAAAATAAAGATTTCCCAAGTGATTCGGAAAATAAAAATTGAATTGAAAACAGAATTGAGTTGTCTCAAATGAAGTTAAGTCACTGTGCTGCCCGTTCCGCGATTTTTTCGCGAATAATGTAATTCCCCACCGGCAAAGGAAGAGACAACAAAATGGAACTTTTTGAGGCAATCAAGTTGACTGCCTTGCGAATGATTTCAACGTGACACAACTGCCTCGAAGCAAACATTTAATCTTTTTCGTCGAAACCAAAACAATGGCAATTACCGCAGATTTGCCTGAAACTAAATTCGAAAAATTGCCCGGCCTAACCCAATAGTAACTTCCTTATCCGCCGTAATTGAAAGTAGCTGCGCCAACGGGACTTGAATTTTAATTTCCGGCAGTAAATTTTATCACCTTCCTGCTGTTGGCTTTTGCATCTTTTGCCTACTTACCTGTTCACCCATTCCTGCTTTAGGGCGTACGTAGACGTCGGGTACAAACCTTGACCTAATAAACTTACCAGCACCGCTCCGCTCTTCAATTCAATTAATCGATTTTTTTCCATTTTTGTCTTTCAGATAGAACTGGAGAATCTCAACACGGCAACAGATGAAATCAATAAGCTCGAGATAGAACTGGAGGTAAGCACGCAATTTTTTTCGCTTCTTTTTTTTTATTATCAATGATCAGCAGGGAGCGTAGGTGGTAGGGAGCTTATCTATAGAATTTTCGAGGACAACAATCGGATTTGATTCCATGGAAACGGCAAAATGTACAAGTGGGAAGAATCAGAGCTTGCCTAGTGGTTTTATCAGGCTAAAAGCGTTCTGCTCTGGTACCTTTACCTGTTTACCTATAAAATGCGATGGCGAATGATTTATGTAAACAAAACGGTTATGACAGACCCACGTAAATATTTTTAGCCGAGATGAGAGGTAATTCTGCCAAATGAAGAGTCACCGGTGCGCGATGCGGCTCTAGTTTTCTGTGGCCTTACCGAAAAGTTCACATTGGCAATTTAATATGGAATTCATTATTCATACCTGACTGCCTTGTAATCTACAAAACATAATTGCGTTCTGAAATTATTTTCATGCTTCCATGATAGTAGCGTTTCGTATGCAATGTTGTGAGCTGTACTTGCAACATGAAATTGTAGGGGGCGCTCCGATGGTAGCATTTATAGGTTTGTTTAAAGGTGGAGGGGGGGAGGTTCTTCAAAACTTGTGTGCTTGCGGTGAAAGAGGAAGTTGTGGATTTATTTCTCCTTAACAAAGGAGAGACAGGTGTGATATGTTTTTATGCTGTAATTTGATAAAAATAGGTCTATACTCTGAAAGAATGTAAGAGAGGTCGTTTTTGAAAGGATACTGAAGACGAGAAGAAGAGTTGCAAGGATTCCCAGAAGAAAACTTTAGTCATTTACATGTCAACTCTAATTTTGTTAAAATATTATGGTAACACGAAGCCCTATATTACCTGAAATACAATATTATTAATATTGTTCATTATGCGATGAACTATTGTAATTTATCCTTAAAATCTGACAGTTAACTTTATCACCTCTAAAATCGTGTTAATTTGGGATTAGTTCAGGCCGTGATAACTGGGATTTTACTACTGGTTTTGTTCCATAGATCGAATAGTATTTGAGAATTCTTACTACAAGGTTTTAGCATTAAAATTTCGGAAATTCCGACCAGATGGAGTCGATCAAGACCGGAACCGGTTTCTTTTCGGTCAAATTCTTCTGGTTACGATGACTATTAGTTGAGTTTTCATACAAGAAAAAATTAAGAAATTCTTTTTTGAAATTCCAAGATATGCTATCTCAGCCTGTGTGAAAGACTAGAAAAACACTTAGGTTAGGTTAGGTTAAAGTGGCTGCCTGATAAAGGCACACTTAGGCCAAGGAGGCCCATTGTAATATCACGTTGAGGCTACAAAAACTTTAGCAACCCAAATAAAAAAATAACCTAAGTAATAGGAGGGTGGACATGTACTCCCCTGTGCACCGAGCCAGCTCCCTGTTTCCAGTGGGACCAGCTCTAGGGAAACCAAACTAGATTTGCCTAGGTTGGGAAGGGTGTACGGCCCTAACTCGTCGGGAACCATTTTGAACTTCTGATAAATCGAGCCCAGGTCCCTGACATCAGTGGAGCCTAGCTCGGTTAAATCTTCAAAGAAGGAGGAGCCCAAAAACTGGTTCCTACGGTTGGCTAGGGCCGGACAGTTGCCGAGGAGATGGAGTATGCTTACCTCTTCCTCTTCGTCATGGCAACTCCTACAGAAGTCGTTTGAGGGCGCGCCCAGTCTATCGGCGAGTCTGCCTATGAGGCAGTGACCCGTGATAACGGCCACGGTACTGGTAATCGTTTTGCGTCCGAGTAAGATGAGCTCCCTTGACCGTTTAGGGTCGAGCTTTGGCCATATCTGTCAGGTAATCAGGCAGGTGTGTTCCTCCTGCCATTTAATGTTTGAAATCCTGAGAGACTCCTGTAAGAGTTCCAGTTTGCATGTGACCAGCGGTTTACCCAACTAGTGGTAAATGTCCGAATCAGGACGAGTGGTACCGATTCTCGCTAGTTCATCGGCTCTACAGTTGCCCGGAATATCACTATGTCCAGGCACCGAGATGAGTCGCACTTTCAGATGCTCAGATATGGCATTTAGTGCTGAGCGACATGTTATAACCGTTTTGGAGGTGGTGTATACTCCCGAGAGAGATTTGATAGCGGCCTGACTATCTGTGAAAATACATATGTTATCTGTGGGTAGCGTTAGATGATTCAGGCGGTCCGCAGCTACCTTTATAGCCATGATTTTCGCCTGAAACACGCTGCAGTAGTCAGGCAAGCGGAATGAAAGATCGAGATCCAAATGTTCCGAGAAGATGCCTCCACCCAGGTAAGTTTTCTGTCTAGGACTAGACCTAGATACTTAACCTGATTACCCAGTTTCAGCCTAAGTGCGTGTTGACAAGTAACTCCCGTGACTCAAGACTGGATGAAGTCCTACTTCCATCACTTTTGGTCAAGAGGGTTGGGGTGATGGGTGTTGTTGAGAGAAAAACACTTTAAATCAAGGAAATAATAGGACAATAACATTTTTTTTAAATTGTTTAATAATGAGTGGATTTCCTTTTTTTTCAAGAACTTCCAGCGTTTGGTATTGCCTCTTTAAGTTCATTTATGGTTTTATATTTTTTAACACCTCTATATATTGTGCGGGACCATTGCCCCCAGACATTTTCTATAATATTAAGATCGGGTGATCTCGCTGGCCATTTTAGCAAAGGAAGATTATTTAATTCAAGATGTACTGGCATTATCCTGTTGGAATGTATAGTTTTCTCCCGCAATCCTCACGGTGTTTTGTCCTATTTTCTCGTCGATAAGTTCGTTGTAGTTCCTGCTGTTCTTTTTTCCAGATATAAATTTTATTTCCGTTTTACCGCTGTAGCCAATTCCATCCCATACCATTATACCACCACCTCCCATTTGCCGGCGAACAGTAGTAAGTGTATCCTTCCGCAAATCATGAAAATAATATGACCAACAATCCGGCCCATGCAACGCGTTGATCATATCGCGTCTATAGCGTTACCACTGTCAGATGTCCTAAATCCTTCTCTTGCTGATGTTCGAAGCTTCTTTTAATCCTTAAATAACGTATTTGCCTAGTATTTTTTTGTATTGTGCTTTCGAACGCAGGACAATGACGTAAGAGATGGTCCAGACAATGTTGGTTCAAATCAGTGTCGGACACACCAAGCCTCAGTGTATGTACCCCGGTGAGACAGTGGCCGGTGTAGATTCCGACCATTGAGCTTAGTATAAGTAAGTAGTTAGTCTTCTTTTGATCATAACATTTCACCATAGATTTCGCGATTCGACACGTTGTGGTCTCTTCTCATCTTCTTTTCGCAAGATCTAACAACTCATTGAGAGATTTGATAACACTATATATCGGAAAAATTATTTGTTCCACTGCCAGAGGTTCCATTTTAGTTCCCTTCATTTTCGGTGACACTCCTATGCCCGGTTACCCGCAGAGTTGTACCCTTCTCTTTGGGCATTTCTCTCTCTCTACTACGGTGGGATTCGAACTTGGGACCTCCAGTTGGTAGGCCGATATGTTATCACTTACTCCACCGACGACTTCATGCTAACAATTTGGAAAACTCTGTAGCAGTCAAGGAGGGATTTAGATTTGAACTTGTTTAACTAAAAAACTTTTAGCGCCAGCTAGTTTATATAGATAGCAGTTGCCATCTGTAGTCTGCCGCTATGTGTATAGTCACAATCTCGGCCTGAAAGACGTTGCAGTCACTGGAAAGTCTGTAGGACGAGCAAATGTTGAGCTCTTGGCAGAACACTGATGATCCTACTTCGGAGTCATCTAAAGTTCCACCAAATTTACTCAGCTTTGAAACCACAACTTAAGATCTGAATGTGACAATGTGTCTTAGTACGGACTGTCTAGAATATAGCTACAACGTTCAATGACCTCATTAATTCTCATCCTCAAAGTCTCCTTGTTGTCATTAAAAAAGAAATAAGCTGCGCATTGCACGATGTCTGGCAAGTGCTAGAGCTAATGGATAAAAATTTTTTTCTCGTCCATGTCCCCGCAACTACGGCAATCTGTACTGTAGGATTCTGACGGAATCCTAGTCACTTCGGGGGTGCCTCAGGGCAGTATCCTCGGCCCACTCCTCTTCATCCTTTATATTAATGATGTTTCGCTTCTCCTGACACGCAGTAAAATTCTGTTACGCGGATGATGCTAAGATTTTTCGCATTGCTTCCCATGAAGCAGACTGCAATACTTTCCACTCTAACCTGGCTGTGTTCTGCGATTGGTGCGTGCGCAATCGCCTTCCTCTAAATGCGGGGAAGTGCACCGTTATGACCTTCTCCCGTAAAAGGTGTCCTTTTCTCTTTGACTACATCGTTGATGGCTTTACCCTGGGTAGGGTCTATAAGATGAAGGACCTGGGTGTGGTCCTCAACTCTCGCCTTTCATTCGAGGACCAAGTGGATTTGATCGTTGGCAGAGCTAATTCGATGCTAGGTTTCGTTAAAAGATGGTCTAGGGAGCTCGATGATCCCTACTTAACTAAGCTTCTTTATTGTACCTTCGTCAGACCGCTTTTGGAGTATGCCAGCCCTGTGTGGGCTCCCTATTTCACCGTTCACGTCGACCGCGTCGAGGCAGTACAGCGCAGATTCCTCAGGTTCGCTCTCCGTGGACTTCCCTGGATTAATCCTTGGTCACTTCCCTCCTATACTGATCGTTTGGGGCTGATTTCTCTTGACTCCCTTGAAAAGAGGCGTAACATCGCAAAATTACTATTTTTGTTCGATTTATTGCAGGGAACAATAAATTCATCCGATTTACTGGCTGCCGTGAATGTCTCTATCCCGGAACCGCACCTCCCTGCACGTCTCTAGCCATCGAACTCTGTACGGGATGCACGAGCCCATCACGTCGATGTCTCGCCTCTTCAACCAACACTTCACCAATTTCGATTTTAATCTATCTAGGCTGCAACTGAAGGGCATACTTAGACAGTGTCTCGGATGATGTTGGGTTGTGGATGGTATCAACCGTTCCTGCTGATTTGTTCTCGGCCTCTAGTTCGTAGTTTAGTATGTAAGATTTCATTATATTCATTATATCATTTCCTGTAGTAATCTTTTGGATGAATCTGCAGAATAAACTAAACTAAACTGAAGGGAATTCTTAGTCTAGCTTCATAATTCCCAATTGAAACGTGACTCGTTATTCCCGACGTAACCCTAGTAATTAGTATTCTCCCATGGAGAAGTTTCTAACCTTTTCACCGGCTATTAAGCGTTGATACGAGTATTGCACCGTTTAGAGAGGTTAGGAAAAGATAGATCCTCATTGCACTGGACAAGCGGAATCAGACGAGTATTGAAACATCTTTTGCTATGAAATATGCGCCTACGTAAACAAAGTAACGCATAGGTATCGAAGGGAACGAAAATGCAGACAGTCTGGTTAAGCAGGAAATAGCCATGGAGTTCCAGAGATCGGAACGAATGTCTGCTATTGGAGGAGGTATAATAAAGGACCTAGTCGAGAAATGGGTTATAACAAAATTAGGCCGGTATTTGGTTCAACAAGAGAGGAAGTTCCAAGCATACAGCGAGGAGCTTTGGTTGGTGGGTTAGTCGGGCTGTTTGTTGCTCAGAAGCACCAAGTTCAATCGGAGGCCATGAAGGCCCATTGTGAATGCCCTTAAAAAGAAGAAGCATGATCAGAACTTAAAACCACCCAAATCTCTGTATGAATCTATTTAGGTCCACCAGTGCTATCTCAGCTAGGTCGTCCAGATTCTCAAAGAACCTTGCTCCCAAACAGGCGAGTCGTCGTTCTTTCGGAGCCGGACATTCGCAGAGCAGGTGCACTATGGACTAAGTTTCTTCTTCATCTCTGCAGCTTCTACAGAACTCATTCGATGGTACGCCGAGTCTAATGGCCATAGCTCCTATGGGGCAGTGCCCGGTGATGACGCCGACCAGTCTTCGAATGCGCTTTCTATCGAAGGGTAAGAGATTTGAAGTTCTGCCATGATTAAGCTCCGGCCAAAGACTTCGTGTGGTGAAGCAGTAATTGATGTTTTCCACCGTTCCGAAGTCATGTTGGAGTAATGTCTGTCAATTTGTATTTTTGCTGTATTAAGGGGAGGGTGTACCCTTTCCACCGGCATATCTATGTCTGTATTTGAACCATTGTTGGCCAGTTCGTCGGCTTTTTCGTTACCCTCTTTGCCGACATGTCCTAGAACCCAGCAGAGCCTTACCGTATGGTTTGAAATATTTCTTAGGGCTCTAATACAGTCTTTCACACATTCTCACTTTATCACGTTGGAGTTCACCGCTTTGAGTGCTGCTTGACTGTCCACACAAACAGAGATCTCAGTTGCTGACATCTGTTTTTCTTAGGCAGTAAATCCAGCGAGGAGCTTTAATAACCCTTGATTGCAGGACACGCGATTTCGGGTATCATCTAAAGGGACTTCTGGCTGATGATATCTGTGAGCTATGCCTAAAGGACGAAAACGACAGAGCACATTGTGTAGTTGTTGTTGGCGGAAGGGGGGGGGCATAAAAACTCAACAAGTGCTTTGCTCAGGATAAATCCGCGGAAGCCCAGCTAAGATAACTTTTGTAAGAGCGATCGAAAAGGCACAGAGCTTCATGTCGTTCTAGACACGGTACACGTGCTTAAATTGCTCCTGGAGCTGGCTTAATATGGGTAGTGCGAAAAAAGTAGTTCCCAGCGTAGGAACCATCAGGACCGTTGCATAGCACAACCAGCTCATTCTCTTCTGTGCCTCTAAAACCCAGAAAAGAGCTATCTTCTAAATCTATCTTTCTAAAATTTTTGTTTTTTTCTTTACAGGAGGCGAACTCAACATTTCGCATCCTTATGAACGAGTCCACACGACGTCTAAAGTTACTAACAAAAAAATTAGGAAATTGTATAGAAAAGGCTCGACCGTACTATGACGCTTTAGAAAAGGCACGGGAGGCTCAAATAGAATGTCAGAAGGCGGCAGTAAAATTTCAGAGAGCAAATGGTATAGTAAAAAAAACAATTGTACCAAAAATAGCGCGCTTATTAACAGATTTTTATTTACAGAAATTCATGCTGCAGCAAAAGAAACTGTCGCGTTAGCTGAACAGCGATTCATGAGTAATTCACATGAGTGGCAGTTCGACAATGCATGGCAGGAAATGCTCAATCATGCAACATTAAAGGTGGTGGAGGCTGAGAGTAAAAAAGCTGAATGTCATGCTGAACACCA
This sequence comes from Leptarthrus brevirostris, assembly GCA_964036015.1. Taxonomy (NCBI): domain Eukaryota; kingdom Metazoa; phylum Arthropoda; class Insecta; order Diptera; family Asilidae; genus Leptarthrus; species Leptarthrus brevirostris. The sequence continues at coordinate 151,136,410 of OZ038372.1, forward strand.
GCGGAAAGCACAAATTTTCAACGTAGCCGAAATGAAGGTAAAACATTTTCAATTAACTACCAAAATTCTCTTGCTAATTTCTCATCATTACTTGCAGGTACAGCAGCTCGAGGAGCGTTTTCGTCGCAGTATACAAAAGTCTCGTCCTTATTTCGAGGAAAAGCAAATTTGCCAAGATCAACTGCAGACGCAGAAAAATCGCATTCAAGAACTGCAGGCGCAAGTGCAAGCAGCAAAGGCCACCTATTCAACAGCTCTGCACAATTTAGAACAAATAAGCGAAGAAATTCACAAGAAACGAGGCGACCTAGCGACAGCAGCCCCACCGGGACCCCGGGAGCCCGGTGTCGGGGCCGAACTGTCGCAACTGCCAGACTTTAAACTCGAATTAGACAAATGTGATCTTCCATCCTTAAGCAGTGATATGTCCTTGCCTAATAGTTCCGCAGTCAGCGAGAAAGACTACGACAGCGAGGGCGATGAGGATCTTGAAGAACTGAGACAAAAAGTCAAAACTCTAGCGGTTCGCCCGGTTGAGGGAGGCGACGGTCAACAAGAACAAGATGTTTGGGAGAATGAACTTAATGCAACGGTGGACAAACTCGATCATCTTATGATGCTGAAGGAATGTGCAGCGATGAGTAGCAAACTTCAGATACAACTTACACGCGATATTTCGGAACCATCCAATATAGCTAGCCTTCCAGCAACCCCCGACAAATCGTCAAACACAATTAAGACTTTAACCAAGCTTGAGCCACTCCCGTCGATGAATGTCTCAATGCGAGAATTACCTCTATTGGCCCGCATATCAAACGAAATCTTAGACCGAACCGGATACCGCAAACAGCGGCGAAGATCGCTAGAATAGTAGATCCTAAGGATAATTTTTAAGTCGAACGAGATTTGATTACAACTCTTGACACAAATTGACCCGGACAACATCCAGTTCTCGGCGATTTGTTCTTTTGTTTATTCAGATGTAGATTCTTTGCAATATTTGCATAGCTATTTCTGTTGGAAATATTCTCAGAGCTCTTAGCTCACCTATAATGGATAAGTTTTATTTTAATTAAATAAGCAAGATTATTTACCTGATGTTCTTTGTAATTAATAAAAATCGTCATGTTGGAGTTGGTTGCGTTTAAACTGTTTATTGAGCTCATATTTGGGGGCCGGATGAGCTCACAATGACCACAAATTTATGTTATCGATGCAAAAAGCTCTTAAGCAATAATTCTATCATATTACGTCGCTCGTGTTAGTTTTGAGGACCTTAGAAATGACATGACAAAGTATTTTGAGACGAATGATGAACGACGGTAGGTGAAAGCAACTGCAATAACTTATTTATCAGCAGTTCAATTGTAAACTATTAGAGAGCCTAGAGAATTCTTGTATTCCAAGCGGAAGTCCTCGCGATCCTGAAGGCATGCTGTTTGTTGGCATTTTCACTGAGGTTGCCGCAAAGGCGCTTGACTCGGTTACCTCCTCCTCAAAGAACTAATGTCTGGACTTCTTATAAAGAATGCCTCAAAAAATTTAAGAAACTGATTAGAAAAGCAAAACGATTCTCATGGGAGGGCTTCTGTAATAAAATCGAAAACACCTCTGAAGCGCGTCGCTTGCGGAAAATCCTCTCAACAACGCCCATCACCCCAAGCCTCTTAACCAAAAGTGATGGTAGTTGGACTTCATTCAGTCTTAAGTCGCTGGAGTTACTAGTCAACATGCACTTTCCGGGGTGCTCAACAACGGTTGTTGCTAAGTTACCAGATACTCGGAGCGGCCATGAACTGGTTCACAAGATGCTTGATGTGAGAAAACTGAAATGGGCGATACGAAGTTTCATGCCCTATAAATCACCGGGATTAGATGGCATCATCCCAGCTGAACTACAATTAGCTTCCGAGATACTGATTCCGTGGCTAATGATCATTTATGAGGACTGCCTTAATTTCACCTATATTCCATCCTCATGAACGAAGGTGAAGGTGGTCTTTATTCCCAAAGGAGGAAGAGCCTCACACTATAAGCCCAACGATTTTAGGCCCATTAGTCTCCCCTTCTTCCTGCTTAAAACCCTGGAGAGTCTCTTAGATATCTATATTAAAAGAGACAATCAATCCATCCAAGCTCTCTCTCGCAACATGCTTACACTAAAGGTAAGTCCGTAGAGACAGCCCTGCACGAACTTACCACAATCATAGAGGATTCGTTGCTGCAGAAATAATACTCACTTGCAGACTTCCTCGAGATGCCAACTGCCTCTAGCGGGTGCTCTCTGTCATCTGTTCAATTTGTCCTTGCGTTCCGGCCGCTTCCCCGAACTTTGGAAGACTTCTGTTTTGTCCATAAGAAAGGTAGCAAGTCGGACGTTTCCAACTATCGACCGATTGCCAGCCTGCGAAGGTTTTTGAGTCCCTCGTCAGCGACATACTTCGATTTCACTGTAGTCCTTTTTGCAGTCTTTCCAGCATGGCTTCCTTAAGGGAAAATCGACGACTACAAATCTTCTTGAATTCGTTAACTATTCTCTGTCGACCATCGAAACCGGTAAGCAGGTGGACTGTGTATTTTCAGTTTTTATTAAGGCTTTCGATAGAATTGACCATGGAATCCTAATACATAAACTGTCTATTCTCGGGTTTCCTCATTGCTTCGTCGACTGGCTGTCCTCTTACCTGTCTGGTCGTACACAGCAAGTCCTATTTCGAGGTGCTCCAACCAAATCTTTGCCACCTCGGGGGTGCCTTAGGGTAGTATCCTTGGCCCGCTCCTGTTTATCATATACATTAATGATGTTTCGCTTTTGCTATCCAATAGTAAAATTCTGTGTTATGCAGACTGCGGTCTCCTGAATTCAGACTTGGCTGCGTTCTGTGACTGGTGTTCACGCAACCGCCTTCCTTTAAACACCGGAAAGTGCACCGGACCTTTTTCCGTAGAAGATCTCCTTTCCTCTTTGACTACACTGTTGATGGTGTTGTCTTGGGCAGGGTCGACAGGATGAAGGACTTAGGCGTGGTCCTCAACTCTCGTCTCTCTTTCGATGACCACGTGGACCCGATCGTTGCTAGGGCTAGTTCGATGTTGGGTTTTGTTAAAAGATGGTCTAAGGAGCTTGATGATCCCTACTTAACCAAAACTTCTCTACTGCACCTCCGTCAGGCCATTTCTGGAATACGCTAGCCCTGTGTGGTCCCCCTACTTTGCTGTTCACGTCAACCGCGTCGAGGCAGTGCAGCGAAGATTCCTTAGGTTTGCTCTCCGTGGACTTCTTCCCTCTTACACCGATCGTTTGTGTCTGATTTCTCTCGACCCCCTCGAAAAGAGGCGCAATATTGCCAAAATAGTATTTTTGTTCGATTTATTGCAGGGAACGATAAACTCGCCCGAATTGCTGGAGGCCGTCAACATCTCGATCCCGCCAACTGCCATTAGGTTTAACTCAGTCCAGACCTGGAAACGAACCGACTTCGGTCACTCCAAAATACTGGACAGAAAAATTGCCAGCAATATCGACCATACCTCACCCAAGCCTTTTTTTGGGACTAAATTCGACTCCTCCGTTCGCACCAGATCGGAATGGGAGGAAGGTCCACCCCAATGGAGGGAGTTAGTGCATCTCTACACTGACGGCTCCAAACTAGAAGGCAGAGTAGGTGGATGCCGCTCAGAGCTGAATGACATAGCTGAGTATCTGAAAGTACGGCTCACCTGGGTGCCTGGACATAGCAATATTCCGGGTAACTGTAGAACCGACGAACTAGCGAGAATCGGTACCCCTCGTCCTGATTCGGACATTAACCACCAGCTGGGTAAACCACTGGCCACTTGCAAACTGGAACTCTCACAGGAATCTTTTATGATTGCAAGCAAAGATGAAGCTTTCAAACGAGTATCTTGTGGTCAATTCTGTCAAAGGCCTTGCTGAACTCAGTGAAGATGCAGTCAACCTGAAAGCCTGAATCAATCAGGAGCAGACAGTAATGTACGAATTCTAGCAAGTTGGTGGTGGTAGACAAACCCTTGATGAAGCCATGCTGAAAAGAGCCAATTAAGGGTCTGCAGTGAAAGCGGAGCACGTCACTAACTAAGGCCTCGAATACCTTTGCATGCGAGGGGAAACGGTCGCAGCATAGAGACAGGTTAAACAGACAACATGAGAAATCGAAGAAAAGCACTTTTTCAAGAAAGACGGAGGGATACCATCGGGGTTACACGCAAATCCGTCAGGCAAATTCGACAAGTTTTCAGCGATCGTGGTGTCGTCGAAGACTAAATTGAAATCAATTCAATGGAGGTGTGAGGAAGCCTGGTCAAATGGGTAAAATCCGGTAATCCGGTAAAACAGTATCACAGTCAGATGTAAGAAAGAAATCGGCAAAAAAGTTAGGCACAACATTGGGGTCGTTTCTTTCAAGATCGCCCAGCCTGAGAGAAAGGGTAGCCGTCAGAGTGTCGCTTAGAGTTAATAAAACTCCAAAACTGTTTGGGGCTAGAATGCAGTGTGTCGCATACTCGACAGAAATCGGTTGTAGGACGTCTGCAATTCGCGAGAAGATAAAGGTCGTGGTAGGCCTGGTAGTCCACGTCGCACCTAGAGGAGCAGCATCTTTTCCAGGCCTTACTTTATAGGTTTTTAAGATGTCGTAAGGGGCCGTCCATCCAGGGCTGAGACGAACGGAGGGAACCAGAAGAGGAGACCGGTACACATTGGGTAAAGCATGTATAGAGACATTATAAAATGCGCAAACAGCCTGGTAGATGTTGGACTCGGCGAATACATTCGCCCAGTCATAGCCCAGAAACCAGTCATTGAGGATGGAGAAGTCAGCTGCCCCTAAAGAGAAAAGAGCAGCCGCAAAGTGAAGGAGAGGAGCAGTCAGGGGCCTCGAAACAGAGGAGAACCTGAAGTGCAGGATGATGGTTAGACTCCGGGACTAAGGGAGACTGGCACCTACTCATCAGCGAGCCTTCAGGGCTGGTCTAGAAAACAGGTGTAGCAGCCTCCCCGAGCCATTAGCGACATCGCCAAACTGCGTAAGACCAACCGAGGCACGGGTATCCAAAAATGGCAGAACATTTTAGGGGAGCGCGAACAGGAAGGCAACAGACCTTCGGTCTCAGAGGATTGAGTCCAGCCGACTGCGAGAAGGTTGAAGTCGCCGAAAACAACAGCTTTATCGCTGGAACGCATGACGTCACCCAAACGATCAAGGGATGCAAAAGCGACTCAAAAACGCTTGAGGGTAAGCAGGGGGGAAATAGGCGGTCACGACATATAAGCATCTCTGAGGGAACTTTAGGGTGACGCGTAGAAGCTCAAGGTCGCCAGAACAAGCAAAATGCGCGACCAAGCAAGGGATACCAGGCTTTAAAATGTGCTTACATTAAAGTTTAATAAATTCTTCAATAGACTTACCACATTCTCCACTTTCTCTTTAAGAGATCAAGCTGTTGTTTTAGTATTGATGATGGATCACTTTAAATTTACTTTTAAAATAAAAAAAGAACTAAAACAGCATCCTCTCTTCCCGAATTATACATAATTATCACTTTTGCCATTTTCTTTTGTACACAGCCCGCTTTTCCCAAAGTCACGCTGGGCTGCAGCCAAGGTTCGAAGCTGGTACTTATGCAACGTAGTACAGTTTTATCGAGTAACCGTAAAACATATCTTACTGGCTATCACTGAATCAAGGAGTAAGAAAAATCATTAAGATGAATTTCGACGGCAATTTGTAAGCAACTTACCTTAGTATAAAAACATCAATCTCTAATAAAACACGAAATCAAGGTAAAGAAAAAAATTAAAAATCTTATTCCAGATAATACAGAGTCGTAAGTTGTATTTAATAAAAGAAGCCATAATTACCGCTAGAGTAATAATAAAAAAAGGACCAAAGGTGTGTAAACGGGTTGCAAAAAAATTTCTCTTTTATTTTGACTATCTTCTTCCAAACCAGTGCTATATTGCTAACTGCGTCGTTTAAAAGAAGATTCGGAAGATTATCCAATTCCTTAGTTGACTACTCGAGGATTGTAGTTTCTTCTTTAACCAAAAATTCAACAATTTCTTCTTCAACATCATCTGTTTCAATGGAGTCGGTGTCGATGTCTGAAAAAAAAAACAAAATTTTAACATAATTTCATTACTAGTACATCTCTGTGTACACTTACGGTTTCGAAGTTGCAATCTCCTGCTCTTTTGTTCTTTCCACTCGGCTATTCGCTTATTTCTGTATTCCATGAATTGTTCTCTTAGCTGCGCCCTCTTCTCGAGAAGTTCCTTGGAAGCTCTGGTCAGACGCATCCTATCTTTCCCTTCGAACTGAGGATAATATTTCTTCAGATTCTTTTTAATTTCTTTCAATTGTGTCTCGGCGAGAAGTGATGGAGGTCGCGGTCGCCACAAAAATTGAACAAAGTTCTTTAACATTGTTCTACGCAAGATTCTTCCTTGGAATGTCCACATGTAGTAGCCAGTATCTTCTTTGACCTTCCATGAGGACACTCCAGTAACTACATATCGCCCAGTTGGATCCCATTCAACTTCGTTTGCGCGGAAGTGATCATTAGAGCTCATGACAATAAAGTCGTTTGCATCGACAAACTCAAATGTGCCCATGGTAAGATTGGCCAAGACGACAAACTGTCCTCGTGGTGACCAGAACAAATGTGTGCATACCTTTTTCTCCAACTTCTTTATCAAACTGGGCTTCTGTCCTTTCTTTATTTCGTAAAAACTAACATTAGCGTTACTGGGCTCTCCATGAATTATGGCAAATTTGTAACCAACCGGTTCCCATGCGAATGCCAAGATTAAATCTTTTGTTTCTACAGAATCCACGGGAATATCTTTCTCCCTCATGTGGAAAATTTCAAAATTGTAAAACATGCCCAAGAACTTAACGTCAGCATCTTTCTTATCTTTTTTAGATTTCGAAAACCGATCAACTTTTACACACAAATAATCGCCAGATTTTTGCCAATGTATTTTACAATCAGCAACATTAAAGAGATTTTTATTTCTAATCTCTCTCTTCTTGGGAATTTCCATTAGGGTAACCTTGGCAGGAACATCTGTTTCTTCTGCAACCCAATACGCGATAATGTTATCAGTTGGAGACCAGCTAAAGTTTCTGATTCCGGTGATCTTGATCGATTTCATGTCTAAAAGATAAAAGCTGGGAGTCTCATATACATGAACGGCATTTTCGCCCATTCTGGCAACATATTTATCATCATGCGACCATCGGAACATGGACATACTGTTTGTTCCGTCCGAGACAAAACTTCGTTTTTCTTGACCAGTTCGAATGTCCCAAATAATAATTTTCTGACCAGTCGGTGTTGAACCATACGTTACGAGATAATTTTCACACGGTGAAAATTCAACAAGCTGTGTACCTGGATGTGGGAATTTGTTGATTTTTGTGTAATTGCTTCCACCCCATATTGCTACTCCAGGTTTGTGGAAGGTTACAATGTATGTTCCTAGAGGCGACCACTTAACTAAAGTATCTGTAAAGCGCTGAAAAGAAAAATATTTTGATTTTAAGGTATTTGCAGAATTTAAATGTAATTAAGCTTCAAAATTTCTAAGATATAAATTGCTGCGGGTGCAAAGTTAGATCGGAGTTATTTTTCACATAATTTTGAAGACACAAACTAGAGTACGACAAGCTAATGAATGCACTGTAGAAAAGCGAATATTCTTGTAAAGATTGATAAATATATTTTTAAAAGGGATATATGTTACGTAATAACTTTTTTTGCTTACTACAAATTTCTTTAAATCAGAACTTGAGCCCCAAGGCTGCATATTATTTGAATGCAATCAAAAACTGAAACTATCCATTTGTTTCGACTCTATGTTTTCCATTTGTTATGATGATGATGATGGCCTATGATTATACAGCACTTACTTGGCAGAAAAGAAATAAAAGATTAATGCGTTGAGTGAAAGAAGAAGGTAACGGTCTCCCTATCATCTTCAAGTCTGAGATTCGTAATAAGGAAATTCAGTGTATGGTAGTTGTTTTGTGTTCGTATTGGTCTGCTTAAGAATCCCTTAAAGTTGTAATAAGGGTATAGCGGTGGGAGCGACTTAAACTTCTTTATTGCGCGAAGTGATATATCTAGAAGTAGTTAGGGCAGCAAATTCGTAAAAACAAATGCTGTAGAAACGGCAAAAGAACAGTGAGAAATTCCGTTAATTCTTTGAAATTGCGGAAGACTCCACAAATTTTAATAGATTTTCTTCAAACTTTATCTACCTCGGGCAGTGCGGTACAATCAATATGCCAAAATATATAAGAGCTAAAAGTAAGTCACTAAATCTAATCGGGGGCTAGCATAAATATTTCTAACATCTTTGCACTCAAGCATTTCATCCCATTTTAGCTTGAAATTTTGGATCCGTTAAGCACGACACGATTTTTTTTTATACGATGTGGCCAAATCCTAGGGGACAACCCTTTGATGCGTTAGCATGGTTTTGGCCGGAAGGGAATTAGAGTAAGGGAAGTGAGGAAACTTGAGTCTTGTTTTGTTGCCTTCCTGCGAGCTAGACAACAGCCCAGAGACGGAGTGGATTATTTTTTAATTTCTTAATAAAAGCTCACGCTCATCTGGTCTCGAACCCGGGACCCATGGAATGTTGGTCTTGCCGCTCAACGCATTGATCCAACTCCGTCTCCAACGATTTACTCAATCCCAAGCACCCCCCCCCCCGACCAGTTATTGGGGTTTGAAATTTTTTTATATTATTTGTTTATCTTCCAAAATTTTAGTGCTAGATACGTTATTAATATCTCAGGTGACAGGCAACACAATAATGCTCTAAAGCTCTCCAGGTTTTTTTTACAACTCGCAAAGAGCTGCTCGGGAGCCAAATTGCTCTTGCGGAAGGTGAAGTTGAACTGTCAACTTGTATTTGTGGTGACTTCGTCTAACTAAAGACGAGACACGCAGATGGAGTGTGATTCAGTACACTCTGTTATAGAAAGAGCACTGAAAAATAAACAAATTCATTTACCGAGTCAATACATTACAATAACAGCTGAGGCGCGAAAAAGACCTTTTCCTTATGACTGCAGAATGATTTATACATTTGTTTAGGACTTCACAGAAAAAAAATTTCACGTCTATGATTCAATTAGACCCGACCGGATGGCAGGCGACGATGTTGTGGTGGACATCAGAGCACTGAAATATAACCCAGATGGAACTATCTCGTATAAACTAAGATACGATGCTCCATTTAGCTCTCTGCCCAGACGGCCTAGGGTAATAGAAAAGGGCGATAGAAAACCAATGTATACAGAGCCCTTTAAAATAGCCACAACAAAATATCAACACCTGCAAGAACGGAAATCGGTACTGCCTATAGACACGCATTCATTTTGTGATGGGCTGGGACATTATTAAAATATCTAAATAGTTTCATTTCTACATAAATAATCTAGAAGAGGATTTAATTTTCTTAATGTTTTTTAGTTTTATTTTGTTACTCATTCTCTTTTTACACTTTTTTTTTATACGATGTGGCCAAATGCTAGGGGACAATCCTTTGATGCGTTAGCATGGTTTTGGCCGGGTGTGAATTAGGGTAAGGGAAGTGAGGAAAGGAGTCTTGTTTTTGCATTGCTGCGAGCTAGACAACAGCCCAGAGACGGAGTGGATTATTTTAATTCCTTAATAAAAGCTCACGGGGTCATCTGGTCTCGAACCCGAGACCCATGACATGTTGCTCTTGCCGCTCAACGTATTGATCCAACTCCGTCTTGCTAAACAAAGTTGGTTGATTTATGCACCGATAGATAGCATTTAATTAAATAAAGATATTTATTTTCAAAATCATAGTTTTTTTATAGAATCCCAATAATAAACCTTTCAAAATCTCCCTAGAAATGTTCCTGCATAACCGCGTAAGTGGTGAAAACTAACACAAACTCTGAGGATTGGTGGGTGCAAAACTGCGGGACTGACGTAGCTAAGAACCTACAACTTGTTTTGTCAATCTCATGTCAAAAAACCAAAAATATGATAATTCACATCGTATCCTAGCTCAATAACTTTGTCATTATAATAAAAAAAAAGGATTTTAATGCCTGCTGAAAATTTTACCATTTTTAGCTTACGCGGTAGTGACATTAGTAGTCTCGCGGTTATGCAGTATCACCGACGATATAATATGTATGCTAAAAAAACCCCTTTGGCATATCTCACTTTTCTGTTTCATTGCACTCCAGGCTTTACCCAAACCAGTTTCAAAATACTCGCAAATATAGTTGTTGTTAGTATTCTTGTAATATCTAGAGCTAAGAATAACATCTGAAAATTTCATGTCGACATATCTAAAATTTTCAAAGTTCATTTTGTCGTGTTTTTTGAAAAAAATTTTGTGATTGTTTTTTATTTTATTCAAAAAAACCAATGTCTCGCTACAATTTTTCGACGATAATTGTAAACCGTGATCTTACTGAAGAAGAAGGAGTTGAAATAAGCTACGATACGATTGAAATAAACGATTCGCATTAGGAGAATAATGGTCATGAATCAAATGCATCGAAATTCAATGAACCAGGCGATGGTAATAGTGCACTTCATGATATACGCTTTGTTGAATTGCAACGAGAAATCGAATTGCAGCCTGAAGATGAAGAAATGCATTCAGAAGAAGTGTTGGTTAGTACTGCGGAACCGAATCGAGGCCAAAAATACATGGGCCTAGGTAATGGAGACAAAACAGTCTGGTGGTCGATGCCATGTACAAAGGTGCATAGGGATGCACCGAAAATATGAAACGTACGCGTGTCGATGTATTTGCACGATGCATACAAACTTTCAATGCAAAAAAAAGATGCATTTATGCGAATTTTTCCGTCAGACATTATAGAGTCGATTGCCATTGAAACAAATAGAAAAGCCAAACGAGCATATGATGAAAACAGACTCGAAGCTGACCCGAAACAAATGCGGCCGTGGTTAAATACAGATGCCACAGAACTTTTTCACAAATCTAATATATTTGTACATTGGAGCGAACATCACCATGGACAATCTCTTTACTGGATATACTTTGGCAAAGGATTTGGCCAAAAATGACACTACCGTCGTCGGTACCATCAGACTGAACAAGCGCGAACTTCCAAAGCATTTACATCACTGGATGAGGCCAAAAAGCGAGGTGCAAACAAATCTGTTTTCTGTTTTTCGGGTCCATGTGAGCTTGTTAGCTACACGACTAACATAAAGAAAAATGTGCTACTGCTTTCCACGGCACACGCAACAGAAGAAGTGAATAGAGAAACAGGAAAGCCTCTGATAATTAACGATTATAATGGTCATAAGGGCGGCGTTGATACGCTTGATAAGATGTTACGTGGGTATACATGTAAGCGCAAAACCAATCGGTGGCCCATGGCGATTTTTTCAACGTAGGCGTACCGCCTGTTTGAATTGTCTCACCCAGCATGGAATGCGAACAGGACAAACGGAAGCTGTTCCTCAAAGAATTAGCTAAGGATCTGGCGAATGATCATTTGATAAATCGTGCTAAAAAACCCAAACTACAAGCATCTGTGAAGACTCCCATGAATTTGATGCGTTAAAGACACCAGGCATTCCCGGGCCGAATTCTTTGCCAGAAATTGTGGTGTAAAAAAACACAAATTTCAATTTCAAATTATTTTTTACATATATTTTTGGTTGTTTCATCATCATTTTCAGGTAAACAGTGTGAGACGCAGATGCACATCATTTAGTAGGTGTCCCATGAAAAGACAACAAAACGATTGGCGTGTGTGATCATTGTTTCATGCCGACGTGCCCTGTACATTATGTTCGATCATGTGAATCCTGCTATTTACGAAGCTAGAAGGAATCCAGCACAATCTATGATTCGGAAGATGAAGATCAAAGTGGTAGTGTCGGTCCTACAGAGCCCAGTACATTGCGTGCACAACCATCGAAGCGTCGTCGTGAATCGATAATCAATCTTTGATTTCATTTTTTCATATATTTTTATATTATACACACGTTCAAATACATTCGCACACCTTTGGCTTTGACTTATTTCCATTTAAAATACACAGTGGCTCGATCTGACCCATACAAACGAGATTAAGTTGTACAGTATACAAAAGCGGTCTAAGGTTAAACGAGTTTTTCCCCGATCTGTGTTTTAAAAAAATGGTGTTCCTCATATAACAAGAACGGATCGATGAATTCTTTTGAAATTTTATACAATACACGTCAATTGTGCTACGATATCACGTCAAAAAACAATTGTTTAAACAAATTATGAAAAAAGGGGCAATTTTATATAATTTAAAGAAAGAAATAATATTTCTTTGATTTCAAACGACTGGTTTTGTAGATGCGTTCGAGAATCACATGCTTCACTTACAAAAAATTTAACTCTGTCTGTGCACAATATTTTTTAATTTGAAAGTGGGGTTACTGGGTCAAGTTTGGTATCAAATGAAAGGGCTTCATCTGCACATTGTCAAATATATTTTCATTGCTTTTGTGCCGCATTGTTTTTGACTTATGTTGAAAAATGTCTAAAACATACCTTCACTTCCTCTTAATTTGGAATATTACAAAGAAAAAATCTGAATTAGGGCACGATTTTAGTTTCTGTGGCACGCCGATTTGATGATGAATTTCGATAAAACACCCCAAAATAAAACGAAAATAATAAATAAATTTTTTTGATATCTGGCTTAGTTTTGGAGATATTCGAACTTGAAATTTTAGTAACACATCACTTCGCGACTTGTCAAAATGGCCGAACTTAAAGGTAGCGCGAACTTTTTTATTAAACTTTCTGGGAGGAAGAGGTGTATTAATTATTTAGTGCCTGTATTAACTTGTCCCCCCTCCCTGCACGAGAATTTCTTTCAATAGGATTGAATATCCGTTTTGACAAGCCGCAAAGTGATGTGTTACTAAAGTTTCAAGAGCGAATATCTCCAAAACTAAGCCAGATATCAAAAAAATTTATTTAGTATTTTCGTTTTATTTTTGGGTGCTTTATCGTCAAATCGGTATTCCAGGGACACTAAAATATCGGTGTGTCCACGAAAACTAAAATCTCCCCTGAATTAGAGTTGATAGAGGTTTATTTAAATATCACAGGGAAAGTAAAGTTTTTAAAAAATCAGCAACCTTTTAAGGTACAAAAACTTCGGTTCGCGAATCTGATTAGCACTTGCGCGAATTTTTTTAAAATCATATTTTCTGAGTCTCAACACCACAATAAAATTATGAAAAGGAATAAATTGAAAAAAAAATCATTTGCAAGTTTCATTTTAATTCAAAGTTGAATGAACTTCAATTTTTCTGTTTTATTTCCAGACAAATAAAAGGTCGATGATCCCAAAACATTGCTAATAGCAATAAAAGCAAGAAGGATTTCAACTTATTAACAACATTTGTTTACAAAATTTAGAGCTTTTTTCTTATTAGAATTTTATGCCCCAAACTTACAGAAGTTACCTTGTATTTCGGCTTAAAGAATTAAAAAAATAATTTTGTTTACTTACCTCTCTTGTTTCAACTTCAGTTGGCTCGGGAAGTGTATTCTGCCAGAATTGTACTTGGACAGAATTTTGGCCAGTCTCGGCCGCAACACAGTATTGATCATAAGCATCCGGTTCCATTAAGAAAGTGTACAAGTCATTTTGTACCTTGTACGGTTGTGGTACAGGGGGATCCCACTTTTCGGGTATGTTTTCATACCTACAATTGAATGTGTTATTAAACAAATTTGCAATCAAAACAAAAACGGCACAAGTTACATACTTTTGAAAATCGGTAAATAAATTGACCGCAAAAGTGTGAGACTTATCCAAGCGATGATTATTCAGAGCCTTAACAGCTTCTTCCGCATTAGCCGAATTTTTATACTCCAAAAAGGCAAAACCCTTAGTATTACCTTCCTCGTCCAGAGGATAAAAAACACTAACAATTTCCCCAAAAGTCGAGAAAAGCTTATCAATAACAGTTTTAAGCTTTTCCTGACGAGAAGGTCCAACTTTTGGAATGTTATCCACGACGACAACATTCTCGACACCGTCAGTTTCACATGGTTTTTGCTTTAATAAATCACCCAATAATTCTATAAACAGGAAAAAAATTTTAAGCACTTTATATACATTCGGCAAAACTTTCTAGTCAGAAATACAACCAAAATTAAATGAGGTTAGGTCTGTACAGTCACTCAGCCATGCTGGCATAGAAGCACTTACCGTCGTCCGTTACATCATCTACAAAGCCTTCTGGATCATCGAAATTCGGTTCATCGCCATAATCTTGATCATCACTACAATCACCACCATATTCTTCACTTTTCTTTTTTGCCATTTTCAATTATTTTCAAATAAAAATTTCGATGCCTTCGCCGTGAAGCTGTCATCAAATTCACTCACCCCGCACCGGAAAGAAAGACTTGCATTTTGACTTTTTCAATTTGGTATTATGCGATTTGAAATGTCAAATCTTGTATTTTTCTTTTTATATATTGTCGCCTTGAGTACCTTAAGGTACAAAAACTTAAAAAAAACCACACCCCTGGACAAAATGCTACTGGAAATTTATTCATTTCCGTTTTGATGGGATTGTCAAATTAAATAACGAAAATAATTGTTAAGTTTCTTAATTTTTTACTCAATAAATTGTGAAGATAATTCAAAAATAAACCGTATTCTTCTCGAACCGTTTAAATTGATTGTTGAAGGGAGTTAATGGGGTATATGGATGGACTGCGATAAATTTGCTGTAATAGTTATATTTTAATCCAATAACGAACATTGGCTCTTCTGAAATTCAGATCTAATTATAAAATTTTTTTTTATTTTATATTAAGAATTAGTTGAGCAAAATTCCGTTTCTATGGCAGCACTTTAGAATTTCATTGAAAATTCCAATCCGGAAAATTCACTCACACATTTCAAAGCCTGGAGGAGCTTCACAATAGTTTCACGAGCTTTTTACTAGTAGACCGATGAAGTTGGCTCCAGTTACAACGCAATATATTTAAAATTAGTTTTGTTTTGAAATTTATAAAGAAATACAAACACACCAAATTAACCAAATTTTTTAATTTTTGTAAACATAATACAAATAAAACAATTATCAGTGCTGTTTTAGTTCCATTTCGTTATCTCGAGCTTTTCATTAGTAGTCCGGAGGAGAGCTTTAAACATTAGTAGACCAATGAAGTTGGCTCCAGTTGGTTCAGCAAGGAGGGGAAGGAGCAAGCAAGGCAAACTGCTCAAGAACAACACAACACACACGGCCAAAAGAGACGAGACGAGGTGATGCGTAGAGAAAAATTAAAAGTGAGTTTGGCTTGTGCAGAAAGTGCGGACTGAAATGAAAATCCCCGTTCAAGACGAGAACGTTAAGTGAACAATTGCAAGTGAATTGAAAAATCCATTATTAATGATCGAAATAAAGTTAAGTGATAACAAAACGGGGAAAACAGGCAACGTAAATCGGGGATAAAAAAAAAGTTCTTACTCGTTCACGGGTTTGTCGACGAACGGGCGATTTTCACAAGTTCTGGGCTCCGAGGATACAACGAAAAGTTCTTGGCTCGGGCGATTTTGTCGTGATTAAAGTTCTAAACATCGAACGAAAGGGTTCATAAAACTCGAAATCAACTGGCTGATGTCTTTATGCTTTAAAAATGGTGAAATCGGTCGCAATACGCTGCAAAATTAGGATATTTGTGATTACAAATCATGACAGAGGGACATGAAAGGTAAGTCGAGATCACCAGGAATCTGGTGGTAGCCACTTGAGTGTTTAGTGAAAAACAATCACGGCAAAAGTTACTTTGTGAAATTTTATTCAATGAAAAGTGAATTTGGTATCTGACAGAAAAAAAGGAAAAGGGAGAGAAAGTGTAGTGAGGAAAGTAAAGAATCGGAACGAAAAAAGTTCTAATTCTGTCAAAATGACAGTTAAATTTGCTTTGTTTAGCAAAATTTTTTCCAACATTTTCACGTTTAATTCATAACATAAATCATTAAGTGGAAAAATATGATCAATTGGATTTTTTTTTAAATCTTGTTGCATTCGTACTTTTTCTTTCAGAGATTTTGACACAATCCCAACAAAAGATGAATACATATGACATCTATACTTGCGAAAATTTATACGCGCATTACATACACCCATGCAATTCGTTTCCTTGGCCTTTCTGAGGGTTCTCTCTGATTCTCGCATGAATTGAAAGAAGCTGGACTGCGAATGTGTGAAAATGTGGACCGTTGAAAGAATTTATGGTGATTACGAAATATACAAGCAACATTCTCGTGAAGATTGAGTGAGAGACCTAATTCGGGGTTGTCATATGATAAAGAAATCTAGTTTGTAGGGGGTGTGAACTTACTGAACTATATCTAGATCAAATGTTCTAGTTCTTTGCAAAAGCAGTTACATCGCGCATAGATTAGATTTTGAAATTAATTTAGCTTTGGTAAGGCTGAGATAATGTTTTGCTCTATCGTTCTATGAAAACACGATGAGATTTTGTGTTTAATTTTTTCCGTTCAAAAAATTGCTTTGTTTGCACTGAAAAAGATAGTTCATGTTACATTAGAGTAGAAACAATTTAGAGCGCCTTGTTTAGTTAAGTCGAGCGAAAATCGATACTAGAGCAGAAACCATGAATTCATTCACAGATCCCGCAGAGACGTTGCTTGGGCGGTCTCGGCAATAACGAGTCACTGGCCAGTGGGAACTCATGCGGCTAGAATAATTATTCGCTTTAAACACTGCCGCAGCTGCAGGGACGAGAACGATAAAGAAACCCCTGTTCACTTCCTTTTTAGCTGCCAGACATAGTGCACTAGACAGCTTCTTTTTAATGACTTCAAGTTGGCCTTAATGCTAGGTGTTGGAAAGATCATCCATTTCCCAAACCTTTCCGGTTGGGTCTAGCCTCATCTATATCCAACCACCGATCTCCTAAACCACCGATAAAGAGACACACTACCTGGTCTCGAGCTGTGGTAACAAAACTGCACACTGCTATTTCAACCAACCAATCTACTAACATTGGGTGTACAACAAGGTTCAGTACTTGGAGCATTGCAGTTTCTTTTATTCATTAATTATATGAAGGATATTCCAAAATTTTCAAAACTAGCATTGTTTGCAAATAGATACACTCATGCACTTATCAAAAATGAACTTATAACTAACAATACAGCAATTGAATCAGGACTTGGGTATTTTAATTGAAATGTTACTAATGAACAATCTTATGTTAAATGTGGAAAAACTAAATGTACACATATAAAAAACAAGTATAGTCATTCCAAACTTTAAATACTCCGCAACAATACAATTTTTGTTTTCACAAACATCTACGAAAATACTACAAAAGCTGTAGAACAAGAATACGACGAAATGCTTGAAAAAGTTTGATGAGCTTCCTCTGGAACTCAAGAGCAAGGCATCTGAAGTTGCGTTTGCGAAATTAAAAAAATATATATACAATAACCTTACGGGCCGGGCCCTAAATGTAGGATAGATAAATGTAGATAATCGAAGAGGACAATACAGAAACAACGGCACTCTTGCAACTACCTTTGTTTTTTTTATACGATGTGGCCAAATCCTAGGGGACAACCCTTTGATGCGTTAGCATGGTTTTGGCCGGAAGGGAATTAGGGTTAGGGAAGTGAGGAAGCTTGAGTTTTGTTTTTTGCATTGCTGCGAGCTAGACAACAGCCCAGAGACAGAGTGGATTATTTTAATTTCTTAATAAAAGCTCACGGGGAGATCTGGTCTCGAACCCGGGGCCCATGGCATGGTGGTCGTGCGGCTCAACGCATTGATCCAACTCCGTCTTACACTGAAGTTCTCGTTTTATCACTACTGCTCCCAGAATTTGCACCAAAAAAAGTGTTTCGTGGCTCGAGAATTCCACTAAGTAAAAAAAAAGATTTATATCGGCATAGGGCAAAATGGCAGGTTATGTACTTTTTCGAGTTTTTCTCGAAAACTAATCTTCTTGGAGATAATTTGCGCTTTCGGGGCTTCTAAGGAGTATGAAACGACCATTCTAAATCGATTGGTGCTATCAGAAAAAATCTAAATTTTTATTGACTTGATTACTTTTGTGTATATTTCTGATGTTACGCTGCTCCATTCCTTCTAATAAATAGGGCCAAGTTGTTGAAATAATTTTTATCCTTTATACGCCTATCGACTAGTTTCCAGAGGTTCTCGATGGGATTAAGGTCTGGTAATTGTGCCGGCCCTCCATCACCGAAAACGAATTATTCCCAAACCACTTTTGCACAACTTTGATTTGTGCTTAGGATAACAAGATCCATCACAGGGGCATATTTTCTTTTGCAAAAGGTAGCATATGTCCTTGGAGAATATCCCAATATTCGAAACAATCCATGATACCATCAATGCGAATTTTTAGTCCTAATCTAAAACCGGAGAAACATCCCCAGACCATGACTCCGCTACCACCGTGCTTAACTGTCTTGATGCAATACTGGGAATCATACCTTTTCCCCTGTGGACGTCGAATCCTTCTCATGTCATCTGACTCAAATAATTTAATTTTTCACTCATCAATAAAAAGGGCAGTTTTCCATTTTGATATTGGCAAATTTATGTTTCTTTGCAAACTTAAGCCGAGGTGTCCTATTTTTCTGGGATATTAACAGCTTTCATACAGGTACAGGCTTAAAAATCCAGCTTGCACAGCTCTTCTTTGCACTCTTCTTGACGACATTTTTTATAAATGTGCCAACTGAAAAATTTTAAGTGGTAAAGAATAAGTAAGCTACTAGGAATTTAGGATTTTTCCCTGGCTATCGTTGGATTTCACATTAAATTTAATTTTTTTACGTTTAAAAAAATAATATCATTACCTGGACAAAGGTAATAATCATAAACTTACCCGTCTAGACATGTTATGCTACGAAAAAATGCAAAAAACCAAACCTTGTTGGCCCACCTTAATGCAAGCTCTCCTTGTTACACATATTCGAAAAACAGCCTTTTAAAATTAAGTTTCCTTGGTCCATACGCAACCAAACATAGTATATTACAGAAATACATTCAAATTTGTCAGAAAAAAATCCAAAACAACCCGAAATCTTGAAATGACCCTCATAAGCTTCTTTTCCGCTCTGATTCATCGGAGCCTGTCAAAATCAAATTCTTAAATTTGAACCTAATTTTATAACTGCAATCAATGCCACTCAAAGGAAAGCAAATAATCAAATATACTTAAATAGAATGAAATCAACTTTAAGCAATAGGCTGAGGCAGTTCTGGAAATTCGGTAATTCGAAGCGTAGCTATGATGGATATCCATCAACGCTAAGACTGGTGGATGGTGATAATGGTGACCTTCTAGTTATTTCCAATCTCTTCGGTAGCTTCTTCAAAAACTGCTTTTCTTGACAATAGCTGTGATATTAGTGTTACGTATTTTACTTGACGAAGGTCCCGTCGACTATTTATTTGTCTGATGGATCTTGTATTTGAGGATGCTCCCATCATAAAGCACCGCGACCCAGATGGTATTCCAGTCTCTTTTCCGAAAGGATGTATCGTCCTTTGCTTCTGTTATTGCTGTTATTTATTTAATTTATCTATTTGCTGTGGCATCTTTCCGAAACAGTGAAAGCATTCTGTAATTATTCCCTTACATAAAAATGGGAACGGGCATGATATACATAATAAAATATAGACCTATTGCTAATTTATGTTGTTTTGACAAGTTCTTACAGCTTCTGTTTATGATGTTTTACAGTTTTTCTTGACCTGTTTTAACACGGTTTTATGAAAGGTAAATCCACAACTTATTGGAATTCTTTAAGTACTGTGTTTCCGCCATTATAATCAAGTTAAATACATTTTCCCTCAATTTAGCAAAGCTTTCGACGGAATCAACGACTTTCATTGCTATGTAGTACATTCTAGGATTTTTATGTTTTGTTTCCTGGCGTAATTTCTAATAAAATACTTAACACCTCAGGGGTACCACAAGGCAGCCATTTTGCACCATTGTTTTTTTTATCATATAGACCAATTGTTTATTACGATTCTCCCGAGAATTCACTGTTATGGCGCTAAAATTTTTCATACTGTTGCCAGTGATCAATATTGCTTACTTTTAAACTCTACTTGAATACGTTCCATAAATGATGTTCTCTCTGAATATCCTCAAGTGCACCACTATGTTCTTTTCGCGCAAAACGAATCCTCCCCACTTCAATTTTCTTATTAAGGGTAGCTCATTACCCAGACTTAACAAAATCAGCGATTTGGTGGTCATGTTTAACACTCACTTTTCCTTCGAGGACCACATAGATACTATTATAAATAAGACTAACGCGGACTTAGGCTTTGTAAAACGATTGCCAAAGGAGTTCGAATACTCTTATACAGGGTGTTTTTCAGGTCGTGTGCAAAAATGAGGGATCTGGTAGAGAGAGAATTGAAACGGGATTTGATTTTTTTTTTCAATGCAGTTAATAAGTCTTACATTTTAACGAATATTTTCTACAGTTTACTGTTATAGACGTTATTAATATCTCAGTTAGCAGGTAACGCAATGGAGCTAAAGACTGTAATTTTTTTATTTACTGCTAATGGTTTTAAAAAAATTGATTTTTGAAATTAAATTTTCGGAATGTCAGCTTTGTTTTATAACACAGCTCCTGTGTGCTTTAAATTGCTTTTGAAAAGGACACATTGACCACTATTTTAAATCCGAAAATACAAAAAAAAATGAAAGAGCAAATTTTCAAAATAGCGTAGATTTTTGAGATATACTTTTCTGGGTCTGTTCTGGAATAATCTTTATATAGTTAGATGAACTCAAATTGTTTTCGTTTGATAATCTTAAAGATATGCGTAACAGCTCTGCTTTCGATTGCTTGCAGGGCACAGTTAATTCTCCAGAATTGTTGGGGGCTTTGAATATTTCCACTCCGGCTTACTCCGACTTGCTCGGACTCATAGTCCGAAAAACTTATCATCGCACTAAGTATGGTATAAATGAGCCATAGGAAAAGGAACCATCTAGCAAGAGATTTTTTGACGCAAGGGGTAAATATCTTTCAAAGACACCAGGAGACCCGATTGCCTCTGGTAGTGTGCGATTTTTACTCACTAAAAACATCTCTAGGAAATAGCCGAATCAGACCACTTTATTCGGGACCCTTTTCGTACCTACCACAGCCTCCATCTAGTGGGATCCCATCAGCCTTCTTCTGCTTGCTAAGGCAGGACATTGGCACACTATGTGAACCACCGCCTTTTGCTCCTCCAGGCACTGCCTACAGGTATCATCCGTCCATCTTCTTTAGATGACACCTAAAGTTTCCATTTCCTGTTAATAGTGTCGTCAACCATCTCACAGCCCTTCGATTCATATCTAGAGCCCTCTTCTGTTGAGAAGTGCACGTTACAATCGCCATCTTAGCCTGTCTACACGAATCCGCAACTTACCACTATTTCCAGTCCAGCAGGCCCTCGAACGGCTCCGGACCTTGGACAGTCGGAACAGCTCCCAGCTTAGCAAGTACATCTGCTCTCTCGTTTCCTTCGATTCCTACATGTTCCCTCACTCACATTTGATCACCGCCTGATTGTCGAGTGCTAACACTATCTTCTTTACGTCAGCAAATTTTCCCCCATTTCATGAGTAAGTGAACGCGTTTGGGTAAAAATATCATAATGCATTTACCCAAAACTAAGTACGTGAACAGACCTTATAACAGTTTCCTTACTTCTGCAGCTGGAAAAGTAGAAGAAGAGTGCCAAAAATGACCTCAAAAACACAAAACTCAGCTATTTGACATCAGCCGGTGACAGTAAGGAAATGTAAGGCAGTTTAAAGCTACTGCAAATTCCTGAACTTTCCTGCAGGTGGAGAAGCGGAGACTTCAGCAAAAATCTGCTATCAAACTGAGTACCAAAACGGCTTTCTGCAGTTTCCTGCGCAGGAAATATAATTCCTACAGGTAAAGAAACAGACCTAACAGAAGTGCTCAACTTATTTCTTCGAGTAAATTTGGACTAACATTTGAAAGTAGGGGAAATGTTACGTCAGCAAATTTTCCCCCATTTCATGAGTACGTGAACACGTTTGGGTAAAATAATCATAATGCATTTACCCAAACTAAGTACGTGAACAGACCTATTAGGTCTGACTGTTTACTCGAAAGTTTTTACACAAAACCGAAGGTTTTCGCCCACACTGCGTCTGAATCTGAAGGAATTTGACAGTCGAGTAAATACCCCTTTTGGCCAAATTTTATACATGCTGATGAGTGTGGACAAAATTTCTGCAGAATTCTTCTTCTCCTTTTATGGTTGACAACTAACAGCTGATTGATGTTTGGCAAGTTACAGCTTAGAAATAAAAATTGAAATAAACCAGGGAACTATTAACTTTTTCAGTGAATTGTAACTCATTTTTATTTATTTTTATAATTTCTTGTAAACGCACCGATCTTTGCATTGAAATTTACTTTTGAGAGTTCTTCAGTTGCCATTAATTTGCCCAAAATACGTCAGTTAACTTTCACATCCCCTCCACCAGAAGAACGATTTTCACTTGATTTTTACAAACGTTTTACACACAAAAGTAAACAGACAAACCTATTTTATTTCAGCCGTTTCATATGCAGCATAAGCATGTTAAAATCTGCACTTGTATCCCTCTTATTGTATGGCCTTAAGTACCTTTTACTTTATCTGTTATTAACTTCACCAATTAGAAATACTCCACAAAAGTAATTTCAAATCAATTCATAAGGGAAAACCATGTACCCATGGAAAATTGTGGAACTGCAGCAAATTGCAACCAATCCCAACGATCCTGTAAAATAAAAGCGCAAATACGGCATCGCCCTTGAATTTACTTTTATGAATCAGAAATAGATGCCTAAGTTTAAGGTCTTTTAGTTTTTTAAAGAATGAAACTTCTACAAAATTCCTAAATTCCCGGAGAAGTAATTCATAAAAATCAGAAACAAATTCTTCAATAAATACATCCCATATGCCATGTGGCAAGACTTCCGTAATCCTCCTATGTGTTGAGTTTACACCAAACGAAATTCATTCATTTTACTGACTATGGCTGGTTTAGTTTTCCTGCAGAACAGACGATATAGAGCCATTTTTCGTTCGTTCTACACATACAAGTCCCAATGCCAAGAGAAATTCTCATATAGAGGAGGATGCTATTCAAAATTGTTGGCTTTCTCATCGCGCCTATGATAGAAGTAGTTGTGAAATTATCATTTGCAAGCTCAGCGCAAGTTTCCTCTCAATTTTTGCTGACCCGTTCAATGTGTGGAGCTCCCTTTTTAATCAATGAATTGTTTCCATTCATTTCTTGGCACGACCTCCAACGAACACAAAACATGAACATGACACGACTGAAGGAGAGCTCCTTTTTTAGAGCAACGGCATTCAGATCATCATCACTCGACACACAAATACACAAAAGTTGGGTTTGTCCTTGTTGTCTTATTATACGTTCTCCAAATAAATCTCTGGCCATCCCAACTAAAAGGTGTTCTTTAGTCGAATTGTTTTTTCCCCGATATTTTCCTGTCATATGAGACCTCTGCGAACTAAATAAAAACTTTGAAGAACCGTCCACAGGAAAGGTTCAGGTATTTTTGTAGGGTCCGATTAATTTGATTCGATGAAGCGTAAAAGC
Source organism: Leptarthrus brevirostris (assembly GCA_964036015.1). Lineage (NCBI taxonomy): Eukaryota > Metazoa > Arthropoda > Insecta > Diptera > Asilidae > Leptarthrus > Leptarthrus brevirostris. Next base: position 151,160,153 of record OZ038372.1, read on the forward strand.
TTCCTGTTGGCGGCCCGTTTCTTGGCTCTGCTAGTGATCCCCTTAGCGCTTCGAATTTATGTTTTTAATAATTTTCACAGATGTTGTCTGTTGCGCTTTTTATTCGACCTCGATGTGAGGTAATACTACAAATTCATTAAGAAAACAACTTGTGCCATTAATTCTTCTCTGCGATGAGTTCATTCTGTTTTCGCTACAGAATGAAAATGGGAACATTTTCCAAATTCCAAGTGATGTTTTGCTTTGAGCTTTCTAGGGGGGAAAAGATTTAGACGCCGTTAGTGCAAATAATTAGGTTGGCTATGCATTTATTGGGTATGCAATTGTATGCTAAAGTTCAAGGCATTTTGAAAGTAGGTCTTACAAGAGAGGAGGAATATTTTAGTTTTACAAAATAAACTGAAAGATAGAAATAGAAGTTGACGATATTAAGAGTTTCTTGTTGTTATAATCTTTTTTAGGTGGATATATACTTTCTCGACTCTTCCAGCTGGTTGAGCTGGTTGCTGAGTATTTTTAGAGGCTTCCGAAAAGCCATCGATTTCATATTTTATTTGGAAACGATTAAATCTAGTTGAGGAAGCTATCGAACACTGTAAATGTTTGGCAAATCTTGATAAAAAAGTTTAAATTTACAAAATCTTAAACTTTTATAAATAAAATCTTTAAAATAATTTAAAAGTACGATGTGTATCTGAAAAATTCTCCTTACTATGCTATACTTGTGAAATTATCTTAAAAAATATCTCTTAAAATCTGTCCTGATAATGAAACTTTATTGTAACATTATTGGCATATACAATGAAAGACAGCCTTAAGAAAAGAAAAAAAAAAAAACAATTCAAGACTTGTTCAAACATTTGTTAAAAAAATTTAAATACATTTATGGGACAGCGTCATTGTTCTAATTTTGCACCCGATACATTTTCAGTATTTGGTCCACAATCCTTTACCTTTTGTGACTTGTTGGATTCTGTTAGGCATACTTTGGTACAAGTTTTCAATAAAAGATTGAGAAATGCTCTACCACTTTTCTTTTACCCTGTCCCAAAGTTCGTTAATACTTGACGGTGGTACTCTGTAGTTCCCAAGGTGCCTTTTGATGTAACCCCCCCATACATGTTCATGTCCAGGCTTTGAGCGGGCCACTTTAAAACTGAAAATTCCTGCGACTGGAGCCACGAGGACACTATTTTGGCAGTGTGTTTGGGATCACTATCGTGCTGGAAAATGCTTCGACGATGTAGCAGGCCACTTTTGTCAAAAGCCAACGGCAAATATTCAGTTAAGATGTCAAGGTTTGTCTCTTTTCTCATTATGCCATCTATTTTAACCAATGGTCCAACTCCATTTTTCGTTGTGCAGCCCCAGACCATTAAGGAACCACCGCCATGCTTCATAGTTGGCTTCACCATACGAGGCAAGTTGTTGCGGGATTCTTCCAAAACCATGAGCGTCCGTTGGATTCGAAACGGCGAAACTTGCTTTCATCAGACCACAAACTTCCAAAAGGAGTCAGCACAGATCACCAAAATTATAAGAAGCGCTGTCAACGCCAGCATGCCACTCACAAAACCCTACTCCCGAACAAAACTCACCTGGATGAATTACGAGATCCTCTTGAAAATCCGAACAAAGAATAGGTCATGGAAAACGTTCCAAAGGCATCCCACGGTATCTATCGAAGGGACAAACTTGGGAATTATTTGCACAGTCGATAGACACAAGATCTAACCACGCTGACTCATGGCGAAAAATCAAATCCATTGCTGGCAACAGACGAAGAGGTCTTATCGCTTATTTGACGACTGAAAGCAGGTCTTTAACAAACTCTAGGAATGTTGTTCGCGAGTTTGCCAGAGCCTGGTCTGACTACGCGTCAAACAAAAATTTCGCCCAAGAAATACTTCAAGAGAAACTTAGTTTCTCAGTCAACAACTATCCATACACCCCTGACCCCAACAAAAAACTTATCCTGCGCCAAAACTCTTAAAGAGTGTAACGTTACGCTTAGCTCTTTTAAGGGTTCAGCTCGCGGTATAGAAAATATCTCTTATGGTAGGATAAAAAATGCCCCTGCCACTCTTCATATACGATTAATAAATCTATATAACGATATACTTGATCAAGGAGACGGAATTGGATCAATTCGTTGAGCCGCACGACCACCATGCCATGGATCCCGGGTTCGAGACTTGCTTTTCCCATGAGCTTTTATTAAGAAATTAAAATAATCCACCCGTTACTGGGCTGTTGTCTAGCTTGCAGCAATGCAAAAACAAGACTGAAGTTTCCTCACTTCCCTTACCTTAACTCCCTTCTGGCCAAAACCATGCTAACGCATCAAAGGGTTGTTCACTAGGATTTGAACACATCGTATAGCAAAAGGCATATTTCCACACATGTGGAAAAATGCAGTAATGATCCCCATCCACAAGATTCGAGCAATACGCTCAGGGACTACCGACCCATTTCACTCTTGCCTGCACTATCCGAAAAGATAACTGGGAAAAGACTGGGTTATACCATCGAGCTGACCAGCCAACAACACGGATTCAGACCAGGCAGAGGGACTTCCTCACTACCACTGCAACTGGAAAACTAGCTAAAGCTGGCTCGTAAGGCCGGAAATGACGCATAAGTCTTGTCCACGGACCTTGAGAAGGCCTTTGACAGAGTGAGCAGTCACATACTATTGTCACAATTACTTACTTGGGGAATTGATCTAAAATTTGTTCAGATTATTCAATCCTTCCTATCCCAAAGATCCTACACAGTCAGAGTTAATGGTTTCTATGCGGACAAACGATTATTAGATAACAGTATTCCACAAGGATCACCGATATCGACAATACTTTTCAACACCTATATTCACAAATTATCACTAATTCTTACAGAGCTGGAAGGCGCAGAACATTACATGTATGCAGACAATGTCATAATAGCCAAAAGCAGCACAGATCCGGCCTGGTCCCTGAGTAGAGCAATATATGAAACAGAAAGCTGGGCTGCCAAAGTTGGTGCTCACATCCCGGTGAGCAAAACGAAACTATTTTCCGTCCCGTCACACAGGAGACAGAGGACAATACAGATAGAGCAGCAGGGTATAAGCGTTGCACCAAAGATTCAAATAAAATTGCTAGTAATGAACTTTACTTTAAACTTAAAATGGAACCTCCAAATTGAAAAGTTGAAACATAAACTTGAAGGAGTACATAACCTGGTAAAGACAATGGCGGCTGAAAAAAAGGGAGCATCGATACCGACCTCGCTTCATGTAGCTAAGACATTAATGAACGGTATTACGAACTACGGGCTTACAATATACGGGACAGCTCCTGATACGCAACGTAACATAATTGAAATATCAATTAACACTATACTGAGTACAGCGGCAGGAGCCTAAAGGACAACGTCCTTAGACGCCTTACTCATTGAAAGGGGACAAAAACACATTGATGACAGAATAACAATAGCCATGCTAAACTCGTGGCCAAAAACATATACAATCCGAAGGTGCCTCACCACAGGGCACTTGTTGCTGTTACGTATTGCCCACATTGTACCCGTATATCAGATTTAATGTCAGCACTAGAAGGATGCGACTACTAGGTACATACTCATACATACCTCAACAAACGCAAATCTAACGGTTCCCTTTGTACGAGCCCCTTTCGCACCCTAACTTCAGGTACCTGCTTCTAGACCATCTCCCTAAATCCTCTACACCACAACTAGTGTACAGAGAAGCCCACCAATAACATCTAGAAAACATTAGAGCCAAATATGTGATTTACACTGATGGGTCTAAATCAGATCGTCAGGTTATCAGTGCGGCGGTAGCTATACAAACATCGAACCGAAGAACATTAAAAGAATCAGTGTGGAAGCTCCACCCCGATTCGAACGCATTTGAGGCAGAGCTCTATTCCATTTATAAAGCAGTCCTCGAAGCTAGAAGTCAACAGGGTGAAACAGTCATTTTTTCTGACTCCCGAGCAGCACTTGATCGCCTCAACCGACAAGCACCATCAGACTGGCTAGTGCATATCACCAGAGCAGCAATAATTAACAGCCATGAAAAGATTCGGTTTTCTTGGATCCCAGGCCACGCTGGATTCCCGAAAATGAGGCAGCAGATAGTCTCACCCGAATGACCGATTCCAAAGAGAACGAAATAACCCCGCCATGCGAGTCCTTCATTAGAAGAACAAGTGTTACCGAGGTGATTCGCGCCCGAAAAAGATGTTGGAAAGGCCGGAACCTCGGCCGAAAACAAGGACAAGCAATACTAAGGCTAGGACACTCTCAACTAACGCACAAATACTTAATTACAAAAACAACGAGACCGGGATGCACACATTGTCAACAAATGTTGACAGTGGTGCACCTTTTAAAGAACTCTGAAATAACACGACAAAAATTCGGGCGAATACCTCCCGAACTAGCGGACCTGTTAAATCCACAAAGACCACAGGCACTACTAGGCCTTGCAGAGATCCTAGAAATAATACAAAGAATATAAAGAGCCAGAGAATATAGCCAGGAATTTGTCTTAATTGTAAACAAGTAGTAGGTAATCTTAATTGTAATAAAAAGTGTAAATTAAAAATTTAAAAAAAAAAACAATGCGAAACATAAAATACCAAAACAATAAAAATATATATACAGATATATTTAAGTAGGTCTAGGCTAAGCATTTACTGTCTACTCTAAGCGTTAATAAATAAATAAATAAAATTAATTATTTATTTTGATTTAGAAAGTAAAAATGCTATTAAGTTACTTGTTTCCAGTCTTCGATTGTCCAATTCTTGTGTCTATAAGCAAACTGTTTGGGCGCTAACATATTTTTAGCGGAAAGAGCAGACTTTTTCCTTTTCTCCACGGCACTAGGGTGGATCCGGTACAAAGATCTCAGTGCTGTCCAAACACTGACATCTTTCCCCAACTCTATGGTAGCTTGTCTTGGAGTTTTTCTGTTTCCTGATGTGAGTAGTCTGGCCATTGCCCTGCTGTCCCTTTCAGAAAGCTTCCTTCGCCTTCCACGCTTTAGGCAAGGCAGCACTTCCTGCATTTTCTTTCGTAGTCCCACTACTGTGCTGGAATGGTTAATATTAAACTCCTCTTCAGCACTTTGTCGTACGGATTTGCCTTATCGTAATAAAGGAAATACTCTTTCGGCAATTTCGCGTAAATCAGTTCTATTATAACAAGAAATTCAAACTAAACTGAACAACGATCAGTTGTGATCGGTAAACAAAAAAAGCCAGTCAAAAGCCGTTTATTTCTGCAAATTCAAGAATTAAACAAAACAGGGTGCATAAATGGAACAATGCAATGCCAACACAAATTAGTGCGTATCATTCGTTTCTGGTAAAATCATACAAATTTGCTTATTAAGTTTTACACATTACTGATAATTAAATCAAATCAACTAAAATGAATGAATGCCGTACTTGGTTTTTTTAGATACTTACGAATACTTCAAAACCCAAAAAATTGAACCATTTTTGCTCTTCACTGTGCTTATAATAAAATAAAAATCTTCACTCTTTCTGACTTCCAATAAACAATTTTTAAAATAATTATTCTCTTATTTTTTTTAGTGACTTCTTAGTTAGAGTACGTGCGCAGGTAATGACAAGAGACGAAAGCACAGAGGGGTGGTTACCCCTCGCGGGTGGCGGTTTGGCAAATGTTTCGATACGTAAAAGAGCCAGACTATCACCTGGTGCTGGAGGCCACGAATACATCATCTATGGTCAACGAATCTCAGATCAAAATGTAAAAAAAAAACACTTTTGTAATTTGATATGTATTTTCCGTACACCTAACCAATTTTTCCATTGACTCTTTCAGGTAATCTTAAGCTGCGTAATCAACCGTGATCTCAAATATTTTAAGGTAATGCCAACATTTCATCACTGGCGTGCCGGAAAGCAAAGAAATGGTTTGACATTTCAAACTGCAGCTGACGCTCGTGCATTCGATAAAGGCATAGTCCGGGCTTACAACGACTTGATTGACGGTAATTATCTCTGTTGCTCGAAGTTTGCGTGATCGCATTAAATTTAAGTCTCGTAGTCTTAAATGTTGCTTATTTCTCATGCATGACATTATTTAACAAAAAAAAAGTGTACCATGCGACATGGAGACACTTGGATCACCGGTGAAAAATTTTGTGGCATGCAATACACTTAGTATTATTATTTTTAAACACAAAGAAGTATGGTTTGTTATTTTTTTTTTCAAACTAATCATATGAACTTAAGTATTACCTACCTATGAATAAGATTATTGTAAATTTAAGGATCAGCTTTAATTCAGTTACCCATATTGGGATAAGTTCTAAATCTACTATGGCTTACGATATACATTTTATATCAAATCACTTTTTAATCAGAAATTATATTTGATTTTTATAACAAATGATAACTTATCAGTTTTATTTCCTTTAAATGTTCAAAACAAGCAAAATCTTAAAGAAGATAACCGAAATCTTAACCCCTTCAAGGACAGGTTGGTTTTATGTTATTTGCTAGTTAAGTTAGCGAAATTCGATTATTTCCACGAATGTTTTTATTTTTATTATTATTTTATTTATTAATATATGACAGTAGAATTTATTGGTAGTAATACAGATTAAATAATTTTGTATGTCCTTCTTGGTTTTATAACATCAAAAAAATGGGGTTTTCGATTAAGTCAATTAACTTTCCGAGAGTAGAGAGGTCAATGTCATCCCATGCATTTTTGATGACATTCTTCAGGTCTGGTACACTTTTGTATTGCGTACCATTGCCGTAAACCAAGTTAATTAAAGAATTCCAAGAAATTTGTAATTGTATTAATATCTGGAGACCTATGAATTTTGTCTATCAACATTACATGCATGGACTTATGTCAACTTCATACTTCACATCGCATTGTGAAAGGCAGAAGAACTGTCGCTAATAAAATACCTCGAATTGTGAGAGCCTTTTCGTAAACGCATACGTGTGCTTTAGGGGCCGTTCAGGTATTACGTAACGCAGTTAGGGGGTCTTGTGAAACATTACGATGCGTTATAAGGAGGGGAGGGGGTCAAGCAACGCGTAACATTAAGTTTTTCTTAAAATTAAAAGCCGTAACTCTTAACTCGTGACTCGCGGCTCAGTTTATATGATATATCTACAGTACACATATTTTTTTTACATACGAAAAGCGTCGCGTCACTGAGTATACAGAAGTATATATGTACATATATGGCAAATAACCAAAATAAGCCGTGTACCACGAGTCCATAGTTTGGACTCTAATACCCAAGTTACATGACAAACTCAGTTGCAACTGAACACACTTTTCAATTGGCGAACTAACATGTAATCAGAAACTAAGCCGAAAAGTGCACTGAAAATAAACCTGCTTGGTTGAGTACACTTTTCGGTTTGACGTCCATGTAACTAGCGACCAGGTAGTAAACTCAAACACCGAACTGGCATCTAGAGCACTCATATGACATTTAAAGTTCATTTTTTAAGGTGTCATGTAACAAAAGATCCATGCGATTTAGAATCTTAGGAACATACTACAGCGAAGATTTAGCAGAAGTTAAGAAATCAGGTTATACTCGAATTATCCAATTCGTTACGGGGATCAGTTGGCTCGACAGTGGAGGGTACGTTGCCGAGCAGGGGGCGTACAACGGGCCACTATAGGCCTCAGTGCATGGAAGACACACATCTTTCCCCCCTCGAAAACCAACCAAGAAGAGACCAAAATTGCGAACTCAGTTCAAACTGAGTTCGGTTTACTTTCAGTTTGTCATGTAACTTGGGTATAAGAGTCCGACCGTTGCGGTCAAGCAAAACCAACTAAACTACAAACCATGAACTTACGAATTTCACGCACACAAATTAATTTACGTTGCTTCATTTAATTTACATTGCTTCTTATTCCGGTATTTTGCGCAACATAATTGACATTTTTAGGTAAAAATAATCATCTGAGTGTTACGTAACGTTTAGCAGGGTGGGGTGGGGGGCGGGGTGTCAGAAATCTTCAACGTAATATTTGAACGGCCCCTTGTAGCAATGCAACAAGTTTGTGAACAAGCAGCAGCGCAGGCATTATGAATTGTATTCGTGTGAAATGCAACGTGTTTAACTTGAGTAGAGTGATGACTGGTGTCGAGAGTACTCTTGCGAAGTAAAAAAACTATTTATTAGTTAAAACAGATGATAACGTTATTTAATTTTACTAGATAATGGGCCTGTTCATAAACGCAGGTTTGCGCTGCAGCGGCATGATTCAGCAACTAATTCGGTTCAGCTGAATTGTGCAGTTGCTGCGCATATCTGCGTTTATGAATGGGCCCAATCTGTTTCTTAGTCGAAAACCTAATAAAACTATTAAGGGCTGCACGTTTCTTTTCTTCGGAATCTTTCGATTTTCTTTAAAATATCTTACTGTCAGCACTTTTTGATTTATTTTACTTTCAGTCGTTTAACTTTACTGAGATTCTCTTATAGGAAAGTACTTAATATGAAATTAAAAGCAAAAGCCTTACTCATTTTGGAAAAGTATTCAATTTAAACATTTGATGTTTAAGAACGATTTGCCTGCTATGCATACATATACAGTAAAGTTTGCGTTGCTTTGTTGCCTATGCTCATGCTTAGTTGCAATGACGTTTAGGAAAAGGCCCATACTACGAGAAAATACAATTCCCCAAACTTTTCCTTATGTTTACTGTGGCAAGCTTCGGTTTGTTTACACCACCAATGCTCAGCTGTTAATGTCAGCTTCCGGGCTTGCATCTAGAGTAGGCTGTGTTAAAAGACAAAATGACAATTTACAGATGCTTTTACGCACACATGAAATAATTGTCGACCATTTTCGTATAACTCCACAGATCGTTTTCTCTCCTGCTACAGAAAACGGCTGTCATGTTTCAAATAATACCACACAAAATGATAAAATCCAATTTTTGAGATTTTACACGTAAAATTATAGTTTTATTTTGTCTTACGTTTCAATTACTTTAACTGAAGACTGAATGAGATATGGGTATAATATCATAGGATTCAATTTAATTGACTTTTAAAAAACCCTCTTTTTCACTTTCCAAGTGATGTAAAACTTCCATTACCTGCGTTCCATTGGGCCATACAGAGTACTACGGCGTACACCCAACTACGTTCATGTTTTGACAAATTTAAAAGTGTTTCAAATGAAGCGTCTGCTTCCCGTAAATATCAAAGACTTTAATTTTTTTCCAAAATTACTATATTATCGCAAAACATCACAGCACATCAAAAAACGGCAATCTATGAAAAGCGAAACTTGACAGCGGCTCGAACTAGTCAGGTAAAGAAAAGTACGCGGCAGTACTCTGCATGGTACAATGCAACGCAGCTATTTAATTAATATTATCTGTCATAAAGTTTGAAAGATTGGGCCCATTCATAAACGAAGGTTTGCGCATAATTTGCACAATTCAGCTGAACAGAGTGTATTGCTGAATTAACCAGCTGCAGAGCAAACCTTCGTTTATGAATGGCCCCTCGTCTTTACTGAAAAAATCATTTTTGTTCATTATTTGCCCTAAATATAGCCAATTAGAGTTAATTACTTTAAATATGGAGACATGATAGAAAAATTAAAAGTTTTGTTTTGTTAACCGAGCGTTGCTACCTTCAAATGAGATAAAACTTGAAAAGTTGAAAAAATCATATCACTCCCATGACATTGGAATTTTTCTCTCTGCCTGGGAGAACGTAACATAATTTTTTATTTCCAACAATCGTTGTAGTGAATTTTTACTATTGTAGCACACGGGAACCCAGATCACAAACTCACAATGGATAATGGATAAGACTTTTCGAAAAAGCTTTCTAATAACTTTTATTTCAGAACTTAAAATTAAAAGCCTAAAGACAACTTTTAAAAAATAAAATAAAAAAAGAAGTCAAGTGAAGAAATAACTGTTTCTTTTAGACTTTTATGATATATCTTACAACTCTTTGGTCCTTACCTAATTTCCTTCTGCTCAAAGTCATGCTAACGCATCATAGGTTGTCCCCTGGGCCTTACCTACATCATACAATAACAAAAAACCGGACAAGTGCGAGTTTTTGGTTTTTGTCGAGAACCGAAGGTTCCGTAATATTTTTTTCATGTAATATAACTACAAATTAACGATTTTCGGATTTTGTCCTTTACTAGTCCTGTGAGACCTTGCTTCTTGTCAAATTTCATGATTTTAGGTCAACGGGAAGTATCCTATAGGTTTTTTATTTATTTGCGAGTGTCTGTCTTGACAGACGGACAAGGAAGTAATCCTATAAGGGTTGGTTTTTTCATTTTGAGGTACGGAACTCGAAAAAACATTTCATTTACTTAAATTAATTAAAAGTCTGGAGATATTTGATATTTTGTAGGCAATATGTATACTTGCATTCCGTACGGCTTTGCAACGATTTTTTGAACTCTTTAACTCTGACAACGCTCTGGAATCGACCTGTTTATGCTTCGATTTACTTTAATGCACAATGCACATTTTCTTAATCGGATTGAGATGGCCATTCTAAAATCGAGATATTTTTGGAAATCCATCCGAAATTTTACTGACTTAACCGTGCGCTTGGGATTGTTATCATGCTGGAATTAAAATTTCAGCGACATTTCTTACTTTGCATACAGAAGCATGACGTTTTCTAGGATCCCCTTCAATACGATGACTTGAGCCAACCATACGATACGCGGTGATACCTTGGGTCATAATCCTCACAGATCCCTCGACGAACATACATTAGTTCGTCCGCACTGCGAAATTTGACAATCGAGTAATTTCCGCTTTTACCTAAATTTTACACACGCTGAATTTTGGTATTTGGCTAGTTAGGGGCCGTTTATGACCCCCTTCCCCCTTGTATCGCGCCGTAAAAAATTTCTATTATGCTGTGCAAAATACCGGAATAAGAAGTAAATTAAACAAAATTTCAGCTAACTTTGGCCCTAATGTGTGTGCGTGATGTTCGTAAATTCATGGCTTGTAGTTTATGTAGTTTTGCTTGACCGCAACGGTCGGACTCTTAGAGTTCAAACTATGGACTCGTGGTACACGGCTTATTGTGGTTGTTTGCCATATATATACTTCTGTATACTCAGTGACGCGACTCTTTTCGTATGTAACAAAAATATGTATAGTGTACATAGATATACCTTATAAACTAAGCCGTGAATCACGAGTTAAGAGTTAGGACTTTTAATTTTAACTAAAACTTAATGTTACGTCCCCTCTGACTGCGTTACGTAATACTTGAACGGCCCCTTCTAGCTTATAAATAAAAATTGAAATAAATACGGGGAACTATCAACTTAACTAAATTGTTATTCATTTTTATTTATTTTTACGATTTCTTGTAACCGCACTGATTTTTACACTGAAATTTACTGTTGACGGTTCTTCAGTCGTCGTCTGTTAACTTTCGAATGTTCATCCCCTTCACCAAAATAACCTTTTTACTTGGTTTTTATCTAGGCCTTTTTACACAGAAGTAAACAGGCAGACATATTTTTCCATCGGTTAGCATCCTTATCCACATCACTTTTTGCAAATTTTAAGCTTCGTAAGATATTACGCTCCGGCAGCAAGGGCTTCTGTTTCATAATTCGTCCAAGCAATGTTTTCTCGTAATCGGCTTTTAATTGTGCTTACAGATACAGATTTAAACAATCCCATTGTGTCTGTTCTAGAAGTAGCCTTCCGGATTCGATTTTCTGCATTTCGTATGGATCCAGTCTCTTGAAAGTAGTTAATACTGGTGACTTTCATTCTACAAGAATTCAAAATTCAAGCTATCTCCTCATTTGAAAGGTTATTTGTACATGCTTACCAAGTTGCTGTACAGTGTGCCCAAAGCAATAAGAAGCACAATTAGAATTGAGAAATCCTAAAGATTATAATTTAACTGAATTAATGTCGCTTAAGATTTTTCGAGGGGAATATTTTGATATCTGTAGACTATTTATTTTGTCGCCCCTGTATATGTACTTGTTATCTGGGTTTCGTCAACAAAACTTGTTGCCATCCTTCCGCATCGTCGTCAAAATGGGGTCGTGATATTTTTATGTTTGTTTGTTTGTTTTTAACTGTGCTTTTTAGTTCTGGCGAAAAGATGTGTTTTTTTAAATTTATGTAGCGTAAGGCAGTGTCTCACTTACTTAGAACACAGAGACTGATTTATCTCCAATCAGAAGAACATGTTTCATTGTTTAATCATTGCTAACTTAGTATAAACAGTTCATCTTTTTTATTTTAAGTTGAATCATTGTTTTCCGGCTTTTAATCTAAATCTCTCAATTTAATTTTTCAAATCTAACATCATGTGCTCTTCTTTGTTTGCCTCATAATTGGAAATCTTTTTGGTAAGTTTAACAAAAAAAAAAGAAAAAGAAAAAGCAAATTAAGCCAAACTATTAGTGTTCCAATGTCCATAAAGTCATTTTGCATTTGTTGAAAGAGAAATTATTTAGCGATGAAGGCTGGAATTTGCGATGAGTTTTCATACGAGCATTCCTAGGACCTTTTAAGAAAAATATTTCCTCTTTTTTGTTGCAGGAATGGCACGAAACGGTTCTTCACGGCCCGCATGTAAATACGATTCAGTTGGAGAAGACGATGTTTTCATGGTAATTCTATAAATATTGTTTTTAATGTAAAAATATTTACTAAACAATAAATTGCAGACATTGGATTTGCCCGTTGAGCCTTCAGACACACAATCAAGTCCTGAAGGGAGTGGGAGTCATAGTAAGCTTATACTTAAACGAACAATCTGAAAAGCGTTTAAAATATATTTTCTATACGCTTTTGTAGAAAGTGGAGAAAAACCCAATATTCACTACATATCCTGCGATAAACCGCCTCCACCAATACAACCTAATCCGAATGGCGAGCAAACAACAACAATAGCCCCTGGCGATAATTATTCTTATGTTCAACTAACAGCAGTAATAATGTGACTATACAGGTAGACAATGCTATTAATCGAATGATTTTTTTGCTTATAGGTTCACGATTACAACTACCCGGTCGTCGACGAACCCGTAGCAACCGTAATAAATGCCCGTAGAGATTCAACATGTAGTCTAAAAAAACGAACACTTGATGTCTCTTCAGCTGCACTTAAGGATCCGGTAATGATTAAAAATCGGATCCGGTGCAGATTCTGCCACGAATTTTATGCAGAAGAATGGAATCGGAAAGGAGCATGCGAATTTGCTCCTGATTACTTTAAGACAGGATTGGAATGTATATCGGGCATGGGATGTGCCCGATGCATGCTTTACCATTGTATGAGTGATTCAGAGGGTGAAACACCCTTGCATCCGTGTGAATGTTCTAATGAGAGTGGATGTACGAAAAGGTACTAATTGAAAATTATAAAAAAAAATATTTTTTATTTTAATTAAATTATTTCAGATGGATTGGATTATCACTTCTTTCTCTTGTAGTGCCATGTTTATGGTGCTATCCTCCGTTGCGAGCGTGCCATTGGGTTGGTATGTCATGTGGAGTATGCGGCGGTAAACATAAACCACAAGTCTGACATTTGGAGGATAAAGAAAAATTCAAAGATTTTGATAAACTAGTTTTTTAGTAGTAAATATTACTTCAATCCGTTTATGGATTGGATCATTAGGTAAGAAACATTTTTCAACTTACTTGATCGAATTGCCAAATCTTACAAGAATTTTACTAGATTTCTGTAGATTTATTCTGTATACATAATTTTAAACTCTTCTGCCTTAATAACACTTTAGCATTCTAACAATAGTACGTGGTAGCCTTCTGTAGGTGGTCAATATGTTGCAGGGTAAACGTGTAGAAAATAGAATATTGGGGATAGCGTTTTAACTCTATTTTCCACGAAAAAATTAGTTCCGAAGTCTGCCACACAGAATTGCGTTAATCTAATTCATATTTGTTGCGCCACCCCTCCACGTTATATAATCTTACAGGGAGTATTTTTTCAACGAACAAAGTTATTCTGGTGGCTGCCGACAAAACAAACCCGGACAAGAAAATAAGGATCACCCTAGAGTACATAGATTTCGATTCCTTCGCCGATACGGTCTGCACGATCATTCCAATAGAGATAGTACGCAGGAACATGCACAGTCCTTAACATTATGTGATCAATTAACCATATGCATATCGTTCTAGTAGGTGATTTTAACTTAAGCTTGACGGTTAATGAAAACCTTCGATTTCTAAACTTTTCAGTCGAGACCGATCTTCTTTTTATGGAAGCGCATGTATCGACGCTGTTCGTCGTGACGATCCCTGTTGACATATTGATGTAATTGTTCCTGATGATCTACAGCTTTTGTGTGTTGTTCTCCTAATAAGATAAGACTACACTACAACATTACACTCTTCCCCATTTACCTCCTCATATCTACGAAGGAACCGATTGCTGCATTGGTGATTTTGTCGACGACTTACCGCCGTCTGATGAACTTTTGGTTTCAGTGCCTTCAATCTTTCGGGTCTGAGAGGAGGACAGTCTACTGTCATCTTTTTTATCTGCCAATTAGCTTGAACAGTCCTTCGTCGGCAATATTATGTCCTTTGGGTCGTCACAAACAGTCGCTAATAGCCACGGCAGATTCCTCAACCTTGTGTTTTCTACGGATCCTAACGGTCTCGGTGATTCCTCAGACTGATTATTATCCTGCTCTTCATGGTGTGCTATTTTTGGATTCTGTGTACCGATCTTTGCTATAACTTTAAATAAAGTTTACCTATCTATACTTAACGATTGGCTCTCAACTTGTGATTGGAATGGTGTTCCTGGGTAGTATGATGTTGACAAAGCTACTAAATTATTCTATGATATCAAGTCTTGCAGATCGCGATCCTACTTAACTCGGTTTGATGCCTCCATAAAACATTTAAAGGATTTGAAAAAAAAGACTTCTACTCCTCAAAGAGTGACTCAGCTTACTTGAATTATTCTTGGTTACGTGAGCAGTTTATCTCGGCTTCGGCGTCCTTATACAATGCGTGCATTGCTCGGATAAACTTAACTTTGCGAGACAACCCTGGGCGGTTCTGGCAATTTGTGAACTGTAAATGTAGAAATGTATTTGGCTGTTTTTAAAACTGCGTTCTTGGAAGGCAACTGTGATATTAATTTTATGGATTTTATTCACATGATGAGGTTCCCACCGACATCCCTTGAGCCCAAGGATATGATTTGGAAGATCTTTGTAATTACTCCTCTGTATAATTAGTCGAGTTTTTGAATTTCTGTATCTCTGTCATTGAGTCTAGTAGGCAGGGGGAGTGCATTCTTACTGAATTTAGTAACGCTTTCGACAGAATTACACATATGCTTCATCTCCTTGGGTTTCATTCTCTTTTTATTGACTGGCTGTGTTCCTGCTTGTCTTATCGTACGGAGCTCATTTCATGGTGCTCTCTCAGACATTATAACACTTCAGGTGTTCCACAAGGCAGCCATTTGGGACATCTACTCTTCATTATTTATATTAACGACTCATATTACCGATTAAAGTTTATTTCATTGGAGTCCCTTGAAAGTAGACGCTACAACTCCAGAATTGTTTTTGCCTGCGATTGCTTGCAAGACGCGGTTAATTCCCCCGAACTGTTGGGGGCTGCGTATTTATCGATTCCTACTCGCCCCTTGAGGAAGCAATACTTTCAGCATATTCCCCACCATCGCACTAATTATGGTATGTATGAGCCAATTACATCTATGTCTCGTCACTTTGAGTTTATTGGTTTACCCTTGTCGAGAACTCAACTGAAGAATCAGCTTCGTTAGGGCTACTTTTTCTATTACTTATGCAATTATATTGTTATTTTTGATGTAGTAGTCCGTATTTGATGAATCTATAAATATTGGTGATACGAATAAGCTTTGAGGGTTTTTTCGTAACTTTGAAGCTTTATTCGTTCAATGTATTTTATTCAAAGTATTATCCGTCGTTAGCTACAACTTTTTCCCATCTTTCTGGTAGCATACGGATTCCGCGTCGAAAAAATTCTTCGTCTTTTGAGTCGATCCAAGACTCGACCCAATTTTTGGTTTCTTCGTAAGAAGTGAAGCGTTGCTTGTCCAGGCCATGACCATCGACCTGAACAAGTGGTATTCCGAAGGATCAATGTCGGGTGAATATGGCGAGTTGGGTAGGACATCGCATTGAAGCGCCTCCAAAGTTTCCTTGATGACTTTTGCAACATGTGGCCGAACGTTGTCGTGCTGAAAGATCACTTTGTCATCCCTTTTGTCATATTGTGGGCGTTTGAGCTCAATGCTCGGCTCAATTGCATCAATTGTTGTTGGTAACGTTTCCCAGTGATGATTTGGTTAGGCTGGAGTAGCTCATAGTAGATAACTCCGAGCTGATCCCACCAGATGCATAGCATTAACTTCTTGCTATGAATATTCGATGTGGCCGTGGAAGTTGATGCATGGCCGGGCTTACCCCATAATTTTCTTAACTTTAGATTGTCGTTGTCACGATTCGATGCAAAAACCCCTCCGATTTTGTCTTTGGAGCAGTTGTTCACACGTGAAAACCGGCGTCCGACGTCTCTTGGCTTGAGTTTATACGGAACCCAATGTGCTTGTTTTTACACCATACCCAACGCCTTAAGACAAATTGAAATCGCTTGTTGAGTCACCCCTAAAGTTTTAGCAAGCTCTTCTTGTGTTTGGCATGAATCTTGGTCCAATAACGCCTTCAACGCATCGTCTTCAAACGTTACTGGCCTTTATTCGCGTTCTTTGTCACTGGTGTCAAAATCGTCACTTTTAAAACGCCGAAACCAGTACTCACATGTTTCTATTGATATTTTCCCCATATGCTTCACACAGCAGTTGATGTCCAACAGCTGCAATTTTCTTTAAATTAAAACAAAAAAGCAACGCTTCCCGCAAATTGTGTTTTGTTGGCACAAACGTTGACATAGTTAGAGTACAAAAAAACTGTGTTGTTTACACTTCAGCGAAACGATACATGGGAGGGAGATGATGCTGCTATTGCTAGCTTTTTGTAGTAATCAGTAATTGATGAATTTGTAAATAAATAAATAAAAAAACGTATTAATTCAAAATAAATTATAGGAAGTTATTGCGCTCTAATTATAAGTTTAACAAAAATTTTATATCTTAATGGATTTGGCAATACTTAAAAAGAAGTAGATTTATTAAATAAATTCTTTTCTTTCAGGTTATTATAAGAAAAAACAATAAAAACGGAAGATTTACGGCGCATAACTTTAAATTTTATACAAAACAAACCGTTGAATGAAGATAGAAGAAACTCGCTTAATTTGTTTCACGTTTAAAGAACAAAATCTTAAACATAAAACTTGCTTTATCATTAATTCTAACTTATTTTGTATTATTATTTATGAAACTCATTTCCATACTATTTAATCTATTAATATTCCCACTGAAGCTAAAATTATTTTACTTAATTTTTTTTTATTACAATTTAGTTTAGTAAGGAAAGCATAAATGAATTTTGGTGTACAGTAAACGATAGCACAAACATTTTACCGTGAATGTATTTTGTATTCTGTTAAAACAAATATTTCGTACAATATTTATTTACGAAAGTAATTAACTTTTAATAATATTCTCGTATTATTTTGTATTTAAATTATTATTTTTATTTTTCATTAGTTATTGTTGGATAAGATTATTTTTACTTATGACAAATGAAAGCTTTATAACAAAAAAGAAAATATTTTTACGTTAGTCTTCTTAGAAGAAAGAGATATAGAGTAAAAAATGATTTAAAAAAAGAACGAAGAAAGAAAATAGCGAAAAAGTTTACCATTGAACATTGATGCTGCAACGCGAAACAATAGAGGCAATGAAGTAACCGATTTAGACATAAAACAAATTTTTAGCCATTAAGAAAAGTATATTTGTACTATTTAATAATTATAGCTATTTTTACAAGATAAACACGTACAAAATTGGGTTAGAAAATGCTTTGAGGGGACATTTAGGGAATTTGGAGTAAATTAATTATTACAAAGTTTCACATTCTCATATTTTGTTATTAGTTAAAGAAGACATTCAACACCTTTCTATTCAATCACTTCAACAATCATTTGTTTGTACATTTTTGAACCATGACAAACCTTTTCTCTAAAATTTGTATAGTTGCGAATTGAAAACTATACAGAAAATGTTTTCCTTTTAAAAAATACGCTGTATTTTACTCAATTACTTACGTTTAACATCTGACAAATATTTGTCTACAATACTGTCTTAATTTTCTATTTGTGTATATTATCAATGCACACTTTAGACGTTTTTATTGTTACATATCACGTTTTAGTGACTAGAAAAATTGCCGCATCTTTCAAATGCGTTTCCAGTTTTTATTCACAACTCAAAAAAGATACACATAGGACTCACTTAGCTAGTGCTAGTGTTTTGTAGATTTAAGTCGAGTTGCTCAGATGCGTTCATTTCCTAGCTGAACTTCTTTAAGTGGTGAAAGATCATCTTGTATTATCAAAGAAAAAACAAAGCAAAAAATTCTTCATCTAAGAAATTGTGACAAATTTTTTTTTACAAACGCAACATTCTTACCACCTCAACAATTTTAAAAAACTTTAAATACTGCATTTATTTTTTTCAATGAGATTTAGTAGACTGGACATAAGTTATGCGCGAAATGATGTACTCTTAATTCTTTCAAGAACCCCTCATGAATCTACTAAAAATAAGTTTAAAAAAACTTGCATGGGAACATGTAATGGCATAGCTCAAGTGTTTCCACAGCGTTTCATGTTATTTCTGTATTAGCGGTTACATTTTGGGTGGTAGGAATACAAAAAAAATTTTCTTTGTTACAAATTAATTAATTAATTAATCCTTCTAACTCAGAAGGCGCACTTCTCAGACAGAAGCCTAGAATTAATTAACCTATTTGCCAGAATATAACAATATATTGAGGCGAATGAGGCTCCCGCACCAACATGCAAAAACACATTCGTATTCATAAGACTAAAACACGACCACATACAAAAATCATGGGTGCACAGACAACAGAGATCGTTTCAGCAAATCCTTAGTAAGGTTCAGGTCAGAAACAGGCTCTACACATTCGATTTATAGGCCCATGCATACCATAGTTATACCGAGAGTGAACAACATGCAGTAAAGGCAATCTCCTTAAGCTATATGGGGTATGCCATTTTCGTTATTTTTTCTACTTAACGCTGAAAACTATCAACTAGGTGCCTGTTCAGACGAGTCGACGAATTGAACTTTCATCACGAAATTTAAGGTCCGGTGCACGTTCGGGCAGGGAGGAAGTGTGATTCGTTCTGAACTGGACTCATTTGATTGTAAAATTGTTTATTTACTAATTGCTTTAATCTGACTTCAACTTTCAATTGGCAGAAATATTCCTTTGTGTAAACATATTGCTTCTACTCCGTTTATTACGGCGCGTATTCTGTTCCTTCTATTCCTTCCACAGAATGAATAAAGAAATACACACTCTGGAGCTTAACCCTTTGGTGTTAATGTCGGCTATAGTCGTAAAGCTTTTCGTATATTTAAATCGAGAGCTGTTTAAAATGTGCGTCAAAGGGTTCAATATGCATTGAAGCGGGCATAACGAAGTTAGCTTCCGAAAACGACTGCTATGAATGCAAGAAAGTGTCCTTTTGAAACGAGAAAATGTTCATAAAATCAAGTTTGTACTACAGTTGCATGATTAGCAATGAACTCAGTTCAGTTGAATTCTGTAGCTCTTTTGCAAACCTATGTTTATGAACAGGCTAAGACTTAAGTTCCTCGTATGAAAGATGGGTGAACTTTCCCATTGATCAATTTCTTTTAAATTAATAGAAGTAAATATTTTTGTATACTTCAAATACAAAAACCGTTCGAAACTATTTGAGTGTTTTCATTTCACTAGCAACACTTTTAAATTGAAATTATGTAAAAACTATTTCACTACATTCCTTACAATACGAAACATGTTGAGGGTTGCTTCTGAACTGGTGTCTTAAACAAAATTATTATTTTACGAGATAAGAAAGAATACAAAATTTGTCTTGTGAGCACAAGATTTTGTCCAGGGACTGTATATTGTAGCTCTATTCGATTGTGTTGTATATAGAGCTCGTGCAGTATTTCCAACGCAAGGAGTTTTTGTTCTCTGACTTTCCTGAAATTCAATGTATCATTCGGTGCCTTATGCGAATTTCGTTAAAATATAATATAGTCACTTTTAAAAGAAACATTTCGTACATGCACTGCCCTTATAAAGAATCAAATTGAATTAAAATAAAGTTCCCTGTTTAAGATCAATATTAGGTTTGTTCGCGGACGCAGAACCGAGTAGCGCGCAGATCTTGGCTCGGAGTCAAAAAGAGCAGGAAATAAAATAGAGCAGTGCTCTGAGGTCTTATTACGGAAAACGAAAATGAAACGAATTTCTGGTTGAGACGAATGTTAACAAGCACTTTCTCGTTGAAAAATGTATCTAGACTAGAAATACGTTTCGTTTTCGTGTTCTGTAATAAGACCCCTGTTCTCATCCGAGTAGCAAAGTCAGACTGGATGCAGTACTCCACTCTTAACAGTTGACTGTCATTTTTAAATAACCCGATCTTAAGCGTCAGAAAGCTGCAATTTGTTTAAAGCAGGAGCAGAAATGCTGGCTCTAAACTCTGCAGTGATCTACGATATCTGCTCCTTTCTCAAAGAACATAAAAAGAGCCGACAGGAGCTTGGCTCTTTTCTCAAAGAACACAAAAAGCGCAAGAAGATTTTTGCTCTTTTCTCAAAGAACACAAGGCAGTGCACAAAATTACTTTTTGACTCGGAGTAGCGTCAACGAACAAACCTATTACAAGGAATTTTCAAATCGCTGTAAAAATCAAAATAAATGAGTAAAAACTAAACTTATGGGAATTTCGTATAATCATTTCGTTCAGCAAATATATACATGGTACAATTGCGCAAGGGTATAGAAATGAATTGTAATACAGTGTGGAGCACAATGCAGTCCCTGATTTGAAGGGTGAATTGAACAAAAAACGCTTCAAGATACATAAAAAAAGGTTTTTATTGCTCAAAAGTACACATGATACCGTTTTTCTTCATGATGTTTTGAGAATGATATCTTCTAAGCGGCGGCTTTGGCGAGCAATACATATATTGAGCCATGAAAAGAAGTTTTCGGCCACTCTTCCCAGCATATCTTGCGGAATTCCAGCGATGACGTCCTCAATCGCCTCCTTCAGAGCTTCAAGGGTTCGAGGTCGAAGTTTGTGTATACTTCAGCTTTGACGTATCCCCACAGAAAAAAGTCACACGTGGTTAAAATATCGGAGGCTTTTGTGTCTTGTTCTTTGCCATACTCTTCGATTTTGGGGCGCAGAAAGTTCTCCTACATCTCACAATAGCGAGCCAAAGTCACCATAACGGTTAATCCTTCGGATTCAAAAATAATAATGCCTATAGAGGACACAGCGTACCAAACTTACTTTGGGGCTGTGAAAAGGTCATTGTCATGTCATTTCTAGCATCTTCTTGTTTTTAATGGAATTGCATGAAATTCGTTACCTCGCTTTTTGGGTTTTGAACAAATTCTTCTTTTCCATGCAAGTAAGTTTTTACACGGAAAATTTTTGCAAGAAAATCGGAGGAACACAGACCTATTCTGTGGCATCCCGCAAAAACCACTTAGGTCCAAAAATCAACTTTTCAAGAAATTAAGGTTTTCATGTTTCATTCGTCGCCATACACATTGTGTTCTATAGTCGTTGTACACATCGTGTTTACACCGTTAAATACTCTGCTTTTACAATATTTGGGATTGAAAAGTACCATATAAAATATATTACTCAATTTTCAAAAAAAAATGGACTTAAGTGGTTATCCCGGAAAGCCGCAGTTGTTATTCTCGTGATTCCTTGTGGGGCATGGGACAGAGAAGAACTTCACCCAATTCGAGATAACGATTTCAAGTAAACATTAAATTCAAGGTGTATTCCGAACCACAGACATTACACTGCAAGCCCCAACGGCCTTTTTATCGCAAACCAAACAGATTGCACGATGCGGCGAAATGGTTTTGTCGCGCTGTGAAACAGATTCTTAGAATAAAGAACTAGAGGAAAGGACATCACTCGGAAAAATGTAAGCATTTTGCTATATGTGGTAGAACAAAGCGATGTGTGCGTTTCGAACATGAAAGTAGTAAAATTATGCTTGTATACAGGAGGGGCCAACTCATTTTGATAATATTTTAAATTAGGTGTTTTTAAAATATATTCTGATAACACTTTTAATATAATATAACTTTGCCCGACCATATTTTATTAATTTACTTAATTTTACTATTTAAAAACACTTAACTTATGCCCCCAAATATTTCAGTACTACGGAGACGACTTTGATTCCAAGGCGACATTCGGTCCAATTTGACATTTCAGGCGTCATCCCCCCTTTACCCACTCGCCACTTGGCCATGAAGCAAAAATGCTTATCACACGTACAGGGTTTTTACTTAAGATAGCCTTTCCTCTCGTTCTTTATTCTAAGAACAGATTGAAATTGCATGACAGCTAATGCGACGAGAAACTTGACGGCTCGAATAACATGAAAATCCAAGCAAAATATCAATTTCATTGTTGGCAGTACCATGGCAGTAGAAATAGAAATTGGTGTGCGACAAAAATTTTCGTCGCACTGCCCATCACGTTCAATGTGTGACGAGACAACCAGTGTAAATCAATGGTTTCTAAATTTCGTCTCATTAGGTCTGTTCACGTACTTTTTGATCAGAAATATTCTGAGTAAAAATGTTAAATAGGAGAAGTTACCAAATACCAATAGTACGTGAACGAGTTTGGGTAGTCTTGGACAAAAACTAAAGCAATAACTGTCTAAAGTGACAATTAGTGGCTTTATAACAAAGCTTAACAAAATTACTCAACTTATTTCTTCGGGTAAATTTGGACTAACATTTTTAAGTAGGGGAAATGTTACGTCAGCAAATTTTCCCCCATTTCATGAGTACGTGAACGCGTTTGAGTAAAAATATCATAATGCATTTATCCAAAACTAAGTACGTGAACAAACCTATTGCCGTCTCACATTCAATCTGTTTCAGCCTTAATCCTTTGTCTTTTGGGCTCGAACTTGGGGGCTTTCGGGGTGGAAGTTCGACCCATTAATTCTTTCACTTTAAGTGCCACCTACGACATATCTCGTGACTATAACATAAAAAAATAGAAAAGCTGGCAAATAACGTCTTATAAGAATTCAAAACGAAACGAAAAAACAACTTAGGATTTGAAATAAATTTAGAAAAATCGCGACTAATTTCCTGTTTGAATTTAAAGTTGTTCGAATTACAGTGAAATTTGGTATTACGCTTTGAACGGAGCAGCATTCCGGCGGAATCAAAAATAGGTTTGAACACTTTGATAATAACATCTGTCATAAAACAAAGCGACCAAAACATATGTACTCTTTCTCTTGTTTCATATTAGATCTGTTCAATGAGCTGATACAATTAAACCCGATCACTTGCGATCAAACATTTGTGTTTAGATAAGATCATGTTCTTCTGTGTTTACCGAGCGAAATCAAGAACACTTCAAATCACGATTTTATAAACCTTCTTTAAACTTAAGTGAATAGTTTGATAAACAAATCATTGAATAGATCAATTTCAATCTTCAATAGTCGTAAGCCATAGATTTTGAGGTATAGAAATAGTTTCTTTCGTGGGTGTGTCTGTTAGTACATTTTTGAGGTTTTGAAGCTGCATCACGTCAAGAGGTTCGCTAGGTTTAACTCGACTTATATACTAATAAACATTACCAACTTGAATCTAATCAAAATATGCAACCACTGGCAGAAGTTGACATAAAAACTTCAAAAAAAGTCACTTCGCAACATTCTAGTAAAATAAACCTCTCAAAGCAATTTGTCTCCCGTAAAAAAAATGAGAAAAAAAAACGAAAAAAAACTTTTTTAAATGACGACACTAATCTTATGTTTCACGTACATTATATTTTTATCCGTATACACCACTGTAAAGTGTTTCAATTTCGAATTTGAAAAAGATGTGTACAAATACTGAAATTATTTCGAAACGTCATCAAATGAAATTAAATACAAAGAACGTATTAAATGAGATTTAAGGAACTTTAAAAAATTTATTAAAAAAATTTTTATTACGTAAAATGTACAATGTTTTTTTTAACGATAGTTACATGTTTTCAATATATTCAATGTGAAGAGATATTGCGATTGTTTTTTATAAAAATAAAACAAAAAGCGTCTTTGATTTTCCTGAGGGCTCATGGAAGGTCAAAGCGTTTTTTAACGCAATTGCTTTAGTTCCTTTAGAACTTTCCTTCTCTATCCTTGCCAATCCATTTTTCTTCTCATATAACTGAGAAAAGGGAAGTGGTTTGACGAAAATTATAAATATTTTCAAAACTTATGTTTTCTCATTTGTTTAAAAACTTTTGCAATATAAAAAGAAAGGGGACTTTAAAGGTATAACGTTCCTTTTCCTTTTTCGTCTCTTCATATAAATAAATTGGATAAGAGATTTAATAAATTTCCATTCCTTTTAAAATATGTGTAACCATTTAAAAAGTGTATGTAGAAAATTTTCTTAGAATAAATTTAAATCATCGTTTCATAGGTTTTCTGCTTCAAAAATAAATGTTTGCAAGTAGGGTCCCTTATTGTGCGAATCGAATTGTGTTCGACTCAATTACCCAGCACTCACTTTCTGTAACTCACGTGAATTATTTCTTATTTGAAGTAAAACGAAATTGTTGTTACATACAGTAATAATTTCATTGTTTTTACGTCACAAAGTGAGAAAATACTCACGTAAAAGATACAGAAACTGGGCTGCAGATTCACTCTACCAAATAGACGGAATTGTGTCCTTGTTAGTCGAGTTGGACGCAAATCGGCGCTCACCATAAGGGTCAAATTCTCTTCTCTGAAAACAACCTATGAAATATTTTTTGCAGCTAAAATATTAAAGCTACAAAGTTCTAGGTCTATAGGAAATTACATATTTACTAAATGTCATATATAAAAATATTATATATTAACAAATAAAAAATATTTAAACGATTGTTAAAACAATAAACTATTTGTCAGCAAAAATCAATCCCGCATTGGAAAAATTGAGAGAAAATAAATTCTTTAGATCAAAATATCAAAATAATGTTTGTCAAAAATAAAACAGAAAAGTTTAAAAACAAAATGATAAAGAAGGAGCTTTAAATTTGGGAATTGTGCGTTGTGAAGAATAAACAAAAGATTTTGTGCAAATATGGACTTTAAAATTTATAAAGACTTGTAACAGTGGGATACTGGACGACATGCCATAAGAGAGGAGAAACTTAGCAGATAAGCTTAAATGGTTAATATAAATCTCATACAATAAATGTAAAACAAGCAAATTGTGTAATTGTCTAACTTCACTATCTTGTAGTTTAAAAGATGTGCATGCAATGGAAAAGGTATTTAAAGATGGTCTATATATACTATAGATATATAAATTATGTATTTATGAACAAGAGTCTTAAATGAGTAAAAGTGTTAATGTAAATTAAAGTAAACTGTTAAAAATTATATAAGAATACTTAAAATTTAAAACTATAATAAGAAAAACATAAATTAAATGATATTATGTGTAAAAATTAAATATATGCATAATAATAATAATTCTAAATAGTTTTTTTATTCATTTGCATATGCGGGCCTATTCATAAATGCAGATTTGCGCAGCAACTCAGCTGAACCAAACGAGTTGCTGAATCATGCAGCTGCAGCGGAAACCTACGCTTATGAACAGGCCCTACCTCTATATACAGTACCCCGCCATCCAATTAGGAACAAATGTTTCCAAACTAATAATTTTGCAAAAATGAGTCCCTCTGTAGAAGTGGACTCTGTAAATAAAGTGTTGATATTACAGATAGCATTTCTATAGCAGATACTATCTGTTTTTATAGGATGGGGTTTTATTAAACTGATCTCTGCCCCTGTGTCAATTAGAAACGTAAGTTTAGGGGCAGAGCATATATCAAACGGTAAGGAGAGAGTTAG
Organism: Leptarthrus brevirostris; assembly: GCA_964036015.1. Taxonomy (NCBI): domain Eukaryota; kingdom Metazoa; phylum Arthropoda; class Insecta; order Diptera; family Asilidae; genus Leptarthrus; species Leptarthrus brevirostris. The sequence goes on from OZ038372.1 coordinate 151,186,315, forward strand.
AGAATTTCTGTTAATTTGGATTGAGATATGAATAAGTGTTCTGTCAATATTGTCTCTGGACTTCGGTGAACTTGTGCGTTGGTCCAAATTTGCGAGGGGTTGCCAAAGTTGACCCCCCGCTGCATCACGTTTCCCTGTTTGGACGATGATACTTCTCGTGCCGAAATATTGGCATTATTGTATTTCGATGAAGATCGATTTTCGCGAATATTTTGTTGCCCTGACCTCTTAGTTTTCTCCTGTCCATTAAGCGTGTTTACTTCCTGAACTCTGTCTTTTCTTTGCAGAGTATTGCTGCTGATTTGAAAACCGAGCATTGTTAGCTGCTCGAGTTCTGCAGTCATCGATTGAATGTCCAATCCGATGGCAATTTCGACAGGAGATTACTTGTGATGGAAATATAGAGTGCCCCATATTTGGGTGTTCTCTGTAATCGATAGTTTAATCTATTGGAAGGGTTAAAATTTGGAATTTGGTGCTGTTCATGTTTGCAGTTTGAGGATAAATGCCCTTGCCTATTGCATTTGTAACAGCGAAGGTTTACATTTGAATTTTGGGTTGCCTTTGCTCTAGGCATGATGTGTGCTCTAGAATATGGGATTTAAGGGATGAAAGTGATTTATCCGTATGAACCTTTGCTAACGTTTGGAGTTGTGTATTCGACAAACCGTCTTCAATTGCTCGTACAGCTTGGTTCTCGTTGTCTTTTTTTAATAAAGATTTCAAGAGCATTCTATCTCATGTACACAATGTACGAAATTAACACATGACCCGAGCAAATTTTCAAAAAATTTAACGAACGGTTTAGTTCGGAATTTGCGATTCCAGTTATTAAAATTTTTTTAGCAATCTATCTGTAGTGTATGAGTGGGTAGCTTCATTAAGTTTGGACAAAGTTGTGTTTAGTCTTTGGACAAAATCCTGTATTCTCTCGCCCACTCTTTGTTTGGAATTGGTCAATTGGGACTGAAGGGTTGACCAAAGGGTCCACAAATTCTACTAAAGTTCTACAAGCCGGAGATGTCAAAATTGACTAAATTTGTTTTTCCACTTAACTCTAGTGTTAACAGGCCCATTCATAAACGCAGGTTTGCACTGCAGCTGCATAATTCAGCAATACACTTTGTTCAGCTGAATTGTACAGATGATGCACAAACCTGCGTTTATGAATGGGCCCATCTCCTTCACTCAACCTCCTAACCCATTTCCCTCATCCTTAATTCCTTTCCTGTCAAGGCTATGCTTTAGCATCATAGGGCATCCCCTGAGCTTTGGCAACATCATATATAAAAAGAAAAAACTAATGAAGACTTCGATTCGATATTCACGGTTTTTGATATTATAAATGATATTTCACTAAGAAAGTTAAATTTTCCTCGAAAGACATTTTTCATTATTAAAACTCCATACATTTCGGGCCTGTTAATACATGCAGGTTTGCGCTGCAGCTGCATGATTCAGCAACTTATTCCGTTCAGCTGAATTGGGCAGTTGCTGTGTTTATGAACAGGCCCTGCCAAAACTCGCTGAAAAACAAACTTAACAACTGTCTGTCACACAACTAAGTTAAAAATGAGCAGAAACGAGACCTGCTTCGAATTTTGTCAACTTGGCCGACTTTTCCGAATTTGCCATTAGTTCTTTCCTAACTGCATTTCGTCTCTTGGATGTCGAGAAAGTTACCATTGTGTTTCCCGCTTTATAGGCCATACAACATCCAAATGTTTGACTTGGGCATCGGCTTTGAGTGCGGGTTAAGTAAATGGCTCGTCTACACCGTGATTGTCGGTTTGGTCGTCGGGTTCAGCTTTGAAAAAATTCATAAGAAATCGAAATAGTTTTTAAATTAAAGCATTTAGGTAAAGCTATATAGGTATTAGGGTAAGAAAGAGGATTTGGATCCTGTGAAGAAATCTAGAAGGCAAGAAAAGAGGGAAGCGCAAGTAAAGATAAATCACATATTTGACGGGAATCAGCTCTGTGGCAAAGTTAGCCAAAAATCTTTGCGAAGGCGATTGCAACTTGTGGTCAAACAGATTTTCACGAGATGAAACGACACAGACAGGGTTTGGAAGAGAATTTTCGGAGTCCTTGCCGTAAACTTCCCCTGAGAAATATTCGAAACATCCTTTTCACTACCATGAAATTTAGATATTCCATAGAATGCTGGAGAGAAGATAAATTTAAATGTATTCGCCCGACAAAGAAGACTCGTCTCACAGAGGATGCAAAATTTTGGCTGAATTTTGCCAAAAACCATTGACACTTTACAGTCGATAATTGGATTGATTTTTCTCCAAGGTTTATTATTTTTTTTTTAACTTCGATTTGTTGCAAACTATTTTCAGGTGACAAATCCTGCTTTCAGGTGTTGATCTATAAATCCCCCGGGCCAGATGGAATCATATGTACTATGTCTATTGTTCTCAACCAGGTTTCATAGATCTAGAGGAATATTAAGGTAGTGCTCATCTCTGAGGTTGGCAAAAGGGGTCATGAACTGGCAAAGCACTTCAGACCAATCAGTCTAACATCTTTTTAGCTGAAGACTCTGGAGCACGTTCTCGACGTTCACCTTAGACAAATTCTTGATAAAAACTGTACCTCAAATAGGAAATACACACTAGCGGCCTTTGCTAGCCATAGAAGGGGCACCTCAATAACGTTCGCTCTCAATCTATCAAACCTCAGAGCCTTGGTCGTTAGATTTTAACGATGCTAAGATCAGTCCGAACTGAGTGCCAGCCGTGTTGTTAGACACGTCTGTAGGGGTACGCCTCAGGTGGGAGTTCTGTTTCCCATACTTCGGCGGATCGTAAAGAACAAAATACTGCTGAAACTTCTGGTCGAGTTAAGGCTGTGGCATATGCCGACGTTTTGGCAATACTAGTATGAAATTGTAAAAAATGCATTAAACAAGGTCAACAGATGGTGCACACATTGTGGACCGTCTGTGAACTCGGGAAACAGCGAGCTGATGTTCTTCACCACTAAAACCAAGATACGAAACTTTGCCAAAACTTGTCCTACTAAATGGGCATCAACTCTCACAATCTCACCGTCTTGAGTCCATTCAGCGAGCATTTACTTATTATGCTCTTCGTAAGTTAAATTGGATGAATGGTCTTTCCTTTCTATGCCGACAGGTGTAAACTTCTTTGTTTTTTAGTCTCAATCTTGTAGACGTAGGAATGCTTCAATATTGTTTGTTCGGGAATGCTTGTGCTATAGAATTTGCTCTCCTGACTTTGTTGCTCTCTTTATCATCTATGTTCCAGGTATTTCTCTACGGTATAGAAATTTACGAAATGCTTTTGTGTCAGAATTCCGACTATGAATGAATGGAAGAATACTAAACTGTTCAACTGCTGCGTCACTGTCCTGTTTACTGACGGCTCCAAAATAGACTGTGATATTGGCGCACCCTACAGATTGCCGGACAGTGCAAATAAAGGTGCTTGCGATCCTGAAGGTATGATGTCTGCTGGGACTCATTGAATTACCAAAGCTATTTAGGGACTTTAGAGAAAAACTTACCCCTCTAAGGAGTACAGACCCTTCTCTGGGTTCCAGGATAGAAACATTTCCAATGCGAAAATAGTTGCCGTCTGCATAAGTCGGTCTAATAAGGGTGCATACTGGCTGGGAGCTCCGCAAAACACTGTTGCAGCTGCGGCATTACCAGTGAAAAATAAATAATACTTCATCTTCTGTAAGTGCCCAGCCTAGGCAGGCATCAGGAGGACGCTGAAAGATTACTTCCTTGAGAACGTCCAAGCAATTTCTGGAGTTACCAAATTCTTTAAGTTCTCGGGTTCGCTTTAGCCTATATCTCACGCCTCGTCTGCGGCTCTGTATCTACATCGTTGCATAAGATAAACCGGACCAGGTCTTACAGGGCTTGGTATCAAAACGTCACGTTAAGCGCTAATTGAATTGCCGCCCTCGTTAATCCCCACATAAATCAACCAAATGAGGCAACAACGTTTGCATGGAGACGTCTTCAAGAATGGAATATAACTTCTTGTCTTACTCAATGGGTAAAAGCCTCCTTCTATTATGGTATAGGGGTTATAAGCTCCGATTATTCTGGTCCACTTTACTTTGTAGAAAGTACAATGCGTTTGAACAAAAGAAACATGTCCCTGAGAACGTGAGAGGCATCGCCGGCATCTATCTTCAGAATTATACAAACCTAAAAAGAGTCTGGTCGTGTTGAAGTAATTTCTAGGACAAGGCGTCACAGAGTCGATCAACGATTCGCTGCACTTCCTCATCAGATCCCTTTTTATTGGTTCATGTGATTCGAGTAAACGGGCTTCAGAAACAATCAGAAGGCGTTTAAGGGAAGTGGCAAGAACGGGCGAGTTGCATGTAAATTACCCCCTACAAGTAAAGCCAATTTAAAGAAAACTCTATAGCCTCATAATTTTTGGTATTCGGTTTTATGGACATACGAATCCATGGTAAGAATGCGGTACAGCCATGGGCAAACGTGCAGGTGAACAAGTAAAGGTGAATTGCGTACCAAACCAACATTAAAGGGTGTTATCAATCCTTTATGCAGAAAAGTCGGCATAAAGGATTGATAAAATTATTACATTTGAGGTCAACGTTCCCGAATCTACTGAAAGAAGTCATTATACCCGAAGGTAAACGCTTGATAGGAGAAAATTTCTTACCTCAGCAGGACAACGATTCCATATATAAAGCCAGATTTGTCCAAAAATGTCCAAGGATGAGAAGATAAGCGTCCTCAATTAGTCATCACAAAACCCAGACCTTTCGCCTATTGAAAATGGGTATTGGCAGAAAATTCGAAGCCGAAAAAGCACCAAGAAGCATTTTAGAATTAAAAGTGCGTGCATCGAAGAAATTTGGCCAACTTTCTCGGAGGAACAATGTATGTCCAATCGAATAGCGAAAATATCTCAGAAGAGTGGTGGTCATTGTGGTAGTTTACTTACTTTTAACTGCCACTGTATGTTTAGCTGAAAATTATCTTCTCCATTGGAAATTTCAGAATACTTCTTCCAGATCTTTGAAAAAGTAAATGGTAGTCTACAGTTTCCTTTGTCCCCAGCAATGTTTTCATAATCGGTAATCGAAATACCCATTAAAAGAGGATGCTGAGGCGAGACCGTGGCCAACGTTGACTGCTATCGCTGTTCTGCATTGAGTACGAGTTATGCAGTTTAGTTTTCCTCTTATTATGGGTGGAATAGCTTTTGTGGTGTTGAGGTATTTTACCCGTTTGGCAGGATTTAGAGGATATTACTACGTTTATTTCGCTATTTTATAAAGCGTTATAAACGAAGATAAACCTGCTTTTTTGAAGAGGACATCGTCGTCCAGCAAAATTGCATCTTTCTATTTGTGGCTAAAGGTAGCACCGCCTTGCAGCAATTGTGAAACAAATAAAAAATATTTTTAGAATTAATGAGCAAATTTAGAAAAAAAGTAGTGGCCCATGGGGGGATCGAACCCACGACCTTCGCGTTATTAGCACGACGCTCTGACCAACTGAGCTAATGGGCCTGCTGAAATCATTGTGTAAATAGTAGCATATCAGCATTTTATTTTTTATAATACAAACGCTTATTTCATTCATTTCAAGAATAAAAGATCATGTACTCGTTAATTTTAGTTTGCTTCGATTGTAAATAAAAAATATTTAAACACTAAACTATTTAATAAACAATTTCTTTTCTATAATTTTATCTACTCCTTTCGAATAGAAATAGTTTTCCTATTTGCAATAAATTATTTGGATTGAAATGATTGTACTCCTTAAATAAAATAAATAAACTAAATACTTATTATAGACATATAGTTGTATCATAATAAATGAATTATATTTCTGCCTTGAATTTAATGATAGAGCAGGTATAAAACTTTATTTTTTAAATAGGAGAGTAATTTCGATACGGAGATTATTTGACATGAAAAATCTTGGAAGAGAAGCACCATTTTATTCCTAAAATGATTGCTACTAGATAATACGTACCTGATCAATTTTATGAGTAAAAACTCATTCTCCAAATAAAATTTAAGAATTGTTGTTTGATGTTATACTGTTCTGTACCAACTTTACTATACCAAAAACCCGAAGAAGCAAGATTAATTTGTGACAACCGACTGACGTTTCTTAAAAATTTCAGAAAAATGTCGGAGTTAACCAAGGCGGAGCAGGAATTACTGCTTAAAAAGCATGACAGGGCTATGAAATTACGCGCTGAGTACATCAAACAAATTACAAATCCTTTCCGCCATGCAACTTCAGAAGGTGGAACTTTGGTAAGTGCATTTCTTTTGATTATTTCAATAAGCAATATTGCGCTTTTGCCTGTTATGTCATCACTTTGACGAGTTGATTAAAAATTGTTTATTATTTCAGTTTGATACTGGTATACAAAGATATCAGTCTATGAGATGCACACTGTATGACCATTTCAAGCCAACCCCTAGGTCATTTAAAGTAGGTGCCTTTACCGTTGTGCTGCCCATTGTTATCTACGCATGGATGCTCAAGACCGAACGTGATGGCAAAGAACATAAATACAGAACTGGACAAGTTGCTTATAAAGATCGCTCATTTAAATTTATCTAGAGATCCTAATGTTAAGTGTATAGTTGAAAGGAATATATGAAAGAAATAACTTTAAAAATTGTTCTTTATACTTGTAAAAGAGTTCAGGTGCGTAGACTATTGGATGGGAATGGACGTGGATAAGCGGACAGATCCCTATCGGGTTGATTGGTTTAAGTGGTGAGCGTCGCCATCATAGTAACACTCCAATTAGCACATATTGATGCCACAACCAGTAAGACTCGGTTTTTTGTTGGACTCGGTTCACTCGCAACTCTGATTCTTATCTGAAATCAGGTTGAAGTCAGCTGAGTTTATTGTGGGAAAAAGGAAGTAAAGCCGGAGGAATTTAAGAAACCTGACTATCTCCTTAATTTTTACCCCCGAAGATTGCCTTCAGGTTTTGAAAGAAATACTCTTCCATAGCCCTTTCTTACTCTGGCAAGAGCCGGACATCTACAGAGAAGGTGAATAATACTTTCTTTTTCGTTCACGTCGTCACGACTGCGACAATGTAACTGTAAGGGGCGCCTACCCTAGCTGCATGCTCGCCTAAAACACTGGCCCGTACAGACCGCAGTAATTTTTGCGATAGCAGCTCTCGGTCTGTTAAGCAGATCAGATGTCCTACTTTTATTATAACATGGCCAGGTTGCCTTGGATATGCTACATGCTTTCAGGGCGCTTCAAGAAATGCAGTAAAAAGAAACAGTTTTCTCTTAAGTGATCCTAGTAGGATATGAATATCTTCAATATGGAGGAGGAGGAGGTAAGTAACTCTCGGCAGTCCTGCTCCACCCTAGAAGATATTGTAACTGAGTCAAGCGCCCTAATGGCCGCCTGACTATCTGTAAAACTTGTGATTGGATACACAGAAGCAGCGAACACGCTCTCACAATCGCAAGCTCCTCCGCCTGGAAAACGCTCGATGTGTTCGACAGGTTCGGGGGAGTTATTTTCTCTACTTTTTTTCCCCTATTGCTTCCCTGTTTCCTCAATTTTTCACTGTTGTTCCCCTGTCTTCCGCCTTTCGTTAAATTTGCCTTTTCCAGAATATTTGAAGAATTTTTGTACAAGGGAATATTTGGACACCAAAGATATAATTTACCTAGGACAGTAAAAATTGGGGAGCCAGGGAAAAAGGTCGAGCGATGAGAGAAGAGTAAGTTCCCTGGGCTTACTTGCCAAGGATCCATTCGTTGATGCACGTCCTTTATTAAATAGGGATAATTTATTGGAAACCCGAATCCTTATATTATTAGATTTTGTTTATTTATCTTCTAATTGTTTATCTCTTGCTATAACGTAGTCTTCAAATTTCACCATATAAGTTGTCCCTTTATGCCAATGCGCTGATACTTTGCAAGGCTGTGTAATAATACAAGTTTGAGTTGTAACCTAGGACGTACAGCAAATACTTACAAATCCGCAGTGAGTTAATACTGCTTCGACTATTCCAGCAATAAAACTAGCACAATTTAAGGATCCTTTATCTTTGGGAACGCTAATATAAGTATTTACCAGGGATTCCTTTTCTATGATATAATATGTCCGCTCGTCATCGTTTGCATGCTCCAATTTTTCGGCTTCTTTGCCAAAAAGATTCTGTAAGAAAATGTGAACATAAAAACTACTTGTTATCAAGTGCTTAGTTTCAAACCTTCCAAAGTGTTGTCTTTATAAAAAGTAACATTTGAGTAAGTTTCGTTTCCCTCTTCGAATTTCGTTCGCGAACAAAATATATATCAATTACACGCGTTCCAACATCCTGCCCCAATTCGTGCAATCTGAAAGTATTTTATACTGATTTTATTAAACTCGGGAAATTTGAGGAAGTGCACCTGCTTTGAAGTTCAGGAACTGTATACACCCTGCTTTGACAATACTGAACAATTTCAGAAAATAACAAAGCAAAACAGCTCTGAGATATTTCACCCTTTCCTCTGCTTAATGGTTTATCCAAAATATTTGTTCGTGCTCGCATTGAAGACATTGCAAGGAAAATTCTTTCGGGGGAGGTCTTCAAAACAAATTCTACTGTCAATAATTACGAGTTGGGTTTCTATGTTGGTATCTCTGCTATGTATAACACAATTATTTCATTAACATTTATAAAGATAAAGAATAGTAATTTCTAAAAATGCAAATATAATTTAATTCATTTGCTCTCACATTTTTTACGACAAAATAAACAAGTTTAAATAAAAAAAAGTATTTGATTTATAAAAGCAACTTAGAATTATGAATTCAACGGTGAATAAAAATATGTTTTGAACGAGTTCAATAAATATATATATTTTTTTGTTTTATACATTGTTTTGTATTACTTATTTTTTTTGTTTTGCATATTTATTTACTATAATTGACTTCATTTGGTGTCAGATAAAAATATAAATGTTAACTTCCATACGTAGTATGGTAATACCTTTTAAAGAATCAAAAGCAGTTCAACTGTCGCCAACTTCTCATAAGTTAATAGGGCATTTGCATTTCTTGAAAGTTTTCCGCACACAAATAAATTTTTAGAAGAGAACGAGAGAATTTCGCTAATTTCTAACTTTTGCTTATTTTACATTAAATTTATATTAGTTTTTGTCAAGGTAATAATTGAATTAAGATATTAGAATGTTTAAACAGCTGTGTAATTAGAAAAAAAAGGAATGTGAACTATTTATGGCCGGGTAGTTGCATTTTGTGTCAACATAAAGTTGCTGTCAAATTCTAAAACGCTTTCTTTTTCCTGTTCAGAGAAATGTGAAAAAATGTTTTTGAAGCCGTTAACTTTTAATTATATATTTTCAAAGTGCAAAATTTACTGAATGGATTTTACGTGAAAGAATTCCCAATCGAGTAGAATAACGGGGTTGGAGGGGCATCAGCGAATTTGACGTGACAGATCTACGAGATCTACCGTTCTATGATTAGGAAAAAGCGTTTGCCCCAATTGCTTTGTTTCTTCAAGAATAATCTTTTTAATTGTGTGAAACGCTGTTTTATCTATTTTTGCATATGTGACATTTAAAATGCGAATTAGAGAAAATAATCCATTACAACCCACGACAAATAACCACCCCCAGTACTTCCAATTCGATTTCTTATTGGACCGAATTTTTTCTCTACTGTGGGTTGACTACCTTAACTACCTGGCATTTCTGAGAATTAACTAAATTTTATTGAAATCTATTTTTAATGATACCTTGTCGTGGAAATATTAAATTGTTTATTCAACCAATAATATTTAGCACAGGCGTATTACCTTAGCTTTGCGACTTATTTGTTTCCCTTTTTTTTTGCAGGAAGGCCCTTTCCTTGCTACATATTCGACTAAAGGACTCATTGTCATTGTTAAATTTAAGTTATTTTAATGATGGCCGATCAGCAATTCTTTTTAAAATGGAATGACTTTCAGACGAACATGGTAACATCCTTTCGACATTTACGGGATGAGAAAAGTTTTACAGACGTAAGTATCCTTTTTTGTATTATCATCCCTTACTCTTACTTTTGCGTGCAATTTATACAAATAACAAATTCTATTGCCCAATTTATTACATTTAAAATATTGAAAGTATCAATTTAAATTGCGTAAAGAATTTAATTCTATATAAACTGTAGAAGGAGCTTGCTACGAATTAAAGAATTAGTTTTCATGGCATCAATATAAAAGCCCTTTAACCTCGATGCCTGGAACCATATCTAATTCTATTTGGAGATGTTGGTAATCAAGCATACTACCCCGTTTCATCAAAGTTCGTCATTTTAATTTTTTTCGTTAAAAATGAAGTAAAAACAAAATTTTCTATCAACATGAAATTTAAATGTTTATCTCTTTTAAATGCAATACAATTTTATTAAATATTAGAAGCAATGCCAAATCGAATAGAATCGGTTATTTTAGCAAAAGGTGGTACTAAGTGGTAAAATCGTTGAGATTAATAATTGAAATATAAAAATTCCGCCACCTATTGGATTGCCGACACAATCGAATCGAGTTACTAAATACATTTCCCCACCCCTCTCCTCGCATGGACCCAGGGTATTTTATTTCAGCAACTTTTAGCCCTTTCGGTGCTATAGAAGTGTATATATGTAGGGCCAATAAGTAACACTTGTGCGCTCTTGGTGCATAAATACGTTCGCCGAATTGGGATCTGCTAGAGATATGGGCGTATATGCATACCCGTGTGTCGCCGAACTTTTCTAGCTACTGAATAGGTCTGTTCTTTATCGTCACTCCGAGTCAAAAAGAGCCATTTGCTATTCTAGTCGGTGTTCTTTGAGAAAAAACTGGCAATCTTCTTGCGCTTTTTATGTTCTTTGAGAAAAGAGCAGCAATCTAGATTGCTTAAGAGCCAACTTTTCTGCTCCTGCTTTAAACAAGGAGCAATTTAAGTATTGTGCTGCAAAATGCAGAAAGTAACAGGGGAAATTCTGGAAGATATTTTGTGTGATATGCTTGCCAGGTACTCGAAAAAATTTGTTAATTTGTTGGATGATAGGTATATTCAAAACAAAATGACAGTCAGCTGTTAAGAGTAGAGTACTGCAACCAATCTGGTTTTGCTACTTGAATGGCAGCAGAGCTCTGCGCAGCTATTTTATATCCTGCTATTTTGGCTCCGAGCCGAGATCTACGCTACTAGGAGTAACGGTAAAGAACAGACCTAATGTGTTAACGTCGTTGTCTAACAACAGATCATCTGCCTCATAATGAATATAAAAACAAAAGCAAAGTCGAAACCATTAAAATTTTTACAAAAAGTGAAGGTGTAGGCGAATGGTGTTTTAGTGAAAACGATGCTGAAGATATAAGCGTAAAAAGTGATAATTTCATCAAGGCGTGAAACATCTAGGCAAGGAGGGTGATTCGTCAATTTGAAATCAAAACCAGTTTCAAAGAACGAGAACTTGGAATAAAGAAACTGCATTTCAAACATGAAAGTAGTATAATTTATACTTGATTATAAATTCACTTTGATTATATTTTAAATTTGCTGTCTTAAAAATATATTCTAATAAAGTTTTTAATATAACATAATTTTGCCCTACCTTATTTTATTAATTGAATTAATTTTACTATTTAAAAACACTTAAATTATGCCCCCAAATATTTCAATACTACGGAGGCGACTATGTTTTCATAAGGCGACAAAAATTGAAAAATAACTTGAGCGAACCGATTGGACAAATTTGTCCAATTTGCTTATCACACGTACATGGCTTTTACTTGAGATAGCCTTTAATCTCGTTCTTTATTCTAAGAACGAGAATCTTTTTCTTATTAGAATCAGAAAGCAATGACCTAATAAAGAATATTTTATGGACGAAACATGACTTAAAACCAACAATATGTAGATTTCATGCACAGAATTCTGGTTGTAGAGCAAATGGGTCTGATGTTTTCATTGTTCTAACAACTTTTTTTCTCCAGGTTCTTACTTAGAGATGGGCGATACCACATCGATATATCAAAGTATCGATAATACACTTCTAATATATCGATATTTTGTATTGATATTTTCAACGCCCGATTAATAAAAAAATCATAATCTTTTTTTTTTAAATTGCGCCAATATTTTTTTGCGCGCAAACTCGGTGGTTTTTTATTTCACGACCGTTCAAGATTTAATAAGTATCAACAAGGTTGATAAGTACATTTACCATTTGATCAAATTTGACCCGGACTGGTTGAAAAAAAACAAATACAATCGACTCATGGCGCGTTCCCCGGAGCGGATATTAAGTTTTGGAAACAAGAAAAAGTCACAGGGAGCCAAATCTGGTGAATACGGTGGATGAACGATGACTTTTGTTTCGTGTTTGACCAAAAATTCACTCACAATCACAATAAACGGGCCGTTTATTGCGAATTGCTTCACGTAGACGCCTCAAAACGGTCAAGTAGTATTCCTTATTTACCGTTTGACCCCCTGGAACGGATTCACGGTGAACCACAACACGGTAATCGAAGAAAACGATGAGCATCCTTGATTTTAAACGAACGTTAAAGAAAGTTGTATCAGCTTCACCGTTGAGTTTACGCGCGCGTTTTAAATGGACCAGTCCGGGTTCAATTCAGTGATGGGCATTATTCGAATAAATTTTCAATCAAGTAACGATTTGTTTAAAAAATCGAATAAAAAATTATTCGAAGAAATTTTTATTCGATTTTCAATTTATTTTAAGTTATTCGCAAATAATTATTTGTTATTTGGTGCTCCTTAATCCAATTTCAAATAATTACACAGCCACACAAAAAAAATATGTTTTCGGGTCTAGAGGTCATACCATGTTTACTATATGTTTTCGGGGTCGCTGAATCCGAATCCGAGGTCCAAAAAACCCCAGCACGTCAGGGTTCTGACATAACCTCAAAAAACCTCATACAAAATTTTATTCGAGTCCGGGGGTCAGACCATGTTTACCATATGTTTTTGGGGTCGCTGAATCCGAATCCGTCGTCCAAAAAACCCCCGCACGTCAGGGTTTCGACATAACCTCAAAAACTTCATAAAATTTTTTTTCCGTGGCTGGGGGTCAGACCATGTTTACCATATGTTTTTGGGGTCGCTGAATCCGAATCCGTCGTCCAAAATACCCAACTATACTATAGGTTTTCGGGGTCGCTGAATCCGAATCCGAGGTCCAAAAAACCCCAGCACGTCAGGGTTCTGACATAACCTCAAAAAACCTCATACAAAATTTTATTCGAGGGGTCAGACCATGTTTACCATATGTTTTTGGGGTCGCTGAATCCGAATCCGTCGTCCAAAAAACCCCAGCATGTCAGGATTTTGATTTGCAAAGAAACTCGCGAAATTTGTTCATCCGACTTACGACGTGTGTCTGCATCCAGGGCACCTCCTCGCGGTGACGGCGGGCAACTGAGTGTGCCTGTGATCCGGCTAAGTCCCTGGATTATGTCTTTCATGCCGTCATGGCAGGCGCACGCAAGCGTTTTACGATGCAGAGAGTCGGATCCTCAGTATCGGCGGCTGGTCAGGGTGAGAAAGCGGGCCCGCAGCCGTCGTCATCAAGCGACCGCAGTTTCACATTAGTTGGTGACTTGGCTAATGTGGAATTTGATGCTACAAGAAAGCGGCCCGAAGTTTCGCAATCACATGATTGTCATGCGAATCATGACAATTTTTGTTAAGTTTGTTCCAAATATGAAGTGACATCTTTGCCGACGGTCCTATATACCTTTGTTTTGTGGAGTAAATAGGGTTTATGGGTTGAACTGATTTTTGTTCAATATACGGCTAAAGTCAAAACGTTGAAACGTTAAATAGCTTAGATAACGGAATATTTGAAAGGTTATGTCAACAACCTGACGTGCTGGGGTTTTTTGGACGACGGATTCGGATTCAGCTACCCCAAAAACATATAGTATAGTTGGGTATTTTGGACGACAGATTCGGGTTCAGCGACCCCAAAAACATATGGTAAACATGGTCTGACCCCCGGCCTCGGAAAAAAAATTTATGAAGTGTTTGAGGTTATGTCGAAACCCTGACCTGGGGTTTTTTGGACCTCGGATTCGGATTCAGCGACCCCGAAAACATATAATAAACATGGTCTGACCTCCGGACTCGAATAAAATTTTGTATGAGGTTTGTATGAGGCTGATGAATTATTTGCAAATAATTATCTGTTATTTGGTGCTTTTTATTCGAATTTCAAATAATTACTTGTTATTCGACTATTAAATAATTATTCGATAGTTCATGTCTCTTTATGAAATAATTATTTGTTGTTGGTGTCCGTTAGTTCAATTTCAAAAAATTATTTCTTGGTACACGCATTTCATATCACAAGGTGTCTCGTACTTAGGAAATTCAAACTGCCTTGTTATGTTTCGATGTTTACAGTAAAGATTTTAGTAAATTATACCATAAAACACATCAACTATCGAATAACTACTTGATGATCGAATAACAAATAATTATTTGAAATTCGAATAAAAAGCACCAAATAACAAATAATTATTTGCGAATAATCCTCCAAATAACAAATAAGTTTTGTAATCAAATAAATTTTTATTCGATTTTTCAATTTATTTGAACTTTTAGCTTTTATCTTTATTCGAATAAAAAATGCCCATCTCTGGTTCAATTTGATCAGATGGTATCTTCCTGCTTTATCTGTGGTTTTGCCTCCTTTCTGTTTCGTAGGTGATTTTGACCGTTAAATATATTTTTTATTTCGCCTATAGAAGTTATAAGTGATTTTGATTGTTTACATGTGACATAGTTTACTGTTTCATATAATTGGTACATTTGGAATCGGGATAATTGCAAAGAAAAAACAATGCCCCCTCCAAAGAGCAGAATTCAAACGATGGTAAACGAGCACAGTGGAACAGATGCACCAAAATCTATGCGACCTAGAATAAGTATTCCAACATTTGGAAACATTTAGAGAGCCACTGAATTTCAAGAAGTAGCAGGGTCATATTAGCTGCTGTCCATTGGGCCATGCAGAGTACTTCGACGTACTTCCACAATGGAAGTAAAGAAAGACTAGTTCGAGCCGCTGTCAAGTTTGGCATTTCATAGATTGTATTTGCGGTTTTTTGATGTGCTGTGATAAATATGGTATTTTATGCGATAAATATAGTAATTTTGGAAAAAAAATTAACGTCTTTGATATTTACGGCAAGCAGGTGCTTTTTTTTAAACATCTTTAATATTTGTCAAAACATAAAATAATTTTGCTTTCGATTCCCATCTCTATTCTATGTTTCAACTGTCTTAAGAAATTTCATCGTTGAAGAAACTAACTGTTATTAAAACTTTTGCATAAGTTCGTGTCCGATTTTCATAGATCGCGATATTTTCACTACACGGCGGAATACTGAGGTTTTTTTCGTTATGTTGCATGCACTGAATGTGATGGTGTTTATGTCTCGATTGAGCGTCAGAGTGTTTAACAATTTTTTTTTTAATCGAGAACGGAAAGATGCATATTTAGTGTATAATGTGATACGGAAAGGCGTGAATGTTGGGATTTCGCAAAAAAAAAAATAGAGAGAGAGATGCAGACAAAACCTAGTTTGCACCCAATGAGGGTATATCTGAGTGTTTGGTGGAATTCCAAGAGAATTATTTATTACGAGCTGTCCCCACGCGGCGAAACAATAACGATGAACAAGTACTGCGAGTAGTTAACGAGACTCGATGCAGCTAGTTAAAAAAAAGTCCAGTTTTGGCCTATCGAAAAGGCGTTATATTCCACCACGACAAATCGGGCACGAGCTTATGCAATCACCCAATATGTTATGAAAAGTGGGATGACAAAAAGATCTTGACTAAACGATTGGACAGATAGGGCCTGTTCATAAACACAGGTTTGCGCTGCAGCTGCATGATTCAGCAACTCACTCGGTTCAGCTGAATTGTGCAGTTACTGCGCAAATCTGCGTTTATGAATAGGCCCATTCTAAATACAGTGACATGTATTACTTTTTGGCTGCTTCTATGCTAAAAGAATACTGGAGTATACAATTTGATAAAAACTGATATACGAGGATCGTTCAATAGGTCCTTAGAAAAAGATAGAAAAACAAATTTTGAATCGAGTTTTTTTTCAACATACTCTCCTTTTAACTCCAAACACTTTTCCAAGCGTTTCATCAACTTTTTTAAAACCGTCCAAAAAGTAGGATTTCGAAAGATCCTCAAAATAGGCATCTGTTTGAGCGATGACCTCCTCATTCGACGTGAACCGTTGCTCGTCGAGCCATTTTTTCATATTTGGAAATAAAAAAAAAATACTGGGTGCTAAGTCCGATGAATACGATGGATCTTGTAATAATTCCAACTTTAATTCCAAAATGTTGGCCATCGAAACTGCGCAGGAGTACACCCGTGCGTTGTCTTGATGAAAGAGAATCTTTTTGTTTATTAAATGAGGAAGTTTTTTCTTGATTTCTTCGCTCAACCGCTGCAATAGCGACGCATAATACTCTGTCCTTTTTCGAAGTAATCAATGTATTATAGATGATACCACGTGCATCCGTCTTCGCCTTCTTCGGAGCCCGTTCGCCTTCAAAAACGGTTCATTTGTCTCTGAAGTGTAGTAGTGTATCCATGTTTCGTCCACAGTTATATATCGACGCAGAAACTCGTCTGGATTGCGATGGAAAAGCTCTAAAACAACCATCTTGCTGAAATTTTTCTTTCCACACAATTTTGGTGCAAAATTGAAAACACTGTACCTCGCGATATGCCTGTGATCTCAATTATTTCGCGCACTTTGATTCGTCTATCACTCAAAACTATATCGTGAATTTTGTCATTTCGGGGGTGGTCACTTCCACTGAATGCCCGAATGATGTTCATCTTTTGTGTAAACTCATTTACTTAATTGTAAACAGTTGCAAAACACAGGAGCAGATGTGCCGTGAACTTCATTCTTTTATGTGAAACACAAAAATCAAAGTTATTTCCAAAGTAGAATAAATTTGCGGGTCCATGGACCATCTTTAGAAAAATTCTGTGATTTGCAACTCTGCACGACGCGTCTAAGAACATGGTTTTGAGAAAAACGCGTTTAAAGTTTGACAAAGAAAAAACGTGGGAAGAAATATAATTTTTGTCTCTTATAGCTGGTCAGCTGTTCCTGGACTATAGAGCAATCCTTTCTCTTCCTTGTGAAACTGATTTTGACTACTATATTCAAGGAACATTATTTTATCCAAACAGAACTAATAAATAATTTATATACTTGCCGAGCCAACAATACGGCGTGCGTGCATTTGCATTTGGATCGAAGGTAGGCATGATTTTCGGCCGGTACGCGTTCGAACTAAATCGGCTGTAAATTTTACATTTTTCCGAACTTCGTCAAATTGTTTTAGAGGCTTACTCTAGACACTATAAGGATTTGAAATATGCAAAAACAGAAAAATTTATTTGTTGAAATTGCTCGACTAGAACCTACCCTTAATCGACTACAACAATTAAACGATGGATAGATACAGCTGAAACTTTATCTACCCACTAGCAACAAATGACGCTTACCAAAAGTAAGCTATTTTCACTACTACGAGCGTCATTTCTTGGATTTTCTAAGGGCCTATTGAACTACCCTCGTATTTTCTGACATAATATCACGTGAGGTGAAATGCTTTCAGTAATAATATTCCGACCTGTGGTAATCGTTTAGAAAAGGTAGATAAATTACTGTGAAAACTGATTACTACCTTCAAGGACGCGTTTGTTACATGCACAAAACTTTGCATTTATGAAAGTCTCCTATTGTATAAAGAAAGACTATTTTAAACATATGCAGCATTGTCCGTCTTAGACAAGTACAAGAGGCTATACAACTTATTAGTGATCCCACAATCTCTGAGGGCATTGACTCTCTCGAGCATCGACGGAATGTCAGTTGTTTCTTACTCTTATATCACTATTTCTACCGCGACTGTCCTAACGAAATTGCTAGTTTATTTCTTTGTCGCTCCCATCCTCTATACCCTCCAGGTCAAATTTGGGCGTACTGTCTAATTTCGAGTATTTTTAGGATTTTGTACCTCAAAACGAAAAAAGGAACCGTTATAGGATCACTAAATTGTCCGTATGTTTGTCAAGACAAACACTCGCAAATAAATCAAAACCCATATGGTATTTCCCGTTGACCTAAGGTCTCACAGCACAATTAAAGGAAAAATCCGAAAATCGTTAATTTGTAGTTACATCACATGAAAAAATATTACAAAACCCTCGGTGCGCGAGTCAAACTCGCACTTGTCCGGTTTTTTCTAAGCAGAACAACACGCATGTGAAACAGTTTACCATCTTCTGTTTTTCCCTCATCTTATAAGCCACAAAGCGAGGCGTACACCGATATCTCCTTCATTCCTCTCAACCCATTTCACTCAACCTTAATTCCTTTCCTGCCAAGGCTGTGCTTTAGCATCATGGGGCATCCCCTTAGCCTAACATTAAAAAAAATACATACCACTAAAGTAACTAGAAGTCCACATCCATTGGAGATTTTAAATTTAAATTAATAGCAGAAATTTTACAGAAGTACCATACGCCTAGAAAAAATTCAGATGAAAGAAAAAAAATAAATCCTGAAGATCATCCCTCACGAAAGTGTGAAAGTGTGTTGTTTGTAAAAATAAGGAAACGCAGAGGAACACGCTATCGATGTTATTTCGCTCATTCAGTAGACATTCGCTAAAACTTACTAAACCTCCCGGCGTTAACGGTTTTTTTTGCGATACTAAAAAAGAAAATTCACGATGCAAGCGGGCTGCTCCTCCCCAGTACCGATCCGTTGCTGCCCCTTGTCCATCCTCGGCGCTGCTTATTGCTTATGTTACTAAAACCTGGCCAGTGAACATATTTATAAACGGAAAAAGGAGCATGTAAATCGGATCGGAATCCGTTCTCGAGCCATAAGCGTAATAATGCACATAAAACTCATTTCCGAATGTCAAAAGTTAAATTATTCTATAGAAAATCTAGTTTACATACTTTCCGGTTTCAGTAGAACGCTTTTCATTTCGTTCATTAATAATGTATTGACAATTTGATATTTCAGATTTTTTTACGAAAACGGTAGGGGGATTCTTTTAATTTTGGTCGGAAAATGACGATACTTTAGATTTTGTTAGGAAAACGGTAACTCCTATTTTTCGAAATTCAATCCATTGATTTATTGCTTATTTCTAAACATACATGTTAACTTGAAGTTATTTCTGGTACATGTGACGGATGAAAATGAAAATTAACGTATAGTCTTCATTTTAGGCCAAACGAAGAAGGAATGTGTTCACAATATTCAGTTCAAATTTTAAAGCAATCGAGCCAATGGTTTTAGAGTTATCATGTCAGCCAGCTGCAAAAAGCTGTTCGGAGATAAACGTACATATTTAAAAAGTGTGGTGGCGATTCTACCTGCGCGCCGGGCTTGCAAATTACTCAAATCATCATAACTTTGGCAATATTGAGAATTTCGAATTGAAATTTTGTCTACTTATTCTAAAGACCTTATACTACAAAAATGTGACAAAAATTATTATTATAATTTGCTTCTACATTCTACATTTTTGCTTCTAACTTTATGCGACTACCATTAAGAAAATTCTAAATTTACTGCCTTTGAACACTTTAAAAATTATTGTTATCATTAGAATAAATCTAATTAATTTCATTTTAATTTAATAATATCGTTCATTTTCAGGTGACTTTAGCCTGCGAAGGACAAACGTGTAAAGCGCACAAAATGGTATTATCAGCGTGCAGTCCTTACTTTAAATCATTATTAGAAGTAAGTCAAAATTACTTTCATTTTAATAAAGAAAAGAATTTTAAAAAATATTAAAAACCTTAACAGGAAAATCCTTCAAAACATCCAATTATAATCCTAAAAGACGTTTCGTACATTCACCTGCAAGCAATTCTAGAATTTATGTATGCCGGTGAGGTAAATGTTTCACAGGAACAACTTCCAGCATTTCTGAAAACTGCTGATAGACTGAAGGTTAAAGGATTGGCGGAAACGCCAACTTCAATTAAACGAGAAGGTTGATAGAAATAGATCTCAAGTCTACTATTAAAATATAGACATCCTTTTTTCCGCCCCACCATTACCATCATAGCCACCTGCTACACTTTTCTTTTATGATTTTTTACCTTATTTTTATTTTCTCTTCACTACTAAAAACCTTCAAATAGTTTTTTTTTAATGAAAAACATAGATTTCCGATCTACTACTTTTTTTATTATTATTGAAATGCTTTTTTTTCTCTTTCCCTATTATTGACTTTATTTCCTAAATATAAAGTTAATGTGGATAAAAGTTTATAAATATATTTTTATATAGAGCGACAGACTTCTTCTCTACGAGGCAAATACCTATTTGCAAACTCTTTTACACCTTTAATAGATATTATTTGCTGCAATGACAATTGTTATAAATGATATAATTATCAGTACTTTACAAGATGAGGATGTTGATATTTTTGAATTGAAAGGGCGATGTTTTGCTTTTATAATTTAATTGGCAATAGTCAATCTTTATTTGCAGATTATTGCCTGTAGTTTCTTGTAATTATTGTAAAATAGCGCGTTTGCTTTAATAAAAAAAGCTTAAGATTGTTTGTTGTAATCATTTAAAAGAAAAGTTTAAAAATAATCACTGTATATCTATTTCTTTCGCTCTTAAAGTTTATTTTCTACATAAAGCTGCTGTGAGTTATCCGGTTTGACAGGATTTATAAGGAATTGAATTTCAGCAAACTATGTAAAAACAGATGAAAGCTAGAAAATTGCAGTCTATTTAAAATTTTTAGTATTATACTTATTATTGGCTGTTGTCGTAAGTTCCGATTTTCGTCGTCGGATTCGGCTTAGATATATATATGTTTGTAATAATAGCGCAGTTTCCGTCTTGGCTAGTTGAATCAAATGCAAATCAACATTCGTAACAATGTCTTTTTGTATCATGCACGAATTAAGGTATTTATAGCTAATTTTTTTTAACAAATTATTTGAAAGTACATGTAGCTCAAAAATATATTATCGATAACTGATCCAACCCGAGCAAATATAATAAGTGTTACGGAACAGCTTATAAGAAAACCCTCAGATTTTCCCTCTTTGACGATCTACGAGGAAGAAACTAATGGAGATGCCATAAAGTCGAAAAATCGTGGCAACTTTAATAGTGTGCGGAAACTTTTCTCGTAGGCTATCTTAGTATGGGGCTAGTTAGGCTAGCTTAGTATGGGGGAATTAATGTATTTTGGTTGATTACACCCCGCTCCAAAAGTTATTCCTATAAATGGCAGAAAATTGGTGTTCACATCACTTTTCGTTCATCCAAATGTAGTATCAAATTCTGCCATGAACATTGATTGATATGGACCTTTAATTTGTAAGAATAACGTTTAGAGTGGGGTATAAGGTCTTGTTCATAAGCGCGATAAAACTCCGTGCGATTGTTTCGTTCATCTTACTTTTTAAATACTTTTGTTTAAGTCTGCGACGAATCGCACTAGCTTAAAAGACCAACTGAAAACGCCTTCGTCTTATAAGAAACGTCCTGCATTATGTAGCCGTTTAGTTCTGTTCCCTTACGCGCACTAATTATCAGTGTTCACTAAATGATACTGAAAAGGTTTTTCAACTTTCAGTGCTCACTGAAAGCGTTGTGAAATCAAATTCCCCACGAGCACTTTTTTGAACTGAAAATTTCTCAGTGTATTCAAACCACAGTTTAATTGGCATTGTGGTACTTAAAAGTACCTACGCTCCACTGTTTTAGTGCAGTGTTTTTAATACTGTTTAAAAAGACTTAACGTAAATTAAGCTGAATTCGTTCTAATAAAATGTCTGATATATATTACAGTATAACTAAAACAAAGTTTCAGACATATATAGTCTCTGAAGAAAGTAATCTTTCAACGTTTTTTTACAGAACCCTCGGTGTGCGAGTCGGACTCGCACTTGGCCGGGATTTTGCTTGCAGTATGTGAATTATTGAATAGTAGTAAGAATTTCCTTCGTAACTGAAGAATGATCTCAGTTTACTTAGTACTTGAATTATTTATACTTAAAATTTAATGCCATCTCGAGTTTTTACGAGCTACCGCGTTCTTATGAAGAAGTAATCACGCAAATAATTCGTAAAAATTCAGGATGACGGATTGAAAATTCTATGAAATAAGTTTTTGAATATAAAATAACAATATTTACACGATTTTACAACATAAATTAGCATGAAGGTTATTGAAAAAGTCAAGTTGAAATATAATTTTAGATAAATATTATCAAAATCAAGATTTTAATTCAAACACAAAAAATGTATTTGCTTTCACTGTTTATGTAAACTATATTTAAATTTTATTTATTCGCTTAGCTTTGCTATATCCCCACAAGTAAAAATATCAACATTCACATTTGTTGTAAAAATTTCAATAGTTTTCCCCAAATTACCTTTATTATAGGCAAAAACCTGTAGCTGATGTTACCACAACTCTGTTTCAGAGCTAACATGTAAAATACTTATTAAAAAAATTTAAATATATATATATATATTAAAAAGAGAAGTAAAAATAAAGTAAATAATTAGTTTTATTAGAAAATAACAAAAAAATTTATTTACGTACAGTATGCTCTTGATGCTGCTTAAAACAAACTTTGATGACATTTTTCCCTTATAATATTTCCTTAGTTTTAATTGAAGACTTTAAATTGGGCAATTGTAGTTAATAATTCTCCCCCATTTCACCCCCTTGTAGTGTCCTTTTGTAAAATTTATCCCTGTTTTATATAATTTCATCCTGAAACTCGTCTTAGTATGAGTTTGGGATTTTATTACAGTTTTTTTTTTGTTAAAAGGACAGTTAATTAGATTTATGTATAATTTAAATATAGGAAGAAAAAAAGATACATTTAAGTGATAGATTAAATAAAACTAAAATGTTTGCAATAAAATTTGTATACATTTAAATTTCTTATTTTCCTATTTCCTTGATTATTCTATAATTGCGTCCCATTACTTGCGAAAAGATCAAACATTTACCTTACAGCAAGCAGGACCGACATACACTTGGGGTCAAAAAAACTGCACTACTTCAAGTCCAGTTTTCACAGTTTACTTCTCCCGATCGGTGGCAACGTGCAGAGTCAGCTATCTTGGAAAATTACCTACTGAATACGACAAGTGTACTAAAATATTCCTTAATGACTTGATCACCTGCGTGGTGCGATTTTTATGACCGCGAGTGTACATTCGTTGTTTTTTTCTTTCCATACAAATAAATGTGATTTCATTTATAATTATAAAAGTTAAAAGATATAATAAAAATTAATTAATTGGCCTTAGAAAGGGTCATTGTGGGCTAGAGCGGTAAAATTGTTCAATATTCTTATGACAGACCCAGATTTTATTTATTTTACACTATTTATTAAGTAATCTTTTATTTATAAAAACTGTTTTTATTCTCGTAACCCCTTGAGGGGCAAGGAGTGGAAGAAAAACTTCACCGGTTTATGTTTAACGTTTTGAAGTTGAGTTACTACTGTCAATGTAACTTCAGTGGTCTGTTTGTAGTGTCTTGTTATTGTTGATTTCTACTTTCCTGACGTCATTAAGTCTTTTCCTTTACGAGCACTAGTTATAACTAGCGATCCACAGCTTACTCTAGCTAGACACAAGCCCGCCGGACAACATGAAAGTTTTACCGCCGAGAGTGTCGTCATTATTTCATTTATTTTTGTTTCACAGCTTAATCAATCCTTGCACACATTAAACTGTACACTGTCTTAACCAAAACCAAAGAAATGCTGATGTCATTGACGCATTCTAACCTCAATACTTTTAACAAAACGAACACAAGAAAGAGTGTTCCCATTAAAACACATAAAAATTGTAAATGAGAAATTTTTTATCGCAGCTACAATGTTCAGAACATTTGTAGGGTCAAGTTGAGACTTTACAAAAATACTGCTAGAAGTACTACGTAAAAGTAGAATTCCGTAAACTTGTCCTCTTTGTTACTGCAGCAAGTTTCGGTTTGTTTAAACCATCAATGCTCAGCTGTTTGTGTCAGCTTCCGGGCTCGTATCTAGAGTAGGCTGTGAGTGATCACTAAGCGACACTGAAAGTGGGGTAACGTTATGTCAAATTAACTTCTCCTCAAGCACTTTTTAGAACTAAAAATTTTCAAGTCCAGTGTTTTAAATTGTCAGTTGACATTTCTCATATTTGGCACTGAAAAGCACTCTACGTCCTAGTAGTTTAGTACAGTGTTACTCCCACCAACTAGCACTTTTTAACGCTGAATTTTTGGCACTGTAAATAAAGGATATTTCGATATTTCATTTGATTGCAGTGGGTAGATCATACTTCTAGGAAAAGGTGGCACGTTTCTTATCAGGATTCTCACAGCTACTTGTTTTAATTTCTGAATTCTGTTGGTTAATTAGTCTCTGTAAGTGGGATCGTTCCTCAGGTGTGAGATAAGAATGCTTTTTGGAGTCTCACGTGATGCGATTATCTGCAGAAGGCTCAATTCACCTGAAAGTCGTGGTGGTTGTATATTCACTGCATCCTTCAAGGTTTTTGCTCCTGAGGATTTGCTTTCAACTATTTGCTTTCCTGCGATCTGGCCAATTGACATCAATGTGCGTGAGTTCGTTCCTAAAGCTGTCCTTATTGCAGCTGCTTCGTTAAAAATCTTAAGATATTCATATACTACGCCAATGTAAGTCGTCGTGGAGTAAGCGATAACTTGTCGGTCTACCAATCCGGAGGTCCCATGTTCGACTTCCACCGGCGTCCCATGGTTGTTTTCTGCTGACAAGAGATCACGATAAAAAGTCTATGAGCGTTGCAGAGATAATGTCAAAGGTTTGGAATCCGCCTTAAATTGTAGGTCCACTTTTAATCGTCTCGAATCGGGTGAAATTAAACCCGTTATACCTTCAGGCACAGATGGGATCTATCCTGGGTAGGAATTCTCACAAAATTGGTTGCTTTCAGACAACCTGGTTGCCTTGCAAGTACGCAGAAATGTAAAAATGTGTAGAGGTTGAATTTAAAAAGTGTGTGTTCAATCGGTTAAAGGGGAATGCCAACCGTTTTACAAAATTTTTACTCATGGCAGTCCAAGCGCTATTAAGTGTCAAAATCACACGCCAGTATCCAAATAGGCGACTGAGGATTTAGAGGCAAGTTCCGGGGAACGGCATGGGAGAATTACAGATCATGCGCACAAACTTGACACATTTATTCGTTGCTATGAAATTTTTTTCTGTTGCCACAACATTTTTTGGGCATGCGCTTTATTTATTGAAACGGTTTGGTTGTCTGGAGGCAACCGTTTGGCTGAGAATGCCTACCCTGCACTCTTACAGGAGGGCCACTGCTGCCCTCAGGGTGGGGTTTTCTCTCGATTTCTGTATTGCCTTGTGATTGACGAATTCCTGATACGACTAAATGAGAGGAGCTGCTTCGCACAAGGCTATGCAGATGACATAGCGATCGTGACAATCGGAGACGCCTGTAATAGTGTTACCGAACCTCTGCAAGCTACGAACCATGTTTGCAAGGCACTACCTCACCTTTAGTGAACAAGTGAAATAACTAGGGCTAACACTGGTTTCCAAATAATACTGGAATCTACACCTATATAAGATCACAGAGAAAGCGAGGAAATCATTCTGGGGCTTGAAGTCAAGGACAGTGCACTGGATTTACACAACGCTGATTAGACCCATGATTATCTGTGGGGCGAATACGTGACAGCTTACAGCAGATGACCTGCCTAAGTATCAATAGGGCTATGCGTCTCTCATGTACTTAAGACCCTGCTCAACCTGCACTGCTAAAAGCGCTAAACCCAACTGCTACTGGGAATCCCATGTGGGGCAAGCTTATTCTAAATTCTTGATGTCGGCTCCATCACCGACTAGAGCTAAGCAGCTCCTTAGATTTGGTAGACCAAATGTGAGACTGATCACCAGTCTAATCATCGGGCACTGCCAACTAAGAAAGCACTTGGTAAAAAACGGAAGAGCAACTGATCCTACCTGTTGATTATAGGCCTATTTATAAACGCAGATTTGCACTGCAGCTACATAATTCAGCAATACACTGTTCAGCTGAATTGTACCGCTGATGCGCAGATCTGTGCTTTTGAATAGGCCCTATGTCTGGAGGAAGACGACACACCACCACTCCACAAGCTTTGTGAGTGTCTGGCCATTTCCAGGGCCAGTAGAAGATAACTCGCTCTACGAGCTCTTCTTCCTTTTCAAAGCGACTGGTCTTAAGGATTAGGGAGGATTGGTACACTAGGCGTTAATGGCCGCGACTTCTCCGTGTTAACATAACCGCAGAATCATCTACTTATTTTAAATAATATGAATGAAAATAATTGAGGTTAAATCCGAATCAGTACTGTTATTTAATCAACAAGTATTAATTACATATTTACAAAAATATAAACAAAGTTTAAAATAATATCAAAATCAACAACTTTAGTAAACAACATCCACCACTACATTAATCTTATATTTTCCCCGAGATACTTTTAGGTTTTCTACGCAACGTGGCACTTCTAATATCTTCCATTGTCGTTGGTCGCTCTCTAGATGGCACTACAAACGAAAGAGTTCGTCTTATACCCGTTCCATTATTATAGAGTGGACTTAGAGCATCCATACGAGCTTCAAGGTCCTCTTTATTCTCTTCTGATCGGATGATTTTAAATCTAGCTTGCTTTAGTTCCAAATCTAATTTTATACGTTCTTCCTCGAGTAGTTTTAAGCGTTGTTCAGCTTCCTTCAGTTTCTTTTCCTTTTCTTTTTGCATCATTTCAAACTCAATCCGTTTTTGTCGTTCCTGTTCCAAAAGTGCTTTCTGTTCCTTTTGAAGCTGTTCCAGTTCTTCTCGCTTTTCCCACTCTTCTGAAAGGACTCTTGCTTGAAGCGCTCGAACAATTTCTTCGTCACGTTTAGCTTGCGTTTCCTCTTCTAACAGTTTCTCTAAAGTCACTTTCATATCTTCTAGTTCAGCCACTCTTCGAGAATCCTGCTTAGCCACTGCTTCCAATTCTTTTGCTTTGATTTCTACCGCTAGCCGGGCTTGTTTTTCCTTTTCTAGTTGTGATTTGGCTTTTTCAACCTCTTGCAAGTGAGTTGATCTTAAGCGCTCTTCATCTCTACGTCGCTTTTGTTCAGCTTCCCTTTTGATTCGTCGTCTAGTCACTAAGTCGCGCTGAAAACCTTCTCTTCCTGTAGAGTAAGTAATTGCAAGCTGGAGGGCTGCAATCCATTGCATTCGAGTACGGTGGTCGTGAGTTGCCAGTTCGAAATTTCTTTCACCTGACGAAAGGATAAATTTAAGAAATTTGTCCGGCTTTCCTGACGTTGCAGTGCTGGGTTTCACCATACACTTTGGGTCGAGTGATATTGTCCCGCAAAGCTCTTTTTCGCAGTGGTTTTTGTAGTATGACAATTCACATGGTTGTAGAACAAACCAATACTCTCGGAATGTTGGTAAAAGATATCCTCGTCGAAGTAGGTAACCCTAAAAATTAAACGAAATTAGATTGCAGGTTAGAGCAATGTAAATTAAAATTACTTTTTTAATAATATCCTTAATATAAGTCTGGTACATTTCCTCTATGACCTCATGTAAGGTTTCGTCATATTCGAGTATGCCACTGTTATTACGAAAGTCGATTAGTTCCAGGAATTGATCGAACCTAAAGGACAAGTCGTTCTCCGTTAAGTGAGTGATTCTCTTATCGCTGTCCGAGTCTAATCCTAAAGCTGTCATAACCTGTTGAATTACAAGAACAGCTTCACTGGAGTTCAGCAGCACCTGCAGTAGTAGGAGGTTGTATTATGAATAAGCTTCTAAAAATATTTCAATCAATATAAATCTGTTCACCGACCTCGCACGTGCCCCGTTCAGCATCAACCACGGCAAAATCGCTTAGTAAACAAAAAATACGAAAAAGTTTGTACAGGTGGGTGTCGGTAAGATTCCCCCGCTTCTTGTTCGAGTATTTTGTTCGACAAATAAGCCAACAAATCTGAAATTGGTAAGGAATTTTGTAGGCTTTAAATGTGAACTGGAAACTTGTTACCTCTTCGATTTTCTCCTCATAAGTCCTGAGCTCAGACATAGTTAGACTAGAAGGTAGGGACGAAAACACTTCTTGTAACATATAGTATCGAAAGTGTTCAAAACTTAATGTAGGTGTAGATCTGTAGTGGTCCAAACCTTTCTCGACTCCATAGAGATCTAGAACTGTTGCAATATTAGCTGTAAGAACCTAAAACGAATTGAGAGGGAATTACTTAATTTAGTTGTTGGAAATAGTTAGTTACCTTGAGCTTGCTTTTGTTTACCAGTCCCGGTTCCTCTTGAAGGAGCGCATTAAATGCATGCCAAATAGCATTGGTCACATTCCTGAGTAGACCGCTCATTGTTGTTAATTTTCTTGCAATCAAGAACAGGAAGAAAATTCACATCGACTCCGTTTCGATAGAACCATCCTAATCACCACAGACCAGCAACAAGAAAGATTACGCGGAACAGCTTGAGGGTTTCATCATAGCGTGAAATACTCTATTTGGATCCAAAAGGCCGCCGCGATTGCAAATTATGGCAAGGGCAAGTCCGCACGTTATGGAAACGACCAGGTAGCAAGTGTTTGCTGATTCCACGTTTTCTATCTAGACGAGCTCGGAGCACAGACGTAACAAATTCGTATCGCGGCTTCTGTATAATTCAACCAACGAGCAATCTCTTGCTTACTATGACACCACCTGACTTTATTATATTTTCTTTTTCCGCAGATTTTCGCAGAGCCTAAGCGAAGTAGGACGGAATATTGACAAAACTTTGCTGTCGTCTATATTAGCTCCGGCACTGTTGTCTGTTCTGCGATTACGCGAAGTGCTTCAGTGAAAGTTGCTGATGATTACCTTTGGCAATGGGGGGTGTGCCGCGGCGACTTCCACAAAAGATGTCTATTTTTATGGGAATAATTACATTAATTCGTTCTATATTTGGATTGATTTGTTTTGTAACGGATTTAATTGAATGAAGGTGGTTGGGGGACAACTGATGTGATATAGCTAAAAGAGGAGGGAATTCTATCAAGGAAATGTGCAACCTGTTCGAACGTTCGATCCAATTTTCTTTCGGTTTTGTTAAACGTAGTAAACGTCATTTTGGGGATTTTACTTCAAACCAAGAAATTTCAATCTTTAAAATTACGAAATCTTTGTAGTTTTACGTTGTCATCATAATCACCCGGTCATGAACTCCGTGACTCACAAAATTATGACAATTTTGGGAATTTAAAGATGCGTGGGACAAAAGTCTGACAACAGGAGTGGATTAATTTGACAATTATTGCGTCGCTGAGTTGAAGTTTGAAATGGTTTTAGACAATTTTGGAGATTTTCTAGTTACCTTTTATGATAATTAGATGAGCTACGGCAATAAAATGATTATTGTTATTTGTTTTTCTCATATGCAGTGTTTTGGACGTAGATAGTACGTCGCGTTATGGCGTAGGAAGGTGCTGATTTGTTACCTGTTCCGATGTCGTTTTTCGTAATACGTTGCGATCATTCATTATTATTATTTTAGCACCTATAATTATTTGAATTTGTGAATAGTTCTTCCATAATTGGCTAATGGCGAATATAAATTCTACAAATAAAATAGTCTAATTCTTCTAATTTTTATGAAATTTACCCATTTTCCAGGAAATTCATTGATTTTGTTATTTGAATTTCCCACAAAGACACGGTGATCGACTTTTTTAGGGTCCCGTAGCAACTAGAAAACATTATAGTTCCGGTATATGAATGTCCGTCCGTTTAGTAATTTATTATGCGGACGTTACTTGATGACCCACAAACAGATTTGGAGAGATATTTGGAAAAATAATTTTTTTTACTTCCCCTCAGAGAGTTAAAAGTGTACTGAAAAACAAATTTTGTTACTTACCCCAATGAGTGGGGTATTTTCATGTAAGACCTTTAAAATGCAAAAAAAATGTTTTAGGACCTTTCGTATTTAACCTCGTACTTAACCCTTCAATCATGAGATAATTCCTCTCGGCCCGTCCACCATATCCGCATGACTGGTCCCAGGATCTGATCTCCACTATTACGACCAGAATAAGACCAACATTCCATTTGCAAAATAAAAATCAAAACAAACTGTTTTTAAACTCTGCCTAGATCAACTAGGTAAACTTTGTTTTTTGTGCGTTCATTTAGAACGTTTTTGGATGAGTGCTCCCGGAGGACTATAAAAGTGGCGAACGGCTCTACGGAGAAGCTTGGGATCAGTGGTTCCCGAAGTAGGAACTTCGCCCGGTGCTGCATCTACCCTCTGGGAACACTCAAACAATCATGTTCTGGTTTACTTTTTTTCCGGTTTCGATTCATTGTGACCGTTCGTTTAGGTTTAGCTCTAGGTTTTGTTTCGGATTTTTTTCAACATGTTTGGGAACTTTTCTTAAAGTTGCCAATCGCTTGGAAGCATTTCAAAATTTCTGGTATTTTCTTTTTTACAGGTTTTTACTATTTTTTTGCTTTCAAGTTTTAGTCTTTTTTAACCGACTTCCCAAAAACAAAGAGGTTCTAAGTTCGACGCGTATTTTTTTTTTTTATTTTTTATTTTTTTTTATTTTTTTTTTTATGTCTGACCGGGCATAACTTCGTAACGCGTCGACCGATTTTGATGATTCTTTTTTTGTTGGATAGAGTATGTTCCCCGATTGGTACCATGTCAAAAAAATTTTTGGTAGGGAGGGGGTGGGGGGTGGGGGTTAAACCCAACTTTGTAACGCGTGGTCCGATTTGGATGGTTCTTTTTTTATTGTACAGAGTATGATCCCCCATTGCTAATAGGAGAAAAAAATTTTGGCCTAGGGTGGGGGGAGGGGGGAGGGGTAGTCTAACTTTGTAACGCGTGGACCGATTTGGATAATTCTTTTTCTGTTCGATAGAGTATGTTCCGTAGTTGATACCAGGAGAAAAAAATTTTGGGGCGGAGTGGGGTGGGGGTGGGGGTGGAACCTAACTTTGTAACGCGTGGTCCGATTTCGATGGTTCTTTTTCTGTTGTATAGAGTATGCTCCCCCATTGCTAATATTAAAATATTTTGGTCCTATGGTGAAAGGTGTGGGTGGGGGGGAGGGGTAGTCTAACTTCGTAACGCGTTGACCGATTTGGATAATTCTTTTTCTATTGAGTAGAATATGATCCTAGATTCTACGAGAAAACAAATGTTGCTGGGGTGGGGGAGGGGGAGGATGGAACCTAACTTTGTAACACGTGGACCGATTTGGATGGTTCTTTTGCTGTTGTATAGAGTGTGATCCCCCATTGCTAATAGGAGAATAATTTGGTCCTATGGTGAAGGTGGGGGAGGGGGAGGGGTAGTAACTTCGTAACGCGTGGACCGATTTCGATGATTCCTTTTCTGTTCGGTAGAGTATGTTTCTTGATTGATGCCATGAGAAAAAAAGTTTAGTGGATGGGGGTGGGGTAGGGGGTTAAAACTAACT
Source organism: Leptarthrus brevirostris (assembly GCA_964036015.1). Classification (NCBI taxonomy): domain Eukaryota; kingdom Metazoa; phylum Arthropoda; class Insecta; order Diptera; family Asilidae; genus Leptarthrus; species Leptarthrus brevirostris. The sequence goes on from OZ038372.1 coordinate 151,217,976, forward strand.
TTTAACGCGTGGACCGATTTGGATGGTCCTTTCTTCGTTGTATAGAGTCGGAGACACTAAAAAGTGAAAAATAAAATAGTTTTTAAAAAAAAAGTTGAACCGACTTCACAAAAAGCGCTAAAAAGCATAAAATAATTTTTAATTTTATATCTATTACGACATTTTGAAGTCGGTGCAAATTAAACAAATAAAACAACTACAGAACCACAATTGAAAATAATACATAATACTACCTGAACGTTTCAGCTTACGGGATCATAAGAAATGACGATTAAATATTTTTGTTGAAGTTGTTTGATTTGCACCGACTTCAAAATGTCGTAATAGATATAAAATTAAAAATTATTTTATGCTTTTTAGCGCTTTTTGTGAAGTCGGTTCAACTTTTTTTTTAAAAACTATTTTTTACCAAAAATTTTTCAGAGTAACGTGCCGTGTCATATTTTATGTTCTTTTTTATCGTTAACCATTGTGTCTTTTTTGTTTTGATTATTGTACATTTTTTAGGGTAGCTAGAGTTTTGTAGGGTTTTTACTTTATTACGATTGTGCCAAATAAAGCGCCATTATACATAAAAAAGTATTAAATAATATTCAATTAATAATTTGTCAATGATAATTCCATAGCTTAGGGGATGCCCTATGATGCTAAAGCACAGCCATAGGATAAATACTAAATTGAAAAAAAAACTCTCTCAATTTCCCTATTCAATCGTGAATGAAATATTCTGTAGTAAATTTGTTCTGAAAAATATTTTCTAGCTGTCAAATAATACTTTTTTCCTGTCAAATCCATATTTTAACTCTCAGGAGCAACAGCGGATTTTCCCAAAGGTAAACATAGGCACGTGCCTAGGGGCCGCAGCTCAAAGGGGGTCCCAGGTCTCATTAAGAAAAAATTATGACGAACTAAATTTATTATTTATTAGTACCTCTCAAGACAAAAGATGAGATGGTTTTCCCTCATCGGCTTCCCTTGGCTTCTTTTATTTCTTAGGTATGTATGTATATGTCGTTGAAATTAAACTTTCAATGCCTTTTACAAATGCAGCTCAAAGGGGACTGGGGCCCTCATTTGAAAGAAATATTTTAATCTTTTTAATTGCTGCACACTTTTTACAGGTACCTCGAAGGTGACGCGGGTCTCAAGTGAGAGAAAATCACTGATATAATAAATACAATGGAGATAGTGCCGGCTGCATAATGTACGGGAAGACAACAACAATGCATGGGCCAATTTTTGGATCCTGTTTTTTTTCGTTATCCTTAGTTTTGCAACTTAACAAATGTTAGTTAACACGTTAGAACAACCAATTTGAAATTTCTTAAACCCCGAACCCTTTCGAATAACAACAATAAAAATTAATAATATTAATAAGTGCTTCGGGGGCGCATGAAAGGCAAATCCGCCGCTGCTCAGGAGAGCAATTGCCCTTTTGGTGGAGTAATTCGTATAGTTGACTGCTCCCCAATTTGCTTTATCCTTTCTGGACTCTGTAGCCGCTTCTAACCTGGCTCAATGCTGCGATATTACTAATGATTTAGGCAGATTTTTGGACCTTGTGTTCTCGTCTGACCCTGACTGTACGACTGTTATGAGATGTTATTTCATGTGTTTCGACACCTCTGACATATTTCCCTACCTATTAGGTGACCTCTACTTTAACTTTAAACGGGCTGATTTCACGTCCATGAACAACTGGCTCCTTTCTTGTGATTGGTCGAGCGTGCTGGAGGAGTGCGACGTCGACCTGGCTGTGAGCGCTTTTTACGATGTCCTTTACGCTTGTTTTACCCCATTTGTTCCCATCGGCACTTCTCGATCGGGTTCACCACATTTGTTTCGTCCCTGGCTTGACGGCACCTCAATACATCTGAGGAACTAAAAAAGCAAAGCTTGGAAGAGGTTTTGTGCTTCTGATTGCCACGATGACTACTTGGTTTATTCTGATCTCTGCCAGCGTTTTTATATATTGTTTATTCTGATCTCTGCTTCGGGGCGCCGTAGGGAATTTCAAAGATTGGACATTCCGTAAGAAACTCGTTGATCGGAAAACAAAATTCGTGTTATAAAGGGTGTCCCATAAACATCTCAACGCTGACATCGAGGTAGTTCTAGAGTAGTCTTTTTTTAAATCCATAAATATGCAGATCTTGGAATTACCCAATGATTATCTTGCGACCAGTAGAATTGATTTTGATGCATTCGGATTTCGAGCCTTCAAAAATTAGTTTGCATTCAAAATATCCAAATTCAAATATTCCGGCCATTTTCACTTCGAGGGATGTGTTACCGGCACTTTCCAAAGATGTAAACAAACTTTGGTTATCTTCAACAATCGCGAAACAATATTACCATATCTAAAGCACCGCTGCGATTATTTTTATCGTAGTAGTGGCACAAGATAAAGACAGCATGTCAAGTGACAGTCATATGACCTCAGCCAATGAGAATAAAGTGGAATGCAACGAATCGCACTCACACACACTCACATCCTCGAATCTATCCAATTTTAAACGAGAAAAATTTCGAATAAAACTATCTCCGTAGATGACAAAAAAAGATCTGGACGGCCACGCTATGTTAACACGAACATTAAAGTGATATAAAATAGTTTTTAAAAACAAAGTTGAAACGACTTCACAAAAAGCTCTAAAAAGCATAAAATAATAGTGCAAATCAAACAAATAAAACAACTACAACAAGAGTATTTAGTCGTCCTTTCTTATGATCCTGCTGAAACGTTCAGGTAATTGTGGTTCTGTAGTTGTTTTATTTGTTTAATTTGCACTGACTTCAAAATGTCGTAATATACATATATAAAGTTAAAAATTATTTTATGCCTTTTAGCGCTTTTTGTGAAGTCGTTTCAACTTTGTTTTAAAAACTATTTTATTTTTCACTTCTTTGTGTCTTCCAGTCTATACAACGAAAAAAGTGCCATCCAAATCGGTTAACGCCTTAAAAAGTTAGGTTCAACCCCCTACCCCACCTCCATCCCACAACATTTTTTATCGTGGTATCAATCAAGGAACATACTCTACCGACCAGAAAAAGAATTACCGAAATCGGTCTATCCGTTACGAAGTTAGGCTACCCCTACCCCACCCCCACCCTCGGGCCAAATTATTCTCCTATTAGAAATGGCGGAGCACACTCTTTACAACAGCAAAAGAACCATCCAAATTGGTCCACGGGTTACAGAGGTTGGTTTTACACCCACCCCACACTCCCCAATCCACCAATATTTTTCTTCTCGTGGTATCAACCAAGGAACGTACTTTACCCAACAGAAAAAGAATTATCCAAATCGTTCCATCCACGTGTTACGGAGTTAGACTACCCCTCCCCCCCTCCCCCACCCTAGGCAAATTTTTTTTCTCCTATTAGCAATGGTGGTTAATACTATGTACAGCAAAAAGCAGAACCATCCAAATCGTTCCACGCGTTACAAAGTTAGGTTTATCCAAAAATTCCGCAAAATGGCGGTTGATTGGCCAATTAGAATGCTCTCCCCTCTAAGGGCAAAACGAGAGGTTCTCTCGAGCACGGGGAAAAAGGTAATTTCGTAGCTGCCCCCGGTTTTTAGCATAACTTTCTGGTACTATAAGAGAGAAATGACAAATCAAGAAAATATTTCGCACATCAACAGAACTTAAGATCTTCTTATTTGACACTAGTGAAAATAGGAAGACATTTCTCTTTAATCAACAAGAAAGTGATAAATTACCCAACACCCATATCATGTCACAAATGTTAAATCCTGGCTTAATCGAATTACGCAAATTAATTAATGTCTTTTTTAACAAATTGAGGTATAGATCATAATTCAAAAATAGTAAAATGCAAACAAATCGCCGTCCCATACATGGAAGATTAATAGTCAACGAAAACGAAGTGCGTGATCACCCGTAATGGGCGCGAAGGTAAAGAAAGTGAAAATGATATTAAAAAGCACGCGCTGCATGCATTAGACACAAACGTACAATTGGAATTCGAAGAATTTCTTCACCTTACAAAGGTAGATTACTGATGACTCATTCCTGCGCATTACTAGCGGAATATCATCTGGATTTTTTATGTGATGAAGAAATGACCCCATGGGTTTGCCGCTCTAAGAGCATAGGAATTTTTGTAATGACCCCGGTTAAGTTAATGGCATAGAGTAGTAATATGTTATGATAATGAGGTCTGATCGTATAAAGGCTGTGTATCGAATCTTTTTTGATTTTTTGTTAATTCACTGGAAATTGATAACAAATACGCGGCTTTACTGACTCATCATTTTGATGCATAACCAAGTGCAACCCGAGCCGCTGATAAGTATAATGAAAAGCTTGCCGTAAATTATACAGTAATTTGTCATAACAAAAATATGATAAGCTTGTAGCAAATCTATTTTTGGAAGATATTTTTATATTTTGTTATAATTTTCATCTAATAAAGCAAACCCTAATATGTTACCGACTTAATTGCCGAAGATTAAGCAAAGCAAACGTATCTGGACAACTTTACAAGCTTTACATACTCTAAATTTTGTAATTAGCTTTGCATACTTTTATGACGTAATACATGGTGTTTAAGATCTGGCATGCCAAAATGAGTGGGGTGATAGATCTCAACTATTTTATAGACAAACAAAAAATGTTAGGGCAGGGGGGGGGGGGCAATCTCAACCGTTTGGGAGTTACAGGGTGATTCATAAATTTCAGTTTTTCATAGTATGCGCATTACTCTTTTTTATTTTTATCTTTTGATCTACCCAACACAGCGACATCAAACAAACGCTAAAAACTACTATTCCAATGACCTGAGTATTTACACGGACTTTCAAAAGGTTAAGAGAAACAGGAAGTGTAACTTACACAACCTGGGGACACGACTCGAAACTTCGGGAACTTCTGCCGATGTCAAGCACCAAATAATCACCATCGTGAGGCAGGCTCCTGGGAATAGCACGAAACGAGTCGCAAGATGATTAGGAGTGTCGTCATCTAAGGTTTGGAGTGTAATACATCGAGGGGGATTACGTCCACATCATCATCGCCCAGCCCAAGGACTACTGGAAGACGATTCTGAGAGAAAACTGAAATTTAGCACTTGGCTTCTGGAACGCGACATTGGCGACAGAGCGTTTCTGGACCGAGTTCTGCCGACAGAGGATATCACGAACTTCCATAACCTCCATACCCAGTCGAACACTAACCTACGCAGTTCAAAGGTGACCTCATTCCAGCAGAGATTCAGTGTCAATGTATGGGCTGATATCATCGGCAACCATTTGGTAGGACCATTAATTATGCCGCAAGTGCTTAATAGTGAAATTTATGCGGACTTTTTGGACAATACACTACCAGATGTAATAGAGGAGAACCCTATGGATAATCTTAGGGGAATGTTTCACCCACACGATGGAGTACCAGCGCATACGGCTAACAAGGTAATACTAAGTGAAAAATTTCGTAACCGCTGGATTGGACGAGGTGCACCGATTCCTTGGCCTGCTAGATCTCCAGACCTTACCCCCATTGAACTTTTTCTTATGAGCAACAATGAAGGATGAAGTTTATTTAAGCCCAGTTGACAATAAGGAGGATTTTGTTAGCCGAGTTGGGAATGCGGCGAGGAAAATACGGCAGAGCCTGGGTTTAATACGCCTTAAACAAGTACTTAGAAGGATATTGTTGGCATGCATCCAAAGTGGCGCTGGACATTTTGAGAAGTATAATAAGTTTAAGTTCAAGTCGAAGAATTGGTTTTGTAAAGGACCTTAATATTTATTCTATTGTTGGACAATGAAGCAAAGGCAACACAAACACAATTCCAATTCAACGTACCCGACTTTATCAGAGAAGAGAAGTGGTTCTCTGAAAGCCTTGTCCGCAATCCCTTCGACTACACATAATGGTTCCTTTTAAAACGCATGACTTGCTCTAAAAGACACCGCATATAAGAGATCAAAAAGCTTTCCTAAGGTTTAAATTTTTTAATTTTCAAAAATGACGACCTAAAAGATTATAACAACATTCATTTGTCACTTGCAAAAATTGTTCAAATTTAGTTTAAGACAAAATAGTCAAAGAACCACACCTGTCGCAATAAACAAGCTTTCTATGCAGTAAACCCAGTCCTGGGAATTATTGCAAATTAAAGTGAAATGAAGTGTGAATTAATAAATCATAAGAAATCCTTTCGTTAAAGAGGAATCTGCAAAACTTAAAGGGCAGATGAAACAAGAGAAGGCTATATATTTCTAGATCTCTGCTTCTGTGCTGTTTTACCTTCTGCAAGAGCAAAAACACCCGAAGAATCAAAAACGTCGACAATGTCTGTGATCGAATTATCGCAGATGTTAGAAAATCAAAAAAATAAACATATTGGCCTTCAAATTAATCTTTGATCTGACGCAAAGAAGAATTAATCAAGCAGAAGCGCCAATTAAAAAAACCAAAAATGCTTTAATCTCGAAAGCAAAGTAGATTGAGAAGCTTAAAGTTGGTTGACAATTTGACATGCTAAATTAACTCTGGAGCATGATTACTGCAACGTAATAAATCTGAAAGGAGAGAGAAGTCGAATAAATGCAATAAAAGGAAGCGAACGAACTCTGACGAAAAGGATAGATGCAGCGCCTACTCTAGATACAAGCCCGAGATATATGGCAGTCGTAGTCATTTAACCTCCATGTTGCTAATCCAATTTTTGGTACCACAAATTAACCAATCCTCGTACAGAAAGAAAATTGCACACTCTCATAATCAAAACTGAAGAAAAATTCTGATGTGATTGACGCATTCCAAGCTCGTTTCGGTTTTTTTTTATACTTTTAATGAACAGCTGTTTTACTTCCAAGCTTGTATATAGAGTGGCCTATGATGGATGTTCATTTGACAAGTGGCCCTGGGTCAAGATCTACAGAATATAAGCAGCCCATGAGCAGAGTAACCAACTGACAGATTTAACTGGTTAAATGGACGATAAAGCCTTCGTAGTAGACTTCTCTGTTGCTTACCATTACCAAAGACACCCACATATGATTTAAGCAAATTCCTGAAATTTTCCTCATTAGTTCAAGTATTACGTAATGCAGTTAGGGGGGGGGGGGGGTTCGTGAAACGTTACGGTGCATTATAAGGGAAGGGGGGTCAAGCAACGCTTTACGTAACATAAAGTTTTTGTTAAAATTAAAAGTCCTAACTCGTGACGGCTCAGTTTATATGGTATATCTATGTGCACTATACATATTTTTGTTACATACGAAAAGAGTCGCGTCACTGAGTACCACGAGTCCATAGTTTGGATTCTAAGAGTCCGACCGTTGCGGTCAAGCAAAACCAAAAACCAAACATGAACTTACGAATTTCACGGACGCACATTAAGGCCAAAGTGGGCTGCAATTTCGTTAAATTTATATTGCTTCTAGTTCCGGTATTTTGCGCAACATAATTGACATTTTTAGGTAAAAATAATCATCTGAGTGTTACGTACCGTTTAGGGGGGGGGGGGGGGGGGGGGTTAGAAATCTTTAAAAACTGCGTTACGTAATATTTGAACGGCCCCTTATATAGAATTTACTTCGACCATCTTACAGTTTCGACCGTTTATTTGACCAATGAGGCAATTACACTATTTCTATTAAACAAGATAAGGTTGAGCGATATGGTAAGATATGGACGAAGAACAAGGCACTTGATTATAAACACTTTTTTCCATGTCCTTTATCGGCTAAGCCGTGTGTAACTTGTCACTCGGTGTATGCTGTCTGTATGACCTTCAGTTATTTTTCTTCACAACACATGTCCTCTGTATTTTGGAACAGTACTAAACAAGCCCGATAAGAAAATACACATTTATCTTCAAAAATAACCGTTTAGTTGGAATCTACATGGTCGGCAAAAACGGCAAAGTAGTTTAAGTAAGTCCTGAATAACACGAGAGGGATTTTACCCCATAACTCACGGCAATTCTCTTCTGTGCAAAAGTAGAAAAACCCTCGGAGTGTTGCTACGAAAGGGGCTTTGATTGACGTTAAAAAACCGGTTCATAAGTGTTTTGCAGGGTTGAAAATTTGTATTCACCGGCTCAAGCAATACTAAATCAACCTGACACCAAAAATTTTTCGAACCCTAATGAGGAAGTTACGAAAATGGACCAAAGCAAATCAGGAAAAACTCAAGCAAAACCCCTACGATTCGTGATTGACACTCTCAGATGATCCTCTTGCTACCTCTCTTCCCTCACCAAGAAAAAAACAGGTTTTCGTCACCCATGGAGTAAAATCCCTCTCGTGTAATTCAGTACTTAAACTTGTTCTGTAGTATGAGAAAATAGTTTGAGAAACATCACGAATTCATAAACAACATTCGTTATGTTGTAAGTCCAGTGAGCTGTTTATGTAACTTAAGGATCCACTGCTTGTTTCGCGAAAGAACACCACAAAAATATTTTAATCTTGGTGCATGTTTAATTTTTCGCATGACTGGAAGAATAAAACAAAAATTTCTTAAGAATGCAAAAAATGTCAGTCGCTTTTGTACTCGTAATTGCTTCGATTTGAAATTGATTGTGAAACTAGCATTATGCACCAGCGCAATTTCCTTCAGCTGCAACCACATAAACTTCTTAGCAAGCCGCTGAACAGTACGACAACTTGTTGTCAGAACAATCCAAAAACATCACGGAGGCACGTAAGAGGTGTCAAGGCGCCAAATAAGTTAAATGCAAGTTTCGACAGCTGACTGGATTGGATATCTCCGATCTTTAAGGCTGGCACGAGCTTAAGCGGTTCGAGGCGAATTGCCCATATCTATAGAGCTGACCTCAACAGATCTTTGTAAAAAGTATCAAATAGTTCTCCTAACACTTACGAATGGTAACTGAGAGCGGATTAAATAGCAAGAGCTGGGAGTCGGGAGTTTCAAATCATTCAGAAAATCCTCACCTATCCAAGGAATCAACACTGATTTAAAACAGATCGTCGAACGATCGTCACTTAAGTTCACAGATTGTCACTAAAATTAAAATTCAGAAATTTATTACTTCACTCACGAATCTGCGCAGGCGCCGACAACTATTACTAATTTCGATGAGATCGTACGCAAATTTCAATGAGTCACAAGAATTCTCACAACCGATCGTGTCCGCAGTTCGCGATAAACTGGAACTGGCTAGATAGTTTTTCAAGTTCCATTTAGTCACTTGCTTGACTAAGTGAGGTGGTTTAAGTCGATTGTCTTCAAATTATCGCTCCTGGGTCCCAAACATTGGTAAGTGGACTGGATTACGATGTCTGCTGAGTAAAGCTCAACTCTTCACTTCCGATCATTGTTTGTTTTAATTTTTGCCATTTTTAAGATCAGAAACAGAGGGAGGGAATAAGATGGTAATTGGAGCGTAATCGAAGAAGAAATACAAAACCAGGACCACTCCAGGAAATTTGATCTGTTAATGGTGTCGGACGTGGTTTGTTTTGGTTTATTAGTTGTGATCGTATATGAAGTTCGTACGAACAAACCGGGTATTATGTTAGTAATCAGAAACTGAGGATACATTTCGGGAGTTGTTTATATTATTTGGTATCAGGAGAGCTGTTACTGTGACCGGGTGCATAAATATAAAATTCAAAAAAATTCATTAGTAGTAAAATGAAACAGGAAGTAATCACACTACGTCACGGTTATATGGCAACGAGAACAGAAGAACCGTGTCTTAGACTGGAGCATAATTTATATCTAAGCTTATAACGTTTGGGCATCTCAAGTGTGTAGATTTGATTGTAATATTATATCTGTACTCAATTTCCTAGTAATTTTTGTGTAGGTTTTCAATGACCTCCGAGCTAAGCCAAAGAAAAAATTAATTAGACTTAAATTTCGGAACCCCAAATCCATTCATCTTTGATTTAAATAGCCATCGCAGCTGCTGTTCCGCGGTTGCTTCTAAGAATTTTGAATACTACTTTCAAAAATTTACTTCCAGTGCGCCACGGTCTAGAGAATACAAGGTCTGTGCACGAAGAAATGTGAAATGGTGTGACGTCGACTTGGCCAAAATTGATATAATTTAAGGAAAATAAATAGTTTAATAGAAGTTCGATGAAAATTTTATTTAAGTGAAATTTATACATCGCAGGCGTAGTGAAATTCCAAACTTTTCAATGAGGAATTTAATAAATTTCTCCCAAAAGTTGTTGCAAAAGGCAAATAAATAATTTTGCTTTCCTTCGGTAGTCGAACAAATAATTAAGAAAGTGGAAAACTTTTAAATTCACTTAACAAAGAAGCACGAAATTCGTACAAAATTAATATTTCCTTAATTCAAAATATTAAGAAAAAAAGTAAATTTTCAAATCGCTTTTTCCAGCTGTGTGAAGTTGGCACCCCCTTTTTTGAATTTTGAAATTTTTTTTTTGCAATCGTTTGTCCATCGTTAGTCCACGTTTATCCACCCATTAGTTTTATTTGTCCAAGCTCCATTTCAAAATGGTGGTTAAAAAACTTTTTTTACATATTTCTTCACCAGCACACCAAATTCCAAAATAATGCAAAAAAAATTTGTTGTCTGCCATTTTGAAATGGAGCTTGGACTTATAAAACTAATGGGTGGATAAACGTGGACTAACGATGGACAAACGAATCCACCAAAAAAATTTCAAAATTCAAAAAAGGAGGTGCCAACTTCACAGTTTTTGAAAATTTACATAATTAATTACAATTAATCTGCGGGTGGACAAATGAAACTAATGGGTGGACAAACGTGGACTAACGATGGACAAACGATCTGCGGAGTCAAAAAACGTTTTTCGGAATTTGGGGGTGCTGGTGAAAAAATATGCAAAAAAAGTTTTTTGTCCACCATTTTGAAATGGAGCTTGGACAAATAAAACTAATGGGTGGACGAACGATGCCAACTTCACACAGCTGCTTTTTCCCATTGAGGAGCGTTTTCTCAATGTGATACAACTGATATTTTTTTAAATATGTTTTCACTCTGGCTACAGCTGAACACGTTGGGACTAAAGAATTTTGTAAAACGATGTAAAATTCTTCGTTTATTACACTATGATATGGACCAATTTTCACAAAGTCATACACCTACACATGCAAGTTTCTCAAAGCGATACATGCGCGGCGAGCGGTTATTTTTATCTGACTATCTATCGATCAACTATCTCTTTAGTTGTACCTAAGCACTAGCCGAGACAGCACGTGTTTCATTGTTTTAGTTCGCTAGTCGTGAATAGCCATCGATAGCGAAGACTCTTCTGTGATTGAAGCCGATAGCGGAAGGAAATCTAGAAGAAGAAGCGATAATGCAGGATCATAAAAGTCCAAAAAGTATATATCCGAAGAAAAAACTACCTATTTGGAAACCACCAAAACTTAAAGGTAGTGTCCTCAAACTCTCCTCGGAAACCAAGTTTCTGGGCGTCATATTCGGTTCCAAATTGAATTGGAGACGGAATATGGAAGAGAGGAAGCAGAAAGGACTTCATGCATTCTATGCATGCAAGAAAACCTTTGGTAAGAAGTGGGGCATGAAACCGCATATTGTACACTGGATGTACACAGCGATCGTCAGGCTTATTCTTACCCATGGGTCAATTGTTTGGTGGGATGCAGTTAACAAGCAATCTCACCTTAACTCTTTTGTAAAGGTGCAAAGGCTCCCTTGCTTGGGAACAACAGATGAAATAAAATCCACACCACAAGCTGGTTTGGAAGCCATTTTACACCTTCAACCCATAGAACTTCACACGAAAAGAATGGCAACCTTGGGAGCTCTCAGACTTAGAGAAAACAGCCAATGGACACCACAGAGTTTTGGACATGCAGTCATACTGAACTTCTTTAATCAAAATGGGTTGCACCACTCAACGGATTATATGAAGCCACAATATGACTTTAGAAAACCCTTTTCCGTTATCATACCTAACAGAGAAGATTGGAAGCACCCTGAAAACATAATTAAAGGAACTGCCATCTTCAGAGATGGGTCGAAAACAGAAAAGGGGATTGGAGCTGAAGTTTTCTCGGAAGCGCTGCAAATAAGTAAGTCGTATAGACTCACCAACGAATGCGGCATCTTCCAAGCGGAAATATCTGCTATAATAAAAGCTGCACTTACTGCCCAAGAAAAACAGATGTCAGCACATAGATATTCCAGTGGAAAGGGTACAACCTTCCCTTAACACAGTCAAATTGATAGACATTAATCCAACATAACTTCGGAACGGTGGAAAAATATCAATTACTGCTTCACAACACGAAGTCTGTGGCCGGAGCTGAATCATACCAGAACTTCAAATCTCTTATCCTTCTATAGAAAGCGCATTCAAACACTCGTCGGCGTCATCACCGGGCACTGCCCCATAGGATCTATGGCCATTAGACTCGGCGTACCATCGAATGAGTTCTGTAGAAGCTGCAGAGATGAAGAAGAAATTGAGTCCATAGTGCACCTGCTCTGCGAATGTCCGGCTCTAAAAGAACAACGACTCGACTCATACAGAGATCTGGGTGGTTTTAAGTTCTGACCATGCTTCTTCTTTTTAAGGGCATTCACAATGGGCATCCACTGGATACAAGAAACTGGTTCGGTGCACAGGGGACAAAATGTTAACCCTCTTATTCCTTAGGTAATTCTATGGGGTTGTTAATTTCAAGCCTCAATGTGGTAGCACAAAGGGCCTCTTAGGCCTAAGTGTGCCTTCTTAGGCAGCCACTTTAACCTAACCTAACCTTGGCCAAATATGATAGTAATGTCACCCCAAATGGCGAACATTTGAAATTATTGCATAGCCCTTTTATTCTCTATACCAAGCGCTTTCTGTCAACGTGCATAATCCGATGAATGCATTTGAATACTATATACCCGGAGAAGTAAACGGAGGCTTGTGTAGTAGCTGTAAAATTATCGATAGTAATGTCAGAGTTGATAGAGTTTTGGGTAGTACGGAAAAATATTTAAAAAAAATCATTACGTATGTATATGTAATAACCACGTTATAAATAAATAAATAAAACATCTTAGAACTATTAAAAATTTTGTTATCTGAGCTCGATACAATTTGCGCACTGAGGTCCGACTGTATAACTAACTACATAACATAAGGACCAAATCTACTCTACCCTCTCATTCTAATTCCCGTAATCTATTGCGAGAGAAGAACTTCACTCGATTCGAGACAACGATTGCAAGTGGACCTACAATTTAAAGCGGATTCCGAGCCACCGAAGTTACTCTGCAATCCCCAATGACCTTTAATCTGTTGTCAGCAGAAAACAACTATGGGGCGCTCGGACCTGCTACCTCTGGGATGGAAGGCCAACACGTTATTATTTACTGTACCGACGAACCAACCTAGTTTACAATAATTATTGCGTGATTACATTTACCAGGTGGTGGCTCTTTAATAAAAGAATACATAAAATACTTAAAACAAAACAAATACTAAATCCCTTTCTACTAAAAATTAAGATTACATTTGTAAGCGTTCCTGCGGTCTAAAAATTCTTCAATTCCAACAAATCAAGGCTCATTGACTTCAATCCCTACTTATCCTGTGTACTAAGCTACACTGATTAAGTTTTGGAACACACTCTAAAGCCAAAGATTTGTTGAACTCTGTTCAATGCACTTAACCACCGCTTGATTATCAAGTCCTATGATCACCTTTTTGTTCGAGTAATGCAGTACATACAACAGAGCCGACATCTCATCTTAATGTACCGTGGCTTAAATGATATTCCAGATACATAGGCTTAAAAAGCATAGGGTTAGAGACTTCGAGTGGCTTCCAGCTAGGGAGAACTATCCACTGTTCGATACGGATTTGTAGTGCTCTAACATCTTGCTTATATGTAATGTATTCTGAACTCTACGTAATATGAAAACTGAAGTACACTTATAATACAGAAATACGAAATACAGAGTTACAATGTTTTTATTAATAGAACTATTAAATTATATATTAAATAAATCTACAATAAAACAAATACTTTTTTACTATTTTTCTTTCTTTTCTTTGTTTTTCATGTTTTTCTTTTCTTCGGAAGGTCTTCTTTTCCCAAATTCTTTTGATATTTCTTTCGTAATTGTGGTGACTTCTGCTGTTTGTAATTCTGTGCCTTCTACCGCCTCTCTCTCTTTTTCTTCCTTTTGATCCTTGATTTCTTGTTTTTCTGTTTCATGTTGCTGTGCTTCCTGATCTTTGATTTCTTGCTTTTCTTCTTCACGTTGCTGTGCTTCCTGATCTTTTACTTCCTCCTTTTCCACTGTCATTTCTTGATCTTTAAGTTCTTGTTCAATTGCTTGCTTATTTTCCACCTGGCCCTGCTTGTTCTCAACTTCTGTAACTTTCTCTCCTCCTTCAGTAACTTTTTCGCCTCCTTCGGTAACTTTATCTCCTTTAGTAACATTATGACCTTCTTCGGCACCTTTTTCACCTCCTTCGTTTTGCTTATTTTCTACCTGGCCCTGCTTGTTCTCTACTTCAGTAACTTTCTCCCCTCCTTCAGTAACTTTCTCCCCTTCTTCAGTAACTTTTTCGCCTCCTTTAGTAACTTTCTCACCTCCTGCAGTAACTTTCTCACCTCCTTCAGTAACTTTTTCCCCTCCTTCGGTAACTTTATCTCCTCCTTCAGTAACATTATGAACTCCTTCGGCACCTTTTTCACCTCCTGCGGCAACTTTATCACCTCCTTCGACACTTTTGTCACCTCCTTCGACACTTTTATCACCTCCTTCGGTAACGTTATCACCTCCTTCGGCAACTTTATCGCCTTCTTCGGTAACTTTATCAGCTTCTTCCGCTGTCCGTTGCTCCGTTTCTTGAACGTGATCTTCTGCTTTTTCCTTTCGTTCTTCCTGGTCCTTTCTGTCTTGGTCGTTTGTTTCCTTTTCTGCTTCACTTACCTTTAGTTCTTCTTGATCCTTTTTGAGTTCGTCTCCGACGGTTTCTTTTCCATCAGCTCTGTCATCTTCTGGTAATTTGTCATCTTCTTTTTCTTCTACTGTTTGTGATTGAAGATTTAAGTTTTTCGTCTTTTCCATGTGCACTTCCTGTTCCATATTTTCTGGTTTATTTATCTGCTCCTCATGTCCTTGTTCACTCCTTTCATCTTTGTGCCCTTCAATTCCTTCTTGACTCTTTGCTTTTTTCTCAGACTTCACCTCTTTTTTCTTCTTCTTCGGTTTTGATTTTTTCTCTTCTTCAACCTTTTCTGTTTTACCTTTTTGTTTTACTCCTCCTTTTTTCCCCTTGACCTTACCTTTCTTCTTACTTAATTTCGCCTTCTTTAAATTGTTATACGTTCGCCACGCTGTTTGTATTATTCTTGCTGCTCTGTTCATAGCAAACCGTTCGAGTTTTTCTTCTAAACTAAGTTTCCTGTCCGGAAAAACTTCATAATATTCAGCTTCTCGCCGTTTAAATTCTTCCATAAAATCTTCCAATTCTTGTTTTTTTAGTTCAAGCTTTTCGTTCAATTCGATATTATCAAGGATTTTCGCTTTCATATCTTCATCATACTTCTTTACCCATCCAACCAATTGCGATACGAATCTTGTACTAAAAAGATGGTTAAGTTCATTCATAAAATTAAGATGCAACACCTGACTTTTTTGACGCCACATACCTGCGCTCACGAAGCTTCTTTTCTGTCATTCGATTTTCGTCAAGGATATTGTTGTACAAGCGTCGCCATTTTTTTGCCTCTTGCTCAAGTTGTTCTTGTCTGGCATGAGCCTCATTACATAGTTTATTCCTTTCTGACCAATATTTAGCCCTGAAATAACAAAATCTTTTTGTATCAATATATCTTCAGAGCTCAAATGGATCTTTACATTTCCCCTTGAAGTTTTGATAAATGAAAATTGCGACTTGCGTCTAGTTTTTCTCGCCATCTTTCGACGGTATCAGTATTATCGTTAATGCTTGCAGTTTTAGTTGAATCCAATCTATTAAGTTGCTCTTGTTTTGCTTTAAAAATTATACTTTTAGTACAAAAATTATTATATCTTATTATCTATAGTGTTTTTGTTTGGAATAAGTTTTTGCAGACACTTAGGAGAGTTTACATTTCACGTTAATTTTGAGTTTTTTTCGCTGAAATACCGAGGTCGTCCGCGATGCCTTTCGATACAATTGTCAACTTCATTTATTTCCCGAAAATTTGAATCATTTCAACTCTTTTGGTTCCTTTTGTTTCGATCCTATGCGTTTCACTTACCCCGTATACATGCAGCATTGAACCTAGGTTGAACTTGAGTTCAACTTCCTGTATATGTGATCTAGTCGAAGCAACCCAATTCAACTTCGTTTAGCAAGCTATGTCGAGTTCAAATTACAGCTGTCGCTGCCGTATAGACGCGGGTTGAATAGTCGAGTTGATAAATGAATTTTATCCCGTTCCTTTGCTTTAAGAAACGGTCAAGAAATGTTAGGCATAATAGAGGACTAAAATCCCCTTAAAAATGTTGATGGAAAAGTTTAAAGAAATTCGAAATTATATAAGATTATCATAATTTGAGAAAATTGCACTCAATCTTTTGAAGCACTTTCGTATTTGAACTAGAAACCAACTTAATCTTCCAACCTTTTGTAGCCATACACACGGGTCTAACACCCAAACCAATCTCCTGCCTGTGTACGTGAGACCAGGTATGATATCTATTACAAGATTGACAACCGATAATAGCAGCCTTACCCCCTGTCTAAACTATCCATAAAATCTCACGATTGTTGCCAAAGATATAGAACCGTACGGAAGAAATTGCAGGCTGAGATCCGCAATAGCAAGCGTGAATGCTTCAAACAGCTGTGTGATAAGGCAGATGCCGACCCGTGGAGCGGAGCTTACTGAGCTATAACTGCAAAACTCAACGCAAGAAAGTGTCCACATATTAGCGGCGCTCCTGAAGAAAATCGTTATCACACAGGGGACAGAAACAATACCTAAGATAACTGCAGAGGAACTGTTCAGAGCGTCCGTAAGACGCCTCGATGTTGTCTTCAACAAAGCTCTAAAAACAGCAATTAGGGCGAGACGATATATGGTTGTCACCACTTTTAACGCAGGTCTGGAAGAAGGAGTATTCCCCATAGCATAAAAACCCAGTTGTGGCTGCTGCTCCCAAAAGGAGAAGAGCCACCTCATATCGCCCAATATATTTGTTGGATACAACAAGAAAATTACTTGAAAGAATCATATATGTACAGTAGACTTCTCCTAATTCTGGAAGAAAGAGGAGGTCTGTCGGAACATCAATATGGATTTCTAATAGGTCGTCTTACCATTAATGCAATTGACACTGTCGTTATCCTTGCTGGAAACGCAATAGAGAAGAGGTGGAAAGGAGGTAGTAAGAAGTACTTCGCTGTTATCACTCACGATATAAAAAACGCTTTCAACTCTGCTAGCTGGGAATACATAATGACATCCCTGCAAAGATTGAATGCCTCAATGTATGTTCGGAAGCTTTTTAAAAACTACTAAATAGGTCAAATGCTAAAAGAAGGTCCACAAGAATACCGTACAACCGCCGGAGTGCCGCAGGGATTGTTGCTGGGTCCACTCCTGTGAAATATAATGTACGATGACGTTCTACGGGTCACGCTCCCACAGGGGGTGATATTAGTGGGATTTGCAGACGACATAGCAGCTGCAGTTAACTCCAAACATCGGGGCGACACGTAGAGTGGCCAACCAACGAAGCTATCCAAACCATTAATAGATGGTTGGAGACCCATTGCTGGAACTAGCAGAGTATAAGCCGGAAGCTGAAGTGCAAATCACTGGTCGGAAAAAAGAGAAGTTCAAGTCAGAGTAGGGGAGCAGAAAATGACGTCCACAGATAGCATAAAATAATAGATGATAAGTTAACCAAAAAATCTGGAGTATACAGGTGAAAAGGCTGATAAGGCAATAGCGGCGCTGCTATCGCAATTATGCCAAAGGTTGGAGGACCTAGACCTCTGGGGAGACTACTTCTAGCTGGAATGGTCTCCTCAATACTATTGTACGCAGCACCAATCTACGTAAAAGCTATAGAGGTGAAGTTCTACAGGAAAAAATTAACAACTATGTACCGACATAATGCTTTAAGATTCGCCAGCGCCATTAGGATGACTTCATGGATGAGGCAGCGTATGAAATAACAGGAATGTCACCGGTGGACAAATTGGCTGATGAAATGTAGGGACTATATCAAATTACACCGGATGACCATCAGATCACTGAGGAGAGACGCCGGGTAGAAAGAGCTTATACCCTGAGGGTGTGGTAGGAGCGATGGGATAACTCTCACAAAGGAAGGTGGATGCATGAATTAATTCCAAGGATCGAGCATTTGATAATGCGGCGCCATGGCGATGTGTACTACTACTACTTTACTCAGTTTGCACCGCTTCAGCCATGACAACTCCTCTTGTTGTCCTCAATGACCAGATACTTATAAAGATCCGGAGCATGTAATATTATACTGCCCATGGTTTATAAGGAAAGGAAAACTTACAACAATCGTTTTGTCACATTAAGCGTACAAACGCTTGTATCAGAAATGCTTCACTCCCACGAGATGTGGAATGCAGTAAGTGATACTACAATATTAGCTGCATCCAGGGTAAGCTTAGAAGGACGGAAAAACAGAGAGGAACCGGCAATTTAGAGCAACCGGTTTTTCCAAGAGTACTAATACCCGCTACGTCACAGGGGCATATACAAGGGGAGGGGGATCATAACCCCGTGACCCGTGAGAATTAAGTTATGAGTGAGTTCTTCAAAGTCGTCAAATTAAGATTGGCTGAGTTCAAATCACTATCTATTAATAAATTTTCAAATATAAAATCTTTTGAATACAAATTTCATATTATGATTAGCTGCTTGGCATGCGCGTTGAACTTAGAATCTTCTCGTTTTTGGGAAGTCGGTTAAAAATTGATTTGATTTTACTTTTGATGGTCATATTGTGCATCTCTTTCTACTAACTTCGTTAAACAAAGAGAAACTCTGCTAGCTCCTATACAGAGAGTCCGAGAACTTATTAATAATAATTTCTTTATTGCAAAATTCGAATCCTTAAAGTAAGCAATTCCCCGGTGTTACCTATGCAGAAGGATCATTTTCATCCTTGCGTCGTGCTTATGAACTGGAATGGGCGAGAAGACGGGTTGACTGAGCTGGTACTTTTGCATGTTATACATACCCGGGAAAAGTAAGGAAATTTAAGTAGTCAGGGAATTTTCATTGAAATAAAAAGAGTTATATTCTCTTCTGACACGATAAAACATAACGTTAGGAACATTTGGTCCTGAAAAGTTGTTTTTAGTATGACCCCCCACCCCAAGAAGTTAGGCTGTATACGCCCTTGCTTTGCTAAGGAAACACTCATATCAAATACTCTCCATAAATTATCGTATACCAATGTTATTGCTACGGAATGGTCAGTATAGACCGTGAAGATATGGCAATAATCCATGGAATGCAATATATAGCCGACCATATTTCCTATCACATATTGCCAAGAAAATTGCCAGGAAAACGAAGTTTATCATTCAAAATGGCTGAAATTTAACTGACGCGTACGGAGATAATTAAAATGTTCTTCAATATCACAATTGTCTCTAGTACGTGTGCCCTACTATAACAGAAGTATAAAAAAAAATGATTTTGGCAACCGCTCCTAATAGAACGTTTCATGTTTTCCGCCTTAGACAAATATTTGAACTTAAAAACTTTGTTATGACAGACTAAAAAGTATTTTAAGTCCTTTTGTTTGATTTTTAAATATCTATAAAATTATTTTGACTTTTTTTTCAACTCATAGAAATCGTAATGCAAGCCGTTTCATGAATCTTCGAGTGCAAAAGTCTTGTAATAAAGCAAATGCTCACCAAGTATGATTACTTAAATAAACGTGTCCACAACTATTTTCCAAACGAAAACACTAAAACATCTCAAATCTTGTCACTTAAAGAACTTATACTTTTGATTAGAGCCTGAATCTCTATGTTAGAGTAGTAAGCTTTGTATAGAGCGTGTTCCCTTAAGATCTCTGAAGAAGCGTGCGTCTTAAGTCTCAGCTCAGCGACCTCATAAATATCGTTGGCCTCCTCTAGCAACCTTCTGGCTAAAGAAGAAATTCGATTCAAATAAAAAGGAGTTCTATTCCAAATGTCGCTATTGTTGAGAACAATGTCGATTGTCTTGAAGAGTGTATTATCATGCTCCACGGAAAGGCTATTTTTCTATCCGTAAAATAAATTGGTTTATATTTTTATTACACGGTAAAAATATTAAATTAATTACTACATTATTTGCTGTAAGAAGTTCGCCATATCTTGATAAAGTTTTCATGTCTTCTTTCGATATAATATTCTTGAGCTTTTCCTTATCCTTGATCAGTAGGGGAAGAATTAAAGCAATCTTCATTTTATCCAATGTATCCTTGAGTACATGCAAGACTCTATCAGTTAAGGATTGCGCAGTTTGTTTTTCTAGCATAAGTTCTGTAAATGTAATAACAATAGTATAACTTTTTCCAATATCAAAATAACAATTCCCTTACTTGTCTGATCCACATTTACGAATGCATGCGTTGCCGCCGTAGTGAGTATGCTATCAAAGCTTGTTTCGATTGTCATTTCCATTATTTCGAGAAATGTTTTCTTCAATGCAATAGGAAATATATGTACACAAATAAACACACAAAAATATATATTTAATTAAACGATTGAACACTTCTTCGATTGACAAACGTCCGTTGAATGGAACTAATCTGATTGACTTTTCATTGAATCCTACGATAAACTATTTCTTTAAAATTTTTAAGTAAATGTTTTGCTCTCTCTCTCTTTCTTGTAACTTCCTTTGTTGTTGGAGAATAGACGGACGAGTTGAAGCCGTCTTTGATACGGTCATCCTCATCTGGATATTCTCAAGTGTTAGTTACACCTCCAAGTGGTAGCAACCGGGCAATGTATCCTGGAATGTAGAAAAGTAACTAATGCGGGAAGAGAAAACCTCTTGAAAAATCCCCCTAACTCCAAGAGAGTCTGCAGTGTCGTCGTCCCCTCTGCAGGACCCAGGGGGAATTGGGTCCTCGGGCGCTTCTGTAGGAGTGGAGGTGGATTGCATGGGAGACCCCAACAGGTTGGCTATACCCACGGTACCCACAACACAACAGTAGCAGCTTGGGGAGAGTTACCTTTCGAAGGAACTGTGGCGGCTATGGAGGCTGGCTCGCCCCCGCCGGCTGAAACTGCTGTAGCAGTCCTGGAAGAGGGTGCCATTGGCATAATAATAATTAGCACTTCCTCAGGTGCGGCGGTGCAGAGACGGGAGACTCTAACGAGTTGGCTATCTCCGCGATACCCACACCAGTAGAAGATGCAGATCTGCCTTCCGAAGGGTTAGCTGCGGTTAATCCGGAGGGAGTTCCTTGTCCTGGTGGAGGATTAAAGCTTTACGGCCTGGAACCCTTCAATGCCGTAGGCAGAGAAGAGATGAAGGTTGTAATTAACGCATGGACCAAGAAGGAACACTGGAGACGGTGGGAAAACATGGATTTATGCAGATCTGCCTTCCGTAGGGTTAGCTGCGGTTAATGCGGAGGGGGTTCCTTGTCCTGGTCAGGACCAAGAACATGTAACTATGAAAACATGTACGGTTATGGGGTCTGTTTCGGTTAATCCCCAGAGAGGTGTTTTTAGTGAGTAAGAATCTCACACTACCGGAGGGCACGGGCTGTCTGGTGTCTTTTGGAAGATTTTCACCTCTCCCGCAAAAAAAAAAACTCCTTAAGGCGAAGGGGAAAGAAGAATACTAATAGATGGATATTTTAAAAATTCTCCTTTTGCAAAAACTCTCTACTTGCTACAGCTTGTATATCGAAAACTGAACAGCTGGTGGCTTCGACTTTCGTAATGTACATGAAATCAAGGTATTACTAGCAATGTGATGCAACAGAATCGGCGAATTTCAGGCGATTGTGAAACCTATTTACAAAAATTAGCCTCCCTTTGCTCCATGTGATTTCCGTCCAAGTAGTCTACTTAGTTTCTTATCCATGACATTTGAAAAGATAATAATATCCGCAAACTAACTATTGATTACGTAGAAAAAGACCGCTTTATGACTGCGTGGCAATCTGGATTGCGCCCGAAACATGAAGTATTAGATAATGAATACCTCACCATTCTAATATATATTGATATTTGCAAGGCTTTTGATTCTTTTGATTATTGTATTGTATGTGAGACGGAGTCGGATGAATTCGTTGAGCGGCACAACCACCAAGCCATGGGCCCCGGGTTCGAGACCAGGTCTCCCCGTGAGATTTTATTAAGAAATTGAAATAATCCACTCCGTCTCTGGGCTGTTGTCTAGCTCGCAGCAATGCAAAAACAAGACTCAAGTTTCCTCACTTCCCTTTCCGTAATTCCCTTCCGGCCAAAACCATGCTAACGCATCAAAGGGTTGTCCCCTAGGCTTTGGTCACATTGTATAAAAAAAAGGTG
Organism: Leptarthrus brevirostris; assembly: GCA_964036015.1. Classification (NCBI taxonomy): domain Eukaryota; kingdom Metazoa; phylum Arthropoda; class Insecta; order Diptera; family Asilidae; genus Leptarthrus; species Leptarthrus brevirostris. The sequence goes on from OZ038372.1 coordinate 151,240,495, forward strand.
TTCAAAAACTTTCCCGCGGGTTCTTTTTTCCTCATCTTCGAGTAATCTTATTAAAAGAGTTTTGGGAGGCAGTAATCAAATTGTGAGAGTTCAGAACACATTCTCAGACAAAGCAATTAATATTTGTGGCGTGCCTCAGGGATCCATACTCGGACCCTTGGTATTCAGTCGTAACATAAATAATCTTACTGATGTTATATCAGATAATTCCGTATATATTCACGCCGGCGACGTGCAGATATATCTCAGCAGACCAATAGGCTTGACGAACGACATGTACAATGTACATGTCTATTATGGGTCTAAGCAAAAAAATGTAGAAGTAAATTCTGAAAAGTCAAAGTGCTTGGTCATTAATAGAAATGACATTGATCATAATAATTTGCCACCAAGATTTATAAACAAAACCAGACTTCCCTATGTTGATTATGCTAAGAACCTTGCTATGAAAGTGTGCGCTCAGTTAATTGAAATGGTTTGGTTCGCTCGAGATAACGAAATTTTGCGAGAATTCCTACCCTGCTGTTCACTAAGCTAACAAATGCCGGCTGTAAACACCAAGGATATGCAGATGACTTGGTTATCATAATCAATGTTCTGACAAACTCTGAACAAAGAAAAAGGCCCTAGATGTAGTTCAGTATTGGTGCTAGCAGGAATGCCTTGGTGCCAACCCTGGCAAAACAGTTATCCTTTCACTCACGAGGAAGAGGAAGCTGCGTCTAACATTTTCGACCCTTGGGGGAATAGAGCAAGAATTCTCCAGAGGTTAAATATCTAGGCATAGCTCTCGATTTACCTGGAACCCTCAGCTGGAACCCTTAGCTTAGAAAAAAGAACAACGGCCTTATTAACATACAGACTACAGCTATGTGGAAATACGTGAGGACTCAGCCCAAATGGTCCTCTCGGCCTATTAGGTGATTATAAGACCCTGGTTAACGCTGGAATGGAACACGAAAGAGTACAACGTCTGCTGAGTCTTGTATGAGGAGTAGCCAGTACCACGCGCACCTGTCCAACCTCAGACTTAGAAACGTTTCTAGATCACTTCCACTTACGCTTACATGTCAAGAAAGAGGGAGCTCTTAGTGCTATTAGTTTACATATAGGACGGATCTCCTGAAATATTATAACTCAGTTGGACTTGAAAGAAACTTTGAGGAATTAATAGCAGCAGTTAACTCGATATCGGACGCAATGCCGAAAGAGTGTTATTTTGAAATACTATTTAGGGTAGGCATACAGGCCAGAGAATACTGACATCAAAATAAACACTCATTTAAAAGAGGAGCCCTCATATGGTGCACGGACGGTTCCCAAGATTGCTAAGATATATATAATGTCCGACAATCAGGCGGCGCTTACAGCACTGACGGTATATACCTCCGAATTTCAGCTGACATAGGTCTGTCTTTATGTACTTAAAGATTGTTTGCCAGGTCACGATGGTATTGAAGTAAATGAGATTGCTGACCGCCTTGCAAAAAAAGGTGCCAAATCATCATTTGGTGGCTCTGAGTCGTTCTGTGGCTATTCAAAAGCCAGATTGTGAAACAAATCAAGTCTTAGGAAAACAGGAGCAAACAAACATGCTAGACAAGTTTCCCAGGTCCAAGCGAAAAGATCTATTAACTATTCGGAACAGAGGACAGAGGAGCTCACACTCAGCAAAGTAGAGCTAAGACTTATAACAGGCCTTCTGGCTGGATACCGCCCTTTGAGATGTCATCTCAAAAATACGGGCAAAGCTGAGGACGAAGCATGTCCCTATTTTATAGAAGAGGCTGAAATAGTAGAGCATCTGCAACTCTGAAGCCTTTAATCGAATGGGGTCCAAGCATCTAGTAATGGCGTTTCTACTATATCTCCGCTTTCCCTAAATTGAAAAACTATTTTTGGGAAATTTCAATTTAATACTAAAAAAAGACAAAACCCAATACTTTCCGCACTTTTACTTATTACCAATTTACAATGGTACGCATCTGAACAGTATTCACTTTTCCCTGAACAAGTTTTGCCGTTCGAACCACATTGCTCAAGTTTCCCTCTACACAAGTTACAGGTCTCCTCTTGATTTTTTTCTTTGTAAAAGGCTTTCCAGTGGTTAAGTCAATGTGGACAACCTTATCGACCTTCATGCTATGTGGTCTCTTTTGCAAGTGCTCTTCTGCTATAGCATTATTTCCAGAGTTTAGAGTTACTGTCGTGAGATAGTCTCGAAGGCGTAGTCTTAGTCGAGCGTTTTCTTGTTCCAGAGCACATTTTTCTTCTCTCAAACAGGCAGTGTCCAATCGAGCATTATTCACTCGAATCCAGAAGTTTTCCAGATTCAACCAAATTCCAATAATGTTCTGCGGAGAGTTAAATTTGAAATTTGAACTATTTTACAATAAATTACAATTATAGGAACCAGACCTGTTTGAATTCGTCTGGTGGAACTTTAAGATCAGCCAGCGATCGTTCAAGAAGTTTGGGTTTGTTAAAACCGAAAGGAAGTATCTTTTCCCGTTCTGATTCCAGTTTTCGACATGTTGTAGCCAATTGGAGAAGAGTTTCGCCTTTCTTGCAAATTTTTTCTAAGTACTGTAAAATAAAATTGAAAACTTTATCCAAGTGTTTTTGTACAAAATCCAACTCACCGTAAGTGCTTTGTTGCTCTTGACTACCATAAACTTGAACCGTTCCTCATCCGAGCTAATGGTCTCTTCCAGTTCTTTCTTCAGTTGAAAGAAACGTTCATTTAAGTCCTTTCGATATTTTTCCAAATTCGAAATCTCACATTTACTTTCTTCCTCGGCCGTTTCCGCCTCCAATTTCAGTTCAGCGATTTGTTCGGTCGCTTTCGCTACCTCGTAGCAATGAGTTCTAATTAGTCTGGTGTTCTCATCATCGCGTTCCCGAAGTTCGCTATATTCCGCATAGAAACTTTCTGTGTACTTAATGTAATCGTCCAGAACACGCTGGTATTCATTCCACAATTGTTCCAGCAACTCTTCACGTGATCTGGTGATCTCTTCGAGCTTAATTGACATCTGAAAAGCAATTTATTAGTGACAAGCAATCAAGCGATGAGATGCAATGCAATTGAAGTGCCATTCCATCAGTCGAACAGATTGACGTTTCCGCACCGATGAACTTCACATTTTCCCTTTAAAAACTGAAGTGCACCACTGCATCCGGCAGAGTGTCGTTTAGTTTGGCAACATGCTCGTTCGCATAGCATTGGTGTATTTAAGTTTGGTGATCATAAATATTTACGCTCTACGATGTCGAATGGATGATACTTTGTCAGAAAATAATTTAAGGAAAATAGTGCTCTCGTGTATGAGAAGGTTTGGGAACAGCAATGGATTTAATAAAAACGATTATGGCAACAATAATGGAAGGGAGGATCCTTATCAAATGACAAATAGAAACCAGAACCAAATGAGATCTGAACAAAACCGCCAACCGAATGATCTTCATCGGGCACAACAGAATGAACGGCGTTATGGCATGTTCATGAATCGGAACAGTAATAACAACAACACCGATTTTGACGACCACAACCAGGACAGACGAAACCACAAGGACGAAAACTGTGTTGTTTACTGTTTTTTTCAAGAACTAAATATGGTAAGAAGTTGATGCCATTTATTTTTTGAATCACTTTTAATTGTTGGTAGTTGCACCTGTCCTGACTACGCCTAGTTTGGTTCTGTCCAACGAAACTACACGCCTGGAGTGCCTAATATCCAGTCTTGATCAGATTTGTCCAGTCGTGCCCCCGTTCTAAGAAACAACTTGCAGACTAGAGGCCAATCTATAGAAGTTCTATCTGGTTGGACCTCCAAATTAGTGCCATGTCTAGCGAACTTATTCGCCACGCAGTTCCTAGGAATTTCGTAATGCCCTGGAAGTCAGAACAGATAAATATGGTACTGCTCTGCCACCATTTAGATATGATGGGTCGAAATACAGATTGTAGGGATAGCTCTGCGTCAAACATCCTTTTCAGGTATGTTGTTTCCTTTCAGCCAATCCAGGGCCTCCTGAATTGCCATTACTTCCGCTTGGGGCACACTATACTGGTCCGCAAAGCGGAAGGATAGATCAACGTTCAGTGTTTCCCAGAACTCTTGCCTGCGGTTTAGAGTCGTCCGTGTAGATCTGGACGGGATCACCATACGGCAGTGCGTTGCTTTACCATTCCTGCGTAGTTGGAATCGTAGATCTAAACTGCTTGACAAAGGAATAGCTAATGAGGGGCTAGAATAAGTCCCTCAAAGTCCTACTACATTTGAGGTAAAGCAGTAGGTCCTACTACATTTCGTCGTAGCAAAGCATGACAAAATTTGTGTAATGATTTTTTAGATCGATAGCTGCTGGCTCGAGAACCCTCTGATCAATCAGCCACGATATCTTGACCCACAATACAGAGATATTGAATTATTTAAGTAATTAGTTTTCAATCCTGCAAATTATAATCCAAATATTAAACAAAGTTAGAATGTTTATAACGCGAAATAGTTTAAAGGCTAGGAGTATATCGTTTAAGTACCTTAATTTGTACAGAAAAAACAATTCTACTGCGCGTAATTTTTACTATAGGGATTTAGGATTGAAATTTGCACAGGGCAAAGGCCCTAAAAATTGGTGGTCCATTGTGAGAGAGATCAAGAATAACCAGCGGATCTCAGGGTCTATTGTTCCAATTTCTGAGTTTTGTACATTTTTCGAGGGATTTTATAATCTTACACTTTGTACATTTTTCTTATGCGGAACCTTGTATATGGGATGGACCAATCAATCTGTCTGATGTTCAGACAGTGTTAGCCAATGCAAAAACCGGAAAGGCTACAGTCTTTGATCGAATCCCAGTTGAATTTTATAACCATGCCATCCCTGGATTGATGTCTCTTTAAAGCACCTCAAGAACATTAAAAATAAGGCCTGGAAATGCATTTGTATTTCAAGGAGCGATGAGGACCTTTGCTTTTATTCTAATTTGCGTGATCAGTATATCGCAGGCCTCGAAGCTTCCTACAATGATTGTATTACTGAAATGAAGGTTAAATTGAGAAGTGAGCCAAGACAGTTCTGAAGGTTTGGTAATTCTAAGCGTAAGACCGATGGAAACCCCTTTTCGTTAAAGTTTGGGGACGATGTGAGCAGCGACTCCCAGACAATCGCAAATATTTTTGGCACTTTTTTAAGACTGCTTTTATAGATAATACCTGTGATATTAGTTCTATGGATTTTAATAACCTGATGTCATTTCCTCCAACTTCGTGAGAAATGAAGAATGTTTTGGTCGATGACGATACAGACACACACATTAATAACTTGGCAGACAGTTTTACATGTGGTCCAGATGGTATTCCCACTTCTCTTCTGAAAGACTGTTCTCTTGTGCCCATTTTGTGTTATTTATTTAATTTATCTATTACCCGTGATGTCTTTCCAAAAGCATGGACATCGTCCTTAATAATACCCCTTCATAAGATGGGAGACAGATGTGACATTTCTAACTACAGACCCATCGCCAAATTAGGTTACATTGCTAAAATATTTGAGGCTCTGTTGTACAATGTTATTTCCTTCCACTGCAAGCCATTTCTGGGCAGCTTTCAGCACGGTTTTAGAAAAAATAAATCGACTTCTAATGACTTATTACAATTTGCTAATTTCTGCTTATCTTCGACTGAAGATGGTAAGCAAGTTGATTGCATCTTCACTGATTTGAGTAAAGCGTTTGATAGAATTAATCATGACATTTTAATCTATAAGTTGTCCCAACTCGGGTTTCCGTCTGTTTTTGTCGACTGGCTTCGTTCCTACTTGATATCCCGTACGCAGCAAATTTCATTTCGGGGATCCTTATCTAATGAAATTCGTAACACGTCTGGTGTGCCTCAGGGAAACCATCTTGGTCTACTTTTATTTACATCAATGATGTATCTTTGTTTTTGACTAATTCTAAAATTCTCTGTTATGCGGACGACGACAAGATGTTTCGTCTTGTTTCTTCTAGTCGTGACTGTGAATCCCTAAATTCTGACTTATACCTATACACCTTTTACCACTTCATTTTGACTACACCATTAATGGTTGCACACTAACGAGACTTGACGGGACTAAAGATTTGGGTGTCTTGCTGGACAGTCAGCTTACTTTTGTAGACCATATCAACGCGATTGTTAATAGGGCCAACTCGACTTTGGGATTCGTTAAACGGTGGTCAAAGGAGTTTAACGACCCCTACATCACGCGGCTTCTTTATTGTACATTCGTTAGACCGATTCTTGAGTAAACTTGGCGTGTTTTTTGATTACCTCGTCCATCGTGCTCTTGTTAAAATCGGAGTGCTTCGAAGAAGGTTTCGTGAAATTTTTACAGGTCGTTGATGCCTTTTGGGGGAAGACGATGGGTCGCTGAAAGCACGCTCTTCCGACCAGTAGCGGAGGGTAGTTTGGGTCTTACAGACATGGTCGTGAAATTTCGTCTTTCACTGAATAAGAGGCCGCACACTTACAGCAGCTTGTCCACGAAGCTTCTCTTCGCTTTGGTATTGCTGCAAGTGCTGCGGGAAGAAGAAGTCTCACGTTAGAATCGTAAAACTTTACGAATGATGGGAGCAGTTTGCAGACGTTAATGACTCTGCAGACTGGCCCCGCGGGACTCTAATCGGTTCAAAATTTGTGTGCGTTCGTTTAGAACATGTTTGGATGAGTGCTCCCGGAGGACTAGAAAAGTGGCGAACAGCTCTACGGAGAGGGCATTTGCTTGGGAGCAGTGGTTCCCGTAGTATGAACTTCGTCCAGTACTGCATCTACCCTCTGCGCGGTCGAAGCTCTGTAGAGTCCATTTGGGGTTCTCTCTGAGTCTGAGAGTTGCTAAGGCTGTAAACTTTTTGGTGTGGAGTCCTCTGTATCTTAGGTTTGGGATGGCTTCCAGACCAGCTTTGTAGAAAGTTGACTGCTTGCTTACCAAATCCCACCAAACTATCGCCCCATGTGTAAGAATAGGACTAAAGATCGCTGTGTACAGAACTGACAAAATACGTATCAGTAGAACATAATTTTTTACTAGTTTTCAATCTGCAATCTCCTCCGAATTTTCACTGAGCCTTCTACTGCCCCCCTGAAAGCCTCCAGTGCCCACAAGGGGCGTTATCGCCTATTTTGCCGCTGGAAACAGTAGGAAGAGTTCAATTTACATATAGATGCTAAATTGTATGATTAAGTTAAGAAGCACAACAAATTGTAGAATAACTATACTAATTTCAATTTTTTTTGAACTATTTCAAAATCAAAATTTCAGCTTAACAACGACAATTATCCTGACAAGCATAAGGTTTTGTATATTTTCACCAAAGACATTCGGGATAATGAATTAAAGGAATTCTACACGGATGCCATTCATGAATGTTTCAACCTTTTGGAAATGGAGCAGAGAACGGACAAATGCCTGTTCTCAAAGTCTTTACTCAATTGTATGGCAGAATATGCTCGTGCTAATTGCGAAGATTGGGAAAATCACACACTTTTATTTAACTAAAAATGTTTGTTTTTTTCTAGATTACAATTTAGTTTAAAAAATGTTTTTATTTTCTTTTTTGTGTGGTGCAATTCAATTTTTTTTACACTAACAACCTAGAACTGTTGAGAAGCAGAAAATTTGTATTGTTTTCCTATCATAAAGAACATTATATTAGTCCCACATGGCATTGTTGATATAATTTGTGTAAATTGTTATAAAACGTAATAAAAGAAAAATGCCATTGAAAGTGCTCTCTTGGATATATAACCCAACTAAGAAGAAAACCGGTCTGTTTGCTTCACGAATGGCTTTATACCTCTTGAGTTTTCTAAATGTGCAAGAAATTATAATTATGTCCAATTAAGATTAATAACGTGTAGGCACTTTCTATGTTTTAAAAGACTTTGCATCATTATTGACCCAGACCGGAATAAAATCTGGTGAAGTGCTCATAGGCAGCAATCTATCGTCGGTGTTGCGGTTATAAAAGTATAAATAAATTTGCATGTAACGATAATTGCGGACCATTTATATTAATTGAGCACTTATTTGCATCCTTCCTCTTTGGAAGGTAAAAAGTTTTAAAATAAAAATATATTTGTCATCATAATATTAAAGTTGCAAAGTCGTAATGGCAAAAGTATCGAATTCGTCGCAACAAAGCTTTTACCAGAGCAGATTGTTAACGTTTAGCTTGTAGACAACAATTAAAAGTGGATCTACAATTTAAGATAGATTCCGAACCACCAACATTAATCTGCAATGTCCAATGGCCTGTTTTTATCGTAAGGGCCGTTTAAGTATTACGTAACGCTGTTAAGGGGGGGGGGGGGCTCTTCAGAAACGTTACGGTGCGTTTTAGGGGGGAGGGGATCAAGCACCGCATTACGTAACATTAAGTTTTTGTTAAAATTAAAAGTCCTCCTAACTCTTAACTCGTGATTCACGGCTCAGTTTATATGGTACATCTACACTACACATATTTTTTACATACGAAAAGAGTCACGTCACTGAGGATACAGAAGTATATATATATCGCAAATAACCACAATAAGCCGTGTACCACGAGTCCATAGTTTGGACTCTAAGAGTCCGACCGTTGTGGTCTAGCAAAACCACCTAAACTACAAGCCATGAACTTACTAATTTCACGCACACAGGCCAAAGTGGGCTGAAATTTTGTTTAATTTTCTTTCGCTTATTCCGATATTTTGCACAACATAATTGACATTTGTAGGTAAAAATAATCATCTGAGTCTTACATAACGTTTGGGGGGGGCTCAGATAATCTTCAAAATCTACGTTACATAATACTTGAACGGCCCCTAATATGTTGTCAGCAGAAAACAACCATGTACCGCCGCTGGTAGGGTTCGAAAATGGGCACTCCGCGATGGTTGGTTTGAATTGGAGGAGTGAGGTCCTCAAGCGCTGTGGCCACTCGGGCCTATTGTGCTAAACCTCTCAACTTGCTACAACAAGCCTGTCTCTCCGAAGAGGTTCAACAGCTCCCGCAGTTGGCACTTACTCAGCTTACTCGGTACCAGGGTTGCTTTCCCGAAAAGGCTAAATCTACGCTTGGCCATTGCAGGGCATTCACATAAAACGTGTAGTGGGGCCTCATCAGCCTCCAGACAAACTCTGCAGGTGCGGTCAATGGCTCTGCCTATTTTTACCAGGTGCTTCCTCAGCTGATAGTGGCTGGTAAGCAAATCAGATTGAGTTCTGACATCCAATCTGCTCAGCTTGAGGGGCTCCCTGTGTCTGCCTGATGAAGGGGAGGGCATAAGGCTCCTTTGGTGAGCGTGCACCCTCAATGTTATTCCAATACAACCTATGCTCCTTACTTGCACGGTTTGCTATCAGCCTTGTAGTCCCTGCAAAGGGGAATTCCACAGATTGGCTCTGGCACTATGAAAGGTGTATTGGACCATTAATTTTACAACATTAGATTTATGTCTATTCCATAATAACATTAAACTTACGTGTGACCGGCTTCATCTATTCCGTAGGCATCATCAGACTCAAATGTTAATCGGTAAGAGCATTGTATGTTGATTCTATGGTTATCGTTATGGGTTGTAGTAGCGGTGAATTTAATATTGGATATTCGTTTAGAATGTTAACTTGGTTTTATCTTAAGATTCTATTTATTTCTAGGGTTTCTAAGTTATTGAGTATCTGGCCTTTGTCTTCAATATGTAAAATTTCCCAGTTGTTTGCATCAGAAGTGTGATTTGCCTCTTTTAGATGTTTAACAAAGCATGAATCCCCTCTATTTTGATGTTCCTTTGTGTGGGAAAAGATCTTCCTGTTTGCCCTATGTACGTTAACAAGCAATCGCTGACGAAAGTATAAATTACGTGTACTTGACCCTTGCCTGGCAAGTTCATCTACCTTTTCGTTCCCAAAGAAGCTCTGATATCCCAGGATCTAAATCAAGTTTTCTTGATTAGTTCATCTAGGCTCCTTTTGCATTTAATTGCGGCTTCGCTATCCGAGAAGATGCTCTTCTTCTTATAAGCTCTTCTTAGGTTTTCGTAAGCACACGTTAGTATAGCAAAGATCTCAGTTAGGAATATCGTGGTGTAATTTCCCAGAGCCTGTGATGAACTGAATCGAGGGGAGTTACTCCAGACCCCTGCCCCAACGCCAAAATCAGTCTTGGATCCATCTGTGTACCATACTAGTCCCCCTGAACGAACACCTGGAAACGCCCAGGTCTCTCGATTCTCCACCCGTATTAGGGGTCATTAAAATGGTGAGAATCTTGCCGGCATCTGATCGGTTACCACGGTAAACCGGGTGGGCCTTATCTATACTTCTCCCAAGAGCACAAAGAGCCAGGCCCTCAACCTCTATGTGAAAAAGTTTAACCTCTATATTAAGAGGGATGGGAGTACGATACCTTATCATTTACTTCAACGAAGAATTCCCATTTAACCACGCCAAACAAACTGCTAAAATTAAAATTTTACAGTCAAAACTATACCAGTTCTTATCTTTGTGCCAAATTCTCAATTTTATACGCCAAGTAGTTTCGGAGAAAATGGATATGACAGACAGACGGACTGATACCGAGATGATTTCATAATTGTTTCGTTTTACCGATTTAGATACGGAACTCTAAAAATTAAAAATACCAAGCTCTTCTCAACAATTTTAAAATTTTATCTTATTTTGAATGAAAATATCTAAGAATGTTGAAATTTGCACTTGTTCTTCTTTTATTCTACGGCCCTCAATTACACAGGTCTACAAGATCTTCTCGTTGGGCAGCTGGGGATCATTTCCGAAGTAATTTGCTGCGTAGAAACCGAATCCGAGGTCAGAATAGTAGTTTTTTGTCTAGTCGATGTCAAATAGTTAAAATAAATGATACACTATTCAGTGCTCGACCTCTATTGCATTGCGTACCACAGGGATCTGTACTAGGTCGATTACTGTTTACTCTATTTATTAATGTACAAATATACTTAAACAGACCCATCGGCCTTCTTGATGACTGTATTGTACGTTTACGTATAAACTCTGACCTGGACAGGATATATAATTGATCAAAGAACAGTCATTTGTTATCAAACCCTGGGAAGTCCCAATATATCATGTGATATATAGTACCTTTGATGTTAATGACATTCCTTCGATATGCCTAAATGGAATCTCTTTGCATTTAAGCAAGGTGTCCAATCTCGGAATTGTCTTGAGCCGTAATATGAGTGGCTGCGACAATGTAAATATGAGGCTTAATAAAATTTATGCTGTGCTGCGAACAGGGCCGTCGAGAGGGGGGGGGGCGAAGGGGTAAACCCCCCGGGCCCGGGCTTTCAAAAGGGGCCCATCATCTAAGTCATCAACAGAAAAAATTACCATTTTAATTATGTATATATAAAGAATGTTTCACGTTTGAAAAAGTGTAATATACCAGACAGATTTTAAATTAAAAGTCACTCATTCGATTGTATATGGGCCCGTAAACGCTTAGTCCCGGGGCCGAAATTCCTTTCGTGGGGGCCCGTATGTGGTACCCTCCGGGCCCGACATTTGTGTCTACGGGCCTGGCTGCGAAGACTATGGCTCTCGGCTAACATATTACCCAGCAGTACACGATTAGCACTTACTTTCGGAAGCTTAGCTTTTCCTCGATTGAACAGCATATCTACACGTAAATTGGGTAGTGCTTTCAACCATTGCATTTCGTTTAAATCCTTAACTGAACACAAACATCCACAGAGAAGCATAGGTACGTGAGTTCCCACAAACAGCATAATCATCGAATTTTGTCTTTTAAGCCAATATAATTTCGACATGCACTTCCATAATTAAAGTACTTACCGAACTCCTTAAATCATCCAATTTATTCAAATGATCTTCATCATTAGTCCTGGATCGTTTCTCTGCGAGCTCCTCAAGTCCGTAGAGCACACACTCCAATTCTACTTGTGACCGATTCCTTCCATCCTTATAGTTCTCATCATCCACCTTCCATTCATTCAAGATTGAGTCCCTTTCCTGGCAGAACCAACTCTTCAAGTAACGCATGCGTTGCTGCTGAATATCTGAAAAGAAACCCTCTATCTAGCCACAGTCATGGAATATTGCTTAAAACTTTCAAGACCTATCAATCGTTCCACATCTTGCATATGAGACTGCTGGAGGGTGGAATAGAGATCTTCAGCTTCATCTAAGTCATTGAGAAGTCTTCGAATTATTCGATCCTTTTGTTCGAGGGAGTCTTCAAAAAGTCTTTCTACTTCGATGAGTTCATCCTTTAGTTCCTGGCATTTTATTTGACGGAGAATGGACCGCCAGTCTTCATTTATTTTGGCTAAGTTAAGTCGGCAGAAAGCTTCTTCGCGTTTTAATTTATTCTAAAATTTTTTGAAAAGTGTTAAAGTTAGTAAACGAATAAGTAAATGGTAACAAACCTTCATATAAAGTGCAATTAGTTGCTGTTTCCTTCGCCTAGCTTCCTCCTCCATATCAGCCCGGTGTTGAAGGTAGCGGGCCCGCTCCTCCTCGGACATCCGGGCTAATTTATTTTTAGCACCACCTTTTTTCTTACCCATTTTCCGGATGAATTTCTGGACAAATTAGTCAGAAAACAAATCAAAGAATGCACTGAATAAAAATGCTCGACGAAAATTGACAAAACCTCATTCTATTCCCTGGGAGCCTGGCAACCGCAAGCAGTAGACACCGTTTTGGTTTCCATGCTAAACACTTTCCTCCAGGAGCAGTTGGGCTGAGTGTGATTTTAATCGATGAAAGGTACCTGGAACTAATATTTCCGCACAAATATAGCAAATATGTCTACCTCTTCAACTAGCTCGAAAAAATTACCTAAACTTTCGGCGTCATCTAGGAATGATATCGGCCGACCAGGTGAGTGCAACCGTAAAATTAAATAGGCAATTTTTGGGCTTACGTTTCCTACGCTCGTAGTTAAGGCATCTCCATCAAATGCAAGTTTGACTGAAAATATTGAGCTTGCCATAAACGTGATAGATGTCTGCAAACAAAAAATTAAACTAGCTGCCGTTCTGCCTCTTTACTTCCAAGACGATGACCTGATGAAGAGTATATTTTCGCCAACGCAGGTAGCAAAGCTGAGAAAGTTATGTGACAGGTACTTGCAGAAGTGTTCGGAGGTGCGAATTTTCTCAAACAATTTTCATGTACAGTTTCAATGTCGTAATTATTTCAGACTATCAAGCCTGAAATCGACTTTAGATTGCTGAAAGCTGTTGAACTGGCGCACTGTAACCCGAAAGCAATAGCAGACTTGGACGCTCGTATAAAATTTCTGCCACAGGATCTAAGCCAATTTTTGGAAGCTTTTTTGGAGGTGTGCAACATTTTCCAGAATCGATTCAAAACTACTGCCGCGATGGAGGCTCATCAGGAATCAGTTGCGTATTCGTTATACCACGAAATTGCTCAAAACAAGTCTGCAATATCATGTAGGTTCCAATTCAGAGATGGAACGGCGGAGATTATTGTTAAAATCTCTTCAATTCCTTGCAGCTATCAAGAGCCAGTTACAAGAAAGAGAAGTCAGCGTTCAATGGAAGTCCGCTGAAAAGCAAGCCCTGATTTCTAAATACAATCGCGACTTATCTGACAGGAAATGGCTGAACAACATTAGAATCCAAAAGGAATTGTAAGTTTCCCGGATTGTGCCAAAATGTACGCTCTTCTAACGCCTTTTTGTAGGGTAACGGCCAATAAGAAGATGAACGAAATTTGCACACAAAGTGAATTTCACCTGACCAAGTTGCGGGATGAGGCCGACAAGATGAAGCAGAACTACATGACGACCCTGAAGGAGAATGTCGATGTCTACAAAAAAGCAACAGAAAAAAAGTAAGTTGGTCCTTGTTTTTTTTTTTTTTGGGTATTTTTCACCAATAAAAGTTTCTTCTAGAGGACGAATTCTAGCTCAACTCAATGCATGGATAAGGAAATACGACACAGACGTAGGAGAAAAAATTAGGGAAAATGCGGAACTTAAAAAGCAGTTGGCTGAACTCACGGAAAAAGTAGATAAATTTATGGAACAATTTGAACAGCAAGAAGCTATTTACCTTAGAGTTGTCAGCGAGAAGGAGAGTGAGGAGAAAAAGGCGCAAGAAGAGAAATTGATGCTATTCATGATGAACCGAGCTGCAAAGATTATTCAAGGAGCTTGGAGAAGATATAAAAGTAAGAAGAAGAAGGGAAAAGGAAAGAGAGGCAAGAAGGGAAAGAAGTGAGAATCTTACGCCACTTCTATGTAATTTAGTGCGATGTGAGCCTGAAACGCTTGAAAGTCAGGAATTTGCAGAAGAATCTTTTTTTGTCACAACTTCTATGCTATTGAAATGAATCCATGTTAGTCCGCACCTAAATTAAATTCGTAAATGCACTTGAGTAAATTCACTTCTTCGTCAAGTTATTGATTTTTTATTATCCCGTGATCCCAGCTTGATTCCCTAAAAGCATTAATAGGTATGAGAAAAACAAAACACTAATTACGCAAGCTCACACTGAGACGGTTTTACAGGGACTTGGATACCATTTTTCTCTCAAGTTCTATTAGGTGTTCAGCGATAATATTTTCTAATTGATAATAGTTGCACATGATGTTGAGGGCTGTGGCTCAAAGTTTGGATTTCTTTTACGATGTCAGCAAAGCCAAGGGGATGCTATGCTAACGCATCAAAGGGTTGTCCCCTAGGCTTGGTCGGAAGGGAATTAGGGTAAGGGGAGTAAAAAAAACTTCAATGTCTTTTTTTTTGCAATGCTGCGAGCTAGATAACAGCCCAGAGACGGAGTGGAATTTTTAATTCAATTTTAAAAACCCACCGGGAGACCTGGTCTCGAACCTAGCAACCAGAAAGCAATATTTTTTTAAATTTCAAATTGAAAATGTTCGTAACATTAACAGCTGAACAAATTTATATTTCCGGATTTATTTAAATTTTGATAATATTCAAATCTGACGCCTCCCACCGCCCTTTAGATCTGGGGGCCTATTATGGGAAACGAAACGAAATGTAAGACGAGACGAAAATCAGAGACGAAACGATTTTGTTTTCCTATTACAGAAAACGATCGTCTCATATATTTAGAACTGCCATACAAATCCTTTAAATTATACAGCTTCACCAACTATTCAAATGAAAATTTGGATACATAAACAAATTTGATCGAAAAGATTTTGAAACTTCGCTTGTTCAAAATATTTTTTATTTTAAAAATGTTTAGTTTGGCATATTTTTTAAGTAGTTCCGATGGTGAAAGTGATGAGGAAAACTGCAGAATTATTAGGAAAAGAATACTTAAGTGCGAATAGGGATTTGGGTGAAAGAAGTTGGCTACTAGGTAATATTTCTTTCTCTACACTTTTGATAATATTGTAATTGTTTTTACAGGGGATTTGGGGTATCCACTTGAACCCTGGCTAATAACGCCCTACCGAACGGCATCTGAAGAATCACGGGAAGCGATATTGTTTTAATTTTGTTATTTTTGCCCTACAATCATTATTTAATATTATATAAATTATAAATGTTTATATATTAATAAAACAACTTACATTTTGGTCACTTTTCCCCACGTAAACAAGGCAGACGAGTACGCAATTGCAACCGAAGTGATAGTCGATCATCACCGTCTGTTTTCATGACGAATTCGTGTTGCCAAATACAATTTTACAACTTTCGTTTCGTCTTTCATAATAAGGCCCCTGATATGTGCCTATCATTTATAAGAATAATTTTTAGAGCGTTATAATCTACGCAAAAAATATTAATTTCCCCATGGACGACATCCGACCTGTAATTGCACTCATCTCTCTAACTAATGTTTGTACACCAAATTTATACGCCTTGTAAGCACTAGATGGTTCCATTGTGCTTCTTATTTACCGTCCTCCTAGCCATCCTGCTTCCCTTAGGAATATCAGCACGGCTTTGTGCTGCTCTGTAGCTCCGTAAGCCCCGAAGAGTAGTAAATAACCAGTAGCCTACTTCTTTTTGTTGCCATGGCAGGGCACTCATAGAGTACATGGCGAGCTGATTCGATTTCCTCCGAATCAATACGGTTCCGCCCGAAATCGTTTACATCCCGACACAGTCTTCTCAGATAGTTTTCTGTGGTCCAGTGGCCCGTTGGAACGTGGGTTCTACTACCACTAAGAAGTAGCCTCGTTCTCTTAGTGTACTCACGCCACAATTATCTGGTAATACAAGTGTCCCGGTCAGGTCACCAATGATTAGCCTTACTGTAGGGGTTGCTGGCAATAGCTGTCTTAAGGATGCTAATCAGGTTTCTCACATAAGTGATCATCCGCTCTGTCAATTTCTTGCACAATTACACTCATTGCCATTTGCTGGAGCATACTCCCGCTCCTGTGCGCGCACTTGTTTCAGATCCGTCCGTATATATGGAGTTCTCTGATGTTTCCATCACTTCGTTCTTTTTCTCTATTTCCCGTAACCCCTTATGGAGAAGAACTTCAACCGATTCGAGACAACAATTGCAAGTGGACCTACAATTTAAAGTGGATTCCAAACCACTGACATTTTCTCTGCAACCCCCATGGCCTTTCTATCGTGATCTTTTGACAGCAGAAAACAGCCAGCCGCCGCCGGTGGGATTCGAACCTGATACCTACGGGTTAGTAGGCCGACATTTTGTCACTTACTCCACCGTCGACTTATTTTTATTGAATGCTACTCTCTAGCAGGTAGCTTTGTATTAAAGCTCCTATTGAAGGTTATTTCTGGGACGTCCGCGTTGGTCGTGTTATCGATGCAGTCTGACTTCAGAAGTACAGTAGTGAGCCGTAGCAAAGAATCGATCTGACTATAGAGGTGTACATCCAATACACCACCTTGAGTTTGAATACCCATTTGATCCCAAAGGCCGTCTTAAGGCTCGATTACATTGAGCGAGTTTATAATCTACTAGCCAGCGAATTCACTATCTGCAAGTAAACTCGCCCAGTGCCGGGCTACTTTGCTCGCTGGCGTGTGGGTCTTGTTAGCTAGAGTGTCATCATAGTTATCAAGTTTTCCGTCGACCGCACGCGGTGGTGGGGTTCTCACAGCTTGCAGTTATTTTCTTAATACTAATCATTTCGACACTCCTTCGTTTTCTGACGATCTGGATCTGGAGCAAGTTTCAGTAAAAATTTCATTTAATTCGAGCAACCTCTTCTTAATTTGTTGTTATATTCCTCCTCATGCGTTTAATGTCATTCATAGTAATGGTCGGAGTCAGTATGATATTCTCATTCAGCATATCAAATACATCTATGATCGATTGGGTTCTAAGGACTTCAACTTACCCAATGTACGATGGGTAGCGGATGATGATTACGATAGCTTTCTTCCCCATGACTTTACTGAAGGAAAATCGTTATTCCTCGACACCTTGACTAGCATTTTTCGAGTATGTCAACTTGAAGAAAAAGGTTGATAACTATCCATCGACTTTGGAATTCGGGGCGATTTCATCATTTGAATCATCTGATTTCTATCCGGATAGTAACCGAATTTTACCTATGGGATCAGTTCCATTATCACGGAAGAGATCTTGTTGAAGCATATTACTGAACTCCCAACTGACTTTTCTAGTAGTCCTGACGGGGTTCCTGCTGCAGTCATAAAGAAATGTTCTTCGGTGTTATTATGGCCCTTACTATTACTATTCCGGAAGTCTCTTTCGCGGGGCCATTTCCCAGCACTCTGAAAGATATCCTTTTTAATTCCTATTTTCAAGAGTGGCAGTAGAAGAGAGTCTTCCAATTACAACTCAATTCCTAAATTGCCCTGTATTCCTAAACTTTTCGAACTATCAATCCCAATTATCCGAAGTGTGCAAAGGCTTAATCTACACTCGGCAGAATGGTTTTCTTTTGGGTAGGTCCACGATTTCAAACTTGGTTGAGTTTGTTTCTTCCACTGTTGGCGGATTCTTGGATGGTTGCCAAACTGACTGTATTTATACTGATTTTAGTAAGGCCTTTGATAAGCTGTCTCACTCTATCATTGCTTTTAAACCGGCTAACTTGGGTTTCTCACCCTCACTCATTGTTTGTATTAAGTCGTTTATAGAGTACGTTTTCGTGGCGCACTCTCTGATGATTTTGTGGCTCATTCTGACGTTCCCCAGGGCAGTCATCTGGGTCCATTGTTATTCATCTTATCTATTGATGATATTTCGTATTTGCTTCAAAAATGTAATATTCTTATATATGTTGATGATATTAAGATTTTTCTTCCAATCAAGTCTAATGCTGATTATGAGATTTTGCAATCAGAGCTGCACATTTTCTATGGGTGGTGCTGCAAAAATAATATTAAGCTAATCATCGGAAAATATCAGGTTATGCCCTTCTCGAGGTCTCGCAACTTCCATACATTTCAGTACATGTTTGAGGGTACTGGTATAAAACGGGTGAGGAACTTGGGAGTGTGTCTTGATGTTCAATTGAACTTCATCTTCCATATTAATAACGTCGTTGCTAGGCTGGGATTTATTTTCCGATGGATGGTCCAAGAAATTTTTAAGCCATCATATAATACTCTATCTTTATACGTCCCTGGTTAGACCCTTGCTTGAATATGCTAGTCAGGTTTGGTCTCCGTTTTACGGATCTCACATTAAACGTATCGAGTCCGTCCAGCGTAGATTTGTGAGATCGGCCCTACGTTCTCTACCTTAGAGTGACCCTATTATTCTGTCACCTTATGTGGAGCGCTTAGGGTTGCTGTAACTTGTTACAATCGAGAAGAGACGTTAGGTTGCTGATTTGATATTTTTTCATCGCATGTGTAGAAACGTCAATATGTGTCCTCTTTTGACCTGACTCTCACCAAGGATTTGCTGTAACGATCTCCGTTGTCTGGGCAGCCCTGATTGTTGTGTGTGCGTGGTTTAGTGTTTTAATTACTAATATTTTTTTGCATGTTGGTGTGGGAGCCTCATTCACCTCAATATATTGTTATCATTTGGCGAACAGGTCAATTGATTCTAGGCCTCTGCCTGAGAAGTGCGCCTTCTGCGTTAGAATGATTAATTCTTTTTACAGCTTTAGGCACAGAAATCGATAAAATGGGAGTAAGACATGTGATAACAAAGCAAAATGTATTTCCTTAAATTTTTGTATCAAATTAAATTAAATGATATTCAGATAATTTTTTGGGAGTATGGGGAGAAGTGTATTTGTGCAATATACGCTGCATTTATGGAATAAAAAGCAACAAACAGAAGCGTCAAACAAATTAAATCGAAGAAACAAAGCTTTTAGCCATCTTTCTCGCCATCTGCCGGAATATATTGCCACAAGATCTTATGGGTGCAAAATTCTGCTGTTGAAACGGAAATATCAAACAGAAACGTTAACACAAAATATTTTTGAAAAACAAAATCAACATTCTACTGTGCTATTTAAATTCACTTGCATTTTTTTCGTAATCCTAGAAATCCATTAAAAATCCGAAAGTTTCTTCGTAAACAAATGATTTGAAAATTGTTCAAAAAAAATTTTCCTCTCGTCCGTTAAAGTCAAATATGTTTGCGTTTTAGTATTGTTTTTTTGTCATCAAACAAAATTTCGAAGAATTTATGTAAATAAAAATAAATAAAATAATTTTTGTTTGTAAAAAAGTGAGAAAGAATTTCATTGCTTTCGTGCAGATTTTGTTGTTTAAAAAAACTTTGTGTAGCACACGAAAACTTGCGAATTAGATTGCTATAAACAAGAGGATATCTGCGAAAATTTAAAATCCAATGTTAATTTGAAGAAAAAAATTGTAAATGTTAATGTGCTGCAAACGTCGCACATTGGACTAATAAAATCCAAGTGAAAGTGACCAATTTAAAAAATTAACTAAAGAATATTAAAATATTTCGAATATATTCAAATAAATTTTCACAAAAAATGCAAGCATAATTTGAAAATTCACGTAGAGAAGTAACGAAAACATTGGTAAGTTGCAATTGTTGTTAAAATTATAGTTGACTCAATTTTTTGATTTAGACTGTACATGTGAAATTCTTGTCTGATGAAAATTGATTCGCGCTGTCAATTCTTGGATAAATTGCCTGGAAATCGTGGTGAATAAGGCTCAAGTACTGCCATAATTCAAACAATTTTGTTCCTGGTTTCGTGTGCTGTACTTGCATTTTAAATAAGTGGTTAAGGTAAGAGATGTTGTTTTAATCATTTTTCTTGCTTCTTGTCCAACCTTTATTAAAATGCTAGTTTAGAATATATTTTAAACAAAGCAGTATGAAATATTTGCTCTTAAATTGTTTAACGTAGAATGAACACACCCTTATGTTCGAATTTGTTCAATCTTCACTCCATACTTATTCACCATTGAATATTTCCCTAGTGGGGAAATGATGCACTTCCTCTTAAAATTTGCCACAGAACAGACGAGTAGAGTCCCTGGTGATGTGTGGTCGTGTTTAGTCGAGGAACGCACGGCTAGCCACATCTTTTTGTGAAGTAAAAATAATAAAAAAATAAAAAAAAATTTAAAAATATTAATAAAAAATTTTCAAAAAAAAATCGAAAAAAGTAGTGAAAAACACTTAAAAATTGTATTTAAAGGTGTTAGTTGAGAACGTAAGGAATTTTTCACGTTAGCCATTTTTTTTTTGTTGCTATCTCAAATGAGTCACGTCGGCGAGTTTTGGGGACTGTGATTGAATTCTAAACTACTGAAATTTCTCTTTCAGTTTTAATTTTGTGTGAAGATCGAAGACGAGACACGCGAACGTAAATAATAATTTCTCCCCTTGAGAGACATTGTTTGTTGAAAAAGCGAGCAATATTTTCTTCATTGAGTCGTTTGTGAATTACTTGTGAAATATACTACAATGAATCCTGCGGGGCCAAATTATCAGATGGCATCGCTCTATGTGGGTGATTTGCATCAGGATGTCACCGAGGCCATGCTTTTTGAGAAATTCTCGTCGGCTGGTCCTGTTTTGTCTATACGCGTTTGTCGCGATGTTAGCACACGTCGTTCGCTCGGTTATGCTTATGTGAACTTCCAGCAGCCAGCTGATGGTAAGTACTTAATTAGGATAAATTAGGTGTTAAGAAATTTGGTGAAATTTTTAGGTATTGTTAACTACACGTGCTTATTTTAACCAGGAGGCTATCAAAAATTGCCGTCCATTTTGGTTTTGACATCGATTTTCTGTTTTATTTGGTTGTCCTGCTCTGTCACGTTGCAACGATTGGCTTGCGGCGGTTTGTTTTGCATCGCTGATAGTGCAAGAGGTCGAGATGGATATATTGACTTTACTGTAAATTTTTCTTTTCGGCTGGATAAATCCCGCAATTTACACTTTTTTCCCCCCTTTGCAACATCTATGCAAGAGCAGCTGATTTGGTATGTCAACGTGTAGTGAACGGCAAACCAATGGAAATGTTGCTGAAGTGGATTTGTTCAACAATCGAAAATATTTCAAGGGAACAAAAGATGCATATTTTCACAAGGCTGAAATATGCATTGAAATTCGCTTAAAAGTGTTCTTGTCATTGCGCAGATTGACAACGAGTGGTTAAGATTACAAATGGGGCAACTACTACGTTTCACTGTGGGGCTCGAAAGTTATCAATTTTCCAAGCGAAAAAATGTGCTTCAGCCTTGCACAACTTGTTAGCGAATTCATTGCTTTCAAATCTCAGGGTCAGAGAAATTATGTTTCGTCCCCTTAACCTTCGACCTTTAGGGACAAGAATTGTTGGAATACCGGCGTAGTTGAGGGTTCCTTTGCTTTGTTCTTCTAGTGTGGCAATTAAACGAGGGTCAAACGCTAAGCTTAATTGGCATATATGTAACCGGAGGGGTCAGAAAATGGATACCACTAATGAAATTTCAATTTTTCCACAAAAAAAAAGTTTTCTCAACTGCTATTATCGGAAAATTCCGTAAGAATTGAGATAACGATGTTTCTTTCACTGACAAATTCAGTGTTTGGTAATCCCCCTTAAATGCACTCTTGATTCGTTCGCAAGAATTTGCTAAGCTAGACATTAAATTACATTATCTGCAAAAGTCATGTAAAATTTCGCTTGCAAGCAGATCTTGAAGTCAGCGCATTACGAGAAGCATTGAGTTTTCGAAACTGAACAAAATCTAATTTGATTTCAAATGCATTGGAAAAAAGTAATCGCTGTTTTTCATGAAACAATTTCCACAAACTTCGCAGTTTTCAACAATGCTTGACAAAGCATTCTGTAATTATTTTGATCCTCTAATCGTCCGTAATAATAAACTACAACTTAATAAACAGTTTTGAGATAAATGCGATTATGTTCTTTGTAGAACATTCCCTGTCCTAGAAGAGTTTGGTTCTTTCGTTGCAACGCTGCACAGAGAAGTGAAAAATCTTCTTGGCATTAATTGTCAATTGCAGGCGTTCAACAGTAAGTCTAGTCACAATTTTTCGAAAGTATAATCGTAGAAAACACAATTCTCAGAATCAATTAGGATGTATGGTGTCCCTAAAAAAAATAATCATGAAAATGCATCAGCAATCTTTCTCGTCATGTCACATTTCCCGCCAGGTCATGTTTAAGTTGTACAATTGTGTGGTTTTCCGGAAATACTCGTATCTTTACTAACTTTTTCGCAATTTGTTAATTCTGATTGGAATTTTCATTTTATTCGAAACGAATTAAACAAAAGAAGTGGCACTATTACGTTTCAATTAATGAGTACAATTATTTTTGAAATATGGCACAGTTGTACAAACATTCTATAATGCCAGTAAAAACAGGTATAAAATGATCGTTTGGTTCTGTTTGTTTTTTTTAACATCTACGTCTAGATGTGTTTATACAATACATTTTCTTTGTTTTGTGGATTACTTTGTTTTTGTAATAATTTCTTTTGCAAGATTAACTTTTAGATGTCTTTAATTTTTTGCAACGTCAAGGTTTCTTTATGGAGAAAGTAAAGAAAAACGGTGCAAAATTGATTTAACGGCAATTATAAACAAAACAATTATACTACCTACGTTTGAATTATTATTTTATTATTGGAGAGAAATTAACGAAAACAACCAGGATTAACAATATAGTTAAAAAGTACTTGCTGAAAATGGAGATATACTGAGCCCTTGGACGAATTTAATAACATTAAATCAGCATAGGTGAAGAAATCTGATGACGATAATCTTGAACAATGCATGGACTTCAATCAATGGTCTGATTTCGTTTAATATTGTTCCTGCTATGTGAGTGAATTATTTTCCTATTTATTAGCATTGAAGTCAGGCACCGCAGCAGAACTTGACAATTACTCAGAAGAATTGCCCACTACATATTACCTCCTTTGTGTTAAATATCTTTAATCTACTTTTGACTCAGGATTTATTCCAGGGGGTAAACCCCCCGGGCCCGGGCTTTCAAAAGGGGCCCCGTCATCTAAGTTTACACTGCCAGGGAGTCTCACTTCTAATTTTTTTTTGTAACACACACGGCACCTCTTAGTAGGTTTTCTTTTATTCTGAGTTGAAGGAATGTATTCTGGAAAATGTCCCCATTTTTTAGTCTGCAACCTAGCCGGGGTGTCCGGTATTGTAACTTTTTGAAGGATTTGCTCTGCTATGTCCAATCGAAAACTCCCAATTCCGATTTTGTTGCAAAAAATATATATCGACCGATGTTCACATCAACTGTTTACAAGAATGAAATCTTACAGACTAACAACAATTTCGCCGCGTCTTGTACCAAGAAATTCTAACGATAAACAATATGTGATAGTGATATGTGATATTTCCACAAGTAACAAAAGTGTTGCCAAATTCAGTACACTAGAAATTTTAAACTAAATTAATTATCATATTCAACAGTAACTTTAGTCGCATGATGAGTGTGCTCGTCATTGTGCGGTATGGCATGAAAAACCGATGGCGAGCTAGACTCGTCATAATACCGGAAGGGGTTAACAATAAACGATCTTCCGGTTTTCCAATTCAAATGAATTTAGATGGTGTTCTATCTAATAACCTTCATGAAAGCTGCGAAATATTTGCAAATTTCTTAGCTCGCTTCTAATACTAGAGTCTGATGTCCAGAATACTTTAAAAGGTCTGGCTAGGAATTCTCAGTTAAATGGTTGCCTCCAGACAACCAAACCGTTTCAATAAAGAAAGCAAAAAATGTGGGCAACAGAAAAAAATTTCATAGCAACGAATAAATGTGTCAAGTTTGTCCGCATGATCTGTAATTCTCCCATGCCGTTCCCCGGAACTTGCATCCAAATCCTCAGTCGCCTATTTGGAAGCTGGCGTGTGATTTTGACACTCCATAGCGCTTGGACTATTCTGCGTAACAATTTTGTAAAACGGTTGGCATTCCCCTTCAACCGATTGAACACATACTTGTTAAATACAACCTCTACACATTTTTACATTTTTCGTAAAACAACCAGGCAACCAGGTTGTCTGAAAACAACTAATTTCGTGAGAATTCCTACCTTGGATAATCTTTTTGTGGAGACGATTTAATACGAAATATTTTGCTTTAACAAAAATTTTTAATCATTCTTTAAATTCGGGTTATTTTCTAAAGCAATGGAAGTTCTATATTAAACCTTTGCATAAGGCTGGTCCTCGTCATTTAATTTCTAATTATAGACCTATTCCTAGACAAGCTTTACTTTCATGTAAAGGAACATATTTATCAACAGCAACATGGTTTTGTAAGTGGTAAATCTAAAACTATTAACCTGGTACTTTTTAAACATTATAGCCTTTATCAGATGGAAAACGGGTCACAGGTGGACTGTATTTACACTGGTTTTATGAAGGCTTTTGATCGTGTTAATATAGCTCTACTTATAAAGAAATTGTACGCATTCGGATTTCATTCGTCGCTTCTTAAATGGTTTTCTTCCTATCTTAATAACCGGTATCAATGTGTGAGGATTGGAGTCCCTCAGGGTAGTCACGTAGGTCCGTTATTTTACATAATTTTCTTTAAGTGTATTCTCCTTTGCGCGATGTTACGAGGAAGTAACTAAAGGAGAAGCCCTATCGTGTATATGTCGTGTGTGTGAGCATGGCAAGTTTTTGTTCGGCGGCTGGGTCTGTGCTGTCAAATTTTTGTTCGCTTTTTGCTACGAGGAAGTAGGCTTTTTATCTGTTCTCTGGGCAAAGATTACTTACTACTAGATAACCGGCTCCCAGCTAGTCTTGAAAAAGTAACACTGGCACCACAGTAAAACAAAATATATCCAGATTTTAAAGTCATAAGAATATACACGCAAATAAAGAGTACAGGTAGTGTGCAGTAATTTACTCCTGTCAAAATTATTTGAGAGAATCACTTATTCCTGTCAAGATCCTGTTTTCATCCGGAGGGAATCACATACTACGTATACATGCAGAGTTGAAAAATTGAGTCGAGTTGGGGTTGAGATTTCAATCCGCGTATATGCGTTCATCAAGTTGAAGAGTTGAGTTGAGATTGATTTGACATAATGCTCAATATAGCTTCTGTTTTCTCTTGTTCCCAAATATTCCTCCTTTCTATCTTAAAAGCTTCACAAACACAAAACAACCTTTACAAAAATAATTACTAACTGCTGTGACAAAATCAAAAACAAAAATAACTTGTCAAATTACAATGTGTCACTTCAACTCTTCAATCCGCGTATACATGCAAAAGTTCAACTCGACTCAGCCAGATTACTTGAGTTGAGTTGACTCGATCCACTTTGAACTCAACTTCGGTATACATGAGAGTTGAACTTGAAAATGTAATAAAAAGTACGACCAATAAAAAGAATTCATGTGAATTACATGACTGAGTTAGTTACTTATGTGCTTAAACTGTCGATGTATTCTGATCTTTTAATGAGCGAAGTACAATTGATATTTGTAAATGCATATATGAAAAGTATACGTGTCTCTTATCCACAAACTCTCCCGGAAAACACATTTTTAATTGTGACTGCAGGGTTGCCCGATACGGGAAATATACAAAAGCAACCAAAAATTTCTCACTACTTTGTTCGAAGCCGGTTATCTAGTAATAGTAATCTTTGCTCTGGGTCTGCTAGTGGTTTGAATTTTGTAAAACAAGTAGTAAAATTCCATTCCGTTGCCGTCTTCCAGGAGCGCAATCAATGTTTTATTAGACTTTCTGGGAGGAAGAGGTGTTTTAATCAGGATTTTAGTTGCTTTAACTGGGGGGGCTACCCCCGCCTATACTATAATTGGCGGGGTAGGGGGCGGCAGCCCCCCAGTTAATAAAGCAACTAAATTCCTGATTAAAACACTTTTTCCTCCCAGAAAGTCTAATAAAACATTGTGCGCTCCTGGAAGACGGCAACCACTTTAGCGTCCCGCCACTTCCCCCCACCCCATGGTTGGTCGAGGGGGGCACCCCCACCACTTCAACCCCTCAAAGTTCAAATGAAACTTTTACTTTGCCCTGGAAAAATAAATAGTCCGAAATAACTATTAGTTTAAATCGTGAATTATAAGTGTCCAGTTAAAATAGCACTTTTTCAGAAAAAAGAGAAAACAGGTACGGTCCCTGATTTAAAGTCTTGAAGAATATAATTTAATTTAATGTTAAAGGAAGCATTTGTTTATATTTTAAGTGACCTAAATTTAAATGAGAAATACATACCTACTCCAGTTTTTAGATTAGCTGTAACAATTAATATTGGCTACAGTGGAGGGGGTAACAAAACCTTGCATTAAATTACTTTCTTTGTTCCATGAACTGATAAGTTTTCAAACGATATACAAGAAATCGAGTTGTGTAAACCAAAAACATTTGGAGTATCGTTTTTATTCGACTTGCGTAAACTCTCACCCCAGGCATGGCGTAACGCATTAATGTTACCTACATATTTAATTGTTTCTGTGAATGAGCTATCAAAATTGGCGAATTAAAATTTATTTTTGTGTGGCATTACAGGATTCTGGAAAACGCTGGTTGCCTCAAGACAACCAAACATTTTTGAAAAACCCGGTCGTTTGCCAGCATTCCTCCTTTCTGATTAAACTGCTTCCCCTACCTCTGAGCATCTTACCTTGAAAATCGGGAATAATTACGCCGCGTGTGGGATGGATCGTGCTTTATATAGTTCTCCTTTGCAAAATAGTTTGTCCAGTCAATAATTTCTGTGTGATTGAATTGAATTATTATTTTAAACCAATGCTTTTCAGGAAGAATATTTTTCGAGTACCTTATTCTACGAAGACTTATTATTAATTTAAAGCAGTTTCAACACATAAGCTCCAACAGGAAATAAAATTACAAAATGAAAAAACCAGACATATTTTTTTAAATTATTAGTCAAATATTTGGTTTACATATTTATTTAGTATATTTGTTCGAAAGCTAAAAATCGAATAAATTGAAAAATCGAGAAATTTATTTGATTACAAAAAATCTATAGTGAAATTACTACAAGTTTTCTGGTGCCCATTACAGAGTGATCAACAAACATTTTGAATTTTTAGTTTTTTATTGGTAGTTTTTAGAAAAAAAATCTAAAGAAAAATTAAAATTACTGGTAATTTCATCCCCCTCTTCCCACCATAAGTTGAAATATACCTTTTATAGAATATTTGTATTGAATTTTTGTACAAGGGAATATTTATACATTATAATTTGCCTTTTACAGAAGATTTTCAATTTTGAATAACTTTTTATCAAAAGATGCGCGACGGCTAATTCCAACTTAGAAATATTATAATTATCTTATATATTTTCGGAACAGATAGATTGAAAATTAATACACTTCCTCTTCGACTTTTTATTACCTCCATAATTCGGTTGGGCATACTTTCTACACAATTAATAATTATTTCCCACATTTGGTCGGCATTTGTCCAAACATTCTCAATATTTTGCTTCAGTTCTTCATTATTTCGATTCCGCAATTTTTAGTTGGCTTCAGATCTTGAAATTAAAAAGTGCTTGGCCGATTTCGCTGTATGGCAAAGAGTTTTGTCCTGCATGAAGGTATCGCTGAAGAATGATCAGGAGTGAATTATCTCCTCGACGCTTTCTTAGAAAGTAAGAAGATTCAGTCATAGTTTGCAGCTCTGAGGCTCGTCGCTAAAGATGAACTAAAATTTTAAAAAATTCATTTGTCGAGTCACCTTGGCTCTTTAGTTGGTTTCCTCCCTTCAGACTGCTTCCGTATAACCACTTGCATATTTGAATTTTTTCCTCATCCAAACTCTGTTTAACCCTTAAACGATCTTCAAGTAATTTTTGACCAGCTTTTCATTTTTTTTTTATTTTCATTTCAATCACTAGCTGTTTGAGATGTAAGTACTTTTGAACTGATCTTTTACTTGTATTATTTTATTAATAAAGGTATAAAAGTAAAAGATTAGTCCAAAAGCTGTTATATTTTGAACAGCTATTGTTTGAAGTGAAAAAATTAAGGTCGGATCAAAAATGAAGTAGAAGCTCTATGTTGTTTTACCGTCATATGGATTATTCTTCGATCTGTTCTAGGCGTAGTTTTCCTGATTCCTTGATACTTTGTATGTTGTAGGCTAATAATTTTGTCGCACATGAAACATTGACTTGACTCGCAATCTCACGATTTGTTAGCTTTTAT
This sequence comes from Leptarthrus brevirostris, assembly GCA_964036015.1. Lineage (NCBI taxonomy): Eukaryota > Metazoa > Arthropoda > Insecta > Diptera > Asilidae > Leptarthrus > Leptarthrus brevirostris. Next base: position 151,269,135 of record OZ038372.1, read on the forward strand.
GATTTCGATAGTTCACCAATAGCATTTTTTTATTTGTTCTATCCTTTTTAAGATAAATAAAAACTAATTCCAGTTTTTTTGCCGAAAGCAGAATGTTTATAATTACCTAGAATCGCTTTTCTTTCTTTAGTTCCCGTAACCCCTTTTGGGTCATAGGACGGGAGAAACATCACCCGATTCGAGACAACGATTTCAAATGGATTCCAAAAATCGATAAGCGCTCATAATAATGTGGAATAGTTCTTATTTATTATGGTACAATCCCACAAATCCTTTTTTTTATTATTATATATAAGGAGAGAATGTTTCCTTCTTTTTGACATCTCTCTAAATCTATCCCTGCTACAGAAAATGAACGCGATAGTAAAAAACACTCTTAACTTCACAATATTTAAAAAAAAAATTAAACCATCGAACAATTAAGGGTAATCTCATAGATACAGTAGATACAGTGGTAGACATTCGTATGCGCGCTCCTAAAGGTGTATCATAAATTGTACTCCCCACTGTAGAATTCTTTAAAATAAAATCTTTTTCCTTATCAATGTAACTGTTGTGTATGAGTAATACTCGTCACTAAATATGATGGACCTAATGGCACTACATATATATTCTAACGTTGCATTCTGTTCCATGGGTTAGCAGGTCGGTTCTGAAAAGTGATAGAGCCGAAAGAAATGGAAATTCCTAGACGTCCCTGTTCGCAATGCTCATTACTCTCGTCATTCCCATTACGATATTTACAATATTTCCATAGAAATTTGATTATTTGATAATCGAAAAGCAATTTATAATTCGAATTATTCCTCAAATAATTAATAATTATTTTATCAAATAACACACGGTCGAATAAAAAATAATTATTTAAAATTCAAATAAGGAGCCCCAAAATAACAAATAATTATTTGCGAATAATTCATCAAATAACGACATGCAGTCGCAGTTCTACTGTCAGCATCACCGTACCTATGTGTCAATTTCAATTCAGAAATTGTCTATTTAGACTATTTTTAAACTTATTAGTTTTTCAGATCACTTATTCGAACAATGGGGTATTTTCGAGTTTGCTTCGGAGTTAACTCGGGAGTCAAATTCTTGTTTCACTCTGTTCCTCGATATAATTGCGGTTATAGCACCTATTGGAACTCCTGAAGAAGAACATTAGTTTAGACCTAACCGGTGTAGATGACATCTTACAAACACAGTGAACTGGCAACTGTGGACCTGCGTGGCTGTTTAGTATGAGTGTAGGATCTGTTTAACACTGTGTAAGATGTCATCTACATCGGATAATACGACGTTTTCTAAATTAATGTTCTTCACGAGTTCCCATCGGTGATAGCACCACAGTTATCGTGGAACAAAGATTCAAAGAAGAATTTGACAGTCGATAAACTCAGAAGTTAAGTCCGAAACAAACTCTGAAATATCCCGACGTAGCCTGATAGCAACCTGATTAAAATTCCACTCAGTCTTTGGGATGTCTAGCTCTTGCAATAGTAAAAAGAAATCCCTCCCTGCTCTAATTTCCCTTCCGGCCATAGTCATGTATGTAATGCATAACAGAGTTTCCCCCTGGGCTTTAGCCACGTCATAAAAAAACTAACTATGCGTATATCAGCCATTTTCCGTCTAATAGCATTATGAACACATAATTCACGCAGCTCTGCCACATGGTGGGAGGGAGGGTTCTGATGAGCACAAGGCTTCAGATTTAATAGATATTCTCCCACACTAGGTTACTTTTTAAACTCTTAAAATAGCCAAAGGAAATCTAATAAACAGTGTTGTGCCTGTTTGAAATTAAGACTATTAATATTAAAAGAATAAATGCAATGTTAGCGAAATAAGAAAAATTATGTAAATTGTGATAGTACAAATAAAGGCACTGTCATTTTCCAGTGTCATGCTTCAGAAGCAAATTTGAAGCCACCACAAATTAATAATTGCTGAATACGTTGCATCGAGACCGAAAAGTCAAAATACCCGCATATATTGAATGACTACTCAAATCCAGCCACAAATTAGCAATTGCATACACCCATTGGCGCTCAACGTTAGTAGTTGTAATGAGAATCAGTAAAAATGCAGCTCTATCCATCGACAGTGCACTTAGCCAGTAATCGACGCTGCTATATCAACAAACGTTCAATGGGTGTCTTCAAGTGAGACTTTCATTATGTATAGCATTATTGTGCCACGTTTTTTCTTCACAGATTCGCTCTCATTTTGAGGTGAAAATTGCATCATTCTCGAGATTTACAAAAAAACGCTTTAAGAAACAAAATTTATCAAAAAACTAAACTTGTCTTGGCAACTGACACCGGTTTTAAATTTCAAAGTTCCGCATTCCTTTTGGAATCACTTTCATATGGGCCCCTCACTGATTTACCATAGTAACAACGTGTTAAATAGGTGAATTTCGAGATTGCTGCTTGAATTTCCCAGACAGGTTGGGTGATGGGGGTACAGTGACTGAAAATGAAAATCAACAAAACAGTAAAAGTACTTTCAAAGATTGCTTGACGTACTTCGAAGCTAATAAAATCTAAGCTCGCAAATACGATTTTCCACGAGAAATGTGAAAGTAGGCCAAGCCTCAAACAGCTGTTTTTTGCTGGTATATGTGTATTGCTGGCCAGCAATCTGTAATGGAATGTATTTTTTCTTTGCCATATTGATCTTATTGAGAAATAATGGAAGCCAATAATTACAAACTTTTATTGATGCATTTTTAATTTTCGTTTGCCAGCTCGTCTCAATTCTGAGAAATTAGTGTCGCAATGATGGTAAAACTTTGCTAGTGCTCAGACCTTTTAAGCCTGTACCTGTCCCTTTGATATTGACCTTTATGCATGAGGTGTGAATAATAAAATTAGTATGCAGTCTGCAAATATCTTGAGGAAATTGTTAGGTTTCAGTGTAGTGGCACCTTTTAGCTCTAACCATTTTAAATTAGTGCAGTGCAATCACCTTGACACTGTTTAATTTAAATTAAATAAAGAATTTATTTTTTTGCATTAATTAATAATTTGTTTTCTTTACTTTTTCAGCTGAACGTGCTCTTGATACTATGAACTTTGATATAATGAAAAATCGTCCAATTCGTATTATGTGGTCACAAAGAGATCCATCACTTCGTCGTTCTGGCGTTGGAAATGTTTTTATAAAGAACTTAGACAAAAGAATTGATAACAAAGCAATATATGACACATTCTCAGCTTTTGGAAATATTCTTAGTTGTAAAGTTGCCCAAGACGAGAAAGGTAACTCAAAAGGTTACGGATTTGTACATTTTGAAACTGAAGAAGCTGCACAGACATCTATCGAAAGAGTTAATGGAATGTTATTGAAAGCTAAAAAAGTCTACGTTGGACGATTCATTCCACGCAAAGAACGCGAAAAGGAATTGGGAGAAAAAGCAAAACTTTTCACAAATGTTTATGTTAAAAATTTCGGAGAAGAATGGGACGATGAAAAATTGAAAGATACATTTGAGCTGTATGGAAAAATCACAAGTCATAAGGTAAGTGAAAAATTTGTGGTTTTGAAAGTCAATACAATAAACATCCTTACAACGTCATGGAAGGTTGTTTGACAGAAGAACAAATTAAGTCACATTTGCAGGAAAAAGAACCTAAAAAGTTGGTCCAATCCAAAAAGTAGCTCATTTCTTTTGGATGATCTAAATACAGTGCTGTAGTCCATCACTAGTTAACAAAAATAATAGGGATGGTGACAGGGGGTGTACAATGATATCTTTGTCTGTCCTTAATTATTTAACAAAATTTTTTTTTTATTCATCCACCAACAAAAATTTAATTCAATTCTGTCGGAAATTATAGGACAAATTTCCTCATCCTTTAATATGCTGTCCTTTGGCCCTTATCACGTCGGCCATTCGTCGCGGCAACGACACCACCAACTTCGCGAAATCTTTTCAGTCTTCTCCATTCGGCAATTAAAACATCCTTTAAATCATCATGGAGTGTCTGCGGTCTTCTCTTCGCTACTCTATCAGGACTTTAAGAGGGCCACTCCACTCTCTTTCTGCAATGAAATCAAATAACTAAATATTTTAATATTATTTTTTTATCATCATCGCAGCATGGGTTCATTATATTATTAGTTAATTCTTTTATAAACTGAGCTTAACATTAAACATATTTATATGATTGAAGAAGAAATTATACATAAATCGCAGCAGCTTCTTTGGACAATTTAAATGTAATCACTTCGCACTCTGGTTATATTGTTTTATTGTTACATGAGGCATTTCTTATTTATTTCTGCGTGCAGAAAAAACACATTAAAGTAGTTGCTTTATTGACGTTATCAGTGAAAGAACTCGTGTTCTCAAGAAAATTAAAAGCAAATTTTTCATCAAGGTGAGCACTTGAAAAATAAAACAATATCATGGCGAAAATTTGATTAGCCGAAGAGCAGCGCTTGATGAGAAGTTTAAGGAAGGAAGGCAGAACCTATAAATTTATTGCTAACGCCTTAGGTCGTTCTCAAAATTTCGTTATGCTTTAAAGCCTAAACAAAATCAGGAAACCACTGGTCATCAAATCGTCATTCTTGTCAAAAGAGATCCATTCGTGTCCTTCAGAGAAATTCGCGCAGCTGCACAGAAACAGCTCAGTGCAAGGACTATCCGTAGAAGTGCATATACCTGGAGGAATTGCGATAAGAGGTGGGGGAATGTAAAGGAATTAAAGGCAATGTAAAGGCAAGAAAAGACTTTACTATTAGCCATGCAAAGTAGATTGGTGAACAAAAGGTGAAAAAGTAGTATAACATTCTTTGGAGCGACGAGACGATCTGATAGAAAGAGGAATGTTCGACGCCCACGCGGTGAGGAACATGGCCCAAGGTTCACTAAGAAAACTGTAAAGCATGAAGGTGGAAGCATCATGGTGTGGGGATGCTTTTCTTGATACGGTGTTGGTCCCATTCTACGAGAAAGTAACTAAAGGAGAAGCCCTATCGTGTATATGTCGTGGGTGTGAGCATGGCAAGCTTTTGTTTGGCGGCTGGGTTTGTGCTGTCAAATTTGTTCGCTTTTTTGCTACGAGGAAGTAGGCTTTTTATCTGTTCTCTGGGTCTCAGCTGTCACTTAGTAGAGTGTCAGTGTCGACACACAATATATTATTTAGTTCAATATTTTAAAATACGCGTCAAAACCCCCGAACATAAAATATTTTTCTAATCGCCTGCCTTTCGCCTTTGAGATATTGTATGCATGGGAATCTCGTGCAAGCTTAAAATTGCCACGATTTTCTGAGCTTCTTTCTTCTCCTTTAGTTACTTCCTCGTAGGTCCCATTATATGGATTAAGGAAACAATGACCAAAACAGGGATACTGTGCAAAATACTATGCTACTATGCAAAAGAAGATAGCCACTTATATGGACGCGTTTCATCAGGACAACGATGCGAAACACTTATCTAAATTTGTGAGTGGCTTACGGATAATAATGTCAACGTTCAATCCTCAGATCTAAATCCCATTGCGAGTTTGTGGGATAAGTTGAAGCGATCCTTGGTAAAGCAAAACTTTACGAACAAGGAGTAGTTATGGAATTCGAGCTATCTCGCTTTTTGATGACACGGTTCTGAAGTTCACGGTGTTGTCCTTGTGCTATGATGCTATATTTTATGACAAATGGTATCAACTTCTACTATTTATGTCTCTTCCTGAGAAATGCTTGCGAAGGTAAAAATTCCCAAAGCGATAATTGCAACCGAAGGATTATAATTTAAATGAACTAAGTGTCGCCACTGGTTTTGCTCATATCTCCAGAGGAAAGCAACAATTTTTTTATGTGTACATAGAAACACTCTCCCGACCTTTGTAGTGTAAAATACTGTAAAAAAAGAAACTTTTTTTTGCACATAGTAAATTTCTGTTCTTTTTTAGGTCATGACTAAAGAAGATGGAAAATCTAAAGGATTCGGATTTGTAGCATTTGAAACGACAGAGGCAGCTGAAGCAGCTGTAACTGCTTTAAATGGAAAAGAACTTCCAGACGGTAAAATCTTATACGTTGGGCGGGCACAAAAGAAGGCAGAACGCCAACAAGAATTGAAACGTAAATTCGAAGAATTGAAGAAGAAACGTCAGGACAGTTTCCACGGTGTTAATTTATATGTGAAGAATTTGGATGACACCATCGATGATGAACGTCTTCGTAAAGAATTCTCTCTATTTGGAACAATAACTTCTGCAAAGGTTATGACCGATGAAGATAGTCGCTCAAAGGGATTCGGTTTTGTCTGCTTCAATTCAGCAGATGAAGCTACCCGAGCTGTAACCGAAATGAACGGTCGCATAATTGGATCTAAACCTTTGTATGTTGCCCTTGCTCAACGCAAAGAAGACCGTAAAGCACATTTGGCTGCTCAATACATGCGCCATGTATCTGGTATGCGAATGCAACAAATTGGACAAATGTTTCCAGCAAGCGGTGCGACTGGATTCTTTGTTCCAACAATGCCTCAACCGCAGAGATTCTTTGGACCGCAAGTTACTCAGATCAGAACAACACCACGTTGGGCACCGCAAGCTCAAGTACGTCCAGCCTCATCTGCTCAAGGTGCTGGAGCAGCTGCTGCCGCTGGTTTTCCAAATATGGCAGCAGCGGCATCTACCGCGCAATTCCGACCAGGAACTGCTGCTACAGCGGTCCGTGGAACACCACAAAATCAAGGCGCACACGCAGCTGCTGCCGCGGCTCTTCGCAATCCAGCCGCTAGAGCTATTACTGGACAACAAGCTGGCGGAGCAAATATGCAGGTAAATATTATTGGTATTAAATGATTTTCAGATGTTTTATATACTTATTTAATTTAAGTACTCCAACAATCAAATGGCTGCTCCTGTTGCATCGGCTGCTCAGGCACGTGCTCCAAATTACAAGTACACCTCAAACATGCGCAATCCACCAACTCAAACAGTTCAACCACAACCAACTGTTCAAGCATTACATCCAAAAGGTGGGTTTATTTGGTCACGTTGAAAATAGCAAAGAAACAATTTTTGTGTTTCTATTTACAGGTCAAGAACCATTGATTGCTTCACTGTTGGCTAATGCTACAGCATCTGATCAAAAACAAATGCTTGGAGAACGTCTCTTCCCAATGATTGAAAGAATGTATCCCAACTTAGCTGGTAAAATTACTGGTATGTTATTGGAAATAGAGAACTCTGAATTGTTGCACATGCTCGAGGATAGCTCCTCTCTCAAAGCAAAAGTTGATGAAGCCGTTGCTGTGCTCCAAGCTCACCAGGCCAAGCAACAAAATGTTACCAAGGTTGATTAAGACGATCAACAAGCGATGAGGAGCGACCAAAAAAAAAACATCGATCACGCGCTACTCAACTCTTCTTTTCCTTTTAATTAACTACTATTTACCAATCCACCTTACAATTTTCGTTTTTCCTCTAGGTTTCGTTTTTCTAAATCCTTTTAATTTTTTTTATTATTATTTTCCCGGTAGTAATTTAGTTGTAGAAGAAATTTATAATTTTTGTTTTGTCAAACGAATTCAATTCAAAGCAATCTTGCAAATTGTGCACACGAAAAGGGTGAAGGAGAAATTCATATCAATTTTTCTCAGGCCAAAGCAGTATCGCCTGTCAAACAGAGCTCTGTTTTGACCGAAGATGATTCGAATTTCGTTTACATACTTTCTCTAATTGTTTTTTTTTTTTACTTTTATATAGAAAACTTGAAAAATATCTAAGAGTTACCTAAATTGTGCACTTGTTATTATTTCTTTGTTCACTTCTACTACTATGTTGCGATTATAATTGTTTCTGTTTAGTTTCGTTTTGTTCCGTTCCGTTTCGCTCTATTATGATGCGTCTTTGACGAAAAAAATCAACAGAAAAAAATCGACATAACATTCAAGAAAAGAAATATTACAACTAAGGGGAACTTGAAGTCTACTTTTTTTGATATTTGGTAAAAATATAATTAAATAAATAAAAAAATAAAAACAAAAAAATAGCAAAACTTAAGAAAAACTAAGTAATGATAAAAAAAATACAAAAAAAGCTATAAAAAATATGATAAAAAACGGAAAATATATCTACAATATTTACGGTGATTCAACAATGGATATATGTGGATAAGAAAACAAGAAGAATCATTGAATTATTTATATATACAATATAAAAAGAAAAATGGAAAAAGCAACAAAAAATGTGAAAAAAATCGTAAAATTCTTTGCTGCATTACTCGAATGCAGGAAAAAAATTGTAAAAAAAGACAAAAGAAAAAAAATTGAGATCATCCTTCATTTTTAATGAGAACTTTTTTCCTTAAAATTGGGGGAAACTTGTGAACGCATTTTGATTTCTTATTTGTTTTGTTTAATTGCCACAATTTTTTCTTTTCTCTTTTGATTATAAAATGTTACACAGAAAAAAGAAACCCTCCTTTTGCTAGCATTTTTTGCAGAAAAATGTGCCTACGCGGAGATTTATTATATAATTATTAGAAGAATACGATGAGAGAGGGAATGAATTTCCTTTTGTATGAGAAAACAAAATAAATGCGAAGGGGTACGTAACCTACCTTGCCTTAAAAAAAAATTTTATATTTTGACAATATTTTTTTGTCACACGCAGTCTGCCAATTGAGCAGATCGTTCTTTGATGGAACATGTTTTTGTTTTCGTATTGTGGCAGCACGTTTTTATTTTATCGTAAAACTGAAGATATAAATCTCCCCACTTTTCTGTTTTTGGAGGGATGTACCTTAACGGTTTTTTGTTATTACGAAAAAATTATATATAAAAATGAAAAAAATATAAAATTATAAAAATTCAAATGTAAAAGTCCGAATTGGAATTTTCTTTTTTAGGTACACTTGGTTTGTCGATTGCTGTCGCGACGGCAATCATATTTTTCTCGGTCAAATATTCACAGGACCGCCGAGATAACTTCTTACTTTTAACTACTACTACTAAGATGTAGAATTTGTATCATTTATTGAATTATTTAAATAATCTTTAAAATAGTACCTTGTAAAACTATATTTAAATGCAAATAAAAATTCCACTTCGATGAAAATTTGTCTTTTTATTTAGATTTAACGGGGCTTTCCCGCTTTTTGGGTATTATGGACCGGACCTTATTGTAATTCTAATCAATCAATCGAATCGAATTTCGACTGTTTTCGATTTTGTAGATTGAAAATCGTTTTGTCAATGTTGCCATTTGATATTGTGAGGAGATCGCCTTCTGTTTATTAAGTTAAATGTTTTAGGAAGAAGTTTACGAACAATCGTAGAACTTGTTAATTTAATGACAGAAAATCTTCTAAAAGGTAAATGATTTTTCAAAAAGAGTCGGACCGAAAATTATTGGCGTGAATTTGCTGAAGAACTAAATAATTTAGGTCCACCAACAAAGCCCGTTGAAAAGTGGGTGAGTAATAAGTATTGACTCGTTAATCCGGACATTCAAATTTTCCCATTGTGTATTCTATACTTCGGATCGATTAGGAAAATTTGTATTCTATAATCCAGGGGCCTTATTACTGAATACGATTCGATTGCAATCGATCGTAAATATAGGAAATTTAGAATTGAATGAAACTAAAGCTAGCAAAACATGCAAGTACACTATCTCTTTTAATCCCATTCAATTCTAAATTTTCTATATTTAAGATCGATTGAAATCGAATCGTATTCAGCAATAAGGCCCCAGATCTTAATTTAAAAAAATGTACGATCAGAGGAAAATTGTTTCTCTTTTTGCCTTATGGAGTTTTATCTCTTTGGTTGTTCCCCGTGGCTATAGTCTTAGTCAAACGTACTGAAACTCAGTCGCAATGCTAACAGCACGGTCCATTTTCACTACAAATGGCTGCGCCTTTGATTTCTAAACTTCTACTTATTACGCCGAAACTATTTAGTAAAATTTAGTAGCCGATTCTTCCAAAAGTATGTAATGATTGTTATTCAGTAAGAACTAAGCTTTGATGGAGTGAGATGGGGTGATATTCGAATGGTTGCGGTTTAGTGCGCTGAATCTGTCCATTTATTCAGTCACTTCATTGACTTCATTAAGTAGTGTAGTGCGGGCTAGTTCTAGAACATTTCTGTTTCGAATTTTGCCTAAAAGACAGCATAAAACATTGAATTTGGAGCAGAAATGCGAATTCTCAAGAAATTAGATATGGGCGTTTCCGGGAAACAACTTGCATAGACGTACGGCGTGGGAACTTCAACAATTTCCGATATTAAAAACAGGAAAGATAAGATTGTGAGGTAGCTAGTGGTGATAAGTAGATAAAATTAAATTAACCAGAATTTTATTTTGACAGCTATGTTTCAAGCACTAGTGGAAAAATTACAAAAAAACGAACGTTAAAGCCAGCTGAATCCCCAGGGTTCGTCTCGATGTCGATATCGAGAAATTTGTATTTGGTAACTCGATATCGACAAGGTTGCAGTCGACGGTGATCGACAAAACTCTCGATGAGATTAACGTTGTCGACAGCTAATTTCAAAGGCAAGGAGCGGATGTAAAAATGTAAGTAAATATCAATTGTCGGTTGCGACATTTAAGTAGGATTCTCCAGTAGTCTCCTGAAATTGCCGCAAGTTTTAATATAGGCGGTATTGATTAAGCAGCAAGAAGCCTCTTTGCTTAAGCGAAATTTTTTAACAAATCTACATGAAAAAGTATTTTGATTATTAAAAATTGTTTATACCTAGAGTCTCGTAATGATAAGGGGTTGGATGAATCTCGTAGTGATTTAAAATGTACTCTTTCATTCATTTCGTCATCCTCATCCCGTAGAAAATGTATTCCGATTGATTCCATTTACAAAATTTGTTTAAAATTAACCAAACTAATTGACGAATATTTTAAAATTTTCAGATTAACACTAATTGCGAACAAATTTTACAGTTCAAATAGATGATAGGTGCTTCAAATGTTAACTCTTTTTTGTCGATTCGATCGAGTTGCCAAATACCAAAATGTACACAAATCGACAGAAGAATTTTGTCGACTCGATTAATCGAGTCGAGAAACCAAATACGGGCCCAGAGAAATGGTAACTAAATTAACCCAGTGATTTCTTCAACAAAGGAAAAGGAATGCACCGATTTCAGAAGAATTTTTAGTAACCGAAACCAGAAAATTGTTTTGCGAAGTTTATGAACCAGAGCGGGGTTGTTTTAAGGGAAGTAGAGGATGGATATTAAAATTTAGAAAATGTTATGGGATTAAGGCACATAAAAATGTCTGAAGAAAAGCTTGCAAACAACGCCAAATAGATCCGTTTAAAAAGAATTTCTTAGATTAGATTAAGGAATTAAATCTTTCACCGTGCCAAATTTATAATGGAGAGTGGTCAATCCTTTCTGTTAAAAACACTTGTAAGTTCAGGAGAAAAACAGCACCAGGACGAAAAGTGTCCAAGTGGAGTAACTTTTTTGACTTGTACGAATGCTTCTGGCACGCATATGGTCAAACTTTTAGTAATTGGGATCGGTCGCATTACCTGTACAATATGAAGCAACATCTAACGTTTGGATAACGTCCTCAATTTTTATTAACTGGTTTACAAAATCACAAGTGAAAAAAAATCTTCGTTCTCAGGGTTTACCCGGAAAAGTTCTACTTATATTAGACCACGCGCCCGGCCATCCACCACAGAATGAGCATGTAAGTGTTTTTACCGTCCGGATCAATTGAATTATGTTTTGGTCTAAAGGTTGAATTAATTCGGTACAATTGCATTAATTCAACCTTTAGATCAAAATATAATTCGGCTGACAAAGTTACACTATAAAAAGATTTTACTCTATCTCATATTTTAACATTATGTGAAAATGATTTTGGTGTGCTTGTTTAAAGAAGATAATCTTAAAGACGCGATTTTCTTTTTGTCGAATGCTTGGGAGAAAATAAAACCTGACGTAGGGAAAAACTGCTGGATAGTGTTATTGTCTCTTAATCTTGCTGAATGGGACTCGGAGGACGAACTTCCGCTTCACCTTTTAAGAGAAAGACTTGCCAATCAAAATTTTGAAATTGAAAAATTCCAACTAGCATTTCAAAATCTATCAGGTATACATCTGACGCAAGGAAACATAAACGACTAGAAGAAAATATAGAGGAACAAATAAACGAAATTAACAGTGAAGAAGAGGATGAGCGTAATTCAGAACAGGAAGAAACTAAAATGAAGCATGAGGAAGGACTTCACTTGATTGGGCAATTGAAAATGAAGTTCCATCTGCCGATATACAGATTAAGAGAAAAAGAACTGAATCTTCACCACAGTAAATTAAAACAATCTTCTATTACTGATTATATAGTTAAAAGACAACGTAAAATATAAATTTTTCGACATTAAATTCATCAATTGCATTTTTTGTTCCATTAATTTCCTAATTATAGCTAGAAACATTCGTTATTTTTCGTTATTTTCTTTTTCAATAAACGAAGTGTTTTAAATTAATTTATACTTGTTTTATTATGTGCTTGACTACGATTATTTATGCTTTCTCTTATCCGGATTTTTCTTTAATCCGGATTACTCCTTGCAATAATTAGTCGGGATTAACGAGTCATTACTGTATGTGAAAAAATAGTTATTTCAAAGTTTGTACAAGTAACTTTTAGGTCTGGTCGGATCTCAATCTAACTAAACTAATATCTAACAAAACGGTGGAGGTCCTAATAATCTGAAAGACTTAAACTTTAATCGAAGATGAACTTAGGAACATGTACAAATCACCCCGGAAGAGATATTGGAGTGAACGAGAACAGTAAAGAAGCAAATAATGTTCACCCAGTCAATATCGAAGAAAATGTATACAAATATGACAATGTGGATGAAAACATAGCTTGAATTAAAATCAGCAAATATTTGAGCGCCAAGCGACAACAAAAATTAAAGTAATTAAAAAATGAGGCAAATCCCGAATGTTTAAAGCTCCTACAAAGACAAGTCCAGAATCAAAAAGATTTCGATACAAAATTAGAAAAAGACATTAAACAAATAAAAGATAATTTGAAAGGCATTTGTGAGTATAAAAGAAAATTATATTATTTAAAAAAGAGAATTAATGAAAATAAAAAACCAAAAATTAAGAATATACAAAGAAGATGTACTATATAACATATAATTAAACGCTAATATTTTTAAGGTAAATCCATTGGGTTGCTACTATCTTCTAATTGTCTTCTCGATATCTTTAATTGGGGTTTTTCATCTTTGCTTGATGAATCTCTTGAGTCCTAAAAAACTACATTTCTTGTAAATTGTTCTTCAAAACAACAATTCAAACTCAACTGGCAAGTGTAAAGCATAGCCGAACCGACACACTCATATTTTCTGATCTAGACAATTCCATCAATGCAGTTTTTCAGATTCTCTACTATCATTTGTCAATGATTTGCATAGCATGCCACGGTTGGTATCATAGGCGTCCATTTAATAGGACCATTCATTTTGTCGGAAGTGCGTAAAAGCCAAGTTTATGCGACTTTTTGCGAAATACACTACTTATTCTACTAGAGGACATCCCTCTAGATAATCTTAGTTTAATGTATTACAAACACGATGACCCCTGGATTGGACGAGGTACTCCGATTCCTTGGCCTGCTAGAGCTCCAGATCTTACCACATTAAACTCATTTTTATGGAACACAATGAATGATGAAGATTATTCAAGGTCCATTAACAGTATAGACGAATTAGTTAGCAGAATTGGGACTACTGCGACGAAAATAACTAAAAGTTTGGCTAGAATACACCTTCAAGAGAAAGGCAGGTTATTGGAATACATTTCGAGCGAATATGATAACATATTAACATTAATTGTAATTCGTTTTGAATTCAATATAAAGGATTTTAGCCATATAGTAGGACAGATATGACGCTGGCGTTGAAGATTTTTATTTTGGTGTTGCGTGTTATCTGTGAAGATTTCCATATTTTGAACAGCCTGCCGAATGCCTGTCTTGCCTTATTCAGTCTGCTTTGAATATCTTTGTCTGTGCCTCCGTTCGTTGTGATTGTGGTGCCTAGGTAAGTGAATTCTTCCACGTCTTCAATTGTGGTACTATCTATTGTTATTGGGTTCTGGTCCGTCTCATTGATCCTCATGATCTTTGTTTTGCTGGTGTTTATTTCTAGACCCACTGTGATGCGGAGGTTATCAATGCTCCTCTGCATATGGCTATTATCGCGATGTCATCGGCGTAGTCTAGGTCTGTCAGGCTGCTTTCCCCCCATATTATTCCTTCTGAGTTTCTGGTAGCCAGTGTAAGTACATCGTCAAGTACTATGTTGAATAGTGTGGGTGACATTAGGCAGCCTTGTTTGACTCCTGAGTTGATTATTAGGGGTTCGCTGTATTTACCATTCTGAAGCACTACGTTTTCCGCCCTTTCGTATAGAGCTTTTATGATATCTATATATTTTTCTTGTATATTTCTTTTCCGAAGGGCAGACCATATTGCTTCCCTATTGATGGAGTCGAATGTTCTGCGGAAGTCCACGAATCCCACGAATAGCGGCGTATGCCATTCTACAGATTGTTCCGTGATTATTCTCAGGGTATTCGTTTGGTCAGTACATCCCCTGTTTGGTCTAAATTCAGCTTGGTTGTCATGTAGGTTATGTTCAATTTTGAATAATATTCTATTCATTATAATCGTGTAAAATTAAATAAGGATTAAGGAAAACGAACGGTGATTGGTTCATAAATTATTTAGAGACAATGTTATGTTTATACTATTTCAATTTATTTTTGAAAATGAAAAACATTAACACCGAAACGGTGAAAAAAACCTTAAGAAAGGTAAATGCAAATTAACAACGTTCCTTTCAAATACAAACAATAACAATTACAACTTAAAAAACATAAATAAAAATTGCGTTTACTCTGCTTCTGAAGAATAATTTAATTTAATTAATTTCGTTAATAAACGTTGATTTATTTTTGAATGGTTCGAAATCGGTGATCAAAATTTGCTTACTTTGGCGGGTATTTCTTTATATTGACTGAGCGCATTTTTTATTGTTCTTTGGAATCTCAATGCTCTCTCAGTATCAGGAGCTCTGTTCAAAAAATAATTTTGCAGTTTTCTACCTAGTCGAAGTCGTTTGCGTCGGAACTGCTATCTCCAGTATCTTCGGGAACCTGATGTAATACTAAATTTACAAGATCCGCATCTGAAATTTTCCCCTCCTCAAATTATTCTTCTATATCTGGAATATCAAAATCATTAAATCCTTCGCTTCCAATAGAATGAGCTATTGATATTGGCATAAACACTTTCAGTTGAAGTCAAGCTTCTTTTCTTCTTTTTTTGCGGGAGAGGTGAACATCTTCCAAAAGACATCAGACAGCCCGTGCCCTCCGGTAGTGTGAGATTCTTACTCACTAAAAACACCTCTCTGGGGATTAGCCTAAACAGAACACATAACCGATTCCCTTTTCGTCCCTTCCCAGTCACCCTTCGTGGGGGGCAACTGAGTATCCAGTTATCCCACTGTGGCCACTAACCTCGGTTTTCTGGGTGACTGCTAGAATCCTAGCCTATCTGCAGGAATCCATGCTGTCCCACCGTCTCCAGTGTTCCTTCTTGGTCCATGTGTTAGTTACAACCTTCACCCCTTCACTGTCTACGACATTGAAAGGTTCCAGGCCGTAGCGCTTTAGTCCTGAGCCAGGACAAGGAACCCCTCCAGATTAACCGCAGCTAACTCTACGGAAAGCAGATCTGCACCTTCTACTGGACTGCAACTCGTTAGAGTCTCCCGTCTCTGCACCGCCGCACCTGAGGAAGTGCTAGTTATTATTATGCCAATGGAACCCTCTTCCAGGACTGCTACAGCAGTTTCAGTCGGCGGGGGCGAGCCAGCCTCCATAGCCGCCACAGTTCCTTCGAAAGGTAATTTTCCCAAAGCTGCTACTGTTGTGTTGTGGGTACCGTGGGTATAGCCAACCTTTTGGGGTCTCCCATAAAATCCACCTCCACTCCTACAGAAGCGCCCGAGGAAACGTCATTCGCGAGCCAATTACCCCTGGGTCCTGCAGAGGGGACGACGACACTGCAGACTCCCTTGGAGTTAGGGGGATTTTTTCAAGAGGTTATCTCCTCCCGCATTAGTTACTTGGCTACATTCTAGGATGCATTGCCCGGTTGCTACCACTTGGAGGTGTAACTAACACTTGAGAATGTCCAGATGAGGATCACCGTATCCTAGAAGGCTTCAACTCGTCCGTCTGTTCTCCAGCTCTCTCTTATTCTTCGCCTATTACTTCAGACCATGTGACTTTTCAGCAAGAATTTAATGTTGAGTTTTCTGTTTCGGCGGCGGCTAACGCGACATTTGTTACACATTTTAAAATTGTAAAATTGTTCCACAGTTCAGGTAGAGTAAGTGAAGTATTCTCATCCAATTTTCTCAAAACATCTGCAAAGGTTCGTCTTATATAGTTAGTAGAAATTATTCCTTGATCAGTTCACCAAGTCATCCAATAGTCATGCAAATGTACAATTTGAGCTCTTGCCTCCCAATACAAAATCGTTAATTCAACCTAACGATTTTGAATTGGGAGGCAAGAGCTCAAATTGTACATTTGTATGAATTGTGTCTATTGGATGACTTGGTGAACTGTCTAGGAGCAATAGACCTTTGAACGCAAGTTTTCTTTTTTTTGTAAATAACTTTTCACTTCAGGTACGAAACAATCCAATCTTCAAAAGTTGTGCACGTCATTCGGGCTTTTTTGTTGGAACATCAATGCACAAGTAGTTTTCCAAATCCTTTTCTTTCATCGTACGCGGCCTTTGAGATCTATTAAGTAAGTTTTCTTCAATAATTTTTCTCAGTTTTTCCTCTTCAAGTTGAATGTTAAGTAGATTGATTTTTTTCAAGTTTTCGAACCACCCCTTGCTTGCACTAAATTCTGTAGAAGATGGAATTTGTTCCTTTTCTTTTAAAGAGCTAAAAATATTAAGCACTTTGTGTCTTATTGAATTAGAGTCCACCGGTCCCAGATTTCAACCCGATTGAGAATTAGTTGTACATATTGTTCCTTTAATACATTAGCTACAGCATTTATACATTTATTTAATGTATTCCCAATAAATTTTTGCATGTATCTTTAACATCTCATCATGCGAAGGACATGAAGTGTCCTGTATACAAAAGAAAGCTTAAAGTAGAAAAAGGAAAAACGTCGTATTAGCTAAAGAAGGTATATATAGAGATATACCTTCTTTAGTATTAGCAATCAATAAATATCCGAGGTTTTGATTAATGCTCAAGCTAAGCTATCACAGACCCTTTTACCTTTTAAAATTTTCGATGCCCTGTACTTTGTGTATAACAAAAAGTCGTCCATTTGTCCACTTTCCCTTTCTTCTCTTGATTTCTTTATTTTTTTAACTGCAATTTTATTCAAATTTTTAACTGTCCAAGGTGCTCAGTCACTGACCAACTCTGCCAAAGAAAATTCCAGTAATTTCGGCGGAAAAGCTCACTCATTTGAGCTTTTCGTTAGTTGACCGATGAAGTTGGCTCCATGTTTAAGTTTATTAGAATTATTTATGATAGTTTGCAGCGCTATATGTTTAAAATGAAATTAGTTAAAGCAATCAAATGAAATTGCTTTAAATTAATCATTTTCAATTGAAACTGGAGCCAACTTCATAATGTTTCAATTTTATAAATTTTGTGTTGCTCAAATTACCAACTTTTACGAGTGAAAGAATAACAATTTGACCAATTTGAAGAAGTTAAAACGCTTTTGTGACATAAAATGAGGAGTCGAACGTCTGAATCTATTCAATTCACTCTAGTGCACGCAAATTCATTAACTTTCTTCTCTTTTCCTCATTTTTGTTGACATATCTCTTTCTCCATTTTGTTTCCATTTCTTCGTTCAATTTTTAATCTCTTCGAGAACGCTGTGTAGTGTAGACGAGTTGCGTACTTGTGTTGTGTCGAAAAAGAACTTGGGAAAAATCGGTGAAATTTGCCTTAAAAAATTAATAAATTGTTGCAATCAGATGTGTTTTTTGTAATAATTGGACATAGTTGTGTTGTGTAATGTAATAAGTATAATTAATTGAATGCGTCGACGAGGTAAGTAGGCACATTTTGTCGCCAAGCGAACCAATCTGCCCGCGGATGAACTTGAGGTGGTCACGGCTGTTGTCAATGGACTTCAAAAAATGCCAGATCAGCGCAACAAAATGCACTTTACAGCATTTATGATTGTTGTCTTCTAAAGAATTAGTGGTTTAATGTAATTTTGAATGTTACGCAAATATTGCAGTGAGTTGTGCTTACAAAACAATTTCTAATCCAGCAGAACGCTGTTGGGCTTCTAAAAGAGCCGCGAAGCCCCAACAGTAAAAAAAAAGTACGACCAAAATAGTCTCGAATTATTTTTTAGTGTTTCTGGCCTACTTCCAGCATCTCAGAAATTTGCCATGGCCTCAGTGAGGTTTTTTTTTGTTTAAAATTTTCTAACTGTTAACTGCTTTGTTCGCGGTTTGCCGAGGATAGCAAACCATTCCTACACTGCTGGCCACAAAAATTTGTTTTTTTTTAAAACCAATCGAAACCGCAGAAAGATAAGAACAGTACTTGGGAGCTCACATAACGCGATTTCTTATATTTACAAGATAAGAGCGCCTAAGAACTTCCAGATCCTCTTGAAGTGTTTCGTCAGCGTTTATCGAATTCCTCATAATTCAATTTTGTTTATACATTTGAGTGCACTGTAGGCCTTTTGAAATTATTCAATTTTCCAACTTTATTACGCCGTCCAGTGAATGTGGAAGTGTGACAGATCGTTGGAGAACAATATTAATTATCAGAGTTGATGACCCAGAAATTCCATTACTCTCGTCGACTCAGTTGCCTGTTTATCTTATAATTTCAGGTTAGCAGTGTCAGTGAGCAAATATTGAAGCGTTTCGGTTCGCATTTCGGAAGAGACGTGGGCTGTGAAAGTACATCGAAAATCTGACTGGGAACTCCGTGCGGAGCATTTATTAGTAACAACAATGATTATTTTGCATGCACAATACTTGGGAAATCTGTTAATGTGAGAATTTTCGTGATTGGAATTTCTCCAATGCAACAAATGCACATGGTGTGAAACGTACGTCGTACATCCTTTGCAATTCAATGACTGCTACTTTTAACTTCTTGGTAGTTTGTCAACAAAGTAGTCAAGGACATAAGAAATTTTATGATCTTCCAATTGTACAAATTTTTTATTGTGTATCCCATGACATGCTATAAATTGTCTCTTTTTTACAGCGAAAGTCTTTCTGTGAATATGTGATTTCATAATCATCAAAACTGCTAGCACATGTTCAGACTTTTTTTCTAAAGAATTGTGCGAAACATGTGTTTTGCTTAGAATACCATACCACATCGCACAACAATATCTTACTGTAGAATGGTTCTGGTTAACTCTGTATTGATGTAGTAAAATTTTTGTTTTAAATCTTCATTACTTTAAGCCGCAGATATATCTTTAGTTGGGCAGGAGCTAATTTTTACATTCATTACTCCTATTGTGCATCTAAGAATCGTAAATCATACATAGTCAGTGCTTCGCGACCACTTATCGAGGTTAGGGTCCTACATAAGTATAAATAAGAGAAGACATGCCTTAAGCGAGATTGCTGTTGCTGTTTTCTCCAAAAAATCGGTTTCTTTTCTTTTGCATTTTTCGATATTCTGAAGCCTCTAGAATTACCCTATGTACAATTACCCTATTATGTCCCTTCAGTAGCTACAAGTCAGGCCGCCGTTTTTGATAACCCAACCAGTCCTCCGGTGATTAGTCATTCTATCAATTTGTTTTCTTTCGTTGCGGTCGATCTTGATGAAGACGTAACTGCTATTAGCTCAATCAAGTCAGGCGCAACAGGACCAGATAACCTTTCACCACGCTTTATTAAACTTATATTCCCTATAATCGGTAGGTATATTCACCATATATTAGATTCCTGTCTCACTAGATCTACGTTTCCCACTACCTGGAAGACTGCTATAGTTCTATCCATACCTAAGAAGTCCTGTCCAGAATCACCATCGGACCTTCGCCCTATTGACCTACTAAGCTTTTTGTCTAAAGTTTTGGAGAAGCTTATGTATAGGCAAATACTGGAATATTTGGAGAAATATAACTTGTTAACATGTTGGCAGTCTGGCTAGCGAGCCTATCACTCCTGCGAAACTGCCATTCTTGAAGTCTCTTCTGACGTAAGAAGCGCCCTTGATAGGAATGAATTAACCACCTTAATTCTTCTTAATTTTTCTAAGGCTTTTGATTGTGTTGATCATTGTATTCTCATCCGCAAACTTTCTTCTTATTTTATGTTTGATACACGGCTATATCTGAGGCAAGGCGTGCGTCAAGGATCAATTTTGGGTCCGTTACTGTTCAGTTTATTTATTAATGATGTGCCGTCGGTGATCCGCGACTCAACTATTCATCTCTATGCGGACGACGTACAATTATATTTAAGCCGGCGGATAGGTCTCATTGAGGACTGTATAGCTCGCATTAATTTTGACCTTGAAAGTATATGCATATGGTCCGATTATAACCGATTGTAGCTAAACCCTAGAAAATCGCAGCTTATCATTTTCTCCAACAGCGTAATTGATCAGTCTAATATTCCGTCGGTGGTTTTAAACGGGTATTCGCTACCAGTTCTAGAAAAAGTTAAGAATCTTGGGACTACTATGAATCAGCAAATGAAATGCTGCGACAATACAAAGTGGAAGCTTGGCGTGATTTATGGTGGCCTTCGTAGGCTGTGGCTCTTGGCGCGTATTTTACCCGTCAGTACACGTCTCAGATTAGTTAAGTCGTTAATAATGCCCCATTTCACCTTTGGTAGTATTATCTACCCGAAGCTAGATAGCACCTGTGCGCGTAAAATGGAAGTTGCTTTCAACGACTGCATTCGTTTTGTTTTCGGACTACGGAGGTACGACCATGTTTCAGCGTTCCGGTTGAGAATGCTTGGGTGTACATTGTCATCTTATCTAAAGCAAAGGGCTCTTGCTTTTTTGTACAATCTTCTTTAATATAATAAACCGGAATACCTCAGAGTTTTCTTTAACTTCACAACATCTCAGCGTAACAGAAATCTTCTAATAATACGCTTCTACAAATCGGCCATGGAAGATTATTATCCTGTCCAAATTATTCGCCTATGGAACACTCTTCCTCTTAATATCCAAACATCGGGCACCATCAGTAACTTCAAGGCACTCGTTAAAGATCACTTATTATAATTCTTATCATTTGTTCATTGTCTGGAATCATCAGTAGGTAATTGTTCAGTATTAAATTAATTTTTCTCAATTATTCAATCTAATTTTAATATTATTTTATTTTCATACTCTTGTTAACTAATTTCATACGGTCTATAACCTGTTTTGAGTTAGTACGTAGAAAAGATTGTCAATCTGGTGTACTGTAACCAGCAATAAAGATTATTAATAACTCTTAATTCTTAAACCTTTTTATCATATTTGCCTTACCTCGCGTCTACACTGTCCACAAATGAAGGCACATCATATGTTATTGATACGGAATTGCCAGTGTAGACCGCGAAGAACTGGCAATAATTCATGATATGCCATATATGGCCGACCATTTTGCCTGCCATATATGGCAAAGAAAATTGCCAGCATAACTTTGACGTTTATCATTCAAAATAGCTGAAATTAAACTGACGTGTACTGAAATTAAGTAATTATATATTAATTTTTACCAACAAAAGGAGTAAGACATGAAAAATAATAGTCCGGTGGCAATGGGGAAGGGTTATGTTTGCAATTTGGGGTCCCCTCGGTAACTTGTCATATTTATATTGTTGTTGGTTATATTGTTTATGAATTTGTGAAGTCACTTTTCTCATACCCTTGTTTTTTCACGTATGATTCTTCACCTTCAAAGGATTGCAACAATACTTAATATCTTTCAACTTGTCTGGCATTTTGACTATTTGTGGCGATATCTAACTGACTGTGAGAATACTCTTTAACGCGCCATCTACATTTTCTTATGTTGTGTTATGTTCATCTGTTCTAAGCAACAAACAAGCAAAAAAGGCGTGCGCGGGCTTTCAAAAATCAAAAATTTACACTTAACATTTAAAATTTACACTCTAAATCAGACGTGTCAAAGATGCGGCCCACAACACATATTTCTGCGGCCCCGCTTTCTCCTGGGAAACAAGTGGAAAGCGGCCCGCGAATTAATCTGTTGCAATATGCAAATGGAAGTAGTTGAGATCCAATGTGATTCCAATTTGAAGCAGAAATTCAACGAAATTAGGGTGCCTGACTTTGTAGTATTTGCCTATCCAATTTGTAGAAACTCGTCAATTCTCATGTGAAATTATTGCAATGTTCGGAAGTACTTACCAGTGCAAACAATTGTTCTCGCTGATGAAACAAAAGAAGTCTCCTGCTAGATTCAGATTGACAGATACTCATCTTGGCTCAGTTTTAAGAGTCATAGGTGCAAGGAAAATTTCCCACGAAGTCCGAAAAATAGTAGCAGAAAAGAGCCAATTATGTGGAAGAAAAATATAATTTTGTCGTTCCTCTTGTTATTTTTTCATAATGTTCTTTACGAAATAAACCTTTCTATGAAGATTAAAGTTTTTGTTCTTTTGCGGCCCACATAAACTTGATCCTTGTTTATTAAGCCCATCTTAGCCTTTGAGTTTGACATGCTTGCTCTAAATGATAGATGATTTTAAAGCTGAGATGACACTTTCAGTTGAAAAAATATGAAAAAAATTTATGATCAAGTACTGTGTAAAAAACCAAAAAATATTTTACAAAATCAAAATTTTCTTTTTAAAAATTTTGTTTTTTGGAAAATTATATTTTTATTCGGAAATCATTAAAGATCACTGTTCTACTGCAATGGTGGCGATAGTTATGATTTTTCAGAAAAGGTATGATCACGAGAAAAAATGCAAAAGTTTACAACCGTATAACTTTTGCACAAATTTTTTTTAAAATCCTTTAGCACAATAATTACTTATACTAGTAACAATATTTTGGTGAAGTTTGGACAAAATCGGAGACATCGAATTTCTTCACCTGGTACACTTGAGGAATTTTGCCCCATATAAGTTATCCCATTTAAAATACTCTATAAGAAATGTGAGGCATTTTTTGCAAATTACAGCTAAACCAAGGACCTTAGGAAAAAAATGCTACAGACATAAATTGTTTAAAATCAAAAGATCTTTCACATAAAGTTGGTTAATAATTTTAATTTTTTTTGGAAAATTTAGAAAAACCACCAATTTTGACTAAAATCAGGCCATATCACGAAAACGAAAAATTTTTGAGCCTGGTAACCTCGAAAAATCGATTCTCCGTGCCGAAAAACATAAAAATATTACAAGTTACCGAGGGGACCCCAAATTACATACATAACCCCCCAATGCGCCCGGACTACTAGTGCTTTTTACATCTTTTTTATATTTTGATTATATTGTTACTGTATAGTGACTTTTGTTACAGGCCTAAATGCCTTCAAATAAAATTAGCTTGTTAAACTTGTCTTATCGAACATTTTTCGGAAGTCCGCTTTGCAAGAAAAAAGTACTTTTCGGTTACGAATTTAAGAAGCGCACTGTAATGACTATAATTTAAGACCATGTGTTCAAGTTGGTCATCGATGAGATTATGATGTACGAAATGCTGTTGGACATCGATAACTATTTTCATAAAAATTTTTTTCTCCAAATGTAGTCATGGGCACTTAAGAATTGTATTTTTTGTCGCAGAACAGTTTATGTTTTTTCGCATATCTTTTTAACCCTTTCTAAAGGAATCTGTAGGCCACCGCGACTTTTATAAGCGATGAGCGCCGCAATAGTGTGCTCCCCTTGAAGAGCTGATCAGCAATCGGCGCAGTATATAATTTTATTAATTTTATATACAACAAATCCTGATATGTAATAAACTACTTGCTTTGTGTATTCAGTAAGTCTTGGTGGATACGTGACGTGATTGTGTTCATCAAGGAATTGTTGGTCTAATGCATATAAATCAATATTTTCATCCATATTATTTCTAATTAACCGATATCCTATGAGTAAGAAACTAAATGGAGTGGCCCTAGCGTGTAAAATCCGTGTACATGAGTGTGCCGATTTCTACGATTTTTTTTGCTCTCTTTTTTCTTCTCGTGTTGTCACTTGTTTGACATTTTTCTTTAACGGAGTGTTGTAGGTGAAAAGGTGCTAATTTTATCGTCCTGTAATGTTGAAGTAAGAATTAAATTGATTTGCGAAGGTCAAAAATATAAAACTATTGCGTGTTGTGTCAAAACTATTTGAGAAAAGTTCAAGTTTTAAACGATTAGTGACAATGAAGTGTGTAGTGCAATTTTGCAAAAATTCAAGTTATTTAAAACACCCCGGGATTTCATTTCACAGATAAAATAGAGAAAATAACTTTCTTTTGTGATAAGAATACTTCAGGCGGTGTTAAACACACTATTAACTTGTAAAATCCCCACTTTGCGTTAAGGTAGACTTTGTTTACCTTTGGCTCAGCAGCCATATATTCTTGAGTTACCACTTTCAATGGCGGTGGTGTAATTAAATTTTGCAAGGAGTTAGTAGATGAAAACTTTATTATTAAAGTGTTTACTGATTTGCAAATTAGTTAGTTAAATTTCTTGTTTTAACAATATAATATACTAATGTGATGAAAAACCGTAATAAGAACTAAAAATTTTAGTGAATAAGCCGCTTTTAAATTGCAGTTTTAAACAGATTTCTCCAGAAGTTTAAAAATGGCAAAAGCACCCCCATATAAAGATTTTTTCTTTAGCCTGTCCTGTGCTGTTTTTCTTGTGTGCGTGTAAACACACATATTTTAGGCACAGGCTACGGAAATCTCTGCTGTTGGGCCACTCCATTTAGTTACTTACTCGTAGCCGATATCTTACCGATGTAGAATTTATGTCATTTTGTGGGTCGATTCTTTCGATCGAGCGTTGCAAGAGGGATGTTAATAATATCCACAGATTCTTGTGGAATTCAATTTTCCACCCTAATGGTACAACGACCAACGACATATGTTACTTCCTTCTGATAGTTGATAACTTGGTCTACCAATGGCTTTCAACCATTCAAATACATCATCGTCCCGTTGTGGAAGTCTGAACAATAAAAATATTTTATAATATATTAAAGTTACCCCATAAAATTGACCGTCACTGGATATGTCAGGCGAGACAGAAATTCAAATCCCTCATAATGTAAACAAACTGAGAAAGGGAACAGAAACTTTTATTTTTATAGTTACTCTTTTTTGTCTTAAGAATTTTAATGAATTAATCTAAAATTAAACATGTCAATAAACATACATATTTATGCTAGTTGCTTGCCTAAAAAAAGATTCCACGAGTCCGTCGTCGATTATTTTTGCAACAATGCACTGCACACTTCACTTTTAAAATCTGTCTTTTAAATTACTGTCTCACCATATTTAAAAACAAATCACTCTACTAATATAGTCTTGATTTTCATTATACTTTTCACTAATCACTTTTTATTTCGAATAATATCGCGAATAATTTCGACGGAACCAGCGACTACAATTTGAGTTTGCTATCTGTTAAACTCAGGCGACAACCCTGGACATCCTGTTCCTCACCGTGCTTACAAGAAAACTGCTAAAATACTTACGAGTACACGTACAGGCAAGTGCACTTTCTTCAGTTCTATATTCTAAGTAGTAAGTGTAGGAAGAAAGTAGAGCTGTCATTTTGTTTAGTTGTAATTTTTTGGTGTCCGAAGTTAATTTTTGGTTACCTATGAAAGTTTTTAATTAAATGGTTAAATATAGCAATTAATAATTTTACAACTAATATTTTGTTGGACTGTATGCTCCAGTACAGCCTACCCTAGATACCAGCCCGGAAGTTGACATTAACAGCTGAGCACTGGTGGTGTAAACAAACCAAAACTTTCCATAGTAGACATAAGGAAAAGTTTGGGGAATTGTACTTTCTCGTAGTATTTCTCGCAATATATTTAAAGTCTTAAATTGGATTTTACTTGAGGTTTAACTAGAAATATTCTGAACTTGTGAACAAATATGGATTTATATATACAAATTTGTATGTGTTTTAAAGGGAAAACTCTCTTGTGCTCGTTTTGTTGAAGTGCTGAGCTTAAAATGCGTCAATAACATCAGCGTTTCCCTTTGGCTTTGGTTACTAGAATGTGCAGTTTTATTTGTGGGTGCAAGGATTGATTAATCTGTGGTACAACAAAAATAATGACGAAACGCTTGGTGGTGAAATGGCTGAACTGTCATGTTTTCCGGGCTTATAGCTAGAGTAGGTTCTGGCTCCAGGTTTTTTGACAGCTATCAAAAAATCTCGAGCTGCTCGGAATGTCTGGATGAAAAACTTTGAAATTTGTCAAATGTACAGGGTGTTCCATACTTTTGACCGAGAGTGGGTATTTGCCAGTCTTGTAATATCTTAACTTTTTGACCGGAAATATGTCCTGCTAAAGCAACATTTTTAGGGAAAGTGAAGAGAGTTTTAAATAAAAACTGTAATAAAGTAGTAATTCTAAAGTGGTTTTGTTACTGTTGTGAGAATAGTACTTAAACTATTAAGCTTAGAATGACAGCCTTCCCAGGAGGAAGGCCCACTTAGGCCATAATGGACCATTGTGATATATTAAAAGAAAACTAAATTGGTTAAATGCAAATTTAGATTTTTCAAAATCCTAGAAAGTACGGAGCCCTCCCTGCATGAATTCATGTCTTATTATTTCGCTCTATAATTGATGTCAACCAGATCCTAGTTGCAATCTGCATAGAAACTTCCAGGAAGGAAATTGTAATGGACGAAATCTTCTCATTTCTACGAAATTCTGGTTATTTAAACAACTAAAACAATCTGTTGTAAGTTAAATGAAAGATTAAAATCAAATTTTTAAGTCATGATTTTATTTTCAAAGCATTTTATAGTAAAAAATAAAAAACTTTGTCACCTTTAAGTTTTAAAGATCATGAAAAGCTATAAATGTGCTGATTATAAGTTTAATCAACTGTTTTCTTTAATGTGTATTGAAATAAGTTTGTCGTGAAATATCCGGTGTGATAAAGGAATAAATGCTTATCTCAAAGACGTTCCTCTGACATAACTGATTTGGAATTTGTAGTGCTTGCTATCAGTGAACTTGTGAGAACGGATTTTTTGTGAATTTCACAAGCAAACAAAGACCAAAAATTGTTTCTTATAGCTGTTGTAATGTCTTCAGTTGGAAAATCTGTTTGAAATTAGCATATCTGTGCTTAAAAAGGGAAAAAGCTTATGCAAAATTGGTCGAAACGAAATTTAACAACAAACGGTCAGTGACCCACTTCACCTACTAAACTCGTTACACGAGAGTTGTGACATATTATAAAAAAATGTGCGTGCAGAAAATTATAAAACAAACTTGAAAGTTACCTTCGTCTTCATATGTAAAAATTGTAAAAAAATCTTGGCCCTGCCCCATTTAATGACTGACTAATGCATTTTCTATTGTTTTGTCATAGTCAAATGCTTTTACGTGAGTAGTTAACAGCTCAAGTAGCCAACGTTCATGTTCGCTCAACCAAAAATTAATTTTTAAAAGCAACGAAAATAAGAAACGGCATCGAATTTTGAGCGAGGTGGGTATTAAATTAAAAGTTGTACTCGAGATAAATGCTCGATTTGGATGTGGGACCTTCTCTTTCAAAGATTATCACCTTACAATCACCCCATAAGACCGCAACGAAAAAATGCAAAACTTTCTCCTTTCGCGAAACAAAACTTTTAGACAAGCAACGAAGAGTCAAATCAAATAGTCATGAATTTATTGGCTGCGCTACCTAAGTTCTACTAGCACGAAAGATCTTTGTTACCTCTATCCGGTTCTTGGTTTTTGCTTCAATTTAACTGATTTCAGTCTCTTTCATTTGCAGGTTCGGTAACAATCAGGCCTTGGTCAGCGAAAATCAGCACCCATGGAGTTGTGCTTAAGCTCGCGATGAAGCTTAACAACGTTGTGATTCCGTGATTTTTGTTTTTATTCTGTTCAATATGTCTGCTATTTAAAGTGATATTTCTTCTTGATTTTTTCTTTTCTTTTGAACTTTTTAAAGCACTTTACCTATAGTAGTTATTAGCGTACACATTAGAACGGTTATTGTTGTTGATTTTTTTTTTTATTGGATTGAGTGTTTGGGTTCTATTCAAATATGTCACCTTCATCTCACAATATACATCCAGAAGCAAGGCAAGCTATTGCAGTGCTTCGAGCACTTACAGTGTCTAGAAAAGATCCAGCTAGTCTTAGGGAGCTCATGCGGGAATATCGAAATCTGGAAGGAAGCAACATAAATTATCACAAATATGGATTTCCATCTCTTGAGGATTTAATTGTTTCTTCCGGAGAATTTGTCGTAAACAGAATTCAAGGCGAAGTATTTAATTTTATGTAAACATTTTGCGTCTTTATATATTTCTTGTTTTTCTAAAATAATTTAGACATGCCTGTCTGCAAAACCCTCCAAAGATTCTGCACACATTTCTGAGATGGTGAGGCGGCAGAGGGCCGTACGAAAAAAGAGTTCTACTCCACCGGTAAGTTTTTTTGTGGGTGTTTTCACTAGTTTTTGGGTTTAATTTAATCTGGTGATGGTGGTCGATAGACACTAGTTTTATTAAATTCAAATATAATTTATTTTTGTTTATTAACTCGGTGGTGGAATGATTGTATGTACATGTATGCTAATTTTTGCTAATGAACTCTTAAATTAAATTGACATGTGGAGGTTAACTTGCTGTTGTTATTTTTAAGAATGTTTTTTTTTGGTTCATCTTTATTCATTTTTATGTTACAAAAATTAACCTTGTTTTGCTTTTGCACGCATTCACGTTTTTCTTAATTTTTATATACATATATCACTCAATATACTATTAAGTTTAACTCGAAAACTCTAGACAATATTACACGGACCGTTTCGAAACCATAGCAATATACACATATTTTAAGTAAGCACGTACACTAACATGCAAAAAAAGCCGCACCCTGGTGTCAAAGGCGATTTAGTTTAAACGGGTTATCAGCTATCCCTTAACGAGTCTAAATAGTAGGACAAAAATATTTTTTTTACACATATAGTAAGATGTTTGCCAAGCTTTAATGATAATTACTTATGATATTTTTAATTTTATGTACTTGTGAGTTCAAAGAACCCAAAATATTCGGGCAGTTAACGTTGAGCAACTCATTTCAGATGCACATGCGGTTGACTGAGGGCATATCAGCTTATTTGGCAGTGCAGATGATTAGATTGAGTATTTTGATAATCGGGTGGGATATATTTTTGATACACATGTTCCAGTAAGGACTAAGTCTAGCCCCGTGTACGATGTACCCTGGCTTACTGTCGACATACTCTCTTTAATTCACCAACGCAACAAAGCATATAAATATTGGAAACGTTTTAAAATTCCTGAAATGTGGAACGGCTATCGTGTTTTGAGATATAGAGTTACTATGGAGGTTCGGAAATTCAAGGTGTCGTATTACAACACAAAACTTGACATCAGGCTTCCCGCCAAACGGCTTTGGAATAATTGGACGAGTATTGGATTTGGTAAACGTAACAAATCCAACATTGATGGTTATCCTGATGCACTTAACGAAACATTTATAAATTTTTACACACCTTTTAATTTCTGCGGTGATCCTTGCGAATCTGTAACCGGCGGTAACTTTTTTTTTGTTAATGTTAATAAAGAACAGGTTGCCAGCGCTATTTTCTCCATCAAATCTAAAGCTGTTGGCCTTGAAAATATCCACCAAGATTTCATTAAAGTTATTCTGCCCATCGTTTTACGTTATATTACGCATAATTTTAATACTATTATAACAACTTTCGCCTTTCCTTCTAAGTGGAAATTGGCTAAAGTTATTCCAGTTCGTAAAACCTCTTGGTCTACCACACCTGAATACAGACCGATATCTATTCTATCATTTTTGTTAAAGGCCTTTGAGCGGATACTTTCCTTACAAATCAACGAACACCTAAAGGCTCACTTTATGTTGATTGACTTTCAATCAGGTTTCCGCGCTCAGCACAGCTGTATCTTGACCTTGCTTAAAATAACCGATGACATTCGCTGCAGTATTTCCTCGGAATTTATCACTGTCCTTGCATTGCTTGATTTCTCAAAAACATTTGATAAATTTGACCATTATCTCTTAATAGATAAACTTTGTCGTAAGTTCGGCTTTACCGGGTGTGCCGGTAGGCTTACTTGGTCCTACTTAAAGGAGAGATCTCAATGTGTTGTGTGTGGTGATTCTGTGTCCGGGCTGCTTCCTGTTTCCAGTGCCGTGCCACAAGGGTCGATACTTGGACCTTTGCTTTTTGTGTGTTTTATTAATGATCTACCTATGGTTGTTAAGAATTGTAAATATCATATTTATGCAGATGACGTTCAAATATACCTATCCCGTCCGCTAGGGCTTATTGAAGACCTAGTAGATAGATTATGTGAGGACCTTACTGCAATATTACGTTGGGCAGAGAGGAACAAACTCGTATTAAATGCGTCGAAATCTATTGCTATTGCTATTTACAAGTCGAACTTTGATAGTTCTTGCTTACCTCCCATAGTTATTGATAATGTGGTCATCCTTTACGTGAAAGTTGTTAAAGATCTGTGAATTTTGATCACAAGTGATTTAGTGATTATCTTGGAATAGTCACATTGACAGTCTTGTAGCAAAAATTTATGGAACCCTACGCAAACTGTCTTTATGGGCTTATTTTATATCTCGCGAAACACGTCTATATCTTGTCAAGACTCTTATTGCACCCATTCTAACTTATGGAAGTGATATTTTTAGTAAGACGGATTCCGTATCCTTTAGGAAGTTACAAGTCGCTCACAATTGCTCTGTACGATGTGTATTTGGACTTCGGAGATATGATCACATTTCCCAACATGCCAACTTTTTTTTTGGTTGTTTGCCCAAGACTTATTTTCAATATTGCTCGCTATGTTTTTTAAGTAATCTTCTTATTACCCGAGTTCCCGGTTACCTCAGTGAAAAAGTTTTTTCTCTGCGATCATCCAGAAATCTTTCGATAATGACTCTGCATTTTAATTGTACCACAGCTGAGATACAATTTTTTGTTGAGGAGATGACTCTTTTGGTACATACAATATGGCGGCCACCGTACCAAGAGAAGCATCCCCACACAATGATGCTAAATTATTGTCTTTTTTATGATGCATCCAACATTTCGGTTTCTGTCGGGTCCAAATAAGTTGATCTTTATTTCGTCTCTCCAAGGAACATTTTTAACATTACCAAAGATTATTATTACTAGATAACCGGCTTTATATATATGGCAAATAACCACAATAAGCCGTGTACCACGAGTCCATAGTTTGGACCAAAGATTACTATTACTAGATAAACGACTTCGAACAAAGTAGTGAAAAATTTTTGGTTGCTTTTGTATATTTCCCGTATCGGACAACCCTGCAGTCAGAATTAAAAATTAGTTTTCCAGGAGAGTTTGTGGATAAGATACACGTATACTTTTCATATAAGCATTTACAAATATCAAATGTACTTCGCTCATTAAAAGATCAGAATACATCGACAGTTTACGCACATAAGTAACTAACTTACTTATGGAGATGGAGTTGGATCAATGCGTTGAGCGGCAAGACCAACATGCCATGGGTCCCAGGTTCGAGCCCAGATGACCGTGAGCTTTTATTAAGAAATTAAAATAATCCACTCCGTCTCTGGGCTGTTGTCTAGCTCGCAGCAATGCAAACAAGACTCAAGTTTCCTCACTTCCCTTACCCTAATTCCCTTCCGGCCAAAACCATGCTAACGCATCAAAGGGTTGTCCCCTAGGATTTGGCCACATCGTATAAAAAAAAAACCTGTCATTTGATTCATATGAATTCTTTTTATTGGTAGTACTTTTTGGTACATTGTTCTCTTCGACAAGATTCGGCGGTACTTTTTTGAGAAAAGGCTGTGATCCTCTCCGGATGAGAACAGAATTTTGACAGGAGTAAGTGATTCTCTCAAATAATTTTGACAGGAGTAAATGACTGCACACTACCCGTACTCTTTATGTGCAAGTTTATTCTTATGACTTTAAAAGCTGGATATATTTCGTTTTACTGTGGTGCCAGTGTTACTTTTTCTAATTAGCTGGGTAATTTAGGAAGCCGGTTATCTAGTAGTAAGTAATCTTTTCCCAAAGTCTCTAAGATTGATTATCTGCAATGAATAAATATTAAAATTAGTCTTTATTATAATCAGAGTGGTAATAAAAACGTACCATTTTTGATAAATTTTGGTGTGTCAATTTTCTCGGACAATTCTTCTATCGTCGGTATAAAGCCTTCCTTGATGATGATGATTCATATTTTGCAGCATTCACCGTTCCTTCAAGAATGGTTATCCGCTTCACACCGTAGGCTGTGATGCATCCCCCATACCAGGGTTGGGCGTCTACACGTGTAGAGTATGTATGTGTAAATTAAGTAGAGTTTGTATTATGTAGATTATTGGTGTAGATTATAGAAATTGCGAATTACGACTGCGTAAACATGATGATGCATTCAGCAGCGAGTCTTTACAGAGAGATGGTGTTTCTACCGTAATTCTTTTTCTTGTCTCATTCAAAAAAAAGATATTATTAAGCAAATAGCAGCCGATCCTAGTCTCAGAAAAATTAAACAAAGTGTCTCACTATTCTTATTTGATGATAAATTCATGAAGGAGGTTACGGACTCAATTAAGCTTTCCGATCCAGTATGTGAACTTTTCAATTTCTCCCAGAACTCTTCTGTTTCTATCGCAAATTCAGCATTATTGTGGCTAAAATTAGAATTACCAGAAAAATTCAAGGACAATTTAAAAAAACGAAAGGAAATGGCTTTCAATGTGTACTCTTTAGTGGCATATTACCTTCATTATTCACATGACAATGTGTTTCTGACTATTGAACAACAAGACATCATAAACGATTTTCTTTTTGACCATCTAGATACCAACGGTATTGAAGACTGGCATCAATCAGGGCCTGTTTTTCTAAAATTAGTAGAGAAAAATGTTGAAAAATCTATTGCATTTTGGAGCATGGCTGAATTTAACCATCCAGCTTTATCTAAATTAGCCATTTAACTTCTGCAAATTTCAGCTTAATCGGCTGAACTGGAGATGTCCTTTTCCAATTGGGCATACGTTCACTCACTAACAAGGAATAGATTATCTTTTGAACATTAAAAAAAATTTTTACTTGTATACTTTACCCTAGGACTCGCAGACGCAAATGTTACAAATAAATACTAATTAATAAAGTAAAAATTATGGGCTATATAAACGTTAATACCTTTTCATGAAATCTCGTAAAAAATCAAAATTATGTATTTACTATACGTGTAGATGTAAAGTATCCCATGTAGAGTGCGTGTAGATTACACGTAAATTATCGTGTAGAGTACACGATGTAATCTACACGCACAACACTGCCCCATACCCATACCATAACGTAGTGGGAAAATTTCACACTGTGAGTGATGCATTCGGCGCTCTATCTTTCCCACGTTCTGCGGCGAACAACCTGCCTCCCGTCTGGTCCTAGTGAGTTAAATTTGGACTAATCCGGAAAAATAATGGCTTTCCAATCGTCAACAGTAATATTTTCGTACTGCTTCGCCCAATCTAGCCGTTTACTTTGTATGTCCCGAGTAAATAACGGTTTTCCTTTTATGAAAAAATTCTTATTTCTAAGAAAAAAAAGGGTAAAATTTCCAATTCGGTTTTTTTTTTGGCCAGGTGTGTATATACACGATTCCACAAACTCATTTTTTGAAAGAACTTTTTCTTTGGTTTGACATTTCGAACGGATAGACAATAGCAGTAGTTTTCAATCGACATATTTTCGAAGTTGTTCGAAATTAGGGATATGATATTAGATTCGGTTCGAAGTATTTTCACTCCTTCGGAATTGAGAGTTTTTTTCCCGCTGAAACCGGATTCGGGCTCAGAATTGCTCTATCAGGTCAGGTTTTTGAAATATTTTAACCTTAAAGTACAAAAACACTGATTTTTGACATATTTGAGGTTATGTAGCACCGCGATTTTTTTTTCAAAAAACTATGTGTGGGATCTTATAGTACAAGTCTTCCTCTTTCAAATGCTTAAATATCTTTTTCTTCGCCGAGATATCGGATTTTGAAATTTTCATGTTCATGAATTTCTCGGTATACGAGATTCAAGTGATCAAAAAAAAGTTTCCTTGTTGGTTATATGCGCTTTAATGACTTTGTCGTACAAATAACCCGACAAATTGAGATCTGGCGACTGAGGTGACCATTGAAACACTTTCACTTTGTTTGATTGAATTCGGAAAAGCAATGATTTTCTTCACCGAAAATCTTAGATCGTTGTCCTGCATGAGGACAAGGTTGTGCTGTAATCCCAATGTTAGTAAGGATTGCTCTAAGTTCTTACACAGTACGTCCATGTACATACATATCAGCTGTAATTATACTTTCAATTTGGGACAACACCAGACCACGCAAAGCACGACGATACCATCTTCAGATTTGCGTCATATTCTAGATAAGTGATGGCCAGACTCACACTGCTTAATGTGAGGAATACTTAAAAGCTTCAGAAATGTTTCGTGCTGTTTGTTTAATTTAGAACCTTAAACAAAAGGTTTTGTATTTTAAGATATTGTATAATTGCTTACAAAACTACTTCAAAGTGAAGATTTTTTTTATCTAGTGTACGTTTTAACGAAACCGAATGCAGCCAAGAAGGGGAAATACGAATTTAAAAGCTTAAAATCTCAATTGCCCGCGGGCATAGGTTTGGACATCACTGCTCTAGATCTATTAAAACAACTCAAACTTGCTTTCGTCAGTTCACCATACCCTTTTCCAATAATGTCCATTCCCACATACTTCTTAGCGAAATAGAGTAATATCTTTTTATTAGCTTTGCGCTTTGATGCCAAACAACTTTTCAGTCTACATTCCCAAGGCATGCGACGTACAGTGCAAGAATTTATACTTCCGTGGATTTCAAGATGTTCCGCGATATTAGCCTCGGATTTTTTTTTCGTAATCCTTACTATATTTATATCATCACGAGGAGTTGTAATCTGCTTCCGACCTTGCCAGGGGGTTCGTTACAATCCCGTGTTTTGGATTTCTTGTAGCACATTTGCACTGTTCCAATGGAAGTTGAGTACCTTTCCGCGCTTTTTAATTTTTGTTTATACTATATCTAGTGAAACTTATTATTTTGAAATTTGAGATCCTAAAAACCAAAATTAGACTTATAAAATAATTATTATTGGATTGCTGTTTTGTCATGATTTATAGACTAGTATTTAAGTACTTAAGAATAATTTATTGAATATTATATGATCAATGGTCGCTGAGAATATATTCATATTATTCTATGCTTTCTTTCTGCATGAATCCCGTCCTAATCATAATTTTGTACACTTGGTAGGCTTGACAAATTCAGATAACGTCTTTGACCCTTGCTTGCACATTGATCCTAACTATATGTACTTGATTGCTTGTTTTGTTTAGGCTTAACTGATTTCTTGTGTCGGTTCTTTCAAAACTTTTCTATTTTATGTTAATTGATCCTCGCTCTTGTCATCCGGGGGCATTTTCAAGTTTTGTTTACGACAAGTGACCGTGCAAAAATTGTAAGGTTTTAATTTCTTTAATATTTTTTATTTTTACAGTTTCGACGGCCTTTAATATCTGATCAGAGTTGGAACAAAAGCTCGTATTCATCAAACGTTTTTTCTAAGCTTTCTTCCGTATCTTCAGCAAAAAGGAAGGTAGGCACACAATCAACTAAAAGCAATTCTCGTAAGACTGGTGACAGTAACAATAATAACAATCAAGCTAATTGGAATACTCACATTGAGAAAAAAATTAATAAGCAATCCAAACCAGTCGTACAACAACAGCCGAAGCAAAAAGAACCACAACAAAAGAGCTCCAATAATTCAAATAGCTCAAAAACGGTTATCCAAAAATCCCAATCTCAACAGGACTTGCGAGAAAGATTAAATGCAAAAGTACATGCAACGAATACTTTTGCTGCAGTTTCAAGCACTACCAAATTTGCTGGAAATGCAAACAATTTACAAGATCGACTTCAAAGAAGTCAGTCTACAACAAATCAGCCACCAAAATACACTAGCAATCAATCTGTGGAAAATAAATCGAATCAGATAAATCAGACTCCAAAAACAGAGGTTGTGGAACATAACACTCAGTTACCGAGTTCATATTTAAGCAGCCGACTACAACGAATTGCCAACAATGCCATAAGGAGTGATAAAACTTCTACTACTCTTAGCATAACTATCAACCCAATGCAAAAATTTGAATCGGCTAAGCCCTCAAGTTCGCAACAGAATTCTCCTCAAATACAAAGTCCTGTAACACCAGAGACACAATCTTTCTTTTCAAGGAAAATGTCCATTCAGGACAGACTGAAAGTCGCAGTTGTCTCATCTAATGGCAACGGCAGTACTGCTGAGCGAGGAGATTCACCTAGGATTATAAGTAACACTTCTGTGATAGACAAGGAACTTAATAAGACTAAACAAACCGAAAGCAAGGTAACGCACTTTTTGACATCTAGTTGCGCTAAAATATCTTATATTTTTTACTATTTCCTTCTAGCCAATTCCTTTAGTTTTTTCGTTCAATCCGAAGATGGATCCGATGACTTCTCTTGCTCAGTACTGCACTTTTAAAAAATATAATCCGCCAGAATACAATTGCTTAAAGCCAAGATTCTCTGGTCTTTACCAATGCAAAGTTCTTGTGAATGGTGTTATATACTCCACGTATCCGAACGAATATCCTACTGAAGCTCTCGCACAAGTTGCTTGTGCTGCGACTACTATAGAGCAGATAAAGGTTTACGAGGATAAGAAGCAGTATCCCGTTTGCACAGACTCTGATGTTGAACTAGCCATGAAGATACATCAAGAGTTGAAAAATCATCCACAGGGAATTTTTTGCAAGAACATCCCCGAGATGTTTCAAAACACCTTTGAGAAGGCTTTGCCCGAGCACTGGATTTCCATTATTCAGTCATCAAATCAATTTGTCTTGGAATCGACCGCAGGTGACAACATGATAGTCTATCCCAACTGCGAGACGACTGAATCGAGTAACAACATGCTGTTTCATTCTTGTAAAATTGAAAATGCAATGTAATCTTATTTTTCAGGTGCAGGGTCTACGACTTCGGAACCCGAATTTATTGTTCTCGACAAAATTACTTTGCCATGGGAAAACAAGCATTGGAACCTGTACATAACCTCTTGCATTTCAACAGTTGAAATCTGGGCACGATTAGTCGGCAAGGAGTACAGCGATCAATTAGATTCGCTAATGACTGACATCGAAATATACATGTATTCAGACAAAACACGTGCTGCTTCTATTACCACAGGACAGATCTATTTAGTGAGTGTATCCGAATGCTGGCATCGAGTACGTGTTGAGGAAATGAATAAGGGAGCAGGGGATTGTCTGTGTTTCTTTATTGATTTCGGAGATGAAGAATGGTTATCAATGGATCAACTCTTTGTATGTGAACCTCGTTTTCTAAAACTTCCACCGCAGGCTATTCCATTTAGCTTGTTTGGTCTGGAAGATTTTGCTGAGAATCCCAATGCAAAGCCTCACCTTGATCAGATGTTAATTGGAAAGTCTTTAGTTGGCGAAATTTTAACCAAGAAAGATGTTTTTGAGTCGAATAACAGCAGCAGTGATGATTTTGTTTCTAAAATTCAAGTTGCGTTGTACGATACCTCATCTTCCGAGGATGTAAATTTGAATCCTTTGCTTTTGAATAAAATTTGCAATGATACACCGCCACCAGAATTGAAAAAGACTGGAGTGACAAATGTTAACATCACCCATATTGCTTCGAATGGAGAAATTTATCTGCAAGTTAGAAATCCTGGACTGTTGTACGTTCAGGTATTAAAATTTGCTTTGGTGAAAGAAATTGTAAGAGTTAAATAATTTTATTTTTCACAGAAACTCATCAATCAACTGGTGGAATCAAAATTTAAAGAAGACCAACACAAAGTTACTGCCGAAGACATGAAAAAGTCCAACAACATATTTCTTGTTCAGGATGCTGACGATAATAGATGGTATCGTGGTGCTTTAGCGCAAGGGGAGTCAATAATTAACGACAGCACCTATAACATATTTTATGTTGATTACGGTGCTACAAAAGCAACAAATATTTCGAATATATTTCGATTAGACTCCCTGAGTGCAGCACTAAGTAAATTTCCAAGACAAGTTATTAAAGCGAAACTCTTTAATATTCCTCCAGTGAATGATTCAATTGTGGCAAGAATAAAAGGATTATTACCGCCGGAATGCCCTGCCATAGTAAGTTAATTTTCTTTTATTGCGAGAAAGCACGCTTTGCTAAAACCTTTAAATTTTTTAGATAAAACTAGCTGTGAATGCCGTTGTTCCATCAGTCAATGTTTATAGACGATTTGATGTTAACGAAGGACTTTTCAATGTTAACGAAGTGATACAGATCGAATACGAAGTTGAAAAGTAAGTTATGAATTTTGCTTTTTTTTTAACTTGTACTGAAATGTGGTTTTGCGTAGTAGAGCGTTAAGGCAAATAATGGTCTTTGGTGGCTTTTTAGGTATTAACATATAGGGAAAATCCTGCACATACACAGCGTCTTTAAACTTCCCAGACTAATTTAATAAAAAAATCGCTGCAAAGATAAGGCTGAAACAGATTGCGCTTACCATTCCATTGTTGATCTTATGCAATAAGAATCAGTTTCCAGATTGTAGCACTCTCACTATCCTTTTCATTGCTTGGTAATATGCAGCTTGTTTTGCCTTCTGTACTCTGTATTTTAATTGCGGGACGCTTTTCGTACAAAATTGTCCTGACAAAAAAAATCGCTTGCGAAGATCATCGCTTATGAAACTGAGACGATGATGACAACCCTAGGAAAAATGTTCATACTACCACATAGTTTTTCAAATGGTGATAAGTAATTACCCTAGATTTTTACGATTCGAAAGAACGTCGGTTAACACGATTTTTGTGACTCAGTTCTCCCTATGTGTGACTGGTTCCTTTTGCCCTAAAATGAAGGAAAGTAAAGGGTATAATTTTTCTGATTTGCTTTTGCGGTTAGGACATAGATTTTTTTATGCTTTTTCGAGTTCTCTTCCAAATTTTACAAAAAGTTTGTTCTGGACAATCAATAAATGTTCTCTACGGCCTAGAAGGCCCGATAAAGTTCCCCTATACTAGAAAATGCATAGTTTAAACGTCCCGGAGCGAAAAAAAGGACTTTTAGACCACCTTAAAATTCGAACGTGGAATGGCAAATGTAGCGCACACATGGACTATATGCCAAACACCTTACTAACGTAAAAAAGCTCCACTTCCATAACAGATTTCCATAGTGGGGGAAAAAGTGACATGAGGTTCATTCTCATGTTCTATGTCTTCAGTAAATAAAATCTTGCATTTTTTGCAAGTTGTCGTGTCTGTGGTTAAGTTTATCTTGTTTTGATTGGCTTTAGGAATGGCACAAAACGGAGGAGAGAGCCATGAGATTCGGAATCCCGAGCCAAGCGGTTACGACTTCGATTGCTAGTTATGGGTGTTGCCGTCTTTGCCTGTGCACCATTCCGATGTTTTGCCTGTGCCAATCTGTCAGTTTTCTCTTTCAGGAACAGCCAAAACTTCCAGTAGCCAGGGAATGCACTAAAGCTTGCAAGATATTTTCCAGCCGATTGAAGTAGAAGAAA
The DNA here is from genome assembly GCA_964036015.1 of Leptarthrus brevirostris. Lineage (NCBI taxonomy): Eukaryota > Metazoa > Arthropoda > Insecta > Diptera > Asilidae > Leptarthrus > Leptarthrus brevirostris. The sequence continues at coordinate 151,309,124 of OZ038372.1, forward strand.
CACCGTACTTCCCCAATAAGAGGATGTGAATGACTTGGTGTGAGATCTTGATCTACCAAAGTCAAAAGCAGACAGTTTTATTTCTATACTAAAACAGTGAAATTTGTTGAACGAAACAGTGAACGTGTCTGAGCAGAGAAAGTGGCGTAAAGGTTTTGCAAGTTTCTACACCAAAGAAGAAGACTTGTGTTTCTGCCACAACTTTGAAGGATTTTACGAAGTAGTGGGAATGGAATACGAGCGAAATCAATGGCGTATGTTAATATATAGACGCTTCCTCTCACAGCTTAAAATCGGTCCTGGTGCATAACGGAAATGAGTACACCTCAATCCAATCAAAGATTTTAAGATGATATCGTATACTTGGGCCAGTAAGAGTGCATGCTATAGGCCTGTTTATAAGCGCAGGTTTGCAATGCAGCTACATAATTCAGCAATACACTGTTCGGCTAATTTGTGCACCTGATGTACAAACCTGCATTTATAGACAGGCCATATCTTTGTTTATGGTATAGCCGAACAGGCGAGAACAAGAATTTTTTTCAGAGACTAGAGTTTATTGTTTGCAAGAAGAATGTTAAGTGGCAGCCATTGGTTGATGCAACCAAGATTTTAATGCCGCCATTGCATATAAAGCTAGGCCTAATAATGCAATTTGTGAATCCGAGCCATTTCAATTTCTCCAAGAGGAGAATTCTCTAAGTTTTGTCTGAAGCTAAAGTAAAAACACGAATATTTGTGGAGCCACAAAAAAAAAGATAAAAAGATTATTAAGTCATCCTCGGTAATCACAAGGTGCAAGTTTATAAGACCTCGGTCAAGGAATTAGTGGGTAATTTTGGTAAAATGGGGCGCTACTTGTCTCTCAATTTGCATATGCTACATTCTCATCTTGGGAGCTTTAAGGATAGTTTGGGTAATATCTAGGAGGAACAAGCAGAAATGTTTTAGCAGGAGCGCTGCTATCAAGGAATCGAAGAGGATAATGGGAGACTTCAGTTGAGGACTTCTTCGCGGAAGTCCACTGAAATAAAAACGAAAACGGCATTTAACATTTTCCAAATGAATTTTTCTTATTTGTTTTTTCTTTTTTCTTGCAAATTTGCCTTATTTTTACTTATACGCAAGACTTTAAGTGCATATTTAAGTCGACTTTGACAAAAATGTTGTTAAAGCAGTTGCTTTAAATACTTGTTCTAAGAAATAAACCAAAAGTGTGTATGGTAATGAAAACTATAAAGTATAAAATCTTTGGCCTTACCGCTAAAACGAATCAGGGCCATTACACTATTGATTTTTCTTCATTTTAGAAAGCAAAGGGAACCATTCACATGTAGGGAGAACCGAGTCAGAAACAAAAAGTAAATATGTCTTGCTCAGTGCCCCACCCCAATATTTGGGTGACAATTGGTTTCGCTAGGCAATACCTGTTCTCCAGCTTAGCCACCTGTATGTATGACCCTGTTCATAAACTCAGGTTTGCGCTGCAGCTACATGATGATTCAGCTACTCATTCTGCTTAGCTGAATTGGGCAGTTGCTAAGCAAATCTACGTCTAGGAACAGGTCCTATTTAATGGACAACAAAAATTGATATTTAAAGTAGGAAACTCGAACTCGTGTATAGGTATGGAAAAGAACGGCGTCAGTATCAGTGGGAAAAATTCACTTAACATTCATACATTTATTTTGCAGGCATTTTTGATATATAAACTGCTTTTAATGTCCCCTTCGTGTGTTCTCAATGTTTCTCTAATTTTTACCCATTATTTCTTAGTTCTTCCACGTATCCCTACAGAAGTGCCTCCCGCCAGGTTATCGGAAACCACTGTTTAAACTCTAAACGTAGATAGAATTTAATATATAACTTTTCCCTTACTGATTTGGATCTTTTTAACTATTTTAGCTATTGTGATTCATCTGAAAATGAAAAAAATGTGAACTCTCTGAATGCTAAAAGCAAGAGTATTTCGCCATCTTCAAGTGTGATGTCGGAAATGACTGCTGTAATTAGAGGGATTTCATTGAAATCGCCAATTACTGTTCCTAATTCGCCTCAGAGAGGAGATCTTCCAAAGTTGTCCTCGAACGTTTTTATCCCAGGTCCTGGACAATTTTACGATGTACTAGTTACAATGGCATCTAATCCTAACAATTTTGTTGTAAGTCGCATTTATTTTTTTAGGTTTATTTGAAGTAACAAATATTTGAACGTCTTACACTCTTGCAGGTGCAACCATATAATGATGGTCCAAAATTGGTTGAAATGATGAATGAACTTCAGGAATATTGTGTGAATAATGACGAATTCATTCCAACCGATATGCTAGAATTAGGGCAGGGTTATGCTGCTCTAAATTCTGATGGAAACTATCATCGGTAAATAATTAATTTTCTTGTTGATAATTTATGTAATAGTTAACTTACTCGTAGGGTGACAATTGAAAATATTTTTGACTCTTCGATGATTCATGTTCATTACTGTGATTTCGGAGATATTGCTGTTATAAGCAATGAAAAACTCAAAACATTACCAGCGAAATTTCGCAATTTGCCAAAGCAGGCAATCGCTGCCAAATTATATGGTAAGTACACTTTTGCTGTATTTTTGTAAGCTTATTGAGGAAGAGCCAGCAATGTATTTTGAGTTGTCATTTCAAAGGTCATGAAAAGTCACACACTAAATTCTATATACCTGCTGAATAAGAAAATCGCTTCTGGCAGCCCCTTTCCGCCGAGTTGTACTACCCTAAAATTACAAAGAGGATAAGAAATAAGATTCAATTTCGTTAAAGCAACAGTCCTGAAATTTCAGGAAATTACTTTCGATAGCATTTATAAAATTTATAAATTTATAAATATTATTGCCAGAACATTTTCCCCCTCCTAATTGTTGGCAGAACGCTGTAAATCTTCTTATATACTTAAAATGCAACACCGGCAGAATATTTGAGAAAAAGAAGTTTGTTATGAAGTTTTTTAGATTGAAAAAATGCACAGTTAGATTGGCAGCGGGATAACGTTTAATTTTATACCCCACATCCTTTATTTGGATATAAGGATTGGCCACCCGCCCACCACCACTTTCCTAAAATATTTTTTAAATTTGTTTTATATTAATTGAATCATAAAACGAAGAAAAGTTTTTGATTTAATTTCAATCAGATAGTCCCATCCTAACTTTTAATTTTTTGAAAAATAATTGTCGCCTTGGAGCTCTAAGAACTCCACAAGTATTGGTCGGAACCCCAACATGTGGGTACTTTTCATAGAGTATCGAGAGATCTATTTGAAAATGTATTAGATCAAAATTTCAAGTTCAAAACAAAGTAGCTACTAGAATATATTTGAAAATTTTCAAAAACTGGAGTAATCTTTGATATACGCTTTTAAGTTATTAGCGCGTCTTCCAGCATATCTGTATACATTTCCGCATTCATTTTCCCAGGTACAGAACACAGTTGAACTTTCCCAGAAGATGAAAAAGCCGCCCAAATCATGACGCTACCACCCTGGAAGTTTGTGCTGTGTACTTTTTCTCCCTAAAATACCCAGCTAGTCTTGAAAAAGTAACACTGGCACCACAGTAAAACGAAATATATCCAGCTTTTAAAGTCATAAGAATATACATACATGCAAATAAAGAGTACGGGTAGTGTGCAGTCATTTACTCCTGTCATAATTATTTGAGAGAATCACTTATTCCTGTCAAAATTCTGTTCTCATCCGGAGAGAATCACATACTCCTGTCCGCCAAATCTTGTCGAAGAGAAAAATGTACGAAAAAGTACGACCAATAAAAAGAATTTATCTGAATCACATGACTGAGTTAGTTACTTATGTGCGTAAACTGTCGATCTATTCTGATCTTTTAATGAGCGAAGTACATTTGATATTTGTAAATGCTTATATGAAAAGTATACGTGTCTCTTATCCACAAACTCTCCCGGAAAACAAATTTTTAATTCTGGCTGCAGAGTTGCCCGATACGGGAAATATACAAAAGCAACTAAAAATTTTTCACTACTTTGTTCGAAGCCGTTTATCTAGTAATAGTAATCTTTGCCTGCAGTGTACTGAGAATTGTGGTAGGTTGGGAGTGTGTGTGTGTGCGGGATGAGGGGGGAAGAGGTAGGTGACTCATAAGACGACGCGCTGCAATTTTTTGTTAACTTCCTCTCCCACTCGTCTATTTGATTGGTTCGCCTTGCGCCTATTGTACGAAAAGTGTTGTTTGAGGTAAACAAATATGACATCATCAGATCACATGACACTGTCTTTGTGTTAACCCCCAGCGTATGTTTAGTTGCCTTGCAGCATTAGCGCGCGATATTTCGGTACTATCGCCCAAACAGAGCCTGCAAATTTTCTCGACTGTCAACAAACTAAGGCGCTTTCAACAGGATGTTGGTGTCATCGGACCCGGTCATCTCCATAAGGAAACTTCCTCGAAAATTCAGTGGGAGCCTAAGTGAGGATGTAGTGCGTCATCTTCTAAAGGATCTGAACCTTGATGGAAGCAGCATCGAAGAAAGCGGAGTCAGTGACAGCGGCACAGATTCGGGCTGAAATTTGGATTTTTTATGCATCCACTACTAGACTAGACTTATTCTTTTAAGTTTTAAGTAATATTTCGTGCTATGAGAAATGTTGCGACCATTTTATAGAGAATAAAGCAGCCCATCACAGTAAAATACTCATTATTTACTAGTTCCTGCACCTTTAGAAATCCCTGCTTGTTTTTATTTAGCGAAGTAAAAACAAATTAATTTGTATTAGAGAGTAGGCATTTTCGGCTCGGGAATATCTGACCCTGGAAGTAGACAACCCGCATTTAAGACCTCATCTCCTCTTAGGGATTGCGTATTTGGCCGTATAGAATCATTAGAGACTATATTAAGTCATTGAAAACCAAAAATTAAGAAAAGGAGAGCGATTCGATCAAAAAATGGCTACCCCGTAAAAAATGGCCACCTCGTCTTACAACGTAGCAATTGAAGAATTTCGACTTCTAAATGTTATAAGTATACTCTACTCTAAAAAACAATTGGAAACCACAAAGGCATCAAGAAACGGTTATGGGACTTTTAACTACTGAAACGGGGTTTTAACCCCCCCCCCCCCTGTGCGCTGGCCGCCCATGGTTGTTTTCTGCTGCCAGCAGATCATGATAAAGAGGCCATGGGGGTTGGAGAGAAAATGTCAGTGGTTCGAAACCCACTTTAAATTGTAGGTCCACTTGCAATTTTTGTCTCGAATTGGGTGAAGTTCTTCCCTTGCCCTATGCCCCACAACACATGTTATTGTTCATTCACATCATCCCGATTTTTCCAAATTAGCATTTTCATTTTAGTACAAATCTCTGCATTTTAGGAATGCAGTTGCATACTATCCTTAGTTTGTATTTAAGTATAAGATTTTACAGAAAAATAAATATAAAAAATAAAGAAAATCTTTCGCTCTAATTTTTCCAGGTGTTAAGCCAAAGCACGTTGACTGGACACTAGAAGACTGTATGCGTTTCAAGGAGCTGACAGTGGGACAAAAGTTCGTTTCTGTAGTTAAAAATATCACCAGTGACGCCGTTTGCCCCAATACCAGAATCTTGGAGCTGCAGTTGATCGATGTCTCAACAGACGAGGATATTTACATTCATGAAGTACTCATAAATGAAGGACGTGCAGTGCTGTCCTCGTAAGCGAAAGACCCGAGCAAGGACTTATCCTGCTATCGTTGATTTATTTATGTTTTCGTTGTTGTTTTTTTTTAAATTCCTAATCGAACATTTTTTACCAATACCTAACTATAAGTAATCCGCTTCAGTTGTACTGTTGCTATCAACTCTCATTTGATAAAAACTATGTAAGTTTCTAAATTAAGTTTTTTTTTTATGATTTTTTATTAGTGTTATTCGAGAATTGTAATTGTTTATCTAATGGTTATCGTTTAGAAGATTGAAGTGACATTTACTACCATTCCAAATATTTGGCACTCGACGCCAATACTGGTTTCGTGTTATGCGATAAAGTTTGAAACGTTTTTTTTTAGAGAGACATCAATGTCCAGAACAAGTTAGTAATTTATGCAGAATATATTTATGGAGTATTTATGAATGAAAACAATATTTTATTACGTCCGAGGTTAAGCTTTGTTTGCATTCTGAATTTATGAAAAACTATTTTATGAAGTTATTTTTTGTTAAACGAAAAACTGATAAAATATAAAATTGAAAAAAATTGAAAAAAGTAAAAACTGTTTTATTATTTGGTGAATAAAAATAAACCAACCAATGAACACTTACACCAATTTATTTCTTATATTTACAATAAAATGTAAAAAAAAACAAAACACAAACAAGTATTTATAAAAAAAAGCTTTGGGTCATGTAATTACTTTGGTATCGTTTAAGTTGAGCAAGATCACTTCAAAATATTCACAGATGTTCGTTAGTTAGATGATAGCGCCAATTTCGTACTTCTAGTTCATCATCAAGACCACAAGAGATTGAATCGAGAGTTTCAGTTTTGCCAGCCGCTGATTTTTTGGGCTGCTCAGATTTGTCCAATGATCTTTGACGTGGCCTTCTCCATGGAGTTGTTCTCGATAATTTCGGCGTAAATTTTTCTGTTAGGTTCGGTCCACTTTGCCATCTTTTTCGTTCGAATAGTGTGGACCGAAGAAATAGTTTTTGTCATAAATTCCCATTCAGGCTGGGATGGTTCTTTTTCAAAATGTACACGCAAACTCCCAGGATTCCCAGAAGTAGGCAAACTATAGTTAGCATCGAAAAGAAAGCGTGCTTATATTTTGTGGCATCTGAAAAGAAAGATAATAATGTTTACCAGATTGATAAAAATAATGAAACGGAAAATGTTGAATAGTTTTATAGATTTGTTCATACAGTGTTGCTTATTTGATAAGGTTCATTAATATTGTAAAACTCAGTGATTTGAAATTGATATTCAGAACTAGTGATCCTTGTTGAAGGTACTAATAAAGAAGTAGATTAAATCACATCCCACTAATATTATAAATGAGATATTTGTTACTCAGCTACTCGAGCCACCCAGCTAGGGGACCTAGTTCTGGTTAAAGCTTAAAAAATCGTAAAGATTGGAGTGGTATAAAATAAAATCTATTATAGCTAGACTTACATTTTTTGTTTTATTTTATTATAAATGAACAAATCTTCAATTTGTTTTTTGTTTATCACGTTACCGGTAATAATTCCTCCAGTTGAATCAAGTTTGGTACTAAAGTTGGTTAAATTTTCTATAAGATGAGCTAGAATTCAGGTCATCCCTCGAATACTTTGTCTTTTACAACACTTAGAAAGTGTAAATTTCGCTCGACTTTTTACTGATTCTAGGTCATCTATAAATAATTTCACCAACTTTAATACCCAACTTGATTTTTTTTGTTTTAGATCAACTGAAGGAATTATTTTTCACCCGCCATAAAAAATTAAATTTTTTTCCGTCGACATCTACCAGCGAAAATAACAAACGTCCCAAGGCGTCGCCAATATGGGCCAGAGTAGAAAAGTTTCGTGTCATATCCAACATGCATCTCCAGTTTTTTAATGACCTTGAGACAGGAGCCTATTCCAATAGACCACTGCAAATTCGTGAAGTTCGCATGGTCACTAGGGTGGTCACACGGTTAGGTTAGGTTAGGTTTGTGTGGCTGCCTTAAAGGGCACACTTAGACCTCAATAGGCCCATTGTGATGCCACGGGAATCCAAGAATTCCCTACACCTCATTGGAACCATCCGGAGCTGTCGATGAAGCGCCAAAGATCTGCAACGTCAATCGCCGCCAGATCGCAGAGACTATCAAAGAAATAGTAGCATAAGAAGGACTTTCGACTGCGCGCCAGTAAATTTGATACCGTTCAGCCAACTCATTTAAGTGTGAGCGATAGCTATTAACAGCCCTAGATGTCGATAGGAGAGAATCAATGGATAGCAAAGCAGCCTGGCTATCTGTAAGGATACAGATGTCCTTTGGAGCTTCGTTCCCCCTCAACCAATTCAAAGCTTCCTGAATAGCCATGACCTCCGCCTGAAACACACTACAGTAGTCTAGAAGACGGAAGGATAAGCTAATGTTCAGTGCCTCTGAAAAAACACGACTCCCACCCTACCCTGTAGGATAGAGCTATCTGTATAAATTTGAATGGATTCCCCACAGGGAATGGTGTCCCCATCCAAGGAGTAGCTAGGAGTGGTGTAATAAAGATGCCCAACTTGGAGCGAAAAGGAGTGCAAAATTGTAGAGTACCCAACTTTAGTATTGGACCACTGAGATGCGGCTGTAAGTCGAACGGCAGCATTAGCAGCCATCTGTTTACCCATCAGATCTAATGGAAGTAAGTGGAGAAGTATCTACAGAGCATCAGTAGGAGTGGTCCGTAGCGCTCCGGTGATACAGATGCAGTTCGATCTCTGCACCTTCCTCAAAGCGTTGAGGTAAGTGGCCTTGTCCAGTGATGGCCACCAGACAACCACGCCATACAACAGGATTGGCCTAATGACTGCAACATAGAGCCAGTGAGTTAACTTGGGTTGAAACCCTCATTTTCCACCGATGGCCCTGTCACAGAAGTATAGAGCTACAGTTGCTTTCTTGACCCTCTCATGAATATTAGGCTTCCAGCTGAGCTTTCTATCCAGGATGATACCCAAATATTTAGCTTCCTCGGTAAAGCCCAGGCGGTTGCCATTCAGATACAGAGGGTCAACAGGAGGAATTTTATATTTTCTAGTAAAGATGACCATCTCGGTCTTGTTAGGATTAACGCAAAGCCCACGTCCCACCGCCCACCTGGTAAGCTTGGTGAGGGCATTCTGCGTAAGATCCCTTAAAACAGGCAGGAATTTGCTCGAGATAGCTATAGCGATGTCGTCCGCATAAGCAAACACTCCACAGCCCTTCCCTTCCAGGAGTAGAAGCAGTTTATTCACCACCAGATTCCAAAGAAGAGGAGATAAGACCCCACCTTGCGTTGTGCCCGTGCTCACAGTTCTGGTAGCATGAGCCTCTCCCAGCCTTGAGCTGATAGTCCTGCCATGAAGCATCTAACCGATCAGCGACATAAGATTGGCATTCACACCCAGAGAAGCGACTGCATCCATGATTGCCCCCGGACTAACATTGTTAAAAGCTCCCTCAATGTCAATAAAGGCCACTAGAGTGACTAGAGTGCCAAAATTAATAATAAAAAAATATACAGAAAATAACCGGCGATGCTAATTTTCTCCATTATACGACAACGCTACCACCTACCAAGTCGAGTTTTTGAGCTCGGGTATTATTCGGAATGCCATACCAAGCTGCGCATTAGAGATTTTAGAAATTTGATCAAGGCAATTCAGAAGTGAGGTCAAATATCTATGAGTGATTCTAGATCAAAGACTCTCATGGAATTCTCAACTCATAGAGTCACAGAAAATTCGAAGATCTTTTCGCAAAACTTGGGGTCTAAGGCTTAAATGGCCCTTTGGGCATATGAAACAATTATAAGACCCGTGGTCACCTATACAGCACTCGTGTTGTGGCCAAAAACAGAACAAAAGACAGCGCAGTCCACACTGCAAAAACTGCAGAGGTCAGCATATCTAGGAGTTACGGGTGCCATGCGCACATGCCCCACGGCAGCTATGGAGGCTCTATTAGACCGCCCCCTTGCTTGGAACCAATCTCCTCAGAGGAATAGACAGCGGAAGACATCCTCTTTCACTGTATGGCCCTCGGCCGTATCAGGCTCAGACATCTTGGTTGGGATTTCCCATCAGCATCAGATATAGCTAAGGCAGCCCCCAAAGAGATTTTAGGTCTAATTAAAGAACTAAAGCTTGACTGGGTAGCTTAAGTCTAAACTTGGATCAAGTCACAAGAGATCATCTTGGTCGAAGTGACTAAAGAATGTTGTTAGTCCTTGATCCACTCCCTAATAATAATAATAAGAAATTGGTTTCATAAGGCTTCAGTAAATCAGGTGTCGAAACTTGTCACATGTAAATGACTGTGAATTTAAAATACAGAAAATAGCACACTAGCGATGTCTAGACAGTTTGGATTAAAAGAGTGTAACGACAGTTTACAGAAGGACCTTAACAAAATTTTTATTTACTATTTAGTACTTTCGAGAGATTTTTATTTTTTCTAAGAAACAAAAACTACTCACCATTCTCCGCAAAGAGGATTTCTCGACCACTTCGTTCTGTCAAACTAGTCTCTAAAGACTCAACGGATGCAGCGTAAATACTCGGCAGGAGGACATTCCAAAATGAATAGACCTTTTTCAAATGTTCAAAATATTCATAGTCCTGTTTGTTAACCAAGTACGATCTTCCCCGACGTGTGTCCGAATAGTTTAAGCTCTTACTTCCGAGCTGATAAGGATTCAACAGATCTCGTTGATTGTTAATGTTGACACCTGATCCTGCACTTTTTTGCAGCATTTCCTCAATTTCTGGAAGATTTTCTTCAAAACTTGTCATTTTGTCGTCTTTCCCAATTGCCTGACTTTCTCCCAGAATTTTTATGAATTTGACATCAGTCGTATATGAGCGCCAAGCATCGTAGATTCGACCTGGTGTCGGATGTCTGAAAAGTTAATTGAATTGAATTTGAATGACTTGTAAAGGACTTTTTAGTTACCCTGTTTTCATGAAGTCTGTGAACAGCTGTCGAAGCCGACGACATAATTTGTCTTCAGACGTGGTAAATCGCCTTCGGGAAATTTGTTGAAAGAGGCTTGGACCCATAAGGAGCGGAAGGTCAGATGAGTGGGAGGCACCTCCGAACAGGTTAACTTTGCCTCTCATGTCCATTGAGTTGGATACTTGGAAAGCATAGACAAACAAGTTTGGAGAGTCGACCTCGTTTTGCACTTTTGACAAATTTTGAAAGCTTCGAGCCAAGAGTTCGACAGTGTCGTAAAAAGGTGCTTCGAATTCGCTCTCGGAAATCAATCGGTGAAGTGAATTAAGCAAGTAGACAGAACTCCTGGAGTGTTGATCGAAATATCTCCAAAATATTGTTTTGATCACTTGCACTTGGTTTGGGACTGCATAGGAATATTTTGCCAGAATAAGTGGAAGTGTGGTGTAGTTGATGTACATTTTCAAGTACGTGATTCCTTCTCTGGCCAAGTCAACCCAATAGTCGCGAATAAAAGCTCCTTCGTTTGTGCAAATTCCGATTAGGATCGGAATTTTTCGGCAATGCCCAGCCCGTAGTTCTTCCTCTGGCGGAATTGGAATATACTGTTCACTTGGATGCCTAAATGAATCTACGACTGGTCCTAGAATTTCGGTGTAATTTCCGTGCTTATAAATACTTTCGAACGCCTTAAGGAGGTCGCTTGTACTTTTTAGTTGCAAACAATTGGCAACATCCACACCACGATTGTATTGGCATCCCAATTTCTCTACGATTTGATATGAAGCGGAATTCCTTGATGCTATTCTGACTTTACTCAGAGTTATAGTAGTCCCTGACATCAAAATTGCTTTCGTAAAAAGTCCGTCACTTTTTGAACTTACCAAATGGATAAGGCCACAAGCAGCACCGGTTGTACCATGCCCTAGTAGAGTTACCTGTTTTGGGTTTCCTCCAAACTTATGGATGTTGTGCTGAACCCATTTTAGTGCCAGTTGTTGGTCAGAGAATCCTAAGTTTCCGGGAAGTTCGTTGCTGTTAAGCCCAAGCCAGCCAAATATGTTTGTTCTGTACTGCACAGTTACAACTACAATGCCTTCAGATGATAAATCCAGTCCGGATGGTCGGTTCTGTGGCCAATCAAACGACATTTCTTCACCCGTTATGATGACAAGCACGGGAAGGTTTCCGTATCGAAGTCCTGACTGAAATAGGCGTTAACTAAGGAAGACAAGTGTTTTTATACACACTTTACCTCCGGCACCCATATGTTGAGGTACAGACAGTCTTCGTCCATAAGAGGTGACCTAGAAACCAAGCGGTCAGCGTTTTCGTCATAAATACTGTTCGTGAGTTGTGGACAAATTGGCTTTAAGTCCTTGGCATAAAATGTTTGATTCCACCCACCATGAGGTCGTGGCATCTGCAACAGAAGTGTATTCTACCAAGAAAAATTTGTCAAAGTAAAAGTTACTCACCGCAAATCTCAACTTATCAACGGGTGGTTGAGCATATGGGATCCCCAGGAAAGTGTAAACAGGTGTTCTTGACGATTCTGGAAAGACTTTGAGCTATTGAAAGAGAGTAGAATCATGAATTGAAACAAGAAAAAGGCCCGAGGGAATTGCCTACCCCAACGACAGTTCCTTGATTCAATGAGACGTGGTTGTCTTGAGAAATGGTTCGGCCGAAGACTATTACAGCCAGTAAAGCGATTATTTCAAAGCGATCCATTCCTTACATTTCTTCCCGACAGGATATCCGTCGACAGCAGTTCTCTTAGCCTCTAGCAAATTACCCCACTTTCCAACACGATGTCGTTTTCTTGGTTGTTTTCCAGGATTCAACTTCTTCGTGCCTAAATGGACTCATAAATCAGATGGCTACGGTCCAACGGATTTCTGCAATTCGGCTGTCGTCTTCCACGTTTGAGTTACCTTTCTCTTTTCGGTCGATTACGCTGGATCTTGGTGTTTGCTCGTTATTCTTTGGATTTCTCTTGTTTGATCCTTTGCAGGACAATGCTTGCCGAAATCTTGATTAGGATGAAACTGGAACAGCCGTTTTGAATGCAACAAATATCCACAGTTCAGGGGCGATGTATCACACAGTGAACCGGAAGGTCATGAAATGTTGATTTTTGTTGGCTTCTGAAAAGATGCAAGAAAATCGCATTAAGAAATTCAGTCGTGTGGCTCCGTTTCAAGGACTTTTGGTTTATTTAAAGGATTTTATGACCTCTTAGTGCCGATTGCTAGGATTTTCAACAAATTGTGTTTCGAATATCTCACTGTGCCAGATTTTCGTTTGGCCCAGAAATTTAGGAGCTAGCTGGCGACATCATTGCTTTATCGGAGAAAAAACCAGATCCGCATTTGTTTAGATAGAAAGGCTCTTGGGAAAAATTTTATGGGACTTAAATCCGATAGTATTGATTCGGTGAATTTGGTCTTCGGAAATGAGAAGAGAATTTATTCAAATGGTTTCTACTTCTGACTTATTGTTTTATTGCCACCAACATTGATGTTTATTTGATATGAGTATGAAAGCCCTCATTCAGCCTTTATAGATCATGAGCAATGGGACATCGATGTGTGAAATTTTAATCCCAGGAGAAACATTTAGAGTTATCGCTATGTTTTAGGATAAGAAGTTGCTAACAGGTATATATGTAGATAGCAGAGATATTTGACATCCAAAGAAATCTACGTGTCCGACAGAATTGCTTAAATACGTTAGTTATTATGAGAAGAGCCAGAAGTCACAAAGCACCAAATCAAGCGAATAAAGTGTTGAGTTCATTTTATTAATGCCAAAAAGGGCGATCAAATTCGATTTTCTTTTTACGCGGTGAGCTGGTGCATTATCGTGGTGTAGAAAGTACCTACGTGGTATAGGAATTACCTATACCCTTGTCACCAAGGTGGAACGGGTTTTGTACCTTATTGGTGTATTACAAGCTAACTCCACTGTCTTGTTGGAAAAGTCACGTTAATTGTCCTATAGAGTTTCAGACTGTGCTTGTTGGTCCGATAAATTATTGATGGCATCATTGGGCTCCCCACTTGTTCTATCGGTTGTGAATAACATGCGCCGAATATGAGACAGCTAAAGTTCGATCTTTTTGTTTCATCAGCGGTAGTCTCGGCCAATGGTAACCTGATTGGCACTGTCACCGCTGTGATGGCTCTCTATTCGCTGTGGGATTTTCTCTGCGCCTCCGGCTGTCTCTGGTTTACTTTCCGCCCCTGCTTTTGATTAGGAATCAGGGGGGATCGGAGGATCGTGCCCCGAATACCTCCCGTTGCTCTGACACCCTTGGTGTCTTCTCCTCATGATTCACGAGGTGGCTCGACGCGGTGCTCCCGTGCTGCTCGGAGGCGGGCCCGCAGTCGGCGCACTTTCTGGAGATCCTCCCTTTTAAGGGTGTTTAGTGAAATGTGAACAGCTTTTGCTCTAGAGCAGTGGAGGCCAGAGCCATTCCTTGCGAGTTCATCCGATCTCTCATTCTTAGGAATCTTCTTGTGACTTGGAGCCCAGAGAAGAGTGATACTGAATCTTCCCCAAGAGAGTTGAGTTTTTCCTTATAGCTCCTCACTAGCTTTGAGGAGCAGGTAACCGAGCCAAGTGTTTTTATGGCAGCCTGGCTGTCAGTGAAAATGCCAACGTTCGTCATTGGTACTTCACTGTGTTCAAACAAACAGCATGCCTTCAGGATCGCGAGAACTTCCGCTTGGAATACACTTGCGCTGTCAGGTAGTCTGTAGGATTCCGAAATATGTAGCGTATCAGAAAAGACATCCGCACCGACATCACAGTCCATCTTGGAGCCGTCAATGAACAGTACAGTGTCGTAACAGTTGAGCAGTTCGGACCTTGACCACTCACTCCTAGACGGAATTCTGAAACTGAATTCTTTCGCAAAATCCATGTTAGGTACAGCGCAATCAGACACTATATTAAAAGATCCCCTCAGTGTTAAGTCGAGAATCCTACTGTGGCCGTAGGGTTTTGCAATCCAGCAGCCAGACTCCTTTAGTCTCGGTCCTAAGGAACTGCAGTTCGTCTTTCGTCCCTGTTCTTTATCATTTATCTATTCGGAAAAGGGTTTTCTAAAGTCATATTGTGGCTTCATATAATCCGTTGAGGAGTGCAGCTCATTTTGATTAAAGAAGTTCAGTATGAATGCATGTCCAAACCTCTGTTGTATCTATTGGCTGTTTTCTCTAAGTCTGAGAGCTGCCAAGGTTGCCATTCTTTTCGTGTGGAGTTCTATGGGTTGAAGGTGTAAAATGGCTTCCAAACCAGCTTGTGGTGTGGATTTTATTGCACCTGTTGTTCCCAAGCAAGCGAGCCTTTACACCTGTACTAAAAAGTTAAGGTGAGATTGCTTGTTAACTGCATCCCACCAAACAATTGACCCATGGGTAAGAATAGGCCTGACGATCGCTGTGTACATCCAGTGTACAATATGCAGTTTCATGCCCCATTTCTTACCAAAGGTTTTCTTGCATGCATAGAATGCATTAATTCCTTTCTTGATCCTCTCTTCCATATTCCGTCTCCAATTCAATTTGGAATCGAATATGACGCCTAGAAACTTGGCTTCCGAGGAGAGTTTGAGGATAATACCTTTGAGTTTTGGTGGTTTCCAAATAGGTAGTTTATATTTCCTTGTGAACAGGACCAATTCTGTCTTACGGGGGTTTTACCGTAAGACCGTTGTCCTCTGCCCATCTTGATATATCTGTCAAAGCAGAGCTCATGACATCACTGACCGTTTGTAGGAACTTTCCTTTTGCCATCAAGACTATGTCGTCTGCGTAGGCTACCGTTTTGATATTTTTGTTGACGAGGGATTTGAGGATTTTTGTTTAGAGAGATGTTCCAAAGCAGGGGTGACAATACTCCCCCCTGTGGTGTAGCTCTGTGAACTGTTTTCCTGATGGAAAAGTCCCCTAAACTGGCATTGATGACCCTGCTGTTCAGCATTGTCTGTATCCAGTTCGTCAGAAATATCTCATTGCCAGATTCCCCTAAAGCGGAAGTAATGGATCATGTGTTTAGGTTGTTGTTGAGCAGGTTAATTCCTTCTTATTAGCTCATCACCTACTATCACCATGAAGTTTGGCTTTAGAAAACATAGTTGCTCGACCAATTTAATAAGAATATCCGAAGATATTCGTAGCGGCATTGAGCAGGACAAATTAACTATACTTACTTTACTGGACTTTAGTAAAGCGTTTGATACTGTGAATCACCATAATTTGCTTCATAAGCTGAGCTCTAATTTCAATTTAAGTTCGTCTGCTGTAAATCTCTTTAAGAACTATCTTTGTGGACGCTCACAATTTGTTTTATGTGATAGAAAAATGTCAGATTATCTTGATGTTGAATACGGCATCCCCCAGGGGTCCACGTTGGGTCCGCTTTTATTTGCATTGTCTATTGCACGACATTTTATCGATTGTTACGCATTGTCAACTGTATCTCTATGCTGATGATGTTCAGCTGTACTTATCGGAATACCTTGGTTTGATTGATGATGCTGTTGTGCGTTTAAACGGCGATATGCAACAGATTAGCTTATGGGCAGCATCTAATTGTCTTAAATTGAATCCAATTAATTAACAAAGTATAGTTATATATAAATCCGAACTTGACACGACTTATTTTTCTCAAATAATCATAGATAGTACAGTGATTCCTTATGTTAATACTATATGCAACTTAGGGATGGTTTTCAATAAAACGCTCACCTGGTGCACTAATATTAACTCGGTCATTACAAAAATGTATGGTGGACTACGAATTCTTTGGCAGTCAAGTGCCTATACTCTCCTTGATGGTCGTTTTAAGCTTGTAAGAACACTCTTATTTCCACTAATTACTTACGGATCTATAGTGTATTGTCGGGCCCATTCATAAACGCAGGTTTGCGCATTATTTGTACAATTCAGCTGAACAGAGTGGATTGCTGAATTATGCAGCTGCAGAGCAAACCTGCGTTTATGAATGGGCCCGTCGTCTTGACTCCAACTCGCGTGGCATGCTGAATGCTACATTCTAGGTATATTTATAAATTAAGAAGATTTGATCATATCTTGGCTTATACAGGCACATTAGTTGGCTGTTCTTTACCTACTTATATTAAATATAATGTTCAAGGTTTCCTTCATAAGCTAATATACCAATAAAAACCTGGATATTTGTGTGAAAGATTACGTTTTTGTTTATCTTCCCGAACGACAATCCTGGTTGCTTTCAGTCAGCACATTTTCCACATTTACGCCTCCAATCCTTCGATGTTGGATCTAATCCTTGTCTCTGATAGTGACAGGGTGATTTTGCAAGATCAAGTTGACCCACCTAGTATACTCGATTATGACATTCTATTTTGCAAATACGACTTTGCGTTGGTTTCCGCCCGCTGCTCTGATACAGTCTCCTATCGTGATTATAATAATTTAAACATGAACTCCTTATCCAATGAATGTTCACTTCTTCCTTGGAATTATATTTACGCTACTCCGTCAGTTGACCAGCAAGTCGAAATTCTCACATCCCTTGTCTCTCATCTATTTGATGTGTGTGTCCCAATTAAAACAAAATGCATTCGGTCGCGGAATTGCCCATGGTTTTCACCTGAGGTGCAAGCTCTAATCGCAGAACGGGAATACCTATTTCAACGCTACAAGCGCCTTAAATCCGAAGAGGCGCGTTTGCTTTACAAAATCGCCCGAAATAAAGCTACCGCAGCAATCAAAGGGGCTAAACGACACTATTTTAGTATTTTAGTGTGAAACTTAGGACCGACCTCGGCCCGCGAGCTCTATGGCGTAACCTAAATAACGCTGGTATTCATGGCAAGGACAGGATTCGATGCCCTTTTGATCCAGATGAACTCAATTCTGCTTTTACTAGAACCAATGTGAACCCGATGAATTCAACAAGTATCTTTCCTGCGAACTTGCCTGATGCCTCAGTGAATGACCTTGCTGACCCGTTTTACTTTCGAAATGTAAATCTAGATGAATTACTATTTGTCGTGGGCTCAATCAAATCCACAGCAGTTGGACCTGACAACTTATCGCCCCGTTTTATTAAGGTACTGCTTTCTTTCATTGCTCATTACATCCTCCACATTGTGAACACATGTTTAATGTCCTCTTCGTTTCCTGTAAGTTGGAAGCCTGCCACTGTATTGCCCATCGCTAAGAAGTCTTCTGCAGTATCGATAACCGACTTCCGTCCAATAAGCATTTTGTGGTTTTTCTCGAAAGTACTTGAAAAGATAATGTCCAAGCAAATACTGGCTTATGTCGAGGGGAACGTATTCCTATCTTGTTGGCAATCTGGTTTCAGAACTCTTCATAGTTGTGAGACGGCTGTCTTGAGGGTATCCACTGACATAAGAAAAGCCATGGACAATGATCACTTCACAGCTTTAACATTACTGGATTTTTCTAAAGCCTTCGATTGCGTTGACCACAGCTTACTTATTCACAAATTACATACGTACTTCAACTTTAGCTCATGTGATGCCTCTATGATAGCATGTTTCTTGTCAGATCGTTCCCAAAGAGTGCAGATCGATGGCGTAATCTCTGGTCCATTGGTTTTTTCACGGGGCGTACCACAGGGATCAATACTAGGACCGCTTTTATTTAGCCTCTTCATCAATGATTTGCCAAGTGTGGTGCGTGATGTGAAAATCCATCTTTACGCTGATGATGTTCAGATCTATTTGGGTAGGCCTATTGGGGTCCTTGAGGACTGCATCGAGCGTATAAATGCCAATCTTGGTAGAATATTTGACTGGTCAATCGCAAACAGATTACTTTTGAACCCCGAAAAATCTCACTCTATCATGTTCTATACTAATCCTCTTGTTTTAAGTAATGCTCCTCAGATAATGTTAAATGGTTCTCCATTGCCAGTCCTAAATAAAATAACTAATCTTGGCATTATTTTGGGACAAGAAATGAACTGCTGTGCAAATGTAAGTGCGAGGATTGGCAAGATATATGCTGGTTTACGAAGACTTTGGTTGTCAGCCTATATTATCCCGAGAAGTACTCGTATGTATTTGGTTAAGGCATTGATACTGCCACATTTTACCTTCGGTAGCTTGGTTTTTCCTCACTTAGACATTCACTGTGCACGTCGATTAGATGTTGCTTTTAACGACTGTAATAGGTTTATTCACGGACTACGAAGGTTTGATCATATCACACCTATCAGATTAACCCTTGTCGGGACCAGTCTGGAGATTTACCTCAAACGACGAGCGTTACTGTTTCTACTCAAGCTGCTTAAATGGAACGAACCACCATACATCGCATCAGGTATGCCAAGCAGATTTCGAGTGAATTATTTGAACAATTACGGTCGTAGCATTTGGTAATAGTTTAACATACTCAGAGTCCTTCTTGTTCTTTCTAAGTTATAACGAAATATATTAGTGAAATTGATACTATGAATTTCAATTCTTTGAAGTGTAACGTAATAACAATACAGTGAAACCTCCCTTTACGGACACCTCCGAAAAGCGGACACTTTTCCCAGTCCTAAGCATCGATTTGCCTCAAACTTCCACCTTTGAAAAGTGGACACCTCCTAATAGCGGAAATTTTTTAGGAACGAACAGTGTACGCTATAGGGAGGTTTCACTGTATTTAGCGAAAAATTGTTTCCGATTAGAGGATATCTAGGTTTCGACTCAGGTTGATGGAATACTTTTACTAATTATACCTAGGTAATCACAGGCTCACTAAGGAAATCAAAAACTGATAGTAAGAAAATCTTACTTCAAAACGTTTATCTATTATTCAATAAATTCCACTTCGATACTATTTGCTTCTCCGATAAATGAGGGTTACGTTCAGTTAGTCTGAGTGTTGGTGAGCTTAAATATTTTCCTTGTTCGGGTTAATGGTGTTCTGATAATACTAAAAGGTTTCAAAATTGTATTCGATTTTGGGGAGCACTGAAAACCTGCAAAACAGTATCCTTTCGAGCAGATTAACTCGATAATGAGGTGCAGCGTACGATTACAGAAGCGCATGAAATCATCAATTAGGGGGCGTATTCAATCCCTTTTTGATAGCGGAAATGCAATTTGATGCCCCTATGATTTTGCGGAAGCTTGAATTCATTTAAAATGGATGATTAAAATAATCCCGTGCAACTATCCCGATACCTACCTACCACTACTGAGTACTACTATAGAATGCAGAATGCGGTCCTTGGGCCAATACTCCAGGTGCACACGTTGAAATTCCTTTCAGAGAACTTAATCACCGGATTGCATGTCCTGGATCCTTTGTATCTCCAAGAGTGGCTACACGTACAGAAAACACAACAATTCCAATAGCGTTACCAGCACCCGTCCCAGACAATAGGGCTTCTCTAACTAGAACAAGCAGACGGCAATCACACAATTACAAACATAACACTAGCAGGCTCGAGTCCTGCATTCAGATCCCGGGATCCTGCAAAAGGATGTCCGCAATAATATGCTTCGGTAGATCACTAAGGCACGGGATTACCAAACGCAAACATAGAACGAGGTTTTGTCTCTAAATCACTATACTATGGGGCGGAAAATTCAAACCTTTCTGCAGTTAAAAAAAAAAAAAAGAACGAAACAACATTCAGGGGATACAAGGACGGTAACAACCGAGAAAAGTCGAGGAAACGCACTTAAACCAACGACAGCGCGAGATGACTATTTCTGAATTTGTGAATTTTTGAATTCAACTGGTGGCCATAGGACAGTTTTTCATTTGACTTTTCTACGTATATGAAAAAAAAACATATACGACGCGGAATGTCATCCCCCCAAGCGTAGTTCCGGTTCTTTTAGAACTTGCTCCCCTTGGCAAGCTCACTCGCTCCGACTTTGCGATTGGACTTTGTTTTTGCGTTCACCCGTGGTAAATTATTGCGGCACTTACTACGAATGCAAAGTACGAGGGCTCCATTGTCCGAGCTGGTGGCGCGATGAGAATTTCCAAGTGGGTGCATTCATGCGCGGGGCTGCTTAAGAATAAATAACGACGTGCTACGGTTCTGTCCAATAATAGCTGAATTATAAGGGATTATCAATAATCTACTATGGCATGAGGAGATGCTGCAAATGTTTGCCGAGGAAAGTGGTACAGATAATCTGCTCGTTTGCATCAACTCATTTTGTTCTCGTTGAGTTATTACACGCAGTAAAGCTTGTGCCAACCGAATGGGTTCCCATCGAGCAGTTGCGGTGGCTCTTGGGCATCTTTGAAACTACGTGGAGGTTGATTGTGCTCCAAAATTGTTAATTCGTTTGAGTGCGCACATTAAATAACCATTCACCATTCGACCGTTGATTATTATTACTACCTGGCATTGTCAGGTGCAATAAATTTTCATATAATTTCGGAAAATGGAAATTTTTTCTAATTTGTGGCTATTTTGCTAGCTACGTCTGTTTGTTGAAATTTAAAGGTCAACGCGACATTTTTTACTCCTGGGATATTGTTGTCCACAAAGGGTTGGATTTTTGAGGTTTAGGTAATAGCACTGATGTCAACAGCTGGATTTAAACCGGATGTTAAAAATTATGACTTCCGATGATTTTTGTGAAGATACACATAGATATCGGTTACTGTCGAACTCTTTATTAAACGTTGTGAGATTAACGTTTGTCGGTACTCAATTTATTTATTTGACAAGCAGATTCGCCAAAACTGGCATATTAAATCTAAGCTTATTAAAAAAATTAGCCTAAGTTGGCTCTTCAGCTGCCATCTGGAGCACCCAAGCTCTTTGCAGGCAACGCAATCATTGTAGAGGCTGGACATAGAAGTAATAGACACGTGCATAAAGCGTTCGATGGTATGAAATAGAGAAGGAGTACGTGCTCCTCAAGAACCGGACGGGATGGATATGCCCACTTCGCTCAGCAATTTAGAGGAGTTGCTTGTCCCTTGCAGTAAATCTTATAAATCTCGCGTCTCTTTTCAAGGGATTCGAGGGAGATCAGAGTGAGCCTAGCAAGATAGGCAGGATCGCGCCAGCGAAGGCCGCAGAGAGCGAACGTAAGGAATCTGCGCTGAACAACATCATCCGGTTGATGTGAACAGCGAAATAGGGATCCCATACCGGGCAGGAATACTCCAGAATGGCTCTAACAAAAGTGTAGAGGTTCTGGTGTGACAACTGCTGTGTTTCACAGCTTCAGAGGTTCTGGTGTGACAACTGCTGTGTTTCACACCTTAACTGTCTTTACTGTCTCCTGTATACACAACATCTGCTAGGTTTTGCGTTTTCCTTAGATTTTGTCTTAAGGGAAAAAAAACTCTAAGGGTAGTAAACATATACCTTCCGCATGACCAGGATATAGCAAGACAGGTGTTGGACTCAATCCTGTCTCATATTACGAATCTTCAACTATGTATATGATTATATGGACTTTAACTTGGAAAAGGGCTTAATAAAACGGCTCCCGCCAACCTCTCTTGAGGCCAAGGAGTTAGTATTTGAAGATGCACTTATTGCTGATTACCTTTCTAACTTGACTGACGGTTTCTCGAGTGATCTCAATGGTATCACTGCTGCCTTCTTTAAGAGATGCCGATCATCTCTTGCTCGTGTTCCTTTTTTTTATAATATAGAATTAACCCTTCTAACTCAGAAGGTGCACTTCTCAGGCAGGAGCCTAGAATCAGTTCACCTATTCACCAGAATATAGAATATATTGAGGTGAATGAGGCTCCCACACCAACATGCAAAAAACAATAAGAATAAAAATTAGACAATGCACAACATAACAATCAGGAGTGCACAGAGAACAAAGATAGTTTCAGCGAATCTTTAGTAAGGGTTAGATCGAAAACAGGGCACATATTCACGGCTCTGCGATTTATGGGCTCATGCATACCGAGAGTGAACGATATCTAGTAAAGGTGGTCTCCTAAAGCTATACGGGGTATGTCTATAAGAAACCTTACCTGCGAGGACACGAGAATCTATGTTTGAGTTCAAAAGCTGGTGAATAAAGACCAGGCCAACAACTCCGCTTCGTACCTCTAAAGAGTGCATATTAAGCAGTTCTTGGTTATTTCTTTAATCTTTCCTTGCATTCTGGCGGTTTTCCAGCGCTGTGAAAGTCTTCTTTTTTAATTCCCCTCGGTAAGAAAGGCTGTAGGCCCACGTATCCAACTATAGATCGATCGCCAACCTGTGTCATTTTGCGAAGGTTTTTGAGTCCCTCGTTAGTGACGTACTTCGATTTCATTGTAAGCCTTTCTTGGGATCTTTCCAACATGGCTTCCTTAAAGGGAAATCGACAACTTATAACCTTCTTGAATTCATTAATTATTCTTTACCGTCCATTGAGGCTGGCAAGCAGGTGGACTGTGTATTTACTGATTTCAGTAAGGCCTTTGATAGGATCGATCATGGAATCTTGGTATATAAGCTGTCCCTTCCCGGTTTTCCTTCTTGTTTCGTTGATTGGTTGTCCTTTTACGTGACGGGGGTGCCTCAAGGTAGTGTCCTTGGACCGCTCCTTTTTGTCGTATATATCAACGATGTTTCTCTTCTTTTGTCCAGTAGTAAAATTCTCTGTTATGCCGATGATGCTAAGACTTTCCGCAGTGTTTCTTATGAATCAGACAATAACATCCTGAACTTAGATTTGGCGGTGTTCAGCGACTGGTGTCTACGTAACAGTCTTCCTTTAAATGCGGGCAAGTGCACTGTCATGACCTTATCCCGTAGAAGATATCCTGTCCTCTCCGACTACTCCATCAACGGCTCACAGGGTGAGAGACTTGGGAGTGGTACTCAATTCTCGTCTTTCTTTCGAGAACCATATTGACTCTATTGTTTCTAGGGCTAATTCGATGTTTGGCTTCGTCAAAAGATGGTCTAAGGAACTTGATGATCCCTAACTGACCAAGCTTATTTACTGTACCTTCGTTAGACCAATTTTGGAATATGCTAGCCCTGTATGGTCCCCTTACTTTGACGTTCACATAAACCGCATCGAGATGGTGCAGCGCAGATTCCTTATGTTTGCCCTACGCGGGCTTCCCTGAAATGATCATTGGGTGCTCGCCTCTTATGCCGATCGCTTGGGATTGATTTTGCTGGACTCCCTGGAAATGAGGCGCAATATTTCAAAAATAGTATTTATGTTCGATCTTTTGCAGGGAACTATTAATTCACTGGAATAACTTGAGGCTGTTAATTTTTCAATCCCTTGAGGAATCTCACGACTTCCTGTTCATCCCAGGCCACCGTACTCTTTATGGCATCAATGAACCCATCACGTCGATGTCCCGCCTCTTAAATCAATACTTCGGCAGCTTCGGCTTGGACATCTTTAGGTGGTGTTTGAAGTGTCTACTAAGACAGTGCCTTGGCTTATGTGGTGATCGCTGTCTGGATGACTGGGTGACTGTTTGTTTCGACGATTGTGTTTGGCCGTAGTTTTCTATTCTTTATTTTTGAATTGATATATGTTATATTGTAGAAGCCTAGTCCTAGTTAAAACTTATTCTCCTTTGTATGTAGCTTTAAGTTCGATTGTAAGTTCCTTTTATCTAATCAGCATTTGATGAATCCTAAATAAATAAATAAATTCCCCCCCCCCCCCCCCCCCCCCCCCCTTCCCCCACACACACACACAAATTGTAGTTAGAGATATTCGGAATCTTGAAAAAAATGTTATTTCCTCTCGAAAAATATTCAAATTTGTAGACCAGTTCTAATATGGTACTGGGCTTGGGTAGGATTTGACCTATCTCTGTGACTTGGATGAATAGAAACATAGAATAAAGCAAAACCTAGGCGTTACCTTACCTCTCTGTAGTAAAAAAAACTGAAAACAAAGAACCTGAGATGATGCAGAATTGCGCGAGGCAGTGGAGGAGATTAATGAGGGAGTTACAGGGGCTGACAGTTGCAAAAAATTTGAATACCGAGTATGTCTCAAAGTCTTTACTCGTACTCTATAGTTTGTAGTTTTTCAACTACCTCTTGTGTCTACCTACTAACAGATGCTCTACGTTGCCAAAGGGTAAATCCGGATCCTGAAGAAATTAGTACCAGTCCTGTGCTCATGTTTCTGTACTCAACCGTACCGGCGACCACTGCAACGAGGGGATTTTTAAAAACCTTACAGTAATTAATTCACCGGGTTGAAACACGTTCATGTGACAGCAAAATTGGAAAGTTGGGGCTTTGCATGTAAATAGGAAAGTGAACAAAAATAAACACCAGCACTTTTGGCTTTGACAGAACTGTGGAGATTTCATTAAGTTCATACTTTCAGGTGATTAAGCACTTTAATTAGTTTCTGGCGCCGCTGTTAGGTTCTACCTTTAAAATTGGTAGATTCAAGCTTTAAAGTTGTATGAGAGACAAATTGTTAAATTGTATTTACTTCCGATTCGATGTATAGCCTTTGTTTGCTGATAAGCTCATAACTCTTTCAAGATCAGCATATACAAAACAGTTTTCTTATTAATTTTAAAAATTTCTTCTTTGCATCCTGAAAATATTCGATTTACGAAAGGTTATTGTTCAGAGTGCTTGAAAGCCTGGCAATATGAAATATTTATGCACTTCGCTCCTTTTGCTCCTTATGAAACCTGATTCATGATAGCGGCTCTAGTTTATCGCCATGCAAGTATTCTTACTGGAGGAAAGAGAGACGGAAATTTAAAAAAAAATATCAAAAGTAATCGGCATTCCATGCAACTGAACAGAGCTGTCGTTGTCAGTCCAATGTACTTACTGAGTAATCGAATTGGACGGGCTATGGTTCTAGGAATGGTAGAAGCTGGGTTTATCGAAAGGAGTCGGATTTGAATAAAATGAAGCGATACAGTAGAAGAAATGAACCCGATGATGCACCAACAAAAGTCCTTTCTGTCAATAAATTTTCCCGTGCAAATAAAACTTCACAGTGAATAAATGTATGATGCCGTGTGTGCGTGGCTAAGGTTCTTAGAGCTGGAGACTGAAGTTCCCGCGGAAGGATGTTTTCGAAAACTGGAAAATTGGAGTTTGTCTGCCCTGCGATATTTGCCGCTCTAAAACGACAGAATCTTCCTTAAGCGGGGGTGTGAATTCTAACATGCATTCAAAGTGGGTGCTACCGTTGTAACCCGAGCTGGAGAGGATAACATATCAGCAACATCTGAATTTCATGTATATGCAAAACATTTTCCGAACATTTTCACATGCAGGAGCTGCTGGCGAACTTTTGCTATTTTCGAGGATTATAGTGCATCTGCAGTTGGATTATGGTCAAAAGTAGGAAGTGCCATAGGACAATACCGACTAACTATGATCAAACAATTTTGCGTCTGGCCCTCCTTAATCTCCAATCCCATGCTCCGAGTGCGTCTTTCCAACGTTATCCTTTCATTTTGACACTAAGCATAACAAGAATTCAGTAGAAACGAAATAAATGTCGAAATCGACACAAAACTAAATAAAAGCGAATAGCTGAAAAGGGTTTGAAGAGCTCGAAATGGGTTCTTGCGAATAAAGCAGAAAAGTTGTTCAATCCATTTACTTGTTTCACAAAGGGTACAAAAGCTCCTCAACATAGTTCACATTCAGAACCCGAAAAACTTTATCAAAGTGAGCTTTAAATTGAGGTTTTGCGACGAGCGAGGGCAACTTTTATAAAACTTCCTCTGCCAAGGTTAGTTACTGGGTTTTTTTTTTGGCAGTACAAGTAATATTACGACTATTTTGAAAATTACAAGTTGCCCACCACAACTCAGTCGTTCATCCACCTCTCTCCGAATAAATTATGAAGTTACTCATAAAAGTAGGTCCTGCTACGTGAAGGAAGATATTTTGCCGCAATTATTTGGTACGTGACTTTTTTTGTTTTGGAAAATTGTTTTTGAAATAAGTTTATGTTGTTTTAAATTTTTGGAGAAGGAAAGTAAAGCAACAATTTATTGGCTACACCACTAGCCTGGCCTGTTTTCAAGTAGACGTTTGGTAAAAAAGGCAGCCATTTAGCAATATTTTATTTTATAAACGATTAGTGACTTCCAATTTAATTTGTATAATTGGAATTTTCTAAACCTCTTATAAGTGCCTGTTTAGACGGTTCCTTTCCGCGCACTTTTGTCATGTAATTTGTTCGTCGAAACAAACAGTCACCCAGTCATCCAGACAGCGATCACCACATCAGGCGAGGCACTGTCTTAGTAGACACTTCAAACACGGCCTGGCGATGTCCAAGCCGAAGCTGCCGAAGTATTGATTGAAGAGCCGGGACATCGACGTGATGGGTTCATGGATGCCATAAAGAGTACGGTGTCCTGGGACGAACAGGAAGTCGTTATTCCTCAAGGTACGTTGAGGGATTGAAAAATTAACAGCCTCCAGTAATTCCCGTGAATTAATAGTTTCCTGCAAAAGATCGAACATAAATACATAAATTTCCAGAGAGTCCAGCGAAATCAATCCCACGCGATTGGCATAAGAGGGGAGCACCCAATAATCATTCCAGGGAAGCCCGCGTAGGGCAAACATAAGGAATCTGCGCTGCACCGCCTCGATGAGGTCGATGTGAACGGCAAAGTAAGGGAACCATACAAGGCTAGCGTATTCCAAAATAGGTCTAACGAAGGTACAGTATAGAAGCTGGGTCAGGTAGCGATCATCAAGTTCCTTAGATCATCTTTTAACGAAGCTCAACATCGAGTTAACCCTTGAAACAATATAGTCAATATGGTCCTCGAAAGAAAGACGAGAATTGAGGACCACTCCCAAATCTCTACCCTTGTCAACCCTACCCAACACAACGCCGTTGATGGAGTAGTCGGAGAGGACAGGATATCTTCTACGGGACAAGGTCATGACGGTGCACTTGCCCGCATTTAAAGGAAGGCTGTTACGTAGACACCAGTCGCTGAACACCGCTAAATTTGAGTTCAGGAGGTTCATGTCTAATATACGACAAAAAGGAGCGGTCCAAGGATACTACCTTGAGGCACATCCGAGGTAAAAAGGATTTGGTCGGAAAGGACTGCACGAAACAAGACACGCTGTGTACGACCCGTCACATAATCAACGAAACAAGAAGGAAAACCGAGAAGGGACAGCTTATAGACCAAGATTTCATGATCGATCCTATCAAAGGCCTTACTGAAATTAGTAAATACACAGCCTACCTGCTTGCCAGCATCAATGGTTGGTAAAGAATAATTAATGAATTCAAGCAGGTTAGAAGTCGTCGATTTCCCTTTAAGGAAGCCATGTTGGAAAGATCCCAAAAAAGGCTTACAATTAAATCGAAGTATGTCACTAACGAGGGATTCAAAAACCTTCGTAACAGGGCACAGGTTGGCGAAAGGTCTATAGTTAGAGACGTCGGACTTACAGGCTTTCTTATGGAGACTGTAAGGAAAGATTTAAGCAATAACAAAGAACACGAGCAAGAGATGATCGGCAACTCTTAAAGAAGGAAGCAGGGATACCATCGGGACCACTCGAGAAACCGTCAGTCAAGTTGGAAAGGTAATCAGCAATAAGTGCATCGTAAAATGGGTTAAGTTCGGGTGACGTCTTGATTAGAAGGGGACTTACTTTTAATTACCCTTATTTTGGTTATACCGTCAACAGGTATTTCGAGTTCCAGTATTTTCCTATATCCATAGTTATCACCAGAAGTGTATCAGTTTGCCCCTCGATCCATTCGAAGAGCTGCTGATGCAGCAGTTCTCTTCACATATATGTCTAATGGCAGCAAACCCAGTATAATCTCTAACGCCAATGTGGGCTTGGTTCGAAAGGCCCCTGTTATCCCCACACATTGATGTAGAGTACTGTTGGCTCTTTGGATTTTTTCCTCAACATGTCTTTTCCAGTTAAGTCTTGAATCTAGGAATACCCCCAGATACTTGACCGAACCCGAGACAGTAAGTTCTCCTCCAAAGAGTTCAGATTATTCGTTTTCCTAGTGAAAACAATTAGATCAGACTTTCTTGCATTTATGAAGAGCCCCCGTTCCATACACCATTGCTCCACCGCCCCTAGACCTCTCCTTATGGTGTCTGCTACGGCGCGTATAAACTTACTATTTGCCATAATTACGATGTCGTCGTCATAATCCACGTTGTGTATGCCGTCTTCCTCGAGTCTGCGTAGTAATGAGTCAACAGTAATGTTTCCTCCCACGCAATCTCGATTCACCTCACTGCTCTTGTCTTTAACATATTACCAATCCATCTCCTCATGGTAGGATTAGTTTTACGTTCGATCAGGGCATCCTTCAGCCTTCTGAAGTCTATATTGTCGAAGGCTCCTTCAATGTTCATCATTGCGGCCATCGCTATGCCCTTGCCATTAAGCTCTTCTTCTGCCACTCGCGCCACCTGATGGAGTGCCGTTTCTGTAGATCGCCCAGTACAATAAGTATGCTGGTTTATACTTAGTGGATAACTAACGAGCACAGTCCCTTCGATGTGGTAAGCTGCAGTCCTCTCCATTGCTTTCAACAGAAAATAAATCAGGCTCACGGGTCTAAAAGACTTCGCCACAGTATAGTCTTTTCTTCCCGGTTTTGGTAGAAATTTGACCTTAGCCTCTCTCTTCGAAACCGGGACATACCCAATTTCTAAGCATGCTGTGTGTATTCCCCTAAGTATTGGTGGTACAATCTCACTGCCCCACTGAAATTTATGAAAATTATGCTGCCTTGAACGGTTCAAACGATCTAATAGATTGTCTTACTGCCTCAAGCGACACAAACCTTTCCGCCTCAGAGCGATCCATGGCATTCGCCACCTGTTTCTTCAGATGTCACGGCATGTACGCAGGTGAGTTTTCAGCAGGACTTCATTTATTTCGTACCAGGTCTCTGACATCTTTTCCGTTCTGTTCCGAACCCGTCCGAGTCGGCAGACTTCAGAGATATTTTTCGTGTTCGAGATATTTTTCGAGTTCCACAACTTTCTCTTCTTTCTTCATCACTTTCTTTAAGGCCTTGTATCTGCTCCAGGCTTGTCCACATCCTGACTCCGTATGGCTCGGTTGAAAGCTTTCCTGCACTCCTTTTTCCCTGTCCCATCAAGGGGTTGGGTCCTGTTCCACGACTTCAGGCAGGCTTTTCGATAGGTCTCCTCAACAGCTTTTTGTTAAGTGTGCAACTGTCTCTCTAAATGCGCTGTGTTTTTGAGTACTTTTTTGGGTGTTTCTCCCTTAACACCTCCTCGTACTTCTGACTGTTGGTATTCTTAGGGAACCTGATCAGCCTCCTACTCAGTCTCCTGTTCTCCCCATATCGAATGTCAAAAGTTATGGCTTTATAGTCTGACAGCGTCATCACATCAGCCACTCTCCAGTTGAGCACTCTATCCAACAACTTAGTATTGCTAAGAGTGACGTCAATAAACGCCTTACGCCTTCCATCGACGAAGGTTGGTTCTGTCCCTCTGTTCTTGTTTCCTATTGCGAATTCGAGCAAATCGTCGCCTCCCCCGTTGTCGTCTGTGCTTACCGTTGTCATCTGTGCGTCGCAACCTAATAGTAGTCCCTCATTTATATCCTTGCGGTTTTACCAGAGCTTCCACCCCCCTGCCTGGGAGCGAGGCAGGTGAGTGATATGGTAGCTCAAGGATAACACCCAGTCGTGGCAGTAATACCCGCCTGATTAGAATGTAGCATTTATTTCTTCTATCTGAATTTACGTGAAACAGATGAGTGATTCTCTCCCGGAGCCCTTTTATTCTTTTTCTGAATAACCAGGGTTCCTGCAGAAGCGCTCTGTCCAGCTTCTCTTCCACAAAACATCGGCACATCATATTTGATGACGCCTTATTGTGAGGGAGATTGAGTTGCCAAACTTTCAGGGTGTTCCCACCCACCTTCCTCGGTACGGGCCCACCTCTCTCCTTACTGGCGTCTCTGCTTTAGTTTGGTCGTTAGAAAGCGAAGGCGAGTCGGGTGGAGGTCATCCAAAGACGCAACCATACTTAGAGGATAGCTCATAAGTTCAAAGCCTCGGTGATGTCCAGAAGCTTGTCAAGCTTAGACTTTAAACCAGCGCAGTCATCCGATAAAATTTGGAGAGGCGCAAAACTACTACTACTAATGTATCGTATGTAGCTCCCTCAGAACAACATTTTTATTTAGCAGCTAAAATTCGTTGCGTGCTAAAAACTCTTTGCTCCACTTCCTATGAAATGAAGATTAGTTCAGCAGCTATGAATAAAGGCTTACGATATAATTAATGGTCCAAAATAAAGTAGATTTAATTGATGTAAAGAATGTTATATAATTTTAATTAAAGCAAAATCATTCAAATTAGTTGAATATGTTTAATGCTTTTCGTTAGTGAACATTTTCGGTTGCGTTTGGGTGATTACCTACTGAACTCGTTTGTTTTTCCTGATGATCAAAAATGCTCCCAAATTCTCATTACTAATCTGTCCATATTCATTAATCGAGATTTTCCACGTAGCATATACAGTAATTGCAAAATTTACCTACATCGAGATCATCCGAATTAACTTGTCCTCAAAGCATACAGTGAACAAGCACTTACAGATTATACATATGGCGCTTCGTTGCGAATGGACTTACTCCAAATTCCAAAAACAACCCACGAATATTGGTCAAATAAATATTTCCTATTCGCAAAGTGCACCTAAAAAAATTTATTCAAATATTTTCATTAAAAACTTATAAAAATAAAATCGATGGTACCGTCACACTTGGCCGCATAAAATGGACAGAATAAATAATTAACGCAAATTATTGCTCCAAAATCGAATGTGTTCAATAATCAATTTTTGCTGGACATCCTGTAAAAATGCAACCAAATTATTGATGCTAATGCAGTTAGCTCGAAAAATTGCTGTCAGTTATGCAAATAAATGCATGACATTTCGTTGGTGGCCCTTATTTATTATCAGGATGAAATTCAATTTAATATAAATTAAATTTTATGCACTTTAGCCACCTACAACCGGCTGGTACTAATCGTGGAATAAATTTTGTCAGGAGCATACCTTCTTAGATTCTTGAGAGGTGGTGCGGGACTCGCGGCAATGCTGGATACCGAATACTCTATGGGATTATGGTACTTGGATCTCATCTGAAAAAGCAAAAGGTTTCCGTTTGGGTGTTAATATATGCAAATGAAATTCTTAAGGATAACAAGAGTGCGCACATGAATACTATAGAAATATATGCCTAGACCCTTTTCTCCTGGTTTCGAGTTAACTACTAGACTTACAGAAAGTGAGTATTTATTTATTTCAGATTCATCCACAAGGATTACTTCAGCGTACAATAAAGACTTATTAGCTAAAAGCCAAAAAAAAATCAGCAAAGACCGATCGAAGAACGGCGGTTGACACCATCCACGACCCCGCGTCAACCAATAAACTGTCCAAGCATGCCCTTCAACTGCAGCCTGTAGAGATTAACGTCAAAATTGGCGAAGTGTTGGTTGAAGAGACGAGCCATTGAAACAGAAGAAACTGAAATAAAAGGTATTTGTTACCGAATGAATACCCAGGTCAATCGTGGTCGTCCTAGGTGCTGGACATGCGGCCAGGAAGGTCATCTCCGACAAGATTGCTGGAGGCAAAGGAGATCAACCCTTCCGGGATATGATACGAGGAAGACTGGTTGTTCAAAGTGCAACAGAAGGGAGCAAGAAGAATTTGGATTAAAGACAGGTACCGATCGGAACAACGAAGCTAAAGTGCCCCGTCGCAACTACAGATGCTAGTATTGCGGTAAAGAAGATCACCTGCAAAGCAATTGCAGAAGGAAGACCCTTGATTACTTGTCAGAGAAGTACAGTCCAACAGAAGGTGGCCGAAACGGTGGAGGTGTTTTGCGAGAAGATCGATGGCGAATGACTTACGAAGAGCAGTGAGTGAAGAAAGAAATATAACAAAGTGTAAACGAGTCAAGAACTTGCCGGAAATGCCGAGTTCAAGACCCATTCGGACGTGTGAATAATGGGAGTGTGTCTCCAAAATAATAGTTTGAAGATGTTACGCCTCTTTTCATGGGAGTCAAGAGAAATCAGCCCTAAACGATCAGTATAAGAAGAAAGTAACCAGGGATCAATCCAGGGAAGTCCTCGACGTGGCTGACGTAAACGGCGAAATGGGGAGCCCACACAGGGC
Source organism: Leptarthrus brevirostris (assembly GCA_964036015.1). NCBI lineage: Eukaryota > Metazoa > Arthropoda > Insecta > Diptera > Asilidae > Leptarthrus > Leptarthrus brevirostris. Next base: position 151,341,960 of record OZ038372.1, read on the forward strand.
TGGTATATTACGAAAGCTGTCTGACGAAGGAACAGTAAAGAAGCTTAGTTAGGTAGAGATCATCGAGTTCCTTAGACCATCTTTTAACGAAACCCAACATCGAGTTAGCCCTACCAACGATCGAGTCCACATGATCCTCGAATGAAAGGCGAGAATTGAGGACCACGCCTAGGTTCTTCATCTTGTCAACCCCTGCCTAAGGTAGTGCCATCGACGGTGTAGTCAAAGAAAAAAGGACGTCATTTACGGGAGAAGGTCATAACGGTGCACTTTCCGGAATTTGCGCACGGACCAATCGTAGAACACAGCCAGTTTAGAGTAGAAGGTACTGCAGTCTGCTTCGTCCGAAACAGTGCGAAAAATCTTAGCATCGTCCGCATAACACAGAATTTTACTGCGGGTCAGGAGAGGCGAATCATCGTTAATATATAGCATGAAGAGGAGTGGGCTAAGGATACTGCCCTGTGGCACCCCCGAGGTGACAAGGATTTGGTCAGAAAGAGCTCCCCGAAACAGGATGCGCTGGGTACGACCAGATATGTAAGAGAATAAGCAGTTGACGGAGCAGGAAGGAAACCCAAGAAGAGTCAATTTATAGACCAGGACACCATGGTCGATCCTATCAAAAGTCTTACTGAAATCTGTGAATACACAGTTCATCTATTTGCCCGCTTCGACGACTGGTAAAGAATAATTAATGAATTCAAGGAGGTTGGTGGTCGTAAACTTCCCTTTGCGGAAGACATGCTGGTGCGACCACATGAAAGGCCTGCAGTGAAATCGAAGAACGTCACTGACGACAGACTCAAAAACCTTCGCGCATGGCACAGGCTAGCAATCGGTCGATAATTGGAAACGTTTGACCTACTGCCGTTCTTATGGAGAGGAATCAACACATAAGTCTTCCAAAGTTCAGGAAAGCGGCCGGATTGCAGGGACACATTGAATAAGTAACAAAGAACACTAGCAGTTATAGCAAGATAATTGACGTATCTTCAGAAAGGAAGCGGGTATACCGTAGGGACCACCCGTGAAACCCTCCGCAAAACTAGATAAGTGTTTAGCAACTTGTGCATCGTCAAATCTTTAGGCTGAAGTGGGTAAAATCAGAAGTGGAAATATCTCAGGAGAAGGTTCAGAAAAAATTCGCAAAGAAATTAGAAATTGTGGGAGCATCATCACTCTCGCAGTCACGGTACCTCAAAGAGGAAGGATAGGCGTCACATTTACGCTTCGATTTAATAAATCTCCAGAACAATTTGGGGTCGCTACGCAACGTAGTTCTAATATTAGACGGGTATTCGGCATAGGAGTCGTGAAAAACGGTGGCAAACGGATGGCTTCCTGAGGCACAAAACCTCTTCCAAGCCTTACCCCTCAAGTTCCTCAGATGTCCTGAGGCATCATCAAGCCAGGAACGAAACAGATGAGGGGATCCGGACCGAAAAATGCTAATAGGAACATATCGGGTAAAACACGTGTAAAAAACATCATATCACAAAAACAGCTCGCAGCCAGATCGGCGTCGCGCTCTCCCAGCACGCCCGACTAATTACAAGAGAGCAACCAGTCATCAATGCATTAGGAGTCAGGGCGTTTAAAGTTGAAGTAGAAGTCATCGAGTAGGAAAGGAGATGCAAAGGCGGTGTCGAAGCACATGACAACCAGGAGAGCAGGGTGATGACTCGATTCAGGAACCAGAGGGACCAGGCATCTCCTCACAATCGTACCATCAGTCAAGAAACCTACCAACCCGAATCATTAGAAACATCACAGCATTGAGCCAAGCCGGAAGAGGCTACAGAGTCCTAAAAGGACAAAGCGAGCAATTCGTACACTATGGATGGTGAGTATAACATCTGATTGTCACTGTCTGGCCGGCTCGCGAAATTTAGCCATTATAGCAGTTTTTGTTGTTGTTGTTGGTCTCCAAACAGGTAAATTGAATTCCAAACCTCAATTGTTGGGAATTTAAATGAAAAGTTCATCTTTCTTGTATTATAAAAACGATCTTAAAGCCAACCACTTGTTACCTCTTGAAGGAGCCTTTTTAACTCATCCACTCGACGCCTCTGCGCCTTTTGAAGCTGAAGAGCTATGCTTCTCTTTCTAATTCAGAAAATGGTAAATCTCAATTTATGGTAGAAATAGATTTGAGAGCATTTATAGAGGCTTCTAACTTGAAGTGGAATTCAAAACGGCTCCTATTGTGCCCCAATGGCAGTTTGCAATGCTCTAACATCCTGAAAGTTTAGATGCACATAGCATGGTATAGTTGAAATCAAGTTTGGGAGATTAAATGCGTGAGGCAGATTAAGTACTTGCAACAGGGCTTCGTTATGGTGAACTGGTTTGGTTTATAATGAACTTTGCATAGTTTCCAGAACTTAAAGCTCAGTGCGGACGTCATATGCAATTTCTCAGTAAAAGGAATGTCGAAATTTTGCCCTCTTGCCAGTACAGACAGCACTCAAATTATTCTGTAAGCAGCGAAAATTAAGATATTCGTTTAATATTTACCGTGACCCATTTAATAATTTCCCTTCCACTATCATCTCTAGAAGCAATTTCTAGCCTGAAAGTGTTCTATGCGCTCCTTGTTTCAAGCCATAAGTGCAGCTTTGTCTTCAAATGAATGAAATTATTCAAAACTTAAGCAAATTCAAATTCTAAGTGTGCTCGAAATAGTCCTTGCTAAGAAATTATTTCCTGTCCTAATGAAGAAATAGTTAAGTTATTAAAATTCCATTTCTCAGCGTTCCTCTTTCCCGTTTCCGCTATCGAACACTTTTGGTTAAGATACAAAAAACGAACTCGTGAAATTGCTGAATATAATTTTTATGGCTCTATTTCAGTTCGTTTACAATAAAATCGCTGGAGGTCCTTTATTTCTGGTTTTGTCTTCCTTTTCTCTCCGCGCTTATCCTGGAAGGCGAAGAAGAAAAACTTAATGACAGCGTGGGTAAAGTCAGCTCGGAGGAAAACCTGTTTAACTGCAAAAGTAAGGTACCGAAATGACCGGTCATTATGTGGCACTTAAGGAACTCTTTTCACTTGACACAAACAGATGGCGTCATTACGATTCGTGTCGTTTTATTCTAGCTTTGCCTACGGAAGGCCCTTATGACTTCTATGCGCTGGAGATGTTTTTATTGTGCGGAAGACGGTGTCTTGATTTTCGTATTAAATCTCGGTAAAAATTTCTCATAATTTTCCAGTTTTTTCTCTCATAAATCACAAGAGGAAACTCTATAGGTCAAACTACCCGTACATTCGCTTCCTGCTATGCTGGATGGCGGCTGCAGATGTGGGAATGGCTAGGGTGAATTGCACACCTCTGGTCCTGTTATCGCGAAGTCGTTTAATTGAGGGAAAAAGTTGAAATTAGTTCTGAAATTTACGGCATATGCAAATTAATGGTGGAAAAATGTGGCGCTAAGATGAAGGCGGAGTTGAAGCAATTTTTCCTCTGCCGGTTTACTATTCACTTTTATGATAAAGCCATCTTCCATCAGGGTTGGCAACATAACTACAGGTTAGCAGGCATCAACCATCTACTTGCCTGCTTCATGGCGGTGGTTGAGTTTTTAATTAGCCTAGATTTCTAACAGTTTCAAGATATATTTATGATAGCGGCTGCTTCGCAGGCTGTTTCAAATTAAATTATTTTTTGATAAAATTAAACGAACACAGGTGGGTTATGTACAAAGTCTGTGCATCTCATAAATGTTGCCTGAAAGATCTTATCGTGTATTATGGCTATTCTGACGTGAAATGAAAATAAACCAGGATGAAAAATTTCTTTTCCAGGACCGTGCTTTCCGGGATGATTCAATTTCTTATGCATTTATGCAATCAACTTTCCGACACACGAATTCCTTGGCGTCACCCATAATGCAATGCCAGTCCTCAGAGACTTTGGCCACGTATCTATATCTCCTTGGCGCACACAAGAAAATACTATCATGACTTGCATGGAATTCGACTTTTTCGCTTTCGACCTATATTTTCCATATTCAAACACTTTCTATCTAGAAATATCCGACTTATTTCATCCCTAAGTCTGAGTCTGTTGCAGTTCCTCTCTTCCCTGAAATATGATCCTTTCTCAAGGGATGAACCTCAATTTGAAATTTGTGTAACGCTCGGCTGAGAAGATTCAAAATTGAAAAGTTGATGAACCGTTTCGTATCATTGAGCAAGAAAATGGAGTTCATTTTTAGCCAATCCCACGTTCACCTGCTTTCAACTTCTAGTGGCCTCCTAAGTCTCCTATTCCCAGCCGATTTGGTACACTGACAAGCAAAAATTGAATTTACTATTTCCGGTGCATTCCGCAAATGTGCTGGAAACATGGCTGACAAAGTAAGTAAAAATACATGCTGGAAAAGTAAGGTACTTCCCTTTGGGGCACTGGCAATAAATTGAATAGAGAAGCACTTCCGGGAGCATCAGATTCCTCCTAGTACGGCAAGACACTGACTAGCAAACTCCTCAAAGTTAAAACAATTACAGAGATCCATTCTTGGTTCCTCATGTATTTGATAGTCTGTTTCCTTAGAAGAAACAAGGCTTATACTTGTACGTTCTGATGTACCTTGATATAGTGATGTGGCACTATAGAGTCCGTCAGACTTTTCTGAATGTATAGTCAGATTGCAGGGTGGACTTAAACGGAACCGTTTCTATAGTGTTACTGGGAACATTCAAGTTCCTAAGTTTCTCTGCCATCGAAATTTGATGTCACTTTTGAGTTATGTATTCCTGTACGCCATCCATAGAGTGTGGTTACCTTCTATTGCTGTAAATGTAGGGACGAACAAGGGTTCAGTGGCGAATTGAAGGAAAGATCCGGCAAGTGCTCTAGAGTTGTCGGGGGTTGTCAATGGCAATTAGGAAGTAAGTCAGAGTACTTTCTGGTTGGGTTGTGTGGCTTTTAATTCATTTAGAGGGTTGCCTTGTGGCAACTTTTGAACTTTAGCAATCTTGAGAAGTTTGTCTAATGTTCGTCGACGAAGGTGTTTCCTCCTGTCTCAGGTGATTCGTTTTTGGAATCTTTTCTAATTTGTTTAAGTTATTGAGTTATGTTAGTTTTCGAGATGTTTATGTAGCGACAAAGGACTTTAATTGTGGTTGTGTTTGAATTTAATCCTGATTAGTAGAGCTTTTCGTAATAAGGTAAGCAATTTAGGGAATTTCACTTGATTCGAGTGGAACTTCTTTGAATAGAAGTTTTGGAACTCAGGTTTGTATGATTGGGGGTGTCGTACTACAATAGTTTGTATTCAGAAAATAAAGCGTAGTAGAACTATTCCTAAATGAATATCTCTTAAAAAACTGTGATCTTTAGTTCCAGATTTGCACTGGAGCTGCATAATTCAGCAATTAAAATTTTTAAGCTGAATCTTGCAGCGGCTGTACAAACCTGCGTTTACCAACTTTCCCTCTCTATATTATCTGCGCAAGTATAAACGGAAACTAAGGGCCCATTCAAAAAGTCGTTTATGAATGGGCCCTCAGTGTTCATAGCAGTATGGGACCTACAGCGGAATAGTTCATGACTTAAAATAAGCACAGCATTTTTCAACTGGATCGTTACCAAAATGGCAAAAACAGCCCACTTTCTTCAATCAACACGTAAAAGAAACATGACGAGAAACTTCAAAGTAAATAGTGGCATACATATATCAGTTGACGGCTGCTAATAGATGGTTATAGATGCCACCATAGTCCAAAATGGCACTTGCAACCAGTGCTGCAAATCATCTAATCCCTACATTTATTGGTTGCAAACTTTGCATATCATTTGCAACCACATTCGTAGCAAATATATTTATTTGCGGCTTTTGGGACACAGGACGCAAATCATCTAATACCCATATTTCTCCATATGTAACGATTTTTATCCACACCGAATTCGCAACCACTTTGGAACTGATTTGAAACCTTTTTTCGTGAGGCCTTGCTCGCAAACATTTGCAAGCATTCATTTTTCATTTAATATAGGTGACGGGTTTGATAAAAAAATACCCGGAATTTTTCGTTTTTAAAAACAAATCTTTATTTATTCATTGATTTTAATTTTGTATAGAACTTCCCAGTAGTACTCTCTATTCTTGTTATTTTTGTGGTCTTGCCTCTACAGAAAGCTGTCATTGGGACTGCTTCGACCCCATATCCGTACACCCATAATTCATCACCTGTTTGAGCATATATTTGGATCTTTGCTGACTTTATTCAGGCAATATCTAATCAAATCCAAAATTTTAGAACAAATTTTACTGTAACACTTATCTTGTAAAGAATACCCCAAAAATGACTTGGCATCGTCCAAATGCTAACGTCATCAGCAACCTCGTGATTCAGCAATTGTTTTTAATTATTTTCTTCATTTTCCAAGTTGTCATTGGTTGTTGATATGCTGGGCCGTCCAAGTTGCTCGTCATTTCTGACGTTTGCACACAGAGAGAGAAGTTCTGTAATTTTTATACGGAAATTCTGGTAAAAATTAAGGTTTATAACTGTAATAGTGTTGCAACAGTGAGCTACATACATTTTTACGGAACAGCACCTAAAATTTCCTGAGCTCGGTATTAGAAGAAAATCACGGTGGAGAACCGGTGATTTTGTCAAAAATTGTCAACAGTGAAAAAGTGCTTCTTCTGTATTAGAAGGTAAACTCTATAAAATGTTTTTTTTTAATGTTTTTTTGATCCTTATTACTGTGTTTTTTTAATGATGATGAGCCAAATAAAGAGCCATCCATAAACTCATTAAAGAAAATTATTAAATTGTCTTAAGGGCTAGTTTCTCAGCCGTTTCAGTTGTAACGAAGCATTTTGCTTCGTACATAAATTTAAGCCATCGACCATGTCATTTTCTCGATATTTTACTTTTTGCACAAACACTTCGTTGTACATGTCCATAAAAACTCCAGTTCAATAGTCTGCAAATGTATGTACATGACGTAATCCACGAATAAAAGCAAAAGAGGCTTGCGTACCGAAACAAATAAAAACCCAATTATTCCCACTAGGTGCGTTGTCATATTAAGTTCTTGGCACATCAATCCATAATCAGTTGGGTGTGTGCATCTCTGTTGTATCAAGTTATTCATAGTAAAAAGCCCGAAAATATATGGCGGGGAATAATTCTGGGCCTTGCCAAAAATATAAAAGTGAGCATCACCGTACTGAATTCGAGCAGAAGTATTACAGCAGTAATCGAGTTCGGACCTAAGTGCAATTGGGACTGAAGCTTCAGGTTCACTTTGTACAAACCCTAGTGGTTTGTTTTTGAAGCGACAAAGTCCCACCTGCGCAACCAGATTTACCGACCGTTTATCCTTTCCCAGAGATTGTCTGTGGTGTAAGCCTGCCAATCTATTCCTATCATACCGACCATTAGCAGTAGTTAGTGCTTGCTTATCCATACAAGACCTTTTGTGGTGTCAGCCGGTTGGTCATTAGTAGTAGTAGTTAGTGCTTGCTACCCGTACAAGACCTTCTGTGGTGTCTGCCTGTTAGTCATCCGTAGCAATAGTAGTTCGTGCTTGTTTATTCGCAGAAAACCTTCTGTGGTGTCAGTCTGTTGGTCATTAGTAGTAGTAGTTAGTGCTTGCTTATCCGTATAAGACCTTCTGTGGTGTCAGCCTGTTGGTCATTCGTAGCAATAGTAGTTCGTACTTGCTTATCCGTAGAAGATCTTCTGTGGTGTTAGCCTGTTTGTCATTAGTATTAGTAGTTAGTGCTTGTTACCCGTGTAAGACCTTCTGTGGTGTCAGCCTGTGTTGGTCATCCATAGCAATAGTAGTTCGTACTTGCTTATCCATACAAGACCTTCTGTGGTGTCAGCCTGTTGGTCATCCGTAGCAAAAGTAGTTCGCAATTGCCTATCCGTTGAAGACCTTCTGTGGTGTCAGCCTGTTGCTCATCCGCAGCAATAGTAGTTTGTGCTTGCTTATCCGTTCAAGACCACATAAGTCAACCTGTTTTTGGTCATTAGTAGTAGTTAGTGCTTTTTACCCTTACAAGATCTTCTGTGGTGTTAATCTGTTGGTCTTCCGCAAGATTGGCTGTGGTGTTAGGCTGCCAATCTACCCATCCTTATCGAACTTCTTTGGTGTTAGCTTGTTGGTCCTCCGTTAACAGATTGTCTGTGGTGTTAGCCTGGAAATCTATCCGAATACCGACGCTTTAAGAATATGACGTACCCAACATCGTCGGATACCGAGTATTATCCACGAGATTCACTGAAGTAAGAAGCGTCGTTCGTACCATATGGCATTTCTCTCTCTCTCGCTGCAAGTGTCGACCATAACCTCTCTCTCTCCACTTACTTTCCCGTAGCATTAGTTAAATTAGTTAAAACTTTGGACGACTCCACAGCTCCAGGCAACCCCTCTATTGAGGGTTCAGGGGAAAACTCAAGCTCTGAGTAAAGTACACTTCCTGTTCCTTTAATTTGACATTTTCCTAAACCTTGTTGACTGTAGTGTATTATTTATATTTGTATATAAAGTAACGTTCCCAAATTTACCACGTTTTTTAATTTTCAGATAAAATTAATTAAATAAATTGCTCAATTAATCTGTGAAAACGTAACTTATCGCTTTCAACTTTTTCGTTCAACTTTAGACCGACAATATCAAAATTGGCAACGTTGATTGTACGTAGTTCATTATTGACCCTTGCTACCACAACAATTTAATGGGCTCTCTTAAATCGTAATTAACGAGCTCCACTGCTATTTAAGATTAATTGTTATCACATACCAAATGTTGTGCTTAGGAACCTTAAAATTAAATAGATGAACTCAAGTACTTTCAGCTTAGTACTGATATCGTGTATCTCTTGTGAACCTCCGTGCACCGGGTCCTTATACTGATGGCTGGTAGTTAGCTTGAGGTACAATTTATCTAAAAGGCGAGCTAAATACTGCTGCAATAAGTTTACTATTAAAGAAAAAGTGACCTTTCAAATGGTTACCTGAAAAACTAACGTATATAATTGTTCTGTTCTTTTAATTTGGATAATTAGAAGTCCTGACCACATACGAAGTTGCAGAGGATACCTGCAGTTGGCTAAAAACAAAAACTCCAGATAAGGACTGCTTTAAACTTCGACTAACTTCACAACAACAAAAATTGTGCCAAATCAAGTGGAACTTTTATAAAAGTGTCAAAAATAAATGAACAAGTCCACAATTTGCTGCAATTACTCGAAGTAGAAGAATATTTCTTTCCTCTAACGTTTTTCATTTTTCATTTGCACTCGATTATTTTTCCATAATTAATTGAAAATTGAACGAGAAAATTTTGAAAGTTCCACCCAAACATGGAACTTCCGATTAATCGAAGCTCTGAGAAACCAGTGCCGGCAAAGGAGGGAGAACGTTTATAACTTTAATTAAGCGTGGAATTATTGTAATTAATTTGTTAAAGAGCGGAATAATACGGCGAATTATTAAGGAATTTAAAAATGTTTTGCCTGTTTCAAAAAAAATTTGGTAAAGCCGTCGTATGACGCCACATTCAGCATCCAGATGAAGTGATATGTCATCCTACAACCGACACCGTGTTCCAGTCGAATTGTGACAGTGAAAAACATAAATTTACCCTGCCGCTGCTGTGAAATAAAAAGAAAAATGCTGGGAAAAACATTGGGGAAAAAGCTCGAAGAGCATTTTTCTGTGCAATCTGAAATGTTCGATTAGCTCCCTTAGCAGATAGATAGATTGGAAAAGTTTCAAGACCGATTTGGGTAGATGGTAGTCTCCCGTAGATTCTGTGGTGGATCTGCCCTCACACTATGAAGTCTCGGATGCATATTTGATTAGGTTTCGCTATAGCCCGAAATGTGCAATGAATGGCCTTTATGAATTGCATTTTGATTGGAATTGCTCAGGATCCGAAGCTAAAAGAAAGATGGAAATATTTTTATCGTTCCTCCAAAGGGGAGGCGGGTTAAAGACGAGCATGCCATAACTAGAGGAGCTTTACAATGCAAGTGAAGCATCACAAATGTTTTTCTGGCATTTGAATTGATGCTGATATTGAAATTTTACTTTCTCAAGAGTTTTTTGTTTTTAAAAGAAAAGCCAATGAAAATGCATCAAAGGGGTAAGAGGTGCTTCAGCTTACTTTCTTTCTTTTAGCGGTTGTTAAAAGTAGCAGATCCCGAGATCAGTGATGGAAATCAATAAAAACATTTCAGATCTGTTGAAAACTTATTGCTTTGAAACTTATTGAGATAAAAAGTTGTGTAGCAAAAAGAAGCTAATGTATTCGAATTCTCTCTTTGGTTCCCGTATCTCCTTTTGGGGCATGGGGCGGGAGAAGAACTTTACCTAATTTAAAGCGGATTCCGAACCACTGACATTTTTTCTGTAACTCCCATGACCTTTTTAATCGTAATCTTTTGTCAGCAAAAACAACCATGGGTCGCCGCCGGTGGGATTCGAACCTCGGACTTTGGAATTGGTAGGTCGACACGTTATCACTTGTTCCACTGACGACTATACAGACCAGAATTGCTTAAAATAGGGCAAGACCAAAACTTTGGCATATATCGATCTCGATCTCGTCAAGGTGAAGACTACCTTGCTCTCGGCGAGATAAAGGACAATCTTGGTTCAGTCACACTCTCGTCGGCGAGATAAGAAAGGAAATTTCGGTTGTACCTTCTTTTTGCTAGGCCCGAGCATTCGCAGAGTAGGTGCTGAATGCTTTCCACCTCTTCCTCGTCCATACAGCTCCGGCAGAAGTCATTCGTAGTCTACTGAAAAGACATTGGCCAGTAATAGCTGCCACAATGTTTCGGAGGTTTATCCGGCTTCCGTTTAGCAGGAACGCGGTTTTTCTCAAATCTCATTCAGACCACAGCTGCCTTGATAGGCTGCATGTAGTTAAGTTACTCCATCTCTGCTTAGCGAGCTAAATAGCCTTAAGGTCAATTTCTCTCTTTACTGATTCTACCGGCCAGCCGATCGATCTGTCAATAGAGGAATCATCCAATTGTGATCCCTCCTTTGCCAGCACATCAGTTGCCTCATTCCCTTGAACACCACTGTGACCAGGGACCCAACAGAGAGTTACCTTGTGTCTCGCCCCTAACGTCCGGAGACTAGCCAGACACCTGGCGACCAGTCTTGACCTGACTAAGTTTGAGTCCAGCGCCTTGATAGCTGCTCGGCTGTCGATGTGCAAACATGTCTACTTCCCATTGGTAGGTTTGGGCGCCCGTGTATTAGTGCTACCGCCCTTTTTATGGCCAAGATCTCCGCTTGGAATACACTGCAATGGTCCGGTAGACGGTACCTGCTGCGTATGCTTAAGCAATCCGAGAAGACCCCCGCTCCCACTCCGTCCTCCGCCTTAGACCCATCCGTGAAGACCGATATTTCTGCACCGGTGGCATCCCCCCACTCTTCCCACTCTTCTCTAGTTGGGATTCTTGTGAAGAAGGCCTTCCCAAAACTAAGTAGTGGGGTTGTGTAGTCGGTGTTCACCTGCATATAGCCTTCCGGATAGGTCCTTAGTATACTGCAATGGCCGTTGTCAGAGCTCTTCCAGCAATTGGACTCTTTTAGTCTTACGGCCCTGCATGCAGCTATAGTTTTGCCGTGGACGTCGACGGTAGGAGATGGAGTAGAGTTTCCATTGCAGCCGTTTGCGTTGTGCTTATAGCTCCGGAGATGCCTAAGCAGGCAGCTCTTTGAATCTTGTTTGTTTTCTTTAGATTGCTCTCCTTCTCTAGAGCCGTCCACCAGACTATTATGCCATAGGTAAGAATAGGTCTTACTATGGAGGTATACATCCAGTGGACAATACGAGGGCTTATACCACATTTCTTGTCAAACATCCTCTTGCAGGCGTAGAACGCTATTGACGCCTTCTTCACGCGTTCATCTATGTTCATGCCCCAGCTTAGTTTGGAGTCGAGTATGATCCCTAGATACCTAGTGTGGGTCTTTAGTGCTTCCAAAGCTCAGCATAGTGGCCGGAACACAAGGACAGGTTGAATAAATAACAGAGAACACGAACAGGAGACCAATGGCAGTTCTTTAACGAGAGCGTCATCAAATACTAAGTCACTGGATTCAAGGGAAGTACGCGGGAGCGGCGCAAATGGGAAAAAATCAGAATAAAAAATATCACAGTTGGAATCACAGAAGGCAATTCGAAGGAATTCCGCAACGAATTTAGCAATTATAAGAGGATCCTTACTCTCACAATCACGGTACCTCAAAAAGGGAAGGGTAAGCGTCACAGTATACTTAAAAACTGTTTGGGGTCATTACGCAATGTGCAACTCGGAATGGGATACCTGCATCCTATTGGTAAACTATTCTCGTGATTGCCCGAGGCACAGAACCTCCTCCAAGCCCTACCCCTCAAGTTTCTAAGACGTCTTGAGGTACCGTCAAATCAGGGACGAAGTAAATTAGAAGACCTCGACGTAGAAGTACCAATAGAAACACACCGGATAAAGCATGCCTAAAGGACTTCATAGAAGATGCCCACAGCCAAGTCGACATCACACTCTCCAAGCACACCAGTCGCAAGACAGGACCCATACGTTGATGGATTAAAAGTCAGCCTGTTTAAAGTTGAAGAAGAAGTCGCCAAGAGGAGGGGAGGATATGACGGCGGCATCAAAATACATGACAACCAAGAGTGCAGAATGATGACAGGACTCAGGAACCGGCATTTTCTCACCATTGTACCATCTGCATAGGATGTGCATTGCCACCTAGAACACTGGTGGCACTGCCACGATGAAGGTAATAAAAGGTTATATGAACTACTACTTTTGTGGGCAGACGAAAGCTTATTACAAAAACCAAAGAATTATTGAAGCTCCCCTTTTTCTTTTGAGGACCATAAAAAGAAATACAGAGAAAGAGTTATATTGAAATCTCATATTTATTTTTTTATGACGGGAGTGTCTAAAGTCTTCTCATTCATCAGGACGTTCTACAAAACATTTTAATCGGAACTTACGTCTTTTTTTCATGTTTAAATTCAACAGTTTATTCGAGCAATGAAAAACGGGTTAAATAACGATTTTCCATGAAAGTTTAAAGGCAAGCTTTAAGCATTTTTTCCTGAAATGACAGTAGCTGACTATTCCACATGAGCTCCATTGTATAACACTAAAAAGGGAGGTTACGAATCTTAGAATACAATTGAAACAATTTGATTTACATAAGACTCTGTATTCTTTCCGTTATGGTATTTCGTAATGGACTCCATTAAGTAAGCTTTTCCTGTTCCATATATTCTGTATATGCAAAACCAGAAAATACTGTTCATGCGATGGTATAAACTTCCCATCACTACCACTTCTCCTTCTTGTCTTATTAGCCAACAGAATTCAGAAAATAAAACTTTATTTCGTAGCTTAAACATCCCGGCCCATAACTCTTCTGAAGGGTCCCTCTTAGCTCCTTCCCGACTGACTTTTATCTTGTCATAATTCCTTAATAAAAGGAACACACCCATTCCAAGCTTGTTTTGTTTAAAGACATTCGAAACCCGAACAATTCCAGCAAAGCTTTAACTGAAAAATACGAGCCCCGAAGCATATTTCTCGGGTGCGATGTCATCCTAGAAAACAAATGCGAACGTTCTCGTACGGTAGCTATAACCATCTATGTAGACCCCTTTGCTCCCATCCTCCCATGAAATGCGCACTATTTAGTGAACCCTTTAAGGGAAACAAAGTCTACGAGGAGAGAAAAACAAACCCCGTGAGAATTGTGCTGGAATCCAGAAAAATAGGTTGTCCTTGCCCAATGTGTACTCAAGTCGGAAGGGTTTCTTCTATGTAATTTACTGCGTCTACTTTTGATGGTGAAAAATATCAGGAAGCGTCCCCGGCAAATAAACGTCCGGAAAAAAATTTACTAAGGAATTTACCGAAAAAATACTGACGAGCTCTCCCCAGAGAAAGTTTAGTGTGTGGCAGTTTTAAAACATTCAGAGTTTCGTGGTTGCGGCCGGGAAGCCTTTGTGAGGATTTGTTGCTAAAATTTTAAGTATCAAGAATGCTTCCACGGTTTTTGTGGGCACAAAATATCTCTGGACAACTATAATCCTTTTTAACTTGCGGGAGAATTTCTTAAGTAGGTCCGTCCTTTGTCCTGTAATAAGAGCAACTTCAGTTTGTGGTGGTTTTGATACTAAAGAATTGCATTAGCGAGCTTAAAACAAGTGGTTTTGCTCTTGTGAAATTTTAAAGGACTTCCATATCGTCAGATGGTTTTATGGCAGCTCATAGAAGTATCACCGCTTGTTGAGAGTACCACAAAACAGCCTCCACTTTGTCCCCACGAACATTATACTGCCGCAAACAACACAATCCTTTTGGCCTAATTGATCCGCTATAATTCTAAACAACCGTAGCTCTAATCACATCATCGTCCTGAACAGCACTTCAGAATGGCTTAATCCTACCGTTGAGGTGATAGTAAGAGCCCACAAATTGGCTCGATCGAGCTTGCCTTCCTGCCATCTCAGGTTTATCGTATCGATGGGGACTGACTGTACGTGAGTTCAGGTGAATTTACCTTATTAAAATTTCAAATCAGCTTTGAAAGTTCAGGACGGGCAGGGAGCGCTCAGGTATGGCAAAATCGTACCCTAAGGCATAGTTATGATACACAGATAGGTAAGTCATAGACAGAAGGAGGACGCTCAATTCCAGGGAGGCAGAAATTAGAAATCTCTACTGAACGTGGGACACTGCTTTGAACGAAGGAAAGATTTAAATTTGCGGAGCTCATCGATTATAGCAGACTGTAGGTGCGACGAAGTATTTTGTTTACGACTAAGCCCCATCTCCTAGTTAAGTTAACTTTCAGACAATTTCTTGTTTCTAATCCTGTGTAAGGAACGACGGAATTATGCCTTTGTAATTCGATAGCTCTCCTGTGCTCTCAAGAAACCATAAAGCTTTATCAGGTAACGAAATGAAGAGCTCCATTGATTGGTGATTACGTTTTGCCGGTAATAGGAATTAATAAAGGAGCATTCCTTGGAAATCTTGCTCTTAGGAATATTACAACCAAAGGAAGGAAGGAAGGAAGACTAATGCAATGGAGAGTAATAACGTAAGCACACAATAGCCTGGTTACCTTTATTTTACTTACATCTTCAGGCAAGAAATGGATATTCTTCGTAAGTTGCTTGTTCCATTTAGTTTCTGATTTTGTTTATAAAGATGGGTGGGGATACAAGGTCTATAAATTTCTGAGTATAAAAAAAATTCGATGAAATTAATGGAAATTTAAGTGAGGAAACACCTTCACAAATTTTCAGGATTACTTGGTTTTCACGTTATAATTTAAAAAGCTGACTTTTTGCTATTAGCAACTTGATCTATACTTATACCCCCCACATTCTGCCGTGGGCCACCTGACTGAAATTTTACCTGACTATCTTCCCCCACTTTTTTATTGCATAGATAATAAGTCTGTTTGTTTACTTCTGTGTAAAAAAGCATATTCTTCTGGTGAAGGGGATGAAAATGCGAAGGTAAACATACGCTTTGTGGATAAACTAATGTCAACTGAAGCACTGTTTCATTGTTATTTATATGCTGTAACTTACCAAACATCAATCAGGTGTGAGTTTGATTAGTCAACAATAAAAGAAGAAAAAAAATTATGCCGAAATTTTGTCCACATTCATCAGCGTGTGTAAAATTTGGGTAAAAGGGGAAATTACTCGACTGTCAAATTTCGTCAAGTGAAAACCTACTCTAGATAAAAGCCCGGAAAACATGAAAGTTGGGCCATTTTACCACCAAGCGTGTCGTGATTATTTCATTTATTTTTGTACTACAGATTAATCTATCCTTATACATATAAAAATGTATAATCCTTATACATATATAAAACATATAAAATTGAATACTGTCTTAACCCCAACTAAAAAGAAATGCTGATGTCATTGACGCATTCTAACTTCAATACTTCAACAAAATGAACACAAGAAGAGTCTTCCCATTAAAACACATGAAAATTGTAAACGAGAATTTCTTCATCGCAACCACAATGTTCAGAACATTTGTAGGTTTACGTCAAGTAAATTCCAAGTTGAGACTTTAAAAGTACTGCGAGAAATACTCCCCAACCTTTTCCTATTCTTTGCAGTAGCAAGTTTGATTTGTTTACACCACCAATGCTCAGCTGTTCGCGTCAGGTGTCAGCTACCGGGTAGGCTGTGATTAAGTCAAAAAAAAAACAGACGCAGTGCGGACGAAAACTTTTGGTTTTGTGTGATAACTTTCGAGTACACAGTTTGGCCCGCATTGTTTTCAAAATAGTACGGTCCGATGATGCCACTGATCGATAAACCGCACCAAACAGTGATTTTGTGGATGTATTGTCAGCTCATCAGATCTTTAATTGAACTGATTTGATCAAATTTATCAACAATATTCTTTCTGCACAGTGCTCTTTTAAATCGAATGATTTTTTCCAAATTTTTTTTTTAATTTTTCTGATCAATAGTTAGATTATAATTAGTGCGGTGGTGGGGAATATGGGGAAAGCTTTGGTTCCTCAAGGGGCGAGTAGGAATCGATAAACATAGAGCTCCCAGGAGTTGTCGCGTCTGCTTTCAAGGGACTCCAATGAAATAATCTTTAATCGGTTAGCGTAGGGAGGCAGACGAGAGGATCGATCCAAGGAAGGCCGATCCAAGGAAGGCCGCGAAGGGCAAATCTAACGAATCTACGCTGTACAGCCTCAATGCGATTAATATGAATCGCATAAACAGCAGACCACACAGAACTAGCATACTCCAAAACAGATCTCACGAACGTAAAATAAAGGAGTTTAGTTATATATGGGTCATCAAACTCCTTAGACCATCGCTTGACGAAGCCCAGAGCAGAATTAGCTTTGTTTACAATAATGTTGATATGGTCATCAAATGAAAAGGTCGTATTTAGCACGACCCCTAAATCTTTGGTCTTGTCAAGTCTGTTCAGGGAGCCACCGTCTAAGGTGTAGATAAATTGCACTGGATTCCTTGATCGAGAGAATGACGTAGTAGTGCACCTGCTAATATTTAGGGGATGAAAGTTTGTAGAATACCAATTATGAAAGGCGTCTAAATCCGAGTTTAATAGTGCACAGTCATTCGCACTTGAAATAAGGCGGAAAATTTTGGCGTCATCAGCGTAACATAGAATTCTGGAATTAGGGAGAATTAAGGATACATCATTTATGTAAATGATAAAAAGCAATGGTCCTAGATGGCTTCCTTGAGGAACACCGGAGGTGACATAAATATCGTTAGAAAGTGAACCTCGAAATAGAACACGTTGCGTGCGATCAGACAGAAAGGAACGAATCCAATTAACAAAAATTGATGGAAACCTTAGAAGCCTTGCTAAAATCAGTGAAAATGCATTCGACCTGCCTGCCAGCTGCAATGGCAGAAAAACAGCAATTAGGCAATTCCAGCAAGTTAGTCGTAGTAGATCTACCCTTCATGAAGCCATGCTGAAAGGAACCTAGAAAAAGTTTGCAGTGGAAGTTAAGAGCATTGCACACCAGAGCCTCAAACATTTTACCAATACAACATAAATTGGCAATGGGGCGATAGTTTGATATGTCACATTTTCTTCCCTTCTTATGTAGGGGAATGATGAAAGATGCCTTCCAAGATTTCGGAAAAATACCACAACAAATAGATAAATTAAATAAGTGACAAAGTATAGGCACTAGGGACATACGGAAATTTTTTCACAAAGCAAGCAGATATACCATCAGGACCACACGAGAAACTATCAGCCAAACCAGAAATATGTTTTAGGGAAACACTAGGTCTTTGGTTTCAAGAGTAATCGGAGCAAACCTCGACATATGAGTAAAATCCTAATCACTAGTATCACAGTCTGTAGTCAAAAATGCGGTGCCAAAAAATTCGCCAAATAGGTTGGCAGTCGTCATGGGGTCGTCGCTCTCGACATCACCAAAACTTCACAATTGCGCTGCCTGATTACCCGACAGATATGGCCAAAACTTGATCCTAAACGGTCAAGGGAGCTCATCCTACCCGGACCCAAAGCAATTAGCAGTACCGTAACCGTTATTACGGGCCACTCCCTCATAGGTAGACACGCCGATAGACCAGGCGCAGCTGCAAACGAGTTCTGTAGGAGTTTCCATGACGAAGTGTGAAGAGGAAACCATTCTCCACCTCCTCGGTAACTTCCCGGCCTCAGCCAACCGTAGGAACCACCTTTTGGGCTCGCCCTTCTTTGAAGAGCTAACCGAACTACGCTCCACTGACGTCAGAGACCTAGCTCGATTTATCAGGAGTTCCAAATGGTTCCCGACGACGGTTTAAGGCTGAACACTCTTCCCATCCCAGGCAAATTTATTTTGACTCGGTGCACAGGGGGTAACAGGTTCACCGTCTTCTTCTCTAGGTATTTTTATAGGGTTTTAAAAATCGTTGTAGCCTCAATTTGTGGTATCACGTTTGCGTAATATACTAAGACCTCGTCGACAAGTTCTGTCCAGTAATGCTGTATGAGTAATCCTTTTATATGCTATAAGTTCCCGAAGAACGCTTATACGATTAGAAGTTTGGTTAATTATGCTATCTGTGAATGTAGGAGATGCTTAAAATCCTGAAATCTCAATGCTCAAGATGTTACGTGGAGAAGGACGTTTATGATATCGATAGACATCGATTGGGTGGAAAGTTACTTTTGCTTATGATGTAGCAAACAGAAATATATATAAACAAGATAGTTCATTATATAGTCACTCCAACTCTGGATCACAATCGAACTGAATGCCGTAACATTTTAAGCTACCTATAGGTTGTTTGCAGATATAATTAAACCAAATTTTACAATTTCTTCGATAGTAATTGATTTTGATGGCAATATCGAATAAGGATGAAGTTTATGGGCATAATATTTAACAAAAGTCTATCATGCCCAGTTTTGCTGAGCTAAGTATTGATTTACTACGACCGTCCTTCTAATTTCGAGCAAGTAATAAACGCTATAGTAATTTCACATTTTCAGTACATTGAGGTCAATAAAATTGGCCTTAGAACATTCCCGTTTGGCCATAAAAGATTGAAACGTTGGCTATGAATCGCTACACAGAATTGGGATAGCTGGGGAGATAACCCAAGGTACCTGGTCGTAAATGGAAAATCAAGAGCAATGGTGATCCATCAAATTCTGAGTATGCTTGTAACGAAGAACACTTAAATCACAAGGGCTGTTCCCGCAGGACCGGCTGCCTATAATATTTTATTTTTTGCCTTGTGGATTTAATAGGAACCAGTATAGTCAGAACGAAGTTTCATTTGTATGGATGCCACAGATTCTTTTTGCACCGCTATTAGAAGTTCCTTTCCAATACTTATCTCGTTTATTTAATAACCAGAAGCATCTTTGTAATGAGCTTAACAAAACGAAAATGAGTTATTCCAAGAAAATCTACTTTAACCTGAAACAAGTATTTGTGAAGAACTTCAACTAACTCATTATGGCAGGCTCTCACCTAGTTCACAATTAGTTTCAAAATCTTTTGCTCTTCTTTGCAAACCTTCTTAGCTGGTACCTCTTGGAATTTTCTCAAGCAATCCTTCACCGATTTTTCATTAAACTTTGCTTGTTTACATTCACGGCAGGCGCGTTCTACTCTTAAAATGTGTTGCATAAAATTTTCAAAGTTTTCCACTGCACTTGTCCAAGAGATGACTTCGTTCGTCCTTTCTCGTTTAATCTGCTAAGGACTAAGCTACTCAAAACTGCATCAATATTCAAAACGGTTCATTTTGAAGTAAAATTTGGTTCCTTTATGAATTTTTATCGTCACCCCCTTACTCTTGTGCGCTGCTAGAAAGGACTTTGCCGGTTGTTGTGATATGCAAATTGAAGCCCTTTAGAAGATTTATCTCAGCTCCTCAAAATTGACAAAAAATTCCCATAATCACGTCCTGTCCTCTTACTTCTGGACAGTGTATATATACACTGCAGCAGCCCCATTTTCTGTCTAGTCCGAACTTTATTGGTTTTCTGGCCAAACTTTCTTGAATGGTATGTGAAACCATCTGGACATATCTCCTACATGCTGGGCGCTTACGATCCTCTTGATCTCCCTCAAAATTGATTTCTCAGATGTTGTAAAAAATTGTGTTCATCTAGCTCATGTTACTTTCCGAACTGATACGGTTTGTATTAGTTTTTGTCCATTTCCTTGTCTTCCAAATAGCTATACCATTCTGGTCAGGCTGACCCTTGACTATTTGGAATTGTATCAAAAGTGGTTATTGTGTCCATGAAGAATCCGGCTAGTTTGGTAAGCATGGAAATTCTCACACGTCTTAAAGGGAAAATATGGAAAATGTTCATTCGCCAGAGTGGACACTCCCAAAAATATTGTCTTAGGATAGACACATATATAGGCTTCGTTTCTGCCGCCGGCTGTTTACAACCCAGTCCCACTCGGTACGAGTGATGTTTTCCACAAACAATAAAGCTTAAGTGCTTTCCAGCACTGGCAGAACCCTTGAATTTAATCTGCTTTTTTGCTTAGTGATTTTCTTACAAATTTAGCTCGGTCCTTTCCCTGAATAGAACTTTTGCCTGCTGCTCTTAGCCGAAGGGTTTGCTGTAACAATTCGAGTGTTAACAAAATTCATTTGCCCAGAAGATTTTGACATTTAATGGGAGCTTCAGGTTTTTTGTTTCCTTTTTTTTGGGCGAAAATATTGAGTTTTATAATAATGTGGCAGAGATAATAATGTATTTCAGAAATTTGATTTCATAAATTCATAACAAGAAATTTGTAACGCTTGAGGTAATTAAATTGGAAAAACATGAGTATTTCACTTCAGTGGGTTTTTTAAGGACGTAGGATAGACTCACTGCGGCTCAAGGGAAAATCCCAGGGCCAATTATGATAAGTACTGCTGTTCTCTTGTTAAAACGCAAGCATAGTATATATACAAATAGTAGACCAGCTTCGAACAAAACTGGAAAATTTTCCAGCACTTAAATCCATTTGTCATTTAAATGGCAATGCCGCTGAAAGGAAATTACCCAAATGGGACATCTTTCAGTAATCTTGTATGTAGTTGTAAAAGTCATTTCGCCTGAGTAACCAAGTGACAAGGATCACAGTGTCTCAATCAGATATGAACTAAGAGATTTCGTAGTCTCGGGAAAGAAAAAATACTTAATGAAAGAATTGAAAAAGTGTTACGGACTAATTTCATACGAAAGTAACGAATTTTTAGAACTATCAATTACTTAACCAACACATATGTCCGCTTATACGAATTAACCGAGAAAAAGGGAAATTTCTCTTCTGAGAGTTACAAAATTGATTCTCGCTCACATTATACACAGCAGTGATGGGCATTATTCGAATAAATTTTTAATCAAATAACGATTTTTTTTTAAAATCGAATAACAAATTATTCGAATAAATTTTTATTCCATTTTCAATTTATTTTAAGTTATTCGCAAATAATTATTTGTTATTTGGTGCTCCTTAATCCAAATTCAAATAATTATATGTTAATAATTTGTTATTCCATTATCAAGTAATTATTCGATAGTTCATGTCTCTTTATGAAATAATTATTTGTTGTTGGTGTCCATTAGTTCAAGTATTCCATAAATAGACATTAACTATCGAAAATTTCTTTATAATCGAATAACAAATAATTATTGGAATTTTGAATAAAAAGCACCAAATAACAGATAATTATTTGCGAATAATCCTCCAAATAACAAATAATTTTTGTAATCAAATAAATTTTTATTCGATTTTTCTATTTATTTGAGCTTTTAGCTTTTATATTTATTCGAATAAAAAATGCCCATCTCTGATACACAGTATGTACAAAAACACTGAAGCTATGGTATTGGACGGGGTCTCATTATCCAAACAACTACAACAAAAGTATTTAATGGTCCTTCCTTATCATTCCGTGAGCTGAAAAGTTTAGGTAGTTTTATATAGTATTCTTCGATTTTGGTTGGGTAGTTGTTATAGTTGTAATAGATATAAAATTAAAAATTATTTAATGCTTTTTAGAAGTCGGTTCAACTGTTTTCTTTAAAACTACTTTATTTTTCACTTTTTTGCGTCTTCATATCGTCAGAATTGTCAGAATGCAAATAGATTCTCTATGCACTCAGAATCATCTATATCAGTCCACGCGTCCCTATCCCAATTCTAGGTCAATATTTTTCTATATAGTAGCAATGGGGGATCATACTGTATAGAATAAAAATAATCTTCCAAATAGGTGTGTGAATTTAGAAATTGAGTAACGCCTCTTCCGCACACCACCCCACCTCATAAATTTCAGTCGTCGTACCAGCGGGGCAACATATTCTACACATCAAAAGAAGAATCATAATGTTTCATTATAAGCAATGGGG
The DNA here is from genome assembly GCA_964036015.1 of Leptarthrus brevirostris. Lineage (NCBI taxonomy): Eukaryota > Metazoa > Arthropoda > Insecta > Diptera > Asilidae > Leptarthrus > Leptarthrus brevirostris. The sequence continues at coordinate 151,364,402 of OZ038372.1, forward strand.
TATGATATTCTATACAACCAAAACAGAATTATCCAAATCGGTCCACGCCTTACGAAGTTAGGTTACTACCCCCTCACTACACCCTGGGACCAAAGTTTTTTCCATTATTACCAATGGTTCATACTCTATACTTCATACTCTATAGAACAAAAAAAAGGAATCATCAAAATTGGTCCACTTAGAACCACTTTGTTTTTGGGAAGTCGGTTAAAAGGACATGGTTGGTTGGTTATTGGCTGTTTGTTGCTAAGAAGCACCAAATGCACTCAGAGGCCATGAAAAAGAATCTCAGTTGCTGACACCTGTTTTTCTTGGGCAGTAAGTGCAGCTTTCATTATAGCGTATATTTCCGCTTGGAAGATGCTGCATTCGTTTTTGAGTCTTTACGACTTACTTATTGTCATCGCTTCCGAGAAAACTCCGGCTACAATCCCCTTTTCTCTTTTCGATCCATCTGTGAAGTTGGCAGTTCCTTTAATTATTTTTTCTACTCTGTAAGGTATGATAACGGATTGTGGCTCATATTGTGGCTTTATATCATCCGTTGAGGGGTGCAACCCATTTTGATTAAAGAAATTCAGTATGACTGCATGTCCAAAACTCTACGGGGTTCATTGGCTGTTTTCTCTAAGTCTGAGAGCTGCCAAGGTTGCCATTCTTTTCGTGTGGAGATCAGAAAGGATAAAAGGACATAACATAACAAGAAAAGTTTAATCCTACTATGGTCGCGGCTATTTTGTTCTTTCATGTTTCAGTTTTAACAGTTTAATTTCACTTGTTCCATCAACTACTATCGCAGGAACAGAACGCGTTCTGAGTGTACCAGTGCGCGTTTCCGATCAAAGGACTGTAACTCCTCAACTAATGTAATAAAAAATATACAAAAAAAAAACAATGTTTTCACACCCTTTCGAACAGAATCCAGCCTTATTGAGAAACTGCATAGAATCTTTTGTTACACTAGTTATATCTCCCCACTGCTTTGGTCCCTTGTCATTGACGATCTCCTGGTCAAACTGACTAATGCTGGCTACGATTGCCAGGGCTACGCTGATGACCTGGTCATTACCATCAAGGCCAAGCAGGATAGAACCCTATCAGTAAGACTGCAAAATGCTCTGAATATGGTACAATCCTGGTGTGCTAGTAAACGGCTCAGAGTTAACCCTAATAAAACAACCATTATACCATTCACAAGAAAAAGGAACCTAAGGCTAGAGGCTCCTATTCTTGAAGGAACAAGGATAGAATTCTCAAGTGAGGTCAAATATCTAGGAGTAGTTCTAGATCAAAGACTCACATGGAATCCTCAACTCAATAGGGTAACAGGAAAGGCTATGACTGCCCTATGGTCCTGCCGAAGACCCTTTGGAAAGACCTGGGGACTAAGGCCCAAAATGGCCCTTTGGGCATATGAAACAATCATAAGACCCATGGTCACCTATGCAGCTCTAGTGTGGTGGCCAAAAGTAGAACAAAAGACAGCGCGATCCACACTGCTAAAACTGCAGAGGTCAGCATGTCTAGAAGTTACTGGTGCCATGCGCACATGCCCCACGGCAGCTATGGAGGCCCTATTAGACCTCCCCCCTTTACATTTGCATTTAAAGAAGGAGGCTGCCTCAAGCGCAATAAGGCTGAATGGCACCAATGTCCTCTCAGCAGGAGACTGGTCTGGCCATAGGAAAATCCTTAAAGAATTCATGGGTGATCCTGTGATCAACTCAATATCGGATATTATGCCGAAGAGGCATAACTTTGATATACCATTCAAGCTGATCCTTGAGAGCAGAGATTATTGGCTCAATAGTAGACATATCTTTGAAAGGGGATCTCTGGTCTGGTACACGGACGGATCCAAGATTGAAGACAGAACGAGCATTGGGATCTAGGGACCAAGATTAAGGCTGTACAAATCGCTCGATTCTACACCAACCATCTTTCAAGATACATGCTATCGAAATCTGCGCACGTGAAATTACCAAGAGAGGAATACGCGATGCTAAAATATATATCATGTCCGACAGTCAGGCGGCACTTAAGGCTCTGGGATCCTACACTTTTGAGTCTAAAATCGTCTTGAACTGTCTCACTGCTCTCAAAGAACTGGCCCAAAGCAACAGCATCACGCTATCATGGGTACCAGAGCACGAGGGCATTGAAGGCAAAGAGAAGGCGGATTTCCTAGCAAAAAAAAGGATCGGATTCTCAGTTTATTGGACCGGAGCGATTCTGTGGCTACTCAAGAAGCCGAATAGCAATGCGCATCCGGTCATGGGAGGACGAATGCAAGCACTCACACTGGGAAAATATCCCAGGGTCAAGGCAAGCAAAGAGGTTTATAATCTACTCAAAACAGAGAACGAAGAAGCTGCTCTCACTCAGCAGACCAGATTTAAGGCTGATAACTAGACTTCTAACTGGTCACTGTCACCTGGGCTACCACCTAAAAAAGTTGGGGCTGGCTGATGATGACACCTGTCGTTTTTGTCTAGAAGAGGAAGAGACAGCGGAACATATCCCCTGTCACTGTGAGGACCTCGGCCGTATCAGACTTAGACACCTTGGTGAGGCTTTCCCATCAACATCAGATATAGCCAAGGCAGCCCCCAGGAAAATTTTAGGTCTGATAAGGGAACTTAAGATTACGGGGCTTCCTAATACTGAACTTGGATCAGGTCACAAAAGATCAAATTGGTCGCAGTGACTAAGGATGCGGCTAGTCCTTGATCCAATCCTTAATAATAATACACTAGTTATAGCATTATTTCTAATGAAGTTGAATATGTTCGCTTGAGTTTCCGCTTAGACGTTCATCTTTATATTTGCAATTTCAACCTCTTATACTGCAACATTGTGTTTCTTGTTAAATGACGGTCCAAGTCCATGGTGTTTAACATTTTCTACATTACAATTTGGATTTATTGCATTGACTTCAGGCAAACGTTGCACGAACGAACTCTTAAAAAGAATTGATCTCTTGAGCAGAAAACTCCTTTACAGGGTAAATGTAAATTTAAAATAAATTTACCGAAATGAAAAATGAACTCAAATTTGAAATTCTTCTCACCATCTGCCGGAAACAGAGCAATTTCTCGCAAAGCAACTTATTGCACTAAATTTAACCGAAATTTGCTAAATCCGCGAGAACATTTCTATCTGGCAGAGCGCACTAGAGTGCTTGTTCGACTTATTCGCTGGGACGTGCACAGTTGGCGATAACAAAGGAAATTTATTCCGACAAAGTAAAAACACGAAATTCGTTTATTTCTCGTAGAAGAAGACAAAGAAGGTCAACACGTTCCCGGACTAAATTTTCCAATTTATTCAACGGCTTGTAACCCTTTCTCCATTTACAACTCCCTCCGCCAGTGCTTGTTTATCTGAAAAGCAGTGCACTCCATAACTTTGGGATAAATCCTTTCGCAGTATTTTCCCTTCCCCGCCAGGCAAGTAAAAGATAAATTTTGTAATTTTTAGATGTCGTTGTTGGAGGCGGCAATAATCCGCCGCCATGCCTTCATCAGCAAAGACTATGGAAGGACTACAGCAAAAACCAGTCCAGGCCTGGTTCAAGTCCGAATGCAGAAAATTGCATCAAGTGCCTGAAATCTGGGGCAGACGGGCTGGAGTGGCGCGGGGATTGTTAATTAACATTTTATAAGCCCGTAACATTTAAATTACCAGCGTAAGACAGAAGGACTGCAGTCAGCTGCACCGGTAGAACACAGCCGTAAGGAATAATGTAGCTGTGATAGGATGAAGAAGTGCTTCAAGCCCGATGCTATAAAGTCGTTCAGTTTTACAGCTACCAGGCAAATTGGCTTTTTGTCCTGTCTCGAGGAAAACAGTACCTTCCCCTATCTTAGGGATGGAAAACCAAAAAACTCATTACTTCAGATTAGTCAAGATTTCCAACTTTCTCTGCGGATATAGTATGCCTCCACAGTTGGACAGAATAAAGGACGACTGGGTTGGATTTGTCGAGATGCGGAGATAAAATGCTGACATGCAGGTGAATGCAAATGCATTGGACTTCACTTGTTTATATGTTGCGGGAGACATTTATTCCCACAATTGTGTCATATAAAATTCGCCTTCATACCTACTCAAGATGTATTCAAAACAGGAGTTCCATCTGTTTCAAGGATTTGTGAATTGTCTGAAAAATGAAAAATAGTTTTCTCCACTTTCGACAAATTGTGTGACTAGACAACCAGAAATTATTAGATTTTAAGTAGAACAGAAAATGATCCCAATCCCTAAGTAAGTTATCGCGAGGTCTTTGTTGTTCTAGTGGCCCCAGCAGGTAGACATCCCTCTTCGCTCCTGGTTGTTAGTTGAAATTCAACAAAATCTCGAGTTAATTTGGTGGATCATATCTGGATTTCCCTTCAATTGTGCACTAAAACTCAATTAAAAACTTTTTCCTGTTTTCCATTAAAAACCGGCTAGCAGCAAGCCAAGAATCACCTGGCGAAGCTTATTTCCTTGTTTCAAAAGATAGGAAGCTTAAAAGGATGAATTTTTGAAATTTCCTGAAATGAAGGACGAGATTAACAGGTTTACTGCGAAAAGCCACAATATGGCGAAGTTTACAAGCAAAAATTAAAGAACGAAATTTAATTCTGAATCCTCGAGAGTTTCTTAATCGAGGACGCGTCGGGATAATGGAAAACATTGTAGAGGGTAAGATCATTTTGCCTTTCCCGGGTACTGCAGATGCTTTGAAAGCTGTTGTGCAGCCAGTTCTCAAGTGCGAAGTGGGATGCTGCTAACTTTTCAAATTAATTATTTGCGCTAAAAACTTTTTCTGACTGGTAATTAGTCAGGAGGACAGCACTCTGGCCAAAGTATTCTCCATGCAAACCCTCAAGGATACTACTTGAAGTGGTACCGAACAAACATCAAAAAGCGCAAAAATAATTTAAAACTTTCCAGATTTTAAACATATATTGATTTTGTTTGTAAATAAGCACAAAAAAAAGAAAAAAGGAAAATATCTTCAATGGCAGAACTTTTCCGTTCCACGGCTCCGAACTCTCCGACATCCACGACTGAAAGAATTTAATAAAAATTGTTCGCACTCATGAAAATTGCACACTTTCATCCGCAAGTACTTGAAGTATTCGAGGACTCAAACCCATGTGATACACGTTCAACCGCAGACTGAAGGCGTTTTCCCATCGCATCATTCGTCACCCATCTAGGCCTAACCCGCTCAATATATTCTTTCTCTACTATCGTAACGTGCTTAAGGACATCTATTTTTTGTCGTTCAGGAAATTATTTGCTATATGGCGAGCTGGAGGGGGTGGTCATTATAAGTTTCAATGAATAAAGGACTCTGTTTGAGGTCCTTTTGCGGTAAGATCTGCTTTCTACCACAACGGACGAAGGAGTGCTGCTTGTTTGGACTTCGTCTTATCAACCTCACACCTCTTACTCAGAAGAACGCGTTTTCAATGACATCCACCAGATGGGATGGAATATGCTCTCGGTTTCTAGGAATTCCTTTGATTGCTCCTGGCGTTTGTATGACTTTATTTCTGTGCTGAAGCTCCGAATGATGATTTATTTCTGATGCGAAAAGTTTTTCTTTTCATGAGAAGTCAAAGAGGATTTATCACATTTTTTCAGTTGGCACTAGACAACAAATTGCACTTTGAGCTTTGATTTACACAAGCAGTTTGCGGTTAACGTAGACCTTTGAGAATTCAAATCACAGGTAAATTTGGAGCTTTTTACAAAAAAAAAGTTTTACAATTTATACAGTCTTTCTCAAAACATAACCTCATACTTTAAGCATAAGAAATCACCTTTGACTGCGAATTTATGACTGACTCTGCAAAGGATAAATCATAAAAGGAAAAAATATGGGTGCTGTAGATACAATACCATAATGGGTTTGGTCATTTTATTCTTTATTTGATTTGAAACATAACAATAAAAAGGCTCAAGAGCCTAATACAAGATTGTAGAAGCATGCCCAACAGATTAGCTTGCAACAAGAGAGAAGCAATATAAAAATACAATAGAAAGGAGCTAACTGAGTACAATCACTATATTAACTAGATAGCTTAGCTCATCCTAAAATAACGCTAAGCTAGGCTATAAGTAATGCAAAATATCCGAACGCCGACCGCCAACCCCCACGCCGATCGCCATCCCCACGCCAACCGGCATCCCCACGCCAACCCATCTGAGTAAATCCGAGAACTCGATACTTGAAAGGTATAATAAAAGACTGCAAAGCCCCAGGGCGGCGAAAATTGCTACGAGCGAACTTGTGAAATGCTAAGATGAGTAGCGTATAAGTTTGCAAGGTAATATAAAATATTTTAGGGGGGGGGGGGTTTCTGTCATTAACCCTGAAATATATCAAGACACCTAGCTTTAAAGGAACCCGGTGACCCTAGGTATATGTGTACCGAAGGACTGAATTAAGCCTAATGGCAGACGAGGATGAGGTTTCCTTTCCAAAAGGATCCACCGGCTGGAGCCGTGTTAATGGCTTTAGAGGGCAACTGTAATCAGTAGTGCTGCCATTCTCTGAACCTTTTCTAGTTCTTTCTGGCGGGTCACTCAATCCAGTGCGGTCCACTATACGACCATCTCATATGTAAGTATTGGTCGTATAACACTATCGTAGAGCTAGTATAAAATGCGCGGCTCCATACCAAATCTCTTACAACGCTATTGTGGCTTAACGTACTCATTCTTGGATATTAGTTTTCCAGCTAAGATTTTTTATCCAAGACATATTTAACTCAGTCATCTAGTTTAAGTCTAACTCCATTAAGTGTTGGGCAGTTGATAGGAGGAACTCTATGTTTCCGAGAGAAGAGTAGCAACTGTTTCTTGTCCGGGCTTATACCCAGACCACACCAAAGGGATACCTTAGAGAGGGAATGTTGCAACACCTCAGCCAATTATTGTGCTTGCCCGAACACACCAGGGCAATGTCAGCAGTGTAGGCGATAACCTTATGACAGGAATATTCCGTATCTAGGAATAGCTCATTTAGGTTCAGATTCCATAAGAGCGGTGGGCGGATACCTTCTTGGGGTGTGCCTCCAGTAGCAACTCTTTGTACAGAAAATTCCCCTAAACTAGGTTTCTAGTTCCTGCTTTTGAGCATGAGATCAATAAGCTCCTCAATATCGAGTAAGGCTGCTAATGTTAATTCCTTATGCAGTATTAATCGTTCAATATTAACTATTAGTGCATGTAAAGTTGGCTCGACGGACCTACCTTTATTGTATGCATGTTGCAAAAGAGAGATTAGAGGACTCGACTGAATCTTTAATATAAACATCTATAAGTCTCTCCAGGGTTTTGCGAGGGAAGTATGTGAATTATAGGTCTGAATTCATTGGTTTTACTGTAAGGCTCTCCCACTTTAACCTCAATCCACGAGATTGGAATGCAAGTGAGGAATGCTCATGGATGACCTCCAGCCACAGAATAAGAATCTCGAAGGCCGATTGAAGTTCAGCTGGGTGATTTATAGGGTTTGAAGCTGTGTATCGACTATTTCAACTTCCTTTTACTAGTTCCTTCGATACAACATGCGTCACTATACGACCATACAGCCCGTGCAGCTGGGGTATGCCCGAGGGCATACGTGGCGACGTATCTATAGAAGCGACCTGTTCACCAAGGCTTGAAAATCTTTATTGAGCCTGATATACCCCTGCAGCGGGTTAACCACAGACAGGCCAAAAGGCAATGACCTTTTATGTCTATTGTTGGGTGATTCATCACGGTCAGAGACTTACACCTTCCACAACGAATGCAAAATACAAAAGCCTGCCCTACACATCCACAGCCACTACGGGTCCAAACTCATGTGGGCAAGGTCTGGCTAGCCACCCTAGATTGGGCTACATTTTGCCCACCCCGTAGTACCAAACTTCTGCCCTAGGAATGAGTCCATTACAGACCTTTCCATTTGCCTAAGTTACGCAAGGCTTTGGTAAACCCAGGCAGAGCTCCGTTCTGAGGGTACCCAATCGGTGCAGTTGACCTGAACGATCAATTGCTAGGCTAGTGCTATGTATGTGCATACCACAACAATATGCTATATTCGCATCAAAATGAATTTTAATTCTACTAGTAGAATGCCTCCTTGCGTACTACATAACTACTTTCGAATGAGTGTCATCTCCAGATCAAATCGAAAATGCAAGAGATATGGTCACTCCCGTAGAAAAGCCCTTTCTGTTAGCCGTAAAGCAAGCTTTACGTTATCAGCGGGAACCAAGGAGGAAGTAGGAACAGGAACGTATGCCTCGCCTAGGAATTGGCACCTTTTCCTTACCAATTTAGAAATCGGTGTTGTTTCCTTCCGTCACATGTAGGCCTTTAACAAAAACTACAGAGGTGAAACCTAAGCGAGACAACTAGCTCTCCGTCCACCTAAACGAGACATAGTACCCTAGCAACTAGCTCTCCATCCTTTTAATTACATACGTGATATAAAATTATAAGGAAGACGTATAATTGGGTCTCCTTCAGTAAGACTGCCAGGCCCAATCTACCATTAAGAGAGTCATAGTTACTCCCACCTCATAGTTACCTCCACCAGATGTCGTTGAGAGGATCTTACGCAAATGACTCGCTTCAAAAATTTACTGAGGCATTCCTTATATGAAGTCCATACATTAGTCCTTTTCGTTTGATTGAAGAGTCTGCGACAGCTCCTTCTAAGGGTCACGATTTCCGTTGACCACCATGGAGCCATAAGAAACAGTCTACCTACCGAAGGTCCACCTAGCATCGGCACTAGGCAAACCCCCACCACCCTCACCCACCATCTTGGTGGTCTAACGTGTGCGTGTAACATGCCGCATGGTGGACTTAGTTTACCTCTGGGATGCTGATCGGGCTGAGTCGTCATGTTACACGCAAACGTTAGATGGTCCACCATCTTAGCGAGGGTTTGGGGGGGGGGGGCGATAGGTAGACTGTTTCTCAGGGCAGTTTTATATAAGTCCCAGTTAGTTCTTTGTCTATTTTTGTAGGGAGAACGGACTTGTTTGTGCAGTGTTAGTCCAAATTCAATGTAAGGATTGTTCCTTAGATGCCTTCCACTCAGTTATAAAATATGCGGATTGTTCAGCGACTAGTGTAATGTACAGAACTTCCCGCCTGATCGAGTTAGGTTTCCATACCCACATTATATAGTTAGAGGTTAGTACTGAGAGTAAAATAAAAAAAAATAACTCACCGAGCGCATTGGCTTGAGCTCCGATAATCAGTGTCATCCTTTGTTAATTGGAATTCCATCTGGTCATTAATTCAGATGTGAATCTGAAAATTCCTAAAATATTTCCATATCTGAGATCATTTAAATTGAGAGTTTGCTTTATAATATCTAAATTCTCAGCACTCGTTTATGGTCAGATATCTTGTTGCGCCTCTGCAATTGTAATCTTCCAAAGCAGTCCATTTACTTCCTTTAATACCAGGATATAATTAAAAACAGTTTCTTAAGACCCTGGGGAGTCTTGTAGAACTTGAGTCTTTCACCAAGTCCTTTAACAGTTCACTTTCCATCCATTTGAAAGACCCGAGCGATGGAGACGTAGATGCAGACAGACTGTGCTTGATTTGTTTGAGGACAACATCAGTGCCGTGGATGCACATGCTTCAGGCTAAATGATTTCTTTTTCATCTCTAGAGTGAACTGAACGAAGAGTAAATATTTACGGAACATTGCTTTTCGTTGCTTGCTAAATCTCAAGACAAAAAATTCGCATTAAGTCATAATGTTTGCAAGAATTTATTATTAGTGGAGATGTCCTTTAAGACAAGCAGCTTTAAGGTACTATAGCGTGCAGCATGCTAATTAAAGCACTGTGCGGCAGAATCACTAAAAGTCGTGTCGTCGTTATCTTAAGTACACCAGTATAGCATACATTTCTTGCCTCTGACTTGATACTTCTACGTTATCAAGATATTTTGCTTAGCGTATGAAACTTTTTACATGTTCCGGTCTTAGCTGATAGCTCACAATTACTCCTTAATGAGATTAACGAAAGCAGGTAGGAGGATGGTGTTGGTTCAAGGCTCCAACTCGGCTTCCTGAGTACAAATGTACGTTTTGACTGATATTAGACAGAAGTTATTACATGTAGTAGCGGCAACAACTACGACAAGATGATGAAGCTTTCCTATGACTCAATATGATACAGTACACCAGGACTAGAATCCAATCTGGATGTTCGAATTGAGCTCTAATGTATTATAGATGAGATTTTAATACGCAAGGAGTCTCATGTGAAAACATATCAGGCGCACCTTAGCTTAGATGAAGTAGTCTTATCGCGTATAAAATCTCGCCTGAGCTGCATCCTTAATCGACTTTTGCCTCAGGTGACACGAACTGCATCCTGCACACTTCTCACTTGAGACATTTACCTATGCACACGTGTTTCATTGATTCTAATTAGTCCTCGTAACGAACACATGTAAATCTGTTAATTGAGTCGTTCGTTCGCTTCAGAATCGAGTCGTGAATTATTGCTACAACTCTGTTTCGAATTGACTCTGGCTGGGATGCCGGCTGCTGCATACTGCTAATTGCTAGTGATGACCTATGGGGCGTTGTTAAATATTCAAATAACATTCTACGGGAACTGGCACTACGTGTTGGGATGACGGGCTATGCTAGTTGGATGAGCACACTGCCTCATTAAAAATTCGCCCGAGCTTAGGAAGTTTCATTAATTTGTAAGAGAAAAGAAAGAGGCATCCGGGATTTAGAAGCTTGGATTCAGGATTCCGGACCCGGACTGCATCCGAAAGTTGAAGCAACAGAAAATTGCATTCACTGTAACAAGAATTGAATTAATCATAAGCTGTAGAATTATTTATTCGGTGAGGTGGAGGAGTTAGTGTGCTAACAGTTTTCGGTTTATTAACAAGATATAAGAAAATAAGAGTTGGAGTTATTTTTCGTTGCTGGTAGATGTAGAGAAACTCGTAATTTTAACACCATTTAGGTACTGAATAAATTTTCAGGATTCTAGAGCAAAATCAGAAGAGAAATTTCATTTCACTTTACATTCGAATTCCAATTTAAATTAATTAATTTAAACAAATCTACAATGAAGGCAAGACTTCTTCGTTGAAGCTTAATTTTCACTCAAGTCTTTTTAGACCCGGCTAAATGATTCCTGCAGTTTGATGTTTCTTCCAAGACGTAGGTGCTTTCAGTTGAAGTAATGTTAGCCGCGGCTTAATTTTAAGTTTTGACGGTACTTATAAATCACACTTGTTTCTACCTAGATAAATGTGTCGTTAATTTTTGTTAATAATAATAGTGCGCGGAAAATAAAGAACCAAAATATAAAAAAAGTAAATTAATAATAAACTAATCGATTCCAATGTAAACACAAGGATTGAGGTTGAACTTGGTCGTCTTCGTCTTAAAAGTTCTTAGCCGCGGCTTAGTTTATCGATCTGTCACCATGTTGGCGCTGATTGGTTAAGAATTTGGTAAGAATAAGCCGCGGCTTAAAAGACTTTTAGTGTCTAACCTGCTACCAAAGCATTAAATAAAAAACGAGAACTTCAATAATAAATAAAATGTTCTTTATTTCAGGAAATGTATAGCTGAACTGACTGACTAACTGCGGCGATCAGCATCACATCTCAATGTTGCTTTTTGAACAACTGTGCCACTGTTGTTATTTGCAGAAATTGACATTGGCTTACAATTTTATGTGTGAAAGTAATGACCCTCTTTGAAAGCCGTTCTTAGTCGCAGTATGATTAGTAGTAACGTCTCGATCCAATCTTGTGTTAAATAGCATTTAATGGCAATTTTTAGCTTGTGGATGCCAGTGTTCGATTATTCCATTTGATTGCGGGCTGTGACTTGTAGTACGCCAGTGGTTGCAGCCAAGTAGGTCGTACGATTCGTTGAACAACCCCGCTTGGATGTGACGTCATCTATCTGTAGTAACCTTTTACATAACACCAAACTTTGGAAAAAAGTCTGAAATTAAAGCACTGAAGACAGTGTAACGTGTTATCCGGTAGTGGGGGCGGTCGCCGGTTCTTTCCAAAAGATAAGCTCACCGGATCCAGGGTCAAGGGCTTCTGGAAAGAAACTCCCCAATTTCTCACTACAATGTCAGTTTACTTACTTTCTATTACTTTAATTTGGTTTACAACTTAGATTCTACACATTTATTAACTTTGTCTTATATTTACAATTTACTTTATGAAACACTTTTATCCTATTCTCTGAAACGTCTATATTTCACATGTTCGTTCTCACGGGGCGGCGGTTGCACTACTTCTTTTGTTTCCTTTGGGTTTCTCGCGGTCATTCCGGATGGTTGACGTATGGATTGTCCTCCTTTCGTGAGCGTATTATGACGGACGGGCGGTCGCCTTGCTTCCGAGGGAAATCTTCATGCGGCGGTGTCGGCTATTCTTCCTGTGGAGAAAGAAACGGATACAGATGATTTCGAACTCGGTCACCAGGGAGGCACCCTAGTCACCGAGATAAGTAGCCGGGGAGGCCCGCCAGCTATATGAGTGTCTTGTACTAGGGAGGCATGCTAGTATAAGAGATAAAGCAAGTGTCTGTCACCAGGGAGGCACGCTAGTGACAGAAAAAACTAGATAGCCGGGAAGACACGCCAGATATATGAGTGGCTTGCACCAGGGAGGCATGCTATTGCAAGAGAGAATGCGAGTGTCCGTCACCAGGAAGGCACGCTAGTAACGGAGGTAAAACAAGATAGTCGGGAGGCACGTCTGCTACGTGAGTGTCTTACACTAGGTAGGCACGCTATATGTGTACTAATCTTACCAGTGGATCCAAATCTGGTCCAATACAACTTGTTGTAGCCGGGGAGGCACGCCAGCTACCCAAACCTTACTATACCAGTTTATATCTTACCACCTTCCGTGCTGGCCGTGGTGTCCATCCGAACGCTGGTCTTGGACTGCCCGCGATCCGGTATGGGGCCCACCTATATAGTCCGAGTGCTGAAATCTCCCTAAAAGAAAACTATACCTTTCTGCTGCTCGGTGATCTTCCTCGCTGCGTTGGTTGGTGATAACTGAATTTTCCACGGTAGTCAGCCCTCCTTACATTCACTGGGCTTGCCCAGTGGCTATCGGAGTGGCGAAAAATTTCTGGTTACATCAGGTATGCAAACTCGACTTTTGCTGCTTGCGGACTCTCAATGATTGTCTAATATCAAGCCACCAGTCGAGCCTACTCTTGGACCGCGATTGCTGGAGCGTTCTATGACATGACTTAGGCGTGTTTTATACAGTGCATCCTAATGTGTTCTTCTAAATTTTTTCTTTTCTCTTAACCCTGATTGGACGGTCTTTCGAGACATCTAAAGACCACGAAGAGAAAGGGCTTGAGGGAGTTCTGTGTTACAAGAAGCGACGTCGATTACCTTACCGACTCAGATCTCTCATGTAGGGGAAACAACTTTAGTTATATTTTAATTAAGTATAAAAAGTTTCAGGAGCAAATGGAACATTTTGCTATCATGGAAGCATAGTTACAGCAGAGGACGGTACTGAAACCGATGTACAGACTCGCATCATCATCGGTTGCATTTAATTCTCTTGCTGAGATCTGGCGCAATAGCAACATCAGAAAACTCCAGATCTTCAAATCGATCGTTCTTCAAACTTGTTATGCTGTACGGCTGTGCAACCTTTCAAATAACATCAGCCTTTTTAAACCGGTGTCTCCGGCGAATACTTAACATCCATTGGCCAGAGGTTATTACCAACGAAGACCTACACAGACTTACAGGCCAAGACAGGAAAGGCACTACTATTCACAGGAGAATGTGGCAATGGATTGGCCACTCACTAGGAAAAGAGCGAAACAACATCTCTCAACAGGCTCTAGATTGGAACCCGTACGGGACTCACAGTAGAGGCCAAATTGGATGACCGCGCAACATATTGAGAAGGTCTATAGAAAAAGAAGGCACCGAGGTCAACAAATCGTGGCAACGCTAGCATAGAACCGGACCAGGTGAAGAGTCGGTGTTGTAGACGGGCTACGCCCCAAGCGGTTAAAGGACCTAGTGAGATAGTAAGTATCTAGTATATTAGATTAAAGTTTAAATTTGAATATGTTAGGACTTATTATATTTGTAACCTTAATGTAAATAAGTAACAGTCGCCTTTGACCAGTCCGAAATAGATAAATAAATGGTAGATCGCTTTTTGACCTGCCTTTCTAGTGCCTTGATGTAATTGCATTTGTTACGTTTAACATTTCCTTGGGCGCCATTTTGTGGGAAACCATATGCAGCTCTGAGATTTCTTGAATTTTACACTATGCTGTGTCACTGACCTATGGCCATCTTCCGCTCTATAATTGCCCGATGTATTCATACCACAGCTCGTGATACCTTCCTTCCCCATTTTTGGTCAATGGAGTCGGCAAGGTTTTGTTAAAGTAGTTGTTCGACGTTTTAAGTCTCTGTGCATTAAAATTTATACTACCCAGGTGCACTGAATTTCGTACAGATTATATATGTGCGCTTACACTTTGGCGCCATTTAAACTTATACCAGTGTCGTCTGATGGTTTACAAAAAAAAGAAGCCAAACCTTTCCCTCCAAAGGCAGACTTACGAAAATTCACCTTCGGGGGCGAAAGTTATTCACGCCAGCCATTTGCTAGATTCGGGAATATATTCGAATTATCTATCAGAAGTAAATTGTCTATGGAGAGTCGCAGGTTGAAGTTCTGCCAGCGATGACGTAAGTTTAGTTTCATCTATGTGCTTACAAAACGTGTGCGACTTTAATTGAATAAATCTACTAAAATACAAAAGAATTAAATGGGTGGGATTTTCACCGAAAGTCGGAATCAGTTTTTGGGGTGCGAAAGCAAATCTTGCATGCAAAACCAGTAATTGACATTCTTCAACGTTACTTTGGCATGAATCACATAAAGCAGCTGAAACGGTTTCATTTCACTGAATATGTATTCCAAAAATAAATTGAAAACACCCATAACTTAAAGCACTCAGCGGAGCAGTAACCCCCCTTGAAATTGATATTAAGAGCTCCTAAAATAATATCAATTCGAATGCCATCCAAAACTATAAACCGTTCATGATTGGTGCCATATTTGACTCTTATTTTGTAGTTTTGTAGTAACATGCAAGTTTACCGATTATAATGCGAATGTAACGTGATCCTGTGTCATCCAACAGATGTAAATTGACTCACCCCTGTTTGCCTATATATTGGCAAAGTTCAGAAAGTACCTACCACTGATAATGCTAAAATTGAATAATTCGGCGGTTACAATCACGTTCGCCCATTCCGAAATCCCGTCGAATACCGAATCCCAGACCACTTACACAAAATTCACAATTCGAATGGTAAAATTTTGTGCTATGAAACCAGCTACAATCCATAAACCACAACAATTCCAACTATTCGCCTGGCGGCAGCTAACTCGTTATTTCACATTAAAACAACATCGTTAACCGAGATGGGATGAGTTCGTTGGCGGAGTCGAACAACCTTCGGGAAGACAAAAATCCAACTTCCCACAGCTCCGTCACTATTATATCTCGACAACCCATCAAAAGCGCACCGTTTCGTTTTATTTTTGTTTAAATTGTTGCAAAATGTTTCACGTAATTCCCAGAAACCTCAGACCCTTGAAGGATCTGTTCTAGATACCCGAAAACCAACAAATTCCCGCTTCAGTGGCGGTTATTCGTACCCGAAGTCAGGTACAATAATACATGCGAAAGTGGGCCCAGGTTAAGGTTTCAACTCACGACCTGATATTCCTGACATACTTTCTTCAAGCCACATGAAAGGTGGTTCATCATAAAACAAACCTAACATTCCCTGAGAAATCGTTCCAAGAAAAGCGGATAAGGAGGAACTCACTCCTGAGTAGCAACCAACTTCTGAGTAGCGAGCCCTAGTCAACAAAGGATGACATTTTTCTGTGACATTTTCGAATGTCTGAGGGCTATTCAGAGGATGGGGCCGACCAGTCCGGATTGCATGTTTCCACCTGCACTCCTTTCGGGATGTTTGACATGAATTGTGCTCACAAATGAATGAGAACTGTAAGGTTAGGTTTTGTTACAGGCTGCGGCTTGGATTTCAGGGACTCCAGAAGTCAAGGATTTCTGTCACCGACAGCAAACGTGATTCCCTCTAAGTCCACCCCACTATTGTGCCATCCTCATCCTTTTCTCATGCAAGGACAATCATGCTGCTTCTTCTTAATAGTGGTCGTTCCGGAGGTCAGCAGCTAAAAGCGCACGGCTCCTACGGAAGAAATCTCTTAATAGGATTAAATGCTGCCAATATTTAGGCCATAGCAGTCCATAATTTTATTTAATGACTCCAATGGGTCTACCATAGATGCCGGCTAGCAAGTTCCGCTTAAGAGAGTGCTCATTTTGTGAAACCGCTCGGTAGTTTGGTACATTGATGCCGGTACTTAGTGCTTTCTGCTGCTCCAGGTCTATTTACTGGAACCGAATTACGGGAATGAATTATCACTCAGAGGGCGTAATGGTTTTCGACGAAAGGCCGACATGGGGCACGGCAGTGTACTCGTCAAACAAAAGGAGCTAAGTGGAAAGGTAACGTTGTTTGCCATACACTCAGGACACTTTCTCGACAGAATGACAGGGAAAAACTAGAAATTCACAGCTGGAGCACTGAATTTTGTTGACATATGTATGAAATGGGTTCCTACGGGAGCTTTGACAGGACGAATTAATCCTTTTCGTACTGCGTCATGCCTTAATGGACTTTGACGCCCTTATCTCCTTTAACTAGAAGGCATTTGTTCATGCTATCGACTATAAATTAAGTAGATGTCAAGGTTAATGGAAGAGTGTGGACGTTCTAATTGTCTCGGAATATTTTGCTACAAAGCACTGACGCTCGAATTGATTGGATTTCGGCTCTAAGATTTACGGATGTTGTTGATGGGATGGTTTTGTTTGTTTCGCCTTCTGGTAGACTCTGTCCTATTTGTTTCCGGTAAATATGTTTCTTTCAAGGAGGTTATAAATGAAAATCGAATCCTAGTGCTAAGATAGAAATATAAAACTAACTGGTAGGTCCTTAATATCATTAAATCCTTAAAAGTGACATTTTTAGAGTGGCAGGGAAATGTATGAAATTATTTTTCTACGTTAATACGAAAGCTCAGGAGACGACGCCCTTTGATGCTGTGGCACAGACTAGGCAGGAAAGGAATTAAGGGTAAAGCAAATGGGTTAAGGGTTTGATTGAAGGATGTGACGATGTAAGCTTCGTCTGACTGAACGTCTGTAGCTCATAAGAGTGTTTTTTTAAAGATTTTAATAAAACATAGGTTCTGGGAACTACCCACTTCCTATCGTCATAAATACGTTACATGTTGCATGAATTGGACGGGAAATAATCTCATCGCGTATGGACCATTGTGATTAACCTAAATTGAAAGGGGAGGGCTAAACCCTTGTATGTAATGGTTTTATTCTGTTTAGCGTTAAGGAAATCATTTTTACATAGAGGTTACTGGAGTTTTGAATACAGAGGAGGATTTCGACCTACGGATGAGATTGAATTTGATCCGTTACATAAAAGCTATGCTATGAACGATTAAATTTTTCCTCTCATTTTGTATACGAATATTTTAATTCTGTTAAGGTTTAAAGGCTAGCAAAAAGTGGATAGTGAAATTTATCAGTTTAATTGCTAGACTAGAGTACTTAAAAGGTGTGTGTATAGTTAGTAATGGCCACTCTGTTATTTATGTGACCATGAATACATTTTTTTGCTTGTAGTCGGGTAAAGCCCTTAGCAGCAAAGATATTTTAGTTTTCAGATGGTCAGCGAGCCTTTTCAGTTTATGAATGTTCGAAATTTTATACAAAATTAAAATAAAGTACCTCGAAGACTTTCCGAATTTTCAATCGTGAAAGAAATAGTCTGGCAATGCTGCAGAAAATTTATACTGAAAATTTTTTTCCAGCTCTCAAACCATTCTTACTTCTTATCAAAATTCAGTAAGCGAGAATCCATTTCGTAGCTCTTAGAAAAACACATTTTGGTCGAGTAATTTATATAAGTGGACATATGATACGCTGAGAGCAAAAGTGAATGAAAACAACATTGCGAGCAAAAATGGTATATCTCTTAAATGTCATAGTAAGAACGCAACAATTAATTCAGCGCAAAAAAGTTATAAAAAAAACTCCGGGCAAAAACGAGTTAAGTATTTAACTCGTTTTTGTCCGCAGTGGTAACTTAACTAAATTATAGACTTTTAACTAAAAATTTAAAGAAACAATAAACAATAAAATGAGACAGCAATGCTTTGTTCAACCATTCATACAAGTTCTCGAATTAAAAACCCCATTATTGGCTTTTTCTCTGCGAGCAAAAACGAGTTAAGTTTTCACTGCGATCAAAACAAGTTATCTTTTCACTGCAGGTAAAATCGAGTCGGATAGTTAATTCGTTTTTGCTCGCAATTTTTTCCTATACCACTTTTGTTCTGAACAATAGTTGATCTGTTTTTGCGTGTAACTATTTCTATCCTATTTTTGCTCGCAATGTTTTTTTGTCTCACCTTCGCTCATATGATTTTTCTTATTAATATTTGGAGCGGTTTCTAAGATAAATATTCTATAAAATATCCTTTCAGAAAAAATTGCTTAGACTACATCACCAAAAAGGTTTAACTCTTATACTGACAATCACAAGAATGTTTAATGTGTTGGATGGATTTCATTTCCCCGAGTAAAAATAAGACTCGTTTAGTCTGAAACCGGACCGCACAGTCTCAAAAAGCCTGAATAGCACTCAAATGAGGCGTGGTACGCCTGAGTAAAAATTGCACTTTTTCAAATGCCAGCGCGCTGCAGCAATACAAGACGCACGAAATAGTCCAAACCAAGCATGGTACGCTCACACTTTCTCTAGACTAAAATTTAAAACAGTAAACTTGGTTGGTTGGTTTAAGTGTTCGCCATCATGAAAACACTCCAATTAGCACTATTATAACGCCATTTTTATGCCACAACCAGTAACACCCGGTTTTTTTGTTGCACTCAGTTCACTCGCATCCCTGATACTTATCTCAAATCATGGTTTGAAATCGTTGAGTTTATTATGGGAAAAAAAGAACAATCGCTAACTGGAGGAATTTAATAAATTGACTATTTCCTTAATCTTTACCTCCGAGCTTGTCTTTAGGTTTTCAAGGAAGTACTCCCCCATAGCCTTCTTTCTGACTCTTGCAAGAGCAGGACATTTACAGAGAAGCTGAATAATGGTTTTTTTTTCATTCACGTCATCACAACTGTGATAGTGTGTACACACCGCAGTGATTTTTGCGATAACAGCTCTGTTGAGCAGATCGGATGTCCTGCTTTATTATCATTTGGCCAGGTTGTCCTAGATATGCTACATGCTTTCAGGGCGCTTCATCGGGCATTTGTCAGCGCCATGGAATGCAGAAAGAGTGCCCTCTTAAGGGTACGTAGTGTGATACGAATATTTTCAACATGGCCATTTTGTAGAGCTGCGCCCTCTCTGGTAAGTTGATCATCTCGTTCCTAGAATTTTTCCTACCAGTGCAAGGTAACGTTAAGCAGACTACCCAAAGAGCTTAGTAACTTACGACAGTCCTGCACTGTCCTAGAGGATATGATAACTGAGACAAGCGCCCTAATGGCCGTTTGACTATCTGTAAAAATGGCGATGTTCTGTTTCGGTGAAGCAGCGAGCACGCTTTAATAATCGCAAGCACCTCAGCCTGGAAGACGCTCATTGTGTACGGTCTTACGATAAGACTTCGATATATTCAGTGTCTCAGAGAACACTCCTGCACCAATACCTTGTTCTATCTTAGAACCATCCGTGAATATTACGGTGTCATAGTTGCTGACCGGTTTCGTCATTCTCTATTCACTTCTAGTTGGAATTGTGACACCGAATCTTTTTCAAAATTTATGACAGGCGTAACGTAGTCAGTTGAACTATACAAAGAAAACTATCAACAAATGTATGTACATAAAATATGATATATTATGCAATTAAAAAATATGGTCATATACATGTTAGGTTATTTTTTAGTATTTCAGTCAAATTTTTCCTAATCAATAAGTACAGAAAATTTAAAAAAAAACCTCCTGGAGGGTGGGACCCCCCCCCCCCCCCCCACCCACGCGTGCTGTGGACTGTAGCAACCCAGCACCAAGATTCTTTCAGTTTGACTGCACTGCATGACGCCTGGAATTTGATCTGGTGATCAAGGAGAAGTATATGTAGAAGCACCGGTAGTGCCGATGCTTCTACATCTACTTCTACTTTTACACTTTACTTAGCTTGGTTTGGTTATAAGCCTTATTCATTGCGGGCTACTAAACCGGTGAACCGTAGGTGAGAATTGGACTCACCACCGCTGTGTATAACCACAGCCTCAACTTAGGTTGCAATCCCCATGTTTTACCAAAGGTACGTCTGGAGGTATAGAGGTCTATACATGCTTTCTTTACCCCCTCCTCTGTGTTTATCTTCCAGTTCGGTTTGGGATCCAGGATTAAACTAGTAGTGGTAGTAGTAGTAGAGCTAGTAGCTAGTAGTAGAGTTGTTGGCCGTTTAATTTAGTTAAAGCAGAGCGTGGTATCTTCGTTTTTTTGGTAAAGAGCAGAAGCTCAGTTTACTCTGGATTCACAGCCTGTCCACAGTTCTTAGACCAACTGCTCATCTTCTTCAGGGCAACCTCCATAATTTCGCTGATAACACAGGGAAACAATTCTGATACCAGGATCACCTCATTGTCCGCCTAAGCGACGGCTTTAACACCCCCTTGCTCTAGTCTCAGCAGGACCTTGTTCATGACCATTAGCCATAGCAGAGGAGGGAGAACCCTACCTTGGGGAGAAACAATTAAATTATTTTATTTATTTTTAAAATTATTGTAAAATAAACAATAAAATTACTTTCGCAGATTAAGTCATTCGAGACCGACGTCTCAAATAAGAAAACACTCTCTGCAGCAGCCGGCAACGTTTGCGCAGTTCAGTCTTAATTTTACTCGGGTTAATAAAGATTACAACTGAAAGTGGAAAATATATAAAAATAAAAATAACAAATTTCAGGTTATTGTTATCATTATAATTGTCATGACTCACCTTATGAGCCAACGGACATTGGAAACAATTTTAATATCAGATGGCCGATGACCTACACGTTGAACATTCGTCTATATGAGTGAGATTTTGCATAACCCACGCGGTGGGTCACCGGTCTTGAAGCCAGAACGCACTATTAAAAATGTGCATTTTGTATTCTTAGATTGCTGTGCCTGTAGCGGGAGCGTGCATACCAGTGTGGCGGGCGTATTTTTCGATTTTTGGGCCTGTAGCCGGAGCGTCCACAATACTACCGAGCGCAATTGTTCACTATGCTTGCTCGCAACGGGCGCGTATATACTTTTAAAATTATTAACGTCTGTACTTGCTGTGGGCGAGAATATACCAACTCAATTATTTTTACTCGGGTTCCAAATAAAGAAAATGCTTATAAATGACATGTAGATGTGTAGATATGCCCCAGATTTCGGAAATCAGAAAAAAGTGAAGAAAAAAAAACTGTGAACATTTCTGATTGAAAATAAGAATCACTGAGCCTGAAAAGCCCCCAACTACGTTACTCTGTAAATATTTTAAAAGTTGTACGAACCCAGTCTCTGAAAAGAATAGTTGAAAGAAATCAAAAAAGAAAAGTTGTACGATTGTAGAAGGGTTTGAAATTTTTTTGTAAATTGAAAACAAAAACGTTGACAATAATGACAACTGCTAGTGAATGACAGCTACATACCACAAGTCATGTGCGTCAGTAGTATAAGACGCAGGGCAATTAGCAACATTTGATTTATTAGATTGAAAAAAAAATCTATGACAGCAACTCAAAACCTCACCAAATAGCTTGTGACTTGACGTATAAATTGTCCATTAATCCAACCAGAATAGCGTTTAAATTGAAATTATAATCCCGAAAATTATCTAACAAAAAACTGAAGAAAATAACAAGTGGTCAGCAATGATAACGCAAAAAGGACACTTTCTTTATAAAATTCTGCTAAGCTAAAAAATTTCTGAAATTTCGATTCATTAATTTTCCAAGAAAATAGATGCCATTTTAGAACATCTAGTCTCTCTTTCAATGGAAAAATATGGAACAAGATCCTTGGTGGTTGCTCCATAAATCATGGCTGCAATAACTTTGTTCATGACGACGAAGCATTGAAGGGACAACACCTTACCCTGAATATGACAAATTATTGTCCCGAGGATACGTCGAGTACCAGTTTACTTGCACAACAAAAACAAATCTCTCTCGTCCGTTAAGGAAAAACTATCCAATGGAGACTCATCATGGAATCCGGGCCCCAATCTTTTGTTCCTAAGGCGGTGTTGGATACAGGTCCACTTGAAATGCTCTCCTTTAAATTTTCTTACCCCGCAGTTCTTCGATGAGGTTTTTCTATACCTTTGGATAAATGTGTGTGTGAAATCGCAGCACTAAAGTGCAGATAAATAACTTTTCTTCCTTCAGCTTTTTCCCACCATGCATGGTTGCAGCTAGAGGAAATGTGATAAATGTGCTCGTTATCCTGGATTTCACCCCGTTGAACATTGAATTTATACGAAATGACGATTGAAGGTGCCACTGTTTAACACAATAGTGCCGAAGAAATAGTCCCTTTGATAGCTCCGGTGCTAAAGGATATTGGAGAAGAACAGAAACTCAAACTGATTGCAGCGGAGATTGGAAAGCAATTGTCACTTACGTTCCTATAGCCAAAGATCGAATTTTAGACCCCGCAGGAAGAGGCATAAAGAACCGGAAGATGTGAAAGTTAAGGATAATATGAAGTCGAGTGTCCTTGCAACATTTCCAAGGTAAGAACTTCCATTCAACTTACATTTATTCCTGTAATGTGAGTTCGCCATCAGATTGTTTGTGATTGCGAGAAATTGTAGTGCTCGGAACTAGAAAGGTCCTCTTTAGATAAAGTTTTTATAGACTACTCTAAAATCAGGAATTGTTTTAACTTTATCTGCACCAGAGTTTGAGTTCGTTCAATTCTTTTGACATTTAACTTGCACTCCAGTGAAAATGTTTTTTTCGAACTATTCGTGATAACGAAAAAACCGTGATCAAAAGCATTACGATCGGATCCTTTATTTGTTAAGTCAGAGGATACCTCCTTTACCTCATTTCCTGTTCAATTCCATATTTCTTAACTTCTACTTATTATAAAACTGAGCAATTTCTTGGCAATGTGACCAAGATCAATATCTCCCACAGTACCCCACCTGTGTACGGCAGGCCGGCTCCTGTTAAAGTAAATCGATTTTAATCTCATCCTGAATTACATTGAAAAGTTTCCAAGATAACATGACCTTTATAACGACTCTTTCTTCACTCAAGCTCGACTAATCAACAAATCTGCAGAACGTTCCGGGAAGTCTCTGAAAAGGTTATAGTTGATGCCATTCAACAGACGACAGGCTTAGGAAAAGCAAAAGGTTAGCGACGACGAAGCCTGTAATCGTGCCCGTCTAAACAGCAAATCTGATGAGGAATGCCAGAAGGCAATTAATCCTCATCAACTATTCATTCTGAGGACACATAAAGAAGAGCAAAAGCTCGGAGATTGCGGAGCTCTAGTGCTCCGTCCAATTCAATAATTAAACCTCATCCGCTGTATGTCCACAAAGTGTGCACAGTTCTTCCAGCATAGGCGCTTTAATCTGAGTTGGAAAAAAAAATCGCTTCCGCACAACATGGGAGCTTTTGGAGTGAATGTTAGCGAAGAGTGTTCGTCTCGCACAGTTGAATTATGTAGAGACTAGGGACTAGGGTGGCAAACCTCGAATCCTATAACGTTGGCCTGAGCTGGGGTCTGATCCTTTCATAACTCCTATATAGTACACCTCTCGTGATTTAACGAGTTCATCCGATTTGGCTCTATTCAACATGAAAAATCGAGGAAATTGGTTAAATTTGCGCGTTAATCACCTAATCTCCGGGATTTTCATGCAACGGAAAAGTGTTTGGGAGGGGGAGGACGGTTAAAATGCGACAGAAAAAAAATTTGCTCGTCACGTAAGGACTGAACATTTTCAATGGCCATTGATCACACAAGTTGACTTGTCATAGAAAAGGGTGGGAAAATTATTTTTGGAATGACATTTATGTAATCGACAAGTTTGTTTTGTTGTATGTAAACAATTTATTGAAAAGAGAAGTAAGACTTTGATTGAGTGATTTAAGATTGGTTGGCTACGGGTTGATAGAGGTTTTGACAAAAATAGTTTTACTCTTTACTTTAAATGGTCACGGCATTCTTTGCGATGGAATTTGCGGCTTTTCTTTTCATGTCCTGTTTGAGGCAGGCTTGGTGACTACTTTCCAGGATTTCTCCGACGTAAAGGCCGTGTCATATCTTCCGTTTCGTTGACGAAGCCTTCGTTAGCTTCTCCAAAGACTACAAAGATTACGTGCGTATCGGCTAACTTAGCAAGCCAATTTTTTTCTGATGACCCTTATACTTTGAATGAGAGAGATCAATAGATCTTTCTGCCTGTTTGACTCTGTTGATGAGTTTAGATCGTCCATGGATTCCTGCGATAATTCCTTTGATTCTCCCGGTACCAATGTTTCTTCAGCACTGCCTATAATAGAGGACATTAGGCGTGATGTTAAGCAGGTTAAGCGTGAGCTGAGTACGTGGTCTGCTGCTAGCTGCAAATTCAGGGTTCACCAATGCCATTGCTTCGGACGTTAAGACTTTAACACATTGTAATAGAAACCTGACTGACCTATGTCTGTCTCCCTTGATAATTTGGCTGTTGCTGGAGTTCGTCTATTGGATTAATTGCCTTTCATTTCAACCGTCTTGAAGTCGCTCTTGGGTTCAGATTCTCTTCTTAGATCGTCTCAGTCACTTGCTCGGTCTTGTCCTGATCAAACAGATCGTAGGAAACAGTATCGCCGGGGTAAAGGGAATGAGCGGAATGATGGGCTTAACTCGCATCGGCGTTCGACTGGAAATATCCGAGATGGGTCACTGGTAGGTTCCACGCCTGCTTTTGATCTATCATTATCTCACGCGGCTGAATTCCGTAATACCTGCATGTCTCCTTCAGTCACTTCTATCACTTTGAGACCAGCTGTACTTCCACGACACGGTTTTATCTCGAGAGTTCACCGCAACACCACCGAAGATGAGGTTATTTCTCTTATTTCAGTGCATACTCGAGCTGATCATGATTCGATTGTTTGCAGATAGTTTGACTACTGGCGTGGACAGCGGGGGCGGTCTGTTTTGCTTCATCGAAAGTTTTTCTTTCGGACATAATTTTTCAAGCCCTAATATTTGATCGAGCAACTCTGTGATCTACGAGAACACGCCTGAGCTCTACTACTTCCTGAAAAAAGTGTCACCTACGTGTGAACTACGCTTTAAAACGACTCACCTTGTCTGAGGATCGGTCGAATCTTGTTTTGCCATTGTCACACTTTTCAGTCAAAAGAAGTTAAGTCCATTAAGTTCTATAACGACATTTCTACGATTTTAATTTCAACCAAATTCTGAAATGTCCATTTCATAGTATGTACTTAGGTAGATGCGATACAAGGTATATTTAGTACATGGAGCAAAGTAGCAGAGGGTGAGGACTAAATATATAAACTTTCCCGCCCTATTTGTTGTAACAAATATACGAATGGCGTGAAAGTGGGGTATGGAATATTGCGACAGCTTCCACTTTCAATAATTGGGAAACATTCCCATACATGCCTTACGTAATTGTAAATTTTTGTTTATTTTTTTAGCAGCAGAGGTGAAAATCTTTCCAAAGACACCCCGTGCCCTCCGGTAGTGCGAGATTCTTACTCACTAAAAACACCTCTCCGAGGATTAGTCGAACCAGACCACATTTCATCCCTTCCCCGTCTTTCTTAGCGGGGCAACTGCACTATCCAGTTATTCCAATGTCGCTACTAAACTCGGTTTCCTGAGTCAATGTTAGAATCGTAGCGAAGCCTGTCTGCAGGAATCCATATTGTTCCACTGTCTCCAGTGTTCCTTTGTAGTCCCTGCGTTAATCATAACCTCCACCCCTTCTTTGCTGACGGCATTGAAGAGTTCGAGTCACGACGTTTCAGTCCAGAGCCAGACAAAGTAACCTCCGGATTAACCGTAGCTAACCCTTCAGGAGGCATGTCTGCATCTTCTACTGGTGCGTGTATCGCGGAGATAGCCAATTCGTTAGAGTCTACCATATCTACCTCCGCCGCATTTGAGGAAGTCTAAATTTTGCAAATGGCGCCTACTTCCAGGACTGCTACATCACTTTTATTCAACGCAAGTCCAACCGCCGCAATTCCGACCGCCGCAAGTTCAACCTTCTGAAAGAAGGGACGAATGTAGACTCTCTCGGAGATTAGGGGCATTTTTTTTGTTTTTTTTTGTACGATGTGGCCAAATCCTAGGGGACAACTCTTTGATGCGTCAGCATGGTTTTGGCCGGATGGGAATTAGGGTAAGGGAAGTGAGGAAACTTGAGTCTTGTTTTTGCATTGCTGCGAGCTGCAGAAAGCTGTACCGGAGCTTTTCGACGCATCATGGAATACTATATTTTTATATTATATATGAGAAGCTCTAGGGGTCAGTTGTAAAACCAAAACAATCAAAAATTTATTCTGCACAGTAACACAACTTTTTTTATTTGAAAAGAATTAGAAAACTAAGTAAATTTCGGACTAAGTCGTAAAAATGACAAAAGAAGTACGACCTCAACTTTTGAGGGTATGATAAAGGACTTAATAATAATTTGGAAGGACATGATTACAAAACCACGCTTTCCTGGCCTTTCAGGCTAAAAAAATAATCAACGAATCATTAATTTCAACATTTTAAATCTACAATAATCCTTTCAAAACTTTTCAATTTTAATTGCACTCTAGATGTGAGTGCCAAGCATCATGTAAATAGGCCCTGCAAATTGCACTTAAAAATCCTGTGATACGACACCTAATGACTTATATGCCATCAAGTGATACTCAACAAGTTTTCCTATATGCCAGTGCCAATGAATTTTAAATGAAACGTCAACTCACGTGTGTATATCCCTAGTTTGCTGTAGCTCTTCCTTGGAAAATGAAGTCGAGCATAAGTGGAAGCAATTCAATTGGAATATCCAGTCGCAGCAGGGTGACAGATCCCTTGGAGTCTTTCGGTCTAGACGACCGACCGAGACCGACATCTTTAAAATGCGTCTGCCTTTCACAAACACTTTCACAGAGTCATCCCCGCTTCATTTAAAATTTATTGTATAGGGTAATATGCATAAGGGTGTCCAGGACGTTTGGGCTTGAAACTATTCTATTCTGCTACGCTTGGATTGAAGGCACTTTGCTTCTTTGTTATTCAAACCGAAACAGCCTGAATCCCAATCCTAGTCGTGGTTGAAAATTGGTTCGGAAAAGCACAAGAGTGATGAACTAATCGTTGTCGATGGAACCACGTGACCTGCCCCAACTGATAGGAAACTTTCGACTACATGCTCCATTAGGCAGCCTCAGGTTAACATATGTCAGTTCACATGGGCACAATGGGTGGAATGCCTTGGATACTGTCTAAACCCAAATCTATCTCAGTGCTGCCGCGTGGAACAGGTAGTTTCCAGAATCGAATGGATCTTATGAAAGGGTAATTCTTCACGTCCTATGAGGACCAAAATTGCAGCGGAAAGCATTTTGCAGTATTCTGACTAAAGGTAAACTTTTTGGTCCATTAAACGCTTCCCAGGACCTTTGTGTCAACTATTGCAAAGGTACACTTGAACTACTGTGGTTGGGGAAGTTTTGGACGCTGCTATGGCGATGTTTTAAAATAACTAAATTAAAAACTGTTTAACCGCAACTAAAGTGAATTCTTCTAGGAAATGATTTTTATAGAAAAACAAATATTAGGATGGAAACTTTCGGAGGATATCTACCTGCCTCATGTCGGTGGCTAAACTACGTCGAACGTCCAAAAGCATTTGTGTCTCCCTTAAAAGAGTTTCGTTGCATTCCCAAGAAATCATTCTTCACTACATTCTTGATCGTTGAAATTTCTTTTGATAAGTGAGTGGAAGATATTTGATGAGGCCACAAGGACCGTCGACAGAGTAAAGACTTCATCTCCTTTGAGGTTGGTTGGCATAGAAAATAGAGTCTCTAAAGGGAACTAAAGAGTTCCGAAGATGTTTCCTAGGCACGAATTGACTGTGAGGTAAATCTTCGGCTCTATTTTATCCTTTCTCTATTTCATATGAATCTTTTGCCGAACCAGACCAATGCGAATGGATTATATAGATACGAGAAAAAATAGCTGGAACTCTCTAGAGAGCCATTTGATTCCATTAACCTAATGATGTGTAACAAACTCTCCTTATCACGTGGCCATTTCTGTCCAAGAATGAATCCAAGTTTGGAAATTGATTGAAAATCGATAGACTGCGCTCAATACGTTAAAACCTTTTTGCTGCTATCGCTGCAGGTCGTGCTTTAATAATGGTGAAACTGGCTTGGACACAGCAAACATTTGCTTTTTATACCTTTAAAACCGAAGCGTTAGAATTGTTGCAAAGGTAAAAGGCTTTCGTTTCTAAATGTACATAGGACGACGACAATGTCCGTGTACAACGGATTCGCAGCTGCTTTATCTCTATTTCTGTACCAATATGGTTTTTCTGTTTGATCCAACTATTAATTTTCGGAGAGCTCTCCAACGAAATGGACACTGCACTAGTGAATGGGATGCGGACTCAAGTTAATAATTGAAATTGACAAGTTCTTCCCGCTAATTGTAGAAAGTTTTCAAAACGAGGGAAAGGATTGTTGTTTGGGGATCCTTTTATTAACCACACATCCCTTTTTTTACGCATTCATACATACCTTTGTGTTAGTCCAGAATTTTTTCATTGAATTTTTCATGAATTTGCATCAATTCCACTACGAAGTTGTAGGTCACGAGTGGATCATGTTTTTTTTAAAGGTGTGAAGCTGTATACATTCCACTTCAGTTTCCTTGTAATATGGATCTTACGGAATAGGTCATGATTGTCCGGAACAACTGTAGACTCAGCTATTTTTGCTGGTGCACAGCCCGGAACGTGAGTGTCAGTCAGCACTTCCCGAGTTTCTAGACCAGATGAGGTCCAGCTTCCATCTTGATTCACTAGGAGGCTGGGAATACTTGGTGTAGTTGAGAGGATTTTACGTAAGCGACCCGCTTCGGAGGTGTCACTGTTACACGAAAATTGTTTGGCTTTCCTTACCAGCTTTTAAAATTTTTTGAGGCATTCCTTTTAGGGAGTCCATTCGTTAGTTCCTTTTTTGTTTTTTGTTTTTGTTTCTTTATACGATGTGACCAAAGCCTAGGGGAAACCCCTTTGATGCGTTAGCATGGTTTTGGCCGGAAGGGAATTAGGGTAAGGTAAGTGAGGAAACTTGAGTCTTGTTTTATGCGTTGCTGCGAGGTAGACAGCAGCCCAAAGACGGAGTGGATTATTTAAATGTCTTAATAAAAACTTCAGGGTGAGACCTGGTCTCGAACCCGGGGCCCATGGCATGGTGGTCGTGCCGCTCAACGAATTCATTCAACTCCTTTTGCTTGCGACATTCTTTTATGAGGGGAAGGAGGTCTAGGCAGGGCAAGAAATCTGTGTCGTTTTTTCCAAGCAACCCTTAGGATGTCCACCACACTGTTAAGATTCTGCATGGAGTCGATGCTAGGTGGACCTTTATTAGGTAGACTATGTATTAAAGCATTCTGATACTTAATTAATTAATTTGTTGTTTTTCTATTTTTGTAAGGCGAACGGACTGGCAACAGAGACTATGTAATGTCCGAAATTTCACGCTTAGTAGAGTTGATAAAAGTTGAAAAGGTTTCTTAAGAATAAAATCAAAAAGTGACTCACCTCTTTTATTAATGTCCGAGCTGTTCCAGACTACGTGCCTCGCGTTAGCTTCTGCACTGATAACCAACGTCGTCGTTTATTTAGTGTATTCCACAATCGCCTTCCTTAAGTCTAAGTTGGGGATATTATCTGAGTCATGAGGCATGTAACTGGAGACCAACCATTAATCTTGGGATTGGAGCTTCATCGTAACTGCTACGGTATCTTTATCGCTAAATTGAGAGAGGATAAAAGTATTAAAGTCATTTTTAATAAGAATTGATTATCTGGGCTTATCTGCTTTGTGTACATAAAAGAGGTTATCACCCTGTAGATTGACTCCGCAAACCCTGCTTCTGCCTCTGAGGTTCTTGGACGAGAAAGAACTTCTCTCCCTTTTGTGACAAATGGAGGAATAGAGCAGCTGAAGCTGATACGAAGTGGTGAAGAATAATTGGCACCACTCTCAACATTGCTACAGCTGGAAGAGAATAGGGAGATGGACCGCTAGACTAATACCAGACCTAAAAAAATGGCTAAAGCGAGAACACGGAGAGGTAAACTACTACCTGACATAGTGCTTGACCGGACACGGGTACTTTAACGCATACCTCCATAAAATGGGAAAAACCGAAAGCCCAGCCTGCCAATACGGCGACTCCTAGAAGGACGGCGCCCAACACACCTTCTTCGAATGCAGAAGGTGGAACGCAGAGAGACAGGAGCTAGAAGAAGAGCTCGGGGGATTCACGCCCGAGGACATAGTGAACAGCATACTCAGAGGTAAAGCGCAATGGGACCGAGTTGCAGTATTTATCCAGAAGATCCTGCAACAAATGAAAAAGGAAATCCCAGAAGCACAGTAGGATAAGACCTAGAACATAAGAAGCCAATGATGGCGTAATAGGTACCACCCTGCAGTAATACGAAAAGTAGTCCCGGGGTCGAGACATGCCTGAAAGGAGGAGGTTTTTGTGAGTCCCACACACCAAGGCAAGGCACCGCCCTGACAGTGCATAAAGCATTCCCCCCCCCCCCCCCAAAACATAGAATACCTTATTGTTTTGCCGGAATCCTCTTCTTCAACATACGAGAAGAAGGTTGTCTTCACTCTCTCGAATGTGGACGACACATGGTTGTCGTCTTTGCACCATGCTAACTGAATTGCTACGGCGGGACTTTTGGTGGCCTCATGATCTTTTTTCGTCAACTCTGTGTTTGCCCTCAGATTTGTGTGATAGAACTTAAAGCTAATGGAACCGAAGCCATAGATTATGACGCCATTGCATTCAGCGAGATTGTTAGTGGCATTTCTCATTAACAAAAACAATAGCTTGTCTTGAGCTGACCTTAGCATCACTTACCAGCGCTGCCTTCCAATCTTGGATGGGTAAACCAGGATTGCTTAATTGTATCAAATCCAAGATTGTTCTTGGTATTAGAATGTTCCGCAGGGATTAAGGTTCTAGATCTCGGTTTGTTCGGGATCTGGTCCATAAGAATAGCCTTGATTCTAGCGCCTGCCCAGACTTCTCTTAAATGGGAAATCGCCTGGCCAGAAAGATCCGTAGGCCATAAAGCCAGCAACGATTTTAATATAGCCCTTGTACCAACCAGCATCTCGTCAGCAGCGGGCGGATCCAGGTTTTTTTCAAGAGGATATCCTATAGTGTATGCTAATAGTGTACCAGGGTTCGTCTTCTTACGTTAACTGGAAGTAAAAATTTTGGGTGGGTAGACGAATGAATCATTTTCATGTAGAAAGAGAAATTGAAAACAGCTTTACACCAGAATAAAAATAAAAGCTAAAAACTCAAATAAATTGAAAAATGGAATAAAAATTTATTTGATTACAAAAATTATTTGTTACTTGGAGAATTGTTCGCAGATAACTATTTATTATTTGTCGCCGATTATTTGAGTTTCAAATAATTATTTTTTATTTTTTTTTATACGATGTGGTCAAATCCTAGGGAACAAGCCTTTGATGCGTTAGCATGTTTTAGGTGAAGGGAATTAGTGTAAGGGGAGTGAGGAAGCTTCAGTCTGGTTTTTGCATTGCTGCGAGCTAGACAACAGCCCAGAGACAGAGTGGATTATTTTAATTTCTTATTAAAAGCTCACGGGGAGATCTGGTCTCGAACCCGGGGCACATGGCATGGTGGTCGTGCGGCTCAAGTCATTGATCCAACTCCGTCTCCATCCGTCTCATCCGTATTTGATGACTTATTCGCAAATAATTATCTGTTATTTGGTGGTTTGTATTCGAATTTCAAGTAATTGTTTTTATTCGATTATCACATAATTATTCGATCTTTATGGAATACTTATTTGTTTGATGTTATCATTTACTAAAATCTTTACTTGTAAACATCGAAACATAACAAGGCAGTTTAATTTCCTAAGTGCGAGACTCCTAGCGATATGAAATGCCTGTACCAAGAAATAAGTATTTGAAATTGAACTAATGGACACCATAAAACCAATAATTATTCCATAAAGAGACATCAACTATCGAATAATTATTTGAAATTCGAATAAAAAGCACCAAATAACAAATAATTATTTGCCATTGATTCATCAAATAACGAATAAATATTTGATTTTCAAATAACGCACTATCGAATAACAAATAATTATTTGAAATTTAACTAACCAAATACCAAATAATAAATAATTAGTTGCGAATAACTTAAAATAAATTGAAAATCAAATAAAAATTTATTCGAATAATGCCCATCACTGCTTTACACCTCATTGTCACCATCCTATTTAGCAGTATAAAACCGATTATGGTCAGCATATTTACACTGGGGGTGCAGCAATGAGATTTCCACCATCTTTCATTTGCTCGGTGAGGTGGTCCATCATTGTTGCTTCAGTCTATGATGCCCGGGTGAAGTTGTCATTCATGACATCGACAAAGACTTAGAAGTAAAAGGAAAGAGAGGAGACGTAGTTGAATCAGTTGGTTGATTGGCACGATCACCCCGTCATGGTTGCAGGGTTCAAGCCTCGCTCTCTCCGTGATTTTTTAATTAATTTAATTTAATTTCGTCTACCCTCATTTTCTATACCCTAATTTCCTTCCGGCAGCACCTTATTCTTGTGAAATTTTTAACCAATCAGTACAAATTTGTTGACAGCTCCATAAATTAAGCCGCGGCTAAGAAGTTGTGTCTCTTTTTGAGATGAAGCCGAACGAGTTAAATTTAAATTTTTGTATTTACAGTGAAAGTTAATTGTATCACAGATCTTTATTATTAAGAAACTTAACGACACGTTTACCTAGATAGAAGCATGTGTGTCTTGCATGGAACGTTAAAATTTAAAACAAAGCCGCGGCTATCAAAGCTTTAACCGACAACTTTTTCGTCTTGTAAGAAACGTCCAACTACGGTATTATTTAACCATGTCTGAAAATATTCGAGTGAAAATTAAGCTTTACTCACAGTCTTTCTATGTCATTTTATCCAAAATTAGGTAGACATCCACAAAATTGGGCCAGAAGAGCTCACAAAGTTATTCAAGAAGATACGCAATTGCCTTCTTTTCTCTTTACGTCCTAAGACTATGGACTTTCCAACAATCACAAATATTTTCTCAACCCGAAAACTTCGGTTGCCGTTTTGTAACAGATCAAATTATCCTTCTAAAGAAAAACTCGAATTACCCTTAACCCGCATCACCTCAAAAGGAAACAAGGAACAAACTTTA
Organism: Leptarthrus brevirostris; assembly: GCA_964036015.1. Lineage (NCBI taxonomy): Eukaryota > Metazoa > Arthropoda > Insecta > Diptera > Asilidae > Leptarthrus > Leptarthrus brevirostris. The sequence continues at coordinate 151,398,135 of OZ038372.1, forward strand.
ACTCAGAGATTTACTAGCAGAACTCCATCGGAAGAAACCCAACGTTGTCCGCCACCGATAGATAGGATCAATTCATTCAACCGTTTTCTTTTTCTGTGGCATCTTTTCAAATTGCATTAAGTCTGACTGTCGAAAGAAATTTCTGACGAAGGAAAAGGAAGCATAAGCTGGTAGCTTTCGATCCCAAGAAATCCTTTCACTATGAAACTGTAACCATACCGACAACTCAAATCCCTGGAAATTTGACTAAAACTTTGTTCAAAAGTGTAATCTTAAGTCGCGCCAGCAATTCGTCAACCAACCAGAAATTCCCATCCATCCTGCCAGTCACCCTGTTCTAATTTCATTCCAATCCCGAGCTTTTTTTTTTTTGAGATACAAATCAAAGTAAATCCTTCGACGGATTGCTTTATTCAATCCTTAAGAAGTATGGGGTGCGGAACGTGAACCACCATAGCAATGTTGTCGAAGTATTTGAAAAACCTCTGAGAAATGCGTTAAAATGCAACGAAGAGACAAAAAGGGGGGCGGCAAAGACTCCGAGATGTGACAGAACGAAAAAAACGATATCAGGTGAAATTGGAATATGTGGCTCCTTTTCGACGAGCCGTAATATATGGGGACGGTAGCTTCAATTCCTGGATGCACACACGCGAGCACTAAGATACCGGAGCTCAGGTATATAGCGCAAGATATACTGGTATACTTTCAGGGCCCTATGCTTGCAACCTTAGTTCTCTGTGTGATTTGAGTTCAGCGAAAAGTTTAATTGACTTACTTCGTTCGATTTGCAGAAGGTTCTAATTGTTTCAGTGGTACCACTTCGCGAATTAGCCGCAGTCTCGGTTGAAGAGTTTCGGGGGCCGCGGATCCAGACGAATGAAGTTCGTAGCCAGGAAAGTTTTCATTGGCGAAAAGAGTTAGTGTTTGTTGTTGGTGAGGTGTTAAATTACAAACTTCGTTCGGAGCAATTTATTTCGTGGCGGCCTTCACGATTAAGATTGGTATAGTGAAGGTGGTTAAGATGGGTGGCGGTATACCAAATATTTGAAACACTATGATTCCTAGAACCAAAAAAAAAACAATTTCGTTTCATTATGTTTCACGTTGTCAAAATACGAATTCTTCAAATGCAAATTTCTGTACACAAAACCCATTTTCAGAGGATAAAGTTTCCAAAGCAGATGACCACGACAAGGTGGCATCGAAACTCGTTCATAGACTGAATAGCTAACCTTCAAAGCAGAAACATTCTATTCCATGCGCTTGCCACTTCAAACGTCTATTTTTGTTCGGGCATTGTTGTGACATTCAATTTCGAGTTAATTTAAACCTTCAGTTTAATACCATGCACATCGGGCCTTTTTTGTAGCTGGCAACTGCATATGACCTGGACGAACTTCACTTGCCAAAAAGGTAACATCACTAAAATTGCAGCATCCACCCCCATCCAGTTTCGCATACTCAGGACATCGCCTGTGCAACCTGTTCTTCCACTCAATTTGGCAAAAATGCAAATTTTGCAGTAATTCAACCGAACCGGGAAGTCCAGGATGAAAGCGTTCGCATAGTGTCCTCGTGTACACAAAAAATTGCTTGCAGGAAAAATGTCTGAACCATCCACAAGTGCCCCCCAGCAAACCAGCTTCGGGATAGCAATTTTGCTTGGAAAAAAAATAAGCTTACGGTGAACCTAGAGAAGCACTTAGCGGCGTGTAATATCCATTCGTTAACCACAACCAACGATATCCTATCCATCGCCGCCCGACTAACAAGCGATATGGGAAGCTTCGACGTGAGTTTTGTGCATCGTATGGCGTCGAGCAGGTATTACGGCGACCAAGAAAAATATGCGAAGCCCCTTTATCTCGACATTATTACAGGAAGATAACTAGACTCAAGAGGAGAAGTACCATCGCCTGATCCGGAATTGGATAGGATACTAAAAGAGCCCCCACAGTAGGAAGGAAATCGCCGCATAGTGCACGGTCGGAAAATCTCTTAGCAATATGTTGTGCTTTGGAATTATTTATGACCCCATTAGTTATATGAGGCAGCCTGGCCAGAAACTGGCACATCCCCCACCTCTCGGGATGTCATCCCGCACGGTAGACTCATTTTTCTATTCAGGATGCACCGAATACACCCACCCTGCTTTGCAGAATCTCCTGAAATCCTGCCAGCGACGATTTTCATTTCGCTGCTCAGTAAAGTTGGCAGGTGACGTTGAAACCTTAAATGCAGAGGTCTGAGGGCAAAGACCTGCTATGAAAACCTAAAAAATATGTTCCTTTAGGGACAGACTTCTCACGTCGCGTAATTATTAAATCATTCTCGGGTAATTATTTTTCCTGGACATCTGGGAAAGTGTCGTTCCGGCCGGAGTCGGGCTCATGCAAACCTTCCTGGACGATGACCATCCATTTCAGTGTAAATCGGACCAACTGTTGGGAAATTGTGATTTGGGTAGGTTTAGTTCTGCGCCAGCTGCACTTGATTGCTCCTAATAATCTCAGGCTCTTTTGCGACAGGACGATAAGAACTGGTGCTCAAATCTTCCTCGTATTTATTGTCAGTCCCTTTCCAGAACCTCAATGGTTGATCGTAAAAGTTTTGATAGCTGGGCTGGTCATAAACACTTCAAACTTCCGCTCTTTAAATTGAGGAACGGTGGGGGAAGCTTTAACGTAGGCCAGGCTGTGGCAATTCATTCAGGAACTGAAAGTATTCCGATATTTCAGGGAATAGGCTGTTAAGGCAATTAAGGTGATTATTAGCAGCTAATCCTCGCTCTTTGTGGTAAATCGCTTCTGATTAAGTGCACTAATCAATGAAGTGGTTACGTTTGCTTTGTTAGCCAATTGCCTCCGGCTGCCATGCTCGCTAGAAGAATTTTCGATGAACGTTAGTGGGAAATTAATAAACTAAAAACTTTTAATTGCTGACAGACAGACAGATAGAGAGCATAACAAAGCGTTTATAGTAGAAATTAGCCAGGATATTTACATATCGCTGGATAGAGGCACCACGAACAGCGTTCCACACTCCTCGATTGGGAGTACGTTAATTTCTGCCGTCGTTTCGTAATTGCCCGTTTTTAGTTGTTTTATGAAGTAATGCTAGATTTGAATTCCGTGCATAGAGACTACTTTCCGCCATTAATTGCCCCGCCAAATGAAATTACCTCTCAGGTTATGTGCTAATTGATAATGTCGCCCATAATTTCAGCAGGTTTGGCATAAGAAAGCGAAGTCAATAAAAGAATAAGTTCCGGAATTCACACGCGATCCGAGCATTTCATAGAATTTGCAGGAGATTGAAGAGGTTTCGGTTAAGTGCTTATTAGAAATTCTTTACGTTGGTGAATCTAAAGGAATGTGTTAGACCCGAAGGTGGCTTTCACTCCGAGTAACCTTGGGAATCCTCACGAAAAGATGATTAATTTAAAATTTTTTACTTTTTGATATAAAAATTCGTGCGAAGATTGATGAACTCTGACCCTTTTCTGTTGCCACGAGTTGATCATTGTGAAGAAAGTAAGATAGGAAAGGAAACCTTTCTTCTGGAGAAAAATAATTAATGATTTGAGAACGGTTGTTTTTCTGAGGAATTATCATAAAAGTATCTATACTTAAGCAAGCATTCGTGTCCCGGAATAGAAAGTTAAAAAGAGGTTTCTACGCAAAATTACTCAAAACTTTCGAATGTTAATTAGAAAGTTTTTATGAAATAAGTCCGAGAACCATACCTAGTGCCATCATGCCTTAGCTTTATTACAACCAATTTGAACCAATTTATCGCAAGGAAAAACGTAGATGGTTTTTGTGGTATGTGAACTACTATAACAGCCTTGGAACGTTAGGGACACATCAAATGCGTTTATTTACTCATACCGAATATTCCGTTTAAACGAGTCAATGCCACGAATTTCGTGATAAGATCGACGGTCTTGAAGATGACACACGATAGTGGCCGGGACTTTAATGCAAGAGCGCTCGAGTGGTTTATGCCGTACTCTGACTCCCTGCGCAAATACATAATGGAAGTTGTCACTAGAACAGGACTTATCGTTCGTATCGTCGGCGCAGCAACCACCTTCCAGTGCCGCGGATATGGACAAATCATCCTCGGTGTCTCTTTCGCCACTTAAAGCCCGGCTCTGGTGTTGTCGGTTATATCATCGCAGCCCTGGATTGATGACAATTTGAGATCCCTGAAAAATCTAAGAAGTAAGACTTGGAAAATGTTCAGCTACTCTAGGCGCGACGAGCACTATCTTGTTTACTATGATCTTCACCTTCGGTTCTCCTTTGATGTACATACTTCTTACAGCAGATTTCTTTTTAACTCGAGATTCACTTTACACAACAATCCAAGACACTTTTAGAGGTTCATTAATTCTAGGCGACGTAGTGACGGATACCCTTTCTCCTTGAGACTTGGTGACCGCGAGAGCCATGACCCTCCTTATTAGTGCCGCTTTCTGTGATATCGCTTCCACTGACTTCTCCCACTTGACAAGGCTCCTGCTCACTTCACTTGAATCCAATAAGTTTTTGACGACGCAGCCGTCTGCGATTACCTACCGAATCTGTCCGATATGTTCTCTTGCGGTCCTGACGGTGTCCCGGCCTCATTTTTGAGAAGATGCAGCTCAACGGTCACTCCTGTCCTTTGCCATTTGTTTAATCTGTCTCTGGGCTGTCGCCGTTTTCCGAGGCTCTGGAAAGACTCTGTGATAATCCCCCTTCACAAAAAGGGAGACAAGGTAGACAAATCTAACTTCAGACGCATCGTTAATCTGTCCCATGTGGCGAAAGCCTTTGAAACACTAATATGCGACGTGCTCCGCTTCCAGTGTAGACCCTTTATGGGCTCTTTCTAACACGGCTTTATCAAAGGTAAATCAACCACCACAAATTTACTCGAATTTGTCACATACAGTCACAGGCATCACAGAATCAACCATAGCATTCTCACACATAAGCTCCACCTGCTCGGTTTTCCGCTGCTCTTTGTTAAATGGCTATCATCCCACCTGTCCGGCCGTTACCAGCGTATCTTGTTTCGTTGCGCTCTATCCAGAGAAATCTCGGCCTTAGCGTAGCATCCTTGGTCCGCTCCTCTTCATAATTTATATTAATCTAGTTGCTCCTGCCTAGGTCCAGAATTATGTGATGATCTCCTGTGATGACGACTGTGCTCTGTTAAGCTCCGATTTGCGCATTTTTCATGATTGGTGCTCCAATAATCGTCTTCCATTGAACACCAGCATATTCACCGTTATGTCCGTTTCACGTAGGAGTCGTCCCGTTTCCTTCACCTACTCCATGGCCGGTCACGCCTTGTCCAGGCTCGACTTAGCCAAGGACCTGGGCGTAATTCTTAACTCCCGTCTCTTCTTCGAGGACCACATGGACTTCCTGGTTGGCAGAGCCAATTCTGCGCCTGGCTTTGTAAAGAGATGGTCTCGGAAGCTTCGTGATCCATACTGAACGAGGCTTCTTTTCTTCACTTTCGTCAGCCCTATCCTGGAGTACGCCAGTCCGGTATGGGACACTTACTTCGCCGTCCATATTAACCGAATTGAATCAGTCCATAGGTTCGCTGTTCGCGGCCTCCCCTTGCGTGACCCTATTCATCTTCATAGTTTTTTTGTTTGATCTGTTGCAGGGGCCGATTAACTCTACCGAACTACTCAACGACCTGGGCATATCCGTCCCGGCCCGGACCTTGAGGAATCAGGACTTCCTCCATGTGCTTCCCACATCTCGTTCGATCGTTCCAGGCAGCAGCTGAAGGTCCAATTTCAACTAATCATTGAACAATGAATAAAACATATATAAGTTTCAACCATGTTTCTTTGTTGTAGTAGCCAGTCTTGGCAAAGTTTTCATGAATAAATAAATCAAACAAGTAGTCAATTTAAAAATAGGTTTATTTGGCTTGAGAATGTAACAATGATTGACTGTTAAAACTAACAACAAAATGTGTAAGAACAAAGATCAGTACGCACACAAATTCAAGTCATTTACAAATATACGTGAGGCGCCACATTTACATAACTTCAAAGTTTTGGAGGATTAGGATAGTGACTACCAATACATCGAGTTCGACATCTTCAACGGCGGTCATCAACACAGGGACGTCCGGTGGGCACCGATTACGTGGAACGTTGGGAACCTAGACTCCTAGATAGGTTTGTGCGAGAACTGGCAAGGTACAAGGATGCTATAATAGCAAACTCGAGCGAAAGACCGGGCACAGAACATCTTGTCCTCATTATGAAAGCATGTGATGCCTCTATGTCGAGGAGAAAACCAGGCCACGAAAAGCTGCCGGGATACGCGTGGACCTCGAAGATCCCAGGACTACACAGAACATGCCTCAGACAGAAAGGACGAGGGACCGGACCGAGGCAAATCTCCGATCCACGGAATACAAATAGGAAAATTAGATAATTGGGCGGGCAATAAACTGAAGCGAAATTCGATGCTGGGGAGACTTAATAGAAGACGTTTACAGGAATACATTCTGGAGCGGACACAAACTGGTAACTCAGAAACTCTGAGCAAACACGAAGATCTCTCTACGTCTACGTCTACAAATCTTCCGATGGTGACGGTATCTTTCCAGCTCTCCTGCAGCATGGTAGAGATGATCAGTTCCCAATACTTAATAAAATCTTTAGGGCCAGCTATCAGCTCAACTATATCCCTAAACTATGTAGAGAGGTGAGGGTGGCCTTTATACCTAAGGGTGGAGAGCGACCATCCGCTGATCCTCCTATCCTTTCTTAAATTAATGGAGAAAATCATTGATCAAGTCATTAGGTACATATCAAGCGGGCAAATCAATCAAAACTCCATTACACAGTTTAGTTGGAAAACCAGAAGACGCTTTTAAAGGTAAGAATTATGCTCTATCTGATATTGGAGGTGCTTTTGACAACACGTCGTTCACAGCTATTGGCAGAGGAATCGAACTGCCGGCCAGGCAGGGGGATAAATCGGTAGCAGTAAGGGAATAGTCCTTTCCCTTCTTCTCTGCACACTTGGTATTCATGATCTGATGCTGGCTACGAATGTCAGGGCTATGCAAATAACCTGGTAATTACCATTATGGGGAAGCATGACAGAACTATATCTAGAACGCTGCTAAATGCCCTTCATATGGTACAGTTCTGGTGACTTAGGGAGCGATTCAAAGTCAACCCTAACAAAATAACAATTATACCCTTTAGAAGATGAAGGAAGCTGAGCTTAGAAGCTCCCATCCTTGAAGGAACACGGATAGAATTCTTAAGTGAGGTCAAATATCTAGGTATGCATATAGATCAAAAACTCACTTGGCATCCTCATCTGAAAATAGTTACGGGTAAGGCTATGACTGCACTCTGTTCTTGTTTTCTAAATGGCCCGATGGGCATATAAAGCGATCATAAGAATCGTCGTCACCTATGCGGTTCTCATATGGTGACTAAAAGAGAACAAAAGACAGTGCCGTCAGCATTACAAAAACTGTACGGATTGTCTAGATATTACGGGTGCCTTGCATACCTTCCCCACTGCAGCTCTCCAGTTGAGCCTCCACTCTACTGGAACTCCTTCCCTTGTATTTATACCTAAAGAAGGATACACAGTTCCGATCTCCTCAATGCAGGCAATCTGAATAGTCACAGGAAAGTCTTTGGAGAATTCAAGGATGATCCTGTAATCAACTCAATCTCAGATGCCATGCCGAAAGGGCAGAATTTAGATACACCAATGAAGTTGACGCTTGAAATCAGAGAATATTGGCTCAAGAACTGCCACATATTTAAAAAGGGATCCCTGGTTTGGTACACGAATGGTTCCAAGTTGGATGGGCATCGGAGTCTATGGACCCAGTCTAAGGATGCATTAGTTACTCGATTCTGCCCCAACTATCTTTCAAGCAGCGTTGGTCATACCTATACCAAAAAAGTTTTCGCCGTCACAGCCATGTAACTTTCGTCCGATTAGCATCTGAAAAAAAATTATCTATACATAAATCACGTGTCATGTTTTTGACCAGAATATATTATCTGTATGTGAATATGAACTGATGATGATGTCGCATCATCAGCTTTAAAGCTAATCAGTAATTAACTGTCGCTGTAAATCTACATGACTCGGTCTCTGATTCAGGTGCTCTCTACTCTGGAGTCCCGCAGGGCTCAATTCGTGGACCACTCTTGTTCAGCTTTTTTCTCAATTATCTTCGAAATATCTTGCCTATTAGGTTAGATTTATCTCAGCAGACCGATTGCACTACTGTGTGACGTACTCCCCTGGTACGGTAACTCGCGATTTTTCTGACGGTATGGTAGTGGGAAAGTCACAAAATCTATTGCGTGGGTGGGTACAATTGAGAAAGGCCAGGGTCTATCAACGAAGAGAAAAGAAACCCGGGTATGTGCCTATTGGTGACAAGGCCTTCAAACTTACATCTAACAAATCTTTAGATCGCTTACTTATATACGCTTATTTCTAACTGATTACGTCCTTTTGACCGTTCCGCTCAACGCGTGCACTTGACCAGAGTAGTGAGCTGCTCTTAATGGAATCTTAGCTATGTGCTATTTTGGTCTTTGAGCCGTTAAATGCGTACTACGCAGGATCTGCTCTTACCCTAAAAACGAGGTATACGACACAGGAGGTTTATCTCGTGGCGGAACTTGCCTTGCTCACGTTGCAAACGTGTATGACGACAATTTTTCGGATCGACGGACTATGCCTGGCTCGCACGACGTGGTATTCGGGAGGGGGAAAATGTCGGTTGGAAAAGGGTCGCAGAAATTGATTTTGCCTGTCTAAGGCCTGGCTCATATTTCTTATTTTTCAATGTTACGTGCGAATTATACCCAAGAGAAATTATATTTTTCGTTTTATTCCCCCAGTTGGCCTTTCTAAAGTGAATTATATTTTAAAGACAAATTTTGGACTGTTCAAATCCTAGTCTACTCACCTCTTATTTCATTTTCTTAGTTGGGTCCGTTCTTATAAATTTTCTACATCAATTTCCATAATTGGTGTCTTTGTGGGTGGTGGACTATAATTGTAAAACTTTGCTTGATAATTCTCAACCGAGAATATAGCTTGGTTACAACTGCTAGACACATCAGTAATGATGATCTGCAGTATTTGTGTGAATGGTCATCGATGATGATGATGATGAGCTTGTCTCTGAACCCGGCCAAGTCAATTTGGTTTATAGTTAGTAGTAGTAGTAGTAGTATAGTTAGTTCTGGAATATGTTGACTCTGCTAAAAACCTGGTGATTAACCTTAATACTAAATTCGATTGTTGCAATAATATCACTGAAATTGTAAGAAAAATCTACGATGGTCTGCGGCAACTGCGGATAAGCTCGAGTTATTTGTCAGTAAACATACGACTTAAGTTAGCTTAAGCACTTATGGTTTCCCACTTTATTTATGGCAGCCTTATCTTTAGTAAACTTGAGTCTATATGCCAGAGAAATCTCACAGTTGAGTATAAATTTTAACCCTTCTAAAAGGACGAAGTAGTAAGGAGTCTAAACTTTAGCCCTGTGGTAAATCGAACGCTTTGATTAACTTGCAAACAGTTCAAAAAGTCTCACTAATGCACCCCTTCCATGAGATTTACAATAAAATCAAGTATTTACTCGTGCAATCCGTACAGTCTGGACAAAGTAGTAAAAGTTTTTTAAAGGCAAAAAACTTATCGAATCAATTCTTCAAAATGAAAGGGAAAATCCTCTACTAAGGTTTGCTTAATATTAAAATGTGTTGCAAGGTTTTCTTAGTCTACGAATTGAATACCGTCGAAATTATGAAAGGATTCTTATTCATCTCAAACCATAAAAGAAATCCAATTATAATTTTAGCTCAGAAGTTTGCAAGTTCATAGATCCTCAAAAAACCTTTGAACTTTCCTGCAATATCCCTGTAACCGCCTTCGAAGGAAATATTTTTTTTTTTATTTATAATTTTCGTTTCGATTCTTCTCTGATCGAATCGAAGCCGTCCCAGTGCGATGAATTCCTTTCACGAATTTCAATTTCTCTAAAAATTCAATAAAGTGAGCACCAACAGGAATTTCATTCACCCAATAGTGTCTGAGAAGGAATTTGCTTTTCTATTGATTCAGCTCGTTGGCATTCCGATCAAAAGGAGCACAAAACTCTTTATAAAAGTCTTGCACAACTTCGGGAGCATCGAATGGAACTTCCTTTAAATACTGGGCTTCAGTTTGAGCACAACAATTCCAAAAATTTGTGAAATTTAAAGTTTTTTTTTTGTGAAGTCGAAGATATTCTCAAATAATCTTCGATTGACAGTGGACTAATAACGAAGAATCCTTGAACGCAAGTGCTCGAACCTCGCCCATTTTATCATAAATCCTTTTAAATTAAAACCAACATCACTTGCTTCCTTGTTGAATTGAACGAGATAAATGAGTGTCCTCGGGCCCTTTTACAGTTCCATACTCCCAAGCAACCCCATTTGATTATCCAACAGTCCACAAAATTTTATTCAAGCATTAAATTTCCTGACCAAATAGTATCCAACTCGAGCTTAACTCATCTGTGAAGGAGCGAATGAGACCACTAAGGACATATGGATCTGATCCCACCAGCCCCAGATCGCATCCATCGGGAAATTCCTGAACATACCAGAAATTGACATGAAACTGAATGGAAAATTGAATTTAGCCAACGCCGCCGCCCCAACCCCAAGGCAAATGCCACAACTCCAGAGCTTTGTGGAGCTATTAATTTCGTATTACGATATCACCCTCGGGCATTAGGTTTACTTTGTGCGACCTCATCTGGGTGCTTTGCACGTAGCCGTTCGTGGCCTTTTTATTTTGTTAACTGCATGGTTGGTTTGGCCTACATTGACTGTATTCTCTTGCTTTTCTAGAACTGTCTAACGACTAGACAATAATTATATAATCCCGTTTAGCCAGAGGTCATTATTAGCATCGGACATAGTCGTTCAATTTACAGTGCAGAACTGTACAGAACCGCGGTAATGAACCGTTTAGTGTGTGGTAAATAGCTGACCTATCCTCACATAGTCGAGTCTATGGGAATGCAGCTATTAATGTTAAACACGTACCTAGCGAAGCAAAGCTATCGTCTGCTTAATACTATATAGTTTCGGAGCATATATAGTTGCTATTGGCTCTATGCTCACTCGGCGGTTGCTATGTTTTTTTTTCAGTATTAATCACAGCAGGTGAACTCCAAATTGTCAATAGGTAACCGAGTGTAATTATGGACTATTGCTTGTCTAAAGAGATTTGTTTGTCGAAATTCTATAGAATTGGTATGCGGGTCGATGAGGAAAAGATGCCATCAAAGCGGTCCTATAAGCACCTGTTCGGTTCCAATAAGCAAATATTTACGTTTACCTATCTTAATACTCGGACTATATAGTTATATTAAGTGGCCAAGCGTAAAGACGACTAAATACCCTTTGTGTGTTAGAAGTACTCAAGCGAACTACACGAGGGTTGTTTGATGATGTTTGGTAAATTGACATGAGTTGGCGCCACAATTTATTACGTGGCATCGTTGTTGGTAATTTATTTATTTATTACAAATTCGGATATGTAATTAATCACATCTCCCAGACAGTCAAAAGTAAAAACGATTTTAAACCTGTTATGTCTAGGCTCAAGAGGCTCCAAAGAAAGAAGGCTCCAAAGGGCAAATCTCACAAATCTACGCTGGACAGCCTCAGTATGATCGAAATGGGAGACATAGAAAGGAGACCAAACCGGTGAAGCGTATTCCAAGATTTGTTGGACAAAAGCGCAATAAAACAGTTTCGTTATGTATGGGTCATCAAACTCCTTTGACCATCCTGTTACGAAGCCCAAAGTCGCATAGACCTTACTGATAATAGCGTCAAAATGATCCTCAAAAGAAAATTTAGTATTAATGACAACGGCCAAATCTCTGGTTTTGTCAGGTCTCTAAGTCAGAGTTTAATAGGGCACGGTCATTATTATTTGACACAACACGGAAAATCGTGGCATCGTTAGCATAACAAAGGATTTTCGAATGAGATAGTATCAAAGCTACATCGTTAATGTATGTGATGAAAAGCAAAGGTCCTAAATGACTGCCCTGAGGCAGCCCAGAAAAGTTATTCATTTCGTCAGAGAATACACCGCGAAATAAAACACTGGACGAAGATTAGTGTTTTAGTCAGACCTGAAAACTTGTAAAATGAGTCTTGTTATTAATTCAATGAAACGCCTTGCTAAAATGAGTAAAAATGCAATCAACAACCTGCTTTCCAGCTTTAATTACAGGAATATAGAAGTTGGAGAAAATTGCTTTAATGCGACGACCATTTTTTTTGTTTTTATATGATGTTTCCAAAGCTCAGCGGGTGCCCTATGATTCTAAAGCACAGCTTTGCCGGTAAAAAAATTGAGCATGTGCAAAATGGGCTAAAAAGTTGAGTGAAGGAGGTAGGCCCCGTTTGAAAGTTTTGGGCTCATTACAGAAGGGAAAACAAAAGATGGTAAACCGTTCTACATCCGTGTTGTTCTGCTTAGAAAAGATTCCCGAAATTTGACGGTACGTCCAAATTTGACCTGGAGAGTATGGGGGTTGGAGCGACTTGTAGCTCTTGTATCGCGCGTTGTTATGTGTCTACAAGGAATCAGGCTTGCAATTTCGTTAGAACAATGCCCGATGAAATAGCGATAGAAGAGTGAGAGACAACCGACATTCCGTCGATACTCCAGAGAGTCAAGGCCCTTATAGATTGAGGAATCGTCAATAAGTTAAATATGCTTATGCTGGACTTTGTCTAACGCGGAAATGTCCAGCCCCTGCTCAAATATGGAAATTATATTCAAGTCTAGGCCTGATGTGGTACTTGTAGATCAGCGCTAAGTCAAATGGGGTGAAATATTTCTAACATCTCTGTAGAACACCCAAGCATTTCATCGCGCTTTTAGCGATCAATCTAAATAAGATTGCTGGATATCTCAATACAAAAGATGTTTAGAGAGGGCGAAATGGGTATATTCACTTCGTCGACTGAAATGTGTTGAGGGTGAACTGGGCGTTTTTTAATGGACATTAAACAGCATCGAGTTTTGGATGCATTAAACGAAACACGATTTGCTCTGCCCCAAGCGAGTACCATAGAAATGTCGCTGTTTAATAATCAAAACATGCGCTCTCGATTGACTTCTGCAGCATTTCCACGAAAATTCATTACAGAATCAAAAGGGAATGCGAAATCAAGGGTGCTGTCGTCAGCGAAACTATGAATAGGATTGAGAGTAAGTGATAAAAGATCATAAATAAAAAGAATAAATAAGGTTGGTAAAAGAGCTGAACCCTGAGATTCACCGGCATTTATTTCTCTATTAATTTAACACAGTGAGAGTTCAGACCAAATGATTGAAGTTTGGATAGAAGGGCAGCATGCCATACTCTATCAAAAGCCTTTGAAATATGAAGAGCGACGATTTCGAACTCACCAAAATTATGGTGAGTAAAAGCCGTCAGTAAGTTTCTGGTTGTGCGGCCAGCGCGGAAACAGTACTGGAAATCGTCGATAAGATCGTTATTTTCTAGATATTTCATCAGCTGAGAGTTGATGAGTGATTCAAAATCGAAGTTAGTGCAATTGGTCTGTAGTTGGTGGGGTCACATGCCTCTCCGTTTTTAGGTAACGGCTGTACATGAGCAAGTTCCCATGCCCTTGGGAGCACACCTGTTTTTTTTTTATACAATGTGGCCAAATCCAACCCTTTGATGCGTTAGCATGGTTTTGGCAAGGGAATTAGGGTAAGGGAAGTGAGGAAACTTGAGTCTTGTTTTTGCATTGCTGCGAGCTAGACAACAGCCTAGGGACGGAGTGGATTATCTTAATTTCTTAATAAAAGCTCACGGGGTCATCTGGTCTTGAACCCGGGACCCATGGCATGTTGGTCTTGCCGCTCAACGTATTGATCCAACTCCTGTTGGATATAACAGGTGAAAAGTTTGTGCAGAGTTTTAGCCAAAGCCCACGCGCAGAATTTTACAACCAGGGGTGAGAAACCATCAGGCCCAGTAGCTTTGGACACGTCGAGTTTCGAAAGTACCCTAAAAACTTCCCGAGTGCGAAAGTGTAGCGGCTTTTGCCTGCTAGTGCACTGTGATTGAGATGGAAGTGGCTGCGGTGATGGTCCAGTGAGCCAGTAAAAACAATCCCATTATATATGAGTGGTGGTGTTAACGAACAGGTGAAATTGTTCTTCACGGTTTTTACTAGAGACCAGAAGCCCTTACTATTCATTGAGTAGAAAATACCTTCCGTCTAACGCTCTGCCCGAAATTGAACTTTTCCCGACTAATCACTGTATTGCAAATATTCTGCGCATCTCTATAGATACGTCTCAATTCCTCTGAAGGGCACAATTTATATGACTGGAAGGCTGCTTCCTCGCTTTTAAAAACTGCGAAACAGTCCTGTTGGTGTTAGTTGGTTTGATGTTTTTTGAAATTTAGGTTAGTGGTTGTCAGAGAGGAGGTGGAGAATTGGGCGGAGATAAGACAATGGTCCGAATAGATCAAAGGATCAATTACTTATCTGGATGCGATGCTAGAAAAAAATATAAAAGATGCGCTGTGTGCCCATAGTATCAGAAGCACGAGTCTCAACCAGTTGAACCAGTTGTTGTTAATTGAAGGACTCACTAAATAACTCGACTTGTCTTTCAGACGGGCTTATGGTAGAAGAATGCCTGATCCACTGTGTGATGTGGACGTTGAAATCGCCAACAAGAACGATTTAAGAAAAGGGGGATATTTCCAAAATCTTATCAATATCGGAAGACAGCTTATCGAAGAAACATACAGTGTCAGTATCAGAAATATTCAGGTATAAAAGTTTAAAAAGCAGAAATAAATGATGTGCCGATAGAGTTTAAATCTAATCCAGACATTATTTAATTCTGGATTAGTAGAAGAGAATTGAGGGAGATAGGAGAATGGCACATCACATCGTCCTCCGCTTACTCTCGATACAAGCTCGGAAAACTTGACAGTTCGGCCATTTCACCACCAAGCATTTCGTCCCTTATTTCATTTTTGTTGTACCACAGATTAACCAATCCTTGCACACAAATAAAATTACACATTCTCGTAACCTAAACAAAAGAGAAACGCTGATGTCATTGACGAGTTTTAAGCTCAATACTTCAACAAAACGAGCACAAGAGAGTTTTCCCTTTAAAACACATGAAAATTGTATAAGAGAGGCACTTGTTCAGAACATTTGTTGGTTAACCTCAAGTAAAATCCAATTTAAGACTTTAAATATATTCCGAGAAATACTTCGAAAAATTACAATTCCCCAAACTTTTCTTTAAGCCTATTGTGGCGAGTTTTGGTTTGTTTACACCACCAATGCTCAGCTGTTAATGTCAGCTTACGGGATTGCATCTAGAATAGGCTGTGCTTCGTCATTCTTTGACAGTTGGTAGTTCCGAAATTTTGACAGTTAATCAATGAATAAAAATGTTCGCTGTCAGAAAGTTAGAGCTGTCAAATAATCGCATAGGAGCAATTTTCTCGTAAGTTTTGAAATATATGCACAAGGCGACATAGTCGTCCTCCAATATTTAATTCGGCGGCTACATGCAATTTTTCCTTCATTTAAACCTGCTGTATTGGCACAAAGCTCTTTCTCGCCAAGGTCTATTTTAACGCAAGATAATTCGCACACACAAATTACCGATAATTTCATGGCGAGAATAACGTTTCCCTTTTGTTGGCCTTGTAACTATCTTCTTATTTATGGTATACCCATCAGACTAAAATAGCGTTTTGGTGTTAATTTTCGACTTTATTGACTGTACAATTAGGAAACCTTCTATTTTGTGGCCGAGAAATACTTTCACCCTCGTTACGAGAGAATACCTTTTAAACAAGCAAATGGAGCACTCCTTTTATTATGTCTGACCTCACCTCCATCAGAACGTATCCAACACGTTGATGGGCTTCATTAGAGCTGAAGCGTCTGCCACGTGTTACAGAGTAAATCGATAGACGGAAATTTCAATTTTATGGAAAGGTAAGTAATCGTTGGTAGGAATTTACTAGTTTGACAAAATGTCAAGCAATTACCATAGGAAATGTCATAAGAAACAAGATAATTGGGCAGAAAATGTGAAAAATGTTTAACGATTTTTAAATTGAGAATTCTGTACGTATGCCACGTGGTATATAGGATAAAAAAAAGCCGACGTGGTTCTTTTTATCCTTTGGTGCGTTAGCATGATTTTGGCCGGAAGGGAATTTAGGGTAAGGGAAGTGAGGAAACTTGTATGTCAAGTTTTTACAATGCTGCAAGTTAGACAACAGCCCAGAGACGGAGTGCATTATCTTAATTTCCTAATAAAACTCAAGGGGAGATCTGATCTCGAACCCGGAACCCATTGCATGGTGGCCGTACCGCTCAACGAATTGATCCAACTCCCTCTCCAGTTTTATTTATCATTATCAAAGGTTAGATTAAATCCATGGGAGGTGTAAGCTGTCTCTACCACAGTATTCCTTTAGAAAGCACGGTCTCAAGCACAGGCCTAGAAGGAAGCTATCCACGTTATCCAACAACGTCCTAACTGCTTTATTTGATTTTAATCATACTTTTGATCCTTTGTCAGCCTACTTTTGATATATACTTGAGCATCGTCTTTACTCATTGTTATGGCAATCTTTAGGATTTTTATGAACTTTCATTTTGCCCAGGTGCCAGGACGACGACCAAGACTGTTAATAAGACCCAGATCCCGAACAGAGCGAGATCTAGAACTTGGATTCCGACGAAATCATCTACTTCTGTAGCTGTTCTAGCTAGGTAACCCTGTGCTACCCACTCAAGACTGGAAGGTACCACAGGTCAGTGAGGTCAAAGGCAACTCAAGACAGGCCGTTGTGACCATGAAGAGAAATTCCTCGCCATCCTCACTGAATGTAATGGCGTTTTTAGCTACGTACTTAGCTAGATTAGTCTAAAAGTCTATCGGAAGGACCAGAAAGCGTTTGAAGAGGAGGCCTACTCCTTGAAACCTCCTTGCAGCGGTTGATCCCGCCGTCGCTGTTGCGCAATCCCCTTCTATGATGGCGGTTAACTGCCTTCCCTATTCCGGAGGAGAGACGAGAAACGAACTTCTATGCTCGTCCGCCAAAGAAGACGTCAGCGTTGACAAGGAGGTTACCGACGTCACTTTTATTAAGGTATCCCCCCAAATACAATAATGCTGAGTGTGGTGCAATTTAATTCCTTCACCTCTTGAAGGCAGCTTTGGCTGCTCCACTCCTTCGTCTGACTCAGAAAGGAGAGAAGTTCGCTTTCGACGAAGATCCTTGCATTGTTAAAGACAGGGTTTTCTGATTCAATTTAAAAGGATATAAGCCCTTTTATATGCAAGGTCTATGTAAACCCAGATCTCATAGTCTCAAAAAAAAAATGATATTGAAGTCGCTATCCTATCTCAGTTTAGTAATAAGGACACTGTAGTAGTTAGGCTGGAACTGCGGTCCCATTCTTTATGGTTGATTTTCAGTTACTTGGCTTACGACGCAGAGAACATTCCGGAAACAGCCCTAAGGAAAATGGTTGGGAAAGACACGAAATAAAGGATGACGCTGGTTATCGGGGCCAACGTCAATGCGCACCACACAGTTTGGGGTAGCTCGGACATCAATGAAAGTGGTGAGTCACTTTTTGATTTTATTCTCGGAACTAACCTCCAAATATGTAATGTGGGAGTGAAACCCACCTTTACTAACTCGATCAGGTGCAAAGTTCTGGACATTGCATTGGCATCTGAAAAATCCGCCTATTTTATAACTGAGTGGAAGGTATCCAAGAAATCATTCTTTTTCGACTATGCTTACATTGATATTGGACTAGCTTTGGCGAATCAGATTTCTTGTACCAACCGGCATCCTAGAGGTAAGCGAAGACCTCATTGGTGATCGACGGAAATCATCACCCTTAGAAGGGAGTATCATAAACTCTTCAATCAAGCGAAAGGGTCTAATGTATAGACTTCCTATAATGAATGCCTCAGTAAGGTTAAGAAATTGATAAAGAAGGTCAGATGATTTTCGTGAGAATGCTTTTGTAATGAAGCATCCCCAACCCCTTGGTCAGACAGGATGGAAGCTGGACCTCATCATGTCTTGAGATTCTGGAGCTACTGATTGACACTCACTTTCCGAGATGTTAAACAGCTAGTATGGCTGGGTCGATAGAGGCTCCGATTGATCATGATCTGGTCTAAAAGATCCTTAGTAGGAGGAAGCTCAAATGGGTGATAAACAGTTTCAAGCCCTATAAATCACCGGACTTAGATGATATCATCCCAGCTGAACTGCAAACAACCTTCGAGATCCTTATTCCGTGGCTGGAGTTCAACTATGAGGCCTGACTTCACCTCTCATACATTTCAATCTCGAGGATGAAGGTTAAGTTAGTCTTCATTTCTAAAGGAAGGGCCTCATATTGTCAACCTAATAATTTCAGGCCTATAAGTTTTTCATCATTGCTTCTCACAACCCTTGAAAGACTTATAGATGTCTGCATTAAGGAGACAGTTGAGTCAGCTAATCTGTATCTTTTTCAACATGCACACAATCAAGGTAGGTACGTCGAGACTGCTTTGCATTAATTAATCGCAAGTATAAAATGCTCATTACTGCATAAAGAATACAACGGCATCCTTGAGGAGGATGGATTTAGACAGTTCCTTATCGAGCTTATCGATCTCATGATAAAAAGCAGGATCGTTAACTCCACCTTGGGAGAATCCTATAAACAAAGACTTGCTACTAGAGGCACACCCCAAGGCACTGCTCTTATGGAATGTGGTCCTTTATGACTACTCCTGTATCTGGAGCATTCCGCCACAGGGTTGTCGCCTACTCTGATGATATTACCCTGATTTGTACGGGCAAGCACCCAAATACCTGGTGTTGCAACATGCCCTTTATAAAGTATCTTTCTAAAACACCAAGTGTGGTGTGGGTATAAATCCGGACATGACAGAGGGATACTTTTCTCTCGGAATCATAGAATTCCTCCAATACTTAATGAGGTCAGACTGAAACTAGGTGACAAAGTTAAATATCTAGCTCTTGTCCTGGATAAGAAACTCAGCTGGAAACTCCATCATCCAAGAAAGACATAAAGCTACAATAGCGCTGTACTCCTGCAAACAAGTTTAAGGTAAAAAAATGGGGTATGGAGCCACGTATTGTTCACTCATATTACGCCAGTCTCATACGACCTATACGTACTTATGGTTGCCAGCACTAGATAAAGTGACCTACCTGAAAGCACTAGAAAAGGTTCAGAGGATGGCAGCACTGCTAATAAATAACAGGTGTCCTTGGAACTACACCCTCTAAAGCCCTTAACACAATTCTGCACGCTTTGCCGTGGATCTTTTTGGTAAGCAAACCGCATCCTTGTCTGCCATAAGGCTCAACTCAGTCCAGCCTTAGGCGCGTACCGACAACGGACACTCAAAAATCCTGAACAGTAGAGTAACAACAAGCACTGACCATACCGAACCTAAGCCTTTCGTTACTATTTGTCAAAATGGGGGGTCCCCTCAACGATTCCAAAGTGGAAGGCAAGAGGTATCATTTCGGCACACCTGGACCCGGGCATTTAATTTCGCTTACCTGACTACTGCAATGTTTTTCAGACTGAAATCATGGATGTAAAGGCAGCCGTAGAACATCTGAAGAAGATAAAGCTGCCTATAGATGATATTTGTCTTCTCAGATAGTTAGGCTGCTATTAAATCTCTCGAGGAAGTGTATACAGCCTCCAAAATGGTCATAGCATAGCCGCTCAACTCTGAATGACTTGGCTGAGCGCCTGAACTTACTCCTCATATGGCTGATATTTCGGGTAAAGCTGACGAGCTAGCGAGTACTACTATTTTCGACTCGAACATAAATGTAAGCTGAAAATTACACAAGCATTTCTTAGAACTACAAATGCAAGATTTCAAAAGGAACACACCTGCCTTATTACCTGGTATATCTGGCCGATTCTTGACCGAAAGTTCAATTTGCTCGGACGAAATATTATAGGCATTGTCGTGACCATCATTTCAGGCCATAGCCTCATACGTCGACATGCCGACGGACTTGGCGCGCCTTCAAATGACTTCTGTAGAAGTTGCCAAGGATGGGTTTCTCAAATAGTTAACTGAGTTAGGTTCTACTGATAGTTCGATTTATCAGGAGTTCTAAATGGCTCCCGGTTACGTGATAGGGCTGTAAGTCTTTCACCTCGTGCTCTAGCCAACATTAGAGATTTATTTTTTTTCCTGGTGACAGAGTCCTAACTCGGTATATCAGGAGTTCCAGGTCAGCTCCTCTTTCTCTCTTTATGGGTTCTATGTATAGGGTTCAGTGCATAGCCTCAACTATGGTGTCATAATGGCCTAAGTGTGCTTTTCCTTCCAGGATAGGCAGCCACCTTAACTTAACCTAACCTTGCCAATATTTTACAGGTCCTTAAAATGGTATTCTAAACCGTACCACTGTCAGAAATATAAAAAAATATAAATTTACTTACATCACTGGCGTTCAAAAGTAAGTAAACAGAATTGATGCTTTCGTTTTGGTGCTATTTTCTTAACTATATTTTTCGAACAATTGCTTTGGCTGACATTTTATTTGGGTTTTTTTTTTATATGTTAACTGAGTTTGATAATAGAAATGTTCTTGATTTTCAGGTAAAAGTCCTATTTTGATATCGGGGTCAAACAATATCGTAAAATGGCCAAATTTAAACATTTAACCGCCGAAAAACGTCGACTGATAATTGATTTTTATCACAAAGGTCAAACTTATCGACAAATAGCAGCTACTTTCAAGAAAACACCAGCAGCTATTTATAAGGTAGTAAACGTTTTCCAGCAAAGTGGTCGAATTTCTGGAATCGCTAGATCTGGCCGACCAAGAGTGACCAATGAAAGGGTAAATAAACATGTCTGCCCCTAAAAATTTGGGCACAATTGAAGAAGGGAGAAATGCACCATCCATTGCCACCATAAAGAGGCGATTGCGGGAAAGTGGAAGAAGTGTAGCTCGTAAAGTTCCTCACGTCAGTAAAAGAAATACAGGGTGTTTCAGATCTCACCTAGCCAAACAAAAAATTGTATGGTCGGGGGGGACTCTCAACCGTTCGGGAGTTACAGGGTGAAACATAAATTTCAGTTTTTCATGGTATTCACAGTACTCTTTTATTTTATCTCTTCATCTACCCAACACAGCCACATGAAACAATCGCTAAAAAACAAGTATCCTAATTACCTTTCCAAAAATGCCAACAAAGAGGAGTATTTACACGGACTTTCCAAAGGTAAATAGAAACAGGAAGTGTAACTCCACACGACATGGAGACACGACCCGAAACTTCGGGAACTTCTGCCGACGTCAAGCAGCAAATAATCACCATCGTGAGGCAGGACCCTGAGACGAGCACGAAACGCGTCGCAATGCCATTAGGAGTGTTGTCATCTTATGTTTGGAGGGTTAGTCATCGAGAGTGATTACGTCTATATCATCATCATCATCCAGCCCAAGGACTACTGGAAGGAAATTCCGGGAGAAGACTGGAACTTAGCACTTGGCTTCTGGAACGCGCCTGGATAAGGGCATTATGGTATGGGGCTGTTTTTGCGCTAGTGGAATTGGCAAGTTGGGTAATACTTGAAGGAAAAGTTAATGCCCAAGTTTACTTCAAAATAACTGAGGGAGGTCATAGTTTCTGAAGGTAAACGATTAGTTGGGGACGATTTTATTCTTCAACAAGACAATGCGCCAAGAAGCGACAAGCGCTTAACGGAACTGAAACTTCGACAAGCAGCTTAACGGAACTGAAACATTTGATGGAAGAAATTTGGTATACGTTTCCTCCAGAAGAATGCAAAAAGTATGCTCTATCACTTCCTAAGAGACTTGCCAAAATGTCGCAAAATAACGGAGGACATTGCGGATATTAAAGGAGTTGTTTACTTACTTTCGAGCCAGTTAAAGTGAACCATTTTTATTTAAAATTTTAATATAATAATAGCAATAGAAAAAATTAGAAAAAAATGTATATATTTAAACAGACAATGAATGGGTTTTTGTAATAGAATTATGATTTTGTTAAAATAAATTTATTTAGAAACGCACAACACTCTTTCACATAAGACCTATTAATGTTTACTTACTTTTGAATGACTTTGTACATATAAAGGTCCTTTAGCATTACTATGTTGGCAAGCACTGCATTAACGCTGTTTTTGTTAAAAATTTCCGCTTCATTTTGGGGAATGAATAAATTGTCCTAAGGTGCTGGAACTTTGTATAGAGGTATTCATCCATCGCTTTCGGTTCTCTGAGCTTTGTTAGTTATTATAATATACAACGCCCAAGTGCGACAGAAATCGACTTTCATAACTAAATTGAATGTTATCCAGTGATAAGAATTCCTCAAAACTTCAGTTACTAAAATTACTAGTAAATACCTACATACGAGTATAATAAAAATCTTAAAATTCAAGTTCAAGTGGATATGCTTATCATGCGCCTTGGCAATAAAAACAACTTCAATTTTTTTTTATTATTTCTTTTTCATAATATTTTTTTTATTTAAAAATCATTTTACAATTAAATTTCTTTAGTCATAGAATCATAATAACTAAATTTGCTTTATAATAAAATGACGTACAAAAATTTACAATTACTTTTCATTTGTTCCATATTTATACAATGTTTTCTCTTCTTTTTTGTTACAAAATAAAAAACATAATCAATAACACTTTTTGTTCCACTATAGGTATTTTTTTCTTATTTATATATAATTGTTTTTTTTTCATAAATAATTTTGCTTATGTTTGCTTTGACTTAGTTTTCTTTTCGTTTTACGTTAATGTACATTTACCTAATTAGTAGGGTTTTTGCTGTTTACATCAATTTAACTGTACACAACATTTTAACAAGTGCCTTGCATTATTTTTTTTGCTTTGTTTTACAGATAATTTGCGATTTTCAGTTATTGAAATGGTTTAAATGCGAAAAATGTTAATTACAATAAAACTAAGAAATATTTAAAATAACTTATTAATAAATTGTCATTTTTTGTAGGGCAATTCATAATAATAATTAATTAGTAGAAGTAGTAGAATTAGTGAACATTGACTTTTCGTTGATCTGAATTGAAATACTTTTAAATATAAAGTACCCCGCCACTGAATTAGGGTAGATGCTCCAGTAAATGATCGATTAAGAGTAAACTCGGTCTTTGCCTTCATGTAATTAAAAACGAAAATTTGTTGCAAACTTAAGAAGTACATGTATGTGACGGGGAAAACGTTTAGATTAAATACATATGTTCAGTCACAAATAATAAAAGGTCAATTAACTTCATTGCATGCCAATTTTTCATCTACACAGCATTTCATTGATCCTTTAATAATTCTTTAAATTACTTTGTTATGTAAGCATTTTTTCTGTCATTCACCTCAAATTATTTCTTGTCATCTTATACGCTCACTCAGCACTTAATGCAGGTGAGTTACTTGATTTATTTGTAAGCATTTGTAATTATATATAAATCGATTGATTTCTTTAATAAAGTATCATTGTTTAACGGTGAATCAAGCCTTTTATTTCACCCAACGTGAGGCTGCGTTGGGCACCTTAAACACAATCAAGCGGAAGAACAGAAGAGTTTTATTCGCTATAGAAAAACATTCTGTTGACCCCGAACAGTTTTTTTTAAAGTTTTATCTTCAAACAGTCAGTTGAAATTTCTTTAATTACTAAGACGCAGTTAGCACCAGGAGACAGCCAGCATCAACATGACGGTAGACAAATTAGCAAAGGAGCAGTCTAAAATCGGAAAGGCTATAGTAAAGACACCAAAAGCCAGGAGAAATCTTCGGTATTTTAGGACTGAAATAGAATTACTAGAGAAGTAATGGAGCACGTTCGATTTATGGCATGCAGAAATCCAACGACTTGAGGACACCGCTCCAAATCACCCCTATTTTGAGGAAGACTTCTATAATAATGTAAAATCCGTTTATGAAGACTTTAAGGCGGAACTCATGCATGTGATTCAATTGTTGGAAAGCAATCCGACAAGTGGGGATAACACAGCACAAGCTTCAGGTAACAATTCTCAATCTGAAACTTCTAATGACGTTCAGAGAAAAATACGGACACAAGAAGCAATTATGTCATCTTTACAACGGGCTATTACAACGCTTGAAACGGCTCTTAACTCCTCTCAGTCTGCAGCATTTTACCAGCAACATTTGGCCAACATTGGAAATCTTTGGCAAATCATCAGTACCAATCATCACGAAATAGTAGCAGAAGAAGAAAAGATACTATATGATGAAAGCAAATACTTGCAGTTAGAGTCCGGCTATCAATCCATGGCGATTAAACTATTGGACTTGAATAATCATGCTACATCAAACAATATTCAACCAATAAATCATACGAGCAGACCTCAATCAATGGTAAGACTTCCTAAAATAACGATCGCAACATTTACAGGAGATTATTCGAAATGGACACAATTCCACGACCTATTCTTGAATTTAATTCATTTGCAACCCATGTCTGACTCACAAAAAAAAATCCAACTTATCCGGAGAACCGAGTCGTCTCATACAACACCTACAGGTTTCCGAAGCGAATTATAAAACAGCATGGGACCTTCTTAAAAATAGGTACGAAAATAAAAGACTAATTGTTTCAGCACTGCTAAACAACATACTTTCACTTCCCACTATTGTCGGGGAATCAACAAATGCATTTAAACGACTTCATGATACGGTAAACGAGGCATTACTTGGAATTAAAAACCAAGGACTGGATATATCCAATTGGGATGCCTTCATCTTACATATTTTACTGTAAAAGGTAGATAGAGACACTCATCGATTATTTCAAAATCTCGAATCTCCTCGCGAAGTCCCTGATTTGAACTCCTTTTTGCAGTTTGTCCAATCAAGGTTCCAACTTTTGGAAACTTTAGGAGAGAGAAAAGAGAAATACATTAACAAGGAAAGGGACCCGAAGAAACCATCAGGTTTCCTCACTACAAAAAATACTGCAAAAAACAGCACTATGGTCTCAAAAATTGCACTACCTTTCTAAAACTCCCAATAGCTGACCGAATTAGAGCAGCAAGGAGACTATAATGTTGTATAAATTGCTTAAGACTCGGTCATTCTAATGCAGCATGTTCCTCCAGAGGTTGCTTAAAATGCAATGCCCGACATAACAACATATGAAGTGAAAAAGCGATTAATTATAAAAAAGTATTGATTTTTGAAAAAAAATATGAGAAAATGACATTGCACCAGCAATTAATGACCGATGTCATTATATGGGATGTTTTTTTATTTCATAGAATTTAAACACTTGTGATATCAGATTTTTAACCAGTTCTAATAATTTGTAGTATCAGATTTTTAATTATATTGCACCACGTAACTTAGGGCTAGTCGTACTACTCAACTTTCCTCGACCGTTTTATATGGAGTGGATATGCTGTATATACATCTTATCTCATCGCGGCAGCTCACTGGATATCGACGGTTCGAAATGAAATCGGAAGTAAATACATGTGGCCACTGGTAAAATAGTGATAACTCCAAAATTGAAAATTGTTTGTTATATTTGTGATTCGACTTGTTTTGACTGTTTTTTTTCTGTATACTAATTATAAGTCCACCTTCAATAGAAAAGCTGTAATAACAATGATACGCTGGTAATATCTTCAGTACTTTAAATTTATATTTATAATTACCAAAACTGATATGAGGACGAACATTGACCCCACGGAGATTGCGGTAACGTCAGTAACCGCTAGCAATCGAGATGGTGCAGTTATTGTATCATGCGGTAAGTAGAGCTCTCAGAAACCCGATCCGTGGGTACCCGGTTCTCACCCGGGTACTCGATTTAAGTCGGGTACTCGATTTAAGTCGGGTTACTCGGTTCCTACTCGGGTATCCGGCTCCAACGGAGAATCGGTTCCATTATAAGAGTCGGTTCCAACGCCAGAATCAATTCCGTCACAGGAATCGGTTCCTCTTGAAATCGTGCAGTACAGATTCAGTTTCAAGGCCAACAGAGGAAATTTTGCATTTCACTAAGGAAATGTCTAGTTTCTTTGGAGATACAGATTTTTTTGTTGTGAAATTACAAAATACGACTTAAGATTTATTAATAAAAATTTTAAATTCCTTATACTCCCTACTATTAGTGACAATTTTTGCTTTGCAATTTCACTCATTCTTATTAACCAGTTCATACGACGGAATCGATTCCCGGTGACGGATTCGATTCTCACAGTGGAACCGGTTCCATTTATGGAATCGATTCCTATTTGGAACTCCTCTGGATTCGGGTACCCGATTGGAACCCAATTTTAGGTGGGAATCGATTCCTACCGGGCCGGTTGGGTACCCGGGTTTTCGGGATATATGATTCCAACTGAGAGTTCTAGCGGTAAGCAAGAAGACTGCGTAAAAATAAAAACAAATGCAGAGATGAAATTAGGAGACAAATATGAAATAAAAATGCATGACCCAAAGAAACCCAGAATAAAAATTTATGTTTCCGAAGAAATGACATCGCAGGAAATAACGGATAAGTTAAAAAAACAAAATTATATTATGTAGTGCCCAAATTGGTTTACAAAACGAACAGGAAATATGTAATAGATGCTTTTTGTGAAGTCGGTTTAACTTTTGTTTTTAAACTATTTTATTTTTCACTTTTTAATGTGTTCTTCTCTATACAACGACGAAAGAACCATCCAAATCGGTCCACGCGTTAAAAAG
The DNA here is from genome assembly GCA_964036015.1 of Leptarthrus brevirostris. NCBI lineage: Eukaryota > Metazoa > Arthropoda > Insecta > Diptera > Asilidae > Leptarthrus > Leptarthrus brevirostris. The sequence goes on from OZ038372.1 coordinate 151,425,050, forward strand.
TTAGGTTTAACCCCCTACCCCACCTCCATTCCACTAAAATTTTTTTCTCATGGTATCAATCAAGGAATATACTCTACCGAACAGAAAAGGAATCATCGAAATCGGTCCACGCGTTACGAAGTTACTACCCCTTCCGCTCCCCCACCATAGGACCAAATTATTCTCCTATTAGCAATGGGAGATCACACTATAAGCAAAAGAACCATCCAAATCGGTTCACGCGTTACAAAGTTAGGTTCCCACCCCACGCCCCCTTCACCCAACCCAACCCAACCAACATTTTTTTCTCGTGGTATCAACCAGGGAGCATACTCTACCCAAAAGAAAATTATCCAAATCGGTCCACGTGCTACGAAGTTAGACTACTCCTCTCCCCCCCCCCCACCCAACCCCCCACCTTGGACCAAATTATTCTTCTATTAGCAATGGGGGATCATACTCTGTACAACAAAAACAGAACCATCCAAATCGGTCCACGCGTTACAAAGTTAGGTTTCACCCCCACCCTACCAACATTTTTTTGACATGGTACCAATCGGTGAACATACTCTAACCAACAAAAAAAGAATCATAAAAATCAGTCGACGCGTTACAAAGTTATGCCCGGTCAGACATAAAAAAAAATACAGGTCGAACTTAAAACCTCTTTGTTGTGGGAAGTTACAAATCACCAAAACCAGTTAACAAGAAAACCTCCCATAACAAAATTTCTTCGCCGCCAGACTATTCTTATATAGCTGGCTCAGTACCAAGAGTCGGCTAACGTCCACTGACCGACCAGACTAGACATAGGAGACCGAACAGAAGCCAGAGAGCCGAGCAGCAACCAAAGAGGAAATTTAGAGAAGTTGGAGGAAAATTGGACCACGGCCATAAAAGTCCGACCGGCAGAGGATTTTAGCCGGTTGCAGTCCGGTGGTCGCGAGTGGGAGACAGCAGATCAGCTACCAGAGTCAAACGGTAATTTAAATTTTAGGTTTCTGGCGACTAGGTACTAAATAAAGCCCGGTGAAGCTTGTCAGTCAGTCCCTGACTAACCACCAGACGGACCATATCGATCAGCGAGGGAAGTCCCGAGGTGGTAAGAGTATACAGGTAACATAAGTTTGAGTAGCCAGCGTGCTTCCCCGGTTACGATAATTGGTTTGGGATCAAATTTGATCCATTTTATGCTTACTGGCTATGTATCTTAATTGCAGCAGCATGCTTCCCTGGTGTAAGTCACTCGTCTAACTACTCAAACCATTCCTCTTGCATCAGTGTGCTTCCCTGGTGTAAATTACTCGCATAACCAGCGTGCTACCCTGGTTATCTAGGTATCCCTGTTATATAAGTGTACCGTCCTGACTGTAATAACACAACATATCTGTCTTACACTATTGTCCGTTGTCATCTACGCGGTTATTTTGATTCGTTCAGATTGATTCATCACTGTTTATGCATCCGAACCAACGATTTTGTAGAATATCAGAAAGTTTCCTTTCAAAAGACTCTTGGTGGAAGTTATTTAATTTTGAAAAAAGTAAAAACACTTGTTTTACTTCCACATAATAGCAGTAGCAAAAATTTTTGGGATGGTGATCGCTCAAAAATATGAACGCTCAAAATTTTTTGATGGATGTTTCGACCCGAAAGTGTAAGCTGGTCATCAGCAGCGTGGTACTTACATTTTCCACCACGGACATCCATGACGGAAGGTGACCAGCTTACACTTTCGGGTCGAAACATCCATCAAAAAATGTTGAGCGTTCATATTTTTGAGCGATCACCATCCCAAACATTTTTGCTACTCCTATAATGTGGAAGTAAAACAAGTGTTTTACTTTTTTCAAAAAAAAAAAGAAACGATTTTGTAGAAGTTGGAGAGCATTAAACATTTGGTGGATGTGGTAATATAACGGAACTTTCTTAGGACCACCCCCACCCTAACCTATTATATTTGTAAAATAGTCCTTAAATCATTTTAAATTTGCATAAATAATTTTGAAAATTTGTAATTCTTTCCAGTGATCCTGATCCTGGTTTATTTATATTTTTTCTATCGTCCATTTTTCATATCGCTTCTACTCGCCAGTGGTTGTTCAAGACCATTCGAACTGAAATTTTTTGGGGGTTTCCTAAAAATAAAATAATGCGAAATATGCGACGCTTTAGTTTTTGATGTGGTCAAAGTCCAGGAGACAACGCTGTGTTGCGTTAGCATGGCTTCAGCCGGAAGTGAATTAGGGTAAGAGGAACTTTAATGTCTTGCATTGCTGCGAGCTAGACAACAGCCCAGACACGGTGTGGATTTAAAAAATTTTTATTTAAAGAATCACTGGGAGACCGAGGCTCCAACCCTGGAACTATGGCGTGGTGAACTCTATTTCTCTCCGTTTTAGTTGTAAATTTAATAATAAATCAAGACCAGTTTACACCCTTCCTCCTTCTAACGCGACGAGACTTCCCTACTGCCATGTGCAAAGAAACACGAAAACACATATTACTCGACCACTAAAAAAAATTTTTCGAGGGCCTTTCCTTTAGTTATATCTTCTAAGGATGCAGTGGCGAAGTAGTTCAGAATTGGACAACCCTTGGTGTCCATGATAGTAACGTCAATGAATGTAAATAATAAAAACAATTTTAAAACAATAGACAAAAATACAACAGTCTTAAAAATAAAATAATTTACATTATTCGCATTTGGGCACATTTCAACAAAAACAAAAACATTTTTTCTATCTCTTTAGCTTGATATGTTTACAAATTTTCCTTAAATTTTATTGAGTTCGCATAAATTTGGTCATTTAATGCGGAAAATATTCTTTTTGTTTCACTTTTAATATCATTTAACACTATTTGATTACTCTTAGTTGCAAACTTATTCAAATAAGAACAGTCTCCTTAGCTGAAACTTAGAAACGTTAATAAAAACGCATTTGTCGTATTGTAGCAGTCGGTAAATCTCTGTTTGTTTTTTTTTTACTTTTTCTAAACGAATTTTGGAAATTTTTTTTGAATAATATTTACAATAATAAATTACATTACTAAAAAAAAAAGAATACATTCTTGTCGAACTCTTTTATTCGCGCGGCCTACACTCTGACAAACAAATAATAAAACTTACAATAAAAACCTAATTTTGATCTGAATGCTGCCTCTTTAACTCAATTTTTTGATGCATTAATTTTACATTTTACAATCATTTTATCAACAAACAATTAATTTACAACAATTTTTCTGTCCAGATTTTATGTACAAAATTTTTAACAGATTTTGTTCGACCAATAATACCCCGGGGGTGGGGGATGAAAAGAGCCAGCGAAAAAATCACGGAAATTAAATGAAATGGAAATCGCATTTACAGTCATTGATTGAATTAATTATCCCGAAAACTTGTTTAGCCGCATATTAATTCTGCACAGTGGTTAGCAAATATGTTGAGACCGAAAGCCGATTATCACTAGTAGAAACGAAAAACATTTAATCGCTCGGTGAGCTATTTATGAGCGTCAAAGGGCCTTTTCAAACACAACAAGGTTTACACTGATCCGAATGTGGATAAATGCACGAGTAAATTGGACACAGGATTTGCAAAAAAAAATAAAAAAAATAAAAATGGAACAAGTCAACTTTTATTTTGTTTAAACTGTAAACGTGGAGTAAAACTGGATAACTAAAAGCAAATTTGCTTTCCAATTATTCGGGCAACTCTTTCTGAGTCAACTTCAATTGTTACAAGCTTGAAAAAAAAGTTTAATTAGCAAAAAAAAAAAAACACAAACTCGTAAAAAGTTTCAGTAAATTGCATAATTCTCGGCTACAAAATTACTTTAAATGGCTTTCAACAGATGGCAAAGGCATAGCTCCAGGACAATTTCAGTCGTTAACGTTAACGGTCTTAATTAAAAATGCTCTCGCATAGAAATGAAAGCCTTGAAATAAAATAAAATCCTTAAACAAGCTGTTTCAAGCAGATCTTAATAAGTTTCTACCATCAGCAGAGCAAAGCTTTTGCATTAAACAAAGGTCTCTTGATATTTCTCTGAGAGTCCAACTATCATGTGAATTATACATTTTTTGTATAAAAAAAAAACAAAATAAAGGAAAAGGGTTGGAAACAAGGGGGCACGCTCGTGTATACTGTAAAATAATTTACTTCCTGCATTCAAGCAGAGACGTTTCGCGCAACTGGAAATCTTTTCATTTCGATCTATTTAAATTTATTTTAGCGTAGCCTCCCTTAGCTCCATGCGGATACCATCTCTCTTCCTCTCTCTCTCTTTCTCTCTCTCGCTCTCTCTGATGCCAGAAATTTAACTTTTCGTGATGTATGCTGAAAACATTTCGTGTAATATCATTTAAATGAATGTTAACTTTACAATTGCATACGAAATCAGGGAGCACATTAAAAGGTCACATATCTCCCGAAGGGTAAAGTGCTTGTTGCATTCGAGTAAATTTTCTGCCATTGAAATTGTTTTTACTTGAAAGGTAAATTTTACCTGAAAAACTTTGTGAACAGGTGAAATAAAATATTTTCGAGGGCTTTCATCGTAAAATGGGCGTCTGGGAGTTTATTCATGTTCATGGAATTTTTGATAGCATTCATGCAGTACTGTCAGGCCTTATCAAGAACAAAAGATCCTTGACGTTGCTCCTTCATCTAATTGGAGTTCTATTTCATTGTTTTACATAAACAATGGTTTGCTTCTGTTTCTGACAATAAAAGTTGTTTATTTGCACTTATAAAATATGATCTAAGCTCTCTAAAATCCCCTCTAATCGGAATGGCTGCTCAAATTTCATAATTGTTTTTGTTTATCACAACAATGAACTAAGCAAACAAATACCTGCCTAATTCCTGTCCAAATATATACGTAAACAGAATGTTCGAGGCCAAAAGTTTCCTAAAAGTTCTTCTCCATAATCCAAATGTTATTATTTAGGAAAAATATGCCCGGAGCAATAAAACAGCCGTTCCGGGCCTCTGTTTTCTCCTGTTCATTTCTTGTGTTGTCACAATGCAATTTTCTATATTTTTGCCCCAAATCTCGGCATAACTAATTTAGCAAACAAGAAATTTTATTCTCGTAAATAGAAGGCTACTTGTTGGGTATTTTCGTGACAACTTAATATAATTAATAATCATGTGCTCGTCCTTGACAGGGAGGTCTTTTGGTAAAATTATACTTTGCCCGTAATGTGACATTGAAAAAGTCCTCTCGACTTCTTTTGCTTGGACGAGCCAAATTTTGTTGTTGGAACTGATCTAATTTTCTGGCGGAAAGCTTGAAGGGTACATTAAAGGTGCAGATGGTTGGCGAAACATATTGTTGGTAGCTTTTAAAAACGCTCGCATTTTTTTTCATAGCCTCATATAATCAACAAGTTGAGGCAAAGAACTCTGGATGCTCCAAAGCATATGAAGAGCCTACGAGAAAAACAGTTGGAGTCCAATTGTTCGGCAAATGGAGATTTTTTCCATTTAAAGAGCTAGGACCAATGCATAAACGCAAGTTTGCACTGCAGCTGTATAATTCAGCGATACCATCTGTTCAGCAAAATTGTGCCGCGGATGCGCAAACCTGCGTTTATGGAAGCATGGCTATAAGGGTAGAAATCTCACAATCTCTCACAGGAGTGTGCACTCTTATACTGCCAGAATATGCCGCTCTGAATGACATGGCTGAGTGCATTATCGTAAGCTTCACATAGGTATCGGGACATAGTTACATTCCTGGCAACCGTAAAGCCGATGAGTTAGCGAGAATATGTGTTACTCTACTAGACTCGGACATAATTCAGCAGTTTGGTAAGCCGCTAGCCACATACAAGCTTGACATTAAACAAGCATTCTTCAAGATAGCTAATGATAAATGACAAAGGGAACACACCTACCTAATCTAACCTAAAGCGGGCAAGAGAGCTCAAGCGTAATTAGCGTTGTCGTGGTTGTTATTTTGGGTCATCTGTAAGAGTTGCCAAGGTCACCAAGAAAAGGAAACCATCCCTCATTTCCTCTGTAACCGCCCTGTTCTAACCAGCCGCAGGAGCTGGTATTGGCCTCAATTGTTGAATCCGACGGATTAAGGATTCCCGCCGCAAATAAGATTCACTTCCTCTTTACGTTGCGATCTTTGAATCCGCCGGCAAGGCTGCCACATCTAGTGTCAGATTTCATCTTTCGAAAATGTAATCAGCTGATGGTTTATCTAAATATTAAGCGTAAAAATGAGGTTATACAGTTTATTGTTCATTTTTTTACAAAGTTGGAAGCGATATTGCAAAAATCTATGAACGTAATAAAATAATCATGACAGCATGAGGAGCAGGAGACAGCAGATGAGGAGATATCATTAAGACTGTTACGAAGCACAATCCGAAATACAGCTGAAAATTTGATGCTATTAACGGATTACGAGTAAGTTGACTAAATATGTAATCTACGTTTATTGTATTTCATTTCTTTCTGTAGATTTAAAAGAAATTAATATAATTAATTAAGTTAAATAAGAATATTGCTCCGACATTGCCGTCCACGCCGATTCCATTGGAATGTAAATAAGCTGCTTGCTTTAGATTTCTAGTTCAAGGAAGCTATCAGCGTGGAATAGCAAATGATTTTAACGCAACAATATCTCCACCCACTTTTTCTCAGCATTTAACTAATATACTACTGTTTGCATTAAACAAAACTATGCTCAGAATGGATAAAATTACATTTGAATGAGGAAATTTAAGGCACTTTTTACCTTAACATCTTAAATCCGCAATGATCATATCACGAATTTCAAACGTCAGAATAACTAGGCACGAATCAATTTTGTCGTTTTCAATAATCAAGTGAAACGTCACATTTTCACTTCGATAGTTTTCGATGATTACAAATTACCAAATTCGCAAACGTTGTTCTCCCGGCGGATTCAGTAATAGGGGCCACTTTGTTTCCTTTTTTCTAAAGAGTTCGGTTCATCACCAGCTCCAAATGGTTTTTAGGCATGTGATAGAGATGGGAATCTTGCCCCAATATAGTAACATTAAGGCCCACTTTGGCCTAAGTGTGACTTCCACTTTAGCCTAATCTTAGCCGCCCGTCGAGAAGAACATTACGCGAAGAGATAAAGTACGTAGTCTGTGTAAGTAGTTATTGGGTTGTCGCATTTTGACAAACATTTGGAGCACCTTCATTTTTGTAGTATCTATGTCGGTTAGGTTAGGTTAGGTTAGGTTAAAGTGGTTGCCTAAGAAGGTACACTTAGGCCAAGGAGGCCAATTGTGATACCACAAGTTGAGCCTACAAAAATTTTAAAAACCCCATAAAAATACCTGAGAAAAAGAATTTAAACCTGTTACCCCCTGTACATCGAGCCAGTTCATTGTCTCCAGTGGAACCAGTTCACGAGGAGTCAAAATAAATTTGACTGGGATGGGCAGGGTGTTCAGCCTTAACTTGTCGTCGCGAACGAATTCGGTTAGCTCTTCAAAGAAGGGGGAACCCAGAAACCGGTTCCTACGGTTGGCTAAGGCCGGGCAGTTACCGAGGAGGTGAAGTGTGGTTTCCTCGTCCTCTTCGTTATGGCAACTCCTACAGAAGTCGTTTGAAGGTGCGCCCAGTCTATCGGCGTGTCTACTTATGAGGCAGTGAGCTCTCTTGACCGTTTAAGGTCAAGCTTTGGCCATATCTGTCGGGTAATCAGGCAGGTTGTGTTCCTCCTGCCAATTAATATTTACAATCCTGAGAGATTTCTGTAAGAGTTCCAGTTTGCAGCTGGCCAGCGGTGTACCCAGCTGGTGGTTAATGTCCGAATTAGGACGCGTGGTACCAATACTCGCTAGTTCGTCGGCTCTACAGTTACCCGAAATATTACTATGTCCAGCCACCCAAATGAGCCGTATCTATGTAATTGTTACGTCATTTGACAGTAGACAGCTCTAGCAACATTCTATAAAAAACAATTGAGCAATTTGGTTGAGTTTTTGACATTTTACAACAAGGGTAAGATGGGAATACCAAACTGAACCCTTTTGCCACATTTTACTGTTTTACTTTCCTAAAGGGAAGAACGCGCGTCAAGCGTGTGAAAAGTTGTGTATAGTTTACGGTGACAATGCTCTACAAAAACGTCAGTGATTTTGATCTCAACGACACTCCTCGGATGCTAAATACACCCACCACACATTTATGAATTTTTGTGTATTTACAAGGCAAAATGGTTGGCAACCATTTGTCTCTCAGCGTGTCAGCATATGAACACATTCAGAAGGTACATGTTAATTACTGTCAACTGCACCGCGTTGCTTAGGGTAGGGTAAAGCCAACACGATAACAGGGTAGGAATTCACACAAAACTAGTTCTTTTCATACAACCAGAGTAAGAATTCAGACAAAACTGGTCGTTTTCAGGCAACCATGTTGCCTTGTAAGTATACGAAAATTTCTAAACGTGTATTGGATGTATTTAGCATGTGTGCATTCAAACGGTTGAAGGGGAATGGCCAACCGTTTTCCAAAATTTTTACTCATGCCAGTTCAAACGCTATGAAGTGTCAAAATCACACAGCCATCTTCCAACCAGGCGGCGGCTGCGGATTTAGATGCAAGTTCCGGGGAACGGCATGGGACAATTATAATTCGCAAAAACTTGACACATAATGGTTGCTATAAAAGTTCTTTATGTTACCACATACCGCGCTGTGCGCGGCTCATATGAACGATGTCTTATGCGGCGATTATAACAATCTGGGAAATGTCACGAAGTTATAGTCATCAACCTGTAAGAAAAAGTGCAGCCTGGCAAAAGCTAAATTTTTATTTATTCCCAAATATCCTATTTACATTTTCAATTCTGTCAAGAGGTGTGGAGGCAATATAAATATGCAACAGAAAAGAAATTGTCTACGCAAAAAATTAATTAACGTACAGGGGGAGGTCCAAAAGACTAAAAACATTTCTCCGAAATAGAAGAGAGGATAATAAAGGTAGGTCAAAAAGAGCAGCGGGTTGAAAATGCAAAGCAAAGAAGAAAATGAAACTCGGCAGAGTGGTGTCACTTTCAGATGGTGTTCGAAACACCATTTCACATCTTATGCACGTGCTCTGCCATTGCTAGGTGCAGAATATTAGGGTCCTTGGAAAACTTCTGTTGGATTCCAGAGAGTTGGAAAGCAGTTCGTAGGAGTAGGGAGAGTAGCAAAATAGGTCTTACTCGCCGCGGCGCTTCAGCACCTTACTTCTACAATTTATCATAACATCAGCTGTACTTCTAGCTTGATTTAAACCGCACTACAGAGAGGGAGTGTGGGGCATTTTATTATAAGTTCTGCGATAAATATTATGCTTTAAGCTGAAAAAGTGTAAAAAACACTGTCTTTTGACATATTTGAGGTTCTAACAAAAACTATATGTGGGATCTTATAGTACAAGTCTTCCTCTTTCAAATGCCGTTCAGTTTGCTCAAATATCTTTTTTTCGCTGAGATTTCACGAAAACCTGACCTGATAGAGTAATTCTGAGCGCGGATTCTGTTTCAGCGGGAATAATTACCTCGGAAACAACTATTCATTGTCCAGGGTCACAAAATGTTCAAAATTTTGTAAACTAGTGTTATTTATCGTAGGAAAAAGGCTACGCAGAGCAGAGCAACTCGAGCTAAGTTTACTCTGAAAAATTTGAAAGATTAGTTATAAGCCCCTTCCTCTATTGTACTTGTTCTCTCGCTATCTCTTTGTCTCTGTTTTCTATCGCTGACCAATATCTGCGTGCAAATCATTTACCCACATTTGGTATTATCTTAAAGTTTTCGTTATATAGCTGCCTGCATGATCTAGTTTGTTCGAATGGCTTTTAAAATCATTATTGCAAAACAAACATATAAAATTTTTGTATAAATATAAAACTTAAACAACTAAAAAAATTTACAAAAATAATTCGCCCAAAAATAGCTCACATTTTCAGGATAACATCATAAAAATGGCCTTAATCATCACTGATAGTAACTGTCCATGTTAACAAAAAACAGTCTACATACATATATCACAACTAGAATATTAAATTAAAAATAAAACTTAATCAATAGCAGTCACATAATGTCGGTATACATAAAAAATGTTTAAAGTGTGCAAAGCTTGCTTCTCGTTCAATAAAATTGAAAATAAAAATTTGCTAACTTTGTTTTGATTGTTTTGAAATTGATCTGAATATTGTTTTATGATTTGCATATATAGGAGTGTATAAAAAGTCTTAAAAATCTCAGTATAGCTGCTATTTGTAAAAAATGTTCACAAGCAGAACGATTCATGCATTTAACTGATAATTTTGTTGTGGTGTTACCCGATGGCAAAACAAGTAAAATATTTAAACAACATTTTCACCATGATAAGCTCGTCTGGACTCGTGTAACAAATGTTCTTAAAAAATAGTTAACTACCTATAAAAATGCGCTTTATACAGTGATGCTGCCTAACTTCTTCTATGTACAAATTGCTATAATTCAACTACTTAATTCTAGTAACATTTACAACTTGGACTTAGCTTAATATCAATTTTTAGCGTAAAAAATCGTTTCACGTACAAACCTAAGAAAATTACAACAAAGGGGGGGTTGTGGCAATAAATTACACGTCGAAAATATATAAAACGTTTCATGTATGTATAAAAATCAACTTATCTGTAGGTGATGTACATAAATCGCTAGCTGCCCACCAGCTCTATCTGGCGATATTTCTTTCTCAGGTTCGACACGGGATCCCTGTACAGGACTGGGTCCAGACGGAGATTGGATCGAAGGAGTGGCATGTATCTGGAAAAAAAGACGAACATATAATTAGAATTGTTTTACAAAATCCTTTGTAGTAATTATGTTATTTTATTAACATGCAACTGAATTTGACAGGCCTTAGTACGCTTTTGCACGCAAGTAAAGTGTAGTTGTGAAGTTCGTGTAAACCTAGTGTTCGACATAATCAACGACAGCCTTAGGGCTTTGCTAGAATAGCACCTTGTTTTCATTAATATCAAGTTTACCCAGGCCGAGTTAATACCTAGAGTTTACAACTCAATATTGGGTGCAAACAATTTGATAAGCAGTCAAGGCAACAGTAATATAGGGAACGAGGACTGTTGCCAGTGTTTTGAACAACTAACCTGAACTCAACTACAGAGATGGGCGCTTTATTGCCATTTCAATTTGTGGATGGCAAGGGGGCCCTTTTGCATGTTGTAGACGTTTTCGAGGTTAATGTTATTTGAAAATCTAGAAAAGCTAATTAAACGCGTAATTACTTTGAAAAAAAAACACGGTTCAAGTCTTTTATAAAAATTCCTGGTATTTATTCAATCAATTAAATGTATTAGGAAATAATTGGATATATTTTTCAGGACAGATAAAATAACTTGTTTTGATTGAGCAAATTACATTCAATTTTTTATTTTACGGGGTTCGATTTTCATTCGCAAGGTATATAAAAAAAAATTATGAGAGTTTTTCCAAGAACTGGAGCATTTTTTCTTTTCTTTTTGACAATATTTCTAGCTTTAAGGTAACTGTAGGAACATTGGTTGGATAATTGGGAATGCTTCATTCTCAAGGACTCATGAACTAGGGGAGACGGGGGCTGGTTGATCAACTTTTCAGATTTTTGCTTATAAACAGAGAGCTAAAAAAGATATCAAGAAACGAATAACTGTCCTGAATGGAGAATTTATTGAACTATCAACAATATTTTTTCCAAGTGCCTAAAAAAATTGGAAGTTGAAAATGTAACCTGTTTTAAAAACCACCTTTTACGAGTCAACCAACCCCAATACCGGAGTTGGTTGACGCATGGAATGGGGCAGGTTGACTATAGGTAGCGGTTTCACCTGATATTAGTTACAATTATAAAAAAAACGGTTTTTTTTAGTAATCAACCAAATTGAATAAAATGTGAAAAAAACTAAAACGCAGTCTTCAAAAATAAACAATTCACCTATTCTGGCACTTTGGCACTTCTCAGTCACTATCAATATCGTCATCTGAGTTGCAATTAATACAAATGTAATACAATAAGTCTCGATTTGAACATCTTGCATAAGCCTGTTTATGGCACTTGAGACATTGCACCCAATCCTCTCCTGGAACACTTCTAGAAAAAGGCTCGTTGCACACAAGACATAGGTCGTCTTCGCCTTCTTTTAATGTAGAATCGCTGACATATGAGGTTCTTTCTTTTTGCCCTTTCCTTTTCCCTTTTTCGTAGCCTGTTTTTTTATTTTCTCCTGTTTTCTTAGCCTTCACCGCGTTTTCTTTATCCATGAGAGCTATCTACTCCGGCGTGTCTGTGTAAATCGTGCCTGTTTTTTTACGAATATTTCGTTATTTTACTCCACGTGGTCCGGCTTTTGGAAAAGATCGCAACCGTCCTAAGATATTCATTCGTAAAACGTAGGTTGATTTGTTACATCTGGAAGAGGTACAATTATGTTAAATGTCGTCTGAATCATTTCTTTTGGTTGGAGTTCTATAATTTTGCTGATATGCAGATGAATCGGGTAACGTTTCATTTTCTTCTTGCGTAGATGACGTATTTTCAGTTGAGGCAATGGGACGGAATATCGTCGAATCCCACAGATTTATTAATACCACTGTTGTCATTAATATCATTTATTGAAGCACTTTGTTCTGTTTCATTAGCTCTACTACTGTTAAGAACCCATAAACTCCGAATACGGAACCCAGACTGAATATTATTTGCTGTAGCAGATAAGGGCAAAGCAGTTTTAACCATGTCAGGGATGTTGTAAACGGTCATAGGCTTATGGCTGCAATGTGGTGGGAATGACAGAATCGTTACGCCATTTTCTTTAAAAAGATCGAGAGCTTCAATTGACAAGTGTGAGTCATGGTTATCAAGTAATAGTATGGTTAGTAGTAGTCGGTCTGTCTTGTGATGGTCTCGCGTTCTGAATAAAATCTTTCGCAAAAATCAGGAACTGTTCTTCTTCCATCCATTAGGAAGGATTTGCACAACCGACTGCACCAATTGGTCCACCTTGCAGAGTATGGTCCTTGTAGTTAACCCTAGGGAACACGAAGAATGGTGGTATCACATTTCCTACAGCCGAGACAGCAACAGCTATTGTCACCAAAGTCCCCCTCTCTGTAGACGTCATTTTTCCCAGTTCTGTTACTCCTCGTCGTGAAACTACCCGGTCAGGAGCATTTCCGGTCGTAACTCCAGTTTTGTCCACATTCCATATTGCATCAGGAGTCAAATTTAAACAGAAATTCAAACAGTTAAACAGTTTTCAATTTGAAGAAAAACAAGCCGACGTTATGTCTGTTTAATAGCTTTATTTTAAAGGCCACGTCAGCTGGATTTGGAGGCAGATGTTCCTCCTATGAATCCTTTAATACTTCAAGTGTTAGTGGTAAGTATACGATATGACGACACAGTCGCGAAACACATCAATAATTTGGTTGATAGTTTCTCGTGCGTTTCTGATGATATTCCATGTACTTCACTTCCACTGCAAACCGTTCCTTGGCCATTTCATTTTCTAATTTCTGGGGCTTGAGCTTCTTACCAGGAAGAGGAAAATACCGGAATTTAGGTTACCAGTGCTGGGAGGTAAAAGTCTATCTTTTTCTGACGAAACCAAGTATCTCGAGTTAATAATAGACTCAAAACTTAATTTGAAGAGAAATTTTAGAAGAGCGCATAGCAAAAGTAAACGTGGCTTTCTATGCGTGTAAGAGGACATTTGGCGCAAAAGGGGACTCAAACCCAAAATGGTACATTGGGTGTACACTGCCATTGTCAGACCGATTCCTTACTATGGCTTACTAGTCTGCTAGATAACTCTGAATAAGATCTGTAACCTAGAGATCATATCGAGGGTACTGGGAGCGCCCGGTCTGGGAATAACCAGGTGTCTGAGTAGCATGCCCACAGCGGCTCTGGAGGTTATGCTAGACCTCTTGCTACTGGACATATACTACAAAAGTATGGCAGTGATCAGATTGAAAGCTGTTGGGTGCTGGAAGGAGAGGTTGAATAGGTATTTTGGCACTCTTCTGAATATTAGTGCAAAGCTACCTGCTAGAGAGGAATGGGACGGGAACGAAGAAGTGGAAGCATCAGAGATCTCCATATACGCGGATGGATCTTACACAAGTGCGGGCACAGGAGCGGCAGTATACTACAGCAAATGGCGCTGGCACGAATCGTACAGACTGCCAGACAAATGCAGTGTCCTTGAGGCGGAAACAACAGCGAATCAGAATCCAATATGCATATTCGTATATAAACTGACAGTCAGGCGGCCACTAAGGCGCTGGGTGGTGATGCAATCAAAGTTAGTGCAGGGTGACCCTGTAGGAATGTCCCAGGTAATAAGAAGGCGGAAGAGTATGCTGAGATGGATAGATCTGGAGCGATCACATCTGATGAAAATCTTGATCAATATCCTTAAGGCAGTACAGTAAGAGAAGAGTACTCCTTAGTGGTAGTGGGAACGTCGCCAGGAGTCTATTAGAGGTTATAACGGATGACTTGACCATAGGCAACCATGTCAGAAGACTGGGTCGGGATTCAAACGATTTCTGTCATAGTTATAGGGATTTGGAGGAAATCAAATCAGTTCGCCCTGTAATCTGTGGTCGCTCTGCCTTGGCGACAAAAAGAGCTACTCTACTAGGTAGTTACTTCTTCTCGAGGCTTACTTAAGCCGACACTTCTGCATGGGTTGCAACACTCCCACCTCATCCTAACAGGGAAAGAAGAAACCTTTGAGAAATTGAGTACCGGAATAGAATAATCCCAGTTTACATGCACATAATAGTACTAGCCTGCAATGCCCCAAGACAATTCTAGAAAACCATTGAATTATGCAAACTTGTTCTTCCCGCAGAAAAGGAGAATTCTATTTCTATTTGCTGCTAATGGAAGCAAAATATCTGGAGCCAAAATCATGGAGTTCGATATTATCGAATGGCGGAATTTCGAGCTGAATAAGTCCGAAATTCTAATTAGAATTTCCATGAGCTCGATCGTTGGCGCGATTGTATCAAATTGCATACATGATTACCTCCTAGTTCTGCGTAATATAATCTTCTCTTATGCCTTTTAATTATTTGTGTACCTGTAGACCAATGGCCTGTTGCCAATTTTCAATCTGCATGTAGTACAAATGAATTTTTAGTTTAGAAAATGTAGGATGGTTGCACACCCTTGGCCTTGTTATCAGATGCATAAGGTCTAATACAATGCCATATGTGGAGATTGTGGTACACTATTTAGAATTTAAAGACTTTTGAATAGAAGAAATCCGAAAAAATAATATTAATAAACAGTCTGGCTTAAATAATAATTACTCAGCAGGCTTGCTGGTGTTCTAAAGTGAGGCTAAAGATCTCTGAACTCAAATAATATATTTTAATAGGGACCTGAAAATAAGTGAATGCAAGCCCCGAATTCCTTGCATCATTGTATAAAAATGGTTTCGGTTCACTTTTGGGATATATAGAACCAAATATAACTGATACATATGCACTAGTATCATCATCAACTGGTAGCCGATCATGCTAATGCAGTTCATCGTCCACATCATCCAAAAGTGCCACAAACAGTGGTCCAGAGCAATATGCTGCGAGCCTCATAATGGGAATAATACGTTTGTCACTTTTGGACTATAAATATTAAAAAATAAATTTTTGTTCTTCAAGTTGTCACAACTTCGATTAAAATTTCGCAATCAAAAACGAATTAAGCTTACCCAAAAACAGCGGCGAACGTATTGAGACAACTTTGCCGCTGAATGAAATGATCAGGATCATTCCATGGAGATCGACCACCTTCGCGATCCTTGTATCCCTTGCGTTGTGTCACTTTGATCGGCGGCTTTCGCGTTACATGCGACACTAGGAGATTCATGAGTATATCTTCACAATTGGAAGATTGTTGAACAGTCTTTAAAAGCAGCAATGATAGCCAATTTGTATATAGGTAGTTATAGTAACGATGATAGAATGCAGCACCAGTCAATACGATGGAGTAGTAGTTGGTCCACTTTGATGTGTAACCCCAAGCGTTCTAAAATAAATAATTATAAAAATAATGACAGAAGAATAGATTGGTTGTTTACCTTTGAATCATCCCAGAAGTGAGCTCTTGCAGGATACCCAACAATCCGGTCCGGAAAGTCCCTCCACACAGTGTACGCAAAGTCTAGTTCGTCCGTGTTGAGAATAGCATCCTCATCTAATGACAGAACGGCGTCCGTTTTTATCTGTGCATAAGGAAAAAATCTTTGGGATATGCTAGGCCTTTCATCAGTCGTTGCGCCCGTTATCACATTTAGTGGTATGCCCCCCGTACTGGGCCACCGTTTCCTTGACGGAAGAGGGCGATCCGCTGCCCATAATACTATTATCTGCGAAAGGAAAATGAATTTTAGTCTATGCAATCATAAAAATGAAACAAATCAAGAAAACTTACTCTATCTACAAATTGACTTTTAGTTATACTCTTGACTAGTTTGTAAAGGGCCGCATTCGGTGTGAGAAGAGACCCAATTTGCACGTATATTACGGCGGTGTAATTCTGTCTGGGCTCCGTGCCCAGAGTATCTAGCAGAAATGGCATAAATCTGCAATTTAAATTGTTCAAAATTGCAAAGCTAATGCAGACCTGTAAGGATACTTACCTAGAGGAATCTGAGAAAGTAGGAAGTGTTAACAGAGCACCAGGGGAAGAGTTCCATACAAGGCTGTTCCGAACTGGATAGTCGGGCAGACGTTCTCGGATGATCTGCAAATTCATGTCTCATAAAAATCAGAAAGCGATTTAAAGCAAAAGAAAAGGTTATGACTGTAGACGTAAAGGGTTTAGCACGATCATAAAATTTTTCCCGAAATGTCTGCATAGGGACGAAATACAAAATTCCGGGCACAATGGTGGCGATGAATGATTTTGGTTACCTCTTTAGTCAGTAATTCACTGTACGAAGAAATTTTTATGGTCAGACCCTTGGAAACCTTTTTAACAGCAGCTACGGTCATTCTTAACAAATTTTTATTATCCTACGGTTAAGGATATTGGCGCAAAATGAATTTCACTATGGTTTTATGGCGGTTTTAAGGGTATTTATGGATGGAGTTGTTATAATGGAGACAGATAAAATATTCTTTATTGTTACATTTTCCGGAGGATTTTTCTGAACTTAAACGTACGAAGGTTGGGCATGGAACATTGTAAAAATTATGAATGTTCGCTCCTTTTGGGTAATTTTTAATGGAAGCTGATTCAACATTGTCTACTCATTGAATTTTGGCATATTTTAAGAGAATAAGTTTTAGAGGATTTGGATATATTTTTAGAGCACTGCTTTCTTTTTGGATGTTATATCCCAGTAGGCACATAGCGTGCCTAATTATGAATTACCTAAATGATGATTTAACACTAATTAATGATTACGTAATTGGTGACATACAACCGCATCTGTAATGATGATAATCAGGTGGCTGCCATTGGTGTTTTGACAGTTTTCAAGAAATGGACCAAACGCGGATCTTGAAATTATATATTATGCATTTTATTTTTCAGCGCATAAAATTGGCTTAATATATCATTAAAAAAAACTTAACAAGAATGAAAATGCTGCTCTTTTTCTCTTCACGGATGGTTCAAAAGTGTGGAACAGGGTGGAAGCGGGGGTTTTCTCCGACCGCCTCAGCATACGGAACTCGTATCGACTGCCAGCGTGTTTCAAGCAGAGGTCCTGGCCATCGAAAGGGCGACAGAGTGGAAGCGGGGGTTTTCTCCGACCGCCTCAGCATACGGAACTCGTATCGACTGCCAGCGTGTTTCAAGCAGAGGTCCTGGCCATCGAAAGGGCGACAGAAGTCGCACAATGATCTACAAAACCGGAACGAAATTTGCCTGTATAGCGATAGTCGAGCTGCCATTGGAGCGTTCGACTCAAATACGATTAAATTACTGCTGGTGCGCAGATCCCAGACCTGTCTCGAAGGCTTGGGGGCTCTGAACAGGGTGATTCTCTGCTGGGTTCCCGGTCATAGTGATGTGATGTGACGGATAATGAGGCAACCGACGCTCTGGCGAAAGAAGGTTCACAGATGAACGCTTCACAAATAGACAGATCAATCGGACGGCCTCTAGTCTCAGTTAAAAGAGAGATCGACCTAAAAGCTGTTGAGCTCACCGAGCGCAACCTGCGACATTTCAAGAAGGATGTGGCGTAAAAAGATAATGGCTTTTCTACTCAAGGGAAGCCGAAATTTGATCGGTTGGTTTGATTTAGTTAACATAGCTTGACTGGACCAATATTCTCGAGTGCGATTCTCTATTCCCGCCTTGATTTTTTGAAGGACAATATTAGCGTGATTGTTAGATGGACTAGCTTGACTATGGAATTTATGAAGGTTTTTTTATATTATGCAACTAAAGTTTTATTTTCTACTGGCTGTGCCCCCGACATCGTTCCCGCAGCATTTTGGAATTTGAAAGCTAATTTTACAAAACAGAAAAAAATCCAAAATCCAGACTGAAACGGTTGTATGCGCGGGTCTACAACGCTTTCTGTTACATATATTCATTAACGCAAACATGTTTTGCAATACTCATGGCGACATCTCTTCATGACTAATAGAAACATTATTGTTTGCGACATCTATTGGTGTCTAACAGAAACATGAAGGTTTTATTTTATTCCATTGAACCATTCCGGTGATAGTCTTTTGACTACCTCGCCGGGTCACTTATATATTAGCCCGTGACATTAGCTATCAATATCAACGTTTCATTTAAATCCATTGAGTAGTTTCCGGATGATGCGTGCACAGACAGAGAGACAGAAAAAAAATTGTAACAATTGTTGTTTTTGCCTCCATATGGATAATAATTAAAAAAAATTCATGCACAGACACGCCCCAGTTACAATTTTACTAAACGTATAGATTAGAGTGATCAGTGGAGTAAGTTATAATATGTTGACCTTCCGTCTCGGAGGTCCAGGGTTCAAACCCAATTGGCGTCGACCCATGGTTGTTTTCTGCTCTGACAACAGATTACGATAAAAAGGCCATAGGGGATTGCAGAGTACTCCCGTGGTTCGCAATTCACCTTAAATGGTAAGTCCACTTGCAATCGTTGTCTCGAATCGGGTGACTCCCGCCCCATGCTCTGCAAGGGGTTACGGGAACCGGAGCGAGATAGATTAGTTATTACAGGTATTTTTTTATTTGCTTCTCAGTTTTATGTTTTCATATGAACTGTTACATTTTCATGGATTTTTAGGGGTGCAATAAAATAGGCCTCAAAAGTTGAGTTCCGGCAGCCAGTTTATGCGTATAATCCTGTGAGATCTCAAACGTCCTAGACACACCAACGTTTACCCAGCGAAACGCGAAAAAATTTAATTCGGCGTAAATTGGACTCTTAACTGTTAAAATATTTGTAAGCTTTAAAAATGTCTCCGAGTTCAAAGCTAAGATAATCCAAAAGGGAGATGACATCTGTGTATTCAATTTCACATAAAATTATATTTTGTATCTTCGACATGTAGTCCTACAATATTGTTTCTTTCCACAAAAAATTAAAACAACAAACTTACACTCGTTGAATCTTTGGCAAAATTGACTAATTGGTAAATTCAAGAATAGGACAAACGAGAGAACCCAAAGGTTTTGTGACGTGTAATTGATGATAATTTGATATTGCTCTCTAGATCAGTGCTTAGTTTTGTTGAATTAATTTTGTTTTGGATTTGGCAAAGGCATCCAGCATCCAAAGAAAAGAAAGTTGGTGTTGCGGTTGAGGAAGAGCCGAAGAGATTTAACATTTCTTTATCAGAAACGCCGATGTTATTTTGTCATATCATAATTTTATCATAAGTTCCCGACTAAAAATAAGACTCGCCCATTCTTAGCCTAAACCAGTTACGTAAACGCCTGTATGACAATCCAAATGAGTCACGGTACGCCTGAGTAAAAATTCCACTTTTCCAAATGCAGCCTGCTGCAAGCACGTATCAATCAAAGACCGACGAAATGGTCCAAATTTAAAATGAAAATTATAAAATTATTTTCGTAGATTAAGTCAGTAGAGACTGACGTCCGTCTATCTCCGGTACCCCAAAATGTTTGTACATAGTTATAATAAAGATTAACTGAAACTAGAAAATATAAGAAGAAAAAAAATATTTCAGGTAATTGTTATCATAATTAAATTTTTTAAACAGAAGTGTGCATACCCGTGTGGCGGGCGTATTTTGTAATTTTTGGTTCTGTAGCGGGAGCGTGCATAATAGTACCGGACGTAATTTTTGCGTGCTAGCAACGGGTGCATATATACTTTTAAAAATATTTACGTCTATACTTGGTTTGGGCGTGAAAATACTAGCTAAATTATTTTTACCCGGATTCACTTGGGTCAACTGTTCTTCGTGTGCGTTTGTAAAAACGACATGTTTCAGATGATGATGAAAAACACCAAAGTCAGTATAAATGAAATGAAGGATTCCTTTATCACATATCATATATTGGAAAGCTGTCTGATCTGTTCGAAGTAGTACATGGGATAGAACAAGGCTGCATACTACCACCTTTACCTTTTCTCTTTATTATTAACTTTAAATTAAACACGCAGCTAGACAGAGAAAGACTCTCGTAAATATTATTGCTATGACGAGTGCGAATCTTATTAATATCGTAAGATACAGTCTGGTCGTCGATGAAGAAAGGGATATCGTGTAAGCCTTCTATTACGAAAGTCAAATTTGTACCCCATCAACGGTGACACATCGTTAATCTCTACTGGCAACAGATTATTAAAATTCCATTGGCGGTTTCAGAATAATGTCGGTGGTTCGAAATGCCATGCCCCGCAAGGTGTTATTTAATTGACCGTACGACTTACTGGTAAGAATTCGTAGTGGATTATACTTTTATAATCGAAGAAAACAGTAACTTTAAAAAAACAATCGAACGTGTAACTTACTTTTTACTCTTGACTATTCAGGAAGATTTCATTAGGACGTCAACGTCCAGTCCTTGAGGTCATCAAGGAAGAAGCTGCGCAGTGCACTAGGTTTCGCCTGGTCTACTTTGCCACTGAAGAAAATCGCGACCGCGCTCTTTCCTTCTTAACCGAGATACACGACCCCAATCGAGGAAATGCAGGAGAAAGAAATGATTCCTGCGGTAACAACAGAGAAACTTTTCATGGCATCCGCAAGAGGCGAAGGATATAAAGCGATCTTACATGGGGGTATTCCCCATGCCAGGGAAAACCTGGTTGGTGGCGCTGCTCCTGAAAGGAGAAAAATCACAAGGAGAACATACATCATGTCGCGCAATATAGTTGTTGGACACCACCAGGAAAATCCCTCCCTGGGTCCTTTAACACCTTGTGGGGCATAGGGCGTAAACCGGAAAACTACTTGAAGGAATCATATACAGCAGACTGCTCCCCATCGTGGAAGAAGCAGGAGGTTGATCGGAACGTCAATATGGATTTCGAGTAGGTTGCACAATTGATGCAATTGATACCGTAGTGGACGTGGTTGGAAATGCAATAGAGGGGAAGAGATGGAAAAGAGGTAGTAAGAAGTACTGCGCTGTCATCAGTCTCTATAAAAAAAATGTTTTCAACTTTGCTAATTGGGAGCATATAATGACATCTCTGAATGTTCCAACGTATAGTCGGAGGCTTGTTGAAGAATACTTTAGAGGTAGAAACCTCTGCAATGACACAGGAGAGGGCCCATATGAACACTTTTTAACCACCGGACCCAAGGGATCCACTCGTGTGTAATATAACGTATGATAGCGAATTCGTAGAGTCCCACGTTTGGGGGGGGGGGGGGGTTGATCAGCAAACACCTGGACGACGTAGAGTGGGCAACCAACGAGTCCATCCAAATTATTAAAATATAGTTGGAGGGCTGAAGCTGACACAGCATAAACCGGAAGCCGTGATAATCAGTAGACGGAAAAAAAAGAGAAGTCCTAAGAGTAATATTAGGGGAGTAGGAAATTACATGGAAAGAGGCTATAAAATACCTCGGAGGTTAAAACACGATAGGCAAGGCAGTAGTGACACTGCCACGAACGATTTTAACTACCGGAGGACCCAGATAACCGGTGAGACTACTTCCAGCTAAAGTGGTCACCTCAATACTGTTGTACGCAGTACCAGTATGGGCAAAAGCAATGGAAGTGGTATAGGGAACACAAACAACTGTGTACCAGCTTAGTGCTTTAAGAGTCGCCAGCGCCTTTAGGACAAGGTCGGATAAGGCAGCATATGTTATAGCAGGATTGCCACAGGTAAACATCTTGGCCGATGAAATGAAGCGACTATAACGAAGCTGACCATCAAATTACCAAGGTAGAAAGAGCTCAAAGTCTGAGGGTGTGGCAGGAGCGATAGAGTAACTCTCACAAAAGAAGGTGGACGCATAGATTAATTGCAAGGATCGAGTTTTAGATGTGCACTTTTACCTTACTCAGTTTGTAACTCGGCATGGTTGTTATCGTAAATAATTACGATGCACCGCTTCGGGCATGACAATTCCCCTATTTGTCCTCAATTCCCAGACACTTATGAAGATCCGGAGCACTTTTTATGATGAGGGAAAACTTCCGATAATTTCGAAACGGCACATTAGAGGTAAAAACCTTTATATTAAAAATGCTTCACTTCCAGAAGATCTGGAATGCTCTAAGTGATACTATTAGGTTCATCCAGGGCGAGGAACAGGTTTTGTTGACGAGGTAAGCCTTTAATGCTGAAATACTATCAAAAAGAAATCGTTTAACAGCCACCTTTTTTCACTATAAAACACCTTTTCATTCCCAAAAAATATGCCCTCTATATCAACAGTCGACCCATTTGGCGAAAAAGGGAGAAAAGCGAAATTTAAGTATACTCTCTAAGGCGCTGTGCTCTAAAATGTTTTCGATAGTTTTAATGTATAGGGTACTTGTCCGTGACCGCCTTTTGTATTCTTGTCGTAAACTCCCCTTTTCGTCACTTTCATCTCAAACAATTTACCTGTTCCATTATGTGTAGGAACAAAAGCCTGAAAGTTTCTCGACACACCAAAAGTTGTCCATACTTTGAAACACTTTGCAAAATACTGTAAATTTTCAGATTTGGTACTTACACTTCAATAAGTGCATTTATTACAAGTATATCCCGCGACATACATAAATCGTTCGACAAAAGTAAGCTGTCCGTCCTCCTTTACGCCACCATCCCCATTAGGAATTGGGTCAATGTCTTTAACAACAAAACTTCAAAGTTTTGCCTATTTTCTAACCATCTGAGCATTTTCCCACGAACAAAATTTTAAAACCAAGAAAACAAAGTCCAATGACGACATATTTGCCAAAGAAGTCTCAAATAATGCGCCCCCATACTGAAAAACAAGTTGCAAAGTGAAAATGGTGGTTCGCTCCATTCGTTGGCCTAAAAGCGAGCCGCCGTCGCTGTAACTTAGCACTTTCATTTTGCGCCCCATAACGAGCTGGCGTCCCTGAAGTGTCAGCTCGTTTAATGCTCCGCCACTTCAGGACATTTCTAGTCTTGAGATAATTTCACTGCAGTCGCGGCCGTTCGTGCGTGAAAAAGTGATTTATTAAAATTTCCCTGCCAAAAAAGTCTACGAAAATGTTTTCACATGATGTGTCGGAAAGCACTTGTTTGCTGTAAATTCCCACCGCAAAAAAAAAAGAAATGATCTGCTGGATGGAGAGCCGAGGGGAGGAGTTGTAAGCGTGCTGTATAAAGCAGTCCTAAGTTGGCAACTGTAATCAGGCTAATTAGCAGTTGTACAATTTTCCTCCGCTGCTCCTGCACTTCTTGCTCAGAAGAATCGTGGGGCATCAAGCTGCATTCCAGCACAGAATCCCATTGGAGCAGGATTTCATTTTGGCGGAGTTTTGGGCGAATTGATAAGCAAACAGAAGTAGTCCTGGGGCACGTACAGGATTCACCCCTAGGACGCGTTCGGGCCGAGTTTCCTGTATTCCTTGTTCTATTTGTTGGTGCAAAATTAAATAAAATTAGCAAACTCTCCTGAAGATTGCCACCCCCATACATGCAGGAAGCGAAGAATAAATTTTGCCTCGAGGATAAGTTGTTGAATATCAAATTGAAACGTGAATTAATGCGCGTAAACAAGGGAACTAGGGCTGCACAACTCCGCACAAATGTAGGTTGCAGGGCTTGTCTTGTGACTCCCCCTCATTTGTAGACTGAAGCGAAAAGTTTTCCTAGAGCAAGTGCTTGTAAGAAGGAATTTTCCCCGAGGGGCTCCCGAGATGAGTGGAAATTGTCATTTTCGTCTTAAGACAAAACTATTGCTCCACCGTACGTTGCTTGTTTACATCTTCGAGGAGTTGAGACATAAGTGTCTCCACTGTCAGCTTTAACTATCATTCGTCAGCCTTTGGAGGGGAGTAGGACGCTCATTATTGTCTGCGGGCACGTACCAAAAACCTCTTGACTCGACGATTGCTTCTCTACGCTAGCGTCACACCGGCAAGCACTCCACTTATCTTCAGCTCGACCAAAAATAATTTTCTCATGCGGCAGGATTCGTCTGAAAAGTTTTCTTTGAAATAATTTGCCTTGGAATCATCTCGTTCGTCGGGTAATCGAAGTGCGACAAAGTTCAAGTGGTTCGTTCTCCTTGGCGTGTTGGCCTTACCCCACAGTCACATAAGTAGGAAAACAAAAGAAAATTAGATTTCGCCATTTTGTTTACATTGCCCATAAGGGACCCCTTCCATCCCATAGAATGACACATGAAGGCAGTATAGAAGTGGCCGTTAGTTTTGGAGTGGCAACATCTGGAGCGGCAAAACTAGCAGGTTTCCTTTGATTCCTGATGAGCTTTATAGGACCTCTAATGTCACATTATGGGGCCCCGTGATGTAACGGCCTCCAGTATTATTCCGGAACCTTCTGTAGAGTAGATCACACAGAAAACTTATTCAAAACGAGACCTTCAGTGTACAAGAAGGTGGCTTTGATGGGCGAATGATAAGAGCTGATGACTTAAGGAGTTTTTCGTTCCCACAAAAGCGGTCGATAACTTTTTTTTCTGCTTTTTTTCTGGATATTTACTTTTGACAAAGCGACAATGAGTCGTTAAAAAACAGCTTTCATGACGAAAAAGGTCTTCTTGTTTGGGGGGAAAAGTTTTCTTGTAAAGTAACACTTAAGAGGTTGGGCCTTGTTGAAAAGGATGTAAACACCTTAGTTGACGGTTGTTTGTTCGCAATAAAAGCTGAGAGGTACAAATAGGTCTTTTAGTTACTTTTGAAAGGACAATGACCTTGGAACACTGAGTTCACAGAGGTGCAGAAATGCCATAATGACATTTAGATTTAAATGATCGGTTTCGACCTAGTGTAGTAATAGATTGCGAGGGTTATTGTGAAAATTTTGATACCTTTTATGACTATATTTTCTCCCCACTGCATTCCATAAAACCATTTATGAAAACATACTAATTCAAGTACTGTAAGTTCACATTGGTAGGCAATAAGAGTTCCTTCAGAGCTAGAAAGTCTCCTTACAAGTAGTATACTGTAGGAGACAAAAAATAATAACTGCATAGGTGATCTTGGTCTCGAAAGCGGACAGATTGAGTTATCGTCATCAAGGAAGATTCACCGCAGTCTCTTCCTTGGCCGTCGTCCTTTAAGCCTTCCGAAAACTTTCGGTAGGCAAACTGCGGTTTACCGCTGAACACTAAGAATTGGGTGTTTCTACTAAAAGAATAGTTTTAACCGTGTTCACATTTGAAGAAGCCATTCGTTTTCCCTGAAATTTAGGAGTTGCTTAACTTTTCTCTACGAATTTACATGGGAAAATATCCACACTGCCAAATGACGTTTTCTGTAAGTCAACCGAGGATTTATTTGCAGCTTGGCATCTTTCCTAGTAGCTGCACTCCCAGCAAACCAGTTGACAGGGGCACACCACATGGAGGAGTTCTCTCGCCATACTCGTGACGTTTAAGGACGTTTAAGAGGGGTGTAAAAGTGTTCGCTCACGCCGATGTAGTCAGGCATTTACCTGAACACGGCGGACGAAATCATGGAAGGTAAGTTTTTGGGTGTAAAACTAGGGGGGCACCCACTCACGCAAGACCGAAATGGTACTCTTCCCTCATTGCAATGAATATGATCCTGTCCATATTGGACAGATATAGGGTTTAAGTAGTGACGTCTGCGGAACGCGTGGCAATTTTGGTTTCTGAAATGTTGTCATCCATCATGGAAGGTGGCTTGGATAAAGTAAGAGCTTAGGCTACCAGCTGTGTACTGAGCGTTATTCCCACACCCACTGCCTTAAGGGGGTAAAGGAAGATTCCATAAAACGAAGGACATTCGCTAGCACCGATCGGGCAAGACCTCAGGACCTCGCGATTAATGTGCGATAGCTTATTGGGATGCGTTAGATGTTGATTTAGTAGTTTGAATTGCAGAATCCGTGTGTTTTTATTCGATGGGATAACTCTAAAAACGCTAGCAATTGTATAACCCTTTGTGATCAGCCCCAAGCTGTGTTCGTATACTTTTACTGAGCATGCAATAAGATTGTTCTAGACCTATAGTCGGTGATATCATCAATTTTTTATTATTTTATAGCACACAGTTTATTTATTCTCTGAAGACCTCCCCTCTTTGATATCAGGCACATCACAGATCGTCTTCAACTAAGGAAAAAAAATCTGCAAGAAGAAGAAGAATTGAACACTTCCAGTATGCCGGGAATCAAAAGATCCCTAAGTCGGGCAAAATGCAATTCTTAAATCAGGCCATCAAAGCGGGGACATGTCTCCCGGTTCACATTCTTTGTCGCCTTATTTAGATCCTGGAGTCATAGGACATACATATGTATGTGACGACTGCCATCGCTGAGATTCAGACGGATCCGGAGGAGGTTTGTCTTCAAACATGAATGAAAATGCAGATAACAGTGTTGGAATAGAATTTACGCATTAGCTCCACGAGCTCTTGTTGGTACATGACTTGCCTATTTCCATATATCAGCATGCTACTCTTAACCAAAGCAGTCGTAGCTGATTTAATAGTACGAAAACCAACTGCGAATGAAACTGACAGGGAAGAAAATAGATCCTTGTGGTACTTCAATATTAAATTTTTTGGTTGTCAGACTAATCCAGTGTAGAGAAACCTTTCACTTTTATGAAAGGAAAATAGGACCAAGACCAGGCAATGAGTATTGCTGTATTCAAGGTACCGTGGAACGATCTTAGAGAAATGAAATACTATTCACCGATGATTAAAAGGTCTTTGACGGAATTAATGCCAGTGCTAGTCCGGTATGCAAAATCTAACCTAAAAAAAAATCTAAGACCATTTTCTTGAAGCTTTCCGCACTAATTAACGTGCCCATATTATATTGCTCCATCCAAACTCTACGTCGAATATTCCCAAGGCTAAAATTTATTTCAAGGGTTCCTTTTCTAGGTTAGAAACAATATGGCTCCCGTAAAATTTGGAGGCTACTGCAAATAATATTCTTTTCAATCTTAAAATACAAAATGGAATCATTACCACTCGCTGAATAGGCAAAATTATTTCTTCAATAGACCGAGTACTTTCAGCTTTGTCATTTACCCGAAAACACTTATGCAAATTACTAGAACCGTTGCCAAAAACTCTTCAAAACGAGGGCTCTCTGAAGCAATCCGAGCCTTAATAATAAAAATAATAAGAAAAAGCATTAAAATAAACATAACCTCGAATTATTCATGAAAGAATATTTAAAAAAAATGTGCTTATTTCAGTCGAAAATTAGTCTGAATATTTTACCTCCACTATTACTGGGTCAAAACAGTACCTATGCAGTGCATCATGCTAATCAGTGTGAGTAGGGCTTCAATGCTGCGGCAATCTCCATTAGGAGATGGTTTCTTGTAAGCTTTACTACGTGTACACAATGCTAATTGGAGCATAATTAAATGCATGAAAAATAATTCACCCCTCACCCGTCTCTAACTTTGTATTTCCCAATTGGTTGTTCATTCGAAACGACCTATTAAAAGTTGGTCAATCACCGTCAGGATTCTAATTGGCATATCGCTAGCAGCAAATGAGCACCCAACCCTGTTACATGGAACGTTTGTATTGTGGGAAAAGACCGCATTTCCTGACTCTGTCACTGACACTGCGTGATTTATGATAATAGAAATGAATTCGGCGCTAATCAATAGTCGCAGCTAATAAGGATATCAATAATCTCTTTTCGGTCCGTAATTAAAACAGCCCCTCTAATCTGCAGGCGCGCCCACATATCGTCGGTGGTCCCAATCTCTTCTGCCGATAGGATAAGAAGCGCCAACAAAGTTATGACGCCAAATTATGGCTACTGCTTTGAACTATTAATTTCACCAACGACTGTTTGGACGAGATTGAGTGCTTTCAGTCCATCCCCTAGTCGACCTCTTAATAACTCAATTTTATTCATATCCGCCATTTAAGCCGTATGGCTCTGTCTATCCGTGGAGATACACGATTCAGCAGTCCAAGTCCTCCGGGGCTCCTGCCGCCCTCCAGTTTTTGTTAGCTCGTTGTATCGTCCTTCTTAAGTCGCTCAATTCCGGGGGATTACCTCAGCTAAACAGAATGGAAATCCGCCAAAAACGGGGCTGAAAATGGTGGAGCGGCCAGTTTTGTGGATGTACTCAATGGGCGGGTGGGAAAGTTGTTAAAATTCCAGGACGATATCAGGATTCATTTCTTTAAGTCTTCTTTTCGCCTTGCCTCGGGCTGGCTATACAATAGCAGTCTACGCTTCTTGCCGGCGATACATACCAAACAGCTCTTGATAAACCCCCGGGGGGTCCGAGCCCAGAAAAATAATTACGAAGTTAGTTAGCTCGAGAGAATCGAGCTTGGGGATCTGCTATCGTGACCTGCCCCAATGATTCAATTTCAGCCTTTGAGGCTATTCAGTGTTGGCCTTTGCAGTCCCGGTTGGTCCCTTTTATCCGTGACGAACTGCTGGCTGGATGTGCTGTGTTTCCCCTCGCTCTTTGTGTTCCTTTATATGATTCCACACCATACTCCGGATCTTCATTCCTCTGACCCTCGCGACATTTCCAATGAAGCCTATCCTAGAGATGCACTGAAGCGATAGCAAAGGCTATAACTCTATTTAATCGGCAAGAGGACAGGAATAGGCGAATAAGCACCCTCCCTTTCCTCTTTGGATTCGATTTAAATTATGTCCACGTTGCATATGTTTTCAGAGCCCCACATTATTTTCGGGTAGTTCTTCAGCCTAGGGGAGCTCAGAGATGGATTTCGTGTTTATTTTTGGATGATTATCGGTTTAGAGCGAAATGTTGAATTGTACCGCAGTTGCCATTTGACGACAAATTGGTTAAGGGTTGTATTTTATAACGGCAAATATCCGGGGTACGGGTAGGTTTAATTAATTTCAGTTGGGGATACTATCGAGGGGCGCAATATTTCCGGAAATTGTCTCAAAATATTTTGTCTCGTGTGGCTTGAAGGGATATGCAAAATTTTGCGGAAATGTATGACTTGGCGACATATGGATGCTTTTGGTTATCGCAAATTTTTTGTTTAGTTAGTTTCGGATGCTATTGTGTTGCGTTTTATTCGAGAAATTGTAATATGCGAAATCGATATTTTCAAAATAGATTTTCTGTGGATGATTAGTTTTGTTTTTGACAATGCCCTCCATGTTTTTGACAATGGATGGAAATGAATTAATTAAGTTTAGATGAAATATGGAAATTTATCTGTTTGTCCGGGGCTTTGTCGGAACAGATTTCTTCATTACTTTGAAGTAATCAAATCGATACTCGAAATTCATTTATCATGAGATAAAAACAGCTGATTTTTATCGATATTTCAAAGCAGATTATCTAAATTACTTTCGATTACCTTATCGGAAATATTTCGCTGAATTAATTCATCAATCAAAGAATTAAATTTGAAATAAGTTATTTTGCCGGAATGAAGGGCCAGTGATTTTAACTGACTTTAAAAAAGGCAAATGGCGCGTTCTAAGTCTTCGATTTTGTGCGTGTTTTTTGCTGTTTTGTATACAAAATTTTGTTTAGATTCCTTCAACAAATCCTTTTCCGTCGCTCTATAAAGTCTTTGAACTTCGCGCACATTCACTGGTAACAAATAGTATTTTTCCTTTGAATGATGGTTGCGCCGATAGCATTGTCCATTATGTCACCAAGACCATTAAATATGCACGGCAATACGTCTATTAATCGAGACTAGAAAAGCATTAAGAGAATACATAATGAGCGTTTGATTGTTGGCATAACAAATGTTCTATTAAGGCAACAACGAGGAACTAAGCAATTATCTGTCGAAATCTTAAAGGAGCTCCCGTCAACATTTAATGTATTCCGGCAGTAACTCATGTTTTTGATAATTATCGTGGTACCCTGTGTTATTATTGTTATTTAATAGGACGACAACGGAAGGACCATCTTAATGGGTGATATTTTTACGGCCTTTAATTGTATTTTCGGATAATATTAAGAAATCGATGCTATACGATAGATTTAATTCTAGACAATTACTCTATGATTTATTTGATTTGAATATAATTCCAGACCATATTTGATTCGACCCTTATAGGTATGCTTTCCTCTATGTAGGCTTTAAAATTTAATCGGAGGTTTGTATTCGACTTAAAGTTGGACTTAGCATTTGGTAACTCTACTTCTGTGTGATTGAAACGAATTTCATAGCGCGAGGCTTTGCTGACGAGAATTAGTCGTTAGTGTTTCAAAGAGCACTTACAACGAGCGACGAATTGTGGTGAGCAAGAAATCCTTATGGACTTGTCTGAGATTGTGGTGCTACCTGGGATTTGAAGCCCGAAACGGGGATTAGACAAACGATCAAATATGAGGCGATCACATGGTGGCATAGTGCTGAATTGCAGCACTTCAGACCTTGCTGATCCTTTTACCTATTTGCATTGATTTAGCGGCTGCGACTATAATTACTGGAAGGAATTTACACGATACCAGGATTGCCAGGGCATCGGCATACGCAACAGCTCTGAACTTGTCCTCGTCGAGCTGCAGCTGTATTTTGTTCATTACCATCCACCACAGCAGAGGAGATAGAACTCCGCATTGAGGCGTTTCCCTGCAGACGTCTCTCTTAAATACGAAAGGTTCCCAGTTTGGACTGTATTAACCTTGATTTTAGCATCGTTAGTATAAAACTGCTAAGACCCTGCTTCACACCTATCTCGGCTTCAAGGATGGATTCAGGAACGCTACTAGAGATTATTCATTGTATTTTACATCCGCAGGTGCTGCAGTAAATATTAGCTGCTGGAAATAGTAGCATGTTCTTCCAACTCATTCATTGCACTAATTAGCGCAATTTTTGGTCCTTCGAGCCGGAACAAAGTCGTAAAATGGCTATTTATCTGTCAATTTCTTCAGAATTATTTCTGCGCGTACTAGATAAATCAGCAAGATTTTTAATACGAAAACTAACAATATGTGCGTCACAACGCTTTAGAGCCTGAGTGCAGATTATATGAAGCTCTTAAAAAAATGAGCCATCCGCGAAAAATTTTACGTTATTCAAGGCTCCATGTATGTCTAGGAACGCTACTGTCGTCCCTGTCGATATTCTCTTACAGTAGGCGTACTGGGATTTATGAAATTCGTTTTCCATCTAGCGTCCGCCGAAGGTCAAAGGTTTTCAAGAAAGGTACAACGCTTCAAAGAGTACTTCTGAAGGTGGTAAGAAAATTCGAGATTCATTGCATTAATAAATATTCAAACGTTCAGTAATATCTGGAATTTAATATTGAATTCGTAATTCTTCTGACTTTTGACAAGTTAATTTCTTTCTCCTGTCAAAATGTCCTTCTGAAAAGAATTCGCAGATGAAATAAAATTCCACGCGTAGGTGTACCAACTTAAGAAAGCATCTTGTATCTCCACCCACACTTAAACGTACCAACTTAAGAAAGCATCTTGTATCTCCACCCACAGTTAAACGTTCTCTTTTCACCTTCTAATATTTAACGTCAGAGGTCCATTGATGTAAGCAAAGACGCTTTGTAGATAATTTTGCGTATAATTACAGGCGCGTCCTTTTACAAGAAATCGTTGGCCCGCCTATTTAACAAAATTCCGGGCAATTTTCAGATCTCTGGAACAAGATTAGAATCCGGCTGGAGTGCGAAGTTCAAAGTGACAACAAATGTAATTTGGGATAAAAATCTAAAAACATTTCCGAAAAGCGCTAAATTCTCCTCGTTAATTAAATTTGACTCACTTTAAATGGAATTAAGGTCTTCTCTGGCAACTTAAAAAAAAAAATAAACATGTTTTGCTCCCCTTTAATCCTCTTGGGGGTTTATCTGAAAAACTTTTTCTCCTATTTAAAAAAAGTAAAGCAATAAATTCTCGTAAATTTTTTATTTTCCACTTGCATCGAATCGTCAGCTTACGATGGCGGTTTGGGGTTGCGACAGTAAAGAATGTTTCCTGCCAGGTGGTAAAGCAACTTCTCCGAGTGATTGTAGGATTTCTGCACCTGGTAACCCAAATCACTGTCAAACACGAAGGAGATTCCACCGAACATTTCTCAATTTTCTGGGGCAGATGGAAATTGCATGTCACCTGCACTAGACGAAAACTAGAAAATTCCTAAAAGAGCAGGGAATTGAAGGTTCGTGCCAGGCAAAGAGCAAATAAGTTGACACTTCCGAAGGGAAAACTTTCGCCGCACCAGACACACTTGGGACGAAAGAACGGGAAAAAATTGAAATATTTCAATGCACCAGGGAGGGGTTTCAATTCCAAAAAAAATTATTCAATCTCACTTACCTCAAAAGTGGTGAAAACTATTTTCTCTATCGATCCGAAATATCTCTCCCAGAGTATTTGTGTTTGCTGCCGAAGGGCCAGAATGCGATTGACAGGTATCGACCGGACCACTTCAGGAACCTATGGACGGAAATAGAAAAAAAAAACTTTTATAAGCCTTCGAAGACCCTACGTGATTAAAGAATCAGATCTGATGGATTTGTGATGGTCGACAAACAACTTGCTTGTCCCTACTTACCTGGAGTAGAAGTCGTTCATCGGCCCAAATCGCCGCTTGCTTCCAATCGATTTTCGATTCGAAGGGTAGCACCCAGGCATTCGAGAGTAGCACCGGAACACATCCAGCTTGAAGTGCTTCCAGGAACCTTTTTGAAGAGGATAAAAAGTGAACGAATTAGATAAGTTTAGATGGGGAGTTAGTTAGATAAGTACTAATGTTGTGATTTGGTAAAGACGAATAACCGGACCGAGAATGGGGTCAGTCCCATTCCATAAGTCTAAACAACTCACCTAAATGATCCCAATCGGCGGCCACGTGGAACCAAACAGAACGTTGAGTTTTGCAGCAACGTCTCGTAGTCGTATCTGGAACGAGAAAAAAATTGCACAAAACTTAAATTTAATTGCACAAAACTTCGTGATTCTCACTGAGAAAAAAAAAAAGGAACGCGAAGAAAAGAACTTTTCCAAGCCTTTCTTTTTTCACTCCTAGTATCCATGGACGAATATCAGCTTGTAGTATGGATGTCGGGAAATTTAATCCCATAAAACAGAGGAAGTGCTCCGAGAGCTTTTAAAAGTTGAAACTTAGTCGTTTGGAAAATTGCGGCCAAATAACTGCTTCGTCTCTTTCGTTTCCAGTTTGAGAGTAAAAAGATGTCTTCAAAGAGACCATTAAACTGGCTGCATAGGAAAATTGCCCAGCAATGATCCACTTTTAACGAGTTCATTTGATTGTCATACCCCCACTCCCACTTCTGCCGAAGCCCGGTCGCTCGCTATCAGCAAAAATTCACCGGGGGAATTTCCTTTTAACTTAACGACTGTTCAGGCTTAAGAATAGTAGGACACGTTGAAAAAGTGCACAATTTGAAAATTCCTTTGCAGTGTTTTGCAAGATAATTACATATTCTTTCATAGGCATGAATTGGATAATGGAGAGGGAGGATATGCGTTTTGTGGTTTTAGGACGAACGTTATGGGGGATAATTTCGTTGAGAACAAGGAAATGCAATTTAAGTTAGTCGGAAAAGACTTAATTAATGTGAAAAGTTTTCGCTGTTCATGTGCGTTTGAGACTATACAAGAGATTGAAGCATATTTAAGTGGTTTTGAACAATACTTTTAAACTATAAAGTGTTATACAAATTAAAGTTTTGAACGTGAAAAAATATAGAGGAGAATTAAAGACATTGAAGGGAAGATGAGGGACCCTCCTGCGGTTAGAAATCATTAGTGCTTATCCATTATAGAATACGCGAAATTTGCTGCAGCTACAAAACCTGTCTATTCGCCCGTTTTCGAGGGGCGAGAACATAAAAAAAATAGTAAACAATTTGTCAACCCCCGAAACCTCCGCAAGCAGGCAAAATCACCCATTTTACCGCTTTTTCGTAATATTACCCAGTAACCCGTATTTGTCGTTGTGAAAGGCGTTACTAAGCTTAACTGTCAAGCATAATCGACTGTCGGGAGCACAACTTAAAAAACGTACAGCCCGACGGAACGCTGCTGCGCCTAGTGCACACTCACGCAAACCCCTAAGACTAACAACTGATGCCTCTAAAAGCAAGAAAAATAAAAATTGGCCCGTGGCTTCGAGTGGAAACGCCGGGGGTGGGGTGATTTGAATGGTTCGGCTTCGGCTGCCCTCTGCAAGGTGATAGCCACTCAGGCCGTGGTCCTAGCCCTATCCTTGGGTAACTTTTGTTCAGGTCTCTGATTCAAGCGTGGTAGTTTTGGGGTCATTTATGACAACAAAGACCTGGGGTCATTTATACCAACCTAGAACCGGTTTAAACCTTAATACAAATAGGAGTTGCGAATAGGGGGATTGCAGATGCTAAATCTGCGGATCCATCGCCATCGAGGAAGCTCAGAGACCTCATCAGGATGGCGGATACGCAGGTGCAACATATTGTTATGGGGCGTGATGCCAACCCACACCACATCACCTAGGGGAGCACCAATATCAACAGAAGTGGTGAGTACCTTTTTGATTATTGATTGTGATTAATCGTGCGGCTGAACCTAAGTTCGCGAACGGGCGACGAAAGGAAGATGGTCCAGTCGGTCTTTCGTGGATACCGCTAATGGCTAGAGAATCTCATTCGAACCACCGATACATTATGTTTAGTATTGGGAAATACGTTAGAGAGACTAAAAAGTTCATGAACCCGAGGTAGACTGACTGGGCTACCTTAAGAGGTGTACTGGATAGTGGACTCGATATTATGGTCAAGATCAAAGTTGAGAAGATAACAATGGATGGACTGCCTAAGTATCACTGCGGCCATGTGTACCTCACCAACTGTAGAACTTGAGACCCTGCTGAACCTCCCACCTAATCACAGTGAGGTGGAGGATGTGATAATCAGTACTGCCTATAGGTTAGAAGATGCAATATTTCTTGTACCGAACTAAGGAAAGTGCCTTTCGACAGTAAAGGAAACATAAGATTGCGTGCCTGAGTTGACGCCATGTCGGCCAGGCTCTCAGTATTTGAAACACTCACCATAAAGGTGCAGGAAGTAAAGCTTGGCACTTCCCCACAACAATATAGGGTGGACTTATCTGGTATACGGACGGCCATTAAACCGATGCGAGGGTAGGAGCGAATATTTGTCACTAGCTGCTTTTGCTACTGTTTTCCAATCGAAAGTCTATACCATACTGGCATGTGCATATGAGACCCTAAAGAGGGCCTACTAAACATATTAAGCTACTCCGCACGACAAGTGGCGATCGTAGCAATCGCCCCTCCATCGGGGTTTCACTGTTAGCGAACGGCCGGATGAACTGGCCAGACATGGCCATGCCATGAACCGTGTGGTGAGCCGGCGCGCGGACTTTAAACCTGCATTGCTAAATAGGGTTATACAATACACCACTGGAAATACGAGAAGCACAAATGCTACTGGAAATCCTGTTTGGGACAAGCTCATTCTAAAAGCTTGGTGTCGTCTCCATCACTGAGTAAAGCTAAGGAGGAGCTCCTAAGGTTTGGCACACCGGATGTAAGACTGATCACCTACAAAGAAAGCACCAGGCAAAAATTGGTGGAGCCGTTGATCCAATCTGTAGACGATGTCTTCAGGAGGACGAGATACCACTCCATATCGTTTGTTAGTTCACCTTTTTGCGAGGTGAAAAATCGATCAATGATCGAGAATCGTCTACTGTCCCGATTAAAAGAAAAAAGAATTAAAAAATATGTTTCCACCCCTTGCGAGGATTGCTTTAACCCAAAAGGGTTGTTACAGCACTCCCCCTCTCATTTGTGTGTCATTAAATCCTTCTGAAAGTACGAATTAGTTCTCCAGACACAGGTTACCGAGAATTACTACGAAAAAATGGTAAGAAATTGTGGTTTTTGTTTTTTTTGTGAAGGTAACTAGCTGAAATTTTTTGTGCTATTTTTTCGTGTTCTCCAACCCCGCAGGTGCTGCAGTAAATATTAGCTGCTGGAAATAGTAGCATGTTCTTCCAACTCATTCACTGCACTAATTAGCGCAATTTTTGGTCCTTCGAGCCGGAACAAAGTCGTAAAATTACTATTTATCCGTCATCTTCTTCAGAATTATTTCTGCGCGTACTAGATAAATCAGCAAGATTTTCAATACGAAAGCCAACAATGTGTGCGCCACAACGCCTTAAAGTCTGAGTACAGATTACATAAAGCCCTTAAAAAAGTGGATCCATCCAACCATCCGCGAAAAATTAGACGTTAAAAAGGCTGTAAGGCGCAGTGGAACGTTATTTTTGGCAGAGATTTTAACATAAATATGACCAATAATTGCAAAAGGCAAAATATGTAACTTAGAGATTCTGATGGTTTGGAACTAGTCTGTGTTACTAACGATTATCCGACTAATTTTTATGACATCACATCGGCGATCCTAGAATGCTTCCTAGTCGACTGTAATCTTTTGCTTCACCTAATCATAATTTCAACTTTATGACATATGACCTGACTATACCCGTAATTCCATTCATGTTTTCTGCGCGCCGACTTTTAAGTCTGTAAATTATGTTGCTCATTTCCATGACCTCTGACATGGCGAATATATATTATGCATTAGATATTAATACTAAGGTGGAAATTTTCAAAGATATGTCAAAGTCCGAATATGATGAGCGTGTGCCTATTTAAATTGCACGTAAACGAAGAGGTAAACCTTAATGGTTTTCGTGTAGCATAGAAAGGGTGATAGCTACTAGCGTTGTAACAACGCTGGAAAAGAAATAAGGCTGAGCAAAATCGTTGACTTTTTGTTCGCGAACGCAACTTGGTTACCAGAGGTTTAAACAGAGTTAAGAGTTAGCAGTGTACTGCATACCGCTCAATGCTAAGGAACTATGGTCTCGGTTGAGGAGAAATGGGATGGGTGATTCCAGGCAGCAAACATTTCCCCAGGTGATTTTAACAGATTGTTTAGCTTGGGTAATTCAAGTAATAATAAAACTTTTTTCAGGGAGTATCACAAGAGGATATTATGTTAGCTGCGCAATTTATTAAGTCTGGTTCCGCTGGATTGGATATCCTTGACATAAGATTTATAAAATTGATGTTAGCTTACATCCTAGTAAACCCATCTTCTAATCGACAATCAGATTTTCGTCCCATTATTTGCACTTTCTTTCTAAGTTATAACAGAGGGTAATGCAGCAGCATATTTCCGAATTTGCTAAAATCAAAATGGTTTTCGTAAGGGTCATACATAGTACAGTCACAGCTTTGTTAAGAACCTCTGAAGATATAAGAAGTTCTATGAATCTTGACAACGTGGATCCAAGGATTTGATCATTTGTAAATAAATTTGAAAACAACAAAAACAATCAATGTGTTAAAATGAAATATGTTAGGTAGTATTGAATTACTGTTTAGTGTACCACAAGGGTCCATCTTGAGGCCCCTTTTATTTACTAGGTAACTATAGTGTAGATGATGTGCAATTATCTTTGTCAATGCCAAAACATGAAATCTGTTGTACTATACATAAAATTAACCTTTATCTGGTTCGTATCTGCCTGTGATCTAAATGTAACAATTTAGTCCTTAATCCTTTAAAAACCCAGGCCATATTAATATAAAAAATAAACATTAGTATATGTAGATTTCCATTCATTTTCTTGGGCGGTATAGTTGTACCTCTTCAGAACAGACGTCAAAAGCTGGGTATCGTTTTTAATACTACTTGTACTTCGGCGGACCCTGCGAACATTTAAAATCAAGGATTTTCTGTATTCTCAGAAAGTGGTAGATTTCCCGACTAGGATTGGAAAACGTCTTGTAATTACATCTATTTTTCCACTTATAAACTACTGTGATTGCCTTTTTGCTTGTATGGACTCAACTACATATCAAAGATTTCACACAGCCTTTAAACGCTTGCGTCGGAGTTGTATTGCTATTCCGGTAATACGGTGGACCACATCTCACAATTTTTCAAAAGTATTACGCTATAAGGTTAGGCCTTTGTACGAATTGCTTAAATAAATTATTATTAATAAATCGTTGAAATATTTTTAGAATCATTACCAACTCAACAACAGTTCACTTTAATTGTTGTAGCATTTTTTTTAAATAAAAACTGAACGTAATTGGATAGGAAGGACGACCATGAACCAATTTTTGCTATGGAGTCAACTTGACACAAAGCTCGAAATTCGGAATGCCTAGAGGGAATGTCGAGTGCAATAGTAAAAATAATTTCCAAGCACCCTGGACTAGTGGATAAATGAAAATAGATTAGCGTAGCCAGACCTAAAATTTTCAAAAATTTCTTTTCAAATTTAAGCTCCATTTTCCCGTTACTTCTTAGCAAATGAAATTACAAAAACACTAATAATATAGAAAACCAATTGCGAATTGGAATTACTCCTTGGTAGTACGTACACGAATAGATGAAATGTCAAGAATGAATTCCAGAGCTTGAGGCTTTTTAAGAGATTTTTATTGAAATTACTCTCAGGGCTCCCAAAGGATTTCTATAATTTTTGCTTGTATTATATCACTAAAGACTCTCGACAACCTTTCGGGGAGTAAATAGAGTGCAGTCCAAAAGTGCTCGCTACTTTTCCCTAAGTCTCAAATCCGCACCTGCTATTCCGCAAAATGGGTCAACTTTTGTTGTTGGCGAAGGTTAGCACGAAAATCCTTACATCGTGAGGGATTTCTACTTAAACGTAGCCATTTCCATGACTTTACCCATTTCTTCTTTCCGACTTTTCAGCATTGCGGGTCAGCACAGTTGGACTATGGGCATATATATTTCCCCAGCGGCTGAAGGGATTACGAAAATGCAAAATGTTTCCCTGGTTTGCGAAACTATTCACCAGTCCTCTGTCATCTCACTTAATTAAAAGAAAATATTTCACCCAGAAAGTTGGAAAATTCATTCGTACATTGTGGGCATCCTCTCCTCCATCGAGTCTTTAGTTTTATTCAGAGCCTTACCCACGTCCCTATAACCTTTTTGAGGCTCTTTGTAGATGCTATTGAGCCTGATGAAAGCACCAGAAACAGGCACAGGCACGAGAAAGCACTGTACCAAGTGCCGTATAAATTCATTAGAAGCGAACGTCCCTGGCGTTAGATCCTCTAATGACCCTCATCCGAAGTCTAGTCGTAGAGAGAAAACAACCACAAGTCAATGACATCTTAACGAGCCTGCGTTAAGTTTTAATTTGTGCTAAAGTAAGTTGCCAGCAACTCGTTTTCCGTTTGCTTTTACACTTGATGGAGCACGTTAGCAGCCCCAGCAGGAAGGACTCAACTCAGGGATTAGACGTGATTACTTGACGGCCACTAACCATGTGAAATTGCTATGTGAGCCCGACGCTAGTGACGGCTGTTTTGCCGCTTGAATTTAGGTTTTTGGGGATTTTGGTTGAGTTATTTTTGCGCCCGTTTCGCTTTCGACTTTCTTTTGCACGTAAGCTCTCTCCTGTGGATTTGAAAGGAAGCTTATGGCGAAATGGATTTTTCGGGATGCTTCTTTCGAGAGATTTAAGATGGATTAGACAAATCTATGGAAACTTTGATGGAAGATTGTTTCAGAGTAAATATACTATTTATTGAGAGTGTTTACGTGATTTCAGAGCATTACTTAGGAAAATTGCTAAATAAGATTCTAGCAGGGTAGGTTTTTCAAGAGGATTGTAAATGTTGATATTGTTGTTTTCCAAAAATTAGTTTTTAAATTTTGAATAAAACGGTTTTGGTGCACGAAAAATGTTTAGCGCAAATGGTTGGCAGCTATTGAGGTTCTAATCCAGCGTCAGTTCACATTAGTAGCGCGTTCTACAAAACATAGAAAAAACATAGAAAATTTTAGAACATTACAAAAGAAACAACGAGATTTGATTGTAATAATATTCACTTAGGGAGCCCCCTGGGGTAACATCGTAAATCAACTCATTTGGATTAATGGATCTGTACTCGTCGGCAAGAACGTGATAATTTTTTATGGAGTCTGTGCATGAAGCGCTCTTAAAAATCATCTGCAGCAGCGTTTTAAAGTTGCACTGAGCATTTTTATAAAAAGTCGTTACCTCCGATTTATGGAGGAGGTGGGGGTGAAATCACTAAATGGAGACGAACCAAATTGGAAGTACTTTCAAAAATATTAGACGACGTAATTCTGATCAATTACTTGATAGAGCCCGTAATATTTTATTTAGGCTCTCTCGCATGCGTACTGGTTTTGACGACCTTCGTCAGCATTCAGTGGTACTGACGTGATATCACTGACGTGATTGGAGATCTTACCTTATCATACCAGTCTCCCTAATCCCTCATCCGACATAAGATGGAAACAGTCGCCCTCTACTAACATCGTTCTTTTCTACGTTACTCTCGGACTGCCTACTAGAGGAGTTCCTTGTGGATTCCAATCGAGGACTAGGTTTTCATTATCGTGTCCCAGGGTAACCAATCCAGTCCCACTTTTTTCCCCGAATTTCGTCATCGTTCTCCATCTGCGACTTACGGCCACATTGTCTATTTGGTTTTTCGTTCTACAATCCGGCGAAACACGAAGCAGGTTCCACCCACCATAATTTGGTGAGAATCACCGAAGTCAACGAAAACCTTACCATTCACATTAGTAACTTGGATGATATGTTTAAGACCGATGTTGTTAGGGCCGGTTTGAGCGTTTATATCACCCATTAAAACAATGATTTCTCCTGATTTTCTTTACTGAAAGCTGCTTGTCCGAGGGGCTTACGATGTTGAGTTGCTCACCCCTAACTTTGTGGGTTTTCGTCGTCACAATCACGATTCACTTCTAGATGGGCCTGTTGAAGTTTGCGTTCTCTGGGCCCTTCGTCGTGACATGCCATTTCGTCGGGTAAATACTTCTGAGTCTCCCACAGAAGAATGTTTAATCACAATGGTGAATATTTTGCCTGAATAGACTCCTTCAATCTACGAGCAACTCATTATATTAATTCCTAACCTAACTTAAACTTTCTTTCTTCGAACGATTTTTAGCTTGTAGGTGATCTTACCATGCTTTATTGGCATTGTTCTTCTTGGGGCTCCAGATTTTAATTTCCGTTTTCGAACATGCCCATAACCACACAGAGACTAAAAAATAAAAGTAATTCTGGACACATTTCGCCTTTTATTCAAAGATATCCAAACAAGTCAAACAGAGTGTTTCACGATAACGAGGAAAGGTGACGGTGTACTCCAAAATTGGTCTGACGGATGTGCAATATAGAAACTTTGTTAAGTAAGAATCATAAAGTTTTATGAACTATCATTCCACGAAGACAAACGTCGATGTCTACATGATCCTCGAAGAATAGATGATAGTTAAGAAGAACGCCCAACTTGTACTTGTCAAGACTACTCAAAGTACTTCCATCTATAGCGTAGTCAAAGAGGATAGTATGTTTTATGTGGAAGAAACTCATATTTATCGGTATTGATTGGAAAAGGACTGCAGGAATAAAGTGATATCCTTTCAAGTCAGTGTTGAGAAGAACGCAGTCAGTGTGTCGAGAAACGGTTGGAAAGATCTTAGCATCGTCAGCATAACACAGAATTCTGAAGTTGGAAAGAAGCAGCGAAACGTCGTTGATATAAAGAACAAACAGGATTGATTCAAGTGTGCTTCCTTGTGACACTCCGAATTAGACAGAAATTTCAGTGTAAAGAGCTCGCTTAAACAGGAGCGATCAGACAAGTAAGAGCGCAACCAATCAACGAAACGAGGAGGAAGCCCGAGCACTATTGCCTTGTGAATGAGGATGTGGAGACTGACGCTATCGACTTTACTGAAGTTAGTAAATATATAAACTACCCGATTCAACAGGAGTGGGGGAGGAATTCAAGCAGGGTAGATGTAGTAGATTTTCAGCTGATGAAGCTATGCTCGAAAGGACCCATAAAACGCCTACAGTGAAAGTGAATCACATCGCTTACTGAAAACTCTCGAAGATCTTCACAAAATAGCACACTTTTGCGATAGGCCTGTAATTGAATATATCACAAAAGAAAAGAAAGACAATTTTTGAAGGGAATAATTTCAGTATCCTTCCACAGACTTGAAAAATAGCCGACAGACAAAGATTAAATAAATATCAGAGAACATGGGCAAAAGACATTTACAATTTTTTAAGAAGAATGCCGGAATGCTATCTGGATCGAAGCAAACAGACAGAAAGAAAGGTATTTGGTAACAGCTACATCGTCAAATTCTAAATCCTTTTGTTCAAGTGAAGTCGACGAGAACCTTGTCAGTCAAATGAGTAAAATCAGTAAAACAAATATCAGAGCTGAACCCACAGAACGGGAAATCAGCGAATTTAGTGAACAAATTAGCTAGCGAACAGGGAACCTTAAGGAGCAGGGAAAGCCTTCAAATTTACATTATTATCGGCGGTTGGCGTTTAAAGTAGATCTCCTTTAAAGTAAGATGTCTGTAGGTAGGAGGAAAACTGATGACAGAGATCAAAGTAGATAAGGTAATCGACTTAAGGCACAGAACACCTTTCAGGACTTGCACTTTAAATTCCTTATATGTATCGAAGCGCCTTCCAGCCAGGGTTGAGAGAAATCAGAAGATTTAGAAGAGCAAATTGAAACGCACTGAGTAAAATAGGTATGAAGAATATCGTAGATAGCGTCAGCGCAGCGGCAGGATTAACATCACGTTTTCTTAGCTCGACCAGTCGCAAGATAACCCGTTCCCAAGCTGCTATGAAGAAGCATCGCTGGAGTCGAAACAGAAGACAACTAGGAGCGCATGATGAAGAGGTTCACAGGAACCAGGGGGAGTCAAGCACTTCCTCATCTAAGTCCGCCGAGGCAGATGGGTCCAGGAAAGAAGAAACATGCTGGGAAGCAGCCGAAAAAAGAAGGCACATCAACTATAAAGGAACACTCACCCTCTTACACTCTCGGCCAATAGCAGAAAGGTTTTAATGTCTCCAAAAATAATAGTGTCGGCAGAAGGCAGCAGGGCGTCAGTAAAAGAGTCAATAGTCGTAGGAAGCACGTCATATATACCAAATGGCGAACCAGGAAGAATGTATAAAAACAAAGAAATCTTCTGTGCGGAAACGCAAAAGACAATACACAAGAGCTTCAAGTCACCAAGGGATGACATCTGTGATGGAATACAGTACACCACCGCCAATCAGTGTGACGATCACGACGGAAAACCTGAAATTCAAACCCAAAGAATTCGGCATCAGTTCACACTACATATTCTTTACAAACAAATTTTTTTTTTTTTTTGGATTTTCCACCATTTTTGCCAACTTACAACCGGGTATAAACCTATTTAGTTGGCTCAGTCGGTCTGAAGATGCCTACGGGAGTGAGGCGAAACCGCGGTAACCTAACAAGGTAAATAAATATTAGTGGAATAGACATATATAAAAAAAATTTCGGTTTTGTGTTAAAATCAAAATGGAATTCCACCAAGAAATATCGGTTACGTCAATTAACTATTTATGTTTAGTTTATGTTTCCTTTTGAAAAGCAGGCTAAGACGTAATTAACGTTTGGTGTACCACAGGGTAGTCATCTTATGCTCTTATATTTTATATTGGCTGCTTTTATACTTTTTACTTATTTTAATATTTTACTAAATTTGTTATTTATTTTTTCTACTTCGTTAGTTTGAGCACGTGAAGAGAGAGTTTA
Organism: Leptarthrus brevirostris; assembly: GCA_964036015.1. Classification (NCBI taxonomy): domain Eukaryota; kingdom Metazoa; phylum Arthropoda; class Insecta; order Diptera; family Asilidae; genus Leptarthrus; species Leptarthrus brevirostris. The sequence goes on from OZ038372.1 coordinate 151,469,323, forward strand.
TGTAATCATTCTTAGTGCACAAGTAGCCTCCAACTGACTTGCTTACCATGTTGTATTAACAATCTATGATGACTCTAATTGCCTCCTGTTCGATATCCCGATTGAAAGTGAAACAAATAAATAAAAAAATTCAATGTTCCACACATTAAGAGGATTATTAAAGTCCTCCCCTGTCATAATATTTCCCTTATTATTACATCTCTCTGAAAATACGACTTATTCCCTCCAAATACGCGTTATTGAGCCTTATCAGAAAAAAAACCGTAGAAAAAGTGACTTTTGTTTGTTTGTGGGAGTTGCGGGGGTTGACAACCTTTTTTTTTAATTTGTTGTGTTCTGCACCTTCGAAAATGTGAATTGTGGTAAAATAAGTTTTGTAACTGTGGTAAATATTTAAAAAAAACGTCTAAATCCCGACTCATTTACTCCAGTTAACTTAACCCTGTATTAGTCCAACAAAATAAGTGATGGCGTTATTGTATAAACCT